>OX235265.1:34663820-36140984 GCA_944472135.2 Trichobilharzia regenti | reverse complement strand
TGATATGTCTAGTCCTTGCTGTTTGGTGCTGACTGAATTCTATCAGTCAGGTTTTGCAGTGTGTGGCCACCATGCCACTAGGTAGCTGCTCGCCATCACGGTGCACATTGATTTGATGATATTAGATGGTTGGAGGCAATCGGCCAGAGGAAGCCTTGCCTGATCTAGGTTTCGTGCTAGTTGGCATTCACCAGTCACCAAGGCGTACCTGCAACTCTGAAGGAAATCATGTCCCTTCTGAGATTCGAACGCGCGTCACCCAGCCCCGTCAGTAGTCAGAGACGTTACCACTGAGCTATTCGGGCTAGCGATTGACCTCTTGTAGGATTGTAGTGAATATTTTGATTGACCGCTAGTAACTAGTGCGACGTGTCTAGTTCTCTGCAGCACCGGGTGACGTGAGTTCGAATCTCAGAAGGGACATGAGTTCCTTTAATATTGCAGATACGTCTTGGTGACTGTTGAGTGCCAACTAGCACGAAACCTAGGTCAAGCAAGGCTTCCTGAGGCCGATCACCTCCAACCATCTAATATCATCAAAGAGTACTGAATTACTTGGTAACTTGGTAATTTACGTTTAGTAAGGGTTTGCGATGTGTAGCTAGCTTATCAATTGCACTGCCAGTCGGTTACATGACTTTTCAGAAATATTCACAACATTGTGAAGCATTCTTCCTTCGAATGTAGTGATCTGTTTGAAAATGAGATGCACACTAATTCCATAGAAGGATTCTGGGCTGAAGTGGTGTGGTGTGTGTGTGTGTGTGTGTGTTTGAAAAACAATAATAATAAAATAATAAGTCACAAAATTCCATGATGATATACAACTACTTTTTATGACTTCATGTAGATAAAGTCATTTGAATTAACTATAACGCTAAGTACCTTGATGACAAACAGGGAAACTTTTCTATTGTTGATGTGCAGGGACTTGATTTGTTACAAGTTTGTTCACGAACTGACATCACTTAGAGAACCACTGAAAACCAGCAGGGAGTACTAGATAATAGTTTCGTCATAGTTTCAGACTCTTCATCAGTACGTACCCATAAACCTGCATGGAATCGGATCCAGAACCTTCATATCAGAAGGTGTTAATCCGTTGACTATTCATCGACCACTGTGACGAAATCCCCGTTAATCAACACTTTTGATAGTCAGTCTAGTGCTAAATAGTGAGTGAGTGACTGACTGAAAAATGGAATTGTTCGGATATCTAGTGAACAGTCATGACCAAGTTGGATGTGAAGGCGTATTTACGAGTGGCTTCAGTGGGGTTATGCGTGTGTACTTCTGTAGAGTCCCAAGCTGGGACGAAACAACTTTCCACTTCTTCTTGCTAGTTTTTGGTGGTTCTCTAGCTGAAGTCAGTTCGTGATCAAACTTGCAATGAGTTAAGCTATGAAATTGTCAATCAATTCGAATTTATTCAGGAACATTTGACAACTTTCAGGATTTCATCATGAGCTGACATTAGTTAGAGAACCATTGGAAAACCAGCTGGGAGTACTGGACAGCTGTTTCATCCTAGTTTGGGACTCCAGCAGTACGCACACACCGGGATTCGAATCCAGGATCTTCCGGTTACAAGGCGAGCTAGCTCGTAGATCATTAAGCCTCTGGGACCCGATCCAATGGTCATTGGATTCTAGCTTCTGCCAATTCATGACATAGCGCGACCGCTAGCCAATGTCTTCGGCGAGTATTTGTCCTCACACCCGACCTGCTGCACCCTACTGGTCACGACTTCCAGTACTCCCAGGTTTTCCAATGGTTCTCTAACTAATGTCAGCTCATGATGAATTCGAGAAACCAATCAAATCCCTACAAACCAACATTTTACAACTTCATCACTTAATGGGTACTTATTGAAGGTGTAAAGAAAAGTTGGATTATAGCAGGTTCTAAAATAGCAGCTTCTCAATTACTAGTTGACCAGTCGAGTTACGCAACCCATATAAGTTTATATATCATATAGATTATTTTTATTTTTTAAAATTTGTATTATAGCTTGACTCCATACGGTATTTTTGATACAAGTATGGGATTTGCAGCATGTGATATCGGTTGTCCAAATTTAGCAGGCCGACCATTGATATCGAGTGTGCGTCGGCTGGGGACCGAACCCCGGCCTGTGTGTATGGTCGGTAAACTGAGCCACCTATGTACAGTGAAACAGCTAGAGCAATACCTGTCTCGGACATATAGAAGATTCAGTTACCAGTATGACAGATGGGAAATAACAAATAAATCTACAATTTCCTTTGAAAACCGCAGTTATTATTGAGATCAAAAATTAAGAGATCTGCTTAATTCTTCCTATAAATGGAGAATTAATTAATTTCAACCACAAATTATTTTCGAATCACTATCCATACAGGATAAAATATCGATTCATCATTGTGTGACACACACTTATAGTGAATTAGAGTCATGTGAAAACTTTTATAAGCTTAATATTATATTAACGATTAGAACAAAGAGAATATTAACCAATCATTTTAACTTTATATGGTGATGAATTCTTACAAAGTAAATGAATTCGACATGACGATTCATTCAAACCTGATTGGTTATTAAGGTTAGATAGGTAGGTGGCTGTCTGATTGATTTTTGATTCGCTAGAATGATGAAGGAAGGCTGGCGCACTCACCTTTCAAACAATCTATTTACAGGAAATGTTTTCATTTCACGTTTTTATGTTGACAGCAATGGCGAAAGTGTGACAAAACCATGGTAGCCTTAGGTAGCACCTGAATATATACAGGGCATTGTGTGTATGTATGTGTGTGTGACCAGACTGAGACATACAGGATAGTTAGTTGCGTGTGAAAGAATCAAGTGTTGGTTTCTAGATATTTGATTGGTAACAGGTTGCATCAAGAGTTGAAATGATTTAGGGAACCATTGGAAACCATGGCAGTACTGGATGACTGTTTCGCCCTAACGTGGGACTCTGGCAGTATGCACCCATATATATATATATATATATATATATATATATATATATATATATATATATATATATGAAGTGAATTGACGGAGATTGGAATTCATGGGCTGCTCGTTGAGTCGGTTCCCAATGGCTGAATGGTCTACGAGCTCTCCTTCTAATCGGAAGGCTCTGGATTCAAAACCCGGTGGGTGTATACTGCCAAAGGGTCGTAAACTAGGACGAAACCAGCTTGCAAAATGAATTGGCAACTGCACTTTGTATACTTTGACTCTAGAAGTTGTGCGCCAGCGGCACAACGGTTTGGACTCACGCTGATCATGCACTTGGTCCGAGGTTCGATCCACTGCCAATGCACACCTGATTATCAGTGGTTAGGCTACCGACATCACATGCTGAAAATTCCATACTTCTACCAAAAGTACTGTATGAAATCAAGCTATAATTAAAAAAATATTAATAATATGTATACTGAAGGAAACGTGGATTAGAAAATTTACTTATTATCATATTTTGAATAAACTAGCAGTAAGAAGATGACTAAGTGTTGACGGCCATTTATCTTACCAACTGTTATTCTACGTTGCTTTTTTGTTTTGAGTTCTTTTCAAATTTTAATCATGACTTGAATTATGATTGTATGTCAGGCGAAGAGGGGGGGGGGAGAGGTCGAGAGATGTACACTACAAATGCACTCTATATTATGCAACCAGCTGGTAAAAACTGTTGACAATAAAAGAGTAATAGGAGACATTCTCTTCTCTTACTGTGTATGTACGCATTATCTAGGGACGGCTCGCTTCCACAAATGTCATCTTCATCGTACTGACATATTTCTGAAATACTACGGCTTTTTTTAACAGTCATAACTTGACTCTGGTTGATATATTTTTAAACAAAACAAAAATCTCAGGTGTATTTGATTGTGAAAATATTTACTCCTCGTACAGGTATAATTTTAGCGGGAGAGAGAGAACAGTAAATATCATCGTAAAGCAGCCAGTTGTTCGACTCTCATAGATCTGAATTTCAGAAGACTGTTATGTTTCTGTATAACAAATTCCATCATTTCACCTTTCTTGGTTATCTCATATCTTGTTGATTTCTTAGAAGATGTACTGTCCTATCTACCTACTACATTAAGACATAAGTTAAGACAATGCGGAATCATTCAACCTCTGCAATTTGCAATTTGTTAACTCTTGCATCATACCTATTGTTCTTCGTTGCTCCCCCTCCGGCTTATTCTTCCCTAGGTGATTCAAAAAGGACTTTGTCATTATTGCGAAGAGTATTGAAGGTTATGTGCTACTTGGTTATCTCGTTACTACCGTAGTTGACAGACACCTAAACTCATATGAGGAATGGTTTGAATCCATACTGTTTGGCTCTCAGCATGTTCTCTATTCACAACTCTCTCCCCGCTTTGCATCTCATCAAGGTAGGTAGGATTAGAAGTTATTATAAAAGATTATATACTAGCACAATGAAGTACAAAAACGCAAAGATGCTTCATTTGGCCCACTTTCTATGTTGTAGAGAAAGTTTTAGGCGTGAAACTCATAACTTACTAAGTTATTAGAAAAATAATTGGCTTTTTCATCTTCGCCTATTTGTAATTCATGGTGACAGTATTTCAGTTATCCTATAATTTCCCTTATTATTATTATTGAGTTGATCACCGATTGATATCATTTAGAGAACCATTGAAAACCAGTACTAGAGGTACTGGGCAGCTGCTGTTTCATCCTAGTTTGGAAATCATCGAGAGTACGCACTCACAGCCAAAGTTCGAACCCAGGACCTTCCGGTTACAAGGCAAGCTCGTATACCATTCAGCCACTGGGACCCGATTCAATGGCTCATGAATTCTAACTTCTACCAATTCGTGACATCCATTTTCACACGTGACATCTAGATGGACCTCATTGGTGACGACTTGTCGCTAGAACTCTAGGAAACTCCATCCTGTCGCAAGTCACTAGTGAGCATCAGATTAATTTTCTATCAATCGGTGATCAACTCGTAAAAAAAAACTAACCCTTACAAACCAAACTATAGAAAATATTATTATTAGCATTTATTAATTTTAGTGGAATTGTTTCTGTATGCGTATGAATCTGACAATGTTGTAGTGGAACTGTTCTGCGGCTTTGAAAATGATGAATATATTGCAGCCTGGTCTAAATAGAGCGGGGCGGGGAGCGGGTTGTGTAATCACTCACTGGGACGCCAGTGTGTCCAGCTGACGAGGCCGAAATGGGAAGAAACACGAATCATAGATTCTTTTGGCTAGTCAACACTTATCGAAGCCACCATTATAAGAACTAATTTACTAATAGAAATTGATCACTTCAGTATAAGTAAAACAAGTATTAGAAGGTTTTAAAAGTTTCTGTAAATCAACTGATCATATTCAAATGTGCTCGGTAAATTGGTTGATGGAAATGAAGACAGAGATCTAAGAAAGCTGAAGACTACCTCGATATCAGAATAGGATTTTTTGGTCATTTGCTGTGTGTGTTTTTTTGTGGAAGATAAGGCTTGAAGCTTTGAAGTTTCATTTGCAGTGGTACCGTTTTTTCTTTCTTTCTTTTTAAACAGAGTAGGACTGGTAACTTCACACTCAACTTCGTCTCTTTAACGGGCTTACCACTCCTGCTAGGTAAAGCTTAGGACAGTGTCAACGAAGAATCGATTATGAACTTCCCACCTGATTGGATAGTCTAGCCGCAATTATTTGAATTATTGCAGTTTATCTAGCGAAGTACAGTAATTTATTTGATCACTACTACTTCTATTGTATTCACTTTTTAAACCATTTTAAACATACGCACTCACTGATTTCAATTAAATGTGATTACTATTATTATTCCCTTGGGCTCCACTTCAACAACACATCTCTACTTTGTTCTATTTTCTGCTGTCCTTTTCAGCTGGCTCCACGCTGGCCCAAACTCTCTCATCTCCTCCTCGCACTATCTCCTTCATGTAACCTTTGCATCGACGACCCACTCATCGTTTCCCATTCGGACACAACTCGAGCGATGGCCTGGCGCGTGATGTCATCCAACGGCCTTGTTAACGTATGCCCTATCTATCTCCACTTTCTCCTACATACATGTTCAACAATCGGCTCTTGGTTGATTTGTTCCACTGCAGAGTCTCTTCTCGCTAATTCTTTCTGGCCAGTCGGTCATTTGATCTTCAGTATGGATCCAGTGAATGCAGCTATTGATAATAGTCTGTAACTTATTGGAAATCCTTCTAACCCATATAGAGGGACTGACTGACTCTACATTTGCATTGAAAATCCGAATCTTGTTTTTCATGCTAGTTGAGTGTTAGTGCGGAAGATTTACAACTTGGCTTCAAATTGATGAAGGTGTATCTCGCCTTTCTAATTCTGACTGGCTCTGACATTTTCATCCGTTCCGATGATATGTGGTTGAAGGAAGTAACCTTTGTCAGACTTCTTCCATTGATGGTGATTGGTGCTGGTTGTTATTATTAATGGTGGTGGTGGTGGTGGTTGGTTATCTTAATCACTTCTGTCTTCTCTGTGTTCACCTGGAGTCTTATCTTCGCCACTTCTTCAGTCAGCTTTTTTTGGTTAGTCCATCAGGAGTACTGATAATCGTAGATTAAATGAGATATTTAGTTGTGGTTGAATTTGAAATTCTCTTAAAAGTGTAATGTCGAATTCATTGATCATTTAACTAATGAATTCTGGAATCCCATTACTTAGCACAGAGTTTCCCTGTATTAAGCAGTCAGCCAATAAGCCATAATTATCATGTTCAAGGTTGATGATATAATTCAGTCTGGTAAGTAGAAGTAGATGGAGAAGGATTAAAATAAGTGATCCATGGGATTAGAATCAAATGAATCATTTCCCGAGAAAAATTGAATACAATACATCTAGTTTTCCTAGATAGCACATTGTCAATTAGTCAGGAATTTAGATATAGCAATAACATATAATTTCCATTGACATTTGTCTTCACTCAATACTCAAGATCAGATGGCCGGCCAGAAAAGATCAGCAACAGAGATCTCTGGCAATGAGCGAATCAACCAGGAATCGATTGTGAAACAAATAGGCAGGAAGAAATGGAGGTGGATTGGCCATACGCTGAGGAAACCATCAAGTGACATCACTAGACAAGCCATCGCTCGAGTAGAACCCGAAAGGAAAGCGGAGAGTTGTTCGTCAGTGCAAAGGTGACTTGGAGGAGGTCATGTAAGGAGGAGATGAAAGCATGTGGGCAGACTTGGAGCCAGGTGAAAACTCTAGCAGAGAACCGAACGCAATGGAGACGTGTGGCTGAAGCCCTATGTTCCTCTAGGAATTAAAGAAAATAATAATAATATAATTTCCAAGTTGGAATCTTTCCATATCAATCTATTTTCATTGGTCATTATATTTCTCTTGGTGAACTTCATACCATGGAATTTAGCTTCGAAACTATTGAAGATTTTTAGGTTAGTATGGATCAACTGTTAGGTTCTTCTTGGTCTTTCAACCCCGGTGGGCGCGTGCTGCAGAAGAGTCCCAAGCTAGGACGAAACAACTGTCGAGTACTCCCAGGTATTCCAATGGTTCTCTAACCGATGTCAGCTCATGATGAAATCCTGTAACCAATCAACCAAATCCCTACAAACCAATACTTGAATACGAATTCTTTTAGTTGAGCTTGTTTGTTTGATAATTACCCGATCAGTGGCTGCTGCCTTGGCAAAGTGACAGGGCCTGCATATTGCAAGGAACTACATTGGCTGGAACTAATTAATGTTCCTGCTGGTCCTACGGCAACGGCAAGAGCCTTGTTAACGCACTTTTCTTGCTAAGGAAAAATACACCATAGTTATAGACTTTTAGTTATATTAAGCGTCGGTTAGCTCAGCTGTCGTCGATTTCCCGAAAAGTGAACCTTGACGCAAAGTTATCCAATGAGGGTATTTCCTGATCGCGACGTAAACTAAATCCAGGTGTGAGGAATAGACATTTCTTTCTCTACAGTCATTGACTTCAAATGTTTATTCCACTTTTGGCCGTTTCCTATCAATCTGCGTCTATGTACTAATGATATACCTTGTCACTAGCACACGCCACACTACTATGTCAAAAAGGTAGTTTAGATGGTTAAAAACTTCATGCAATTCTTCCCATTAATAAACTTGAACAAAGCAAGAACAACAACTGTACCAGAATAATATGAGCTCATCTTCTTCTCAACTGGTTACAACCTGAACGATAAAAAATATGAATTACATGATCACAAAGAGTAATTGGTAGGAATTAAAAGTAACATTAGGCCGGAATGATTTAACTGATTAGGAGTTACAAACACTGACTATTTATAGAATAATTAGACAATTAGGCTTGGAAACAAAAATACAGGATTGCATATTTATGTGTGTGTATAGAACAAGGTTTAGCTAGAAAGAGCATAACAAAAAGTAGATTATGTAACTAAAGAAACTGTCTTATCTAATGGCCAATGGAAAAAAAGAAAGAAAAGAAACAAGGTAGGGTGAGTCATTTTTAGATCAGAGAGTAGAGTTTTGTAAACATGAAAAAGGTGACTCATGAAGTTGTATATTTTTTTGTTATCACCAGGGTAGTGCAAGATTCACCACTGTCTCTTTCTGCGTACATAGATTTGGTTTAAGTCGTTTCATGGCGATTGCTTCAGCAAAGCGTAGCAAGCTAGGTTTCTTTTGCTTGTTGATTATTTTGAACGACTTCAGGTTGACCAGTGTCCAATAGATGACCAGCAGTCGCACTGTTTGATGCTTCCGGACCTTTCAGTCTTAGGTTCTTTGGTATGTGTTCATAAATACGGACACTAACCCTTCTGTCTGTTCTTTCAATGTATGTGCTTTGGCACGTACAGCATGTAAATTGTTAGACACAGTTGGAGGTAACATGAGGTGGATATTTGTCCACTTTTGATTGTCTCAAACAACTAATTGTTTGATAAACACATACAAGCTTGGCGGCTGGATATGTTGTTTTCAGGGCAGCGTTCAGTCTGCATCTTATTCTACTAGCAGTATCGATCATCACCTTTGAATGCAAGCTGCAGAAAGGTAGGCTTTTTCTCTGCTGTTCTGCTTTTCACTTTATCAACATGACGTCCCCCATACTTGTCGGTGACCTTTTGTGGGTAACCGCTGTCGTGTAGGCATTTCTCCACAATGGATGGCTCTTCCTCAATCTTTTCTTTTGGACGCAGTTTCCTCATACGATCAAATAATGTTCTCACCAATCCCTTTTTTGTAACTTACAGGGCAGAAGCCCTCTAGGTCTCTGTTCTGTGTTTATATAATTTATGATTTTGCCGTCTTTATCTCGTTGGATACCCAAGTCAATAAAATGGAACTTCTCCTCTTTTTCATAATCCATTCTAAACTTAATATTAGGGTGGGCGCTGTTCAAGACTTTTAATACTTGAGATGCATCATTGAAAGAATTACAAATAACGAAAGTGTCATCGACATACCTGGTATAGAAGCTTGTCTGTCTGACTGCGGATTTTAACCTTGATTATTCTAGACTACACATAAATGTTATCTTTGTAGTGTAATTCGTTTACACTACGCTGGAGGTCTGAATAGACACACATGTCATCGGTCATTTCCTACTGACAATTCAGCAGAAGACGAGGGAATTCGCTAACGGAATTATTTATTTGCAACTCTATACACAGGTATGGGCGAAATATGTCTACCATATAGTAGCATCACAATTTGCATTCATATCTTCGGTATTGTGCTGCTTTGTCTTCCCTTCATGTTTCCCATGGTGTCTCTCAAGCATCGTTAATTAGATCCATCTCTCCAGCATTCGACAATCTTGACGTTGATACACATATTTATATGTGCATCTATACACTACTTATAAATCTTTTCAGTAGTACACGCCAAAGATTTATTACACTCCTAGAATAGGTAAGTAGTCAGTCTGAATAGCAGGTTCAAATCCCTGAGAGGACCGCAGTACCTTTGACAGTGCGGATACACCTTAGTGCCAAGGAGTACAAAAAGTCTAGGTTCGGGGATTCCTGTTGAATGACTCCAATCGTCAAATATCAGGTCTTTCTACTCCTTACTAATTATGTATAATTAGTAGTATATGATAATTTCGTGTGCATACGCATACAATTTGATCAAGAAGTGTTAAAACTCAAATCGTAATATCAACAAAAACCAGTATCAAAGACCACAAGAAAATTCACTCTACCGTAAATATAAAGAATACCTCTAATATAGCGGGTAGAATACTAAGGCCATTTGAAATAAACATAGCCTGCGTGCCAACCAGCCCAGTTACTTCATTCGGTATTGTACAAACCAAAAGATTCGACGGAAAAAGAAGATAAGATGGATACCACTCACAAAATGGATTGCATGGGCTGTGACAAACAACATTATATCGGGCGAAGTAAGCCTTCCTCTTCGAATCGGAATCTAAGACCATAAATTAGTTATGAAAAGGAATGTTCGAATTCCAAGTCAATAAAAATGATCAATAGAGACGTAAATCAAAACTACCAGCCACCACAGTAATTGTCTGGAGATATAATTACAACATTCATGGAGAATTTTATTGACTTCATTTTACACTAAAACCTGCACTGAAGTTGTTGTCCAGAAAGACAACGAAAGCTCAGCTACCACTCTTTCCTAATATATATATATATATATATATATATATATATATATATATATATATATATATATATATATATATATATATATATATATATATATGTTGTGCGTACTTTAATTGGACACTAGTAACTAGTGCTCTGTGTCTGGTGATTTCTTTGGTGCGAACTGAATTCTATCAGTCAGTCAAGTTTGCAATGTGGCCACCATTCTAGGTAGCTCACCATCACGGTGCACGCTGCAAGCCTGACTGATAGAATTCAGTCTGCACCAAACAAAGGACTAAACACATCACACTAGTTACTAGTATCCAATCAAAATGCTCACCACAGTCCTACAGAAGGACGATCGCGAGCCAGAATACCACAGTGGAAACGTCTCTGACTGAAGCCCCTCATGGTGACACGGGTTCGAATCTCAGAAGGGACATGAATTCCTTTAAGGTTGCAGACACGCCTTGCTGACTGACTGGTGAGTGCCAACTAACACGAAACCTAGGTCAAGCAAGGTTTCTTGAGGCCGATCACCTCCAACTATCTAATATCATCAAATCAATACTATGGTGTGTGTGTGTGTGTATGTGTGTCATTTCTATAGATTTCTAAATGAGGTGTACTTCGCTAATGATCATTTCAAAGCCAAACAATAAGGATTTTTGAAGACCTATCCGAAATGTCTAAATCTAAAATAACATTGAGAAAAATAACAACTAATCGATGTTCTTTTATTATTATTGTTAATATTGTCAAAACATCTGTTATTCATTTCACAATATCCATCCTAGATGACATTGAGAGAATTAGAGGTGTGTCACGAACACCCGCATTCTTCTTTATAAGAATAAGAATATCTTCTCATGTAGTCATTGGGATCATTTATTTATTTTCATCCGAAAGACATACAGTATATGTATCTGTGTATGCATGTATGTGTGTGTGTGTGGGGGGGAGTTATCACTATTATTATTACTCACATAAGGATAAGGAAATATAATCTGGGTTGATTCGATGGTCTGTTGGCTGGGTTCTTTTTTCTTTTTAGCTATATAGACGAAAACCATAACAAATAAGATGAAAGTACAAAAATTAGAAATAAAAACAAACGATTGTAAGTGTGTGTAAGAGAGAAACAGAGAAAAGGGCGGGCGCATCTCACTGATGATAGGAAAAGTCAGAGAAAACAGGATGAAAAGAAATGTCTTCGTGTGTGTGTGTGTGTACAAACTGAATCCTAGATGTGAATAGAAACTTCAGAGTTCCAAAGAAGGGGAATAGAGGAGGGTCGAGGAGGAAAAGTCATTGTCTCCAGTCTGTCTACGTCTCTCTACCTCTCTCTCTCTCCCTTTTGATTCACGGGTATAAAAATCGGTAGGATAAATAAGACTTTCTGTTGTAAAATGAATGCTACAACTTAAAATAAAAGCATACGTGTTGTCAATTTCTTTTTAATTCAATTACATAATCTTTTAACGAGAAGTGATAAGATGAAGATGTTATGAGTGTGAATTACGCAATGGATTACTATTATTGATAACAAATTTATGCATTTTAATAATATCTGATCTAACTGGTGATCCTGTACCATCTGACCAACCAGTAAGATATTTTAATATATCTGATAAGGATATAATTCCTTCAAGTTTATTCATATTATCTACAACAACAAGTCGATGAACCTGTGAGTTAACGAGAGAAAACAAAAAGAAAACAAATATAGATTAATTACGAAATATGCATTTTCTAATTCGGTGGATGGTGACTAGCAGTGATATCCACAGAATGTGCATTTCGTCCTACTCCAGACTCGTCAACTGGATGTACCTTCAATCTCCATCCAGTGAGTGGAGGATGATGTTCTCAGGAGGACTCGAATCCAACACCCATCGTTTCAAACACTACAGCATTATCCCCTACACCATTTAGGCAACACAATTACTACTCACCACCATTCACCATATAACATAATGTTAATCTTTAAACGTCGTTTAAGCAACCATACAAGAGGTTGGCATTTCAACATAGACTGAACATTTCGGTAGTAATCTAATCAACCAATGCTCTTGTACATAATCTACAACATCCAGTTACATTTACATGTTTCTTATGGGCAATCTGGAACAAAAACAAGAATGAAGTCTGCAATCTATCAGACAGACTTCTATTCAAGGTTTTTGTCACTTGTGATTGTGTTTTAATGATGCATCTCAAAATATTATTATCGATGGTAAGATAGTAAGGTATATCTACAGAATTGGGAACCTAGTAGAAAATTTATCCAAACTTCAAAAGCTTCTAGTCTGTAAGTTACATAAAGGGATGCTTGAGAATATTGTTTGATCGTGTAAGAAAGCGATGCTCAACGATAAAAGTTGAGGAAAAGCTATCCATTGTGAAAAAAAAATGTTTGGGTGATAATGCTTATCCACAGAAGTTCATCAACAAATGTGGAAAATGTAGTGTTGACATTAGAGAATAACTTCATATTTCTATAGCTTGCCTTCTGAGGTAATGATACTGCTAGTAGAATAAGAGGCAGAGTGAACGCTGCTCAAGCTTGTATACATATTTATCAAACGACTAGTTTTTTGAGGCTATCAAAAGTGGAAGAACTCCGTTTTTGTGTTACCTTCAATTGTGTATACCAATTTAAACGTACGTGCCAAGGCATATAGAATGAAAGAACACAGAGAAGGGTTACTGTATGCATTTCGGAACATATACCAAAGAAACTGAGACTAAAGAGCTCTGAGGTATTAAACAGTGCTATTGCGTCCTCTCTTTTGGACACTGATCATTTTGTGGACAAACAACCTAAAGGTGTTCATCAAAATAATCAACAGGCAAAAGAAACCACCTAGCTTTCTATGTTTTGCTGAGGCTATCACCGTCAAACGATTAAAACCAAACCTATGTAATCAAAAAGAGACAATGGTGAATCTCGCATTGCTTTGGCGATTAGCATTATTATTATTGATTTTTTTTAGCTCCAAGAGGAACATAAGGATTCGGCCGCATGCCTTCATTGCCTTCAGTTCTCTGCTAAAGTTTTCACCTGGCTCCAAGTCTGCCCACATGTTTTCATCTCCTCGTCACATGACCTCATCCATGTCACCCTTGCACTGACGACCAACTTGCCGCTTCCCTTTCGGGTTCCACTCGAGCGATGGCTTGTCTAGTGATGTCACTTGGTGATTTCCTAAGAATATGGCCAATCCATCTCCATTTCTTCCTGCCAATTTGTTGCACAATCGGTCCCTGGTTGGTTCGCTCATTGCCAGAGATCTCTGTTGCTGATCTTTTCTGGTTGGGCATCTGATCTTGAGAAGAATTGAGCGAAGACAACTGTCGATGAAGGTCTGTAGTTTGTTTGAGGTGCTCTTTATGACGCGCTGGCCAAGTCTGTGATCCGTATAGTAAGTAGCACTGACTTCACATTGGAGTTGAAAATCCGGATCTTATTTTTGATGGTGAGTGCTGTTGACTTCCATACAACATGCAGCATTGTTGTCGTGCAACCGTTGGATGAGATGTATAACTGTCGGCACCCCGTAGTAGTGAAGTAGTTGCCAAATCACCTCTTGATCGACGCTGTCAAAGGCCTTTTCAAAAAGTTGAGATGAAGTTGAGATAGAGAGCTGACTACCATTCCAAGCTTTTTTCAATGATGATACCTAGTGTTGTGATTTAATCGATGCATGACTTGTTTCTCCTGAATTCAGCCAGTTCCGGTCGATGATAAAGTATACAAATTTTACTACTTCATCTTCCGTTCTGTTTAGAAAACTTTATTTTTCATCTAAACATGAGTCAACCTACCCTCCTTCTCTCCTTACTTTGTCTATTTTATAAAAAGCATATTCTCAGTAGTTACGTAATCGACTGAATTGACATACTCTTTCTGGTTAAACTAGTTAAACCTACCCATAAAGCATCTGCTGAACTCTGTTTTCTTTTTTGTTTCCATGCGTAGTCAACTAATTATCGCTCTTAGTTATTTAACAACTTACATTATTCTTCACTTATGTTGCTCTTAGTTCCTATCAACTACTCCTTATCATTGTTCAGGTTGTAGCCAGTTGAGGAGAATCTTTGAAATAATAAAAGATGAGCTCACAGTATATTATCCAGGTACACATTTGTCGTTCTTGCTTTGTTCAAATTAGATTATGCCTTGTATTATGAATTAGCTTAAAGACCTCCAAAAGGGATCAGTGTTTGGTGACTGTGTAAATAATGGATTGATTGGAGTTTTGATAAAACATGCATATGCTGTGTGGAGCTTCATAATGCATAATTGTTCTTCTAATCATCGATTGAATAAACGAGTAGATTGGTGAACAGAATTAGAAATATAAACAGATAAGCAGCCAGCCAGGATCGACAAAACAGGTCGTCCAGTGGAACCTGAATGAGTAGCAATGGGTTAGACGTACGCCTGAGGGTGATACCAGTTAGATCTTGTACATAGGAGACAACAGCTTGTCTACAGTCGTGAAGCCAGTTGAAAAAGTGACGACGAAGAACAGAATGCAGCAGAGAAGTGCTGTTAAAGCCCCTTATGTTACGCTTTTTCTTTCGGTAAATTCATTGTATCGAGTGGATTTATGTCTGTTAACGAATAAATGATTTGATATTTGTCTCTCTATGTGTTATTACTGCTATTTTATTCCTTTACATTCGGAGTAAAACACAAGGCCCTAGGCTGTAAGCTTTAAAGTTGCAGTAGCACTATTGTTATTCCTTTTTTACGGGGCTTACTTACTGGTCCAGCGAGGTTCAGGTGTGCGTCGATGGGAGATCGAACCCCCCCCCCACCGAATCACTTGGGTGGTTAGTGAGCATTCTGTCGCTGAACTACCACCTCGGAAATGGATGCTAGTACTCATTTTTAAACAACTATGGGTGGCACTGGGTTCAAGCCTCGGTGCGAACATCAGCATCACTCATTGACTGGGGAATGCAGGTATATCCACTAACTGACGAGTCCAAAATAGGATGACGAAGTGCGCATCCTACATTCCACACTGCTAATCACCATTATTCACCAGTTAAACAACAATAAATAAGAGATTATAAAAACGAACAGATGGATATTATTTGTAGCTGTTTATGTTCGTTTCAGATTGTTTTTATGTCTATAATCTTCAAAACCTGTGGTAGGCTCAAATAATTTAGTCTGTTACTCACCTTAAAATAGTATTTTATTGTCATTATATACTGTTCGCTATGACAGTCATTCATTCATCTGTCTACTGGTTTATTTCCCATATCTCCTCTCTCGATATATGACATAATTTTTTTCTCTAGTCTATGTTCTTTCTTTCTATCTTTCTACCCACCCAACAGATAATGATGTCAGCAGGAAGAAAAAGTAGGTTAAAACTAAAAATCAATTTTTAAATGGGACATGGACGGAGTGTGTTTGTGTGTGTGTGTGTGTGTGTGCACGCATGTTTTTGGTCTAATTTGTCTAATAGCTTTAATGATTTAAGGCTAACAAGTGAATCACATGATGGATGAGTCATCGTTTCACTTTATATTACAATTAAAAATCACATGATAGATCATTATGATTTTTCATTCGTTTACCAGCCAAGCTACAACTAAAAATTTGAAATGTTAGTTTGCATGGGTATGATTGCTTTCGAGTTTGATCTCGGATTATTATTAGTAGTATTAGTTAGAGAATCATTGGAAATCAGCAGGGAGCACTTGGCAATGGTTTCTTTCTAGTTGAGGACTCTTCAGTAATACTCAAAGAACCCCCCACTAGATATTGAGACAGGATTCAATGGCCAATGAATGCTAACTTCTGCTAGTTGACAACATATAGCACCAGCACTGGCTCATGCTATTGGTGAGTACTTGTCCACATCCCCACCGCCGACCTACTGGATCCCACTGGTCACGAATTTTTCACTAGAACTTCAGGCAAATTTATCTTCTAGTCAGTCACTAGCGAGCACCAGATGAATTTTCAAGTGTTTTGTAGTTTGCAGACATTTGACTGGTTTCAAGTATGGCCACAGATTTCTAACTGTAATGCTAAGACTAAATTATTGTTATTATTATTCCTTTAGTTCCTAGAGGAACATAAGGCTTCAGCTGAGCATCGCCATTGCCTTCGCTTTCCTGCCAACTTTTTCACCCCACTCCAAGTCTGTCCACGTGCATTCATCTCCTCGTCACATGACCTCCTCCATGTCACCCTTGCACTGACGACCAACTCGCTGCTTCCCTTTCAGGTTCCACTCAAGCAATGGCTTGTCTAGTGATGTCACTTGATGTTTTCCTAAGAATATGGCCAATCCATCTCCATTTCTTCCTGCCTATTTGTTTCACAATCGATTCCTGGTTGGTTCGCTCATTGCCAGAGATCTCTGTTGCTGATCTTTTCTGGTTGGGCATCTGATCTTGAGAAGAATTGAGCGAAGACAACTGTCGATGAAGGTCTGTAGTTTGTTTGAGGTGCTCTTTATGACGCGCTGGCCAAGTCTGTGATCCGTATAGTAAGTAGCACTGACTTCACATTGGAGTTGAAAATTCGGATCTTATTTTTGATGGTGAGTGCTGTTGACCTCCACACAGACTTGAGAGTAATGAAAGCTTGTCTTGCTTTTCTGATTCTGGCTTTGATATCCTCGTCAGTTCCGTCCTCCTGTAGTTGAAACGATGCTTACCAGGTATGTAGAGGAAGTTTTTTCTTTCAGGTTTCTCCCATTTATGCTGGCTGACTGTTGTCTGTTGTTGTTGTTACTGTTGGTGATGATGAGGCATAACATGAGAGACTAGGCAGCAGTAAGAATTATTTGTAAACACCTTGAAAACACCGAAGTTGTATAAGTTTACGATGCATCTGTTTGGCTTATAGAGCTGAAGATACTTTACTGAAATGATAACTGATAACCATTGCACAAGAAGTGATTCTCGTAGTCCAGTGACCTAGAGAAAAACATTTTGGCATTTGAAACTATTGGTTCTTGTTTCGAGGTTTAGCGAGAACAACGCTGACTAAGAATACAGTTACCTCCAGGTGATAAATCACAGATTGGATGGAAATGCCTTTTCGCGTAATATAAATACGACTGTACACCTTGAAAATGAAGTCGTTGAAAAGAAAGAGATATTTCTTCGTTGAACAAAGAAAAAACACAACTATTTTACCGATAAACCTGGAAGCATTGTACTCATTGATCGATATGTTTTAACATCAATAACTAACACTTGATAATTAATCTGATGCTCACTAGTGATTGGTTGTATACAGGAAGTCACCTGGAGCTCTAGTGAGAAGTTATAACCAACACAGTCAACCAAGCCAGGTAAGAGATAAGTTGTTCACCTATGACAGTGGCTAATGGTCGCGCTATATCATGAATTGGCATTAACTGGAATTCATGGGTTTACCAATGGATCAGGTTCCAGTGGCTTATTGGTCTACGAGCTTGCCTTGTAACTTAAAGTCTTGGGTTCGAAACCCAGTGAGTGGGTGCGTACTGATAAGGAGTCCCAAACTAGGACGAAACAGTTGTCCAGCAAGTACTCTTAGGTTTGCTAGTGGTTCTCCAACTAATTTGAACTCATGATCAAGTGTGTATTTGTATTTAACAACGAATTCATATGGCCAATCACACACTGGTAAATTTATTCTAAAAAAATGTGTACTAAATAGTGTGAGGTGTAATCTAGAAGGAGATGAATAAGTGGGAATGGGGAAAAATGACGGAATGATACAAATTCATGAATTTATAGTCTCCACTAAAGGTCGGCCAGGATACTAGAAATAACTGAACTTCTTTCTTCCGCACAGAGAGCACTGGTTGTTTGGTGCGAATCGCGATAGCCTCAGGTGTTTGGAGTATGCGGTACCTGGATAAATTTAGCAATTTATTTGGTTCCCGGTATATGATAGATAAAGATACTTCAATGCTGGCTTTGTGGCCGGTTTGGAACAGGTGTTCTAATATTGGACTGTTGATGGTTTTTACTACACTTTTACTTAGTTACACTGGTAGATGTTGACGAGCAAGTACGAAAAATGAAGTTCCTAGAGTAACGGCCAATATAACTCGCTTCACCACAAGTGCAGTTGAATTAGTTGGTTGATACAATTGGAAGTGGCTAGCTAGTCTAGGTACTTCATGTTTCAATTGAAGAATCAGCATCAGTCGTGTAGAGAATAAGACTTGTAGTTTACGAGCATATAAGGTTCTTTGAACTGATTTTCTTAACTTCTTCGTAATTATTTCGCTTGGTATGTCGTCCTTGAATTGTGGTTTTTTGTCCAGTTTTGCCCATTTAGATTGATTGCATAGTTTTCCACACGCATTACGTAACTCCAAATCCCGTCACTTTTTCTAATCTCCGCTTAGTCATTTCCATGTAGATTACACCACACTATGTAATACATTTTTTTATAGAATATGGTTAACACTACTTATTCGGTTTTATCAGTATTTTCGGCGAGCTCCGAATTCAATGAGGAGCGAAAGCTGCACAAAAGGAAACTTACGAAAAGTCTCCGCAAGGACCGTGAACAGTGGTGGGGGACAAAGGCGAAAGAGATGGAAAAAGCATCGGCGATAGGCAACACTAGGCAACTCTTCAGACTCATCAGGGAAACGGGTGGGAGAAGGCAAATCATAAGTGAGACTATTTCTGAGAAAAATGGCTCCTTAATTAGCTCTCAGGATAGACGCCTTGAACGCTGGAAAGAACACTTTGAGGAACAATTTAACTTGCCTACAGCCACACTGAACCTCCCCGCCATCCAGCACACGTCCGAATGGGATATAGACACTGGTCCGCCGTCTGTAAGTGAGGTCACAAAAGCTATCAGTAATTTGAAACGAGGCAAAGCGGCAGGACCCGACGGAATTATTCCGGAGGTGTTTAAATATGGGGGTGACATACTAGTTTGTAGAATCAGAGACGGTTCCATCAGACTGGGGTAAGTCACTTATTATACCGATATTCAAGAAGGGAAACAAGTCCTCGTGTGATAATCATAGGGAGATCAGCCTAACGAACATAGTCTCTAAAATCCTAGGCTCAGTAATCATGCATAGACTAAGCAGAACTCGGGAGGAACAAACGAGGGAAAATCAAGCAGGCTTTAGACCAGGTAGAGGGTGCATAGATCATATCTTCACTCTTCGACAGATTCTAGAACATAGACACACTTTTCGGCGTCCAACAATTGCCATATTTCTTGACTTGAAGGCGGCCTTCGACTCCGTGGATCGAAAGGTACTATGGCAATGTCTGACTGTGAAGGGAGTGCCAAGAAAGTACATTGCACTAATCAAGGCACTCTATTCAAACTCACGTAGTCGTGTAAGGGCTTATGGGGAATTGTCATCTGAATTGGTAACAACCAGTGGTGTCCGACAGGGATGTCCACTTTCCCCATTTCTGTTTAACTTCATCATAGATATGCTAATGGAAGTATCCTTAACTGAACGTAACGACTTAGGAATCGACTTGTTACCAGGGAATAGTCTTATGGACTTAGAATATGCAGATGACATAGTCCTGTTAGGGGAGGATGCTGACAAAATGCAGAGTCTTCTGAACACCTTGAGCAGCAATCTTCGTATGTTTGGCATGCGATTCGCCCCTGTAAAATGTAAGATGCTGCTACAGGACTGGACTACGTCAACTCCTAGCTTAGTGATAGGGAGTGAAGTGATAGAACATGTTGACCACTTCACCTATTTGGGAAGTTGTATTAGCACCAACGGACTGATTGGCGACGAAATCTCAGCACGGATCCAAAAAGCTCGAGCTGCTTTCGCTGACTTACACCATCTCTGGCGTAGGCGTGACATCCGGCTATCAACCAAGGGACGTGTGTACTGCTCATCAGTTCGCTCCGTCCTTCTCTATGGCTCTGAAACATGGCCAATACGAGTTGAAGACATGAAAAGGTTGACTGCTTTCGATCATAGATGTCTGCGATCTCTGTCTCACGTTAGGTGGTTTAATAAGGTAAGTAATGTTGACGTTAGGCGTAGAGTGTTGGGCAAAGAGGGAAAATCAATCGACGAGGCTATAAAGTTACATAGATTGAGATGGCTAGGTCACGTGCTGTGCATGCCTAACCATCGCCTCCCCCGACGGGCATTACTAGCTGATATAGGTGCAGGTTGGAAAAGAGTAAGTGGTGGCCAAACAAAAACATGGCATCAATCCATGAAATCCTTGACAGTTAAACTGAGTCAGGTAGGGAGATGCAGACTTCCGGGTTGGGGCCCTCGGGACTCTAGGAATCAATGGCTGGAGACAATAGGTGACATGGCTCAAAATCGTTGTCAATGGCCAGCGCAGATGTATTCAGTCTCTGTAATCTTTCATATTCCTTTCTACCATTACCCATTCTGTTTCGCTCTTATACTAATAATGGGGGTTGATACTTTGTTAAGGTTGGGATTAAAGTTACGGTTTCGGTGTTTTATTACTATCTGTATACTTAATGCAAATAAATAAATGGTTTGGGAAGGGGTGTCATTATGCATATAGACGAAACCGTTTTGATTAATAAAAAAAAAACTTGAAAACTGATATCCCTCAGTGAAAAATATCGTCCTTAATGTATTTAACTATTTTTTGGTGTTTAGTTATCTTGGTAAATGAACGGGTTTTTATATGAAAAATACACGGCTTTTTCCTATACATAGTTCAGCTCTCAAGGTCATTGGTAAGTTCGCACACTCTGTTGTTGCTAGTCTTTATGCATTTTGCTTAATCACCTTGATGGGCATTGCATCATAAACTTTTCTAAATGTAAACAAACAAACAAACACGGTGAATGTCTGTGCTTTATATTTTGTATTCAACGCTAGAAAACAAAGAGGGCCTACATCCAATCAGGTGTTCCCTAGTTGTAATGTAACAAAAAAATTAGCATAATTAGAATAATTTGATTAAGATAACTTCACGAGGAGAGGGCAAGAAAACTAGTGTCGACTTGAAACATTGAAATGAGTATACCAAAGGCTCTTAAACACTGTCTTATGACTAGTTATTATTATTATTGTTTTCTTGGGTTCCTAGTGGAGCATAGGGCTTCAACTGCACGTCTCCACTTGCCACTTCTGTCTTCTGCTGCTGTACTTTTCACCTGAATCCATGTTAGTCCATACTCTTTCAACTCCTCCTCTTCACATCATCTCCTCCATGTCACCCTTCCACTGACGTCCCACTCGCCGCTTCCCTTCGGCCTGGTCCCACTCGAGCAATGGCCTGACGCGCGCGCGATGTCACCCAGAGGCGGCCTCCTCAGCGAGTGTCCAATCTATCTCCACTTTCTCCCGCATATTTGTTGGTAGGCGATTGGTTCTTCTTTTGTTTGTTTGTTTGTTCCTAGCCATAGTTTCTTGTTGGTGATTCTTTCTGGCCCCCCGGCCATCTGATCTTCAGTATAGAGCCAGCGAAGACAGTTGTTGGTTGATAAAGGTGTGCAACAGGCTGTTGGAAATATTCTTTGTGACCCGCCCGACAAGTTTCTGATCCGTATAGAAGAACTGATTGACTTGACGTTTGTATTGAAGATCCGACTGGATTTTGTTGTTGATGTTGGCTGAGTGACGAAGATTTCCAGACTGGTTGTTTCAGATTGGTGAATGTGTTTCTCGCCTTCCTGATTCTCATTTATTCTCTTATGACTAGTTAACACGTGTATATTAATGTCTGCATCTTGCATCTGGGATTAAATTTGCCTACAGTCTAATTTTGAATCTCATCTTTGCTTATCTTTTATATTTCTCTTCAGATCTTTGCTCTCTTGGAATCCCGATGACATCATAGCATACATTGTTTATAATGTCTAATACTATTAGCCTGATTTGCTTGATGAACGCTGTTCATTTTTTTCTTTTCTTCTAGTGTTCTCTGTTCTTCCTTTTGTCTTGTATGTCTTTCAAAATCAGTCAATCTACCAATAATGAAGTGGCAAAAAATGGAAAACTATACGATCCCAAATAAACAAGCTCACCAATGACCTTGAACTGAACGTTCATGGTGAGTGAGTGAGTGAATAGGTGAGTCAGTGAAATCATGGCGGGTAACATTATATAATCATATAGAAGTGTTTAAAAAGAAGTGTGAAAATTTCATGCATTTATTCCCCTTGATGAATTTGATTAAAGCAAGAACAATAGTGGTTTGTGCAGAATAATAAGGTACCATCATTTATTTCGTTGGCCTCTCATCAGCTGCTGTTTGCAGCCTAAATAAATTATAATTCAGCTTATGTACAGAAAAGTTTTAACATACTTTTGCAAATTTTACATGTTGTCAGTTGACCAAAAGTTCCACAATAAGTGAACAGTGCTCAGAAGATTGCGCTTATATAGTTTTCACACAGGCAGTTCAAGTTAAAACAAAATAAATGAATGCATACAGTTGCAAAGGAGTTACGTAATAAAGACGAAATATGCGTTAGATACAGAGTGACTAATAAATTAAGCAACAATGTATTGAGTTCAACTCAAATCATAGAAACAAGAGATAAGCAAAATTACAGATTATAAACGGGGGTGAGTTTAAAGACAAAGATTACGTAATCAGTAACTGAGTGTTTCTATTCTCACATCTGATTACGTAATCTTTGTCTTTAACCTCACCCTCCTTTTATAATCTGTAATTTTGCCTGTCTCTTGTTTCTATGATTTACGTTGAACTCAGTGTATTGTTACCTAATTTATAAGTCACTCAGCATCTTACACACCTCTCGTCTTTATTGCGTAACTCCTTTACTATTTTTGCATACATTTACTTTGTTTAAATCTGAACTGCCTGTATAAAAACTATAGAGGGTGCAATTTTCTAAGCACTGTTCACTAATTGTGGTGCCTTCTGTCAACTGACACCATGAAAAATTTGCAAGTATGTTAAAACTTTTCTGTACATAAACCTCATAATTTATTTAAGCTGTAAGCAGCAGCTGATGAGAAGCCAACGAAATAAATGTTGGTACCATATTATTCTGCACAAACCACTTGCTTTATTCAAAGTGTGGAATTATTGATAAATAGGATATATATGTCTTCAAAATACTGCAAAATTAATTTTAAGACTAGAACATACTTCGTAGAACTCTGAAGACTATCAGTCGAGAGAGAGAGAGAGAGGTCCCTCATTGGATCATATCGTCGATATCGTCATTAATATCACGCAGTAAATTTGCTAAAGAGATTTTGTCTAACTATGAGTATCCATTTTACCTGCAGCTTTCACCTTTCATCTCGTCCTCAGGTAGTAGAAAGAGAAGAAGTCATTTCAAAAGACTTTATGCATGCTCGTCTAAGTATAAAAATTCCACGACATAATATTTGGTGGCGCGTATTTTATGTCAGGCATTAACTAATTAACCTTATTTCCTTTTGATTGAACACTAGTAACTAATGTCATGTGTCTAGTCCCTTGTTTACTGCGGACTGAATTCTATCAGTCAAGTCTGTAATGTGACCAGCATTCTAGATGGCTCATCATCACAGTACATTCAGGATTGTTGTTATTAGATGGTTTGAGGCAATTGGCCGAAAGCCTTAGACTTAGGTTTTGTGTTTGTCGGCATGGCAGCCACATTGCAAACCTGACTGAAAGAATTCCGCCTGCACCAAAGAAAGGACTGGACACATCACACTAGTTACTAGTGTCCAATCAAAATACCCACTACAGTCCTACAGGAGGTCAATAGAGAGCCCGAAAAGCTCAGTGGTAACGTCTCTGACTGAAGCCCCACAGGGTGACGTGGGTTCGAGTCTCAGAAAGGATATGAGTTCCTTCAAGATTGCAGATATGCCTTGGTGACTGGTGAGTGCCAACAAGCACGAAACCTAGGTCAAGCAAGGCTTCCTGAGGCCGATTGTCACCAATCATCTACTAATAATGAGTGCGTTGGTGGCACAGAGGTAGAATGTTTGCCAACTATACATGTGGTCCGGTGTTCGATCCCCTGCCGACGCCCTCCTTTACCTCGCCAAACCAGTAATAAGATTGATAAAGAGGGAAGGTTTGACATGAGGCTAGCAAACCCATCCGGTAATAGTAATAAACACCCCTACTACCGAAACTTCAAGTCTCTAGTTTGAAGCCCTATGTTCCACTGGGAACATAAACAAAGAAAAAAATCTAATAATAACAACCTTCTTTCCACTAGTAAAATAAACAATTTTCTCTATCTTTATACCACCAAGTCTTACTATTATTATGATTACTATTATATTTATGGCACCTTTGTTTCTTTCTCATGATTATAAACACCATTCAAGATCGGTAATAATTGTCATTTTTTGTTACTGCCCTTACCATGCATTAAATTCAGTACTCTATAACATGCTGAAATTTCCAAACTGTATTGACAATACTGTTTGAAACAAACCTACTGTTATTATTATTATTCTCATTTTATACCTTGCACATCTCTGACATTGTATCTACTATAAATGTATAAAAGTTCCAGTAGTTACTTTTTTTACATTTTGAGTAAATTAGATACAATATTGTGACAAATGCTCAAAATTCCATGCTATTTTTGGAATAAGGCATTGTTCGTATTGATCCAAATGACTTAGAGTCAGGTGGCATTACAATTAAGCTAAAGTAGTTAGGGTGAAGAATTGAAGCTAGGGTTCAGTTTGAAGCACTTCACTGTAAAAAAAATCTGAATTCAAAATTCTGAACAGCGTTCAGATTTTCAAGAGTTAGTCTGTAAGAATCCTATTTGTTTTAGGTTAGATCATGGATTGACATCAGCTAGAGAACCATTGTAAGCCAGCCACAGGGAGTATTGGTTAGCTGTTTCGTCCTAGTCTGAAACTCATCGACAGTACGCACCAACTGGGTTTCGAACCCAGGACCTTCCGGTTACAAGGTGAGCTCGTATACCATCCAATAGCCCATGAATTTTAACTTCTACCGATTTGTTATTTTAGCGTCTCCACCAACCAATGTCATCAGCTGGAACTCCATCCTCACTCTCGACTGGGTGAACTCTACTGGCTACAGGACGAAGTTGTCTCAAGTTCTAGTGAGAAGTCATGACCAGTGGGATCTATGCGATCGGGAGTGAGGATGGAGTTCCCACCGATGACATCGGCTGGTTACAGTTCCGCTAAAATCGCAAGTTGGTAGAAGGTGGTATTCAAGGGCTGGCAATTGAGTCGGGTCCCAGTGGTTGAATGGTATATGAGCTCGCCCTATGACTGGAAGGCCCTGTAGTCAAACCCGGGTGGGTCCCCAATACTGAAGACTTCTATATTGGATCACCTCGTCGAAACAGGCCACACAGCTGATATTCAGGAGTCTTTTTCCTACCATCTATCCGGTACCGAATAAATTGCCAAAGGCCTCCAGACAGCAGAGGCAATAGTATTTCGCTTGAAACAACCGGAGTTCTGTGTGCAAAAGAAACAGTTTCAGACACTACTGCTAACTCTGGCCTGTTATTGAACCTATAAATTCATGCATTCTATATTACATTTTCTTTAATTTATTTCATATTCAATGTTGTTATTGTTGTATTTTGATGCATATTATCGCTTACTGATGATTTTGAATTGTAATCTATTGATCGTACCCATTAGAGGTTATTTAAACAAAGCATAAATGTTGTTAATAATAACAATAATTCTTTAACTATTGTGGACAGATAACTGTAGAACCTGGTGATGAATTCGACGAAAAGAATAATACTTACTTTGTTCACTAATCTGCCTATTTTTAGATCTTCAACGGATACCTTTGGTTAATGCAGGTGAGTGAGTATAGATGAATAGCTTTACTTAAGATGAAGTTTATTGCCTTTTCTGTATCCAACGTGTGTTAATGTGATTTTTAGTCGTATGAGGAAATAAAATATGAGAACCAGAGCATAACTGACATGATATGAGAATAAGAAAGGGGCTTGTCTATACCGTCAGTTATTTAAAGGCTGTTGTTAAGCCATAGATAGCAATAGGATAAGAGATTATTATTGTCAGGTGTATAATTTTGAATTCACTCATTCGAGTGTAATTTGATTGAATTATATAAGGCAAGTTCCAAGCTATTCATTCACTTGAATAGATAACCATGAGTCAGCTAAAATTTTGGACATTTTTATTCCCATACATTTGAATAGGCTAGTTAGGAAAACATTGTTACCTGCACATCTGTTTCTCAAGTGTTGGTTTGTAGGAATTTGTTTGACTGGTTACAGGATTTCATCATAAGCTGACATTAGTTAGAAAACCATTGGAAAACCAGCTGGGAGTACTGGACAGCTATTTCGTCCCAGTTCAGGACTCTTCAGCAGTACGCACCCAATACAAGGGATTCGAACCCAGGGTCTTCCGGTTATAAGGCGAGGTAGCTCGTATACCATTAAGCCACTGGGACCCCTGATCCAATGGCCCATGAATTCCAACTTCTGACAATTCACAACATAGCGCGACCATTAGCCAATGTCTTCAGCGAGTATTTGTCCTCACACCCGACCTCCTGCACCCTAATGGTCACGACTTCTCACTAGAACCCCAGGTAAATAACTACCTGAATAGGGGAAGTCGCTAGTGATATTGGCTAGTGGTCGCGCTATGTCGTGAATTGGCAGAATTTAGAATTCATGGGGTGGCCATTGAATAGGGTCCCAGTGGCTTAATGGTATACGAGCTCGCCTTGTAACCAGAAGGTCCTGGGTTCGAATCCCAATGGATGAGTACTGATGAAGAGTCCTAAACTAGGATGAAACAGCTGTCCAGTACTCCCAGCTGGTTTTCCAATGGTTCTCTAACTAATGTCAGCTTATGATGAAATCCTGTAACCAACCAAATCCCTACAAACTAACACTTGAATATAAACATCTGTTTCTTCCCAGTTTTGAAATTAATCAAATCTTCACAGGAGTTTGTATTTAGGTATTTGATTTGTGTCTAGTTTGATCGCGGATTGATATCAGTTAGAGGTTCATTAAAAACCAGCCACAGGGAGTTCTGGACATCTGTTTCGTCCAGGTCTGAGACTCATTGGCAGTACGCACCCACCGGGTTTCCAACCCAGGACCTTCCGGTTACAAGGTGAGTTTGTATACCATTCAGCCACTGGGATCCGATTCGATGGCCAACTCATGAATTATGATTTCTACCAATTCATGATTTTAGCGTGACCATCAACCAGTGTCATCAGTGGGAACTCCATCCTCACTCCTGATCGCATGGACCCCACTGATTACGACTACTTACCAGAACTTCAGACGACTTCATTCTGTAGCCAACCAGTTACCAGCGAGTGTCGGATTAATTTTCGGGGGCTTTTTTGCAGGGACCGGAGAGCTCAGGGTTCGAAACCCAGTGGGGTCGTATTGCCAGTGAGTCCCAGACTAGGACGAAACAGTTGCTCAGAACTCCCTACTGGTTTTCAGTGGTTCTCTAACTGATGTCTATCTGTGATCAAACATGAAACGTATGTCTACAAATCAATACCTGAAAGTTTATCCGCTTTAGATTATTGGCTGACTGTGTTTTAGAACAGGCGAGTGATTAATATTGTCCCCCGTGTAGACTGAAGATACACTAAATGGATGATAAATGGAGTTTTTCTGCAATACTGTAATTAAGGATGGCTATCCACTGGCATTCATCAATAAACTGATGAAACTTAAGATAGATAATCTACAAAAGACAGAAGTATCAAAGAAAAGCTTAGCGGTAAACCTGAAATTCAGATGGTGACACAACAGTTGAATTCCTTCGAAAGTAGTTCAGAAAACACCTTATTCACTGAATCTTCATATCTGACCTTCTCGACACAACCCAGATATTTGTCGAAATGTCACATACAATTTCCCACTATTGACAACATTCACAAATGCATATATCAATTCACTTGTTCATGTGTAGAGGGGCTAAGGAGATAAGCTGTACCCGTAGGATACTGTCTAAACTTGTACAGAAGGAGAAGTATGACAGACCAGTAGTTCAATTATTGAACACTATGTTCTTATAAATCGATCCACAACAATAGAAAAATCATTTCAAAGTGATACATAAGGTAAAAGCAAATAGTTCAAAGGGTTTCCAGCATTAGAAGCTCTTGTTATGCACGAGTGAAACCCTGCATTGTATATATATATATATATATATATATATATATATATATATATATATATATATGCAGAATCGGTTTGCAGCCGACTCTCTTGACCTTTCACAAGTTTGAAGTGAAGCTACGAAAAGAATATTCTTCGCTAACCTATATCACATTACTGACTGACTTTGGGATGAAATTTCCTGGAGTTGTGGTGAGTAGTTGTCACCGATGGGGTTCTTCACCAGGTTGAGTGTATGAAGAAAGATACTCATTGATGATACTGGCAGAATATAAGATTCATAGGTCATTGGATTCCTTCACTGCGGTAAAATAATAAAGTCATTAGGATGTAAACTTACTGCTGTGTCTTTAATCTCGGCTGGAATCATTATGGATGTGAAATGATGCAGAATCGTAGTAATCCTCAAGTGAAATATTTAAAACAATTCTACAGTTGAAAAGCTGCGGGACCTGATCAGAGAATCAGACGGTATTTATTATTATTATATTATTGTTCCTTTGGGTTCCTAGTGGAACATAGGGCTTCAACTGCACGTCTCCACTTGCCACTTCTGTCTTCTGCTGCTGTACTTTTCACCTGAATCCATGTTAGTCCATACTCTTTCAACTCCTCCTCTTCACATCATCTCCTCCATGTCACCCTTCGACTGACGTCCCACTCGCCGCGTGCTTCCCTTTCGGCCTGGTTCCACTGGAGCAATGGCCTGACGCGCGCGCGATGTCACCCAGAGGCGGCCTCCTCAGCGAGTGTCCAATCTATCTCCACTTTCTCCTGCATATTTGTTGGTAGGTGATTGGTTCTTCTTTTGTTTGCTTGTTTGTTCCTAGCCATAGTTTCTTGTTGGTGATTCTTTCTGGCCCCCCGGCCATCTGATCTTCAGTATAGAGCCAGCGAAGACAGTTGTTGTTTGATAAAGGTCTGGTCTGCAACAGGCTGTTGGAAATATTCTTTGTGACCCGCCCGCCAAGTTTTTGGTCCGCATAGAAGAACTGACTGACTTGACGTTGTTTGTATTGAAAATCCTACCGAATTTTGTTGTTGATGTTGGCTGAGTGACGAAGATTTCCAGATTGGTTGTTTCAGGTTGATGAATGTTTCTCGCCTTCCTGATTCTCGCTCGATTTGACATCCTCGTCCATTCCGACTTCCTGTAGTTGAGACAATGCTCCCGAGACAAGTGAATGAAGTGACTTCTTTCAAATCCCTCCCGTTGATAGTGATTGGCGTTTGATGTTGCTGCTGCTGCTGCTGTTGTTGTTGGTTATTTTCATAACCTCCGTCTTGTCTATGTTCACCTGGAGTCCTATCTTCCCTGGATGCTTCTTCGACCAGTTTATCGGTCGGTTTTCAATTGTAAGTCTTCGGTTTTGTGTGACATCAAACATAAATCATCCACTCGCGAAATCCAGGTCTTCTAGGTTCTTCACGTCGGTCCAGATGATACTAACTGTTTAAAAATAAACTCTCTTACCTCAGTTGTCGATATATATATATATATATATATATATATATATATATTGAATAACATTTAAAGGTAATTTTTTTAAACAAATCAATATACACTTACACCGGATTCAATAATTTTCACCATAACATTTTGTAGTTCATCCGATTTTAAACATGTTAGGGGAGGTGGATAACGCTGTCATGAAAAGTAAAGGGAGTTAATAATAATAATAATAATTTTCTATAGTTTGGTTTGTAAGGGTTAGTAATGTTTTTACGAGTTGATCACGGGTTGATATCAGTTAGAGAATCACTGAAAACCAGGGAGTACTGGACAGCTTCTGTTTCATCCTAGTTTGGGAATCATCGGCTCGCTAGTGACTTACTACATGTTGGAGTTTCCTGAGTTCTAGTGAGAAGTTGTGACCAGTGAGGTTCAATTAGATTTCACGTGTGTGGATGGATGTCCCACCAACGACAATGGTTGAGGTCGCGCTAAATCACGAATTGGTATAAGTTAGAATTCACGAGCCATTGAATCGGGTTCCGGTGCCTTGTAACCGGAAGGTCCTGGGTTCGAATCCCAATGGGGGCGTACTTTCGATCATTTCCAAACTAGGATCAAACAGCAACTGTCCAGTACCTCTAGTACTGGTTTTCAATGGTTCTCTAACTGATATCAACTCGTAAAAAAATAATGACAATAATAATAATGATTACAATATGGCTAAACTTTCAATGACCGATTGAATCATCAACGTAGAACAGTACACCAAAGTTCATGATTTCAATTCGTTATAATTTAGAAAAACACACATAAAAGTAGACAAAAGGAAATGGAATGAATCTCTTCCTCCGCCCCCTCCCCCCGCTCTCTCTGTCTCTCCATATATGTGGGAGTAAGACAAGACTGCCTACGATCACCGATCATATTTCTCACTGTAGTGGACTGGATTATGCTGTAGACAGGAATATTCTTGATGGCAAGAAGACTTTAGGAGATCTGGACTTCAGGGACGATTTATGTGTAGTGTCACACAAACTAGAAGTTCTATTGGCGAAAGAATCACAAAAGATAGGACTTCAAGTGAACATAAAGAAGACAGAGAGAGATGATGAAGATACTTAACTAACAATAACAACAACAAGCATCAATCACCGTCAACGGAAGAAATTTTGAAGGAAGGTACTTCTTTCACTTTATTTTGGGCAGCATCATTTCAACTAAAGGTGGTATGGATGGAGATGTCATATATCCAGAATCAGGAATACAAGACAAACCCACTGCTAATCTGAAATCAATGTAGAAATATGCTGTACATAAAAAACACATAAAAAGACAAGAATTGGATTTTCAATACTAATGTAATATCAGTGATTCTGTTTATATTTCGTAGACTTGATGAGCTCGTCATGAAAAGCCTCTCCAACTGGCTACTCTACAGACTTTTATCAACAGCTTCCTTCGCTCCGCACTGAAGAGATCAGATGATCAGAAAATATTAACAACAAGGAGCTCTCCAGCAGGCAAAAAACCTAATGCCCACGAATTATGACGAAGAACATGGAGATGGGTTGGACACTGTTGAGTGGTACCACGCGCCAAGCTCCCAAGCGGAACCACACTGGGAAACAACAATTTTGGTGTGGCGCCTAGAGTGACATGGAGGAGATCGCGTGTGAGGAGGAAGATATGAAAGCTCGTGGTCAGGCATGGAACTAACTAAAAAGGACTACAGAGAACAGAGAGAAACGGTTATGTACTATTGAAGCCCTCTGTGTTCTACTCGGAACCTAAGAGAATAATAATAATAATAATGATAATAAAATCTGGATGATTGAATTGTATAGCTTTTATTCTCATTTCGGAGAACACTATCAGTAGAAGTCTTTTCTGGAAAGAGGAAGTTTTTAACATTTCTTTATAGGCGTTTCAGTGGTGTATTTTAGTAATCTGCATTGTAAGTAACTGTATCGATCAGTAGGTGTACGTAAGCATTTTACCTGGCTGTTAATTATGCGTATTACGGTTCTAACTTTTCTAAGTTGTGTTTCATACGTTAACTTCATAAGACTTAGGTCATCATAAATAATATACGTGGTAAGATTTTCTATCTTACAATAACTTATATCTTAAAGTTATTTCTTTTCATGGAGGCTGGTAGTGGAATCCAGGTTGCACATTTCATCCTATTCGGGACTCGTCATCTATTTGTACCTGTGTCTTAGTGAGAGGTGAACCTAGAATTCATCTCTTCAAATACCAAAGCAATATCCACTGCAACATCACGTTCAAGTCTCGATGAGAACATCATCACTCATTTGGGAGCACGTATATCGATATGACTAGTGTTGAATAAGATGAGACCAACGCTCTGAATTCGGCTGCTAGCTTCCATGATACAAGTAACCTCAAGGTGGCTGTTCAAGGAGCCAATATTGTCATAAATGAGGTGATATAAACGGAGGATCACTGGCATAAATCAAGAATTTCAAACTTACATCTCTGTTTGATCTACGAAATTCAAGTGCATCATATACAGGAATATCAAGATTGTTATATGTTAGAGTTACAGCTAAATTCTATGCAAGAGAAAGAAAGAAAGAATAAAGGTTAAGGTTATAATGACTGGATCTCAGTCAGTTATAAAAGGTTGCTAAGAAGTGCCTTCATTAATAAGCATACAATCTATCGATCAGGTGCACAACATCGTCAGTAAATAAAACTGAAGCTATAATACTTTGATACACTGTGATATACTTCCGTACCCTTTATAATAAAATTCAGTCGTCAGTATTATGCACAGTGCTGTCTATATACTCCTGACTGATTGTGCGTCGGTGGCACAAAGGTAGAATTGTCGCCGACCACGCATGTGATCCGGGGTTCGATCCCTGGCCACCGACACATTCCTTCACCTCGCCAAACCAGTAATAAGAGTGGTAAGGAGTGAGCCTGTAGCTTGAAGTCCCCCATGTTCCACTGGGGACGTAAAGTAATAAAAAAATACTGATATGATTATTTAGATACCACTTATACCCGAAAAGGAGGTGGCGAGTTGGTCGTCAGTGCAAGGGTGACTTGGAGGAGGTCATGTAAGGAGGAGATGAAAGCATGTGGGTAGACCTGGAGTCAGGTGAAAACGTTGGCAGAGAACCGAACACAATGGAGATGTGCAGCTGAAGCCCTATGTTCCTCTAGGAATTAAAAAAAATAATATAAATATTAATAATGATAAACACCAACCAGTAGTGTTTGCTAGTTAGATTATAGAAGTGATCTTAACAGTGGAAAACCGTTTCTCTCATTTGGGACTAAGCTCATCAACGGTGTACCCAGTATGCCTGACCTTAGGAAGCCGAGTCAGTCCAAGTAGTTATCCCCACAGTTTCTTTTGAAAACCAAGATTATTTAGATCACAAAATATGTGATCTGCTTCCTCCTATAAATGGCGATCAAGAAAGGAAGCATAGATGCATAATTATGTGTACTATTGATTGATTGGTTGACATGAACAGTTGGAGACCACAGGAAACTTAGGGGATGATGGTTGGAATTTGACCTCGAGCTGTGTAAATTGCGAATCATGAATTAATTTGCCAATTTCGACCTTGATTTGATCGACAATATTTAATAATTAAAAATAATAATAATAAAGCTTCATTCTAGATAATTTATGGACATATAGTGGAGATATTTTTGGCGTATTTAATTCCGAAATATTCCCCCCTTCACAGAGGATGTACACGTAAAGTAATAATCTGGAGTATACTGTGTTTTATGTAACGTCGCTGAATATGAAGAGAGAACCAATTCCATTCACCTTTTTTCCTTCATTTCTTTTAAGAATTGGACAGCTCTTAGGTGTAAGCTAGTCAAACATGCGCGCAAGTTCATGTAGTGGTCATTTGATATAATTACATTGATTAAAACACTAAGCAATACCGAAGAGTTGAAGCATTTTGATGAATAGAAGTTCTCCTGAATCTAGTAGGTATCTGGCAGCACACAGTAGACATTTTCCACAATCTCATCAGATATTACACTTCTGTTTAAGATTAAACGACATATATATTCTATCTCATTCAGTGTTGCAGCTAGAGAATTTATCATGAGTCGTATTCAATTCATAAATTTGTCAATAAATGCTAACTAATCTAGTCTTGTAGTAATATAGTGAACTATTCATCAGCAAATCAAACACATCAGGGTTGAAACTAATTTCGTCAGCTTCAAATATCTATAAGATGAAACTCAACGTGACCAGAGCTACACCAATCAAATCTATTTAAAATTAATCTATGTTAACAAGAACAGGAAGAACAGCTTTTAAAAAAACGGCCCATTATTCCTCCCCTCTTGTAGTAACAATAGTTCGTCTGAAACATAAACACGCTTGAGACCAGCATGTACGCAGTACTGTATTCCGACTAGGTCAACATGCCATGTAGGCAACTCACTCACAGTTTCCGTCAATCCCAACAACATATAACACAATTCTACTAGAAATTTCAGCGACAGAAACACTTCACTTTGATACAATAAGCTGAAGTGGAGTTGGGAGCACTCGCTGATTAACTTATTAGAACTGAAGGTAAAATATCAGGTTTTGTATTGAAGGTATCACTTTAAGTGTCATCAATTAGACAAGTATTGATGTGCCATGGGATTCCATCTCAGTAGCTTATATTGTATGTAACCCGAAGGTTCTGGAACCATGTGTGAGTACTGATGAATAGTCATAAAAAAGGACTAAACAGCAGTATTCCAGTACTCCCTGATGATTTGCTAACTCAAGTTAGTCTTTGATCAAACCATGGAATCAATCAAATCCAACATATGCATATTTAATTTTCGTTGGTTGAATTACACTACTTACACATAATTAATAGTAGTATATGTTTACAACAAGATTTTTATTCCAAAATTAGAACTTACAATCACATCAAATTTAGCATATAGTTCAATAAGTTGACCATTTTCATCAACTATTGGTAAACACGATACCTTTTTTTTCAGAAATATTCTCAATGCTTCAATAATAGTTGTAGTTTTTGTAATCGAATGAACATTTGGCAAATAAGTTCCTAGTTTAAGTTCTCTTAAACTTTTATACATAAACTTTGCTGTAGGTAAATGATGTCTCTGTATAGAAAAAAAAATTGTTAAGAATCTAATTAAAATATTGAGTAAAACAGAAATGGTATAGAAATGATGTGGTAAAAAAATTTAAGTAGGTAGATAAGGGGGGTGGGTTAAGAGATTTTTCACTTTCATGAGTGATCATGAAGTAACTTGAATTAGAGAACTATTGAAAACCAGTGGGGAGTGCTGAACAACAGCTGTTTCGTTCTTGTTTGAGACTTATAATAATAATAATAATTTACTTTATTCCAAAAACAGTACTTATACTACTACAGGGTGCCATCGACAAATATACATCTCATCCAACAGTCATACGACAATGCTGCATGCCAAGTAATCCACAACGGGAAACTTACGGAATCCTTTGAAGTAAAGACGGGAGTAAAACAAGCTGGCTGCCTACTATCGCCAATGATTTTCCTGATTGCAGTAGATTGGATAATGCGACAGGCAACGGACAATGAGGAAACAGGCATAAAATGGACTCACACAGAAAACTTGGAGGATCTGGACTTCGCCGATGATATATGTCTGATTTCTCACAAACTGGAAGATATGCAAGTGAAAAGCAACAAGCTGGCAGAAGAAGCACCAAAGATAGGACTTCAAGTGAACATAGATAAAACAGAGGTGATGAAGATTCTTGGCCAACACCAACAGCCACAACAACAACAACAGACAACAATCAGCCAGTATAAATGGGAGGAACCTGAAAGAAACAACTTCCTCCACCTACCTGGGAAGCATCGTTTCAACTACAGGAGGACGAAACTGACGACGATATCAAAGTAAGGATCGGAAAAGCAAGACAAGCTTTCATTACTCTTAAGTCTGTGTGGAAGTCAACAGCACTCATAATCAAAAATGAGATCCGGATTTTCAACTCCAATGTGAAGTCAGTGCTACTATACGGATCAGAGACATAGCCAGCGCGTCATAAAGAGCATCTCAAACAAACTTCAGACCTTCATTAACAGTTATCTTCGCTCAATTCTTCTCAAGATCAGATGGATTGGCCATACTCTGAGGAAAACATCAAGTGACATCATTAGACAAGCCACTGCTCGAATGGAACCCGATAGGGAAGTGGCGAGTTGATCGTCAGTGTGAGTTTCACTTGGAGGAGGTCATGTAAGGAGGAGATGAAAGCATGTGGGTAGACTTGGAACGGGGTGAAAAAGTTGACAGAAAACCGAACGCAATGGAGGCATGTGGCTGAAGCCCTATGTTCCTCTAGGAATTAAAGGATATAATAATAATAATGTTTCACCTTATTTTGTTCTAATAAAAAAAAATTAACAAACAAACAAACTTACATTTAAGTGTAAATACTTAAGGATTCGTTTATGCGTTAATATATGCAATGCATTCCCTTGAATCATATCAATAATAGGCAATCGATGAAATCGATATTGTAACAGCATTTTTGATGCATTCAATAAAGAACACTCTGGTGTAACATGAACCAATGGGAGGATAGCAAAACTTTTATTGATTTCTATAAGATGAACAAAAAAAAACACAGAAAGAGAAAAAAAGTATGAAAGAAGAATGAGGTAGAATGGTATAGTGTTAAGTTTTGTTTTGTTGTTGTTGGCGATGAGAATAAAACTGGATCTGAAGGTTGACTTTATCACTCATTCATTCATATATCATCCAAGAAAGTGCTAATTATGAAAACAGCCACTGTACAACTCGATCCGATCTATGTCACAGTGGAGTCGAGTTTTGGGGCTTTAGATTACAAAAAGCCCCGCTATTCCTTTTGAATGACTCTATGGTTTTAAGTAATTCTATATGATTATAGAATTTCATCATGAGCTGACATTAGTTAGAGAACCATTGGAAAACCAGCTGGGAGTACTGGACAGCTATTTCGTCCTAGTCTGGGACTCTTCAGCAGTACTCACCCACCGGGGTTCGAATCCAGGACATTCTGGTTACAAGGCGAGCTAGCTCGTATACCACTGGGACCCCTGATCCAATGGCCCATAAATTCTAACCTCTGCCAATTCCATATGAATTTATCAATTAGATATATCACAAACTCAGTGGAACAGTATTATTATTTACTGGATAGCATAGTTTTGAACAAAATTCATTGTTGATAATTATATTATCACACATATAACTAAACAACTTTGAAACCTGATTTTTATAGGTTCACTTTTCTTACTTCTCATTTACCATAAGTGAGAATACGTACAATAGGAATGATTCAGCACTTGTTGCAGACATGTGGAAAGCTCTCCTACTCTTATGAAAGATGAGAAAGAAGGATGAGAACAATAAAATTCATGTTTTGAAGTTGTATATTTACAAAAATTAGTATGATATGAATAGGAAACAGGAATTTAAACTTGAGCCTTTAAGTTGCAGTGATGGTGATGTTTTTTTTTGTTTTACAGTTTTACAGCCATGCGCCCAACCTTCTCTCTTTACCAGGTTTACTACTAAATACGTGAGGTTTAGGAGGTTAATCAGCTGCGAATGGAACCCAAATCACTTGGTTGGTCGGTAAGTGGTCTACCACTGAACTACAACAGGCGTTCCCATCGGTCGCACTGATTGCAGTTGTCACACTTTCAAGTAGAAATTGATCTTCTATTTTTTGTAATTATTATTATTATTATTATTGGAGACCCCAGTGAGTGCGTATTGCCAATGATTTCCAAACTAGGATGAAACAGCAGCTGTCCATTAATCCCTGTGGTTGGTTTTCAATGCTTCTCTAACTGATATCAATCCGTGGTCAAACTGGTAGAAAAACACAAACCAACTCTTGAAAATTTTATTGTAATCTAAAGAAAAATGATTTTAGGATACATTTATTGTGGTGAGTGAGAGCTGGCTGCAAACAAGCCAAAAATTGTACACAGCAATTTACGTCAGTGTTACGCCCCGAATCGAGGTCATGACAAAAAGCAATAACAAAGATTAATCTTGAGAAACTTGTTATGTACTCGTCGCTAAATTATTGTTATGTACTGGTCGAGAATTTAATAGTCCTGACGCAAGAAGGCGGAAATCAGAAGACCACTAGGTTTGCGATGATACTTCTATTTTCCAAACACAAGGAGAATGCAAAAGTGGTATCACACCAAAGTAAGTAAGTCACACAAGATTGTGTGAGCGAAATATATATGACCACCCAGACAAGTGTGTGAACAATCAATAGACAGCCTTAACATGAATGGCTAATTATAATGGAGTGTCGATCCAAATATACATAGCAAAATATAGCAGATATGTCAACAACCAGCATATATGGATATATGTCACCAAGCAACGGACTGTCAACAAACACTCATATTATATTATATATAATATAAGGGGAATATACATTGTTAAAGGAGACAGGTTCATCAAAGTGAAATGGTCACGGACTAAGAGAGCAAACAGAAAGAGAGATCACCATACACACATATATATATGTGGATGCATATCAAAAGTCAACAACCAGTCACAGCAGATTTAACGTGTGCAAATACGATTCACAGATATATGGCTTAACTTTCCGAGAAACCGGTCACAAGCAGTACAAAATAACCTTCAGCAAGAAAAAAAACCAATCAGAAGAGGTTGCTTCTTTACTAACAATAACGCTAGTAATAATGTACATAAAAATCTATTAAAATATCTCTTGATTTTCTCAATAAACGATCTGTTTCCTTGCCCTTGTCTTCTATCGTTACACAACTACTCTACATTTAGCCTATTTCATCAGGTTGGTTTTATTTTTACTCGTATCCTGTTGACACTAAATCAAATTTGTAGGTGTGCATAATATACAGTCATCTCTACTGGCATTATATAACCCGTATTAATTAATACACGCTAGAAGTTGCCACTGATACACTCAGATTTATATTTGTTCCACTCATTATTCTTATACTTCAAACTTGACGTCACAGTCATTCATTCATTCATTCATTTCTGGTCATCTGTCTAATTATCTGGTGGTATGTATATGAAAAATAAAATAGATCTCATAAACAAAAAATAATAAAACACGCATATAAATTCCAATCGTTTAAAACAAAAATCATTTTTTGAAAGAAAGAAAGAAAGAGCAAAAGAAATAACAATAAAACAAGTTTTGAGACAACCTTGATTTATTCTGTGTTTTGTTTTCATATTAAAAGTACATTTCAAAAATAAAAATGCAAATCACATCTGGAAATTGTAAAAATAATATTCAATTCATTCTTGCTGTATATTTCACTTCAGTGCTTAACTTAACTTTGTACACTATTTGTAGCGTATTATTTTAAATCTAATGAAGTTCAATTGAACATTGAACACTAGAGGTGGAGTAAAATAACGTAGATTTTACATTTATCACAAATAAAGTATTAAATATTTTCCAATTTGGCTACCAAAATACTAATTGTTGATGTGGGTTCTTTCCAGCTACTTATATCAGTCAACCGGTAGTATATAACCACCATCCAGCTTTTATATATATAGCCCAGCCGCCAACCATTGTCATTGGCCAGTAACTGCTTTCTTACCTGACTTAGTGGACTCTTCTGGTTACCATTTTCCTATTAGACCTCCAGAATTCCAGGTAACTTCCTGTATAGAGCCAGTCGCTGGTGAGCATCAGATTAATTATCAAGTGTTGGTTTAAAGGGATCGGCTACAGAAGGTGAGAAGTCGTAAGCAGTGGGACCCCCCTAAGTCTGATAAGGGAACAGTCAATCATTTATGACATCGGGTGTCCATTGCGCTATATATATCGGGAATTGGCAGAAGTTGGAGATTATCGGCTGGCCATTGTATCGGGTCCCAGTGGCTCAATGGTCTACGAGCTCGTCTTGTGACAGGAAAGTCCTGAGTTCGAACCTTAGTGGATGCGTGCTGCTTAGGGATCTCAAACAAGGGCGAAAGTTATCCTGTACTTCTGGGTCTCCCAGTGGTTCTTTAACGGATGTCAACTCGTCAGCAAACCTGTAACGAATCAAATTCTTGCAAACTTACACTTGAAAAAGGCGTTCTCCAGTATTTCTGTGACATCACCGTACAAATTCAGAACAAACATTAGACCTAGTATAGCACTAAGTAGATTTAGATTATGGTTTTTGTACGGATTTGAATTCATTTGAACGTAGATTTCGTCAAAAACTAACATAAGCCAGAGAATAATTGGAAACCAGTAAGCACTGGATAATTTGAGACTCTTCAGAAGTACGTATCCATGACTTTACCGGTGACAAAGCCAGTGGCCATGAGGCCAACTCGCTGACTGTTTAGCCACTGGGACATATCTCATTGAACACTGAGTTCTTTGGCTTAGATGAGTCGCTGGATAACATACACCGTCTAACAATATACAATAAATCTACGGCCATATATATATATAGTCCTAAGTAGTGGATAGGAGTTATTTGGTATACCGGAGCCCGAAATCCTAAGAAAATAGAGTCTGACTGACATGCGTAAGATTATAAACCTAAAAAAATAGTGGTGTTATATGAGATAGCAGTTAGGCATGACCCGGCATTAATTCACTGAAATCTTTGACCGTTGGTCTGAGCCATCTAGGAAGATGTAAACTGTCAGCTGGAAGTAGTCGAGACGCCAAAAGTAAGAAGCTTGAAACTTTTGATGATATAGCCCAAAACCGTTTCCGATGAAGGGGATGAATTCATTTGTCGTAACCTTTTTTATCCATTAAATTATAATAATTGCGATACTACTATTCTTTCTCACGTACATTTCTGATAATTGTAGTCGTTTTAATTGGACACTAGTAACTAGTGCGATCTGTTTATTCCTTTGTTTGGTGTAGATTGAATCTTATCAGTCAGGTTTGCAATGTGGCCACCATGCCACTAGGTAGCTCGCCATCACGGTGCACATTGATTTGATGATATCAGATGGTTGGAGGTAATCGGCCTCAGGAAGCCTTTGCTCGATTCACGTTTCGTGCTAGTTGGCACTCACCAGTCAGCAAGGCAGGTGTATCTGCAACTCTGAAGGAATTCATGTCCATTCTGAGATTCGAACCCGTGTCAACCAGTGCTGCAGTTTGAGAAGTTACCACTGATCTATTCGGGCTCGTTATCGACCTCCTGTAGGACTGTAGTGGGTATTTTGATTTGACACTAGTAACTAGTGTGATGTGTCTAGTAATTTCTTTGGTGCAGGCTGAATTCTATCAGTCAGGGACATGAATCCCTTCAAGGTTGCAGATACGCCTTGCTGACTGGTGAGTGCCAACTAGCACGAAACCTAGGTCAAGCAAAGCTTCCTGAGGCCGATTGCCTCCACCTATCTAATTGTAGTTCTTTTCAATTTCTTTTTTCTCCACTTTAGTGTGCTACATGGAGTGTGTCAACGGGAACTGCTACACTTCTGCACAAAAATTCTACACTGAAAATCAGTCAGCTAGTCAGTCAGCGCAGGCAACAAAAAACACAATCAATAAATAGACGGTGACAAACTGAAAATGTTAAAATCTAAAATAATAAGTTGGAGGAAAAGATTGTTAACGGAAGCTCTTCTAATCAAATCAACTGAGAGTGAATGCAGTAAGAATTATTCAACATATATCAATGAAATGTAAGAATTTCGACAGAGAAAAAGAAGAATTAGCTGTAGAAGAGATAATTTATAAAGCTATAAAGTCATGTTTGACATGATCGGGTGAATAAAAGAGCTATCGCGACGTATTTCCGCACTTAGTATAACGAACGCTACAACATATATATTCCATCTGTGTAAAAAGGCCAATAAAACACCTCAGAAAAGTTAAATACAACATCCGATACGATTACAGCATTCCTATAGGAATTGAATACAAAATCAATGAATTACCTGAGGAAATCCAAATCATAATTGATTGCTTCCACTCTACCTATACACCAGTATACTGAGACACGAAAGAGTAGCAAGTTTGATTTACAGTAGCTTATATCACCTCCTGTTATGAACAATCAGCTATGTTAGAAACATCATCCAGTTAATAATCCTGTGCCACTCCATAATATACTATGTGTTGAATAAACAAGTTAGGACAAAATCACAGTGTTTTAGTCTTATGCACAGTCACGTGATTCAGATATCCTTCCTCATTTATTTGCATAAATCTCAGATCCAATCATGAAATTTGAAGTTACTTGGCTTCAAATTATTTTATTTAATCAAGCAGAAGTAAGTGACTCATCTTTCCTTTATAACTAGAACTAATTGTGGTAGGATAGACAGGAAATTCGCAAAAAAATTATTCTTCGTCTTTTTGTTCAAACAATGTCATATATTTTTCTTTAAAAGCGTTAACTTCTTATATTTATTAGCAGTAGTATATTTATGATAGAATAAAATCTGTCCAGTTATAAATATTCGACGAGCTGGGAAAAATCGATAGATAGATAGATAGATGGTTAAAAACAAAAACATATGCCTGTATAGATCAGACACATATGCGTAGGGCAGGAGATTGTGGACACTTATCTAATCAACATCTGTTTTGTCTTCTTATTCACTGATAATTTTATCAGTAGTAATTACAGAAAGCATAAAGTGAACAATGATTATTATAATTGTTTTGTTTTTTTCTCTCTCTCTTTCTGAACGTTATTATCACTTTATGACATCAGAACACTATCTGTCATCAGTCTGGACAAGTTGATTTTTTACAAAATAACACAGTGAAATTCATATTTTTGACTGATGAAACGTTATGACGTCATTTTTATTGGTTTGTTTTTTATCTATTTGATCACAGTTTTCAAGGCTAACATGAATGAATGTCTGAAATACTTTCAATAAAAGCATATATAGTCTACAATTAATTTGAAGCATAAACGAAATTGAAACACCGGAGAGATGTGGACACAACTTAGAAATCAGGTTATCTTACTGCATTGAAAATTTGTGAAGTAATTGCTTTTATTATTGTCATTTAGAGAACCATTGAAAGCTAGGGAGTACTGTTCGGGGATGTTTTGCCATAGTTTGAGACGCTTTCAGCTTAGAAGTCACTGGCTATCAGGTTATTTCCTATTAGTTGACTGGTTTTTAAAGACCTTGTTTTATAACCCGAAGATCTTGGGTTCCATCCTGGACGGAATGTGTATTACTGAAGAGTACCAAACTAGGAGGAAACAGCTGTGTCCATTTCTCCCTTTATTGTGAAGTAAGAACTGTAGGTATTGTCTAGAGAGACAATGAAAGCTTTGCAATTAAACTATCCGCCTGAAGGAGTGCAAAAATAACACCACATATAAAGTTAAATCCCGGACTGACTCTAGTTGGAGAACCACTGCAAATCAGCGAATACTCGATGGATATTTCGTCCTCAATTGAGACTCTTCAAAAGTACACATCTACTACACCAATGAGGATTGAACGCATGATACTCTAACTGGTATCATTTTGTGATCTGAATTAAGATCAATGAAATCTCCGTAAAGCACTACTTGGAAATACCATATTTAAAGTAATGCTAATTATTAGTCCATAGTTTTTATGAAATATACTTACAATCGAAGAGTAATTATGCAGGACTTATTATATGCTACTATATTTTATTCATATTACAGATTAGTCATGATTCAATGTCTTAGTCCTATAAAGTCTCCTTTTTATTTCATAATACGAATCCATTAAGCTAAGGTTTAGATTTTAGACAAAATTAATTATTATTTAATTTACTTTGAATTTCTGAGTTAATTGATTGGACCGAAGTGCTCAACCTCTGTTGATACGTTGGCTGCTTGTGAGGAAATGCTTCTACGATAACCGAGGATTTAACTTGAGGCGGAACATACTGGTCCAATCAGTCAACGGGAAAGTCTAGATTGAATTATGTAATAGCTGACACCCTTTGCAAAAGAGGGGGCTATTGTCGGCCAAATGGTTTAGTGGATAAAGCTTTAGCGTTTGAAACAATGGATACTGGGTGTGCTTCTCAGCGGGAAACCATCAGTGACTGGGAAATGCAGTTACATTCAATGAAGAGCCCCAAATAGGACGAAATGCTCATCGTGCATACCAGTGATAGTCACCATCCAGAAAAATTAATTCAAGAACTAATTAAATTTACTGGGTGTAGGATTTCGCCATGAGCTGATATCGGTTAGAGAACCATTAGAAAACCTGCAGGGAATAATGGACACCCGTTTCGCCAGCCTACTTTGCAACTCTTCATCAGTACGCACCCACACTGTGGGGTTTGAAACCAGGACCTTCCGGTTACAATGCCAAAGAGCTCAATCCAATGGTCCGAGAATTCTAACCTCTGCAAATTCATGACATAGGGCGACCCATTCACAATGTCTTCTTCGATGAGTGACTGCCTCACCTTCAACGTGGTGTAACCTACTGATCACATGGCTTCCCACTGGAACCCCAGGTCACTGCCTGAATAGGGCCAGTCACTAGTGACCATTAGATCAGTTTGACAGAAGTTAGGATTCATGGACTGGCCATTGGATAGGGTCTCAGTGGCTTAATGGTCTCCGAGCTCGCTGGCCTTGTAACCAGAAGTTCCTGGTTTCAAACCCCGGTAAGAAGTCCCAAACTAGGGCGAAACAGCTGTCCAGTACTCCCAGGTTTTCCAATGGTTCTGTTACTCATATCAGCTCATGATGAAATCCTACAACCAATAACTTGATAATTAATTTTAATGAACAGTATTCTGAGAATGCTAGCCATCCAGCAACGTGGAGGCGCTTTAGCTTGCTTGGATTCTCGACCCACACATATTATCAAACTTCGTCTAGCTGGTAGTATGCCCGAAAAAGAGGGGAGGTTGAATGTGAAGCTAGCGACCCTGACCCTCATAAAAACAACAACAACAACAGCATCCATGCTACTGAAACTTCAGAGCTTAAAGCCTAAAGCTTCTACATTCCACACGGAATCCGAGCAAACGTAAAACAAACAAAATACAAGAAAGTGCTTTACAAATCCATACTTATCGAAAGAATGCCTGCCTAGTGGAATAGTGAAGTCAGTGATTTATTCCCATTTTTGTCAGTCAGGTCTCTTGTAGTTCATTTCTGTCATTAGAGTTAGCGTTGCTTAACAACTTCCTTTCATATGCAGTGCTAAAATTATTGAGAAATATACTTTAAGCCACATTAATCTGGTGAACTAATGTTAGACAGATGATGGCGATAATTGATTTTGAAGTGAAAACACACACACACACAATTTAGCAAAGTTTTAAACAATTAATGGCCGTAAGATTATCATCAGCCAAGTGCTCTATCGACTGAAAATTGAGAAACACAATCATTGATTTTGTCCTAATCTCTCACTTCAGTCATCGGAAGTTTCTGCTAAATAACACTTTACTATCATCATATTAGTGTTGCTCACTCACATCTCTCATCTTGATTCAGTCTGTACTGAAGAAGAAAAGCAGATGATGTACTTTTTTGAATACACTGAAAGGGAAATAAACACTATAGCCACAGTAAGATTTCAAGCATTAAATTCCAAATTAACAATATAGAACTCAGTTATTATTATTGTTCCCTTGGATTCCTAGTGGAACATAGGGCTACAACTGCACGTCTCCACTTGCCACTTCTGTCTTCTGCTGCTGTACTTTTCACCTGCATCCACGTTACTCCACACTGTTTCAACTCCTCCTCTTCACACCATCTCCTCCATGTCACCCTTCCACTGACGTCCCACTCACCGCTTCCCTTTCGGCCTGGTTCCACTCGAGCAATGGCCTGACGCGCGCGCGATGTCACCCAGAGGCGGCCTTCTCATCGAGTGTCCTATCCATCTCCACTTTCTCCTGCATATTTGCTGGTAGGCGATTGGTTCTTCTTTTGTTTGTTTGTTTGTTTGTTCCTAGCCATAGTTTCTTGTTGGTGATTCTTTCCGGCCCCCCGGCCATCTGATCTTCAGTATAGAGCCAGCGAAGACAGTTGTTAGTTGATAATGGTCAGCAACAGGCTGTTGGAAATATTCTTTGTGACCCGCCCGCCAAGTTTCTGATCCGCATAGAAGAACGGACTGACTTGACGTTGTTTGTATTGAAAATCCTACCGAATTTTGTTGTTGATGCTGGCTGAGTGACGAAGATTTCCAGATTGGTTGTTTCAGGTTGATGAATGTGTTTCTCGCCTTCCCGATTCTCGCTCGATTTGACATCGTCGTCCGTTTCGAGTGCCTGTAGTCGAGACAATGCTCCCTAGATAAGTGAGTGAATGAAGTAACCTCTTTCAAATCCCTCCCGTTGATGGTGATTGGCACTGGATGTTGCTGTTGTTGTTGTTGGTTGGTTGGTTGGTTATTTTCATAACCTCCGTCTTGTCTATGTTCACCTGGAGTCCTGTCTTCGCTGGCCGCTTCTTCTACCGGTTTGTAGGTTTTCGCTTGGGAGTTTTCAATTTTGTGTGACATCAAACATAAATCATCCACTCTCGAGATTCAGGTCTTCTAGGTTCTTCATGTCGGTCCAGGATATCCCTGTCTGCTCGTTTCCCATTGTGGAACTCCCTTATAATAAAGGATTTCGCTTCAAAATCAATAAAATGTCAGTCTCACTCAATTACGCTCCAGAAGTGCCATAGTGCAAATATTTTTTATAAATACTGTTATGTGGTATTATATATGTGCATGAGAAAATGAAGGTGGATCAGGCATATGTTGAGGAGGCCGTCGAACGACATCACGCACAATACAGGCCATCACTCCAGTGGAATTCCAATGGGAAGTAACTACCGGGTCGTCGGTGCGAGAGTGAAATAGGGGAGATTGTGTGGCAAGGAGGAGATGAGAGAACATGGGTAATCATGGACCCAGCTGAAGACGACAGAACCAAATAGAAGAAAGTGGAGATGTGTTTTTGAAGACTTATGCTCCACTAGGAACCCAAGGGGATAATAATAAGGTGGTGATTGAATTCAATAAGCTACTAGCTGTGTACCTAAATTTATTGACTAGTGGTCCTCATGAGCATGGTATGTATCTAACTTTCAAAGAACTGACCTATGAAGTCATCCACTGAGAGATTTTGCCACTAAGCTAAGGACACTAGGGAGTAAACAGTGCTCCGTCTAGCCTTAATTGTTGTCATTGAATGAGTTGTACCATTTAGTTATGCCAAATAGCCTACAAAATTACTATGTTCAGGCGAAAATTCTCACAATAGCACTAAGTAAAAGAAAGGCGATTTAGCGAAGAGGATATTTTCAATAGATTTCTGTTTTCTATAGTTTGGTTTGTAAGGATTAATTTTGTTTTTTACGAGTTGATCACGGATTGATATCAGTTAGAGAACCATTGAAAACCAAGGAGTACTGGACAGCTGTTTCATCCCGACTAGTTTGGGAATCATTGGCAATACGCATCCACCAAGGGGGTTCGAACCCAGGGCCTTCTGGTTACAAGGCAAACTGATATCAATCCGTGATCAAATCGTAAAAAACAAAATTAAACCTTACAAGCCAAACTATAGAAAATTAATCTAATGCTCGCTAGTGACTTGCTACAGGATGGAGTTTCCTGGAGTTCTAGTGAGACGTCATGACCAATGAGGTCCATCCAGATGTCACGTGTGAGGATTTATGTCCCTCCGACGACAATGGTTGAGGTCGCGCTAAATCATGAATTGGTAGAAGTTAGAATTCATGAACCAGTGAATCGGGTCCCAGTGGCTGAATGGTATACGAGCTCGCTTTGTAACCAGAAGGTCCTGGGTTCGAACTTTGGCAGTGAGTGTGCACTCCCGAGGATTCCTAAACTAGGATGAAACAGGTGTCCATTACTCCCTGGTTTTCAATGGTTCTTTAACTGATATCAATCCGTTATCAACTCGTAAAAATTATATATATATATATATATAATTTTTTAAAACCATATCCATAAAGGAATTTAAGCAACAGTTATGAATACTACTACCAGCGGTACTAGTAATCATGTGAACTGAGACAAAATACTTATTGCTGTAATCATAGTTAATCAATAAGCAATAAAATAGGTTAGGCAATACATGTGAATCAGTTCATTGAGTGTATGAAACTTCAAAAGGGATGTAAAAATTAATAATGATAGTAGACGAATCAAATATTTATTATGCAGCAAGGTGAGAAGTTTGATGAGACAATTTTGTTTAATATCGCCAAAAATATAAAGTGGAAACAGCACACACACACACACATTAAAGGTACTACGAAATGACCACCCGCTATCAAATGAATCAGATCATCAACCCTTTCTCAATGGATTTATGCATGGAAACTAGTTTGTGATAGGACAACTAACACCATCTATGAGAAACTGGAACATGTTTTTTTTATTTGCAGCAGCAAAACCAATTTTGGCATGTGTATATAAATTCATTCTGAAAGGTCAAACGTGCTGATTTTAGTTGATCAGGTTGAAGCTTAAGTATGGGGTATTTATTCATATATACTGAATCATCAAATGTGAATACAGGTAGGACAAGTGATATAATACCACCTCTATATTGTTCAAAATGAAAATAATACTGATAACAAATAGATGCAATAATATGGAATGGAAAATAGGCAAAGCCAAGGAGGAAATAAGAACTTTAAAAATAATTTAACATAGACAGTTTAAGAAAGACTGGCTGAAAACAGGCTTTTTTCTTTTTTACAGTGGTCTGTTTAAACCTTGGGCTACCAAAAGACCCCACCCCCATTATTATATTGCACTTTTTGTTGGTTTACAATAAAGTCGTTTTTATTTATGATACATACATCTAACAGGTATATATATATATATATATATATATTATTGGTAGATCATAGCTTTCTTGTGAGTACAACTCTGTTGTTTCATTATCATCGACTGTAATTCTTATGCTATCTGCCAATTCAGATTTAAAATAAAAGTTTATGTGGATACATCTTGAATTCTAGACATTGTGTTTGTTATTACAAGAATTTAGTGTAAAAGCTGCTTGACAATCAAATATCTAGACATTAATTAGTATTACTGACCAAAAATCTTTACATAGTAAAAATAATAATAATAATATAAAATTCAAGCCACAAATCTATTGAAAATGTTCTACAAGAGTTGTATAATTCATTATGTATAATTAATTAAATTATTTCAATATAGCGAAAATATCTGATATCATCAAATCAATGTGCACCGTGATGGCGAGCTACCTAGTGGCATGGTGGCCACATTGCAAACCTGATTGATAGAATTTCAGTCTGCACCAAACAGCAAGGACTAGACACATCACACTAGTTACTGGTGTCCAATCAAACTACCCACTACAGTTCTATAGGAGGTTAATCGCGAGCCCGAATGGCTCAATGTTACCGCCTCTGACTGCAGCCCCACAGGGTGACGCAGATTCGAATCTCAGAAGACACATGAGTTCGTTCAAGGTGGTTGCAGATACGCCTTGTTGACTGGTGAATGTCAACTAGCACGAAACCTAGGTCAAGCAAAGCTTCCTGAGGCCGATTACCTCCAACTATTTGATAGCAAAAATATTCATTCAGACATCGATAAAAAACAAAATGGCTGAGCAAAGAATATCCTTTTCGATAATTTCCTCTTCTCACTCTACAATTATATATGCATGTTTATATACATAGAATATCCTAGAATAGTAGTCAATAATAATATTAGTATTCAAGTGTTGGTTTGTAGGGATTTGATTGGTTTCAGGATTTCATCATGAGCTGACAGTAGTTAGAGAACCATTGGAAAACCTGGGAGTACTGGACAGCTGTTTCGTCCTAGTTTGGGACTCTTCAGCAGTACGCACCCGCCGGGATTAAATAATAATATCGATTTGTAAAGTATGATCAATGCAATTACAGTTCATTAAAGATGCTTAAATTATAATAAGCATACAAATATAACAGCAAATAGAATATCAATTCAAATTAGGGAGATTTCCACAAAAATTCAGGATCATTCAAACCTAGATGGCCAAGTTAAGGATAATGTTTGAACTAACTTCTTCTGGACGTACAAATTAGGCTTCTTAATGTGGATCTCAACACCCTCAGCCATATTTACTAAACGAATTATTTAGGCGAAGTTAAGGTTTGTTAGTATGCGGTAAATGACTTTGAAAGCTGCCTCGTTGACATCAATCTTGTGTTCTGTATCCACAAAATAAGATAGAATAGTGTTGATAATAGATTTTATTTATCCTTTACTTAACCACTATGGAGCAGGATGATGTTCGGAAATCCGACGATAAACACGCCTAAATGCACGGCCCATGTAACTAGCTCCAAAGGACCATACCATTGCGTTAAAATAGACAAATGTATGTACACTGAACTTTTCAAAGATACTCTAACACCCAGTGGCTGAATGGTCTACGAACTCGCCTTGTAACCAGAAGGTCCTGGGTTCGAACCCTGGCAGTGGGTGCGTACTGCTGAAGAGTCCCAAACGAGGACGAAACAGCTGTCCAGTACTCCCAGGTTTTCCAGTGGTTCTCTAACTGATGTCAGCTCATGATTAAATCCTCCATACAATAAAAACTAGTGAATTTGTTGAAAAACAAACAGTAAAAGAAGGTAAAAACATGTGGCGAAACTTTATTAGGTGCATGATACAGAAGTTGGAGATAAATCAAATGTAAATATGACTTCACTAGAGTTGATGAGAAATTCGTTATGTAATAAAGGGTTAACAATCATTTAGGTGTGTGATGATGTTTTGAATCAAATTATATCAGGAAAGTCTTATCGTGTAAAGATCGACAATGATATCTATATATGAGTTGGTTCATAGGGAATTGATTTGTTTCAATTTTGATCATGGATTGATATCAGTTAAAGAAGCATTAGAAACCAGCAGGGAGTACTGGAAAGCCATTTCGTCCCAGTTTGGGACTCAGTGCCAGCAAGCACCCACCGTCAGAGTTCAAACGTAGAACTTTCCGGTAACAAGGCGAGCTTGTGCACCATTCAGCCACTGTGACCCGACTCAATGGACATCTCATGAGGTCTGACTTCTACCGATTGGTGATTTTAATGGGACTGGTATCAACCAATGTCATTGGGACGAGTATTTGTCATCACTCCCGATCGGATGGGTCCCACTCGTCATTACTTTCACTAGAACTCCAGCGAACTTCGTCCTGTAGCTAGACAGTCACTAGTGAGCATTAGATTAATTTTCGTGAGTTTTTTTTAGGAATTTCATTTGTTCCAAGCCTCATCAAGGGTTGATATTACTGGGTTTGAAACTCAGTAGCGCTGATTACTATTAATGAGTCTGAAACTAGGGCGAAACAGCTATCCAATACTCCTTGTTTTTCAATAGTTCTCTAACGGATATCAATCCGTGATCAATCTTGATACTTTCTTGGTTTAAAAAACCAGTGAATGGAAACTAGAAGTGTGTTTGAAAAGTTACTGCATAAATCCAAATGAGACGTATACCCCTTTTTTTCTGTTTATCAGGTTATTACTTTTATTTCAGTAGGCAGGTTTTAATGTTCTTTTACTTTTCCTCAGTACTGATAAACTTTTATTATTTATACAAGCTTCTGTACATCGGTTATTCAATATTATAATGCTAGCCAGCCGCGCATGAATTCCAGGTTAGATGAGTGGTCGACGCACCCTTTATAACCTGGCCTAGCTGGTGGCAGTAAGCTTGGATAACAGAGTAGGATAGAAGTGAGGCTAGCTACGCCACTGCATACAAGTAAAAACACACAACATCTAGGCTATTGAAATTCCAAAGAGTAAATCTTGAAATCCTATGTTCCATTCGAACCACTAGGGATGATATTTTTGATTTTTGATTATTGCTTGAAACCACACTGTATTTTTGGTACAAGTATGGAATTTTCAGCATATGATATCGGCAGCCCAAATTTTGCAGGCCGACCATAGATATCTGGTGTGCGTCGGCAAGGGATTGAACCCTGGACCATATGCATGATCGGCGAGAGTCCTAACCACTGTGCTACCGATGCAAACTTCCATGTTATCTAGCCATATATATTAAAATAACCAGTCAATTATTTCTTCTTCTTATTGTTCCCTTGAGTTCCCCGTGGAACATAGGGATTTAATAACACGTTTCCGCCTTGCCCTATTCTCTGTGGTCCACTTTAACTGGTTCCAGGATCGCTCATAGTCTCTGATCTCGTACTTGTACGACCTCCTCCATGTCACACTCAGAAACACTCTCAACTTGTAGTTCCACATTCGGGTCCCACTCAGGTGATGGCTTGGCGTGCAATGTCACCTGACGTTCTCTTCAGCGTCTGCTCAATCCATCTCCATTTCCTACTGCATGTTTGTTGAGCAGTAGGTTCCTGGCTGGTTTGTTCCGCTGCACAGTTTTCTATTGCTAACTAATTCTTTCTGATTAGCCAGCTAATTTTCGACATGGAGCCAGCAAGAGGTGGGCGCAGCTGTTGATAAAAGTCTGCAGTGTAGCCTGTTGAAAATGCTCTTCTTGACTCTCAGTGCAAGTTCCTGATCCATATAGAAGCAGTGACTGTCTTTACATGGGTGTTGAATAGAATCTGAATCTTGTTCTTTATACTGAGGAGTGCAGAAGATTACCAAACTGATTTTAGAATGATCAGTGTCCACTTTAGCTTACACCAACTGTCGTCGTAACATTTTCACCTGTGATGTCGCCTGTAGTTGAAATGATTTTTTACAGCCAGATAAATAAATAATAATAATAATAAGGTTTATTCCAAAACAGTATTTGCAAATACAGAATGGAATTCTCAGCATTTTACTACAGTATTGCATCCAGTTTGTACATTATCAATAAATAAAATTCTATATAGATTAAGGAAATCTCAGTTCATTATGACAACAACATATTGGCATGTCGGTAGCACAGCCAAAATTAAACAGAGTGTTTGAAGGTGTTAGAGAAGTAGATGCTTGCATATTTACTGGCGTAAGCGGAGGAAAGAAACAAAGCAGCACATAACAGAAAAAAGGAGAAAAGGAAAAGAAAGAAAACGTAGCTATAAATGATATGAGTTGGAAAGACAAGATCCAGTTGTTCCACTGACTATTTAATAAGTTAAAGGTTTCACACCTAATGCTTTCTTTATCGCACAGAACATGAGCTAAGTAGGGTATGGTTGAGTTTTGTACTTACTAGTGCGAGCATATAGTTTTCTATATAGGCTTCTGGTTTAGCGTGATGAGATACAAGGGAAAAGTTGTGAATGAAGAGGGTGTTGTGAGTTAGATAAAATGGATTTTGCCCATTTTTCACATGAGCCCATGTGCCTGTCCACCAGAATATTAACAATCTGGTTAAGTGGCGCGTAGCTTACCTTGCTGACAACCTTTAACAGCCTGCGTAATAAAGTATAGTCTTTCTTCAGTAGCCCTGGAAAAAATAATTGGGAACAATAGAGAATAATAGGCAGGATGCAAGAGTTAACGAATTGTAGGAGTAAGGGTTGGGTTATACCAGAATGTCTTAACTTCTTGATGTAGAAGGTAAGATGGAATATTTTTTTAGAAATCATCAAGATGTGAGACGACCAGGAAAGATCAGCAGATAGAATGACGCCTAGGTATTTAATTTTTGATTTGGTTTCTATTTCAGTGCCATCTATGTTGCACACCTCGTGAGTGCTAACCAGTTTGTTTAGGTCGGATTTGTGCCTAAAGGTGAAATTAACTGTTTGGCATTTGGAGGGATTTAAGGTGAGACCGTTTTCCTTGGACCACTGGTTGACTTCTAATAAAAAGCCATTTAGTTTAGAGCAGTCACTTTGACATTTGACAGGCAGGCAAAGATACAGTTAGGTCATCAGCATATTTGACAAAATTAATGTCACTGGAAGATGATAGGTCATGTAGAAAGAAAGGAAAGAGAAATGGGGAAAGTACAGTGACTTCTACCAAAAATTTATTCCCTTGGTAGTGACTGGTGCTGGCTATTCTTCCTATTGTTCTTCTTCATGATGAAAGTGAGTTTAAAATGAATTAGATCTAATCTAATCAGACTAGCGATTGAAATCAAATTAACACTTCTTTCATAAGAGGTTGGATTACAAGGTTTTTAAGGAATAGATAGATTCAAAGGCCATTTTATTAGGATCCTCTTATCTCTGAAACTTAGACTTATCTCTCTAAACCTTTAAATAAATAAAATATCATCCATATTACACCGAAAATGGTAAGCGTAAATGATAAAACACCCCTGGTTTTTCAATGTGTTTTTTTGTCTACTTCTAGTGCATAAAAGACCACATCAGTTTCGCCATCATTATTATTTATAAACAGATAGATAGATAGATATTGCACAGATTGTTTACAATGAAAATAACAGCCAGTTAGAGTCACGTGATCTACAAATACAATTTTAATGTTTTTTCTCCATTATTTTTGTTATTGTCATTATTATTATTATTGTTTATTGCTGTTACGATAGTCTAAATGCCATTACGCAGATAATTCATTATTTCATCAAAATTGCTTTCGTTTGAGAAAACAGAATAGTTTTAAATTCAAATAGGATGTCCATCTTTTCTTTTTGTTTTTACTCGGTTTAATTATCCTTCTAAATAATATTTCATAGAGGAGATTAGAATTTGAATAAGTTGTAAAGTGATACGCATACTACTGAATTAGACACTGCTAAATAAGTAGTGTAATATTGATCGAATTATTTGTTTTATTGAGGAGAAAAGAACACACGAAGGATATATATATATATATATATATATATATATATATATATATATATATATATGTATTGAACTAGTTACTAAGTCAGTTTCAAAGAAAATCATCTTCATGAATTTAGAATTCAAAGGTTGATCAGGATTTAAATGTACTCAAAGATTGCCTTTCTAAATCAGTCAATAGTATGTTCTTTGTGACAAATCTTCAAATGAAGTTCAACATCCAGAAGTTATTCTTTCATCGTGTAGAAAAATTTTCTCCCTTGTCTGGTCGTCTGCATGTACATTTATCAGTTATTCCACCTGCTCTTGATTACCGAGTACAATCGAATTCTTTCCACACGGATACGAGAGCACATTCCAGAATAGTTTTACATGGGAGAAAGGAATGGTATGAGAAGATCTATTCTACACCACTTAATCGATTTCTGTCATTCAAACAACCCTAATAATGATGATGTTAACATTGTCTATCAAATTCATGACAATTTGCTGCATTTCGTTTGTTCTAAACTTCTAAGGATAAAGGAGGCCTTGACTATTAAGAAGTCTAAGGGTAACCATATATATATTTATATATATATATATATATATATATGATAGTACAAAAAGAAATTTGCATACGAAAAGTACGTGGACAGGACAATATACACATTTTCACAGCTTCGTTCCTCTCCAATACAAAAGAAATTTAGTAAAGACCCTCAGACCACAGGGTTAAAGCTATATGCTCAGAAGAGGTATTTGCAGATGAATTTGTCTGGATAGCTATTTTCAATCAAGGCATCATCACACACAATCCTAAGTTCATCAGGAAACATATGACTAAGAAATTTGAAAGGACTATTCACTATCCATTAACAATAAGCCTTTATACATATGCCTGCAATTCAAGGGCGATATATGTACCTAGCAAAATTATCACGAAGAAGTTAAGAAAACCCCTTCAAGGAACCTTTTATGCTGGCGGACTACAAGTCTTATTTTCCTACACGACCGATGGTGACTCCTCGATTGAAAGATGAAGTACCTAGACTAGCCACCTCTAATTCTGTCTACCGATTCAACTGCGGTTATGGTGGAGTTTTATGGGCCGTCGCTCTACAAACTTCATTTTTCGTGCTTGCTCAAAAACATCTATCAGTGTGGTTAAATTCAGGTGTAGTGACATGCATCAACATTTCGATATTAGAACACGAGGTTCAAACCGGCCACAAAGCCACTATTGAAGAATATTTCTCTATCATCTATTACATACCAAATAAATTGCTAGAAATATCCAGATACCGCATACTCCGAACACCAGAGGCTATCGCGACTCGACTTAAACAACCAGTGCTTTGTGTGCAGTAGAAGCAAGTCCAACCATTATTGCTGCCCTGATCGGCCTTCAGTGGAGGCTATAAATTCATGGATTTATATTATTATTATTATTATCTTTCTTGATTCCTCGGATATTCAGTGTACAGTGTTATGTTGATGCCATCGAACTGTAATTCATCGATTTTGTTATTATTGATTCGATGTTATCTAAACAACATTCAAGTTGTTAATAACACTAATTCACTCGCTATTATTGATATATATAACTGTAGTACCTGATGAAGGGCAGGTTATCGAAAAGAATATTCTTTGTTCAGTAAACATTATTTCGAAAACATTTCTTATTTCTCCTTTGGAATTTAAGTAGAGGGAAAAGAGAAAGAAACACCTATTTATATATTTTTCGCCTCATTTGATTTGTTTATATTTTGTTCACTTATTATTTTTGTTGGTAATAGTATTTCTATTATGAACAACATCCAGTATTATCTCAGTAGTCGCTAAGTATATATATATTTAATTCCAAATAAGTTCTGCAGTGTTCTGAATTTTATCAGCCACGCCTATAATGTGGTCACCTTGTTAGGTGGCTCATCATCACAGTGTACTCTGAATTGTTATCATCAGATGGTTGGAGGTAGCCAGCAAGAAGCCCAGCCTGACCTAGGTTTTGTGCTTGTTGGCACTCAATACAGCCTTATATAGGAGGTCAGTCAGTTGCGAGCTTGAATTGCTCAGTGGCAGTCTCTCTGACTGTAGCGCTGTGTGACACAGGTTCGAATCTCAGCCAAGGCGGAAGGGCGTGAACAATAGTTCCTTCAAGGCTACAGAGTGCTGAGCGCCAACAAGCACGAAACCTAGGTCAGCCTGGGCTTCTTGCTAATTATCTTCAGATATCTAATGATGTTATTCGCCTATCTTTTAAAATAAGATTTTATAAAGAAATCCAGAAGTTGAATAATGTTTATATAATATAACAATTGTATGTATATACTACTGAATTAAATCGATGTGCTAGTAGTTTAATATTTATTAAATCATTTCTTTTGTTTACAGAAACACGAAGGATAAAAATATTGTAAACTGATTACTAATTCAGTTTCAGTGTGTGTGTGTGTGTGAACCCGAATTTCCTTCATTTGAGCAGAACTTTCGCTGATCAAGTCTTTTTGATGAGTATTATGAGACCTACAGCTTGTGCATATATTAACAGTTTTTGAATAAGAAAGGTATCTTTTAATTATTGGAAACTAATTATCACTAGAGATGACAAAAATTATTTTTCCGATAAGGAGTGAATGATTATGGTAGTCTGAATCTAGAAAAATTAGCCGCACGAAAAATTTCCTGTGAACTGTTCTACTTATTTTCACTTGTAACCATCTTCTTTCTTAACGCTCATGAGTTAGAGGACAAAGGTTATCTTAAAACTGAGTTGGTGTGTTAATTTAAACGCCATACCAGGTTTTAATCTAAACAGATAATGATCCTATCCAGGAGGATGATGGAACACGCTACACGATGACTGGATGCCGTTACAATCTCGAACCAACGTGAAAACACGGTGATAGATGCATACCATTGACAAATTAGGGTCTCTGTTTGAATAGTGAAGAATTTACATTCTATTTTCAACATCTAGGCATCAAGGAGATTAGAACAACACCATATCATTCGCAAACGAATGGTCTAACAGAGAAGGAGTTACTGGCCTCTAATGGAGGTAATTGAGAGACAGAGCTTTCAATGATTTGATTCTAATAGCACATCGTGTTTCCACGCCGGAAACACAAAAAGCCACCTTTTCACTTGATAAATAGAAGGAAACCACGATTAACAATATGCAGTCTGATCTGACCGCTTCACCAAGAGTGGAGTATGACGAGATTGCTAATGAAAAAAAACACAGAAGAAGCCGTAAGAAATGGTTGCCACGAAATTTGGACAGAGAGAAAAGATGCAAGGCATAACCTTTGAAGTAAAGTACGGAGAAAAGAAGTACACAGTTAGATGCAGGCCAGGTTCACGGAAACTCCGTCCCAAGTGACAAGGACCATACACTATCAAAGAGAGAGACATAGTCCCATCTATGACATCAAAAGAAGAAATAGACAGAAATGACTTAAGATCATGGACAGAGTGGAATAAGGAGGTTGGGGTTAAGTGAAATCAGGAATTTTATGAAGAATTTGCGTTGTTCCATGGAAATCGATGCCCAAAAAAAGTATTTCCATAAAGGCTGGTTTATCAATCGAATCAGTGCTAGATAGACTCACATTAAAAAGATTGGCGACATAAGGTAATCTTCAAAATTCGCTGAAATGAATGGAACATCACAAGAGATTTCACCAACTAAGTTCAAATTATCTCCAGAATAATTTTCAGCGACATGGAATTTCATTTCGGAAGTGGAGAGAATGCTTCCTATCTTCTCTGAGATTGAAGGAACTGGAGTCAGAATCTCTGCACTTGGATTGATCATACTTCCTGGATTTACAGAAATAGTGTCTTCAGATAATGTTGATGCATTACTGCAATCCAGATTATCCATTTGATTTTCAACATCAAATTCCATGGGATCTATGACCGCCAGTCATAGACTACCTGACTGACCAAACCTCAGCAAGTGGACCCACGATCCATTGGTTTTAAGTCCAGCGTCTAGATCGATACGCCAGAGTTCTACAACCGCTAGTGCACATCATCTTATGATATATATATATATAAATCATACTTAAAGGAAATGCAAGATAAACTGATTAATCTGTTCCTTTCATTCCTTAAATGTGTGATTGTTTGACCGATATGAAGTGAACTGAACTGTTTTTGTTTTCTGTTGATCATGATGATTAATGATCAGTGTGATCTTAATATATATCTTATCTTTTTTGATCAAATCAGTCAAATCTCTGTGAAGTAACACTCGCCAATTAATCTAATTCTCATTAGTGATTGGTTACAAGATGCATTTGTCTAAAATTCCAATGAGAGGTTATAATAAGTAGGGTCGGTCAGGTGAGGTGTAAAGATAGATGGTACTTGTCAACAGCACTGACTGGTGGTGTCCCTAAATGCGTTGACAATTGGCAGAAGTTAGAATTCATGAATTGACCATTGATTGGATAATGTGTCCTGTCGGCTGAACGGTTGATGAGCTCGATCTTCAGCTGGTGTTCAGCACTCTCATTTTTGATGCTTCTCCAACTGAAGTTAGTTTGTGATCTAAACTGAAATCGGTCGGATCTCTACAAAACAACAGTTAAAGATTAATCTGGTACGGACAAAATCATCTTCAGAGGCTGTACAGTTGTATTTATATTTATCATAAATTTATAATAGTCGATTATTGAGTAATATGGGGTGACATAATTGATAAAATCACTCAGAAGTGAGTTTATAAGTAAAAAATAAAAGTTGTAAATTACGTGGTACTCAATGGCACACGTTGTAGATGATCTTGAAAGATGATTCTGGTGAAGCTACGTCGCTTGAGTTCACCAAGTGCTCGAGAATTGAGTTGGTAACTGCCTTGGATTGTCCCTTTGCTAACCATGCCGGATAATGTTCAGAGATGCGTTTGGAAAGCATGCGCTTGGATATCGCTGTAGATTTATCGAGAAAAACATGAAGTTAGAGCAAAAGCCTGAAAGAACCAGGAAGGTGTCGAAGAAACTGCTATTTATGAGTGTTGGATTTAAAGGTGATACTGCAGCTGAGATCCTGAAGAATTGCTTGTGCAGGAAAGCCTTCTTTATGGTTGAGCTACGTATGAATTTCTACAACCGATAAATGATCAATGGATGTGTGAAGGATAAACTGCCGCTTTAGGCCACCTCAATGTGTGTTTATAAATTCACCTGCTCTTGTGGAGCTAGTGATATTGGCCACACAAAGCACACACTTTCCAAACGCATCTCTGAACATTATGCGGCATGGTTAGCAAAGGGACAATCCAAGGCAGTTACCAGCTCAATTCTCGAGCACTTGGTGAACTCAAGCCACATAGCTTCAGCGGAGTCGTCTTTCAAAATCATCTACGAGATGAAGTCAAATGGTACAAAGGGCGTCAAGTTTCGGCTTCTGTGTATAGCCGAGACACTGGCAATTCGCCAATACAACCCCGAACTCTGTATACAGAAAAAGTTTGTTCAGTCTCTTGTTTTACCTTGGTCTTAACCTCTTCACTAGCCGTTCCCTATAAAAAAATTAATTTTTTTCATTTCCTTTTTAAATTTTACTTTTAGCTTACTTTTGCTTCAATAATTAATTCACTATTATCACTCTCATATGCTCCTTCTGCACATTTCACACCCTCTTCACACTTGTTAAATTGACACTCAAATACCACCTTTATTCTCACTCAAGAGCAATTTTAACCTTACCAAATTTCTATCTTTGTGCCGTTGAATACCACGTAATATACAACTTTTCATTTTCACTTCTAAAGCCACTTCTGAGTGATTATATCAATTATGTCACCCTCTATTACTCAGTAATAGATTACTAAACATTTTTGGCAAATATAAATACGACTGTACGACCTCTGAAGATGATTTCATCGATAAAGAAAATTTTCTTCGCTGAATCTGTCTTTTATTTTATTCATGACTCAGTGGGTACTTTCGGTGATTAATCTAGTACTCACCACTGAATAGCTACAGGGTGAAGTTGCCTGAAGTTCTAGTGAGAATTCGGAGCCAGCAGCGACCACCATATGCGTGATGTGATTGGTATGATGTAATATGCACTACTTATCGAATGTTTAAAGTTATAACAAACGGCATGAACGGGTTGCATTAACACCAATTCTCTTCTTTTAGTAATTATTTATGGATAATCATACTCTATGCGATAGTCGTTAACTGCTGGACTCTTATGGGTATATTGGGTGATAACAGTTGAAAGTGAAACGAAAGTCCGTGTCGTAATGGGAGTCAATTCAACTGTCAGGCGAGTATGCGGTATATCCCTTCTTTGAAGTGACACCATCTGCTTTATCCGGTAGGTATTAGGGATTTCTAATAAATAGGCTAAAATATACCAGCATGATTTCATGAAAATTGAATGATATACGTTTACTTTTTGAGCTTACCACCTCCTGTAATCCACTGTATTTCACAGATATCAGTTACAAGAAATATTTTCCGATAAAAGTGCGATATATGTAACGCATTTCAAGAAAATAATAGCACTGATAATACGTACATCACCTCAGCGACTCAGGGATTGACTTGCTACCAGGGAATAATCTCGTTGACTTAGAATATTCAGACGATATAGTCCTTTTAGGTGAGGACGCTGAAGAAATGCAGAGTCTTCTGAACACCTTGAGCTGCGATCTACGAATGTTTGGAATGCGAGCGATTCGCTCCTGCCAAATGTAAGATGATGTTACAGGACTGACCGGAATACACTGACTCCTACTTTAGAAATAGGGAGTGAAGTGGTACAGCACGTTGACCGCTTCACTTACTTAGGAAGTACCATCAGCCCCAACGGGTTGATCTCTGACGAAATCTCACCACGGATACAGAGGGCTAGTTTCGCATATGCCACTTTACGCCGTCTCTGGCTTAGTAGACGTGATATCCGGCTGGTTGTCGACCAAAGGGCGTGTGTACTGCTCATCAGTCCGCTCCGTTCTCCTTTATAGCTATAAGACCTGGCCATTGAGAGTGGAAGACATGAAAAGATTAGTTGTCTTTGATCATCGGTGCCTGCGTTCTATCTCCCGTGTGAAGTGGTATAATAACGTGAGCAACATTAAGGTTAGGCGTCGAGTGCTAGTTAAGGAGGGGAAATCAATCGAGGAGGCTATGAAACTACATTGACTGAGATGGTTAGGACATGTGCTACGTATGCACAGTCATCGCCTTCCTCGACGGGTGATGTTAGCTGATACAGGGTCAGGCTGTAAAAGAGCTAGCGGAGGTCAAACCAAAGCATGGCACCAGTCAATGAAATCTACAACAGTTAGTCTAAGCCACGTAGGAAGGTTGGTGTATATTTCCAATGAAACTACATTGCTCTTTCTTATTACTATTCCTTTGTCTCACACCTCTGTTTACTGTCTCTATTATGCATTTCTTCTACTTTCTTCTCTTGCTTTGTGTGCTACATGGAGTGTGGCGATTTGAACTGCCGCACATCGGTGCAAAGTTCTATGTCGAAAACAGACAGACAGACAGACATCAGGAAGAAACTTTCCAATGCAAACTTTTATTCAAAAAGCATATAGAAAATACAACTGTGCGTCGGTGGCACAGTGGTTAGGACTCTCGCCGACCATGCATATGGTCCAAGGTTCGATCCCCTGCCGACGCACACCTGATATCTATGGTCGGCCTGCAAAATTTAGGCTACCCATATCCATTCTGAAAATTCCGTACTTGTACCAAAAATACAGTGTGGAATAAAGCTGTAATCAAAAATTTAAAAAAAATAAAATAAAACTGCCGTAGCAACAACCTACAATGCTACAATTAGCGGGGATATACAATAAAGCCACTCATGCAGTTTGGTTTTCTCTTGTCAATAAACGGAATCTATCTCTTCTATTTCACAGATCTATTTAACTTAAGTAGTGTTATCGGAGATGTCACAAGCATAATTAAGAGGAGAAGAGGGTCATGTAGGGATTCTCATCTCTGTATGTGTGTGAAGGGGTGGATGTTAAGGAGTACATATGAATTTTTTCTTCTATTAAGTCAAATGAAAGTTCATCCTTTTTTTGAACAAAGCAAGACCAACAAAGTACGCAACTGTTGATCATGCTTTGTTCAAATTCACCAAAGGGAAAAATTGTATGAAGTTCATTTTTAATTGACAGATCAAAAATTCTAATATACATATGTATATTCAGGATGCAGTTAGACTGTATACACGATTATAAAATTAAAGTGGGCACGTCATCACTCAGGCACTGGGGAATACAAGTACATCTAGCTGGCGGACGAGTCACAAATAGGACGAAATGCGTATCGTAGATTCTACTATTGCTAGTCACCATTCATTAAATTACTTCAAGTTAAATTTCCAGACATTGTCGAAGCATCCACACAAGGCGGCAAAACACTTCAGTCCAATCAAATAATAGGCAAATCCAAATTAAATGAAATGCTGTTATGGTTGTTGATTTACTAGACTACAAAGATGTAAAAGCCTTTGCATTAAGAAAAAGAAATGATCCACACATTTCTATAAATCATCATTCATAAGATTATTAAATTTCGGCAGTATACTCAGTTTCAATGCAGATATCGTCGTGAATCAACATCAGTTAGCGAATCATTGGAAATCACATAGTACTAGGTACAGTTTGCGTTTTTTTCAGGGGCGCGCAGTCACGTCTCTGTCACGGATTGTATTCGAGATCTTCAGTCCGATAGGAAGGCGTAAGCAGTAGTTATGTGTTTGTATGTGTGTGCGTTGAGTACATATCTCAGGCAATTTAAACAATATATGTGCATAATTATCAGTATTAGCTAAATTATTTAGCCTACTTAAATCTGTATACACAACATGATTCATATACTAGCTTTACAGGGCTCCAGCCGCCTCTCCCCACCGATAAGCACACAGAAACAGAGATACATGGAGTAGATTCTTCTTATTCCTTCACGTTCCCAATGGAACATAGGGCTTCAAGCTACAGGCTTCAAGTTTCTGTAACAGTGTTTATTTTTACAGGATGGAGTTGCTAGCCTCGTGCCCAACCTTTCCTCTTTGTCAGCTTTATTACTGGTTTAGCGACGTAAAGGATTGGGTCGGCCGGGGACCGAACCCCGGACCATGTTCATGGTCGGCGAGCGTCCTAACCGCTGTGCCTCCGACGCAAAACATGGAGTAGATGCAGTTGATTAAAAATTAATTAATAGAAGCAAATATGAATCCAAAAAAGAAACTGTATATGAACTTAGATTTCAAGGGAAATTCAACAAACAATTTCCTCAAGAGAAGGATCGCATCATCTATGAGAAGAACATTCTTTGCAGTAACGTTAAGAACAGTGTTCTCTAGTCGCCCACTGATCTGCAGAAGCATTAAGGACAAGATCCAGCATATCTGACCACTTTTGTGTGCATATATCAGTTCACCTGTTGCTGTGGAGCCAGCTACATTGGTCGTTCAACGCGTATCCTGTCCAAGAGGATTCAAGAACACTACCACTGGAAGCACTGACCATTCATATAGAAACACCGGAGCTTTGCATACAAAAGAGAATTACTCAACAACTTCTACTATCATGGTAACAATTGTTTGTTGATTTTTGATGACTTAATTTCATTTGTTTGTTTGATTGTTTCTCTGATTGCTTATAATTCTTATATTCATTTAGAACTCTCAAGTAATTTCGTATTCTCTAAATTGTTTCTTTGTTTATCCTGAGTACAACTCAATCATCAAACTACTCATATTATTACTTAACTCCTTTCTAACAATTGTTTGTGATAACTCATCACCTTTGTTACTAAACTGGTTTCATTGATATCCAATTTCCTTGACCATTTTTGTATAGTGTAACTCCACCTAAAACTTACTAATTCTCACCCCTCCTCTTTATAGTTGAAATAGCCATAACCGATTGTATTTTTGTTTGACAAACTTATTGTACACATACATATAAAATAACCTACAAAAATAAAAATTAGCTGTTACTTATAGTTGATTTGTAAGGATTAGAGTTGTTTTTACGAGTTGATCACGGATTGATATCAGTAAAAGAACCATTGAAAACAAACCACAGGGAGTACTGGACAGATGTTTCATCCCAACTAGTTTGGGAATCATCGAGAGTACGCACACCAAAAGGGTTCGAACCCACGACCTTCCGGCTACAAGGCAAGCTAAGTCACGAATTCGATTGGCCATTGATTCAGATCTCAATGGCTGAATGGTATACGAGCCAGCTTGCCTTATAACTGGAAGGTCCTGGGTTCGAACCCAAGTGGGCACCTTCTTCCGATGATTCCCAAACTAGGATGAAACAGCTGTCCAGTAATCCCTGTGGCCGGTTTTCAATGGTTCTCTAACTGATATTAATCCATGATCAGCTCGTAAAAATTAGCTGTTACATTGAAATGCATTTCCTTATTTCAGACTGAAGTATAAAAGTTATTCTACCGCATTTTATCATTTATAGTCTATACTATTGACGTTAAAATATTGAACTGAACAGAACAGAACGCAGAAAAAAAGAATATAAATCAATAAAAATGTTCAAGGGTTAAAGAAGTCATTAAACAAAAAAATTTTTTCTCCGTCTCTCTTTCTCTCTCTCTCTGTGTGTTCTGGTAAACCATCCTGCTTCACATCAGATACAACATTATACAATACTACATTATTATTGATTAGAGAAAACAGAGTATTTTCATGAATACTGAACTAGTAATAGCTAATGAGGATATTATGGTATGAAGTATTTCTAACACACTATTAATTAACAATATGGAACTTAAGCTTAACTATCAATAAACGTGTTAGTATTAGATACTTTTTGTATAGACAAGTAGAATTGGTTACAGGATTTCATCATGAGCTGACATTGGTTAGAGAACCATTGGAAAACCAGCTGGGAGTACTGGACAGCTGTTTCGTCCCAGGTTGGGACTGTTCAGCAGTACTCACCCACCGGGGTTCGAACCCATGACCTTCTGGTTACAAGGCGAGCTAGCTCGTAGACCATTAAGCCTCTGGGACCCGATCCAATGGCCGGCCCATGAATTCTAACCTCTGCCAGTTCACGATATAGCGCAACCGTTAGCCAATGTCTTCGGCGAGTATTTGTCCTCACACCCGACCTGCTGCACCTTACTGGTCATGACTTCCCACTGGAAACACAGGCAACTACCTACCTGAAAGGGGCAAGTCGCTAGTGAGCATCTCATTGATATTCAAGTTTTAGTTTTTAGGGATTTGGTTGATTGGTGACAGGATTTCATCATGAGCTGACAGTTAGACAGTTAAGCAGTATGAGGAATTGAGTCATTGAATCCCAACCCAGTTGATTGAATGGTCTAACAGACTAATCACATAACCTGAAGATATTGGGTTCTATCCTTTTAATGAAATCACGTGAGTGCTCACTGTGATACAGTCTTAGACTGAAGCGAAACATCTGTCCAACAACTATCCAACTGATTTGTAATTCTTTCTTCATTAATTATATCAGTCAGGAGACTGTTCTGCAAATTTCATTCTTAGTACGGTTGAACGCAGCTAGTGTATTACAGTATATACTGTCTCTGATATTGGCGTACTTATTTAAATTTCAAAGGACGTTTATGAAGTGAAAGTAATATTTAATTAGTTGTTGTTAGGACTAGCTAGTCATTGGCATACTGGGATCATTGATTCTGTCATTCAGTCAGTCAAAGAAGTACATAGTGATTTTTCAGTTGATGTATTATTTGCACACTCTTGGGTTTCAATGACTCCATGAGAAGTGATATTGAAAATCAAGATGGGTAATCTGGATTTCAGTGATTCATCAAAATCTAATGAAGACACTATTTCTGTAAAACCACGATAAGGAAGAATTCTCTCCAGTTCTCACTACATGCTATGTTTCTGAAAATGCTTATGGAGATAATTTAAACTTAGTTGGTGAAATTCCTTGTGATGTTCGATAACTTTCAGAGAATTTTGAAGATTTATGCTGTCTAACTAATCATTATGATTTAGATCTAACTATTCAGCCTTGATTCAATTAATAAACCATCCCTTTGTGAATCACTTTTTCGTGATATTGATTTTGATAAGACGATGTAAAGTCTTCGTGAAATGTTTTCTGGACATGCATCAGTATTCAGCATCCGCTGAAAAAATGTTTAATTCTGATCAATGAACATTGTGATGACTTCCTTACTTTTGCTTGTAAAGTCAACTGTGCACCAGGCGAGAATCCCACACGATTTAGAGTCCCCCTCCCTCCCAGTTGGAAATCTATTAAGCGGGGGAGATGTTAGGATGGACTAACTAACATTGTTAGTCGTAAAGTCATGTTTGATACAATCAATCATTGGGAATTTTAAAAAAATTATTGTTGTCACAATTGTCTCAGTTAAATCTGACTTCAATGTCTATCTCTGTGTTGGGAATATTTTCAGATGATCCGTAGTCTGGAGGCTAATTATAGTCAAAGATAGACAATAACCAACAAAATCAATAATTCTCCTTTACAACAGTTTTTTATAAAAATCACTGCTTAAATGTGGGCCATTACGTCCACATAAAATATCCATTACAGTCCTACAGAAGGTCGATTGTGGGCCAGAATAGCTCAGTGGTAACGTCTCTGACTGCAGCCCAACTGGGTGACACGGGTTCTATTTCTGAGAAGGGAAATGAGTTCCCTCAAGGTTGCAGATAGGCCTTGTTGACTGGTGGGTGCCAACTAGCACGAAACCTAGGTCCAAGGCCTCCTAAGGCCGATCGCCTCCAACCAAGTGGTTTATCCCTATTCTGTTTCTTTCACACTTCTTGTTTATCTTTCTTATCAGTCAGTTCAGTAGTAGTATGACTTCAATTCCTCGCCGATGCAATCTTTCAACCTTGCCTACTTCACTATCCGATAGTTAGCCCCTCAAAAATCACGAGGTTGAGCCTTGTGCTAGCAATCCCACCTTGTGGAAACAATAACACTGTTAATGAAGCTTCATAGCTTAAAACTTTATCTTGCATTCAGAATGAAGGTAATGAATGAGTATCAAATGCCTTCATTATGTAATGGTCTGTAGAAGTCTCTATTGATATTAGAATCACAAAAAGCCATCTTTTTCTTTATCACAATCATAACTTTATTCTGGAGAGTTTATTGCATGATATTTTGCTGTTTTTACAGGTGTGGTGAGAGCTGGCTGTTGGCCAAAAGTGGTAGACAGTAATTTACGTCAATGTTTATGTCCCCAATATTGGTCGTGAGAAAAATGAGAACAAAGGCCTTGCGTAGGCAGATACAGTTAACATACAGATGACCTGACATTCAAGAAACAGACAAAAAGAAATGAAAGATTAACTTTCAGTGAGAAACAACCACCAATCAGAAGACTGTGTTTTTCTGCTAACAATAATCTATAATATGTACATGAAAATCTATAAATATGTGATGATTTCCTTAATAAACGATCCGTTGCTTGGCCCTTGTCTTCTGTTGTTATTTTTGGTGTCTTCTGGGATCTGCGGTCACGCAACCAACTTCCACGGTGTGGGCAGCCGGGAAGTAACAATCGCCCTCACAATCCGAAACGCACGCGAAACCTCTCTATTACTCACTCATCTTTGTTTTCATCTTCATCTCTATCATCTTGCCTTCCTTCCACTGATGCAACTCCTCGACTTGATAGCTCTCCACTTCCTCTCCACTCTGCGTCCACTAAAAACGATGGAAGCCAAAAAACCACCACCGACAGCCTCTTAAAGCCGCGCCACCAATTTCATATAGGAGCTCTTAATGTTAGGACACTTTGCCAAATAGGACAACAAGCATCACTAGCCAAGACCCTGGCATCACGAGCCATTGATGTATGCTGTGTTTCAGAAACACGCATACAAGACCCAAGTGTGGTTATTCACCTAACCCCACCTGGCCAACAGGTTGAATCTGCAAAATTCACCTTGAGGGTGTCAGGAGATGCCACAGCTAGTTCACGAGGATTAGCTGGCGTAGGGATAGCTTTGAGTACTAGGGCAGAAAAGACATTGCTTGACTGGATCCCGGTAGATAGCCGAATGTGTGCTGTCCGCCTGAACGGATCAGTAAGAAGGAGGAAGGACTGCACTACTCGCCGATGCCTTTTCGTAATCTCCGCCTACGCCCCCACTGACTGCAGTTCAGATGAAACGAAGGATGAGTTCTACCAAAAGCTGTCTAGTTTGGTGCGAAAGGCTAAACGCTCAGACATAGTCGTTCTAGCTGGTGACTTTAACGCTCAAGTAGGGAAATTGTGTCAATCTGAGAAGGATGTCGGTGGCACCTATGGAGTTCCGTGCCAGCGAACCGACAACGGTGACCGTCTCCTACAGTTCTGCTCTGATAATCATTTGTTTCTTGTAAGCACTAACTTCAAACACAAGGAGAGACACTGTTTGACTTGGAGACCCCCTTCATCAAACCAACGCTGGACACAAATAGACCACATAGCAATAAGCTATCGTTGGCGTGGGTCGGTAGGAGATTGTCGCTCCTTCTGGAACACGTGCGTAGATACCGACCATGCACTGGTCCGCGCTCGGGTGTGCTTACGACTGAACGGACGTAGGAAACAGCTGGCGGTAAAACCATCACGTCCCCAGCTCGATCAGGAAACTAAATCCGTATTTGAGGAAGAACTAGCTAAACACATATCTGTGTTCGACAGCTGTGCTCACCCTGAAGAAGCTTGGAAAAATATCCAGGCAGCCATAGATACAGCTGTAAAAGCTGTGAATAAGGTAAACCCAAAGGTGAGTAAAAACCACTGGATCTCCACCGCCTCATCCGAACTGATAGATGCTAGAAGACTTATTCCGGCGAGCTCCGAATTCAATGAGGAGCGAAAGCTGCACAAGAGGAAACTTACGAAAAGTCTCCGCAAGGACCGTGAACAGTGGTGGGCGACAAAAGCCAAAGAGATGGAGAAAGCTTCGAGGATAGGCAACACCAGGCAACTCTTTGGACTCATCAGGGAAACGGGTGGGAGAAGACAAATCATTAGTGAGACAATCTCGGAAAAAAATGGCACTATAATTAGCTCCCAGGATAGACGACTGGATCGTTGGAAAGAGCATTATGAGGAGCAGTTTAATTTGCCCACAGCCACGCTCAACCTTCCGAGCATCCAACACCTCCCTGAATGGGATATAGACACAGGTCCTCCGTCACTAACTGAGGTTACTAAAGCTGTCACCAATCTGAAACTAGGCAAAGCAGCGGGACCTGATGGAATGACTCCAGAGGTATTTAAGTACGGTGGAGACAGCTTACTGTCTGGATTAACTGAGGTACTAGGCAGCGTCTGGGAATCAGAAGAAGTCCCATCGGGTTGGTGTAAGTCACTGATTATCCCCATATACAAGAAGGGAGACAAGTCTTCCTGTGATAATCACAGAGGGATTAGCTTGACTAATATAGTATCTAAAGTCTTAGGCTCAATAATCATGCGTAGACTGAGTGGTGCTCGGGAAGCACAAACACGAGAGAGCCAGGCAGGCTTTAGACCAGGAAGAGGGTGTATTGATCATATCTTCACCCTCCGACAGATTCTAGAACATAGGCATTCCTACCGGCGTCCAACAGTCATTATATTTCTTGACCTAAAGGCAGCATTCGACTCTGTCGATCGGGAAGTTCTCTGGAGATGCTTGGCTGTAAAGGGAATTCCAAGAAAATATATTGCACTGATTAAGGCACTCTACTCGTACTCATACAGCCAGGTGAGGGCTTACGGCGAGCTGTCATCTGAACTGATGACGACCAGTGGTGTCCGTCAAGGATGCCCATTATCTCCTTTTCTATTCAACTTCATCATAGATGTGTTAATGGACTTAACCCTAGGTGACTTCAGCGACTCAGGGATTGACTTGCTACCAGGGAATAATCTCGTTGACTTGGAATATGCAGACGATATAGTCCTTCTAGGCGAAGACGCTGACGAAATGCAGAGTCTTCTAAACACCTTGAGCCGCAATCTACGAATGTTTGGCATGCGATTCGCTCCCGCCAAATGCAAGATGATGTTACAGGACTGGACTACATCGACGCCTAGTTTAAAAATAGGAAGTGAAGTGGTAGAGCACGTTGACCGCTTCACTTATTTGGGAAGTACCATCAGCCACCCAACGGGTTGATCTCTGACGAAATCTCAGCACGAATACAAGGGGCTCGTTTCGCATTTGTTAGTTTACGCCGACTCTGGCGTAGACGAGATGTTCGACTATCGACCAAAGGGCGGGTGTACTGCTCATCAGTCCGCTCCGTCCTCCTTTATGGTTGTGAGACCTGGCCACTGAGAGTGGAAGACATGAAAAGACTAGCTGTCTTTGATCATAGGTGCCTGCGTTCTATTTCCCGTGTAAAGTGGCATAATAAGGTGAGCAACATTGAGGTTAGGCGTAGAGTTCTAGGTAAACAGGGGAAATCAATCGACGAAGTCGTGAAGCTACAAAGACTGAGATGGTTAGGACATGTGTTACGTATGCCAAGCCATCGCCTCCCTCGACGAGCAATGTTAGCGGATATAGGGTCAGGCTGGAAAAAAGCTAGCGGCGGTCAAACAAAAACTTGGCATCAGTCAATGAAATCCACAACAGTTGGTCTAAGCCACGTAGGAAGGTGTAGACTTCCAGGCTGGGGTCCTCGGGACGGTAAAAATCTATGGTTGGAAACAATTGGTGACATGGCTCAAAATCGTTCTCAGTGGCGCAGATGCATCCACTCCCTGTGACTTATGATCTCCAATGAAACTGTTTTGTTCTTCTTTATTACTCCTTTGTCTCACACCTCTGCTCACTGTTTCTATTATGCTTTTCTTGTACTTTCTTCTCTTGCTTCGCGTGCTACACGGAATGTGGCGACTTGAACTTCCGCACATTTGTGCAAAGTTCTATGTCGAAAACAGACAGACAGACATTTGGTGTCGCTGCCTACTGACAGATGGAAAGCCTATGCCCTGCAGTTTTTGATGGAGACATATGAATCTTCGGGCGGGACTTCGAGGCTTCTGCGCAGTTGAGTGGCGTTCAAGATCTGTCAGTGATAAGGCTGTTACTTGGGACGCTGCTGGAAGGTTGAGATAAAGCAGCATATGAAAGTGTAAGACGAAATACTGACGAATACAGGGTCAGGCAAACAGTTTCCAAATTGGGAAGGACCACATATGGTCACTTTGAGATGGGGTTACGCAGACACAATCGCAATGGTAAACAAAGAGAAACAGGTGAACATCAGCGAGCGCCAAGATTCCAGACAGCAAAACAAACGAACAAAGCCCTTAGAACTAAGAAGACCGATCCAACTTCAGTCGCAAGTCTTTGACGGGGGAACGAGTGTGTTGAAATCTGGTTGTTACCCAAAACTGGTAGATAGTTTATTTACGTCAATGTGTACGTCCCCAATTTTTGGTCATGTGCTGATTTCCTAAATAAACGATTTGTTTCCTGGCCCTTGGCTTCTGTTGTTATAATGTGACACAATGCTGTCTGGCCTAAATCACAAATCAATCCATTATGATATTTCCTCTTTGTTTCCTTCAAGGAATACACGATATTTTATTTGAAATTCATTCAAAATGCTAAAAGTTCAGAAGTATATTTTCAGATCGAAGGACATTACACTGAAACAAATGTCTCCTGTATTGGAATACATTGTCATCCACGATTATGCTTTTTCTCAAGTTATTATATCAACTTGTGAATCAGAAGGTCGTAGACATTTTATATACTCGTGAGAGTAAGTATTGCCATCAGAGGTCATATATTAATCGATTAAACCAAAGTGAATAGGAGAAATTATATGCAATATAATATAAGTGATGGTGATTTTTCGGTAGCTCAAGTTGTAAACAGGCCGCCAATCAACAGTATCTCTATATCACCGGAAATGCTATCCTTCAAGTTATCACTTTAATGGGACTGCTATACAACCAGTCAAAATCATAAAAGTTAGAATTAGAAAAGAGAGAAATATCCGACTACCGAACACTGATATATGTTGCTGTAATCGCAGTCTCCCGCTATTCACACTAATCAATTAGTGGTATGTAGCATCACAAGACAAGCTTATCGTATGATGCCCTTTATTTGACTATATTTCATAAAAATCTCATAAATAACGCCAAATACAATGGATAAAACTGATTATTGTCGGCGGAAGTCCATTTCACGTATCTATGCCTGCTAACATTCAAATACGGAGGAGAGAGAGAGAGAGGTAAAGCCAAATGTAAATGGAGAATTCATTCCTAAATACCACTATTATTATTATTATTATTATTCTAATTTCTGTAACTAGCGCCTTTCTGTCTAAGCTTGTAGGTCCGAATGTCTACTTATCTGTCTGTATATCTATCTTAAATCAAGGCCAAAGATAAATTAAATATTGTCGACTGTAGATATCACGTGACTTACTGGATAAAACTCCATTTTGTAAAGTATTTCAACATTAACAAACACCATAGAAGATCTTTATCTATCATGTAGCATATTAATAGTAAAATGTCGATAAATATGTAAATATATGGCGGTAGAATAAAATTAAGTCATTTTCGTGTCCGTTTTTTCCTTGAATTGATCATAAGATGGGAATGTATGCATGGTATTGGAGATGACCTTGAGACTACCAATCAAATGTTAGTTAGCATGAATGACTTAAAAATAAAATTTTTTATGTGATATTATTGTTCAGTGCATTGATAGAGAATTTCATCATCCATGTAGGGTTGTAAAAATTGAAGTATTTAAAGAATTAAATTAACTTATCAATCCATGATCAACTCCTAAACAAAATAACTAACCCTTACAAACCAAACTATAGAAAATTAATCTGATGCTCGCTAGTGATTTGCTACAGAATGGAGTTCCCTGGAGTTAGTTCTAGTGAGAAGTCGTGACCAGTGAGCTCCATCCAGATGTCACGTGTGTGGATGGATGTCATACCAACGACAATGGTTAGGGTCACGCTAAAATCACGAATTGGTAGAAGTTAGAATTCATGTGGTGGCCATTAAACAGGGTCCCAAGGGCTGATTGGTATACGAGCCAGCTTTCTTTGTAACCGAAAGGCCCTGAGTTCGAACCCCAACGCAATGGGTGCGTACTCCCGATGATTCCCAAACTAGTCGAGATGAAACAGCTCTCCAGTACTCCCTTTGGTTAGTTTTCAATGGTTCTCTAGCTGATATCAATCCCTGATCAACTCGTAAAAATAAAACTAACCCTTACAAACCAAACTATAGAAAAGTAACTTACCATTATTGGAGTAAAGGGGATGATAATGGGAAAGAGTAAACAATAGACTCCAAAGTCAAATGACCTTCATTCGACCAGTCAGATACCTCAGCATTATAAATGGTTGCTAGTCATAATCCTCGTTGAAAATATATCTCCTAGATTTGGTTTTTGACTTCTCTGTGGAAAAATTGGTTCATAGGGTGGAATAAAACATGCACAGGTGAAGGGATAATGACTCTGAGAAAGCATTACCGGGCTACTGACGGTTATACATTGAGATGCAACCACTTTATATGAGGAAATCTCTATAAATTGGTAAGTCATATATAAGTGGTGATTTTTTAGACACTTCTCGAAATCAAAGCTCTCCCTTAGTAATATATTGCATATATGCAACCAGTATCTGCTACAGCTGGAGAAATAGACAATACATTGGTTTAATATGTGTATCACCAGTTCTATGAGAATCTGGAACCAGTGTTTGCAGCATATTAGAGAGATATGTGCCTTATATGATTCATTTTTGTTACATATATATCGTAGATACACTTAGTAGATTAAGTATTACTTTTCATCTAGAAGAATCTGATTGGCTGTTTCAAGGTTGTCTGAAGTTGGTGTCTATTCTTTACTATTGCCGGATAATGTCAGTGATAATTTCATACCTGGGAAATTTGATGATAAGACTTACATGCATGCATGCATGCATACATGCGTGTAAAAACAAACTTGAATTCTGTTTTGATATTTGAGATGAACTACACTCTAGAAACACAAGTATAGACAGGATGTTCGCACACACACGCACAGATCAAATACGAAACCACATCAACAGTTATGTAATCGAACAGAAAAGAATTTGTGTAAAAACCTTACTCAAAGGAGCTAAAGCATATCTCAATACTCAAATCTTTAGTGTTTATATATATATATATATATATATATATATATATATATATATATATATATATATAATTCTCTTAAAGAGAAATGGATAACCTTACAATTTCATTAAAAAGTGTTTAAACTCGAATCCAATTATCAGCAAGAAAACAGCTGAAGAAACCACAAAAATATTCATCCTACCGTATATTAAGAATGTTTTTGAAATAAAGGGCTAGAATACTAAAATCATTCAGAAAAGATATCGCACACAAATCAATATGGAATATAAGACTCAACAAAAAAGAAGACAATTTCAAAACCATCTATCAGATAAATTGCGTTTACCAATGTAAAGGTCAGCGTGTGTGAGAGATCGCTTCGACTCCAACTCCAACAACAACAACAACAAACTATCCACCAAGACACATGACTTGTTCTCTTCCACATTGATGCATATGGACAACTATGGATACCAATTTGACTGGGAAAGTATAGAAATTCTAAACAGTAGAGACACCGAAAATGTCAGAGGATTCATCGACGCATAGTACTCAAGAAGCATCTGCAGATGACAGAAAGACTGCTATAAATCAAATTTATCGGCTAATAAAAAAACATAAAAAAATTGAGCAAAGAAATCCTTTTCGATAATTTCCTCTTGTCTCTCTACAATTATATATATATATATATATGTTTTTATACATAGAATATTCTAGATTAGTAGTCAATAATAATATTGGTGTTTTTTAAATAATATCGATTTGTTAAGTAAGATCAGTGGAATTACAGTTCCGTACGGATGCATAAATTATAATAAACATACAAATATAGTAGCAAGTAGAATACCAAATAAAATTTAGGAAATTTCTACAAAAAATTGAGTATCAGTCGAACCTAGATGGCTAAGGTAAGGCTAATGTCTGAACTAACTTCTTTTGGATACATAAATTAAGCTTCTTAATGTGGATCTCAACGACCTCAGAAATATTTAGTAAACGAATTCTTAAGGGGAATTTAAGACTTGTTGGTATGCCGTAGATGACTACGAAAGCCTCGTTAACATCAGTCTTGTGTTTTGTATCCACAAGATGAGATAGAATAGCGCTGAGAATAGATTTTGTTTGTCCTTTACTTAACTACTACGCAGGAGGATGTTCGAAAATCCGACGATAAACACGCCTAACTGCATGGCCTATGCAATTGGCTCCACAGGAGCAGTCGAATAGGTTGATACACATAGGAGAGGCAAAAGTAGGCAGTTTATCTCTAACTCCTGAAAGCAAAATAAGAGTGGTTTTGAAGACACAACGCAATTCAGCAGCACTCAATGCTCCTTTTACCGTATTCCCAAGGCATTGTGTTAATATCTCGCTATAATAAAAAATAAACCACATAACAAAAAATCTCATTCGCATGTCGATAAAAGCGAGGAATACCAATAGTATGCAAACTAAGTATCATTCACAACACAGGCTTTTAAGATATACAGTTATGCCACTTATAGAGAGTTCGAATACATTCACCCCACATTAAAGAAGGACGGAGAATGAAAGCTACACAAGTTAACCATCTAGGTCAGAGAACATTAACTATATATCAAAATATAATCAGAGTTTGTAGACACATAAGTCACCAGAAAGAATGTCGGAATATCACGCCTTTGATGTCAATTTATTGGTAATTGTTACTTTACGGTGGTTATACATTGGATCTATGTAGCATCATATTTCAATCAAGAGAATAAAGCTGAAGCTAAGTCATATACGTCTTAAATTGGGGAGCAGGATACACGCAACTCCTAGATTCCATTTGTTTGCTACTCCCTCCCCATCCCTGACCACCAACTCCACTTGCCAAATAACCAACATAAAATATACTTATCTATTTGTGAACTCCTTTTAAAGTCGATTGAAAAATCTAAAAAATGAATTAAATAATTTATATAACCCACTGCACAAGAGGTGGCTTTCGTGGCTCAAATAGTCTAGTGGATAACGCTTTGGCTGGCGTTTGTAACTATGGGAACATCATTACTCACTGACTGGGGAATACAGGTACATCCACTAGCTGACCAGTCCCAAATAGGACGAAATGTGCATTGTCCTGGATTCCACTGCTAATCGCCATCTACCACCCATTAACTTCCCCTTTAAAGTCTTTATTTGTTTATAAAAGTCATGTGAACTGTTTAAATTGACACAACCCCATATAATTGATATGCATGAATTGTGCATGGAACTTGTTTAAACCTGTGTTTAAGCACAACAACAAAATACCAGTTCCAAATAGAATAAATTGAAAAAAAAAAACAAAAGTACAAAATGAAAGATAAAGACTTCAGTGTATAATCCGTCATATCAGCTGATCGAATTCCAGGGTGATATGAGTAATGAGTATGTGTGTGTGTGCGTGTATAGGTATGTGTATTTGCATAACAATGTGTTGATTAACAAAAAAAAGCAGACCTTAGTCATATCTTAATATCAATAAAAGAAGTGCTTGAAAAAATTTAAAAGTAGCTTTTTTTTATTTAAGATGAAAAATTCACTAAAGATATATTGAAAACAAGCATTTACCGTGAAATTAGGCGTGTCTACCGACGGATTTGCGAACTTCATCTTACGTGGTCAAGTAAAGGACGAACAGAATCCATTCATAGCTTTGTTCTACCTTATTTTGCGGATACAGAACACAAGACTGATGTCCACCAGGCTTTGAAAGTCATTTACCGCATACCAGCTAGCCTTAATTTTATCTTAAGAGTTCGTCAACAGCATATTGCTGAGGCTATTGAGGTCTACATTAAGAAACCTAACTTATGTATAGAGATGACGCCTTTATTCTTTGTGATAATGATTCGGATAAGAAATGAATAATAACTCAATTCAATGAGTGTCATTCTGCTATGAAATTCACATGCCCAGAGGAATCCCAAAATAGAACTGCCCTCCTAAATGTCCTCCTGATAAGAAAACCTTATAGTAGTATAAAGAGAAATTTGCATAAGAAAAGTACAGGGACAGGACAATATACACATTTTCATCGATTCGTTCCTCTCCTCTCCTTTATTAAGGACCTTCAGACACAGGGTTAGAACTATATAGTGAGATATTCGTACAGAACATCTTAATGAACGATGCAATGAAATGTCAACTTCAAGTTAAAAAAAAATATGAAAACAAAACACGTAGATCAGCGAAGAGTCTCTTTTCGGCGAATTCATTTTCTTAGCTGTACAATCGCAAATATAAAAAAAAAAATATTTCAAAAGTAGAAACTGGAGAATATATCTACCCTTAAAAATTTATTAAAGAGTGAAGATTTGACCAACTGTCGTTTTTCTGGGCCTAAACAATACTTTGTTTGTTTTTTTGGATTTGTTCTCCTGTGGCCCAAATTGGCTTTTGCATGTCTACGAAATCTAAAATTTTAGACATTGTTATATTTTTTCAGCTAACACCCAAGTGTTTATTACAGGAAGACTAGTCACCCTTCTGACAAAATGAAATGGTAAAGAGTTCATACTAGTCTTGTAGAACTATTAAAGATCCTCACACACCAAGAAGTGTCTTGGTTGTTCTGATCAATATTGAGTCACCAAGAGTGCGATAGAACTGAACAGTAAAACCATCAGATCATATTCCTTTGCCTCATTATGGATAAGAGACAGCTTTGTTTGGCATGCGATTCGCTCCCGCCAAATGTAAGATGATGTTACAGGACTGGAGTACATTGACTCCTAGCTTAGAAGTACGAAGTGAAGTAGTAGAGCACTCTGACCACTTCACTTATTTGGGAAGTTGCATCAGCCCCAACGGGTTGATTGCTGACGAGATCTCATCACGGATACAGAGGGCTAGTTTCGGCTATGCCAGTTTACTCCGTCTTCGGCGTAGACGTGATATCCGGCTGGCTATCGAATAAAAGACGTGTGTACTGCTCAGCAGTCCACTCTGTCATCCTTTATGGCTATGAGACTTGGTCATTGAGAGTAGAGGACATAAAAGGGCTAGCTGTCTTTGATCATAGGTGCCTACGTTCTGTCTTCCGTGTGAAGTGGTATAGTAGGATAAGTTTTACTGAGGTTAGGCGTCGAGTGCTAGGTAAACAGGGGAAATCAATCAACGAGGCTGTGAAGCTACATAAACTGAGATGGTTAGGACATGTGCTACGTATGCCTAGTCATCTCCTTCCTAGACGGACGGGCAATGTTAGCTGACATAGGGTCATGCTGAAAAACAGCCAATGGTGGGCAAACCAAAACATGGCACCAGTCAATGAAATTCAGGACAGTTAGTTTAAGACAGTCACGTAGGGAGGTGTAGACTTTCTGGTTGGGGTCCTCGGGACGGTAAAAGCCAATGGTTGGAAACAATTAGTGATATGGCTCGAAATCGTTCTCAATGGCGCAGATGCATCCACTCCTTGTGACTTATAATACCTGATAAAAATATATTTTTCTTCGATATTACTATTCTTTTTGTCTTATATCCCTGTTTAATGTCTCTATTTTGCATTTCTTCTGCTTTGTTCTCTTGCTTTGTGGGCTACATGGAGTGTAGCGACTTGAACTGCTGTGCGTCGCTGCAAAGTTCTATGTTGAAAACAGACAGACAGAAAGACAACAGACAATTTATTGCTCATAATCATATCACCTTGATATGATTATTGTGCTCGAAACGTCATCAGTAAACATTACTGTATAACACTGTGAGACTTTATCAAAACAAAAAATTTACCCATAATGGAATTATACTCTACCACAGTGCACAAGTTTTATTCTTATATCTAACTTCTACTAGTTCGTGACTTTTAGCGCAACCACCAGCCAAAATCATCGGACAAGTATCTCTCCTAACACTCGACACGGTACATTCCACTGGTCACAACTCATCACTAGAGCTCCAGGTGACTTCGTCCTCGTTTCGAACCCCAATGGGTGCATACTACAGATGAGTCTCAAACTAGTAGGATGAAAAAGTTGTCCAGTACTCCCTGCTTCTTTTCGATAGTTCTTTAACTCATGTTAATTCGTCATCAAACTTGAAACAAATCAGATCCCCAGAAATTACCTGTCGGAAAATAATCTGATGCTCGCTAGTGACTGGCTGGCTACAGGATGAAGTTTCTTGGAGTTCTAGTGAGAAGTCGTAACCGTTGAGGTGCATCCGGTCGGGTGTGAGCACGAATACTCGCCACACTGTCATTGGCTGGTGGTCACGCTAAAAGCACAAAGATGTTTCTAGAAGATTTGATTTTTACATACACCAAGATTAACAGCATCTATATATATATATATAGATGCAGTAGATTCGATAATGCGACAGACAACGAACAATAAGGAAACAGGCATAAAATGGACTCACACAAAAAACCTGGAGAATCTGGACTTCGCCGATGGTATATGTCTGATTTCCCACAAACTGGAAGACATGTAAGTGAAAAGCAACAAGTTGGCAGAAGAAGCGTTCAGAGAAGATAGACCTTCAAGTGAACATAGATAAAACAGAGGTGATGAAGATTTCTGGCCAACACCGACAGCAACAAAAACAACAGACAACAATCAGCCAGCATAAATAGGAGGAACCTGAAAGAAGCAATCTCCTCTACCTATCTGGGAAGCATCGTTTCAACTACAGGAGGACGGAACTGACGACGATATCAAAGCAAGGATCGGGAAAGCAAGACAAGCTTTCATTACCCTTAAGTCTGTGTGGGCGTCAACAGCACTCAGAATCAAAAATAAGATCCCAATTTTCAACTCAAATGTGAAGTCAGTGCTACTTACTATATGGATCAGAGACTTGGCGCGTAATAAAGAGCATCTCAAACAAACTTCAGACCTTCATTAACACCTGTCTTCGCTCAATACTCAAGATCAGATGGCTGGCCAGAAAAGATCAGCAACAGGGATCTCTAGCAATGAGCGAACCAACCAGGAACCGATTGTGCAACAAAAATGCAGGAAGAAATGGATATGGATTGACCATACGCTGAGGAAACCATCAAGTGACATCACAGGAGAAGCCATTACTCGGGTGAAACCCAAATGGGAAGCGGCGAGTTGGTCGTCAGTGCAAGGGTGACTTGGAGGAGGTCATGTGAAGAGGAGATGAAAGCATGTGGGCAGACCTGGAGCGAGGTGAAAAAGTTGGCAGAAAACCGAAAGCAATGGAGACGCGCAGCTGAAGCCCTATTTTCCTTTAGGAATTAAAGGATATAAAAATAATATTATATATATATGTATATATATATATATATATATATATATATATATATATATATATATATATATATATATATATATATATATCAGGATAATCAGAGTGAATTGTCGAGGTATATGTCTTTAAAAAACGTAATGTATCACAGTCAACTATTGACGGGTGATTGTTACTCATAGTAAAAATAATAATAATGATAAAGGTCAAGGTCGTGATGTTTGTAAAAAAAAGAAAAGAAATACCAACAAAGCTTCAGGTCGTCCTGATTAATATAGTAAGATTTCTGTAGACTCATGGAAGGAACGAGTTAAATATTCTGAAGGAAATCTGAATTACAGGTAGATTTGAACAAATGAATGACATTTGTCAACTGTGGTTATCCTTTGTTATCATTTGGTTGATACTGGCTAAAAAGTGAATTTCAGGATATGTGTTTCATCTTATTTGAGACTCTTCAGGGCAAAATTAAAACTTTAGGCACCCAAGAGGCGTCAGCGCGTCAATGAAACTGGGAAAAGCCATAGCACTGGAAAGCAAATCTAGTCATCACCTGACTCAACCCTTACTCTAATCTACTTCTAACCAACCCTGAGATCCTCCCAATTAAGTTAATTTACCACAATAAAAACAAAAAAAGACGTAGTTCAGCGAAGAGAATCTTTTCGACTGATTCATTTTCTTTAGCTGTAAAATCGCATCTATAGACAATTTTTTCAAGAAAGAGGGTTGAAACAAAAGTGATGAGTTCTCACACAGTTGTTAATGTCAGTCAATGCATACAAGAAGTTGAATAAGTGTATTAGAGTTATGTAATAAGATGAATAATTTAATGAATGTGTTGTTAGCAAGATACACATATGAAGGAAGGGAGATATATGTAATTCAGGATTACGTCAAGAACTGACATGCAGGGAGTACTGGACAGCCGTTTCGCTTTAGTTTGGGGCCCTTTAGCAGTACGCACCTACCAGGATTCGAAACCAGGACCTTCTGGTTACAAAGCCAGTGAACTCGTAGATCATTAGGCCACTGGGACTCGATCCAATGGCCGGCCCATGAATACCAACTCATGGAAATTCACGACATAGCGCGACTACTAGCCAACCTTTTTGGCGAGTATTCGCCTTCAGACCCGACCTGCTGTACCACGCTGGTCACGACTTCCCACTAGAAACCCAGATAATTACCTACCTGAATAGAGCCAGTTACTAGGGAGCAACAGATTAATATGCAAGTGTTGGTTTGTAGGGATTTAATTGGTTTCAGGACTTCATCATATGCCGACATTGGTTAGACGAACACTGGAAAATTTGCGAGTACTTCAAAGCAGTTTTGTCCAAATTTCAGTCTCTTCATCAGTGCGCACTCACTGGGGTTCGAACCCAGGACCTTCTGGTAATGTTTATTTTAATTTCACTTAGACTGTTGATTTATATGTGACCAAAATGCTCGACCTCTGTAGACATATTAGCCCTTAGTACGGACGTTCCAACAGTGTCCAATCGTTAACATTGATGTTATTTAGGGGATGGTGACCAGTAGTAGAATCCAGGATGCGCATATCGTTCTATTCGGAACTTATCATCTGAATGTACGATGGATGCCAAGTTCGAGTCTCAGTGGAAACACCATCACTCACTCACTGACGGAGGATGTAGGTGAATTCGCGTGTCACAAATAGGACGATATGAGCAAAACGAATTCCACTGTTAGTCAACACCAACCAAATAACATCATATCAATTTTCAGACGTTATCGAAATGTCCCTACTAGGGACCAAAATGTGGACAAAGGTCGGTCATTCTTCCTTAATATAAACCAGTCAACCTGAAATCCAAGTTAACTTAAGTAAATTTTTAATTATCATCATTACCAGATAATTTGAAATTAAATTTGAAATATTCATAATTAACTATAAGGAAAAATAAAAATTCATTCATTTGAAGAAACAATAAGCCTTGTTCCTCAAAGATCCGTCGAGAAGGGACTGTCGAGTGGTTGTGCCACAGGATGACACTAAATGCTGGTCTCATCTCGCAAGAGGTAGGGATAGGTGTGTTTGGTTCTGCTGAAAACCGATGCCCAGTCAATGGAGGGAATATTATGTTGTGAGCCAGTGATTCAGCTGTAGAACGTTCGCTGACCACGTCTCACGTGGTCCGGGGTTCGACCCCCAGCTGACGCACTCTTAAACCTCACTAAGATAATGATAAGGTCGGTGAGGAGGGAAGGTTGGGCATAAGGCTAGCAACCCCATCCCGTAATCATTAACACCATTACTACTGGAACTTCAAATCAGTAGCTTGAAGCTCTATGTTCCACCTGGAATGTAAAGGAATAAAATGAATAAAATCAAAGCGGTTTAAGATTGATGGATATATAGCTTATTGTCCCGAACACTCGACGTACAGGTAATAGGTAGCGGGTTTATGTCATGATCCTCCTGCGTAAGCAAAAGTAGCTGCTTAGTATCACTAGTCCAGCCCAATCCACCCGACACATACACACACAAAATACATGATACATGAGAAATCTGTTCCAATAGTAACCGAATTCAAAAGAACTTAGTGAATGAAACTATGCCACAAAATAGCACTGGTTTGAAAAGCGGTTAAAGCAGTAAAAATGAAGTAAAATGGGGTTAGAGGTAATTGGCAGAAATCCTGGAGCCTCGGCACTGGTAATCAGCAAGGCTTACATGTAATATTGAAGATAAAAAGACTCATTTTCCTTCTGAGACGCGAACCCGCATCATCCAGTGCTGCAATCAGAAACGTAATCAACTGAGCTATTCGGGCTGGTGACTGACCACTTGTAGGATTGTAATAGATATTTTAATTAGTCCCTCAGTAGCTCACTGATAACGTTTCTGATTGCAGCACGGAGTGACGCGGGCTCGAATCTCAGAAGGGACAAACAAGCAAGAAATTTAGATGGCAAGCTTTCTGCCAACTACTTCCAACCCCTTAATAAAGTCACTTGAGTGTGTACCCCGATGGTGAGTCACTTCAGGTTAGTGACCATACTGAAAACTTAACTGATAGAATTTAGTTTTACCAACAGCACGGACTAGATGTGCATAACATCAGTTACTACCTAGTGACTGATGAAGCGGAGATGAAGTGTTTGGTCACAATAAATGACCTACTAGGCAATGTTGAACAATTATTCAGATTAATAATTTTGATAAAGAAATAAATAATTGTATTTATATCTAAATTTCGACTTTAAATTAGCTAGTTTAGTATTTCGTTCAATATAGCAGGGAGATATTTGCATGCATATATATATATATATATGGATATAAATCATTTAAATTTTCTGTTTAGAAGTGTATTTACTGATGTAATAAATTTATTTTATTTAGATTATGTATGGCTAGGGATTTTGATGAATTCAAGCGAAGAACTTTGTCATTTGTTTCGTCCTAGTTTGGGGTTCTTCGGTACCGAGCGCTTGAGAGTTTTGGTTTCCATCCTTAGTACATACTCCTGAAGAGTCTGGAATTTGGACAAAACAGACCTCTAGTGCTGCCTTAGTCTAAACAGAAGTTCTCCATGGAATTTCACTTAGCTTATTAAATCTACCTCAAATTTTTTGATACGAAATATTAAAAAAACAGTCAAGTTTATTAAAGTTGCCTGTACTAGTAGTCGTAGTAGTAGTAAAGTATGTGACTATAATAATGAATTCTGCAAATTTGAGCCATTGAATACCATCAAAAATGAAATCTGCGAAAATCAAAGTTTCCTTTTAATAAACTCTTTATAACTACTACTAATTAAATATTGTAATACACTGTTTATGAATTATGCGCATAGGAGTATTTCAAACATCACTTTTATCATACAAACGCATTAATAATAATTGATAATTACTTCAAAAACAATTTGACCTTTATGTTTAAACAGGTTAGAAAAAATGTTCAAATATGTTTGTTGTCCACATGGTTATTATGATTCAGTTCATGCCTGTATTTATCATATGGTATTGTAAACAAAATACCAATCCATCCATCCATCCAACTAACCAGTAAACAAATGACAGGAGAGGCTGAACACTATTCATTGACTAGACAAAATAAGCTAAACACTTTTAATGATATTTAGGGATGATAATATTAGATAACTGGAGGCAATCGGCCTCAGGAAGCCTTGCTTGACCTAGGTTTCGCGCAAGTTGGCACTCACCAGCCAGCGTATCTGCAACCACCTTGAAGGAACTCATTTCCCTTCTGAGAATCGAACACGCGTCACCCAGTTGGGCTGCAGTCAGAGACCTTACCGCTGAGCTATTCGGGCTCGCGACTGACCTCATGTAGGACTGTAGTGGGTATTTTGATTGGACATCAGTAACTAGTGTGACGTGCCTAGTCCTTTCTTTGGTGCAGACTGAATTCTATCAGTCAGGTTTGCGGCAGCACTGGGTGACGTGGGTCCAATCCTCAGAAGGGACATAACTCCGCCTAACGTTGCAGATACGTCTTGCTGACTGGTGAGTGCCAACTAGCACGAAACCTAGGCCAATCAAGGCTTCCTGAGGCCGATTACCTCCAACTATCTAATATCATCAAATCAATGTGAACCATGATGGCGAGCTACCTAGAATGGTGGCCACATTGCAAAACCTAACTGAGAGAATTCAGTCTGCACCAAACTAAAGGACTAGACACGTCACACTAGGTACTAGTGTCCAATCAAGATATTTAGGAATCTGTGTTACATTCTGTCTGTTTATGATGTGGAGTGGAAAGCTGTCTGTATATTACTGTTAAAAAAATAGTAGTAGTAATAGTCGTGGGGATGATAATGGTAGATATCTGTAACGCGGCAGAAGATAAGGCACTGCGTAACAGATATATTTATTAAGGTAAAACGTACATCATATTCACATAATCTTAGACACATTAAAGTTCGGTTAGGTCAGAGGAGAATAAATTGTTCTGATTGGTTGGCAATTGGCCCAAGATTAAATCAGTTATTCAATGAGGTTATTTCATGCTCATAACGTAACTTACATTCCGATTTTTAAGGAATAAAAACTTCTACCTCTGCTACAGCCATTGACTTAAAGTACTGTTTTCACGAATTGGCCTCTTCTTATCAGTCCACATCATGCTACATATCAACTAATGTTATTTCTAAATGACACTGACACTTTGTTTTTCATTCCTTTGCGTTCTGTGTGCAACATGAGCTGTTTCCAACATGAGCTTTGAAGTATATGTAGCAGTGGTGTTATTCTTGTACGGGGTGGGCAGTCACCAGTCTCATGCCCAAACTTACTACTTCTACAGAGTTAACCAAGGTTTAAAAAGGCATCAGCGGGGAATCGAACCCAGAGTACACGAGGTGTTGTAGGCGAGCATTGTACCAGTGAACCACTGATGAACACCGTGTCAGATTATGACTTCATAATAAAATAATTCAATTTTAAAAATTGTGACTCTGTTTCAACTTTCTTTGTTATCGTGTATTAAAACAAACATTACAATAGTAGAGTCCTTTTTCAAAGTTGGCTATTGTTTTAAAGTCTTATTATCCTACAAAATACAGGCCAGCCTATACTTGGACGTATGTCATTTGATCAGCCGATGCCCACAACTCATACCTACTACGAAAACCTAAAAGTATGATAAGTATTCGTCTTGCTACATATTTATGTACAGTTTCTGCTTTGTAATAGTGAGTGGGAAGCATTGATATAAGCAAAAATAGCCAAAAATAATATTCTTATCCTGACATATATTACATAATGTACAGAAAAAGTTGTTATATGCAGTACCTTGTTTCAAAAATGTTAACTACCTTAATTATCCACTATAGTGACTCTTATTGATGCTTATTTTCAGTTAAATACTCTAAACATTGATGTGGGCATGTATGTACTTTATTACGTAATGGCCTTTATGTATCATTTCGTTGTTTAACTAATTATTTTTGATCATATTTTAATTATCTAGACGTAGTGTAACGGTAGAAGGCGAGTGACTTGGTAAGGGAATGTTTATTTGGAATTTGGCATATCTATGTGGCCAAATTATATCTTCAACACACCACTTGCCCAAATCTTTCGCCTTGTTCTACTTCAGGTCTTCATATTGTGTTTCTTTGTGTTCCTTTCACGTCTCCTCTCATGTATCTCCGCAACGCTGTATCATTAGCTTTCTCTGACATCGAATCTATCTCTCTGCTATGTGATATTTTTATGCCGACGAGCCTCACTTTATGTATATGCTACTGATGAATCTTATCAGTAGCACATGTCACAGTAGTATTGAGTTTTCTTTTTAAATTGGATTGAGTTTGTTTCTCAACACACTTGAGATATCTATAAAACACAGAATAATCGAGCAAAGAATATTCTTTCCGATAAATTCCTCTTCTGGCTCTATAATTATATATATATATATATGCTTATATACACAGAATATTCTAGATTAGTAGTTATTTTAAATAATATCGATTTGTAAAGTATTATCAATGCAATTATAGTTCATTAAAGATGCTTAAATTATAATAATAATAATAATAATAAAGTTATAATAGCGAATAGAATATCAACTAAAGTTAAGGAGATTTCCACAAACCTAGATGGCCAAGGTAAGGATAATGTCTAGACTAACTTCTTTTGGATGCACAAATTAGGCTCTTTAATATGGATCCCCACAGCCTCAGCGATATTTAGTAAACGGACTCTTATGGAGAAGTTAAGGTTTGCTAGTGTGCGATAAACGACTCCGAAAGCCTGGTTAACATCAATCTTGTGTTCTGTATGGACAAAATGAGATAGAATAGCGCTATGAATAGATTTTATTTGTCCTTTCCTTAACCACACAGGGTGATGTTCGGAAATTGGACGAGAAACACGCCTAATTGTACGGCCTATGTAACTAGCTACACAGGAGCAGTCGAATCGGAAGATAAACATGGAAGAGGCGAAATTAAGCAGTTTATCTCTAACTACCGAACGCAAAATAGGAGTGGTTTTGAAGATACAGGGTAATTCGGCAGCAGGGAATGCTCTTTTTACCGTATTTCTAAGGTGCTGTGTTAGTATCACTTGCGATATGCATTTATTCTGAGTTAAAAGTGTTGACTGGCGTAATAACACACAAATTAACGGATTTGTGGCATTTTCGCACTCTTTAACTGATTAGTTTTTGTATTAATAGCAATAATCATGAATTTAGCAAGTAGATCAATAGACATATCATTTCTTTTTTTATGTTGTAATAGTATGTATTGTAAGTTATGCAACCAACCAAATAAAATGCTCCCCGAAAATACGAACTTCACCGAATAGCTAACTGGTGTCTGAAATCGCCACAGTTCTAAAGACAGACTGACCAATCACAGGCAACAGACAGTGTCAGTTGTTTATCTCACTGGTGGGCGGCATAATTAATAACATCCGTTGACAGGCTATCAAAATATAGGGCTACTAACTAAGCACTGTGTGCAGCCAATGAAAATCCTGGTACCATCCAAATTTTTAATCCACAACCAGTCTTCAGTCATTACATTAGTAGTGGTCTACCAGTTCAGGGATATCCCTGTTAGGTATTTATGTGAGAGGTTGATAATGAACTTAACTTTATCAATGAGTGATAAGATTTGTTTATGATATAACATCAGTGTTCTTGACTGGAAGCATCTCTCTTCAATTAGTTTTTTCTTAAATTTGGCTGTTTTTTTAAAAAAAAATTTTATTGTAAAAGTTATTAATCTACTTCTTCTTGCATTTACTGTAATTCGGACTGATTGCTAACAAAATCTTAGCACTGATAAAAAAGGTTCCGGTAGCATATGTCAGCTTAAGTAAGTTCTGTTGTACTCTTGATATCTGGCTATCCATCAAAGGATGTGTGTGTGTGTGTGCGCGCGTAGCAGCTCTCTCCATACTCCTTTATGAATGTAATACATGGCAATCAAAAGTGGAAGGTATAAAAAGAGGCTAGCTGTTTGTGTACGCGCTCTATCTTCCCTGTTAAGTGATATAATAAGTAATACTGAGGTTAAGCATAGAGTGTTGGGTACAAGCAGGGAAAAACAATCGATGGGACGGCTAGGATACATTGCTAGGCATACCACAGTTTTCCTCGTCAACAAAGGTTAACTGATATCGGATTAGATTGGCAGGGATTTAGAGGTGGTCAAGTCGAAAAGAAGGTGTTGGTATCCTCCAGTCATTAAGATACAATGGCTGGAGATTATTCATGATATCGCTCGAAATTATTAATTACAATGGAGTAGGTGCATTAAGTCTTTATGAACTCTTAGATGCATAAAAATTTTCGTGTAACACCTGCAAGTCTCCATTGAATAGAATTGTCTTATATATCTATTTTTCTGTCTACCTCTATATGTCTGTAACTTTGTGAAGTGTGGCAATTTTGAACTGCTGCAAATTCTACTTTAAAAATTCAGTTTGTAAGTCTTTAAAAATAATAATAATAAGGAGACAGATTTATTTCCCACATTTCATTTCTAATCTTATTAGCATCTTTTTTCCGTAAGTCTATAGGGCAGGCGATTGGTTAATTGAATTTAATTATCCTGAATATAATTAATTTTATTTTCTTCGTGTCCCTCAACTGTCTCTTATCTTAGCTGTTTTACCGTCTTTTTTAATTAACCATGTATGTGTAGGCGAATAAAAAAATGAAGTGATTTTTATATTTATTTAAATGGTTTTTTAATTTTCAATTCGGGAAAAGATTGCCTTTCTATTAGAAAAGAATAAGTCAAGAGTCCATTAGAGGATGGTATGAAAAAAATAACTGATAAACAAGGTGGAAAATGACTTCAGAATAAAGTTGTACAACCAGTCTAAAGAATATCAACCATGAAGTGCGAACGCACCAATGACCTTGGACGCATATCATTCATTGGATAACACAGTCTGCTACTATTACAGATTAAAGTGTAAAAATTGGGCACTACGGTAGCGTATAATTCCATTAGAAATAATATTTTACTTTGATAAATCGCACAGTGTTATACAGGAATATTTACTGATGACGTTTCGAGCACAAATTATTGCCATTTATAATCATATCAAGTCACTACTCACACAATCTTTTCCTTCATTTATATACATGTGTGGAATTGACTAGGTGTTTGAATAAAATCAATATAAGATAATGTACATTCAGAAATAATAATATGAGGGTTATTGATCAATTACAATCAGATGAAAAATACAACGAGTGTTTTTATAGCCATAATAATAAGTTACTTGTTAGAATGTTGTAATTTGCTTTAATTGACATAGAATTTTAAGATTATTTATTATCCTCTTCTGATTTGACTGACTGGTGGTAATATCTTCCATATCTCTGGTATTTGCATTGAGTCATTTCTGTTTCATGTGTTGGGCGTAGACTCGATGAACCAGGATTCAGTAATCAGTCTCCCTCTCCACCTACTTATATTACTTCTTAGAATTTTAGCCCTCTCCCACCCTATTGTGTAGTTGTGTGTTAATGCATGCAGTGCAGTGTAGTGCTAAGCTTTTATCCAAATTATTTATCTTCTCATGGTCAACCATTCTTACCTTAGCTAAAGTCTTATGTTCCGACAATCTGACTACTCCCGACCTACCAGTTTAACCTATGTATATAAATGAAGTAAAAAGTTGTGTGAGTGATGACTTGATATGATTATGAGTGGCAATTATTTGTGCTCGAAACGTGGTCATCAGTAATATTACTGTATAACACTGTGTTATTTATCAAGATAAAATCTTATCTATAATGGGGTGTCACTATTATAGTACCAGTATGAACGCTGTGAGAAAATTAAGGTGCAAATCCCAACCTGGCTTTGTTTTTAAGTACTGTTATTTTTGGACAGTGGATTGATAACAGGTTAGGGTTAGAGTTTAAGGTGAATATTAGGGTTAAGGTGTTTAATTATTATTGTCTGTATTGATTTTGTAAATAATGAGTGGGATGAGATTATTTCGTTGTTCATAGATATGAAAGCGTTTCGATTGCTGTAAAACTTGGAAACTGATATCTTTCATTGTTAAATTGGGAATTATTTTACAGTCACATCAGGGAGAAATATTATTTTCCTTCTGAAAGAAAAACATATACAAGTACATCGAATATAGCGCCTAATTTTTATTTGAGTTCAGAAGGAAACAGGAGTATTTTCCCGAGTCGAACACTCCCTGGAATAAAAATGGCATCTTGCCTACTAATTTATGACACAATTCATTGAAGATGTCCATTAAAAATAACATTTAAATGTAATTTAAAACAGTGATATTGTTAATAACAATATTTCTTTAATTATTGTGACCATATAATTCTATATGGGTCAGAAACTTGCAATACGTGTCAAGAAAAAGGATTTCCAACAGGTTGCAGATTTTCATCAAACACCTGCCCCCTTCTCTGGCTGGCTCCATATTGAAGATCAAATAGACAACTAGAAAAAAATAAGCAACAGGAAACTATGGGAACAAACCAACAAGAAAGAGCCGATCGCTCAACAAATATGAAGGAGAGAAAGTGGATATGGATCAGGCATACATTGTGGAGGCAGCCGAATGACATCGTAAGCCAAGCCCTCGAGTGGGTCATCAGTGTGAGGGTGACACGGCAGAGACCGTACGAGGGATAAATGAAGGTTTAGTCAATCATGGACCCAGCTGAAGAGGACGGCAGAAAACAGAACAAAGTGGAGATGTTTTGGTGAAGCCCTATGTTCCACTCGGAACGCAAGAGAATAATAAAAATAATAATAATAAATATAACTTTCGAACCTGATGATAAATTTATCGGAGGGAATACTCTTTGTCAGTAGTGGTGAATATTGATTTATTTGTTTATTTGAACTAGTCTGCATTTGGTGGGAGACAGGCAAGAAAGCTATCGTCACTTAATCTTATACTGTTTTTTTTCTTTCCTTCGCGTTCCTCAGTGGAATATAGGGCTACAAGCTAGTGGCTTGAAGTTTCTGTAGCAGTGTTTATTATTTTTCACAGGATGGGGTTGCTAGCCTCATGTTCAACCTTTCCCCTTTACTAGCATTATTTCTGGTTAAGTGAGATATAATGGAGTGCGTCGGTGGCCGAGGATCGAACCCCGGACGATGTGAATGGTTGGCGAGAGTCCTAACCACTATGCCACCGACGCACATATACTAGTCGGCAGAAGAAAAAAGAAATACGATTAGGGGTACTATTGTAAATCATACCAGCGTTTATTCGCATACTTCGTACGCATTATTTGTAATTCTGTTTCGTTATTGGTCAAAAAATAAACAATAGTATTTCTCTTTAATGATTACTATTCTTTCACGTTGACGGTTACAGTCCATGGTATTCTGAGTATTAGGCTTAATCTTCTGAAACCAATAATATGTCCAGGATCTTTGTGATCTGGATATTACACAATATTGATTATTTGTTAATCAGTCTTTTAAATTTTATTACATAATAATGACTGAAGTCAACCTTATCGTAATTTCCTATCTTATATTCCATGATGTGTTTCACTATTATTATTATCATCTTAATTTCTCTCTCTGAAATAAACAGCTTTTTGATGTAGAATACACAGCAGATTTTGTAATCCCTAACCAGTAGTGGAGTTATTGCACTCTGTGGTCTCTATTTTTTATGCTTACAAATTGTACTTTTTTGTTTTGTTGGAGAAAACACAAGCTCTAGATATGATATTGAAGTATGCGCTGAAGATGTCACCTAGTGGGGTGATGAAAGCTTCGCAAATCAACCATTCAGCTCAGAGAATACAACCACATCAAAAACACAAGTTCACCTACCTATCCGTATATGCACACACACACACAGAAGTATACGCACCATCTTCCCTTCTACAGAAAATTCCATTTACTATCACTAATTTTAACCGTTATCTAGAGATACGTCACCTTTTAAATACAGATGCTTTATGTTCATTTGTTTAATACAGACAAAAAAGTATTTTTTTAATATTTTTTTATATTTTTGATTTACAGCTTGATTCCACACTGTATTTTTGGTACAAGTATGGAATTTTCAGAATGGATATCGGTAGCCCAAATTTTGCAGGCCGACCATAGATATCAGGTGTGAGTCGGCGGGGGTTCGAACCTCGGACCATGTGCATGGTCGGCGAGAGTCCCAACCACTGTGCCACTGACGCACATATAAAAATTGTTTTTTTTACGACCAGTGTACTTTTTAGTAGATGAATAATAAATTTAAAATATTAGACAAAAGAGAAAGAATGAAAAGTGGAAATCTTCAATGTGAATATATATATGTATATATACTTGCAATTAATAGTGTTCTCTGAGCGCTGGTTGATTTACTTACGGAGCTTTCGTCGTCCCTCTTCTGGACAACATCCCCCTTCAGTGGAATGTTTAGCATAAAGTGAACTGATATAAATTTTCCATGACTGATGGAATTTCGTATCCCAGTAACCATTTTCACATATGTGTATTGATCATCTTTTTATTGACTCGGATTTTAAACTTTCTCGTCATATGATTTATTTTTTATTAGTTGGTATATTTGGTCTATATTAATATGTCTGTGAATCGCATATTCGAATCAGAATCCAGGAATACAAATCAGCTGTTAAAAGGCATGATATATATATATTCCTATTTCATATCAATACATATATAGATAATTATGGACATCAGTTTGATTGGGATAATGTCGAAATTTTAGACAGAGGAAACACCGAAAGTGCAGTCAGGGAACTCCTAGAAGCCTGGTACTCCAACGAATATACGACTAACAAACATGGTGATATGGATCAAATATACCAACTAATATAAAGTAAAACATGTGACCAGAAAGTTTGAAATCCAAGTCAATAAAAAACGATCAATACATATGTAATGTAAAGATGATTACCAGGAGACGCAATTCTATCACTCATGGAAAATTTAAATCAGTTCACTTTATGCTAAAAATTGCGCTGAAGGGGAATGTTGTCCAGAAGAGAGCACGACGAAAGCTCCGCAACTAAACCAACCAGCTCCTCAGAGAACACTACTGATTACAAATCATCCACCTGAGCTACAAATCCTGAAGGAACTCATATCCTTCTCCTGAGATTCACTCCCGTGTTATCCAGAGCTGCATTCAAAGACGTTACTACTGAGCTATTCAGACTGACAATAGATCTATTGTAGGATTGTATTCGATACTCTGATTCGACATTAACTAGTGTTATGCGTCTAGACGATTGCCTCAAACCATCTAATAACAACAATTCTGCACCATGATGGTGAGGCGCCTAGCATGGTGACCACATTGTAAACTCGACTGGTAGAATTCATTCTACAACCAAACAGAGAACTGGTTAGTGTCCAATCAGTGTGTGCATTACCTTCTTTAAGTTATATATCTGTCTCTGTTTTTGACCATACACGTGTTTGCACTGTGTTTCTTGTGTTAAATGATATAAAAATGGTCAAATAATGCAAATGGATAAAGTGAAAGAAGGATAAGGAAATTTGGTAAAGTTTTTATTTAAATTCTTTATGTATGGGAAATAAAATATTACCAGTAAGCACTAGTTAGTGATAATAACAATTATAAAATCATGAACTAAAACATCAAACACTTATGGTTAGGATCCTAGTCATTACAAACTGTTGTTATTATTAATAATATTATCCTGTGATACAATTAGCGTCGATGATGCAGCGGTAAAATGCTGGCCAACCACATAAGTGCACCAGGCGCCGATTGACGGTCGGCGCACTCTTAAACCTCCCTGAGTTGGTAGTAAAACTGACAAGGAGGGATTGGCTGAGTGTAAGAATAGATAAAACGATCCAAAGAATGCAAACGCACTAGTGACACTGAATTGACCAATCAGAAAAACCAGAGGTTTTTACATTAAAAATGACGTTTATTTACAAAAGAAATACATGAAAGCATGAACAGAATATTTTTCGAGTTTCGGTTTGTAGGAATATGATTGATTGGTTACAGGATTTCACCATGAGCTGGAATGAGTTAGAGAACCAATGGAAAACCACCTGGGAGTGCTAGACAGCTGTTTCATCCTAGTTTGGGACTCTTCAGAAGTACGCACCTACCGGGGTTAGAAACCAGGACCGTATGATTACAAGGCCAGTGAGCTTGTAGACCATTAGGCCACTTGGACCCGATTCAATAGCCAGTCGATGAATTCCAACTTATGCCAATTCATGAAATAGCGTGACCACTAGTCAATATCTTCTGCGAGTATTTTTCCCTGACATAACCCAAAAATATCTGTCAATTTTCGATGAGGAGTATCAGGTTTTAAGTACAACCAGTCCCTAAACATGTATTCATCAAGGTAACTGAAGATGAATTCATTTTGTGACTCGTTTGTGGCTCTTATCTTGTTTTTCAATTTTTTTCCAAAAATCCCTCGATGGTATTAGAATGGGTTCCAGTAAAATGGTCAACTAAATCATCAGAATGACTCACTCGATGATGGATAAAACCTTAATCTGACAGGTAATTTTATCCCGCCCATTCGTTCGTGTGAATAATTCATACTAAGGTTAACAGTGAAAATGTTGTCTACAAACGACTATAAAAAAGCTTTACAATTTGATCATTCTGTATAGAGAAAACAATTTTCCCCTTTAAACTCTTTTCCCCCTCCAAGTGGAACATAGAACCTTAAGCATGGAGACTTAAAACCTCAATGGCTATGGTAGTGGTGGTGTTCTTACAAAGTGGGGTTGCTAGTCTCACGGTTGTTAGCACTCCCTCTTTACTGTGTTTACTGCTACTGACTAAGCGAGGTCTAGGAGGTACGTCAGTCAGAAATCAAAAGCGGACCACCTTCAGCCTGGGGTTGACCGAGTATTCCGACTGGTGAACTATGAGTGCAGCAGAGAAAACAGTTCCAACTGAACAGCTCAACAAAAAAGATTATGGTATTCAGATCATTTTTAGATAAATATTTTATTTCTTGTGGGATCTAATATGCCTAAATGAAATATTAATGCAACTATGCGCACTAAATGTGTTAGTAATTTACTTTTCAAGGTACTTTAGAACAATGGTCAACTTTAGTCACGGCAATAATGCATAAGCTATTGAAATAAGAAAATGCATTTAAGGAAAGATAATATCAGTATATTTTACTAGTCATTACATAATTTTTTTTTAAAGATATTTACATTTTATTCGTTAATGGAAATGAAACGTAAGAAAAAAAGTAAAGAACATTAAGGGTGATGTGTATTTTTTTCCATTTAAAAAGGTGTGGGAAAAAATAAGGTAGATTAGTTAGTGAAAGTGTAAATAATGGTTTGGGAAAGTGAAAAGCAGTTTACAGACGGAATAAACTACCCCATGTTGTCGTGATAATATATGCCAATAAAGATTAGGGTAAGATCGACGGCTGTACAGACGGAAGATTCGTTAGCTGGAACCACTGAAGTTGAATACTGTCACGTAGCTGTTGGCATATTACGCATATTAGATCCCATATGAAATGAAATATTCATGTAAAAATGCTGTGAATAATATTTCCACTTTTGTTGAAGAACCTTTATGCCTTAGTTGGAGTTATTTGTTTTCTATACTGCATCCATAGTTCATCAGGCTGAAGGTGGTCCATTTTTGATTTCTGGCTGACGGACCTCATAGACCTCGCTTAGCCAGTAGTAGTAAACGCAGTAAAGAGGGAAGGTTAATAACCGTGAGACTAGCAACCCCACTTTGTGGGAACACTACCACCATCACAACTATTGAGACTTTAAAGGTTCATGCTTGAAGTCCTATGTTCCATTTGGAGGGGAAAAGAGTGAAAAGGGGAGAATTGGAGGTGTTTTTTACTGTCATTTGCTGACAACATTTTCATTGTCAACCTGATACTTCTTCATAGATGAAATATCCATCTTTCATGGTGATTTTTATAAGATACAGATGAACACCATCACTAAAACATCTCCTTGAACAATCAGTCAATTTCAGCTAGAAAGATGGATATTTCAGATATTGGAGAATTCCTAAAGTTCGCTTTAAAATTAAGGTCCCATCGAAGATCTTACCCAGAAGGAAGAGAAAATTATCTCAATGAGACCATCCAAATTTGAGAAAGAACTATACCTTAGCTGGTATGGTACCTGACTTATGACTCATAGGCTTGTTTGCTTTGACTCCTACGACGACCCAGATTTTATCATTCTACCTTTGATCATCACCCGTTACGTTAGTAAAAGTCTGTGGTGAGAGCAGGCTGCTAGCCAAATTGGTAAACATTAATTTACGTCAATGATTATGTCCCAAATATTTGTCGTAAGAAAAATGAGAACAAAGACTGATTCAACAACCAACCACAGCAGATTTTGCGTAGGCGGATACAGTTAACATATAGATGATCTGACATTCAAGAAATAGCCACAAAGAGATGAAAGATTACCTTTCAGTGAGAAACAACCACCAATCAGAAGACTGTGTTTGTCTGCTAACAATAATTTATAATAATGTACATGAAAATCTATAAATATGTGATGATTTCCTTAATAAACGATCTGTTACTTGGCCCTTGTCTTCTGTTGTTACAAGTCTATCATCAACCGAACAATATCTCAGGTAGTCGTTGCTTTTCAAATAATTCTGTAACTTTTGTTAATCAATAGCTACAACAAATTTGAAATTGATTTAACCACAATAATCTACCAATTGAATCGATTTTCGAAATAAGATAATGACTGCCATTTTAAGGATGAATCCAATTTAAACAGTTTCTTGTTGTTGTTTTAATTTAATCTATTATTTTCCATCGATTGATTATATATTAGATTGAAATGTTCCCTTCTCTGTTAACACGTCGATCCCCAGCGCTTACTCTTCGATGACGTCTGAGGATAATTATGCTGTCATTTGGTGGATGATAGTGACTAGTAGAGGATAGCACAATGTGAATTTCGTCCCATTCGGGACTCACCAGCTGGATGGGCTAGCAAACTCGAGTGAGAGATGTTGTTCTCAAGTTTCACAAATACCAAGCGTTACCACAGATTAGATGGTACTAGCAGCTAACATATCAACAGAGAATGGACATTTCGGCCTAATGGGAAATGTAAAATTATAACTTAACCGGATAATAAGAAAGTAGTTATAAAATCCAGTTTCTTGTTTGTTGTTATTGATTGCACATTATTGCTCTATGTAGGCCTACGAACAGAGATTATCTGAATATGACTAAGTCGTGGCTCATTGGTCCAACCAGTAGGTCACTGGTTTGAACCCCCGTCTGTCTACTCTGGTCTGGAGTAATATCACTAGGCCCCATATAATGAGCAAACGTCGCCTAGTGTACACACTTTGTCCTTTGAAACGATGAGTACTGGGTTCGATTCCCACTCACTAAGAGTTCAGGTATATCCAAATGAAGAGTCTCAAATAGAACGAAATGTGCGACTTGAATTCTACTGTTAGTCGCCATCCACCAAAAGAGACATTTTCTTGTCTTATCAAACATGGAATGCATTTTATTGCATATCAATTAAATCTGTGAGAGTAATAATCAGTGTAATTGTCTATTCTGAGGAGTATAGATCAAAGTCTACCAACGAAGCAATTCAATGATATGACATTGCTTTACACTACAGTGTAGATCTTTCATGCATGACTTTAAATTTTTGAAATGAATTTATTGAGAGGAAAGTCTTAGACAATAGATTTGATGTTTACAGGGTTTCATCATGAGCTGACATTGGTTAGAGAACCATTGGAAAACCTATTGCCCTATTCAGGTAAGTAGTTACCTGAGGTTCTAGTGAGAAATCGTGACCAGTAGGTTGCAGCAGGTCGGTCGTGAGGACAAATACTCGCCGAAGACATTGGCTAGGGGTCGCGCTACGTCATGAATTGGCAGAAGTTAGAATTCATGTATTGGCCATTGGATCAGATCCCAGTGGCTCAACGGTCTACAAGCTAGTTGGCCTTGTAACCGGAAGGTCCTCGGTTCGAACCCCTCAGTATGGGTGCGTACTTCTGAAGAGTCCCAAACTAGGACGAAACAGCTGTCCAGTGCTCCCGGTCTTCCAGTGGTTCTCTAACCAGTGTCAGCTTATGATGATATCCTGTAACCAAGCCAATCCCTACAAGCTAACGCTTGAAGATTTTATGTTTGTTAGCATCTGTTAATATGCCATAAAATCATAACCTTGAAGAAACTTATCTTCAACTGAGGAGAACTTTTAACCTAATTGACCTAGTACCAACATAGTTATTTAGTCTCATATGTGGTCCATCAGCTTAAAGATTCGTCTTTCACTCACGTAGTGGTCCACAGGTTCGAATCCCTCTCCACTTACACTTCCGCCTAGATGACTGGGTAGTATCATCCAACTTTTATACAAAAACAGCATAGCTCATATATCCTAATACATACGAGAGAGATATATGTCCAGGTAACTGACTTCAAACATTTCACACACACCCACTCAAATTTTTCGATTAGTTATTTTTTGATGTGATCGATAATTAATGGTTACCTTTTGATCCAATAAATTAAATATTACCTGAAGTTTTACATGAAACCAATTACTTTGCAAATCTGAGAAGTTTAATAGGCACTTTGTTGTATATATATTTCGCCACATTCTTTAGGTTGTCCTTATATGATGGATGGTAATATCAAAACTCATGTGTGCGGTGGTTTATGAATATTTTCAATTATTCCACCTAAATAAATATTCACATTGCTTCACTTTAGATTTATATATATTAATGGTATTTAGTGTAACCATATTCAAAATGTTTTTACTGGTCTACTTCTACACTTGGAAGTATGGTTGGTTGAGGCGGACTGTAATCTGATCCTTGAGATAGTGTACATTGAAGTATATACATATATGTCTCTTTTGTGTTATTCGTCCACCTTACAATGTACATTTCAAAGGAATCGAGTGAAGGAATACTAAGTACGATAATAATCCTAGTTAGTCACGGGACAGTGAGTTTACTCGAGGTTTAAGTGACCACCCACCCAGCTCACGACTACCAGTAGGCATGATGTATAGATAAGATTCACTCTTCACATTTAATACTATGATGCACACTAATAACAGGTTACTGTTGTATTGCACTAGATCTCAGTAACCTGGTAATTAAAATTAGGCATGTGGTTATACGTCTCAATTGTAAGACAACCGATGAAATGTTGGAAAGGTTAAAGTTCAATGAAGACGGAACATATGTTTTTTTTTATTAACAGAACTACAAGTTGACGTTATTTAGTGGATGGATGGTGACTGGAAGTGGAATGCAGGATATGCATTTCGTCCTTTTTGAGACTCGTCCACCAACTGGATGTACCTGCATTCTCAATGAGACTCGAGTCCAGTAGCCATCGTTTCAAACGCCAAAGTGTTATTTACATGACTACCTGAGCTATGAAGGTTGCCTCTTCTTATGCAGCGTCTATCAGTTATTACTTAATTCGACTTGAACTTTTCCGTTGATTGCTTGGACCGAAGTGATCGGCCTCTGCTGGCATGTCACCTCTTTGTACGGATGCTCCCACGATGTCTGGTGGAGGGTGACTAGCAGTGGAATCCAAGATGTACATTTCATCAAACTTTGGAGTTGTCAGCTAGTCAATATCCACCAAATTACTTCAAGTTAAATATCCAGACATCGTGGAAGCATCTGTACCAGAAGTCGACATGTTAGCAGAGGCAGATCACTTCGGGTAAGTCAGTCATCAGGAATGTCTTAGAATATTTTTTTTCACTTTCATTCATTACGTCATACTTAGAGGAGATACTGGCTAGTCAGCGTATCGATTTCATGCACTTTTCCCTCGTGCTTCTAGAACTGAACATTCGATGACTTTTTCCTTAATTTTATCCCGTTTATCAAATAATATATATAGATATATCCTTCAAATTACTTTTTACTTCCTTAATGCCAGTGGGCAAAATGATAAATAAAGCTAGCGAATTTACTCACATTCAGTTTGAAATCGATTCGTTGGGGATTTCGATAACACAGAAATATTTCCCCTATTTCTCCTATTAATCCACAAGTTAGAGTTGTGAGACAACAATAGACTATTTGGAAGTTACCAGGTTGTGAATCATACACTTATTTTATAGGAAGCTGTTGATACCACTCAGCTAGTTCCTAATGGCTGAAAATTTAGTTTTTAAGTCAGTTATGCTCCACCTAATCTACATAGAGTTAGTGTAGCTCACTCTCCGAATAACTGAATTGTATAGGTTACACTGCTCACTAGTGTCGAATTAAGGCAGAACAAAAGTTGGTTTTCAGGAATATGATTGATTTCAAACTGTGTAACGAGCTGACATCATTGGCGGTGGCGCTTCGCATAGTCAATGAGGTATTGGATTCCATCCAAATGGTCAGTGGTCAGTAACCTGAAGTTCTTAAGTTCGATCCCTGCAGGTAGGATTTAGGGACACCTACTGCCGAAAAGTTTCAAAACTGTTGTCATCTCAGGGGTTTGGCTGAAGATAAAAATGTTATTCAACACTTGCTGGTTTATAAAGCCTTTCCAGTCAATTTCAGTTTATCATAAAAGATAGGTTGACTTATATCAGCAGAAGCAAGACACGGGGGCAAAAGTACATTTGCAATTGATCAAACCACTAATTATATATATATATATATAAATATATATATACAAGTTGATCACGCATTGATATCATTTAGAGAACCATTAAAAACCAGGGAGTACTGGAAAGCTGTTTCATCCTAGTTTTGCGAATAATCAGTAGTACGCACCCATCAACAGGGTTCGAACCCAGGACCTTCCGGTTACAAGGCCAGTGAGCTTGTATACCACTGGGACCCGATTCCCTGGCTCATGAAATCTAAATTCAACCAATTCGTGATTTGAGCGCGACCCCAACCATTGTCGTAGGTGGGACATCCATTTTCACAAGTGACATGTGGATGGACCTCACTGGTCGCGACTTCTCACTTCGTTACTACTATTCCTTTGTATCACACCTCTGTTTACTGTCTCTATTATGCATTTCTTCTACTTTCTCCTCTTGCTTTGTGTGTTACATGGAGTGTGGTGACTTGAACTGCCGCACATATGTGCAAAGTTCTATGTTGAAAACAGACAGACAGACAGAACTCCGGGAAACTCTATCCTGTAGCAAGTCACTAGCGGGCATCAGTACTCCCTGATTTTCAATGGTTCTCTAGCTGATATCAATCCGTGATCAACTCGTAAAAACAAAACTAACCCTTACTAACCAAACTATATATATATATATATATATATATATACAGTTTATGCTCTTTAACCAATCACTGAGCATATGATTTTCGTTTACATTAAACGACATGAAATAAAATGTTCAAATAAATATATAGTATTCTTTTACTAACGCAGTGTTGAACTGTGGGAATATATATGAGAATAATATTCTGTTGGAATACATTGTCTGTATCATACCATCACAAACTTAGCCTTCCTTTAGTTTGTAAATAATTAGACAGAAATGTTTCAAAAATTGGTCTGCAGGAATTTAAAATCATTCCAAGATTGATCACATGAAGTGACTTCAATTAATTAGTGAACTATTGAAAGCCATGAGGGGTAGGAGTACTGGACAATAGCTGTTTCTTTCTTATTTGGAACTCTTCATCAGTACACGCCAATGACCCTAAGAGGCGTCGAACCCAGGACCACTCAGCTAGTGAGATGAAATTCAATCAGCTTAATTTGTGATATCACTCAGTCACACTCAGCCAGTGTCATTGGCAAGTACTTCGCCTCACATCTGATGAAGAAGAGGACAGATATTAAGATACAGGCTATAAAAGATTGTTTTCCTTCACGTTCCCCAGTGAAATATAGGGCGACTTCAAGCTAGTGGCTTGAAGTTTCTGTAGCAGTGTTTATTATTTTTACAGGAAGGGGTTGCCAGCCTCGTGCCCAACCTTTCCTCTTTACCAGCATTATTTCTCGCTTAGCGAGGTAAAGGAGTGCGTTGGCGGCCGGGGATCGAACCCCGGACGATGTGCATGGTCGGCGAGTGTCCTAACCGCTATACCACCGACGCACCTACGGAAGATTACAGCATGATATTGGTATAAATGATGTCCGTTATTATTATTATTATTATTACTGCCTTACTGTAGACTCTGTCAGTAAATAAAGAATTGTGTATACACACACAAACCGTTTATCATGTTATTGTTTTCGTAATGCAGTCATCACAAGACAACTGTCAATATGAGAAATGATAAATGATTTTGAAAACGTCATTATTCATATTACTAATCAATGTTTACGATATAAATGTAAATTATATGTAGATATATGCATTGATAGATATACTGCCAGTGCAACTAGACATCAGTCTATGTTCAACTAGTGGAAGAAGAAGGTTTAAACTTAAAGAAAGTAGCCAAATAAAAAGTTTGGAGGATAAATTATGACTAAAATTAACCGACATGTTTTGCTAGGCTATTCGCATACTTTAGAACACATGTGTCCAAATACTAGTTCACTTATAATCCTAAATCTGTTGAATGACATGTGTTGTTTAAAGTTAGTCTGAATTGTTTTTTTTTAAGTTAAAATACTTTTTCCTTCTTCTCCTTCGCTCTATTCTCCTCTCTCCTCCTCCATCTCCTACTACTGTGGCTTGGGCTACTGATAAGATTTATCAGTAGTATATAAAGAGACGTTCATAAGTACAAAAACATTTAATAACAGGGAGATAGATTTGATTCCAGAGAAAGCAAATGATACAGCATTGAAAAGATACATGAGAGACGTAAAAGTGTGGTTAGAGCTGGCTGTTAGTCAAAATTGGTGGACAGTAATTTACGTCAATGTTTATGTCTCCAATATTGGTCGTGAGAAAAATAAGAACAAAGGCTCTAGCGTAGGCGTATACAGTTAACATATAGATGATCTGACATTCAAGAAATAGCCACAAAGAGATGCAAGGTTAACTTTCTGTGAGAAACAATAATCTATAATACATACATGAAAATCTATAAATATGTGTTGATTTCCATAATAAACGATCTGTTTCCTGACCCTTCTGTTGTTACAAAAGGAACACAAAGAAACACAATATGAAAGCCAGAGGTAGTACAACATGGAAGATTTGTGCAAATGGTCATTTGAAAATCAAGTGTACACAATTTCCAATAGTTGGTTTTTAAAGATTAGTTTTTTTTTTGTTTTTACAAGTTGATCACGGATTGATATCAGTTGGAGAACCATTGAAACCAGCACTGGAGTACTGTTGATGATTTCCAAAACTAGGTTAAAACAGGTCTCTCCGGTACTCCAGTGCTGGTTTTCAATGCTTCTCTAACTGATATCAATCTATGATCAACTCGTATATAATTTCGCTATACATAAAGATATCAAATTGCAAATAAACATTCCTTTAACTAATTCATTCGTCTTCTATCGTTGCACTACTATTATTTCTACAAATGTTCCACATAAGTCAATTATGATTTCAAACAGCTGATGCAAAGATTCATTCACTCATTTATTTTATATGATTGAATGAGTCAGGTTTTACATTTTTGTGAGAGGAAATCAGTTTTACTTGAGATTAGTTAGAGCTAATCATCACTGTGATATGTTGTGTAAATCAATCAAAATTAATAAAGAAGAACAAACAAACAAACAAACAAAGGATTCCAATTTTTGTTTATCAGCAATTTTTTCAAAAAGAAAGAAAAATCTGACACATAAAACTGACTATGACTGAATTAATAGAAAGACCTTGAAAAAAAGTCATATGCATCATGCTTACATTGGAAAAGGAAACACTGATTGAAAAAAATGTTTTCCGATAGTTAACTATTCAATAAAACCTTCAAATAAAAAATATATATTTATAATTTTCTTCAAATACCATTGATAAGTTAAAACAATTAGTCCCTTTGATAAATTTGAACAAGGAATTAAGAAGACAAATTTCGCGAGGTGATATCATTTCGTAGTTTCTTTACAACCGCTTTACAACTAACATGGTTAACAATAATAAAATAAAGTTCATGAAAATTACTCAGTTAAATAAACAACAAAAGTTCATACAGTACGATTAAAGGACGAAATTCTGTGGACTCTACTTCAAACTGTATCTACAAGTTCACCTGCAGCTGCGGTGACACCTATATAGGTAGAACTAACAGCATGTTCCAATGTCGTCGAAAAGAACATATTTCAAAATGGCTAGTGAATCATATCGAAAATCCTAACGCGATTAATCTTAGTAGAAATCCAGCATCATCCATTGCAAAACACTTATTAATGTCTGGTCACAAAATCAATATTAATGACTGTTTCACAATTATTTCGCATAGCTCTAATTCAAGGCTGGTTATTTAAGGTGATGGAAGCACTTTGGATTAATCACAAACAGTCTAAACTGTGTGTACAAAAAACAACAATAGACTTCAACCTTCGCCTACCCTGGACTGCATGACCTATCTAAATATGATTGGTCATTAGTATGAACTTTTGTTGTTTATTTAACTGAGTAATTTTCATGAACTTTATTTTATTATTGTTAACCATGTTAGTTGTAAAGCGGTTTTGTAGATACTACGAAATGATGCCATAATCTCGCGAAATTTGTCTTCTTAATGCCTTGTTCACATTGATAAGTGCAATTTTGTTGATGACTAATCGAGCACTTGTTAAACATTTTATCAGTAGCCGTTCTCACACTTATTTTTTTATATATGTGATAAACACCAGCTAACAGAATCCTGTTGATAGAAATGTGATACAGCGTTATATATATTATGTCAGACCAAAACAATGGCATCTATTCATGAAGTTTCAAGTATTGAATTTTGTAGGGATTTAGTTTGATGATTGCATGGAGAATTTCATTATGAGCTGATATGAGTTATAGAACCATTGGAAAATCTGTAGGGAGTACTGGACAGCTGTTTCGTCAGCCTAGTTTGGGACTCTTCATCGAAGAAGACATTGCGAAGTGGTCACACCATATCATGAATTGGCAGAAGTTAGAATTCATGGGCTGGTCATTGCATCGAGTCCCAGTGGATTAATGGTCTATGAGCTCGATGGTCTTGTAACCAGAAGGTCCTGGCTTCGAACCCCGACGGTAGGTGTGTCCAAAACTAGGATGAAACAGCTGTCCCGTACCTCCTGCAGGCTTTCCAATGGTTCAGTTAATGATGAAACCCTACAACTATTCATGAAGTCACTGACTGTAGGTTCAAACCAAGTAAAGAGATGTAGACTGCCTGGCTGGCGTCCTCGAGATACTAAGAACGTTGACAAAATTCAGTCCATTTCAAAAGTTGTGTTACATAATAGAATTTTCAAAGTAGATATTGTCACGAACCGGTATCCTTCAGAAAACCACTGAAAACCATGTAGGTGGTTTTCAATCAAGTATCTCTATAGAATGTGCATATATGGTTTCACGAGGGATCGAACTAAGGACCTTCGAACTTCGAGGTGATAATCTGCTGGTTCCTGAGTTCCAACTTTCGTCATTTCCTTATACACTATAACTAAGTTTACATCGAAATCACTTGCAAAGGAACACATTCAACATTTGAAAGCAACAGAACCAACTAGGATGAACAGTGATGTATGGAGGAAAGAATAGTAAAATGAAAAATTACGAGAACTTGCTGGATCTTCTGGACTACAAATAGTGGATCTGTTTAACTAAGAATGTGGTGAGAGCAGGCTGCTAGCCAATTGGTTGACATTAATCTACGTCAATGTCTAGGTCACTAATATGGGCCGTGAGAAAATATGAACAAGGCTGTTTCAACAACCAATCACAGCAAACTTAAACGTGGGCAAATATGATTCGCAGATGGATGGCTCTACTTTCCGAGGAACTCGAAAACAACCAATCAGAAGACTGCGTTTGCCTACTTGACTAGGCTATAATAATGTATGTGAAATTTATATAAATACGTGTTGATTTTCGTAATGAAACGATCTATTGCCTGGCCCTTGTCTTCTGTTGTTACAAGAATAGTGTACAATCACACGACCATCAGTCCCAAGCCATTGGTTCATAGAATCCCGAGAACCCATACCTCCCTACTTTGTTCACACCAACTGTCAAAGTCTTCCTGAATTAATGTCAAGTTTGTATTTGACAACCTTAAATCCTTTCCAACCTAATCTTATGTCAGCTAACATTGCTGCTCATCAAGGAAGGTGGTAACTATGCATGGCTTAACAGATATCCTATTCATCCCAATCTATGTAGCTTCACAACACTAAATCGACTGACTTTCCCTTGTTACTTAACTGACACTCTACGCCTTACCTCAGTATTACTCATCATATTAAACTACTATTTAAGAGGTGAGGAAACAAAACGCAAATATATATGATCAAAAACAGCTCTAGCCTCTTAATGCCTTCCACTTTCAATGACAGGATCTCACATATAAGCTCCTACTGACTAAGCTAATCGAGTACAACTTAATTATTGCCTAAAAACGTATAAAGTAAAGTATAATCACTATAGTCTGATGATAGACATTAGAAATAATATTGACCTGATAACCTTACATTTTATAATAATCAATTGAACACTTGTCAAAATACTTAACAGTCATTAACCGATAAATATGTAATAATGACAAACCATGAAAACAGTAGTAAGTCAGTTATTAATGTGCGGAATGTTGTGTGTGTGTACGAGACATTTTGATAGATCCATATATTAATTCTCAGTTATTATCATTGAAAATGATTTCTTACAAATTATATGGTAAGGCTTGTATCATGTCTAACAAGCCCATTTCTATATATATATATAATGAAATTGTTAAAGATGTATCTTCAAAACAAAGAGAAATATGATGATCAAGTGTTAATTTGCAGAGGCTTGATTGATTTTTAGCAAGGTCACCGGTTAACATTCTTTAGAGAAGCATTCAAAACCATCGACTACCAGTTATCTGTTTCGTCCTGATTTAAGAGTCTCCATCAGTAAACACCCATGACATTGTCTTGTGCTGGCTCTTTATACAACGAGTTGACAGAGGTTAGAATTCATAGGCGATTGGACTATGTTACAGGCTGATTTAATAACCTGGGGGTTCAGGATTTGATCACAGGTGGGATCATAAGTACTTCCAGATGAAAAGTCTGGAGATGGGATGAAATAGTTGTCTAATAAACCCTAGTTTTGACTAACATTATTGCTCAGAATTTTTTTTCAGATTATTTCACGAATATAAACTATTAAACAGTCTCTAAATAAATGAAGATAAAAATCCATTCACACCTCAGTGGTTTCATATATGAGATATTGCTCAGTCCCGCTACTTATGACAAAGTTTATATATAATTGTGGCGAGCACAGCAGAATGTTCGCAAACCCCGCATGTGGTCTGAGATTCGATCCCTGTCAGCTGCACTCCTTGATTTCATTCAGCTGGTAGAGTAAATCCGGTAAAGAGGGAAGGTCGAGAGTGAGGCTGGCGAGTTTAACTCGTAAAAATAAAATCAAGGCTACTGAACATTCAGAAATGAAGCATGAAACACTGTATTTCACTAGAAACGTGAAGAAATAAACAAAAATAATATAAACAAGTGTGTGAAGTTTTAGTGGTGTTTTTGTGGTAACTAAGGCGAAGTTCAACAATAGCATCCCAGGAGTGAGAACGCTCAAATGACCTTGAACGCATGCTAGTGGTTGGTTAAAGAAACCTACGATTATTCTAGTGCAAAAATGAACGCTGTTCATGAGCTTGGGTGAAAATTTCACCCAGATCACGTTTTCAAATACTGTCTGGATAATGGATTGATAGGTTGTACTCGAATATGTAGTTGCAGTGATTCAATGAGCCTGCATATATATATATATATATATATATATGCATGTACGGAGTGTAGCAAACCAACGAGTGTTCGTACTGGTAAGTGACACTCTCAGTTAATCGTCTTCTAAGAAGTCTTTTTCAAAATCAAAACTTTCTTTGATGAATATACTGTATGTTTTCCATTACTGGATTTTGAAGTTCGGAGTGAGGTCAATAGCTGCTCAAACAGAAATTATCTTGATATCAACTGTGCAGTGTTTTCAATTTTATCAAGATTTAACCTCATGGAAAATGAATAATATTACACAAGTGTTAGGATGACTCGGTGTTATCTTTCACATTAACGAAACAGTGCTGATAAGGAAGAAATACAATCGCGGCCATGCTAGAGCTAACAACGTTTGGGTATTGGGAATTCATGACAGCCAAATTCAGAAGGGATTAATTGAACTTATTCCAGACAGGAGTGCCGACACTCTTCTGCCTATTATTCAACGACTCGTTTTGCTTGGCACTACTGTCCACACGGATTTAGGAATATATACACAATCGAGTTAACCATTCCGATGATTTAGTCAATCCCACAACAGGTACTCATACTTATTCGATAGAGGGTTTCTGGGAGAGATTAAAAAATAGGATAAGAGCAATAAATGGCTCTCAAAACCAAGTTATTTTTAGTTACATGGATAAATATATGTATAGATATTGGTTGAATTTAAAAACTGACATTCCGCATTATAACTGGGATATATTTTTAACTGATATCAGAGAAAATACCCCGTTTAATGTTTGTCATGCTTTTTTATGTGAATATTCACCATTTTTTGTGCGAAAACCCCTCGCTTTTCTGATTGGTCGGTTCGCATCCCTTGGAATGCTATTGTTGAATTTCGCCGTAACCAACACTGAATTCAAGGATGTGCGTTTCTCCCCATCCAGGATACGATACGTTAGCTGGATGCACCTGTATACCAAATAATTAAAGATAATCCTACTAGATGACTAGAATCCATCTCCAATATTTCAAATGTCAAAGCGTTATCCCACTAGGCTATTGGGTTATTCATTATATCATTTCAATTGTACGAACTGTTAGCACTAATAACCATTTTTGGTAATGGGCAACTGTAAAATTTACCCTAAACAAGGCCTAGTTTCTGTTGCTTTTGTGCAGTTCGCCTAATTATTGGGTAATAATTCATTTTCACCCAAAACAACATTATAATTAACACTAAAGCGTAACGCTTTTTTGTTTGCATGAATGTTCATTGTTTTTAAACATAAATCATAATTGATACATGTAACTACATGAAAGTTTTGGTTTTGTCTGTATTGTTGTTGTATAGGATTAGATTAGCACAGGAATACAAAACTTGTTAGCTGAATATAAGAAGTAATATCACTGTGCAAAAAAAAGAAAATTACAGCTTCTAAACGCTTTCAATATACTTTATGTTAATGTAATGAGAACGAAGTAATGAAGAAGATTTATAGCTAAGATGAATCGATATTTAAAATGTTATTGTATACACTTCTGAACAAGATGATATACACTTGTGAAACTGTGAACATCTGTTTAGGGTAATCACAACTTTATTATTATTATTATTGTTTTCTTTAGTTCCTAGAGGAACACAGGGCTTTAGCCACACATCTCCATTGCGTTCGGTTCTCTGCCAACGTTTTCACCTGGCTCCAAGTCTGCCCAAATGCTTTCATCTCCTCTTCACATGACTTCCTTCAAGTCACCCATGGACGACCAACTCGCTGCTTCCATTTTGGGTTCCACTCGAGTAATGGCTTGTCTAGTGATGTCACTTGATGGTTTCCTCAGAGTATGGCCAATCCAATCCCATTTCTTCCCGCAGATTTGTTTCACAATCGGTTCCTGGTAGGTTCGCTCCCAGAGATTCTCCACTGTTGCTGGTCTTTTCTGGCCAGCCATCTGATCTTAAGTGGTATTGAGCGAAGACAGGTGTTGATAAAGGTCTGTAGTTTGTTCGAAGTGCTGTTAATGACGCGTCAAGCCTCTGATCCGTACAGTAAGTAGCAGTGACTTCACATTGTAGGTGGTGAAAATTAGAAGCAGAGGAAAATAAGGAAACTGAAGTATACAGCGGGAGAGAGAGAGAGAGACAGAGATAGTCAATCCATAAAGAGAACACTAATGAAGTGCCTAAAATGTCTAGTAAGGCAATACAGATTACTACGGAATGAAACTATCAGTGATACATCGTGAATTGGCAGAAGTTGGAATTCATGCGTCATTGATTCGGGTCCCGGTAGTTGTATCACCAAAAAGCTCTCCTTGTAACCAGAAAGTACTGGGTTCGAACCCCAGGGGGTGAGTACTGATGAAGAGTCACAAACTAGGACTAAACAGCTGTCCAGTAGAATCTGTTGGTTTTCCAATGGTTCTCTAACTAATCTCAACCTGTGATCATACCTGTAACCAATCATATCACTGCTAACCAACACTTGATCGGTGTTTCCAGACAACAAATTTATCAACTAATAGAGAATAAACCACATGACACAGAAAAAAGTCAAATTCCAAATTGATAAAAATCATCAATACTAATGCAAATTAACAACCAATCACAACAACTGTTGTCAGGAGATACAATTATATCATTTATGGAGATAATTCAAAATAAGCTCACCCAGCTGAGAAAACAAGACCATGTCAAAATATTCAATAACTTCATTAAACTTATTATTATCTCGTGAGTATTTATCTTAAGGTGGATATTATCAAAAAAAGGATATCATTTTGAGAGCTATTGAAAACGAGATGATACTGAACAGTTGTTTCGACCTAGTCTAGGACTCACCGTCAGTATATATATATATATATATATATATATATATATATATATATATATATATATATCAGCCCACAGCTGATCGGATCAAAGAACTTCAGGTTACAGATCCAGAGCATTACCCACTGAAACTGGATTAGAGTTCCAGAATGCGTATGAGTTGTAGCCTAGCAAAATATGGCCACTACCACCACCGCTATACAGTGTCATCAATGATAATTTATTTTAACACTGGACTCCAAGAACCTTTTCCTTACCCCTCTTCCTTTGCTACTTACTGGTCACACACACACACAACTCATTAGGACTCCAGGAAATTCATTTGAAAGTTCAATTACACTAGTGAACAATGTATTAAATTTAATTGTTGATGACTAGCAGTGGAATCCAGGATAAAGCGAATTTCGTCCTATTTGGGACTCGTCAACTGGATGTACCTGCACTCTCCAGGGAGTGATGATGTTCCCACCGAGTCTCGAACCCAGTGACCGAGCACTTTATTCCAATCAATTGATGGGAAAATCTAAAATTCAATTAAATGTATTAAATTTTCAAACATTCAACACCGTTTATTACTATTACTGATCAAGTTTTACTGATATACGAGTATCTAGTGTGTGTGCGTGTAAAGATCAAAGTTATTGACACAACTATAAGCTCTACATAGTAATAACAATTATAGGGCACAAATGACCTACTAATTTTTAGGTCGTCTCAATGGCAATTAAACCAAACAAAATACAAATGTGAGAAACATGAAGTCATACAAAATTATAATCGATTAAAGAGTTGATTTGTTACTAAAGCATGACTACATCATAAACAAAACCTTGGATTTCATTCAACTATAAGTTTGAGGTGTACATAAGTGGTTAATTGACAGAATGCCCACCAACTATGCACACATGGTCCTAGGTTCGACTCTTGGTCGACATGCTCGTAAATCTTACCCAGTTTATCAACTGGTAATAAGCCTGACAAAGAATGAAGGTTAGGCTTCAGACTAAGAACCCCAACCTCTTGTGAAAACAACATCACTGCTACTGAAACTTAAAGTTTCGAAATTTGAAGCCTTACGTTTCACTCGGAACTCAAAGGAATGAATGAGAAACAAGTCTGAAGTAAGAAATTCAGTGCTCACTACAATGAGATTATATATATATATATATTCATATAATAAGTATGAAAACGAGATGATTTTAGAAGAAAGAGGAAAGAGATCTATCAAACTTCTGTATATGATCTTGAAGGCTTAGTTGAATTTTTTGGCATGAATTTTCAGTCTGTTTATCTTTATGATGAAAGCTATTTTTTCCTAGTTTGGGAATCATCGGCAGTACGCATGCACCAAGGGGATTCGAGCCCAGGATCTTATGGTTACCAGGCAAGCAAGCTCGTACACCATTCAGCCGCCTAGTGAGAGCGTACTGCCTATGACTCCCAAACTAGGGATGAAACAGCTGGCTGTCCAGTACTCCCTGTGGCTGGTTTTCAATAGTTCTCTAACTGATATCAATCCGTGGTCAACTCGTAAAAAAAAAAAAACTAATCCTTACAAACCAACTATAGAAATTTATTCTTTAAACTTTTTTCATTTCTCTGTTGTTTTTTCAAAAACATTTCTGGATTAGAAAGAAGTATGTTCAGCATGCTGCTAAAATGGTTCAACAAAAAGCACTGGTTATGAAAGCCATTGACTTATAAAAGGGTTTATTTTACACCTCATAACCCACGAAGCAAATAATCTCGTTCCAGTATCTTTAAATAAATTTGAGTGACAAATACTGTATGGATTTAAAGTAGTACCAGATGGCACAACTGTCAAAACCACTTAGAAGTACTGGAACTTTTTATATTGTCACACTCTGAAAATCTCCAGCTATCCAAACTGACAAGTCTTGGGGCAACCAAATATGAGAGGATCCTTTTACTGCTTGGCTCAATGTTGTCATTCAAATAATTGTGTTGAAATTTAATGACTGATAATTTTCCCCTAGTACCTATTATTAATGGCATAATAATATTATCATCACTGAGAGTAACTTGTAATACCCGGTTCGATGAACTCCACTAATTGTATGCAGCTTTGTGAAACTCATATCAAATTTAGCTATTAATAGATGGGTATTTCAGATGTCATCTTTACACTTCCTAACTTCTATTCTACTTGATGTTATGCATTTACATTATTTATTTTTTAATTTTGATTATAGCTTGAAACCACAGAGTAGTCTTGGGCACAAATATAGAATTTTTAGCATATGATATCGGTAGTCCAGATTTTGCAGGCCGACCATTGACATCAGATGTGAGTTGGTAGGGGATCGAACTCCGGACCATGTGTATTGTCGGCGAGAGTCCTAACCATCGTGCCAGCGATGCACTAAAGGTTTCCCATTCCATTTATTATTCTATAATTTTTGTTGATTTTTCAGTGCATATCATTTTATGGTGAAATAGAATTCACTTAATCTAAGTCCGCTCACCAGCCATGCAGGTGGTCCGGAGTTCGACTCCCGGTCGCCGACGTACTCCTTTACCTCGCTGAGCCAGAAATAATGCTGGTAAAGAGGAAAGGTTGGACATTAGGCTAGCAACTTTATTCGGTAAAAATAAACACCACAGCTACCGAAACACCAAAACTCTAGCTGGAAGCCCTAGGTTCCACAGAGGACGTAAAGGAATAAAAAAAATCCAAGTTCAGTTGATTTAAGATACTCGGGAACACCTACCAACCAGTTTGGTTAAGTAAAGATGTAGTAAAAACTATGAGCAGTTTGATATTAAATCATCTTGTTTCAAACAAGCCATAAAGGCATAGTATTGAAGAATATTTTTTTATCATCAAATAAATTGTCAAAAACCCGTAGGTATCGAATACTTCAAACAGTGGAGGCTATTGGAATTTTCTCAAAACAACCGGAACTCTTCGTGCCAACGAAAGAGATTGAACCACCACAGTTGCTATATTGCATGATGTGGAATTCATTCAATTTTTCCTAAGTTTATCTGATATTCAGTTTACTTTTATTTTTCTTAGTTTTTTGAGTTAGTGGCTTAATGCTGGAACACTGGCTAGCCACGCACGTGGTTCGGAGTTCGATCCCCGGCTGACACCCTCCTAAATCTCACTAAGCTGGTAGTAAGGCCAGTAAAGAGTGGAGGTTGGTCGTGAGGCTAGCAATCCCACTCAGTAGACATAAAGCCATTGCTACCGTAACTCCAAAACTCTAGCTGGGAGCCCTATGTTCCATTTGGAACGTATTAGAATAAAATAAGTAATAAAAATCATAAATAATAATTTTTAGTTTTATTCATTTGCGTTTTGAGTGGAGCACAGGACCTCAAGCTTCAGCTGTGAAGTCTTGAGTAGCAGTGATGTTGTTCTTTTTTACGGGGTGGGCTAACTAATCACACGCCCAACCTCCCCTTTCTACCAGGCTTAAGATTGAGTCGGTCAGGGATCGAATTGTCGACCAAGTACGACGAGATTGGGGCAAGCATTCCACCGCTGTGTCAGCGACTCATAGTTTGGTACTATAATTATACATATTATCACTTACAGATGCTTTTGAATTGAGATTTATTGATTCGATGTTATTCAAAACACTAATATTGTCAATAAGAATAATTCACCTGTTATGAACACACAACTGTAGAACATTATGAATAGAAAGTTATCAAATAGGAATGGTTTTACTGCATATCTCCACTATTTTTAGTCTGTTGCTATAGTGATTTAATAAGTTATGTCTATTATCTGTTGTTTAAATAAAATTTCACATTCAAAAAAAATATTTATCTGAAGTACAAATTATCAGTGGCATTATATTTCTGAAAACTGCGCTACAACATTTGCTTCACCTTTATTAGAAAGTGTTACTCCATACTGATATCTGCTCAATGCAGAGGATTACAGGAGGGATAGTAAGTTGAAAAGTTAAACGTATATTAAATTAATTTTCATGAAATCATTCTTATATATATATATATTCTAGCCTATTATTTATTCAAACGCCCAAATACCAACCGGATAAAGAAGGTGATGCCAATTCAAAGAAGGGATATGCGATATAATCGCCCATCCAAAACAAAATAATCTTTGTTATTATTATTGTTTCCTTTAATTTCTAGAGGAACATAGGGCTTCAGCCACGCGTCTCCGTTGCTTTCGGTTTTCTCCTAGAATTTTCACCTGGCTCCAAGTCTGCCCACATGCTTTCATCTCCTCTTCACATGACCTCCTCCAAGTCACCCATGCACTGACGACCAACTCGCCGCTTCCATTTTGGGTTCCACTCGAGTAATGGCTTGTCTAGTGATGTCACTTGATGGTTTCCTCAGAGTATGGCCAATCCACCTCCATTTCTTCCTGCCTATTCGCTGCACACCCCGTTCTTGGTATGTTTGCTCCCAGAGGTCCCTGTTGCTGACCTTTTCTGGCCGGCCATCTGATCTTGAGTAGTATTGACCGAAGACAGGTGTTGATGAAGGTCTGTAGTTTGTTTGAGGTGCTCAATCTTTGTTAAGTCTATTAAATTCAATTAGTTAAAGTAGTCAGATGGACAAGATATGTCATAGTTTGGTAAAACAGAACTCTTAAAGGAAATGAAAGTTGAATTTGGATAATGAAATTGTACCAGTCATTTCTTTCTATATTCATGGACACATAGAGGATAAATGTGTTGAGGCGCATACCTCCACAACCAATACTTTATTAGATCCATATAAATTCCGTAAAAAGGAAGTTGCTGATTATCTACGTATATATTTTGATGGGGAAAAAATACATTAAAAGAATAATTCTTTGGCAAAAAGAAAAATGTAAGCTATACACATTCCAGGTTATCTAATGCAAATTTATTAGTTATTCTTTATGTTCAATGACTGTAACCAATGGTTACATAATCTGTACAGGATATACGTACACATTACATAACAACTACGCATTGTCCTCGCATTCATTTACCGTACCTTTAAAAAAAGTTAAAAAGACCAGAAAATGAGTTATTTACTAGGTCCTATACATGAATTTAATATACCTTCAGTAATACCTGAATCACATATTAACTAACTCATTCATTTAGATTATCATGCAGAATAGAAGTACTGAAAGTGTTTTCCATTGATTCTCTAACTGATGTCAGCTCATGATGAAATCCTCCATGCAATCAAACAAAAATCCCTACAAAATCAATACCTGAAAATGTAAACTTCAAGAGAAGGATCACTCCTGAGGAAAAGATGGTGTGAACAAATAAACTTAGTTACAATGAGTGAGTTGTTGCGGTGATTGACAATTTCTATCTCTGTATTGTTTAAATACTTACTGTTGATTGTTAATATATTTCTTATATGAACCGAATAAGAATTCCGCTAAATACAAATTCCTGAATTCCGCCCTCTCTGTGTTTTGGTTGGATTCTTGTAATTCGGTTATCTCGAAATACTAATACTACAATTACAATATATTACAACAAATTGGCGTCGCGATGGAACTAAATAACCTTGGAAAATTTCCTATAAATGGTTCACCGCGGGAAATTGCTGATTATATTGAATGCTTCGATGCATGGTGCATTTCAAAGAGCGTTCGGGATGACAAAATTCCAGCACATTTCATTACTGCTTTTGGGCTAGATGCGTATAGTCTAGTAAAGACTCTGGCGTTTCCAGATAATCCCATTTCTCTGTCATATGACAAGATCCGTGGACTTCTGATACATCACTTTCACATAACTACTTTTGAGACCAGAGAGAGGGCTCAATTCAATAAACTGGTTCGTGCTCCCAACCAGAAGATTAGAGATTTTACTCTCCAACTTCAAATACAAGCTTCAAAGTGCAACTTTGGAGATCAGCTGCATACTCAACTACGTGATCGTCTAATCGCTGGAATCAATATTCCTAAGCTAGAGAAAGAATTAATTCAGATTCCTTCTTGTACCTTTCAAACTGCTAAAGATTTATGTATTACATATGAAGATGCCAATAGTGAATACTCTGCTCCCACTACGTCAGTATCTGATGTCATGCTGTCCAAAGTCGAAAATACAAGTGGTCATGGAAAGCAATTCAAACTGTCGTCCACAGGTAATAGAATGCAGCGAGAGATCAAAAACATTAAACCGTGTTTTTCCTGTGGAAAGTTACATCTACGAAGCACTTTCCGTTTTCGGGGTGCTAAGTGTCATAAATGTGGTAAAGTTGGACACGTGAAGACTGTTTACAGAAGTTCGAATACTTATGTTACTCAAAATTCTTATAATTCTCCCAATCTGTCTAGTGAAGTGGAGTCAATGTGTCTTTCAACTTTTCAAAATACTCAATCTCATCCAATGAAAACCTCCACTACAAGTTCAGCAACTCAAGCGTCAACTGTTTTCAAAAATGAGGTAGCCGAGTTACAATGCGAACTGTCGAAAACACGGGAAAAGCGGAATGAGATGAGAGAGCAACTGATTAAAATGGAGGAATTGCTGCATATGCATAGACGGAAACTGTTGAATGCAGAACATACAAGTACCCATGAAAGTCCTGCAAAACTATTCAAATCCCGAATTCTCAGAAAGCATCTGATGTTCACGACTTCTAATGTACATTATTACAAAGGAATGACTATAGATACACCTTCTGTTAGAATCATACTACAAAAAATGGGAAATCGAGTGGTGAAGATATTAGACATCAAAGATCACTCAATTCATAACAGACACCTGGACAAAGTGATAATAAATGAAGTAGGTCGTTCCAATTATAATTTTAATGATTCCGCTACTAATCCTGATTTTAGAAAATCAAAACAAGTTATTCAGCGAAGAGACTCTTTTCAACGAATTTATCATCAAGCTGTACAGTCGTATATATATGGTTTTTCAGAAGTTATATTCGGTGAGGGAATTGAATCTTAGGTGTGAATGCATAAAATGATAATAATAATCATATGAAGTTCAATTAAAACTAAAATGTTTGTGATTATAATAGTAGTTAAATGTCAAGTGGCAAAGCAGATTAATGTCATATATAGAATAATTCATAGGAGGGATAGAACTTGAAAAAGGATGTGCAATTATAGGATTAGTAGACAAATCGAATAAAACAAAAACGTTACGTAATATTGTGTGAAATTTAATAGCATAGAATTTATCGTTGTAAAAAACAATTGATTTAGAATGACAAGTGGAACAAGTGAAATAATACCGGGGACAGTTCAAAGTGAGAATAGTAATAATAACAACTGACTTAATAAGGAAGAGTATACAAATTGAATAGACAAAATGAAAAATGAAAAATTGGTAGAGCTAAAATATGATTGGGGATTATCATATTTTAGCATAGAGGGATTAAGACCATGAAAGTTGGAGGGGTTGAACGAACTTTTTTCTGTACACAGAGATCTGGCTTTTCTGTTTCGATAGCCAAAGCTTCAGCAATACAGATGAGTCGGGTACGTAGGGATTTGGGTAGATTGCTCTTTGCCTTGTAGATGACTTTAAAGGCGGAGATACGGTGATCATTATCGACCAGATGTTCTATGATCGCGCTTCTTATTGCTCCACTTCCACCTTTTCATAGCCATGCAGTATAATGTTCTTGCACCCTCTTGGACAAAACTCGAGTCGAACGACCGATATACCTAGCTCCACAAGAGCAGGTGAATTGATAAATGCACATAGAGTTGGTCAACATTGGGATCTTGTCCTTCAGGTTATTGAACAATAATGGTCGACTAGTAAAAGCTATTCTCAGAGAGGCAGCAGGGAATGTTCTTTTGTAGATAATTCAGAAATAAGTCCAGATAATACTGATGAAAGTAATAACACAGAATCGGTTAGAAGGTCGCAGCTACTTGCAAGCAATCGCGACATCATTATAAATACGCAAGGAGATATTCAACGTGTGGCGGATGTGGTAATTGACAATTTCTATCTCTGTATTGTTTAAATACTTACTGTTGCTTGTTAATATATTTCTTATATGAATGGCATTATAATTCCGCTAAATACGAATTCCTGAATTCCGCCCTCTCTGTGTTTTGGTTGGATTCTTGTAATTCGGTATATCTCGAAATACTAATACTACGATTACAAATAATTACAACAGTTGTGTATAAGTATATGTGAGTTTCCTTTATTACTTTGAAATCAATAGTGACGATCTACTACTGCACTCAGCATAAGAAAGAAGATCCGTGCCTTCATCACTAATTTCAAATCAGTAAGTGTTTCCATATGGTTTAGAGACTTGACATGTGTGTACGTCATCAAAAGTATTTTCAACAGACTAATTCAAACTCATATCAACAGTTGCGCTGACGCTTTATGATGAAGATTAGATGGCCAGTGGTCATTAGCAATAAAAAACTCTGGCAACTAATCATCAATCAAGAACTTAGTGCCTTACAAGTATGCAGGAGAAAATGGCGGTGTGGTGAACATACATATTGAGGAGGGCTTTGTGACTGATATCACACGCAAGACAGGACCTCAAGTGGAACCGAAGTGGGAAACGACAAGTTCAGCATGTGTCCGAGTATGCCGTGAAGGAGATCATGTGAAAAGGAAACGAAAACACTTACAGGCAGTCGTAAAATAATAATAATTTTTCCTTCACGTCCCCAGTGGAACATAGGGCTCCAAGCTAGTGGCTTGAAGTTTCTGTAGCAGTGTTTAATTTTTACAGGATGGGGTCGCTAGCCTCATGCCCAACCTTTCCTCTTTACCAGCATTATTTCTGGCTCAGTGAGGTAAAGGAGTGCGCCGGCCGGGGATCGAACCCCGGACCATATGCATGGTCGGCGAGCGTCTTAACCGCTATACCACCGACGCACACAGGCAGTCGTACAGTCAGCTAAAGATGACTAGAAGGAACAGGATAAAATTGCGGGGATGCTGGTGAATCCTTATGATCCGCCTGGAACCCAAAGGAATAGTAATACTAATAATAAGTTTCCTCAATTCGCACACGAGAGTATTAAACATGAAACCAAGACTGCATAGAGTATCTTATCAAATGATTTTTAACAATTATTATGAAAATATTAAATCTTATGTGCATAAATAATTTACCAATCGCCTGAGTTCTCCTTACTTTCCTCTCTCAAACTGTAACCAGAATTTAAACATACATTCGAATGTTAGAAATGAAAGATCCATAATTTTGTAAAAGTTTCTTTGTTTAGAATTATTGTTTTTAGCATGATGTCGTCTAACAGCTGATTATAAATTTATGACACTGATGAATTCGCAAACAACAATGGAAAATTAATTTCTCAGCTATGTTGTCTGATAGTAAGTTTGAAGTTACCCATGTCACCTGAAATATTGTCGATACTATCGTGTCTTGGTAATTGACTTGTCAACAGAAAGGAAGGATTTTAGTCAAGTAGAATCGGTTGACACGAACTCAGAATAAATGCAATATAAATAGCAACTAATACTTGGTGCACGCAATGTCACTGTATTGGTCGAGCAGTCCATGGGATAATGTTTACGTATGTGAAACGATGAGTGGTGGGCTCGATAAGCAAACATGGATACATTAAAAGTAGACGTTTCTGAGGAAGGGAGTAAAGTGCGTCCTGGATTCCACTATCAGCCAATACTGATAAAGTATCGTGACGTATGAATAATGGTAAAAATAACAGTTTGTATTCAGTAACCGCATTCCGCCTAAATATGTATTATGGCCAGATATTAGAAATATGAAATTCACTCGGAAATGTTGCTGTTGATAAACTGGCATAGTGAAATATTCTTCATTTTGGCTATTTTTGTGATTGTTTCCAATACAGCAAATACGTAATGCTATCATGAAATTATTAGGTTTCATGATTACCATTTATTCAAGTCATTTTTAACTGGGTATAGCATTATTAGGATGCTCTAGCTACTATATATGAAGTTTGTATTCATCATAGTAATAAAGATGAGTAATATAGTACAGAAGCATTTCATATCTAACAGTTTCATTAAAGATTTGAATAGTTAAATGTATCCCCAGTTTAATTCATATCATGGGGAGAAAAAGCATCTAGTATGAGCATTGACTGTAATGTGGTCAGTTTCTGTGAGATTATAATTAAATAGAAACTGATCATTTAATGAAAACTCTACATTATGTAAGATGTATACTTTTCAAATCTTCAGTACACTCACTAATACAGTCCACATGAGATTACCGAACAAAAAGGTACACTTTTATTTAGTACTGAACATGAGAGAAGTCAACGCATATATGTGGTCTTGAGTTGAGACATTTAACTTATTTGATTCGAACATGTTTCCCTGAAATAATGAAACTAATGTACTTATCAGTGAGTTATTCATTTCAATCAATTTTACCGAGAACTTTTTTCCGTCATTAATTTTTCATTCCATGCATTCACGGTGAAACAATGGGCTTCAGGCTTTGAAGTTTTAGGAACGGCAGTGATATTTTTGAAGTGAGAGGGTTACTGACTGTGTTCAACCTACTTCTTTCTTTTCCAGACTTACAGTTGACCAGTTAACCAGACAAGGTTTACGACAACAACCACACCTGGAAAATCTATTCAGTGGTTACAGGAATTTCGAAGTACACTTAAAAAAATATAAAAAATAAACTTATTCTTTGCTGTAATAGGAGAGACGAAATGAAGTGGAATGGTGAAAGCCTTCAGGAAGCTAGTAAGTTAATGTCTTCCTTCGGTAAAAGCAAAAATAAGCTTAGAGATACACAGTGTCTGAATAATGTTTGAACATGCAAAAAGGCTACTCAAATTGTAAAAGAAATGAAAAGAGACGACACAGAAGTGTTATGAATCTATGAGAATAGATGGAATGAAAGTGGCCAATCCAAATTACTAACTGGAGAGTCAATAATCTACTCCAATTACCCAGACGACAGCCCACTAACACACTCAGGGAGTGAATATCATGATGTCATCAAGAGCATACAAGGCTCTCATGCAATGGGAAGCAATCTGCTCTAGGATAATACCGAATGGAATGAGAACTGTTCAGATATACATTGAGAAGACCATCGAGTGAAATCACACGCTAGATAGAACACCTACAGTGGAAACTGAATTGGAAATGACAGGTTGGACATCCTAGAGTAATATGGAGGAGGCCATGTATGGAGGAAATGAGTACGTATATGCAATCAAGGAGAAAGCCGAAAGGGACTGAAGAAGGCAAAATGAAATGGAAATGTGCTGTTAAAGGCCTGTGTACCAAGAGAATAATAATAACAATACTACTTTAAATTACCACAATCCATTTAGTCTTATACTATCAGTAAGAAAGAGGCAAGACAAAACTGGGATAATTAGTTTTCCATTTTTTTAACACATTGTACGGCTGATTCCTAATAAGGCTAGCTTTTGAGCTAATTTTCAACTATGTAACTTCTGTTCTACACAGATGTTCCTTTCTACCTTTCACGTATATGTAAATGTATATCTGGTTAGACTTTCATTAGTCAAACCCATTATATAATTATCTGATAATATATGCATCACGCATTCGATCAAGTAATTCAGACAAAAGGTAGAAGTGAAGCGAAAATCAGCAATTTAAAGTGTATGTTGTAATCCAGTTTAGTATTTAATTATTATCACTATGATTATAAATGAATAATTCTTACTAGTGAAAAAGAGACTATTTCAAAACAAAATAAAAGGCAAATAAAAAGCTGATTACACCTGTGACTAATTATTTTTTTCTCATTTCGACTAATAATTTTGTTGAATATTTTTTCTATTTTGTTTCAAAAAACTTGTGTAACAGATGCTGCTTTACTGGTTTCCAGATTTACATAAAAACAACAACAGGTGATATTTTTTATTTTTCTCCTTGAGATAAATCCTTTAGATTTATATTATTAGACAATCTTCATGAATTATCAGAGTGACGTCAACAATTTTGCAGACTATTGAGAAGAAAAAGCAATTCGTTTAATTTACAGTATATTTACTAGTTGATCACGGATTGATATCAGTTAGAGAACCATTGAAGACCAGCCACGGGGGCTACTGGACATCTGTTTCATCCTAGATTGGGGATCATCGGCAGTACGCAACCACTGGGGTTCAAACACAGGACCTTGCGGTTGCAAGGCAAGCTCGTATACCATTCAGCCAATGGTACCCGATTCGATGGCTCATGAATTCTAACTTCTACCAATTCGTGATTTAGCGCGACCCCAACCATGAGCCATTGAATCGGGTACCAGTGGCTGAATGGTATACGAGCTTGCCTTGCAACCGCAAGGTCCTGTGTTTGAACCCCAGTGGTTGCGTACTGCCGATGATTCCCAATCTAGGATGAAACAGCTGTCCAGTACTCCCCGTGGCTGGTTTTCAATGGTTCTCTAACTGATATCAATCCGTGGTCAACTCTTAAAAACATAACTAACCCTTACAAGCCAAACTATAGAAAAAAAAAGTATATTTATTGTTAAAGCGAGTTGTAGAATGTAGAACAAATCACCTGCACAAAAATACGTATTAGATTAACAAATAACATAAGTGCTTTCTCTGAAAAGTGAACCTTTGTATGAAAACAATAAGAAACTGAAACGAGAGTAGTAGGAGAATATTCTCCTTATAAATAGTTTTTTTCTTTCTTTCGATAAACTTGAATAATGTAAATGGGTACAGGTAAAGGAAAACAGTAGTCTAACAAGTCAAATAAAACAGGCTGGAAACAATACGAGCATATTAAAATGTGCATCTTGATAACCACCATAAAAAGCATTGAGTCTAAGAACAATACTGCAGATTATTATGGTGCAGAGTAATCTTAAAATGCTTTTGAACCTGAACTATCAAGTATTATGGACAGGGTAACAAAAATACATTCGTTTTTACCCACAGACTTAATAACATGGCTTCTTACACTTCTATTAATAAACTTGACGAAATCTCATTGAGAGTTGGAGTGACTATTTTGACAAATTCTTTATTTATACAGCACTCAGAAATGTGAAATTTTTAGTATAATTCTGAGTATGCACACGCATGTATTTCGCACCATTCACAACAGATAATTTCGGAATATTACAGTTATTTGAAGAATATATCATACATATAGTTGTGATAAAGACTTGAAAAGTCTGCTCATAAAATACAAAGTGTTATAAAAATGTACAATTTCTAGTAACCACGCTAATAATCACACCAAGACATTCCGAAACTTTATCTGAATGAAGGTGTTTTTATTCCTTCACGTTCCCAGTAGAACATAGGGCTCCAGGCTATTGGCTTGAAGTTTCTGTAGCAGTGTTTATTTTACAGGATGGGGTTGCTAGCCAGATGCCCAACCTTTCCCCTTTACCAGTCTCACTACTGGCTTAGCGAGGTAAAGGAGTGCGTTGGCGGCCGGCGATCGAACCCCGGACCATATGCATCGTCGGCAAGCGTTCTAACCGCTATGCCACCGACACCCATCTAAAGGAAGGTGATGAAAGTTAAAATTTGCATGACGTAAGAGCAAAATTTAAACTGCCTAACCTATAATCATAAGTTCAAGATCTATTTTAACGTAACATTGTTTTTTTTGGAGAGCCAAAATAACCTCGCTGCAATGATCACAGGCATTTCTATTTGTAACTTTAAATTATAGGAATTGGCCACTTTTAATTGCCATTCACAATTTCAACCAGGAATTTTCGAAACTGTTGAGTTCCCTTGAAGCTGCTGTATTTAGAGTCTGAAACTGTTCCCATTCATAAAGTTTCAAGTATCAGAAATTTAACCTGTAGAATCTTTCCTTTAACTTCAACTTAGTTCGTAATTCAGACCTTTCAACGTCATGCGACCAATATACACGGACGCACGCATTATTAAAAACTGTATAATTAAATATATTTTATTATATGTAAAAAAATATATGTTCTAGAAAATGTATTTAACAGTCATACTAAAATGTCAGGTGTCACTAAACTTGGTCTGTCAATTTATGTACCCTGTGTCATTTTCTAAGTGTTAGATGTGAAACACATAACAAGACGTCTAAATTTATACACAAAAGAGATACGTCTAGTAGAATAAAACTGTACTATCACTTTGTGAGATAAAATAATATCATAATATAATAACTACACAATTTTAAATTTGATTTTATTGTCCTTAATAAAGTGATATACTTAATTTTATTATCCATGAATTTCCAGTAATAATGTGTTGAGTACGTAACAATGTGATTGTACACTTTTTAGGTACTTGTATAAATTCGAGATATTGTACATAATTTTTGTTTAAATCGCTTCTTGTTGAAATATACATAACTTCCGTGTACGATTGAAAAATACACTCTGCTGTTGGAGACTTCGTCTTCTCCCTGGTCACCTCTACTTACTTGCTCCACTCACACCGTGTTGTAACTTTGGATTTATTGTAGGAGCCTACTACTTTCATCCGAAGACATTTCTACAACCGGAACACAGCAGCTACAGCAGACGCAGTCCAAACAGTTAACGTGCCTGTGGATTATATAATTAATTTGTAGCCGAGGACTTACACTTTATAACCAAGTAATCCTTTTTGTTGCTATAACTCGTCACTGTATTTTTGGTAATATATTGTGATTTAACACTCCACTGACTTGGATTATTACTTTTATACTTGGAATGTTAGTGAACTCTAATATTAGTCCCCTACAAATTAATTGGTGAGCCCGATAAGAACACGGATTATTTTGGCATATTTATATTCTTATTTTTGCTATTTTTATATTCATTGTGATTTTGTGTGTGGTTTATATTTGTATCCTAATTTGCACCAATAACCTCATATTATAATGTCATCACCTCAGTCCGGTACATCAAACGAGCAGACAACTAATAGCGAGACAAATGCCACAATAAATGCCATCACTGATTTTCGTTTACCCCAATACGGTTTCGCAGAACCAAGGATTTGGTTTGCGGTAATTGAACCGTTGCTAGAAGCACGGGGCATTAAGTCCCAAATAGCCAAATATGGTATGGTGCTGGCAGAACTCCCTCCGTCAGTATTGACAGAAATCAGCGATTTCATCGAAGATCCTCCGACGGAACATCAATTTGATAAACTTAAAGCCCTCCTCATACAACGTACCAGTTTGTCGGATGAGAAAAGAATCCAACAATTGCTCACAGGCTGTGAACTAGGCCCACGTAAACCATCCCAGCTGCTCAGGCACATGCGCCAGTTAATCGGACACCATAAAGTAGACGAGGTAGTGCTGAAACAGATGTGGTTGCAACGTTTACCTAGAAATGTCCAGCAAATTTTAATCATCTCAGGAAAGTCGTATGACTTAGACCAACTAAGTGACATGGCAGATAGTATTTTGGATGTTTTATCCGATAACACCATAAGTCACGTAGCATCTGATAGTGCCACACCGTGTCATTCCACACCCACGGCAGACACACCGATACTCGCCGCCATTGCAGACTTAGCGGCAAGGATTGACAATTTGGAAACTAATAAGTCTGATCGACAAGTCCGGAGACGGACTTCACAAAGAAGGTCACCATCACGACGACGATCCTTCTCACGACAGCGTTCTTACACGTCTTCTCGGGATAGCAATATATGCTGGTATCACTGGAAGTTTGGACGTCATGCCCTGAAATGTGTAAAACCGTGCAGCTTTAGCGAAGCCAACCAGGCTCAGGGAAACGCCTCAGCCAGACAGTGATGGCGACAGCTGTTACTGGCAAGCAAACAAGTCGCCTCTTCTATGTGAAGGATAAAACTTCAGACACTTTATTCCTGGTAGACACGGGAGCAGAAGTTAGCGTAATCCCTCCTTCACTATCCAGGCGATCTACACGGACACCCGGAAAACTGTCTCTCCGGGCAGCTAACCACACAAGCATACAGACGTATGGAGAGCAATCCCTCATACTGGATCTAGGTTTACGTCGGCGTTTCACATGGATTTTCATAGTAGCCGACGTCAGTCACGCCATCCTCGGAGCAGATTTCTTGAGTAATTTCAACCTGTTAGTTGACGTCAACAATAAAAAACTGATTGATAACAACACCCATCTAAAGATCCATGGAATTATCTCCAGCTATTCTGTCTATAATATCAGTATTGAAAGACCAGCAGATTGCCCTTTTTCCTCCCTACTTCACCGTTTCCCTAAAATTCTTAAGCCGTCGTACAACATCGAGGACGTCCCTCACACAGTTACTCACAAGATAGTTACTACGGGTCAACCAGTTCGTGCTCGTCCCCGTAGATTACCCCCGGACAAATTGGCAGCAGCCAAGGCAGAATTTGAACACATGATGCAGCTCGGCATCATCAGACCCTCCAATAGTCCTTGGTCTTCGCCCTTACACATGGTGCCTAAAGCTGATCATGATTGGAGGCCATGTGGGGATTACCGACATTTAAACAATGCCACAGTTCCCGACCGTTATCCTATTCCTCATCTTCATGATTTCTCCCTGACATTACACGGAAAAACCATTTTTTCTAAAGTAGACTTGGTCAGGGCCTATCACCAAATACCAGTTGCCCAAGAGGATATCGAAAAAACGGCCATCATCACACCTTTCGGTTTGTTTGAATTTCTCCGCATGCCATTTGGCCTAAAGAACGCAGCACAATCCTTCCAACGTTTCATGGATCAGGTCACACAAGGTTTGGACTTTGTATTTGTATATATCGATGACGTTTTAATTGCTAGCTCGTCGCCCGAAGAACATACTGATCACCTCACCATCTTATTTCAACGATTTGAGCAATATGGAGTCGTCATTAACCCCAAAAAGTGCATATTCGGTGTCTCCTCTATACAGTTTCTGGGACACCACATAACCACGAATGGTATTACGCCTACGGAGGAAAAGATAGAGTCCATCAAAAACTTCCCCGAACCAGATTCACTCAAGAAGGTCAGACGTTTTTTGGGGATGTTTAATTTCTATCGGCGTTTCATTCCTTCGTGTGCCTCCATCGTCCAGCCGTTAACCGACCTCCTTAAAAATGATCCTAAAAAGTTTCAGTGGTCAGCTGAAGCACGCGAATCATTTTGCAACGCAAAAGATGCCTTATCCAGAGTTACTATGCTATCCCATATCAACCCCGAAGCGTCGCTTATTTTGTGCACAGATGCCTCCCAAGTAGCTGTAGGGGCAGTATTACAACAAAAGATGAAGGGCGAAGTCACCCCACTCGCATTCTTTTCTAAGAAGTTGGAACCGGCTCAGACACGATACAGCACTTTTGGGAGAGAATTGCTGGCCATATATCTTGCAGTGAAGCATTTCAGTTACTTACTACAGGGCCGGCATTTCACTATTTTTACTGACCACAAGCCCCTGTGTCATGCTTTCACTACTTCACTTGATAAACACTCCCCTAGAGAAGCCAGACAGTTGGATTATATCTCCCAATTTTCAACCGACATTCAGTACATCAAAGGGGATGCGAACGTGGTAGCCGATTCTCTTTCAAGAAGTGACATTAACCAGCTCCAAACGTCGGTAGACATCAGTCTTGATCGTATGGCTCAATTACAACGAGATGACGTTGAACTCCAAACCTGCCGCAGAAACTCTTCCTTACAACTCAAAGATGTGCCTATCCCCTTATCAGATGCAACCATAGTCTGCGATGTATCTACCGGCACTAATCGTCCATTTGTCCCTCTCAGTTGCCGAAAAGCATTGTTCGAACATTTACATTCGCTTTCCCACCCTGGAGTACGCGCCACGGTCAGGCTGATCAGCGAACGCTTCGTGTGGCCTAAAATGAACTCTGACATTCGGAGATGGGCACGAGAATGTATCCAATGCCAATGCTCCAAAGTACACCGCCACACTATTACAACCCCGAAGACGTTTAAATTACCCGAAAGGAGATTTCAGCATATCCATATAGATATCGTGGGACCATTGCCAACATCAAGGGGATATACACATATCCTGACAGCGATTGATAGATTTACTCGTTGGGCTATTGCATGCCCCTTAAACGACATATCTGCTGAAAACGTTGCTTTAGTTTTTCTCGACCGTTGGGTGTCAAACTACGGTGTACCAACTACTATTACATCCGACCGCGGTCCTCAATTCCAATCGACACTCTTTCGCGAACTGACGAGACTTCTGGGAGTGAAACATATCTCCACAACAGCCTATCATCCGGCAGCGAATGGTCTAGTGGAAAGATTCCACAGACAACTGAAAAGCTCCCTGATGGCGCAGAATGATACATCTAAGTGGAGTGAATACTTACCTTTGATTTTACTTGGTATCCGATCTACTATCAAAGAAGATTTAGGATGTACACCGGCTCAACTTGTCTATGGCACCAACCTAACCTTGCCTGGACAGCTAGTCCCCTCAGCCGATTCCACAGACGTGAACATTGCCGACTTCACTAACCGATTAACTAGACAAATGCTTCAACTTCAACCAACAGCACCTCGACAATCTCCCCGAAGAGATCAGATCAACAAACATCTACAAACTTGCAAATTCGTCTTCATTCGAGTCGACGCCATCAGAAAAGGATTGCAACCTCCATACGAAGGACCCTTTCAAGTTATTAAACGTTCAGACAAACACTTTACCGTGAACAAGAATGGAAAACGAGAGACTATTTCCATTGATCGAATCAAACCCGCATACACCGACAACGACTTCGAATCTACATCGGCAACTGCGCAATCAAATAATCAAACATCCGATTCCACTCCACCGGCACCAAGTCTTATCCTCCCTCCATATCAAACACGTAGTGGTCGGCAAATCAGTAAACCGGCTCGCTACGTTCATTTTGAGGACTAACAAAAGAAAAATAATTAAAAATTATTATTATCTTTTTCGTTTAGACATTATCATCATGACCGTTAGTATTTCGTCGTAAACTTTGATGTTACTATCACTATTATTTATTTATATGTACCTCACCAAAAAAACAGGTAGTGTCCTTTCCAAAAACTATTGATCTTTAATCCATATTTTTTTTAATGTTTCTTTCCCCTCCTTAATTACTGTGTATTTACATATTTTTCTTTATACATTAAAAATCTATGTTCATGGTTAGTGCAAATTTAAGTGACATGACTTTCTATTTCAATTTTTATTGCTGAACTTATTGTATATGCTTTCAGACTTTACATGATTCACATACCTTCTCGCGTTTATGCATGTTGTAATATATCCCTATTTTTATCCAAAAGTTGCTATTACTATTATTATTTACTTCATAGTTTTACGTATCATTTTCCGGTTGTCTCTCCGGACCTCTAGGGGGGAGCCGTGTTGAGTACGTAACAATGTGATTGTACACTTTTTAGGTACTTGTATAAATTCGAGATATTGTACATAATTTTTGTTTAAATCGCTTCTTGTTGAAATATACATAACTTCCGTGTACGATTGAAAAATACACTCTGCTGTTGGAGACTTCGTCTTCTCCCTGGTCACCTCTACTTACTTGCTCCACTCACACCGTGTTGTAACTTTGGATTTATTGTAGGAGCCTACTACTTTCATCCGAAGACATTTCTACAACCGGAACACAGCAGCTACAGCAGACGCAGTCCAAACAGTTAACGTGCCTGTGGATTATATAATTAATTTGTAGCCGAGGACTTACACTTTATAACCAAGTAATCCTTTTTGTTGCTATAACTCGTCACTGTATTTTTGGTAATATATTGTGATTTAACACTCCACTGACTTGGATTATTACTTTTATACTTGGAATGTTAGTGAACTCTAATATTAGTCCCCTACAAATGTATCGGTTAATTCTGTATTGGCACATAGATGTTACCTAAAAAATACATCGTTGTGATGAATACTGCGTAGGAATTTCGTCAATTGCAAAAAAGGAAAGCGTCTCAGTTGTTTCACCTTTTATAAGTGTACATAATGAAGATTAAGATGTCAGACCTCAAAAATGTATAAACTGCAAAAACGTAGTGTGGAAATGTAGTACGACAAGAATTAGAATATACACGAGACAAATAGAAGAGTCAATACTTCTGACTTACTCCTCCAACTTGAAATAGAGCCTTCTTCAAATTCATCCATTTTTCCACCGTCTGGAGGATATAAAGTAACCAAAACTTTGATAAAATCGGTTATAGTTAGCATTCCTATATAGTTTTGCTTTGATGAATCCCAAAGTATCGCGGCTCGTACATTGTTATATATAAGGGCATAAAATGCCTTCTTAATCTGAAAAAATCGCATGTATAGTTGCAAACTATGATATCTAAGTATCTTACACTGAGATCAGTATCGAGGATTACCAATTTTGCACTTTCGGGGAGTAAATCATAGCAGGTATGATGCTTGAGAAAATAATAATAACTGCTTTTCTCTGATTCTTATCCTTTTATAGTTGATAATAATTCCAAACTTACCGAGGGCCTCAATAGTAAATGTTGGACTTGAACATCCTTGCTGAATACATCAGAAAGTGTGAATTAAATTACCTGATTGAAAAATATCAACGACTTTGTATCTTCAGAGTCAGTTCTTTTCATAACCTGGTTCACATCACCTTGTTCATCATCAGGGCGCGTAAGCATACTCATGCATTTCATTTGTGCGCAAAGTATAGGCCGTAACCTTGAATCAGATGAAGTTCCATGTGATGATTTTAAAGATGCTAAATTTAATATCGTATGATTTCAGAAATTTTATCCAACAAAGCCATCAGTGAGAAAAATTTAGCGCTGGATAGATACTTTTTGGCCTTACTGTAGTGATATTTATTAGTTAAGTTTTATTTCAAAGAAGTGTCCGTCTACATATAGGAAGTTGTTTATATTTATTATCGGTGAACTGATAGATATTGTGTTCTTCCCGTTTCGCTGCACTTGGGGAGTTATCACAAGGGCCAATAAATTTGATGGACTGTTTCGGATTGTGAACAACTGGACTGAAAATATACAAACGAATTTGAACGTGGATGCACATGACTGAGTAACTGAATCCTCTTAATTCCTTTTTTGTTATCAGTATTTACAAGTCATTTAGAAGACTGATTGATCGGATAATTAGTAATTTAAGTAACGCTGGCACTGTGTATCTAATCAGCTGCATGACTACTAAGTTACATCTGTTTGGGTTCAACCATTCTGAATTTACACATCCCTCAGACTTCGTGAGTGCTTTAGGGTTTCATGTTGAGCATAGAACTTACATGCGCGCCACTAAAGCTAGAGCTAGTGCGCATCAACTTTTATCCTGAAAGCCGGTTGTAGAAAATACATCAGCAAAAATACACTTTTAAGCAACAGTATATAAATATTTTGGGCTAGCTTGCATTGTAAAAAAATGTAATATAACATAAGGTTGAGATGTAGAGGATACAATTGCTTGGATAACACGATGACGTCCAAATACCTAGTTGGTGGATATGCAGATGATGAACAAACAGCAGAGTAGATATGAGTACGTATCACCCAAGAATGAGAAGGTATCCGTGCAAAAGATTACTAATACTTGTGAGTACCAGTGGCTCAGTTTGTGGAGAGTCACTAAATTGATACACCCCTTTAGACGAAAGAAAACTATTCATTATGTGTTGAATTTGAATGCCAGAATCCCCTGAGAAAGGGAATTTACATCGTCATAGTTCTCTTTTGTGACAGAAAGTTGTGACTGAATAGAACATGTGTGATCGCTGCTGTGAAAGCGATTCAACAGTTGCATTTGAGGCTGGCTATGTAAAAGGCGTCACTCCCAGGGTGGCCCAGCTTGACATGCTATTTAATTTTCCTCGTAAGTAGGTATCGTGTCAGACAGAGTCGAACATTTTTGACATGGGTGCTATAGTACGCATTCATTAAGCTGAAGATAATTGTGCTGAACTCGAACATTAGATGCAGCGTCACCACAAATAAATGGCGATGAATTTACTATTTGTAAAGTCCTGATTCGTGAAAGGAACGGTGGTAGTTAGCATATACTGATAATATAGTGTGATAATATGCATATGTCAAGCCGATATTCTGAAAAACGGATTTGTGTGATTCTGTCTAGTAATCAGACTGGATGTTAACAAAGCACGCGATAACTGATTCTGTGCTGATGAATGATATTTGTCAGATATTGCTCCAAACCATCCTGAAAGCAGGTTGATCGTGCTTCACATTTTGCACGAAGAGATTTAGGGGTAACCTTGTCATCACTTGAAAAAGATATGGTGTCAATGCAGTTGAAGATTGAACGATCAATCAACGGTTGTTCGCTCAAAACCAACTTCCCCAATTTTCGCGGAGGCATCAATACGACAGTCATCGTCCAATCGGTCGCTAATCAGAAAGAAGTCAGCAGCGAACAGTCAGAAGTAATATCGTGATTCATTATTGTAATATTTGTTCACAGACCTTAGTTGTAACATTGTTTATATGTTGGTGTTACAATAAAGAATTCTCGAGTAGCCAATAGGTGTTTTGGTTTATTCGTCCGTTATTACTAAGCGTTTCTGAGAAACTTCAAGTAACAGCGTGGGCCCGAGCGTAGCGAGAGCTGGGCATTAACGGTTTACGAGACGTGGCTGACAGTTTCTGACATGAAGTCAGTTTCTGACGGTAGAAACAGATCTAGCGGATTCAGACAGTTGGTGAAAGTTTGGATAGTCACCGTTCATTTTTCCTGGTGCCGGTCAAGTCCTCTTTGAACAAGCAATATCTGGGACGTTTTGGGAATTGGGTCAAGTTCAACAATGCCTGGGTCAAAGAAGGGACAGAGTGTCTTGGATACAAACAGGAAAGTAAGTCATGGTGACTTGTCTGTTAATTGTAACGATGTGTCTGATGTTAAGCATGACATGGTTGATGTTACTGTTTCGCTGTCCAGGGATAATGGGAACATCAAACTCCCTAAATTTGAACCACGGTGTTTCGACGGAAACCCGGCTGATTATTTACAATTTGTAAAGGAGTTTGAGATCATGCTGAATAGTTTTTCATTAAGTGATGAATTGAAATTGATGTATTTGATGAGGTATTGCACTCGAGATGCTTCAAGAGCTATACAGTGCTGTAAGTTTATGGAGCGAAAAGAGGGCTACTACGAGGCTATGGCATACTACGTCAAAGGTTTGGAAGGCCTTCGATGATTGAAAGGAACGTATACGAAGCTGTCAAAGGTAACGGCAGTCAACTTCAGGATGACTCAAAGGCACTTACTGAGTTTTTTGATAACCTTATGACTTACAAGAATGCATTGATTTCGATGAATTGCATGAGTGTCCTCAACTCGAGTTTTATACTAAAAGTAATAGCAAGACGCCTACCTACTCGACTGCAAAGGAAGTGGGTGAAGATGAGCTCCCGTATGGAGGATGAGGGTATCGAGCCAAAATTTGATGATATCCTGAAACTAGTAAAAGATAGTGTCAATCTATCTATGAGCAAGTTCGCCAGTATATTGAATCTCAACCCTAGAATAGAGCAGTGTGAGGGTTAAACGCAATCATTGATGACGAGTAGGCCTCAGAGAGGTGGATATCGAGAAGGCTCCATGATGTCTAGTAATGCATATAGACCTAGTGAGTGTAACAGGTTTCGTAGTACATCCTCAACAGATAAGTTACAAGATGCAAGACAAACACGGTTGTGTTGTACACGTTTGCAAGAGGTGCATACAAAGGTGAGCTGTGAACCAGTGAGCAAGTTCAGTGATAAGCTAAATGTAAACTCCAGGCCTGACTCCGATTTGTGTGACGATAACGGTGTGGTCAAGAAGTCTGTAGTTGCAACTGGTAAGCCATTGTTGAATAGAGTGTCACAGAATAGAGTTACTGCTTCAGAGTGCAGTTCTGACTCCACAAGTTTACAAAGTATTGCTAGTCAGAGTGAAGGTATAAAACCTTTAAGGATTTGTGAGGAGGAACCAAAATTGTCTACTGCTGTTATTTAAGGGTTTGAAAATGATGAAGTTGACGGTAAAGTGAATATTCGTGATAATGATCATGATACTTCACAGTTATCATTGGTTGATCATGATGAGATGAGGGATATGCCTACTACTGCTAAGTTGAACAAAGGTTCTGTACAACTTGAACGTGAAGTGGAAATAAATGCAGATTCAGTTGCAGAAGGCATGCATACTTGTGAGACCGTCAGTGTGAGTGATCAGCATGTAGCCCACCTATCATCAGATGCTAGTGCTAAACCTGAGCTGATATTAAATGACGGCAGTGGTGGTGGTCTTGCAGGTAGACAAATTTCTGAAAGCCGAGCAACAACAGCTTTTGATCCACCGCTAACTTCATCAACTGGTGTCAATCAGTCGTCGTTGGTGTTGTCATCCACAATGGAAAAGACGCCCATGAACTCATGTATCTTGTGCAATGACTCTGATAGTATTGGTGCATTTGAAAAGACGAAAGATATTGCTCAGTTTAGTGGGGGTAAGCAAAGTGTAAACGAGAGAGTAATTGTTAAATTGACTTGCATAAATAAAGGCATTTCTAGTTTCAAGTTACTATTTGAATGCTATTATCTTTGGTGTAAATTGATTTGCGCCTACGCTTGGTTGACCAGATACGTCGTGTGTTTGTTCGTCATCTATATTCTACGATACAATGACATGAGCGTGTTACCGTTCAGATTTGAGGATATATCTGATAGAGGGAAGTGTGCAAATGAACTCTGCGACGATTTTCCAACCTAGGGCGTCAACCTGAGAAGGGTTGTAGGCGTACTGGTGTAAGTCCTACAGTTCTTCAAACGGTAGAGCATCAATGAGCAGTCCAATGTGCTTGGTGTGTGATTTTGTACATATGTTCATGTTGTATATACTGAATTGATATCATCTGTCATCTAGCTGTTGGCAACTTTGTTTGTGTCCGGACGGCTTCCACTTGGATCATCAACCTGAGGAGGAATGTAGGCGTACTGCTGTAAGTCCTACAGTTCTTCAAGGGTAGTTTGTCTTATTGGAATCCAAAACATTTGATGTGCTGATTGTACATATGTTTGTGTTAGATAATTGTGTGATTTCCAATTATTGTAATTGTTGGTTAATCTTGTGTGTGTCCGGACGTTCCACGAATTACAATCGTCAATCTGTGAAGGGATGCAGGCGTACTGGTGTAAGTCCTGCGATTCTTCAAGGGAATTACATCAAGACACGATCGGCGAGGTTATTTGTACAGTTTGTATATATGTGTGGTGTGTCATATCAACTGGTGTTTTTTGGATTCATTGTGTTTACTCGTTGTTTCCGTACCTTGTTCTTAGTGCGTAATTTTGTTAAAATTTTCGTCGTGCTTACTTCTGAAGTTGTTTCTTGTCTTCTACATCCGCGAATGAATTGATTGATGTTAGAGACAGCAGATGGGTCGTATACGTCGGGGAGGCTATTGCTGAGAATGACATGCACACGGAGATAATTGTTAGCTGTGGTCCCACACGCCGGGGAGAAATGGTGTAAACGACTGAGGCTCGCATACGTCACCGTTACTAGAACTGAGGCAGAATGAGTGACAAGCAATTTCAGTGATAATTGATTGCGAGTAGATACGAGGACGTGCATGGAGTATCATGAGGTGGTGCTATGGTCACGCTGCATTCTGCAAGAGTCATTCTAGCAAGTGGCTATTGTGTTGCAATAGGATGCCTTTAACTGGAATGCGCAGGTCCTCATTGATGTGTGAGATTGTGCTGTGAGTATGCTTGTGGTGTGTTGGCTTTTCTGTTTGTTTTCCATTTCAGCTCAGTCCGTGTGACCCAGGTTCTCGCAATGGCATCCAAGTCAACGTGTATTGGTCGCGATGGAAAAAAAGGAATGGATCACATTTTTGCCGGGAAGTGTCAATGCAGTTGAAGATTGAACGATCAATCAACGGTTGTTTGCTCAAAATCAACTTCCCCAATTTTCGCGGAGACATCAATACGACAGTCATCGTCTCATCGGTCGCTGTTCAGAAAGAAGTCAGCAGTAAACCGTCAGAAACCTTAGTGGAAACATTTTTTATATGTTGGTGTTACAATAAAGAATTCTCGAGTGGCCAATCGGTGTTTTGGTTTATTCGTCCGTTATTACTAAGCGTTTCTGAGAAACTTCAAGGAACAGCGTGAGCTCGAGCGTAGTAAGAGCTGGGCATTAACGGTTTACGAGACGTGACTGACGTAACCTTATGGCAATAAGGAAGTTTGTGTGTCCAGGCCTGAATACCTAGGATATACGAGTTTAAATAACAGCTGGCTTGCGTCTCCGCACTTATTTTAAATGAAAACCGTCGTTAGCTCTTTTTTACTCACCCACGCGAATCCCTTCATTTAAGCAGAATTTACACCTACACTTTTCCTCGAGTGTCTTTATTGCATGTTCCCGCTAATTGTAGCGTCGAGGTCCGTTGATATGTTGTTTTAGTGGCAGATTACGTTTTTTAAATGCTTTTTGAATGAAATTTTGCATTAAAAATGCTTTTCTGACGTACATAATATCGGCAGCATCATGTAGGTTATCTACGTTACATTTGCCGCACTTTTTCCAGAAAATATCTCTTGATTTTGATATCTGCGGAATGTGATGGATTAAACAATGTAGTGGTTTCAAAACTCAAACGTATATTTTTGAATTTACGTAGAATCATACTGGTATATTCGATCTATTCATTGAGAAGCCATTGTCTTAATTTGTTTGGTAGTAGTCGGTATTCGTGGCTTAATTTCAGCATTAATTCCAGTTTTCACGTACTCATAGCGGTTAGATTTTCATTTTAAGACAAAAAGCATAAGCATTATGGCCATAATATGTAGCATTGTTGTGAACTTGTGTTTCAAGTGGTTTTCATTTTGAGGGAAGATTAGATTGCCACAATATTCCGATTTCACATACATAACTTAGGCTCACACGTGAAAGAAACTTATTATCTTAGCTAGAATATAGAAAAGTTGTTCAGAGGGTACGAAAGACTTAATTTTTCAATTTATTCCCATAAATACTATTGTGAATCCAGTTGCATTGCGATTCCACATGCAGCAAAAGATCCCGAATGCCTTGCCCTCCTTTCCGCACAAGGAAGTTAATAACATAGGAGTTGCTTCACAGTACTCTCTATGTTAGGTTCATTAAGGACAAATATAAGCTTTTCCACTTCAGTGTTATGAGTAAATTTGTGAACTGTGTAAGCCTTTACAGCAATGCATTTGGAATGGAGGCCTCATAGTGAAATCAAAGGTGTGCGTGCTTTTCTAAATCTTATGCACTTCCTGTATAGGCTTTATGTTCGTTAAGTGGTCATTTTGTAACTGCTGAATATTGTAATCAAGCTAACATTCTAACTCGTAATTTCAATATTATTTTCATTCGCAGCAGGTCACAATCTATTGAGTTTACAAAACCACAGTGTCCGTTTCCCACTTAACCAAGGAAGCATTGACTAGGTTTCTTGAAAAGTAATGCATCGGTTTGTGAATTTTATGAATTCTACGAATTGCATTCTATCAACTTTATATAGGAACCAAACCAAGAGGGAACTCGTGCTTCCAACAAGGATGTAATGCAAGGCTAATTTCTGCAACTTTCGTCCTTATTTTGTTTTATTTTCGCTATATGTGTATTTTATGCTATTGACTTTAGGGATTCTTCAGAGAATAGTCTTGTCGACTCAGAGTTTGCCGATGATATTGTCCACCTAGCTTGTGAGAAGTGGCCATTGAAGCTGCAATATATGAAAATATTACCGGTGTTCGATCATAAGTGTCTGTGCCGCACTCTCTGTGTTAAGTGGTGAGTAATATTGGGGCTAAAGGTATGATGGTAAATGGATATGTAACTGCAAATCGTTGCCAATGACACATGGATTCACACTCTGTAATCTCATGTATTCAATCAACCCCAATGTTTTATCCTTGCCACTATCCTCTCTGCCTCACATTTATTCTCATTAGAATACAATTTAAGCTCTTTTTCTCTACCCTTGTATGTTACATGGAATGCGGTAACTTATAATAGTAACATAAAAATATTGTATTTCTGGAATAGAAACCAGCCATTTTCACAGGCATGAGCATATGTACACTAACTAGAATTTATAGAACACAATATGATTCGTTAATCTAGAAATAGGTTGAGTACTGGTAAATGTCAGAGAAACATTTAAAAAGAAATGTACAAATAAGGAATAGATAATTTTTGAGGTCTGCTTTTGACCAAATAAGCCATAAGATATAGCGCCGAATCTAAACTGTGATTGAAAAAAATACGGCATGTCATAAGTGATTGCATTAATTGTGGAAGGTAAGTAGCATTTTTGTACAGGTGCTGACGTGATACATAAGAGATGCAGAATGAACAATGATTATAAGTAAATGATTAGGCAACTCTTAAGAATAGCAGCCCAAACCGAGGCTGCCTAGCGAACGGACAAATGACCTTGACAGGGACAACTTCGACCAACCAGAAGGCTCAAAAACTCGGCGCATAATTGTAATAAGTCGCTTAAAAATAGTTACAAAGGACAACGTTCTCATATATGTTGCAAAAAACCTCCTAATTTCTCACAGGGGTCTTGATTCCCATGTTAAACCAAGTCCTGTAGATAAACTCATCGACATAACTGTATATCATTGCATTTCCTGATTCATTCACAGATCTGATACTTTTATTTGGAAGACACCAGGAACTTTCAATGAAATTAGTGTGAGTTCCGTCAAAAGGATTGAGCAAATCATTTGAATGGTTGACCACTTGATGAATTTAGCCCAGATTCGATAACTGACTTTAACTACTCCATTAATCTATATAAATAGTCGTCCGAGGTAGCACTAAGCACTGGATAATAGTCAATAATACACCTGCACTGCGATTAGGGATCGCCTAAATATATATCTCTTCTGGACGCTGGTGTCATATATCCCCAATACCTATTGCTGATTCACACTCAATCTCCTCCGATTGTATTTTATTATGAAAAGTACCTAAGGAATCTGTAAATTATAAACGAACGACATAGGTTCTCGACCGGTCTGTTCTACAAACCGTAATCAAAACAAGATCCGGAGCGAATTTTCAACGCAAAAGGTGAAGAGCATCCATAATTACCTCTGGAAATAACAGAGTCACTTGATTCCTTGCTCAAGGTCACTTGTGTGTTCAAAGGTCGTTTCGGTGTAGGCTGCTATTCTTTAGAGTTGTCAATGATTCATAAGTGTTTGAAAGTCAATAAAACTTCGAATTCACCGGTAAATACACCATATTTTTGACATTTCCAGTTGTATATGAGACTGACTTTGATATATATATATTTCTTCCTGTTTATGCAGGAACATACCTATTGTACGGGCATGGATAAATTGTTATATAAATTACACATAATTTGATGTATGATGAATTTACAGTTTGGTTGTTCTCTCTGACATGAGAGTCAGTCGGAACAGTCTGCTATAAAGTTTGTTTGTGTAGCACATAAAGAGATATAGAAATATTGTCTTCGCATTAACAAAAAACCCAGATATCAGATGAATGTAATACAGATATCTGGGAAAAATAAAGCTTGAAGTCAATTCTCTTATATAACTTTGTTGTGAACAACACCCATGGCTTAAAGATTATTGATGTATTATGTTGAAATCAGTGATATATTTATTCCACTTTTCAGCAGTATTATCGTAGTTTTATAACAGGAAAGAAATTTGATCGTGGATGCGAAAACTAGATAAGGTCATGTTGGATTGTTTTACTACATCAAATGGTGCCGAGGTCGATTCCAGAATTCTCCATTTGCTCCATTTGTGTCTGCATGGCGGACCACATACGTAAGTTGAGTAAAATGTTGAAAAACTATATGAAAACCAGTTGCTTCTTCATTTCAGATCATGAATCCTCATTTACAGCATGTTCGCGAGCGTCTTCAAATGGAAGAGTTGGATCGTTCATGGAGTTTGAGTGGTTATGAGGCAGACTGTTTGGAATTAATCCTCATTTCAGTTTAGGTACAGGGTTGTTCGACCTCGACCAGAAGATGAATAGGAGCAGCAGAATACCAGAAAGAGAAGGTTTGTGAACATGAAAAAGACATTTAATATTTCATGCATATATAAATGTTTATGTCAATTGTATGTTATACTTTAGTAAATAGTTTTCTATATTGCAGTTGTGTTTTCACGTATTTTTGCGAAGTCTTAGAGTTTATTTAGTGTCATAATATATATTAATGAGTCTAAGCGTTTTAGTGTTCTAATAACTGATGAGTCTTAGAAATAAGTGGTGCGGTCTGGTTGGGATGGTCATTGGGCCGAAACAGTTTATATAGGAAGCGTTTGAAGGTTACAATAGAGGGACACGTCCTATTTCTAAGGGTAAACTAACCCTGTATCTTCCGAACTAAGTCTTTATGCATCCATGCTGTTAGTTTATTTATAGTTTTCAGATTGTTAAGGGTGTTGAAGTGCGTCTTTTAGGTGCTGTACTAGATTAGTAGTTGATTCGTTCTAGGAGTAAGTAGTTTATTAATATAATCAGTAGAGTGAAACAGTCTGTATAGAGAGCGTTTGAAGCTTGTAACCGAAGAGCAAGTTCTGACATCGAGGGGTAGGCTATTCCATATTTCAGAATACATGACTGTGGAGACGTTTTCACGGAGTGTTGTCTTAAAAGAATGAGTTGTCACTGTGGAAGTTTGGTCACGCAGATGGTGAGAACCTTCCTGTGCGAATTGTATGTCCCTGTTACCTGAGAATGATATTTTGTGAAGGACCTTAAAGAAGAATATTAGGTTTATAATAAGTCGCCTTGTCCAAAGTGGGTCAAGTTTTAGGATCATGCAGCGTGAGGTGTAGTCTTTCTTATAATTGTAGCCAAGCAGTTTTGAGGTAAAATATCGTTGGATACTTTCCATCCTTAGCTTGTCACGTGTGCGAGTGCTGCTAACAATAAATGGACAGTATTCTAGTAGTGGTCTGACACATGTTTTGTACAGAATAAGCTTGGCTTCATTGTTGTGAAAGTTCCTGAGTATGCATCCTAAGAGCATCCTCGATTTTCTAGTCTGTGATGCTACTTGCTCGGAGAATGTCAAGTCACTAGAGTACCTCAGGCCTAAGTCAACGACACTTCGGAGTCTGGTTAGGTTAGCAGATTGCAGTGTTAATTTCAGGTCAATTGAGGGTGCGCCGAGGCAGATCCAGCCACATTTGTTCAGATTGAATTGGAGATTCCATATGGACGACCAAGCAGCCATTTTATTTAATTCCTTCTGTACTACATTCTCGAAGTTCCCTAAGTCATCACATTGGAATGTATAAGCTACTTTTAGGTCATCTGCAAAGATGAATGGTTTTCCGTGCGTGAAGGAGGCACATATGTCTTTGATGTATAGCGTAAATAGGAGGGGTCCAATGGCACTACCTTGTACTACACCAGAAGTGATAGGGCTAGGTTTGGATGTTTCAGACCCGAGTTTAACTATTTGGGACCTGTTGTTAAGGAATGATTTAAGCCATCCTAATAATGGGTCACGTATTCCTAAGGAGTAGATGACGAGTACTAGTTGCCGTCTGTCACGACTGCTGGTTACAAAATTGAAGAAGTCTAGGTGACATGTTAAGCATGATCTGGATTTCAGGAATCCATGTTGGTTTGGATTTATAATATTGCGGCTAAGCATATGTTTGATTAAGTTATCTTTGACTAGTCTCTCCATGATTCTAGATGCTTTAGGTGTGATATTGATTGGCCGGTAGTTACTGACTTCAGTTTTCGAGCCAGATTTGTGTTTAGGCATAATGAATGTTGTCTTCCATATGTCAGGGTAAGTTTGAGTTTCTAGGGACATTGTGAATATTTTAAGCAGCAGTACAGGAATGTCAGGGCCACCATATTTATAGAAGTAAGATGATATACCGTCGGTACCGAAACCTTTTGAACTTTTGAGGGTTTTTATAGTTTGGTTAATATTAGCGTAAGTGAATTCAACAGTGCTGATTTTATTTGGTGTGAGTGGAGATGGAGTTTGTGCCATATTATTAATACGGTGTGAATCGAGTAGCTGGACTGAGGGCTTAATGTAGTTACCTGCAAACGTTTTGTTGAATAGCTCTTATATGTCTGCAGAGTTAGTGCATAGCTTACCTTTGTCTATGAGGAGAGAAATGCTGTGATTTTTGCGATTCATTCGCTTCCTTAAGATTTCTGTGAGTGCATACACTCTAGCAGGACTGGCTACTGCAGTGCGTTCTTCCTTTCTCATACGGTGATCTCGAGCTTGTGAGATGGAGCTAAGGGTGTTAAGTATTAGACCTAGAGTGCCAAAGTCGTGGTGTTTGAAGTAACTTGTTGAGAGTTTCTTCAGTTTCGTACGATCCTTTGGTTTTATGAATGACTTTCTGTGTGGGGAAATCTTTAGTGTTTGGAGTGGAATGACAGCATCTAAGCATGTGTTGGTGTTATGGTAGAAGATGGTTAGGGCTCTCGAGAGGTCATCAGTAGTGAAGTATTCATCCCATTTGGAGGATCTTAGCATCGATTCATCTAAGGCCCAGTTTGCCTTACCATAGTTCCTATATTTTACTTGTTGTGAAGTGGAGGTTTGAGGTACATTGCTACTCAGCGGAATTGGCAGTGCACACATCACTGTTTTGTGGTCGCTCCCTGGAAACTCAGAACCAACTAGCGTTGAAAGGGGGCTTATATTGTGGCAGAAGATTAAGTCTAGTACGCTGTTACCTCTTGTGGGAGTAGTGACAGTTTGTTTCCAGCCAAGTATATCCAGTGTGCCTAAGAACTTATCAAATTTACTTGGGCCTGTGGGTATATCCCAATTGATTTCAGGTAAGTTAAAGTCCCCACATAAGATCTTATGGTCGTATTGTAAGTCGGATAATTGCTCCAGAGTATTAATAAGTTGGGTCTCGTAATTACTGAAGGTGCAAGGTGCTTTGTAGGTGCATCCAATTAATGCTGTTACGTTATTCAAGTGCACGTTGACCCATAGAGTCTCAGGCATGTTAAGTGTACTACTTTCTAGCTGTGATACAGTAAGTGCATTCAGAAAGTACATGAGACAACCCCCTCCCTTACCACCTTCCCTGTCACACCGACCCTATATTAAGAGGGGTTTCAGCATCATGCTCACCTATGTCTATCCAGTTGGTGTGTGCTGTTTTCGGTGAAGAATTAGGAGTTGGAGTACTGGATTTGCTATAGACCAAGAAATATTTATTTTTAGTCAGGTTACAGAAGTGGGTAGGGTTCTTTATTTGACCTATACTTGTGCAGGTGTCAAGTGTGCCTAATGGATACGGGTGCACTAGACCGTTCCTGTTTTCATGCAAGGAGGGAGCCAGCTCTAGTGGTTTAGGAGTGTTAACATCCCTACCAGCTGTTTTTTCAAGGCTGACAGGAAGGCGGGGGATAAAAATGATTGGATCCTTTTGATGACCATGGCTTATTATTCCACCTGTTGTTTGATGCTAGTTGTGTCCTTGTGTGGGTTTCGTGTGTAGTGCATTGTGGGTTAGTTCCCAGCAGACTTGTACCATATATCCGGTCAAAATTTGTTTGTGTGCCATACTCTGAAGACCCTGAGTTGTTGGTAGCCGAGTTCTGACTATTGCCACTTTAACTGTTGAGGGTGACATTGTTGTGACATTGGATATCAGTGTGTGCCACGGTGCGATTTCGCACGTTGTGAGTGCTAATACTATTAACTGTGGAGAGTGTGGGCTTTTTTAAGCTGCCACTGTTTTTGTTTGTATGATTTAGGGGCATATTTTCCTTATCTTTAGCAATGGAGTTATGGCTAGGAGAGGACAAATTCGAATTTCGGGGGTTTTGACTTTTTTTGGGGTTATTTAATGGCATTTTGGATTCTGCGGTGATGGGTGGTATGGTTTTATTATTTATTTGGTTACAGTCTAGTGGCCTTTCGGCTGATGTTGCACTCTGATGGGATATTTCTGTGTGTTTTGAGAGGGGTGATGCGGTGGGGTCTACTGTATCTTTCACAGGGTTGGGAATAATGGCTGCTTGCAATGTCCTATTACCTATTTCACAATCAGGCTTAGAGAGATAGTTGTATGCGCGCCTTTCTATGACTGTTTTGTCCACCCCGACCTTTATATGTTTGTAGTTTCTGGCTTGCGATAGGGTGTGTTGGGAGTGGATGAATTTTCTGGTCTCTGCCGGTGTTTCGAACTGAAAACGAATAGGACAACACTTTTCATGTTGACTCTTCTTCAGCCTATAGCACTTAGTCTTGGAGTTAGGCATTTTCGCTTCACTAAGTAAGATGCGCTGTACCTTTTTTAGTACCTCATTGTCCGGAACGTTGTAGACAATAGCACTCAGTTTTGCGTCGAGTCGTTTTTTTACTTCTGTGGTAACAAAATTAATGAGGTAATATACCTTAGTTACCGATTCTGTGTCAAGCTTGTTAAGGTTTGCAGTTTTCATGAGGATAGTTAGAGGTGTCAGTTCACAGACCTGCGATCTGATATCGCTGATCTGATCTGATAGTTTGGATATCTCGGTATTGGTTTCGATGTTTCCAGCATTTACTGACATACTGTTTTTTATTTCCCCTAACCCAGCCTTAAGTTCCTCTATAGACAACTTTAGAAGTTCTAATTCTGAAGATAGTACCGAAAAAGAGCTTGATGGCTGGAGTTTATCCATAAGCACATAAGGTGAAGGGAGGAGTTTTGTATGAGCAGTGGGTACTGAATTTTTAGTAGTAGTGCTAATACTAGCTGTCACTACAGTTTTATCCTCAGTTTCAGCTCGACGCTTACGGCATACAAGTGAGTTATGTGACTCACTATAATCGTTTTTAAGGGCCATGTTGCTTTATGTAGGAATCAAGGACATTAAATAAGTCACCAGATTTACAGGGTATTGGGTTCGTTGGATTTTACTTTGATTAACCATAACTATTAGAAATGAGAGTTAATGGTTACAGGTATGGAAGTAGTATAGTACTTGTGCAAGTATTACAACAAGATAAATTTTATGTAAAGAATCACGCAAAAATGTAACACAAACGTTGAACGTATCGTGTACTAAACACTCCCCGGGAAAAATGGGATCCATCCCTTTTTCCCATCACGACCGATACACGTTGACTTGGATGCCATTGCGAGAACCTGGGTCACATGGACAGAGCTGAAATCGAAAACAAACAGAAAAGCCAACACACCACAAGCATACTCACAGCACAATCACACACATCGATGACGACCTACGCCCTCCAGTTAAACGCATTCTCTTGACATCTTGCAACACAATCGCCACTTGCTAGAATGACTCTCGCAGAATGCAGCGTGACCATAGCACCACCTCATGAAACTCCTCACACATCCTCTTATCTACCTCTCACTACCAATTACCGCTGTGATCGCTTGTCACTCATTCTGCCTCAGTTCTAGTAACGGTGACGCACGCAAGCCTCAGCTGTCTACACTACCGCTCCCCGGCGTGTGGGACCACGGCCTAAATAGAAACATTCACACTCAATCATTGATTCCACAGCTAATCGTTATCTTCTGTGCATCTCATTCTCAGCAATAGCCTCCCCGACGTATACGACCCATCTGCTGTCTCTAACATCAATCAATTCATTCACAGATGTAGAAGACAAGAAATAACTTCAGATGTAAGCACGACGAAAATTTTAACAAAATTACGCACTAAGAACAAGGTACGGAAACAACGAGTAAACACAATGAATCCAAAAAACACCAGTTGATATGACACACCACACATATATACAAACTGTACAAATAACCTCGCCGATCGTGTCTTGATGTAATTCCCTTGAAGAATCGCAGGACTTACACCAGTACGCCTGCATCCCTTCACAGATTGACGATTGTAATTCGTGGAACGTCCGGACACACACAAGATTAACCAACAATTACAATAATTGGAAATCACACAATTATCTAACACAAACATATGTACAATCAGCACATCAAATGTTTTGGATTCCAATAAGACAAACTACCCTGGAAGAACTGTAGGACTTACAGCAGTACGCCTACATTCCTCCTCAGGTTGATGATCCAAGTGGAAGCCGTCCGGACACAAACAAAGTTGCCAACAGCTAGATGACAGATGATATCAATTCAGTATATACAACATGAACATATGCACAAAATCACACACCGAGCACATTGGACTGCTCACTGATGCTCTACCCTTTGAAGAAATGTATGACTTACAGCAGTACGCCTACAACCCTTCTCAGGTTGACGCTCTAGGTTGGAAAATCGTCGCAGAGTTCATCTTTATTTATTTTATTTTTGATTACAGCTTGATTCCACACCGTTTTTTTGGTACAAATGTGGAATTTTCAGCGTGGACCAGGCCGACCATAGATATCAGGTGTGCGTCGGCGTGGCCTCGAAACCCGGACTTCCCTCTATCAGATATATCCTCAAATCTGAACGGTAACACGCTCATGTCATTGTATCGTAGAATATAGATGACGAACAAACACACGACGTATCTGGTCAAACAAGCGTAGAAACAGAGTAATTTACACCAAAGATAATAACATTCAATTAGTAACTTGAAACTATAAATGCCTTTATTCATGCAAGTCAATTTAACAATTACTCTTTCGTTTACACTTTGCTTATTCTCACTAAACTGAGCAATATCTTTCGTCTTTTCAAATGCACCAATGCTATCAAAGTCATTGCACAAGATACTTGAGTTGATGAGCGTCTGTTTCATTGTGGATGACAACACCAACGACGACTGAGTGACAAAAGTTGATGAACTTAGCGGTGGATAAGAAGCTGTTGTTGCTCGACTTTCAGAAATTTGTCTACCTGCAAGACCACCACCACTGCCGTCATTTACTATCAGCTCAGATTTAGCACTATCATCTGATGATAGGTGGGCTACACGCTGATCAATTACACTGACGGTCTTACAAGTATACATGCCTGCTGCAACTGCATTTATTTCTACTTCACCTTTGAGCTGTACAGAACCCGTTTTTAAGTTAGCGGTATTAGGCACTCCCTCCAATTCATCATCATCAACCAAAGACAAATCTGCACTATCATGATCATTATCACAAATGTTCAATTTACCGTCATCTATCTGGTCGACTTCATCACTTTCAAACTCTTTAATAACAGCAGTAGACAATTTTGGTTCCTCCTCACAAATCCTTAAAGGTTGTATATCTTCACTCTGACTAGATAAACCTTGTAAACTTGTGGAGTCAGAACTGCACTCTGAAGCAGTAACTCTATTCTGTGACACTCTATTCAACAATGGCTTACCAGTTGCAACTACAGACTTCTTGACCACACCGTTATCGTCACACAAATCGGAGTCAGGCCTGGAGTTTACATTTAGCTTATCACTGAACTTGCTCACTGATTCACAGTTCACATTTGTATGCACCTCTTGCAAACGTGTAAAACACAACCGTGTTTGTCTTGCATCTTGTAACTCATCTGTTGAGGATGTACTACGAAACCTGTTACACTCACTAGGTCTATATGCATTACTAGACATCATGGAGCCTTCTCGATATCCACCTCTCTGAGGCCTACTCGTCATCAATGATTGCGTTTAACCCTCACACTGCTCTATTCTAGGGGTGAGATTCAATATACTGGCGAACTTGCTCATAGATAGATTGACGCTATCTTTTACCAGTTTCAGGATATCATCAAACTTTGGCTCGATACCCTCATCCTCCATACGGGAGCTTATCTTCACCCACTTCCTTTGCAGTCGAGTAGGTAGGCGTCTTGCTATTACTTTTAGTATAAAACTCGAGTTGAGGACACTCATGCAATTCATCGAAATCAATGCATTCTTGTAATTCAGCAAATTATCCAAAGTCTCAGTAAGTGCCTTGGAGTCATCCTGTAATTGACCACCATTACCCTTAACAGCCTCGAATAATTTCCCTGCAATCATCGAAGGCCTTCCAAACCTTTGACGTAGTATGCTCATAGCCTCGTAGTAGCCCTCCTTTGGCTTCATAAACTTACAGCACTGTATAGCTCTTGAAGCATCTCCAGTGCAATACCTCATCAAATACATCAATTTCAATTCATCACTTAATGAAAAACTATTCAGCATGATCTCAAACTCCTTTACAAATTGTAAATAATCAGCCGGGTTTCCGTCGAAACACCGTGGTTCAAATTTAGGGAGTTTGATGTTCCCATTATCCCTGGACAGCGAAACAGTAACATCAACCATGTCATGCTCAACATCAGACACATCGTTACAATTAACAGACAAGTCACCATGACTTACTTTCCTGTTTGTATCCAAGACACTCTGTCCCTTCTTTGACCCAGGCATTGTTGAACTTGACCCAATTCCCAAAACGTCCCAGATATTGCTTGTTCAAAGAGGACTTGACCGGCACCAGGAAAAATGAACGGCGACTATCCAAACTTTCACCAACTGTTTCAATCCGTCAGATCTGTTTCAATCGTCAGAAGCTGTCAATCACGTCTCGTAAACCGTTAATGCCCAGCTCTCGCTACGCTCGGGCCCACGCTGTCGCTTCAAGTTTCTCAGAAACGCTTAGTAATAACGGACGAATAAACCAAAACACCGATTGGCCACTCGAGAATTCTTTATTGTAACACCAACATATAAACAATGTTACAACTAAGGTCTGTGAACAAATATTACAATAATGAATCACAATATTACTTCTGACGGTTTATTGCTGACTTCTTTCTGAACAGCGACCGATGAGACGATGACTGTCGTATTGATGCCTCCGCGAAAATTGGGGAAGTTGGTTTTGAGCAAACAACCGTTGATTGATCGTTCAATCTTCAACTACATTGACATACGCACTATTATACTGTATCTGATCTTAAGTATCTAGGCCTTTGTTAGAGCTGTAACCTGCTCTTTGTTCATATTTGTTGCTTGCCCGAAGCCTGGTTGCTTTGATTAAAAACACAACAACATCAATCTTTGATGTGGCTTTGTTTTCTGAGCTGGATGGTTAGTTTGCGAAGCTTTCGTCGCCCTACTGGGTAACATCTTCAGCGCATACTTCAATTTGAGGAAATTAGATGCAATATTGTGATTAATGCTGAAAATTCCATTCTGTATCACAGGTACTGTTTTTTGAATAAAGTAAATCATTATTATTATTGAATTGAGCTTTTAGGTTTCTCCACGAGTTCATTAATCATTCCTCCTGGTGACCTTGGGCGTGATTGGTTGTTTATGTGTGTTTTCACACCTTCTAGGTTACTTGTGTTGGAACTGATTGTTTCTGTGACTTGAACTTTGACCCTTTGTGTGTGAGGTTTCTTTCTTATTGGTTGATAAATTTTGTCTATCTCGATGTGTCTATTGATTGATGATTTACTGGAATGCCAAGCTTCTATCATATCTAAATCTTACGAGCGGGATACGCTTCTCTCTGTTCGAAAGTGGGAAGACTTCGCCAAAGGGCAAGGATCCACCAGAGAACAATTATTCTTTCTCCATGAGTGCCTTCGTCATTCAATCCTACTAAACAGTTTAAGATACAAGCCACCAGTCAACTGCCCAATGGGATCGAAATTGGCCGAACAATGTGGAAGACGAATGGTCAAATTAATGATTACGGACGCACATTATCGGATCAACAAATAATAGATGTCCAAAAAGCAAAATTAGAGAGAACCCTTGTCAATCACGTCTCATAAACCGTTAATGCCCAGCTCTCGCTACGCTCGGGCCCACGCTGTTCTTCGAAGATTTCTCAGAAACGCTTAGTTATAACGGACGCAAAAACCAAAACACCGATCTGCCGCTTGAGATTTGTTTATTGTTACACCAACATATAAAGGAATAGCGAACTAAGGTCTGAAAACAAATATTACAATAATAAATCATAAGATTACTTCTGACGATGTTTCACTCTTCTTTCTGAACAGCGACCGATGAGACGATGACTGTGTTGGAACTGATTGTTTCTGTGACTTGAACTTTGACCCTTTGTGTGTGAAGTTTCTTTCTTATTGGTTGATAAATTTTGTCTATCTCGATGTGTCTATTGATTGATGATCCACTGGAATGCCAAGCTTCTAAAAATTCTCTAGCATTCTTGTTATTTCCTTTGTTTAATATTTGAACGTTTTCCCAGTCGAATTGATGTCCATGGTTGTCTTTGTGTGGTGAAATGAGGGAGTGTATATCATGTCTTTTGACGGCTAGCTTATGTTCGTGGATACGAAGACGAAGGGGACGTCCACTTTGGCCAATGTAGTGTTTTGCACAGTTGTTACAGTTTATTTTGTAGATGATGTTGGTTTTGTCTTCTTTCGCTGTTGAGTCTTTTGGTTGACATATAATTGAGTGAAGCAACTTTGTTGGTTTGTGTACGACGTCAATTCCTAAAGGTTTGAAGAGTCTTGTAGTGATTTCTGAGATATCCTTTATATATGGTAAGGCGATTTTCTTTGTTTTTTCCTTGGTGGCCTTTGTTTCGGTAGGTTGGCTTGGGGGTATATGTCTCTTGATGAAATTCCGTGGATATCCATTCCTTTGGAAGACGTCCATGAGATACTTTTCTTCAATTTTTCTTAAGGTGAGAGTGCTGCGATGAGTCCTTGCTCTCTTGAATAGTGTTTGTATGCAGTTCCTTTTGTGTGCTATTGGGTTGTTGCTGTTGTAATTCAGTATTTGGTCTGTGTGAGTTGATTTCCTATAAACTTGAGTTTCTAATTCTCCTGTAGTTGTTCGCCTGACTAAGACGTCCAAAAATGGTATTTTGTTCTTGGATTCCTCTTCTCTTGTGAATTTGATATCGTTGAAGACGTTGTTTATTAAGTTGTGAGTTTTGTCTAATTCTTTTTTTTGATTATTACAAATGTGTTGTCGACGTAGCGTATCCAAATCTTGGGTTTGATCTTTGGTAGAATTATGTTTTCGAGTCTTTGCATCACTGCTTCTGCAATCAAACCTGATATTGGCGATCCCATGGGTGTTCCTTTGACTTGTTCATATATTTGGCCGTTGAATTGGAAGTATGTTTTTAGGCATAGATTTATGCATTCCATCCAGCTTGTGTGTTGTATTTTTGATTGTTTTGGAAGTTGTTCGTCGTTGCTAAGTAATTGCTCCATGGTTTCTTTTGCTAGTTTTTGTCCGATAGAGGTATATAATGCTGTGACGTCGAAAGATACCATTATTTCTTGTTCATCTATTTGGATGTCTCTGATTTTCTGTAGGAATTGGATAGCAGAGTTGATGGAGTGATCACAAGATTCCGTTAGGTGTTTTAGTTTTCTGTATAATTCCTTGGACAAATTATATGTTGGAGTTCCTGGGAGTGATACAATTGGTCGTAACGGGATATTCGCCTTGTGTATTTTGGGTCTGCCGTAGAATCGAGGTAGGACTGGTCCACTGGATTTCATTCGCCATTGGTCTTGTTTTGTGATCTGTCCAGTTTTGCTGAGCTTGTTTAAGGTCCTTTGGGTGCGGTTGTCCAATGTTTATATGGGATTTGTTGGGAGTTGCTGATATACATCTTCATCTTTGAGTAGTTCTTCAGCTTTCTTGGTGTATTCTTCTCTGTCCATGACTACTGTTGTTCTTCCTTTATCGGCTGGTAAAATGACGATGTCATTCCTATTTTTCAGCTTTTTGCGGGCCTTTAGTTCTTGAGAGTTGAGTTGTGTGTGTTGTCTTTTCTGTTTGACCATTGGTACAATTGTTTGGCGTATCTCTTCCTGTGTTTCCTTGTTCAAGTTTGATGATTTGAGTAATGATTCAAGGGCAGCGAAGAAATCAGTTTTTGAAGCATCTCCTGTGTTGTAGTTTAATCCTTTTTGTAGTAGTTGTTGTTCCATTTTTGATAGTGGTTGTTTTGATAGGTTGACTACGCAGTCTATGGGCGTATTGTCTGGTTGTTGTTTTCTAATCTTGGCTAGCTTGGTTTTGAGGACTCTTCGTCTTTGTTCTCTGTGTTTTCCACTTGACAGATGTAATTGCGGTGATCAGCGTTGACAGGTGTTCTTGGTTGAGGGTTGTCAATGGAGTTGAAGATTGAACGATCAATTCTTGGTTGTTTGCTCAAAATCAACTTCCCCAATTTTCGCGGAGGCATCAATACGACAGTCATCGTCTCATCGGTCGCTGTTCAGAAAGAAGAGTGAAACATCGTCAGAAGTAATCTTATGATTTATTATTGTAATATTTGTTTTCAGACCTTAGTTCGCTTATTCCTTTTATATGTTGGTGTAACAATAAACAAATCTCAAGCGGCAGATCGGTGTTTTGGTTTTTGCGTCCGTTATAACTAAGCGTTTCTGAGAAACTTCAAGGAACAGCGTGGGCCCGAGCGTAGCGAGAGCTGGGCATTAACGGTTTATGAGACGTGATTGACAGTTTCTGACGATAGAAACAGATCTGGCGGATTCAAACAGTTGGTGAAAGTTTGGATAGTCGCCGTTCATTTTTCCTGGTGCCGGTCAAGTCCTCTTTGAACAAGCAATATCTGGAACTTTTTGGAATTGGGTCAAGTTCAACAATGCCTGGGTCAAAGAAGGGACAGAGTGTCTTGGATACAAACAGGAAAGTAAGTCATGGTGACTTGTCTGTTAATTGTAACGATGTGTCTGATGTTAAGCATGACATGGTTGATGTTACTGTTTCGCCGTTCAGGGATAATAGGAACATCAAACTCCCTAAATTTGAACCACGGTGTTTTGATGGAAACCCGGCCGATTATTTACAATTTGTAAAGGAGTTTGAGATCATGCTGAGTAGTTTTTTATTAAGTGATGAATTGAAATTGATGTATTTGATGAGGTATTGCACTGGAGATGCTTCAAGAGCTATACAGTGCTGTAAGCTCATGCCCCCTAATGAGGGATACGCTGAGGCTATGAGCATATTACGTCAAAGGTTTGGAAGACCTTCGATGATTGTAAGGAACGTATACGAAGCTGTCAAGGGTAATGGCAGTCAACTTCAAGATGACTCCAAGGCACTCACTGAGTTTTTAGACAATCTTATGACTTACAAGAATACCTTGATTTCTATGAATTTCATGAGTGACCTCAACTCCAGCTCAGTCCTAGAGGTAATTGCAAGACGCCTACCTACGCGGCTGCAAAGGAAATGGGTAAAAATAAGCTCTCGTATAGAGGAGGAGGGTATCGAGCCAAGGTTTGATGATATTCTTAGACTGGTGAAGGACAGTGTCAACCAGGCGATGGGCAAATTCGCCAGCATTTTGCATTCTAAGGTAGAACCTAAGGAACCAGTGAATATAAGGAAGGCATTTGTGGTGAAGTCTCAAGACACAACGAGAAAGGATGAGTGTATTGTCTGCCATAACATGCATCAATTGAGTGATTGTAATCGCTTTATCGCTATGTCACCCGTAGAAAGGTTAAAAATGGCAAAGCAGAAGCGGCTGTGTTTCAGTTGTTTAAAGATTGGGCATACAAAGTGGAATTGTAAGGCGACAAATAAAGGAAGTAGTGGTTTAACGGATATGCACCCACTTCTGAGAACAGTGAACGAACCTGGGAGTTCGGTTAATTGTAATAGTATCTCTAGACCCCTTGACATCCCACAAGTTTTCTTAGGGGTATTACCAGTTAAGGTGAAAGGACCGAAATCTTCAGTAGAGACTTATGCATTGTTGGATAATGGTTCAGACGTTACATTGATAGATGCTGAACTGGCTGGTTGCTTGGGTATTAAAGGCCCAAAGCAACCCTTGGTTGTAAATACTTTCAATTCTGCGAAAACAGTAGTATGTGAGCGAGTGTCATTTCAGTTAGAATCCTTGGCTACTGGGGAGACCGTGGAAGTGGATACTGCTTACACTACCTCCAGTATGAAACTTGGCGAAGCTATAGTACCTAGTCGTGAAACGGTTGTCGGTAAGCCGTACCTGTGTGACATACCTCTTCCAACATTGCAAGATGGAAGAGTGAGAGTACTCATTGGATGTAGTGTGCCAGAAGCTCACAAGGTATTAGAAGAGAGATTTGGAGGTAGAGATGATCTGTTTGCGACAAAAACACCACTGGGATGGACAGTGAGAGGACCTATACCCATAGTCCACATATCATCATTAGTTACAAACGATGGGGACAAACTAGAAACTATGATTAAAAATATGTATGACAAGGAGTTTTGTGACTGCGGTGTCCCAGGGAAAGGTCGTTCTGTAGAAGACTTGAAAGCAGTTAAAATAGCCGAGGACTCTTGTAAATACGAAAACGGGCGTTTCAGCGTTGGCCTACCATGGAGATTCAAAGATAGACAGTTGATTTGTAATAGGAAAGTTGCTCTTAAGAGACTAATGGGTTTACAGAAGAAATTCCTGTCAGATGCAGAACTCTGGTCCAAATATAAGGAAGTCGTCGATAAACATATAGTGAAGGGTTACGTTGAAAGACTAGTTGATCAAAGTGAGCCAGGGAAGTGGTATTTGCCCCATCATCCCGTCTTTAACCCGAGGAAGCCAGGTAAACTCCGTGTGGTGTTTGATTGTTCTGCGAAACACGAAGGAGTCTCTTTAAATGATAATCTGTATAGTGGCCCAGATTGCGTGAGCTCATTAGTGGGACTGCTATTGAGATTCAGAAAGTTTACAGTTGCTGTCGCGGCGGATATTGAGGAAATGTTCCTTCAGGTGAAGGTGCCAGAGAGTGACAGAGATCACTTGAGGTTTTTGTGGTTTGATGACGGTCCTTGTGGTAAGGTGTCAGAATATAGGATGACAGTGCATCCATTTGGTGCCACATCCTCCCCATTTTGTGCTAATTTTGCTCTACGAAAGGCAGTGTCCACATTTGGTTCTAATGATTTGCTGGACGTCATAGATTGTTGCTTCTACGTGGATGATTGTTTAGCCTCCTTCGATGATGATAAGTCTGCAGTTAGATTTGCAACAAGCATCACTGAAGTGTTAGCTAAGGCCGGCTTTCGTCTAACTAAGTGGGTCTCGAACAGCCTAGACGTTTTGAAGCATATAGATCCAGAAGACAGAGCACCTACCGTACGAGATTTGCCTGTTGATACTCTACCAGTTGAACGCACATTAGGTATGCGATGGGATGTGAACTCTGATACCTTTGGATTTAGTGTTGGTGATATTGATAAGCCAGTTACTCGGAGAGGTGTGCTCTCTGTGTTGTCGTCCGTGTTTGACCCACTTGGATTAGTAGCACCTTATCTACTTCCGGCTAGGAGGTTATTTCAAGAGACATGCAGGAAAGGGTTACAGTGGGATGAACCATTAAGTGAGAGGCAGAGAGAAGAGTGGAAGGGGTGGGTTAACAGTTTAAGAATGCTGAATCTACATTCCGTCTCACGTCCACTTAAGCCGTCGAGAAATCATGATATAATTGACTTCCATGTTTTTTCTGATGCCTCTGAGGTTGGATTTGGTGCAGCCGTATACATCAGAACCACCTTAATGAATGATATAGATGTTAGCCTGGTGATGGGTAAATCCAGAGTTGCACCTCTAAAGACGGTTTCGATTCCGAGATTAGAACTTAATGCCGCCTTACTAGCTGCGCAGTTATTCACAACAGTGTGTAAAGAGTTGGATTACCCCAAGCATCCCGTAACGTTTTGGACTGATTCGATGTCTGTGATATATTATATACGCAACGAGTCAGCAAGATATGCATGTTTTGTAGCTAACAGAGTATCTCAAATTCGTGAACTAACAACTGTTGAGCAGTGGAGGTACGTACCGTCTGGAAAAAACCCAGCTGATCTAGCATCGCGAGGAGTTATTGATATGAATGTTGTTAAAAATAAGTGGTGGAAAGGTCCAGAGTTCTTGCTAAGGGCTGATAGTATGTGGCCTCGTAGAGAAGATGAACCACCGATAAACGAGTGTGCCTTGGAGTTGAAGACAAGTGTCAGTTTAACATCTACTCAAGAAAGACATTCAGGTTTACATCCACTTTTTAAATATTATTCTTCTTGGTACAAACTACTGAAAGCGGTTGCGTGGTTGACACGATATGTTACGTATTTAAAGGTCATGCATCTTGCGGGATACGAAAATATGAATGTGGGGCCTTTGAGAGTCGAAGATATTAGAAATGCAGAGTTAGCGATTTTGAGGGCTGCTCAGTGGGAAGCGTGGGGTGAGATTACCAAGGAGGATAGTCCCGATTTCGCAGATTTCAAGGTGCGGTTAGATAGATTATCTCCGATAGTTTCCGAAGGGATCGCTAGAGTTGGTGGACGTCTACAAATGTTAGAATCGTCATATGAGACCCGTCATCCGGCTTTATTACCTTGCTACCATCCAGTCACTGATCTCATTATAAGACACTACCATGTTCTTGAAGGTCATTTGGGTACTTCGCAAGTACTATCAAGTATTCGATGTAAGTTCTGGATAGTGAAGGGAGGTACTGCTGTCCGTAAAATAATTGATAAGTGCATGGAATGTAAACTCCGAAATGCTCGTCCAGTACAGCAGATAATGGCACCACTGCCAGCGTGGCAAGCTTCTGAAGGGAATTATCCATTTGAGTACGTTGGGGTGGATTTGTTCGGACCTTTTGTAGTGAAGAGAGGCAGAACCCTATGTAAAAGATATGGCTGTTTATTCACCTGTTTGAAAATGAGAGCTGTGCATATTGAGATGGTTCATACGCTAACTACTGATTCATTCGTGCTAGCATTACATAGATTTATAAATCGCCGGGGTGTACCGAAGATGATGTTCAGCGACAGAGGGACTAATTTTGTTGGCTGTCACGCCGAGCTTAAAGAATACTTCGAAGGTCCTCAAACGAGAGTTCAGGAAGAGTTACTGAAAAGGAACATCGAGTGGCACTTCAATCCACCACATGCCAGCCATAGAGGTGGGCTATGGGAAAGACTTATAGGAATTATCAAGCGTATTTTAAGCTCCATAATTAAAAACCAGAGTTTGAATGACGAAACGCTGGAGACATTTTTTTGTGAAGCTGAACGAATATTAAATGACCGGCCGTTATCACCTGTGAGGGACGACGTCAAGGATTTTGATGTGTTAACCCCAAATAAATTATTGTTATTGAGAGGCAACCCTGGCATAGAGGACGCAAGCGGGGAAGGAATACCTACGATTAAAAGATGGAAACAAGCCAGGCACATGAAAGATATATTTTGGAAAAGATGGTTAAAGGAGTATGTTCTAACATTGCAGACCAGGGACAAGTGGAAAAAGTTGTGCCGAAACTTAAAGGTTGGTGACATAGTATTAGTAGCAGATAAATGTGCCACAGGTAGGTGGCCTTTGGGAGTGGTAGTAAGGCTGATCTGTAGTGGTGATGGATTGGTGAGGACGGTTGAGGTGAGAACTAGTTGTGGCATGTTGGTGCGAGATATCAGAAAACTGTGTCTCCTGGAAGGTGCTGAGAGTAGAGAGTCGGAGGATGAAACACTAGATGATTTTCCAACCTAGAGCGTCAACCTGAGAAGGGTTGTAGGCGTACTGCTGTAAGTCCTACAATTCTTCAAAGGGTAGCGCATCAATGAGCAGTCTAATGTGCTCGGTGTGTGATTTTGTACATATGTTCATATTGTATATACTGAATTGATATCATCTGTCATCTAGCTGTTGGTAATTCTGTTTGTGTCCGGACATTCCACAACTTACAATCGTCAACCTGTGAAGGTTTGTAGGCGTACTGGTGTAAGTCCTGCAATTCTTCAAGGGTATTCCATCAAGACATGAAATGCGAGTTTGTGTGTACTGTTTGTATATACGTGTGGTGTGTCATATCAATTGGTGTTTTTGGATTCATTGTGTTTACTCGTTGTTTTCGTGTCTTGTTGTTATTGCATAATTTTGTTAAAATTTTCGTCGTGATTACTTCTGAAGTTGTGTCCACTCTTCTACATCCGTGAATGAATTGATTGATGTTAAGGACAGCAGATGGGTCGTATACGCCGGGAGGCTAGGCTATTGCTGAGAATGAAATGCACACGGAGATAATTGTTAGCTGCGGTCCGACACGCCGGGGAGAAAGAGTGTAAACGACTGAGGCTCGCATGCGTCACCGCTACTAGAACTGAGGCAGAATGAGTGACAAGCGATTTCAGTGGTAATTGGTAGTGAGTAGATAAGAGGATGTGCGTAGAGTATCGTGAGGTGCTGCCATGGTCACTTTGCATTCTGCAAGAGTCATTCTAGCAAGTGGCGATTGTGTTGCAAGATGTCAAGAGGAGGTCTCTGTCTGGAGGCGCAGGTCGTCATTGATGTGTGAGATTGTGCTGTGGGTATGCTTGTGGTGTGTTGGCTTTTCTGTTTGTTTTCCATTTCAGCTCTGTCCGTGTGACCCAGGTTCTCGCAATGGCATCCAAGTCAACGTGCATTGGTCGTGAAGGAAAAAAGGGTTGGATCCCTTTTTTGCCGGGGAGTGTCAATGGAGTTGAAGATTGAACGATCAATTCTTGGTTGTTTGCTCAAAATCAACTTCCCCAATTTTCGCGGAGGCATCAATACGACAGTCATCGTCTCATCGGTCGCTGTTCAGAAAGAAGAGTGAAACATCGTCAGAAGTAATCTTATGATTTATTATTGTAATATTTGTTTTCAGACCTTAGTTCGCTTATTCCTTTTATATGTTGGTGTAACAATAAACAAATCTCAAGCGGCAGATCGGTGTTTTGGTTTTTGCGTCCGTTATAACTAAGCGTTTCTGAAATCTTCGAAGAACAGCGTGGGCCCGAGCGTAGCGAGAGCTGGGCATTAACGGTTTATGAGACGTGATTGACAAGGGTTCTCTCTAATTTTGCTTTTTGGACATCTATTATTTGTTGATCCGATAATGTGCGTCCGTAATCATTAATTTGACCATTCGTCTTCCACATTGTTCGGCCAATTTCGATCCCATTGGGCAGTTGACTGGTGGCTTGTATCTTAAACTGTTTAGTAGGATTGAATGACGAAGGCACTCATGGAGAAAGAATAATTGTTCTCTGGTGGATCCTTGCCCTTTGGCGAAGTCTTCCCACTTTCGAACAGAGAGAAGCGTATCCCGCTCGTAAGATTTAGATATGATAGAAGCTTGGCATTCCAGTAAATCATCAATCAATAGACACATCGAGATAGACAAAATTTATCAACCAATAAGAAAGAAACCTCACACACAAAGGGTCAAAGTTCAAGTCACAGAAACAATCAGTTCCAACACAAGTAACCTAGAAGGTGTGAAAACACACATAAACAACCAATCACGCCAAGGTCACCAGGAGGAATGATTAATGAACTCGTGGAGAAACCTAAAAGCTCAATTCAATAATAATAATGATTTACTTTATTCAAAAAACAGTACCTGTGATACAGAATGGAATTTTCAGCATTAATCACAATATTGCATCTAATTTCCTCAAATTGAAGTATGCGCTGAAGATGTTACCCAGTAGGGCGACGAAAGCTTCGCAAACTAACCATCCAGCTCAGAAAACAAAGCCACATCAAAGATTGATGTTGTTGTGTTTTTAATCAAAGCAACCAGGCTTCGGGCAAGCAACAAATATGAACAAAGAGCAGGTTACAGCTCTAACAAAGGCCTAGATACTTAAGATCAGATACAGTATAATAGTGCGTATGTCAATGTAGTTGAAGATTGAACGATCAATCAACGGTTGTTTGCTCAAAACCAACTTCCACAATTTTCGCGGAGGCATCAACACGACAGTCATCGTCTCATCGGTCGCTGTTCAGAAAGAAGTCAGGAATAAACCGTCAGAAGTAATATTGTGATTCATTATTGTAATATTTGTTCACAGACCTTAGTTGTAACATTGTTTATATGTTGGTGTTACAATAAAGAATTCTCGAGTGGCCAATCGGTGTTTTGGTTTATTCGTCCGTTATTACTAAGCGTTTCTGAGAAACTTGAAGCGACAGCGTGAGCCCGAGCGTAGCAAGACCTTGGCATTGACGGTTTATTAGACGTGGCTGACAGCGTAAATAAAACGATTATCGTGAGGTAAGTAAGTGATATTTAAGTGAGGGGTGAATTCAAAGATCTGGAAAATTAGAACCCGTAGAAGGAGCTGACCTGTAAGATGCCTCATGAAATTCCGTAGGGCCCAATGGGTAGCATCTTGATAAGAAGCTGAACAGGCTTGTAGATGGTAGGAGCAAAAGCACTTTTTATTTATAATTTAGATCTGTACAATCCTTATAATTTTGTGTTGAGGGTCTAGACTAATGTTTAATTCTCAAACCGTCAAAAATTACGTGTTGCTGTCCTGCAATTCTTAGCGATTCACACATGTGACCACTACCATATCTGCTGATCATCATGCGCCACCCTTCATCCTTTTTAATGCTAAGCTCTGAGATTTTTTGCAACAACTGTAGTTGCAGCATTGCATTGCTTTGAGCCCATCCCAATCATACAGTGTGCTGTACATTAATAGCTTACATGACAAGCACCTCTAATCAGGTCACCAGATACATCGATATCTGAGGACATTATTAGCAGTATCACCTTATCACATGCATACATGTATACAAGTATTTTCTACAAACGCCTGGGAATTTGAGTTTAATTTAAGAAGTATGAAGTATAGAAGTAGCTAATATTACAGCAACTGAGTTATAGTCCATTTAGCAGAGTGGAATGGGTAGTGGAACAATTAGTGATTAAATTATGTAGAATGATCCTGAAGAAAACAGCCGGTTAACAAACCTAATTGTGCTAAATTTTCATGACCGATTTTCATATGGTACGCATTAGACATTGCAAAGTAACCCTTTAACTTATGTTATGTTGAAAATACTGCGAAATATCATAAAGATCATACATTTTAGGAAAATATATGAGAGTAGGTGGTTATTGACTGAGTAAAGTCACTTCAACCCAAAAAACAGCATTGTATTAATAACTGCATATTTCGTACTTATTCCTATCTACGTAGGACACACCAGTTGTACAGACATGGATAAGTATTATTTACATTAAATAAATTTGATTTAAGGTGAAATTACAAAGTTGCTGTCCTCTCTGACATTAGTTTACGTGTACAATCTGATAGGTAGTCGTCCAGTGGAGCACATTAAGAAATATAGAAATATTGTTTTCGCATTAACAAAAAACCGAGGTATGTGTTTGATGGATTATAAATATTTGGGAAAAAATAAGGCTTGGAGTCACTCTGTACATAGATATATACTGTACAATTCAATAACTATACGGCTTGGTTAGGACAATGAATGTATATATATATATATATCAAATATTTGGCTGATGAAATATTATTAACTTGTCGACAATCTATGATTTGAGATTATATCGTACTTGATCGTGCCTGTAAAAATAACATGCATTTTCGTGTAAATTTATATGTTTATATGAAAATATACATTATTATTATTAGCGTCGGGATAAAACTGTTAATGTACCCTTATCATTATTGTTTCCTTTAATTCCTAGAGGAACATAAGGCTTCAGCCGCGCGTCTCCATTGCGTTCGGTTTTCTGCTAGAGTTTTCACGTGGCTCCAAGTCTGCCCACATGCTTTCATCTCCTCTTCACATGACCTCCTCCAAGTCACCCTTGCACTGACGATCAACTCTCCGCTTCCCTTTCGGCTGGGTTCCACTCGAGCGATGGCTTGTCTGATGATGTCACTTGATACTTTGTTTTCTCAGAGTACGGCCAATCCACCTAACTCCATTTCTGTCTGCTTATTTGTTTCACAGTCGGTTTCTGCTGAGTTGGTCCGCCCTAAGAGATCCCTGTTGCTGATCTTCTTTAGCCGGCCATCTGATCTTGAGTGGTATTGAGCAAAGACAGCTGTTAATGAAGGTCTGTAGTTTGTTTGAAGTGCTCTTCATGACGCACCAAGTCTCTGATCCGTATAGTGGGTAGCAATGACTGACTTCAGATTGGAGTTGAAAATCCGGATGTTATTTTTGATTCTGAGTGCTGTTGACCTCCACACACACTTGGTGAGAGTAATGAAAGTTTGTCTTATCTTGCTGATCCTTGCTTTGATATCCTCTTCAGTTGAGTCCGCCTGTAGTTGAAACGATGGTTTCCAAGTAGGTAGGTAGGTAAAGGAGGTTGTTTCTTTCAGGTTCCTTCCATTTATGCTGGCTGATTGTTGTCTGTTGTTGTTACTGTTGCTGCTGGCCAGGAATCTTCATCACCAATGTACCCTTACAAAGATTTTTGTTTGTGTCCTGAGTGTTCAGTTGTAAGAACTTAGTTTATTTTAAATTTGATTACGGACTGATATCAGTTAGAGAACCCCTGAAAATCGGGAAGTATTGGTTAGGCGTTTCGTCCTACTCTGGGACTCTTCAGTAGTACTCACTCATCACTCCACTGGGGATTAAACATAGAAACTTCGGGTGACGAGGTGAGATTGCTGAATATTCAGCCACTATGGATCAATCCAGTGGCCTGTAAATTCTTGATTTTATGGCTCTACTACCAGCCACACACACCCACCCCCCACTTGTTACGACTTTTCACTGGGATTTCAGTCGTGTTCGTCCCACAGTCAATCACTAGTGGGCACGAGATTGATTTTCAAGCGTTAGTTCGTAGGGAATTGATAGGTGTGTTCGGTTTCAGGAGCTTTAATAATTAAAATAGTAATAATGATTCGCCCAATTCCCAGTCAGTACTTCTAATACCGCATGAAATTCTTAGCATTTCATACAATGTTGCATCTAATTTACCCGACAACAAAAATAAACACTACATGGTAATATTTGAACAAAATTGTTAGTTCTGACATTATCATTACCTTGACCATCTGGGTTTGAATGATCCTGAATGTTTGTGGAATATTCCTAATTTTAGTTGATATTCTATTTGCTACTACTGTGCGTCGGTGGCACAGTGGTTAGGACTCTCGCCGACCATGCACATGGTCCGGGGTTCGAGCTCACGCCGGCGCACACCTGATATCTATGGTCGGCCTGCAAAATTTGGGCTACCAATATCCATGCTGAAAATTCCATACTTGTACCAAAGATACAGTGTGGAATCAAGCTGTAAATCAAAAAAAAATATGTAAAATATCAAAAGGTGTAGTTGCTATTATAATTATTGCCATAATTACCTATACCAACGCAACTTATTGAAGATTAAAGAATAGAAATAGGTAAATTAGTTAAACGTTCGCTGCGGAAGCAGTAGAGTCGAGTTATACGTATGTGATTAAACTGAAGACTGCACTGGCTTTCAATTTCCTTTCTACCAACAGTTGTGATCTTTTAGACGAGCTGGGGTGGACATGGTAATGTGGCTTTCTAGGCACTGTTTGAACCCATCGGGGTTTTCATAACGTCGAATTTCAGATGGTAGTTGGTTCCAAAGAGTGCAAAATTTAAATGGTGAGAACGTTTGCCCTAATGGATTTTCTGTGGGTAGCCACCTTGACAAGGTAGTTGCGGTTTCGCAGCTGATATGACTTAATATTTTCCCACGTTATGGATGAGTTACTGTAGCAGTGTTTCCTAATGACTTTGAAGAGTAGAAATAAGTTGCATTTCACACTGCTTAACCAAAAGGTTCTAATATTAGACGTATACAACAGTAAACATCCTCCACTGGATGGTAAAACACTCAGTTAGACAGGTCCCGTAAGCCGTCAATGCCCAGCTCTCGCTACGCTCGGGCTCACGCTGTCGCTTCAAGTTTCTCAGAAACGCTTAGTAATAACGGACGAATAAACCAAAACACCGATTGGCCACTCGAGAATTCTTTATTGTAACACCAACATATAAACAATGTTACAACTAAGTTCTGTGAACAAATATTACAATAATGAATCACAATATTACTTCTGACGGTTTATTCCTGACTTCATTCTGAACAGCGACCGATGAGACGATGACTGTCGTGTTGATGCCTCCGCGAAAATTGGGGAAGTTGATTTTGAGCAAACAACCGTTGATTGATCGTTCAATCTTCAACTGCATTGACACTTCCCGGCAAAAATGGGATCCATCCCTTAGACATCACTAGTCGCTCAAGTCTGCAACCTCCAAACCTAGCCCTATCACTTCTGGTGTAGTACAAGGTAGTGTCATTGGACCCCTCCTATTTACATTATACATCAAAGACATATGTGCCTCCTTCACGCATGGGAAGCCATTCATCTTTGCAGATGACCTAAAAGTAGCTTATACATTCCAAAGTGATGACTTAGAGAACTTCGAGAATGTAGTACAGAAGGAATTAGAAAAAATGACTGCTTGGTCGTCCATATGGAATCTCCAATTCAATCTGAACAAATGTGGCTGGATCTGCCTCGGCGCACCCTCAATTGACCTGAAATTAACACTCCAATCTGCTAACCTAACCAGACTCCGAAGTGTCGTTGACCTAGGCCTGAGGTACTCTAGTGACTTGACATTCTCTGAGCAAGTAGCATCACAGACTAGAAAATCGAGGATGCTCTTAGGATGCATACTCAGGAACTTCCACGACAATGAAGCCAAGCTAATTCTGTACAAAACATGTGTCAGACCACTACTAGAATACTGTCCATTTATTGTTAGCAGCACTCGCACACGTGATAAGCTAAGGATGGAAAGTATCCAACGATATTTTACCTCAAAACTACTTGGCTATGATTGTAAGAAAGACTACACCTCACGCTGCATGATCCTAAAACTTGACCCACTTTGGACAAGGCGACTTATTATAAACCTAATATTCTTCTTTAAGGTCCTTCACAAAATATCATTCTCAGGGAACAGGGACATACAATTCGCACAGGAAGGTTCTCACCATCTGCGTGACCAAACTTCCACAGTGACAACTCATCCTTTTAGGTCAACACTCCGTGAAAACGTCTCCACAGTCATGTATTCTGAAATATGGAACAGCCTACCCTCGATGTCAGAACTTGCTCTTCGGTTACAAGCTTCAAACGCTCTCTGCATAGACTGTTTCACTCTACTGATTATATTAATAAACTACTTACTCCTAGAACGAATCAACTACTAATCTAGTACAGCACCTAAAAGACGCACTTCAACACCCTTAACAATCTGAAAACTATAAATAAACTAACAGCATGGATGCATAAAGACTTAGTTCGGAAGATACAGGGTTAGTTTACCCTTAGAAATAGGACGTGTCCCTCTATTGTAACCTTCAAACGCTTCCTATATAAACTGTTTCGGCCCAATGACCATCCCAACCAGACCGCACCACTTATTTCTAAGACTCATCAGTTATTAGAACACTAAAACGCTTAGACTCATTAATATATATTATGACACTAAATAAACTCTAAGACTTCGCAAAAATACGTGAAAACACAACTGCAATATAGAAAACTATTTACTAAAGTATAACATACAATTGACATAAACATTTATATATGCATGAAATATTAAATGTCTTTTTCATGTTCACAAACCTTCTCTTTCTGGTATTCTGCTGCTCCTATTCATCTTCTGGTCGAGGTCGAACAACCCTGTACCTAAACTGAAATGAGGATTAATTCCAAACAGTCTACCTCATAACCACTCAAATTCCAGGAACGATCCAATTCTACCATTTGAAGACGCTGGCGAACATGCTGTAAATGAGTTTCCATGATCTGGAATGAAGAAGCAACTGGTTTTCAAACAGTTTTCAAAATTTTACTCAACTTACGTATGTGGTCTGCCATGCAGACACAAATGGAGCAAATGGAGAATTCTGGAATTGACCTCGGCACCATTTGATGTAGTAAAACAATCCAACATGACCTTATCGAGTTTTCGCATCCACAATCAAATTTCTTTCCCGTTATAAAGCTACGACAAGACTTCTGAAAAATGTAACAAATATAACAAATTCATGTAAATTTGTAAATTTATATGAAATACATTATTATTAATAACACTGATCTCAACATCATAAACTTTAAGCCCAAGGTGCTGTTCACAACAAGGTTATATAAGAGAATTGACTTAAAGCTTTTTCCCCAGATATCTGTATTACATTCATGTGATGTCTGGGTTTTTTGTTTATGCGAAGACAATATTTCTATATCTCTTTATGTGTTACACAAACAGACTTTAAGGCAGACTGTTCCGACTGACTAATGTCAGAAAGAACAACCAAACTGTGAATTCATCATATATAAAATTATGTGTAATTTATATAATAACGTATCCATGCAGGAACAATTGGTCTGTTCCTGCATGAACAGGAAGAAATGTAATATTATTGTGGGTGATGTGACAGTTTGTTTCCAGCCAAGTATATCCAGTGTGCCTAAGAACTTATCAAATTTACTTGGGCCTGTGGGTATATCCCAATTGATTTCAGGTAAGTTAAAGTCCCCACATAAGATCTTATGGTCGTATTGTAAGTCGGATAATTGCTCCAGAGTATTAATAAGTTGAGTCTCGTAATTACTGAAGGTGCAAGGTGCTCTGTAGGTGCATCCAATTAATGCTGTTACGTTATTCAAGTGCACGTTGACCCATAGAGTCTCAGGCATGTTAAGTGTACTACTTTCTAGCTGTGATACAGTAAGTGCATTCAGAAAGTACATGAGACAACCCCCTCCCTTACCATCTTCTCTGTCACACCGAAAGTGTGTGTAGTTATCTAAGCTTATTTCTTCATCCAGGATAATAATATATTTCTTCCTGTTTATGCAGGAACATACCAATTGTACAGGCATGGATAAGTTATTATATAAATTACACAAATTGATGTATGATGAATTTACAGTTTGGTTGTTCTTTCTGACATTAGAGTCAGACGGAACAGTCTGCTATAAAGTCTGTTTGTGTAGCACATAAAGAGATATAGAGATATTGTCTTCGCATTAAAAAAACCCAGACATCAGATGAATGTAATACAAATATCTGGGAAAAAAAGCTTGAAGTCAATCCTCTTACATAACTTTGTTGTGAACAGCACCCTCGGCTCAAAGTTTATTGATGTATTATGTTGAGATCAGTGATATATTTATTCTATTTTTTCAGTAGTCTTATCGTAGTTTTATAACAGGAAAGAAATTTGATCGGGGATGCGAAAACTAGATGAGGTCATGTGAAGTTGTTTTACTGCATCAAATGGTGCTGAGGTCGGTTCCAGAATTCTCCATTTGCTCCATTTGTGTCTGCATGGCGGACTGCATTCGTAAGTTCAGAAAAATGTTGAAAACTGTTTGAAAACCAGTTGCTTCTTCATTTCAGATCATGAATACTCATTTACAGCATGTTCGCCAGCGTCTTCAAATGGTAGAATTGGATCGTTCATGGAATTTGGGTGGTTATGAGGTAGATGGTTTGGAATTAATCCTCATTTCAGTTTAGATGCAGGGTTGTTCGACCTCGACCAGAAGATGAATAGGAGTATCAGAGTACCAAAAAGAGAAAGTATGTGAACATTAAAAGGACATTAATGTATATATATAATTGTTTATGTCAACTGTATAATCAATTATTAAGAAATTATTTTTAGTTATAGTTTTTTTTTACGAATTTATGCGAAGTCTTAGAGTCTATTTAGTGTCATGATGTGTATTAATGAGTCTGAGCGTTTTAGTGTTCTAATGACTGATGCGTTTTAGAAATAAGTAATGAGTTCTGGTAGGGATAGACTTTGGGATAAAACAGTTTATATAGCAAGCGTTTGAAGGTTACAATAAAGTGACACGTCCTATTTCTAGGGGTAAACTATTCCTGTATGTTCCGTACTAAGTCTTTATGCATCCATGCCGCTAGTTTATTTATGGTTTTTAGATTGTTAAGGGTGTTGAAGTGCGTCTTTTAGGTGCTGTAGTAGATTAGTAGTTGATTCGTTCTAGGAGTAAATAGTTTATTGATATAGTCAGTAGAGTGAAACAGTCTATGCAGAGAGCGTTTGAAGCTTGTAACCGAAGAGCAAGTTCTGACATCTAGGGGTAGGCTATTCCATATTTTAGAATACATGACTGTGAAGAAGTTTTCACGGAGTGTTGACCTAAAAGAATGAGTTGTCACTGTGGAAGTTTGGTTACGCAGATCGTAAGAACCTTCCTGTGCGAATTGTATGTCCCTGTTACCTGAGAATGATATTTTGTGAAGGACCTTAAAGAAGAATATTAGGTTTATAATAAGTCGCCTTGTCCAAAGTGGGTCAAGTTTTAGGATCATGCACCGTGAGGTGTAGTCTTTCTTACAATCATAGCCAAGTAGTTTTGAGGTAAAATATCGTTGGATACTTTCCATCCTTAGCTTATCACGTGTGCGAGTGCTGCTTATAATAAATGGACAGTATTCTAGTAGTGGTCTGACACATGTTTTGTACAGAATTAGCTTGGCTTCATTGTCGTGGAAGTTCCTGAGTATGCATCCTAAGAGCATCCTCGATTTTCTAGTCTGTGATGCTACTTGCTCAGAGAATGTCAAGTCACTAGAGTACCTCAGGCCTAGGTCAACGACACTTCGGAGTCTGGTTAGGTTAGCAGATTGGAGCGTTAATTTCAGGTCAATTGAGGGTGCGCCGAAGCAGATCCAGCCACATTTGTTCAGATTGAATTGGAGATTCCATAGGGACGACCAAGCAGTCATTTTATCTAATTCCTTCTGCACTACATTCTCGAAGTTCCCTAAGTCATCACTTTGGAATGTATAAGCTACTTTTAGGTCATCTGCAAAGATGAATGGCTTCCCATGCGTGAAGCAAGCGCATATGTCATTGATGTATAGTGTAAATAGGAGGGGTCCAATGACACTACCTTGTACTACACCAGAAGTGATAGGGCTAGGTTTGGAGGTTGCAGACCCGAGTTTAACTATTTGGGACCTGTTGTTAAGGAATGATTTAAGCCATCCTAATAATGGGTCACGTATTCCTAAGGAGTTCAGCTTATTTGTTAGCAGTATATGGTCAACACGGTCAAATGCCTTAGAAATGTCAAAGTAGATGACAAGTACTAGTTGCCGTCTGTCACGACTGCTGGTTACAAAATTGAAGAAGTCTAGGTGACATGTTAAGCATGATCTGGATTTCAGGAATCCATGTTGGTTTGGACTTATAATATTGCAGCTAAGCATATGTTTGATTAAGTTATCTTTGACTAGTCTCTCCATGATTCTAGATGCTATAGGTGTGATATTGATTGGCCGGTAGTTACTGACTTCAGTTTTCGAGCCAGATTTGTGTTTAGGCATAATGAATGTTGTCTTCCATATGTCAGGGTAAGTTTGAGTTTCTAGGGACATTGTGAATATTTTAAGCAGCAGTAGAGGAATGTCAGGGCCACCATATTTATAGAAGTAAGATGATATACCGTCGGTACCGAAACCTTTTGAACTTTTGAGGGTTCTTATAGTTTGGTTAATATTAGCGTAAGTGAATTGAACAGTGCTGATTTTATTTGGTGTGAGTGGAGATGGAGTTTGTGTCATATTAGTAGTAGGGTGTATATCGAGTAGCTGGACTGAGGGCTTAATGTAGTTACCTGCAAACGTTTTGTTGAATAGTTCACATATGTCTGCAGAGTTAGTGCATAGCCTACCTTTGTCTATGAGGAGAGAAATGCTGTGATTTTTGCGATTCATTCGCTTCCTTAAGATTTCTGTGAGTGCATACACTCTAGCAGGACTGGCTACTGCAGTGCGTTCTTCCTTTCTCATACGGTGATCTCGAGCTTGTGAGATGGAGCTAAGGGTGTTAAGTATTAGACCTAGAGTGCCAAAGTCGTGGTGTTTGAAGTAACTTGTTGAGAGTCTCTTCAGTTTCGTACGATCCTTTGGTTTTATGAATGACTTTCTGTGTGGGGAAACCTTTAGTGTTTGGAGTGGAATGACAGCATCTAAGCATGTGTTAGTGTTATGGTAGAAGATGGTTAGGGCTCTCGATAGGTCATCAGTAGTGAAGTATTCATCCCATTTGGAGGATCTTAGCATTGATTCTACTAAGGCCCAGTTTGCCTTACTATAGTTCCTATATATTACTTGTTGTGAAGTGGAGGTATGAGATGCATTGCTACTCAGCGGAAGTGGCAGTGCACATACCACTGTTTTGTGGTCGCTCCCTGGAAACTCAGAACCTACTAGCGTTGAAAGGGGGCTTATATTGTGGCAGAAGATTAAGTCTAGTACGTTATTACCTCTTGTGGGAGTAGTGACAGTTTGTTTCCAGCCAAGTATATCCAGTGTGCCTAAGAACTTATCAAATTTAGTTGGGCCTGTGGGTATATCCCAGTTGATTTCAGGTAAGTTAAAGTCCCCACATAGGATCTTATGGTCGTATTGTAAGTCGGATAATTGCTCCAGAGTATTAATAAGTTGGGTCTCGTAATTACTAAAGGTGCCAGGTGCTCTGTAGGTGCATCCAATTAATGCTGTTACGTTATTTAAGTGTACATTAACCCATAGAGTCTCAGGCATGTTAAGTGTACTACTTTCTAGCTGTGATACAGTAAGTGCATTCAGAAAGTACATGAGACAACCCCCTCCCTTACCACCTTCCCTGTCACACCGAAAGTGTGTGTAGTTATCTAAGCTTATTTCTTCATCCAAGATGTTCGAATGACACCAAGATTCAGTGATGACAATTACAGGGGGTTTGTATATTACTGTGAGTGCTCTGAGCATCGGCAATTTATTTAGAACAGATCTAGCATTTATGAGGATTAGGTAAAGATGAGAGTTGAAGTAGCATTTGAAGTATTTAAGTTCGTTAGTCAGCCCCGAATATGGTTCAGCACCCAGTAGTTCTGCTTGACATGATGATCCTATGTTAAGAGGAGTTTCAGCATCATGCTCACCTATGTCTACCGAGTTGGTGTGTGCTGTTTTCGGTGAAGAATTAGGAATTGGAGTACTGGATTTGCTATAGACCGAGGAATTTTTATTTTTAGTCAGGTTACAGAAGTGGGTAGGGTTCTTTATTTGACCTATACTTGTGCAGGTGTCAAGTGTGCCTAATGGATACGGGTGCACTAGACCGTTCCTGTTTTCATGCAAGGAGGGAGCCAGCTCTAGTGGTTTAGGAGTGTTAACATCCCTACCAGCTGTTTTTTCAACGCTGACAGGGACGCGGGGGATAAAAAATGATTGGATCCTTTTGATGACCATGGCTTATTATTCCACCTATTGTTTGATGCTAGTTGTGTCCTTGTGTGGGTTTCGTGTGTACTGCATTGTGGGTTAGTTCCCAGCAGACTTGTACCATATATCCGGTCAAAATTTGTTTGTGTGCCATACTCTGAAGACCCTAAGTTGTTGATAGCCGAGTTCTGACTATTACCACTTGTACTATTGAGGGTGACATTGTTGTGACATTGGATATCAGTGTGTGCCATGGTGCGATTTAGCACGTTGTGGGTGCTAGTACTATTGACCGTGGGAAGTGTGGGTTTATTTAAGCTGCCACTGTTTTTGTTTGTATGATTTAGGGGCATATTTTCCTTACCTTTAGCAATGAAGTTATGGCTAGGAGAAGACAAAGTGGAATTTCGGGGGGTTTTGGCTTTTTTTCTGGGGTTATTTAATGGCATTTTAGATTCTGCGGTGATGGGTGGTATGGTTTTATTATTTATTTGGTTACAGTCTAGTGGCCTTTCGGCTGGTGTTGCACTCTGATGGGATATTTCTGTGTGTTTTGAGAGGGGTGATGCGGTGGGGTCTACTGTATCTTTCACAGGGTTGGGAATAATGGCTGCTTGCAATGTCCTATTACCTATTTCACAATTAGTCTTAGAGAGATAGTTGTATGCGCGCCTTTCTATGACTGTTTTGTCCACCCCGACCTTTATATGTTTGTAGTTTCTGGCTTGCGATAGGGTGTGTTGGGAGTGGATGAATTTTCTGGTCTCTGCCGGTGTTTCGAACTGAAAACGAATAGGACAACACTTTTCATGTTGACTCTTCTTCAGCCTATAGCACTTAGTCTTGGAGTTAGGCATTTTCGCTTCACTAAGTAAGATGCGCTGTACCTTTTTTAGTGCCTCATTGTCCGGAACGTTGTAGACAATAGCACTCAGTTTTGCGTCGAGTCGTTTTGTTACTTCTGTGGTAACAAAATTAATGAGGTTATCTACCTTAGTTACCGATTCTGTGTCAAGCTTGTTAAGGTTTACAGTTTTCATGAGGATAGTTAGAGGTGTCAGTTCACAGACCTGCGATCTGATATCGCTGATCTGATCTGATAATTTGGATATCTCGGTATTGGTTTCGATGTTTCCAGCATTTACTGACTTACTGTTTTTTATTTCCCTTAACTCAGCCTTAAGTTCCTCTATAGACAACTTTAGAAGTTCTATTTCTGAAGATAGTACTGAAGAAGAGCTTGATGGCTGGAGTTTCTCCATAAGCACATAAGGTGAAGGGAGGGTTTCTGTATGATAATAATAATAATAATGTATATTCTCATATAAACATATAAATTTACATGAAAATGCATTCCATTTTTACAGGCACGATCAAGTATGATATATTATCAAATCGTAGATTGTCTACAAGTTAATAATGTTTCAACAGTTAAATATTTGATATATATATATATAATTACATTCATTGTCTGAACTAGGCTGTATAGTTATTGAATTGTACAATTGTCCTCCAGGTTAAGCGGGAAACTTGACTTCGTTTCGTTTTCATCCCGTGGTTGTCGGCATACGATAACCAACCAATATTGAGGTAAGTACAACGTTTACAAGGGATTGAAAGCTGTTTTTAGAAAAGTAAAAGTGCTGAGGTGAATCAATAAAGTGTAATGAAATGGGTAAGTGCAAGTATCACTAATAAATGCATTAATATAGGAAACTCCCTAGGCTGACAAGGTTCATTTGCAATGTATAATGCTTTCTGTACAGTTTGCACCATCATGATGTCCACTTTTGATTTTAATACATTTTTTCCTTATGTCGGTTTTTTTATTTTATGCTTTTTTGTGCATTTGGTGCACAACCGTAACCTACAGAGAATAGGAATAGAATAAGTCGAATCAAATTCATAAAAAGCTATAGAATGTTAGGTTTAACGGGATATAATGAGTATCAAGTAAAGACGTTATTAGAAAATAAATGAGATGAGACATTGTGAAGTGGTATTTAAAGATCAGACAATGGACAGCAAGTTAGTTTATAAGATGCTCCATAAATCTGTGCAGAGTCAACTTGGTCGCATCTCAACAATAGGCTGAGCGAATGGTATATATTTAAAGGTAGAAGCATGATCTGTCAAGGCGTTCATTATTATCTTTTTCAAGATAAAGATCTAAGCCCTCATAAAAATCAGAAATATCTCGAGCCTTTAATTTGTATATTGCTGTTCCTGCAGAATGGGTGGTACTGAATTTTTAGTAGTAGTGCTAATACTAGCTGTCACTACAGTTTTATCCTCAGTTTCAGCTCGACGCTTACGGCATACAAGTGAGTTATGTGACTCACTATAATCGTTTTTAAGGGCCATGTTGCTTTATGTAGGAATCAAGGACATTAAATAAGTCACCAGATTTACAGGGTATTGGGTTCGTTGGATTTTACTTTGATTAACCATAACTATTAGAAATGAGAGTTAATGGTTACAGGTATGGAAGTAGTATAGTACTTGTGCAAGTATTACAACAAGATAAATTTTATGTAAAGAATCACGCAAAAATGTAACACAAACGTTGAACGTATCGTGTACTAAACACTCCCCGGGAAAAATGGGATCCATCCCTTTTTCCCATCACGACCGATACACGTTGACTTGGATGCCATTGCGAGAACCTGGGTCACATGGACAGAGCTGAAATCGAAAACAAACAGAAAAGCCAACACACCACAAGCATACTCACAGCACAATCTCACACATCGATGACGACCTACGCCCTCCAGTTAAACGCATTCTCTTGACATCTTGCAACACAATCGCCACTTGCTAGAATGACTCTCGCAGAATGCAAAGTGACCATAGCACCACCTCATGAAACTCCTCACACATCCTCTTATCTACCTCTCACTACCAATTACCGCTGTGATCGCTTGTCACTCATTCTGCCTCAGTTCTAGTAACGGTGACGCACGCAAGCCTCAGCTGTCTACACTACCGCTCCCCGGCGTGTGGGACCACGGCCTAAATAGAAACATTCACACTCAATCATTGATTCCACAGCTAATCGTTATCTTCTGTGCATGTCATTCTCAGCAATAGCCTCCCCGACGTATACGACCCATCTGCTGTCTCTAACATCAATCAATTCATTCACGGATGTAGAAGACAAGAAACAACTTCAGATGTAAGCACGACAAAAATTTTAACAAAATTACGCAATAACAACAAGGTACGAAAACAACGAGTAAACACAATGAATCCAAGAACACCAATTGACATGGCACACCACAGGTATACATAAACAGTACAATAACGTTGCAGATCGTGTCTCGATGTAATTCCTTTGAAGAATCGCAGGACTTACACCAGGACGCCTGTCAATGCAGTTGAAGATTGAACGATCAATCAACGGTTGTTTGCTCAAAACCAACTTCCACAATTTTCGCGGAGGCATCAACACGACAGTCATCGTCTCATCGGTCGCTGTTCAGAAAGAAGTCAGCAATAAACCGTCAGAAGTAATATTGTGATTCATTATTGTAATATTTGTTCACAGACCTTAGTTGTAACATTGTTTATATGTTGGTGTTACAATAAAGAATTCTCGAGTGGCCAATCGGTGTTTTGGTTTATTCGTCCGTTATTACTAAGCGTTTCTGAGAAACTTGAAGCGACAGCGTGAGCCCGAGCGTAGCAAGAGCTGGGCATTGACGGTTTACGAGACGTGGCTGACAATTTCTGACGGCAGAAACAGATCTGGCGGATTCAGACAGTTGGTGAAAGTTTTGATAGTTACTGTTCATCTTTCCTGGTGCCGGTCAAGTCCTCTTTGAACAAGCAATATCTGGGACGTTTTTGGAATTGGGTCAAGTTCAACAATGCCTGGGTCAATGAAGGGACAGAGCGTCATGGTTGCAAACAGGAAAGTGAATCATGGTGACTTGTCTGTTAATTGTAACGATGTGTCTGATGTTAAGCATGACATGGTTGATGTTACTGTTTCGCCGTTCAGGGATAATAGGAACATCAAACTCCCTAAATTTGAACCACGGTGTTTCGACGGAAACCCGGCTGATTATTTACAATTTGTAAAGGAGTTTGTGATCATGTTGAGTGGTGTTTTATTAAATGATGAATTGAAATTGATGTATTTGATGAGGTATTGCACTCGAGATGCTTCAAGAGCTATACAGTGCTGTAAGTTTATGGAGCCAAAAGAGGGCTACTACGAGGCTATGAGCATACTACGTCAAAGGTTTGGAAGGCCTTCGATGATTGCAGGGAAATTATTCGAGGCTGTTAAGGGTAATGGTGATCAATTACAGGATGACTCCAAGGCACTCATTGAGTTTTTGGATAATTTGCTGAATTACAAGAATGCATTGATTTCGATGAATTGCATGAGTGTCCTCAACTCGAGTTTTATACTAAAAGTAATAGCAAGACGCCTACCTACTCGACTGCAAAGGAAGTGGGTGAAGATAAGCTCCCGTATGGAGGATGAGGGTATCGAGCCAAAGTTTGATGATATCCTGAAACTAGTAAAAGATAGTGTCAATCTATCTATGAGCAAGTTCGCCAGTATATTGAATCTCACCCCTAGAATAGAGCAGTGTGAGGGTAAAACGCAATCATTGATGACGAGTAGGCCTCAGAGAGGTGGATATCGAGAAGGCTCCATGATGTCTAGTAATGCATATAGACCTAGTGAGTGTAACAGGTTTCGTAGTACATCCTCAACAGATGAGTTACAAGATGCAAGACAAACACGGTTGTGTTTTACACGTGTGCAAGAGGTGCATACAGAAGTGAACTTTGAATCAGTGAGCAAGTTCAGTGATAAGCTAAATGTAAACTCCAGGCCTGACTCCGATTTGTGTGACGATAACGGTGTGGTTAAGAAGTCTGTAGTTGCAACTGGTAAGCCATTGTTGAATAGAGTGTCACAGAATAGAGTTACTGCTTCAGAGTGCAGTTCTGACTCCACAAGTTTACAAGGTATTACTAGTCAGAGTGAAGGTATAAAACCTTTTAGGATTTGTGAGGAGGAACCCAAATTGTCTACTTCTGTTATTAAAGAGTTTGAAAGTGATGAAGTATGACGGTAAATTGAACATTTGTGTTAATGATCATGATAGTGCAGATTTGTCTTTGGTTGATGATAATGAATTGAGGGATGTGCCTAATACCGCTAACCTAAAAAAGGGTTCTGTACAGCTCAAAGGTGAAGTAGAAATAAATGCAGTTGCAGCAGGCATGTATACTTGTAAGACCGTCAGTGTAATTGATCAGCGTGTAGCCCACCTATGATCAGATGATAGTGCTAAATCTGAGCTGATAGTAAATGACGGCAGTGGTGGTGGTCTTGCAGGTAGACAAATTTCTGAAAGTCGAGCAACAACAGCTTCTTATCCACCGCTAAGTTCATCAACTTTTGTCACTCAGTCGTCGTTGGTGTTGTCATCCACAATGAAACAGACGCTCATCAACTCAAGTATCTTGTGCAATGACTTTGATAGCATTGGTGCATTTGAAAAGACGAAAGATATTGCTCAGTTTAGTGAGAATAAGCAAAGTGTAAACGAAAGAGTAATTGTTAAATTGACTTGCATGAATAAAGGCATTTCTAGTTTCAAGTTACTAATTGAATGTTATTATCTTTGGTGTAAATTACTCTGTGTCTACGCTTGTTTGACCAGATACGTCGTGTGTTTGTTCGTCATCTATATTCTATGATACAATGACATGAGCGTGTTACCGTTCAGATTTGAGGATATATCTGATAGAGGGAAGTGTGCAAATGAACTCTGCGACGATTTTCCAACCTAGGGCGTCAACCTGAGAAGGGTTGTAGGCGTACTGGTGTAAGTCCTACAATTCTTCAAAGGGTAGAGCATCAATGAGCAGTCCAATGTGCTTGGTGTGTGATTTTGTACATATGTTCATGTTGTATATACTGAATTGATATCATCTGTCATCTAGCTGTTGGCAACTTTGTTTGTGTCCGGACGGCTTCCACTTGGATCATCAACCTGAGGAGGAATGTAGGCGTACTGCTGTAAGTCCTACAGTTCTTCAAGGGTAGTTTGTCTTGTTGGAATCCAAAACATTTGATGTGTTGATTGTACATATGTTTGTGTTAAATAATTGTGTGATTTCCAATTATTGTAATTGTTGGTTAATCTCGTGTGTGTTTGGATGTTCCACGAATTACAATCGTCAACCTGTGGAGGGTTGTAGGCGTACTGGTGTAAGTCCTGCGATTAATAATAATAATATATATTCTCATTTTTTACATGAGGGACGCCAGTTTACAGGCATCATCAATTCGATAAGTTACACATAATATTAATAAGCATATTTAGTAAAGATTATTAATAAGGTACAATTTTTTCCCTAGCTATGTAGGGTACACCAATTGTATAGGCATGCATGGATATTGTTTTAATAATAATATTATATTCCTTCCTGTTTATGCAGGAACATACCTATTGTACGGGCATGGATAAATTGTTATATAAATTACACAATTTGATGTATAATGGATTTACAGTTTGGTTGTCCTTTCTGACATTAGAGTCAGTCGGAAAAGTCTGCTATAAAGTCTGCTTGTGTAGCACATAAAGAGATATAGAAATATTGTCTTCGCATTAACAAAAAACCCAGATATCAGATGAATGTAATACAGATATCTGGGAAAAATTAAGCTTGAAGTCAATTCTCTTATATAACTTTGTTGTGAACAACACCCATGGCTTAAAGATTATTGATGTATTATGTTGAAATCAGTGATATATTTATTCCACTTTTCAGCAGTATTATCGTAGTTTTATAACAGGAAAGAAATTTGATCGTGGATGCGAAAACTAGATAAGGTCATTGTGAATGGAGATGAAGGTTGAACGATCAATTCATGGTTGTTTGCTTAAAATCAACTTCCCCAATTTTCGCGGAGGCATCAATACGACAGTCATCGTCTCATCGGTCGCTGTTCAGAAAGAAGAGTGAAACATCGTCAGAAGTAATCTTATGATTTATTATTGTAATATTTGTTTTCAGACCTTAGTTCGCTTATTCCTTTTATATGTTGGTGTAACAATAAACAAATCTCAAGCGGCAGATCGGTGTTTTGGTTTTTGCGTCCGTTATAACTAAGCGTTTCTGAGAAATCTTCGAAGAACAGCGTGGGCCCGAGCGTAGCGAGAGCTGGGCATTAACGGTTTATGAGACGTGATTGACAGTTTCTGACGATAGAAACAGATCTGGCGGATTGAAACAGTTGGTGAAAGTTTGGATAGTCGCCGTTCATTTTTCCTGGTGCCGGTCAAGTCCTCTTTGAACAAGCAATATCTGGGACGTTTTTGGAATTGGGTCAAGTTCAACAATGCCTGGGTCAAAGAAGGGACAGAGCGTCATGGTTGCAAACAGGAAAGTGAATCATGGTGACTTGTCTGTTAATTGTAACGATGTGTCTGATGTTAAGCATGACATGGTTGATGTTACTGTTTCGCCGTTCAGGGATAATAGGAACATCAAACTCCCTAAATTTGAACCACGGTGTTTTGATGGAAACCCGGCTGATTATTTACAATTTGTAAAGGAGTTTGAGATCATGTTGAGTGGTGTTTTATTAAATGATGAATTGAAATTGATGTATTTGATGAGGTATTGCACTCGAGATGCTGCAAGAGCTATACAGTGCTGTAAGTTTATGGAGCCAAAAGAGGGCTACTACGAGGCTATGAGCATACTACGTCAAAGGTTTGGAAGGCCTTCGATGATTGCAGGGAAATTATTCGAGGCTGTTAAGGGTAATGGTGATCAATTACAGGATGACTCCAAGGCACTCACTGAGTTTTTGGATAATTTGCTGAATTACAAGAATGCATTGATTTCGATGAATTGCATGAGTGACCTCAACTCGAGTTTTATACTAAAAGTAATAGCAAGACGCCTACCTACTCGACTGCAAAGGAAGTGGGTGAAGATAAGCTCCCGTATGGAGGATGAGGGTATCGAGCCAAAGTTTGATGATATCCTGAAACTAGTAAAAGATAGTGTCAATCTATCTATGAGCAAGTTCGCCAGTATATTGAATCTCACCCCTAGAATAGAGCAGTCTGAGGGTAAAACGCAATCATTGATGACGAGTAGGCCTCAGAGAGGTGGATATCGAGAAGGCTCCATGATGTCTAGTAATGCATATAGACCTAGTGAGTGTAACAGGTTTCGTAGTACATCCTCAACAGATAAGTTACAAGATGCAAGACAAACACGGTTGTGTTTTACACGTGTGCAAGAGGTGCATACAGAAGTGAACTGTGAACCAGTGAGCAAGTTCAGTGATAAGCTAAATGTAAACTCCAGGCCTGACTCCGAATTGTGTGACGATAACGGTGTGGTTAAGAAGTCTGTAGTTGCAACTGGTAAGCCATTGTTGAATAGAGTGTCACAGAATAGAGTTACTGCTTCAGAGTGCAGTTCTGACTCCACAAGTTTACAAGGTATTACTAGTCAGAGTGAAGGTATAAAACCTTTTAGGATTTGTGAGGAGGAACCAAAATTGTCTACTTCTGTTATTAAAGAGTTTGAAAATGATGAAGTTGACGGTAAAGTGAATATTCGTGATAATGATCATGATACTTCACAGTTGTCTTTGGTTGATCATTATGAGATGAGGGATATGCCTACTACTGCTAAGTTAAATAAAGGTTCTGTACAACTATAACGTGAAGTAGAATTGAACGCAGATGCAGTTCCAAAAGGTGTGCATACTTGTGAGACAGTCAGTGTAATTGATCAGCATGTAGCCCACCTATCATCAGATGATAGTGCTAAACCCGAACTAGTAGTGAAAGACAGCAGTGGTGGTAATCTTGCAGTTGGACAACTATCTGAGAGCCGAACAAGAACAGCTTCTGATCCACCACTAAGTTCATCACCTTGTGTCACTCAGTCATCGTTGGTGCTGTCATCCACAATGAAACAGATGCCCATCAACCCAAGTATCTTGTGCAATGACTATGGTAGTATCAGTTCGTTTGAAAGGACGAATATCAGTGGTCAGTTTAGTGTGGATAAGCCAAGTGTAAACGAAAGAGTAATTGTTAAATTGACTTGCATGAATAAAGGCATTTCTAGTTTCAAGTTACTAATTGAATGTTATTATCTTTGGTGTAAATTACTCTGTTTCTATACTTGGTTGATGAGATATGTCGTGTGTTTGTTGGTCATCTATATTCTATGATACAATGACATGAGCGTGTTACCGTTCAGATTTGAGGATATATCTGATAGAAGGAAGTGTGCAAATGAACTCTGCGACGATTTTCCAACCTAGGGCGTCAACCTGAGAAGGGTTGTAGGCGTACTGGTGTAAGTCCTACAATTCTTCAAAGGGTAGCGCATCAATGAGCAGTCCAATGTGCTTGGTGTGTGATTTTGTACATATGTTCATGTTGTATATACTGAATTGATATCATCTGTCATCTAGCTGTTGGCAACTTTGTTTGTGTCCGGACGGCTTCCACTTGGATCATCAACCTGAGGAGGAATGTAGGCGTACTGCTGTAAGTCCTACAGTTCTTCAAGGGTAGTTTGTCTTGTTGGAATCCAAAACATTTGATGTGTTGATTGTACATATGTTTGTGTTAAATAATTGTGTGATTTCCAATTATTGTAATTGTTGGTTAATCTCGTGTGTGTTTGGACGTTCCACAACTTACAATCGTCAACTTGAGATGGGTTGTAGGCGTACTGGTGCAAGTCCTCCAATTCTTCAAAATAATTCCTCCAAGACATGATCCGCGAGGTTATTTGTACTGTTTGTGTATACATGTTGTGTGTCTTCGCAATGTGTGATTTTGGAATAGTTGTGTTTACTCGTTGTTTTCGTGTCTTGTTGTTATTGCGTAATTTTGTTAAAATTTTCGTCGTGATTACTTCCGAAGTTGTGTCCACTTTTCTACATCCGTGAATGAATTGATTGATGTTAGAGACAGCAGATGGGTCGTATACGCTGGGGAGGCTAGGCTATTGCTGAGAATGAAACGCACACGGAGATAATTGTTAGCTGCGGTCCCACACGCCGGGGAGAAATGGTGTAAGCGACTGAGGCTCGCATGCGTCACCGCTACTAGAACTGAGGCAGAATGAGTGACAAGCGATTTCAATGGTAATTGGTAGTGAGTAATTAAGAGGATGTGCGTAGAGTATCGTGAGGTGCTGCCATGGTCACTTTGCATTCTGCAAGAGTCATTCTAGCAAGTGGCGATTGTGTTGCAAGATGTCAAGAGGAGGTCTCTGTCTGGAGGCGCAGGTCGTCATTGATGTGTGAGATTGTGCTGTGGGTATGCTTGTGGTGTGTTGGCTTTTCTGTTTGTTTTCCATTTCAGCTCTGTCCGTGTGACCCAGGTTCTCGCAATGGCATCCAATTCAACGTGCATTGGTCGTGAAGGAAAAAACGGTTGGATCCCTTTTTTGCCGGGGAGTGTCAATGGAGTTGAAGATCGAACGATCAATTCATGGTTGTTTGCTCAAAATCAACTTCCCCAATTTTCGCGGAGGCATCAATACGACAGTCATCGTCTCATCGGTCGCTGTTCAGAAAGAAGAGTGAAACATCGTCAGAAGTAATCTTATGATTTATTATTGTAATATTTGTTTTCAGACCTTAGTTCGCTTATTCCTTTTATATGTTGGTGTAACAATAAACAAATCTCAAGCGGCAGATCGGTGTTTTGGTTTTTGCGTCCGTTATAACTAAGCGTTTCTGAGAAATCTTCGAAGAACAGCGTGGGCCCGAGCGCAGCGAGAGCTGGGCATTAACGGTTTATGAGACGTGATTGACAGTCATGTTGGATTGTTTTACTACATCAAATGGTGCCGAGGTCGATTCCAGAATTCTCCATTTGCTCCATTTGTGTCTGCATGGCGGACCACATACGTAAGTTGAGTAAAATGTTGAAAAACTATTTGAAAACCAGTTGCTTCTTCATTTCAGATCATGAATACTCATTTACAGCATGTTCGCCAGCGTCTCCAAATGGTAGAATTGGATCGTTCCTGGAATTTGATTGATTATGAGATAAAAGGTTTGGAATTAATCATAGCAGTTAGAATACAGTTAAACATGCAGAGAAGTACTTTTGATCCAGCAACCGGTGAATTTTTTATTCTTTTCGATCTGGTATCAGAGTAACCGCGGACCATTCCATTCAATATGTCGAATAAGGCATGCAGGAGCAGATCATTACCATCGAATGAATCAGCTTGATCTGAGATGCAGCTTTCAGCATGTTTTCGTTATATCATGGATATCCAGGTTTATTGGCGCTGTATATGCAGTGATTCTTCAAAGGAATTGCATCAAGATATGATCCGCGATTTTGTGTGTACTGTTTGTATATACGTGTGGTGTGTCATATCATTTGGTGTATTTTGGATTCATTGTGTTTACTTGTTGTTTTCGTGTCTTGTTGTTATTGCGTAATTTTGTTAAAATTTTCGTCGTGATTACTTCCGAAGTTGTGTCCACTCTTCTACATCCGTGAATGAATTGATTGATGTTAGAGACAGCAGATGGGTCGTATACGCTGGGGAGGCTAGGCTATTGCTGAGAATGAAACGCACACGGAGATAATTGTTAGCTGCGGTCCCACACGCCGGGGAGAAATGGTGTAAATGACTGAGGCTCGCATGCGTCACCATTACTAGAACTGGGCAGAATGAGTGACAAGCGATTTCAGTGATAATTGTTTGCGAGTAGATTCGAGGACGTGCGTGGAGTATCATGAGGTGGTGCTATGGTCACTTTGCATTCTGCGAGAGTCATTCTAGCAAATGGCGATTGTGTTGCAAGATGTCAAGAGAATGCTTTTAACTGGAGGGCGTAGGTCGTCATCGATGTGTGAGATTGTGCTGTGAGTATGCTTGTGGTGTGTTGGCTTTTCTGTTTGTTTTCGATTTCAGCTCTGTCCATGTGACCCAGGTTCTCGCAATGGCATCCAAGTCAACGTGTATCGGTCGTGATGGAAAAAAATGGATGGATCCCAATTTTGCCGGGAGTGTCAATGGAGTTGAAGATTGAACGATCAATCAACGGTTGTTTGCTCAAAACCAACTTCCACAATTTTCGCGGAGGCATCAATACGACAGTCATCGTCCAGTCGGTCGCTGTTCAGAAAGAAGTCAGCAGTAAACTGTCAGAAGTAATATTGTGATTCATTATTGTAATATTTGTTCACAGACCTTAGTTGTAACATTGTTTATATGTTGGTGTTACAATAAAGAATTCTCGAGTGGCCAATCGGTGTTTTGGTTTATTCGTCCGTTATTACTAAGCGTTTCTGAGAAACTTGAAGCGACAGCGTGAGCCCGAGCGTAGCAAGAGCTGGGCATTGACGGTTTACGAGACGTGGCTGACAACGTCTACAACCCTTCACCGGCTGACGATTGTAAGTTGTGTAATGTACGGACAGAAACAAGATTAACCAAAAATTACATGAATTGGAACCCACTCAACTTCATAAAACAAACATATGTACAATCAGCACATCAAATGTTTTGGATTCCAATAAGACAAACTACCCTTGAAGAACTGTAGGACTTACAGCAGTACGCCTACATTCCTCCTCAGGTTGATGATCCAAGTGGAAGCCGTCCGGACACAAACAAAGTTGCCAACAGCTAGATGACAGATGATATCAATTCAGTATATACAACATGAACATATGTACAAAATCACACACCAAGCACATTGGACTGCTCATTGATGCTCTACCCTTTGAAGAATTGTAGGACTTACACCAGTACGCCTACAACCCTTCTCAGGTTGACGCCCTAGGTTGGAAAATCGTCGCAGAGTTCATTTGCACACTTCCCTCTATCAGATATATCCTCAAATCTGAACGGTAACACGCTCATGTCATTGTATCATAGAATATAGATGACGAACAAACACACGACGTATCTGGTCAAACAAGCGTAGACACAGAGTAATTTACACCAAAGATAATAACATTCAATTAGTAACTTGAAACTAGAAATGCCTTTATTCATGCAAGTCAATTTAACAATTACTCTTTCGTTTACACTTTGCTTATTCTCACTAAACTGAGCAATGTGTTTCGTCTTTTCAGAAAAGCTGTTGGTGCTCTGCTTGTAGAAGGTTGTCTAACTATAAGATAACCACCACTGCTGTCTTTTATGATTAGCTCCTTTTCAGCCTCGATATCTATCAATAGGTGGGCTACACGCTGATCAATTACACTGACGTTCCCACAAGTGTCCATACCTTCTGCAACTGCACCTGCCTTTAAGTCTACTTCACGTTGAAGTTGTACAGAACCTTTGTTCAACTCAGCAGTAGTAGGCACTCCGCTCATCTCATCATAATCAACCATAGACAAAAGCGCACTATCATGACCACTGTCAGAAATATCCACTTTACCTCCGTTTGTTTGATCAACTTCATCATTTGCAAACTCTTTATTAACAGCAGTAGATGATTTGGGTTCTTCCTCACAAATCCTTAAATTTTTTATAACTTTGCTCTGATAGTGATACCTCGTAAACATGTGGAGTCGGAGCTAGCCTCTGAATCTGTAACTGCCTTCTCCTGCACAAAATGCGGTGTCATCTGTGACGCTCTATTCAACAACGGCTTACCAGCTGCAACTGCAGGCTTCTTCACCGCATCATTACCGTCACACAATTTGTAGTCAGAACTTGATGACGCTGATTCCACATTCAGCTTACTGCTAAACTTGGTCACTTCTTCACGGTTCACCTTTGTATGCGCTTCTTGCAAACGCGTAAAACACAACCGTGTTTGTCTCGCAACTTGTAGCCTATCTGTTGGGGATGTCCCACGAAAGCTGTTACACTCACTAATTTTATCTGGATCACTAGACCCCATAAAGCTTTCTCGATATCCACTTCTCTGAGACCGTTTCGTCATGAATGGTTGCATTTTGCTCTCAGACTGCTCTATTCTAGGGGTGGGATGCAATATACTGGCAAACTTGCTCATAGATTAATTGCCACCATCTTTTACCAGTTTCAGGATATCATCGAACTTTGCCTCGATACCCTCATCCTCCATACGAGAGCTTATCTTCACCCACTTCCTTTGCAGCCGAGTAGATAGGCGTCTCGCCATTGCCTCTAGGACGGAAGTTAACTTCAGATCGCTCATACAATTAATCAAAATCAACGTATTCTTGTAAGTCATCACATTATCCAAAAACTCAGAGAGTGCCTTCTAGGCATCTTGTAATTGACTACCATTACCTTTAGCAGTCCCGAATACGTTCCTTACGATCACCGAAGGTCTTCCGAATGTTTGACGCAGTATACTCATTGCCTCAGAGTGTCCTTCGTCTGGGGGCATGAACTTACAGCACTGTATAGCTCTTGAAGCAACTCCAGTGCAGTACCTCATCAAATACGTCAACTCCATTTCATCATTTAATAAAAACTACTCAACATGATTTCAAACTCCTTTACAAACTGTAAGTAGTTAGCTGGGTTTCCGTCGAAACACAGAGGTTCAAATTTAGGCCTATTATTCCTAGACTGCAAAAACATGAACAACAGACTCATCATGCTGAGCATCATACATATCATTACATGTAACAGACAAGTCAACATGACTTACTTCCCTGCTTGCTTCCAAGACGCTCTGTCCCTTCCTTGACCCAGGAATCATTGAACTTGACCGAAATTTCAGAAAAGTTCCAGATAATCCTTCTCCAAAGAAGACTGGCAAGCACCAGGAAAGACGAACGGAAATTATCCAAATACTATCAGAAACTGTCAGTCAAGTCTCATAAACTGTCAGTGTACAGCTGTTGCTATGCTGGACCTCACGCTGTCTCTCGAAGATTTTCAGAAACGTTTGCTATTAACTTACGCGAAAACCAGAACACTGATTGGCGACTCAAGAATCATTTATTCTTACGCCAACATATAACCAGCGATACTGTTATTACAGAAGGTCTAAGAATGAATGTTATAACAATGCATCAGGATTATACTTCTGATGGTTTTTCAATCTTCTTCTGAACAGCGGAGGATGAAACGATGACTGGTGGATTGATGACCAGCAAAAAATACAGAGGAGTTGGGTTTGAGCAAACAACCGTGGATTGATAGCTCATTCTTCAACTACTTTGACATGAGCTGAGGTGTATCCATGGGTTATGGGTATGAACTTATTAAGATTCCTTAATCAAGAGAAATTAGGCTTCTGTCCTGACAGGTTTTCTATTTCTATCGGTATGAGTTATTATATCCGGAAATAAAAAAAAACCACGCGCGCTCCTTGAATACGACGTGCTTTTTCCTCTCCAACCGGAAAATACCAATTCTGTGAATTATCCGTTTGGGAAACCTGATCTTCCTAGCCGGTGAATTTAATTCAACCATTACTTACATAGTAAATCTCTGTGTGGTAAGTCCAGCTGTCTCGAACTACTGCCAAAGCTTCAGGTGCTACTTTTGTAGCAGCATCTTCCTCACTCGTTCAGAGAAACAAGACTTGTTGGTCTACCACGTGATTGCCGTGAAGCCGATCATTCAGAAAGTACTAGGTAAAGTCGAAAACCTTTTCTTTTCCTTGCCTTACACTTTTTCAGTCTTATTCTTGCTCTTTTGGTTAGAAACTGTTGCTCTCTTAGACGTACATAGCATAATTTATAGTGATTGTTAATATGGTTGTTGAAAGCAGCCTTAAAAAAGCCACTAGAATACCGTACTCTGTAGTCACAAGGGCTTCAGCCAGGGAAGGAAAAAATCCAGGGATTTCAACCCCTTCCCGCATACCGATCCTAAAGACTCGTGTAGCTTTAGTCTGCCCTGATACAACGCCTGCATTGCCACAGTCTAGTACTGAAACGGCACAGGCAATACCACAAGGACAGAATTCTACACCTGCATCAACTGTAGGCCAGTGTGTGAAACACATCAAGCCTAAAAGGAAACGTTCAAGACGTCATAAGACCTCGAAGGCGTCATCAAGGAAAGGGGATGAATGCCAGGCGTGCAGCATCACAGTTTCTAAAACTGATTCAGCGTTTGAATGTAATTTTTGCAAACGATGGGTGCACTGCCGTTGTGACAAAGAAGTACCGAAAGCATACTATGAGTTTATGAGAAATAACCCATGCCCATGGTTTTGGTACGTGTGTCCACTTTGTCGCCCTGGCATAGTCCCACAAAGCGTGTCTGCGGATAGCAGAAATAACATGCTCTTGTGCCCCAACACAGTATCATGCAGCTCCCCCCTGCTAAACTCGCACTGCCGAAACTGGTCAAAGACTTAAAGAAGGACACACCAGCCCTACTGACTGGAAATGCCAATTCTCACAAGGTGAAGATTAGCAAGGTTCCATCCACATCAGGGGAGGGCAAAATTACAAAGGCACCACTTGCATCCACTAGCAAGCCTGGCAACACAAAAAAGGCTGTCCAGGTACCGACGAAGCCTAATGTTGCTAATGATGCAAAGGACTGCAAGAAGCCGAAGGCAAAACCTAAGTCTGAGGGTAGTCGGTCTAACTCTCTCATCCTCTTTAACGTACCTGTGAGCACGGATAGCTTGCTCGAACAACGGGCCCTGTTTGATCAGGAACAGTGGTCCAACCTGTGTGGCAAACTAGGTCTGAACATTAGTTCAGCAAAACTGTGCAGACTGTACAGGGGTGTCCACACGCCTCAGGGTAAGCCACCCCCATTACGGGTTACACTGGACTCTGCCGAAGAGGCCGAAAAAGTACTGTTAATGGCTCAGGTACTAGCCCTGGACAGAAGTTCTAACATAAGAGCGCGGCAAGATAGACCATGGGCCGTCAGAAATATGGCGAGGGAGTCACCGGAACTGATGCCTTCCACCTCTATGGTGGTACACGGTGTTCCGGAGCTGGAAACCGGCACTGCTTGTGAAAAACACATGCACGACGTACAACAATGGAGATGGCTGTCATCTCAGATGGCCCCTGGCGCTTCTGGAGCCATCTCCATTTTCCGACTACCTCGTCCCGCTCATCTAACATTGATTAACTCTCCAAAGCTGCTGTGTGTCACATTCAACTCCCCGGAGCAGTTGTCCATATCACTTCAACGGTGGTATGAGACCAAGGGAAAAATTGGAGGACACATCCGATGCTGTGAAAGCAGACCCAGAAATATAAGGAGGCAGCAAACTGAGGCTTTAATACGACCCCAAGCTTCGGTGACACTAGAGCGATGCAGCTCTGAGAATAATAGTCTGTGTCTCCCAAGTGTCCTGCCTAAATCCATTGAAAAAAACTACAACGGGCCGGTTCTATCGGAATCGGCCAACTAGTTCCAACATCAAGTCCCCCACCAGCAGACGGTTTCACGTCAACTACCCCACAACACTCTGAGGTTGTTAGACTCACTGTCAGTTGCCTATATAGCAATGTGAGGGGGCTGAGAGGGAAAGTAGGTGAACTCCGAAATCTCCAAGCACACCTTCAACTGAAAATAATCATTCTTACTGAAACGTGGCTAAACCCCACTATCGCCGACAATGAAATCAGTATAGGTGATATGGTACTGGTCAGGAGAGACAGGGATAATAAGGAAGGAGGGGGAGTTGCTATATACTTTGATAGGCAACTTAAATGTGTGCGCGCAACGGACCCACCACTTATCGAACTCCCAGACTCCATATGGTGTCATTTCACCGTAGGCCACACCAAGCACTTACTGGGTGGCATCTACCGATCTCCCACCTGTGGGGCAGAGCACAATCAGCTACTGCTCAGCACTATCACAGGAATACGAGATTTGGGCTACGACCAAATCACCATAGCTGGAGATTTCAATGCTCCATCACTGAACCTTGGCTCCGGGTGTGCTAAGGGAAAATTTGGCCGAAACCTACTGCAAACTATTCGAAACACGGGACTGACTGAGAATGTTGGAGACGACACTAGGTGGGGCCCTAGTGGAAAGTCATCAAAACTAGATTATATTCTAACTAGTGACCAGCTACTCGTCGAAAAGGTCCAGATCATGACTCCTCTGGGAAGCAGTGACCATGCAGTCATAGGTTTCGATCTTGTCCTCCGTGAGCGTTTGCAATGGGATGTTACGCGACCATGTCTGTGCTACAGCAAGGCTGACTATGCTGAAATGCGGAGGCTCTTGTCCGACGCAGACTGGCCCTTAGCATGGGACGACCTATCTGTGGATGAACACTGGGAAGTGGTAAAAAAGATTATCCATGCAGCAATCTCGGATACCGTCCCTTTAGTCACAACACAGCCTAAGAGAAAGACGTCATGGTTGAAGAGAGGCACGCAACGTATTCTGCAAGCAAAGCGGAGGGCTTGGTTTACGTGGCGTGTATCTAAGAGTCAGACCGACCATGATGCATACCTCGAACTCAGGAACCGGTGTAATGCAAGAGTTAGGAGGGACAGAAGGTCATTCCAGGCTAACCTTGCTAAAAAACTCCTATCAAACCCTAAAAACTTGTACCGATTCATGTCGGAAAGAAAACCGACAAACCAAGGGGCATGCGCCTTAGTAGGCCCAAACGGTCAATATCTCACTAGTCTGGAGATGGCTGAAACATTCAGTTCAGCCTTCGCTAAACAGCTAAACAGCAATGTGGATATTACAGTTACGGACCAAAATGGTGGCACCACTATTTCAGAGGAGGAAGACCTAGCGACTACTCCCCAAATAAACCCCGCAATAGTACTAAGGAAGCTACAGCGACTCATACCTGGGAAGTCCCCAGGTTGTGATGACATCAGGCCATCTGTTCTGAAACAGTGCGCCGAGGCTCTCTGTAGACCCCTGTGCGACTTGTTCCAACACTCAATGGATTCGGGGACCCTGCCAAGGGAGTGGAAAAGAGCCATCCTTTCTCCAATCTTCAAGGGTGGGGACAGGCAAAACGCTGCTAGCTATAGACCAGTAGCTCTACTCCCAGTGGTATCAAAAGTACTGGAAAGTATTATTGACGACCACATCAGGGAATATTTCGATAGGACTAATATACTGCATGAAGCCCAACATGGTTTCAGAAAAGGCAGATCCTGCGTCACTAACCTACTGTCAGCTTGGGACGACTGGACATCATGCTGGGACTTGAACGTACCAGTCCATGTGGTCTTCCTAGACTTTGAGAAGGCATTTGACACTGTTCACCATGACCTTCTCCTACATAAAATAAGACAGGCAGGCATAGGTGAGCCACTTCTGTCATGGTTGAAGGACTACCTAGCCGACAGGCAATTTTGCACTAAGGTTAACCGAGTCCGATCATCTTGGCACAGATCGTCATCAGGAGTGTCGCAGGGTTCTATCCTAGGACCACTGATGTTTTTGATTTTCATCAATGATCTACCACGCCGTCTGAGCTGCCCGACTCTCCTGTACGCTGACGACGTAAAAATATGGAGGGCGATAAAGTGTCCGGAGGACTCAGATAGGCTACAGGAAGACCTAAACCTTCTGGAAGACTGGGCGGTGGCCAGTGGCATGACTTTCAACTTGAAAAAGTGCAAAGTAGTGAAGTTGCGCACCTGTAGACTGCAGAATGCAAGTTACACCCTGTGCAATGAAAGCTTGTCCTGCACAACGTCGGAACGCGACTTAGGTCTAGTTCTAACGGAAAAAATGGACACAAGCGTAAATTACACAGGGGATGTAGCGAGGGCATATGCGGTCATACACTTTACGCATAGACAGTTAGGTGCACTCACTCCTGAGCTCTTTCTAATGTTGTACAAAACATACGTCAGGCCACACCTTGAGGTGCATAATATTATTGCACCCCCAATGCTGAGAAGAGATGCCAACCTCTTGGAAAGAGTCCAACGACGGGCAACAAAAGGAGTGGTTGGTCTCCGAAACAAACCATATGATGAAAGGCTGAAGAAATTAGGCCTGTTCACACTTAGTTACCGTCGGCTTAGGGGGGATTTGATTACTGCCTACAAAATAACAAATGACCAGAATCACCCAAACAAAGGTGTTCTGCCATTGAGTAGGTATAGGCTTCCACGTGGAAATCCCAGAAGGATAGCTCACCAGAGGGCAAGGACCCGGGTGCGCTCCCACTTCTTTTCACTGCGGGTTTGTCGTCCCTGGAATTCCTTACCGGCAGATGTAGCTATGGCACCGTCTTTGGACGCCTTTAAGCGAAGGCTGGACAACCATGCAGCGATACAAGGACTGCATCCAAATGGCCTATCTCCTTAAAATCGCATTTACCAATCAGGGTAGATAATTAAACTCGTCATTTTACTTCTTTACATTCTCTCCCGTCTTACTCTCCTGACAACTTATTAATATTATAATTACTATTATTATTATTATTACTATTACCGATATATATATTATTCTTCAAACTTCATGAGCTGACTGTTGTTACGTTTCCTATTTTCGTTTCTGTCTCTTAGTCTGAATAGCTTCACTAATTATATCTATTATTATTATTATTATTACTATTATTATTATTATTACTATCTCTTTTCTCTTGTCGACAATACCGAAGGACTAACTGGCGAAAGGATCAACTCCAATCACAGTAGTAACAGTCTTAACATACCTCATACTACAAACCACATATAATTAATCCCAGCACTACTCCCTTTGGAGTCAACCAAAGCTACGACAGTCGAGTGGCGGGACAAGCTACGCAGAAGTTTACCGAAGATCAAGAACCTATACCTCACAATCAAGAAGCGAGCACAAAGAAATCAAATTGGTTTATACTAGCTCGTAAAAACGATATTGGATATTGGAAGTGGATATAGTTAATGTTTGAAATGAAGCTACTATTTACTACTGTTTTATAACGGTCTTGTATTTAGAACTGAAGGGTTGGAAGTCTTTTAGTATCGTCACTCACTATGATAAGTATTGGGTGGTGAGTGTAATGTGTTTAAGTCAGTCAAAAGATTTGTGTAGGTCATATTTGGTTTGGTGTCACTTTTGGTTAGTGAAACATGTATGCGCTCCATGTGAAAGTAAAGAAAGCCAATCATCTGAAAAACAAGGAAATATCGGGAAAAAGTGATCCATATGTGATTGTAGATTTCCAAGGTAATTAATTATTCACCAACCTATCTTTCTCATGATATATTAACTTGACTGTAACTCAGAGCTATACAGATAGATATAGAAGTGAATATCAATTTGTCTGTAGGACTTATACCTCTTTTGTTTTAAGATCCGAGTTGTATGCTGGTATAAAACAGATTTAATGTGATCGTTTCTCACACAAGTGTGCCAGTATCTGAAAGTATAAGTGATAATGCCACTAAAGTGCCCATTTATTTGCACAATCATTAAATGTTCAGGTTTTTATTTTACATTATTTACACTTTGGAAAGTGTCATATAAAGCTTGAAAAATTATACAGCAGTGCTAAGTGCGTAATAGTCTCAGTTAAGCGGGCTTAGTACTGACTGCTCATAAAAAACATCAGTTTAATTATCAAACAACTGAAACAGAAGTCCGCTCACGGTTTACAATGATTCAGTGGTACTTGGTAAAGTCATGTTTTCTTAGTATACGATAAAACCAAAGCAACTGACGTTTTATTTTGTGGTGGTAATCGGGGTTATTTAATTTTGACTTCGATCACGCATAAAGCCTTATTTTGATTTGATGGCATTTACACTTTATGGAGGGCTTTTTATCAAAACTTGTGCTTGTTGTTGGTTTGCTTGCATTTGTATGAATGCTTTACGGTTTTGTGTGGTTTAAGACTTACGAAAAAGGAGTACTTCTGCTAGTACTGTTTTCTTCCACCAGGATTTACTGTTATACACTACACTAGAAATGTTTTACTGTATTTAGTATTTCTGCTTTCAGGCTGAAAAGTGGCTAAAATTAAAAAGGTGTAGAATTTCGCTTTCAATGAGATTTTCCTCATATGTTGCTACAATAAATGGTTTCAATTATATTCAAAAATTAGCCAGTGACTGTGATTTTGAGTCATTAATAAATGTCATGAATTCGGAATAAGCAACCAAATAACTTTATAAATATTTCGTCATGATCATAAATACTGTGCGTCACCCTACACACCAGAAGTATAGATAAACTTTGCAATGAGCCACACTAATTACTTTATATAATCTCAGCCCCCGATACTTCGGCAGCTGAGCTGAAGTTTCGGTCCTTAATCCCTGTTTTGAAATCGAATGTCCAATCCTGTTAGATATGACCTGACCGATACTTTCATAAGATTATGTGCTGAGTTATTTTGCTTACTAGATCGGTTTTACTTTTTATGACAATCACTATACTTTTCATAAATTGGTGTATGAACTGCCATCAGACATAAACACTTAATAGTGTAACATTTGTGCTTCCTCGTTTTTCTATATAAAGCTCCACTAAATTGTGAGGGATTTAGGTGTAAGAAACACTTTATTCCACTATTAGTTATGCAGTATATGTTATTTTACTGCTTAACTGGAATATCAGTTTCTCACCTTACAAACTTTTACCAAGATTATTATTATGAGTTCACCAATTTTTATACGCTGCTACAGAAATGAGAATGTTTTTTCTCTTGGTCTTAAATGTTTATAGTCTGAAACAATTTGACGCCATCATGCTTTAAAACTTTCAGTATTTTAAAGGGCCTGTTGACTTATTGATATGTACCAACATGCTACAGCAGCGTATGAATATAAAGGAAAAATTAAAGTATCGCGACAGTATCAGGTGTTAATAAAATAGTGCCTATCAAAATAATCATCTCTTTTTAAATTCATAACCCATTATACTAGCCTTAAATATGTATCTGCAACAAACTGCAGGTATACCTGATAAATTCCAAAATATACTAAGGTAATCGCATTCAATTAACTGAAGTGAATAGATGGAGAAGTTTCATCCAGTATATATGTATGTCTTCACAATGAATGAAAACAACTGTCCTATAAAAAGTTTTAATTAACAGCGTGAATTACTTTTCAAAACTCGAAATCAAAATTAGCACTCCTGAATGCAGGTTTGAAAATTCTGCGTGAACAAAGGCTTATCTTGAGGTTCTGATTATGATTATGCTGACTTTTAGAGAAACGCAATTTTATTTACATTTTTTGTTGAAGCCAAATCAGTTTGCTATGTTTATGTCACATACAGAAGAACTTTTCTATAATGTAAGAGATTTATCGGCCTCCTTTTTATTTTCAAATCGCAATCAGAGCTCTACAGACATTCAAAAATCTAATTAATTAAGTCATATCTAGATGTGAGCTATGTATATAATGTTGCCACTGAGTTACTAAGTGCACTTCTCCACGAAAGCAACAAAGTTTCTGTTAGTCGTCTTACCAACAAAATAAGAAAATGTCCTTTTTCAAAATGAATATTAGACAGACTTCGTGCATAAGTGTGCCAAATGGTACAGTTAATTTCAACCAGAGTTAAAAATACCGTAAAGATGATAAGCATTCTAAAAAGATATCAACTAGATGAATTCAGTTTTAAGTAGTTGCATTTATTTTGTTTGCTGAGATGGTTAATTAATTTGTATTAAATTATCGTTTCACACAAATTTCAATAATTTTGAATTTAAGAAGGTTTAGGAAATTCCTGACTAATTTTATGGATGTTTCATTCAAGATGAGGTATCTGAAAATGGGGTGGATATCTGGCAAACTACAGCCACGCTACCAACTTTGAGAATCTGTTGTTCTTATTAAAAGTACCTCAGGGGGTCAGTCATCTAATGTGAAATATGAGAAAATTCCTAAATCAACAGGAAATGGAACACAGCATTTGAAGAGACATAAAAGGTTAAACAATACTTAAATCTCAACGCTTAATCAGCATATATTGGAGTTAGTAGAGCAAATTCATCTAACTGAAATCTAGTCAAGGCTTTGGTTGATTGGTTTTATCCAGTATTTTGATCCACCTTTCAATTCCACTGGAATAATTGTTTCCGAATTTTTATTATTTAAATTCTTAGTTCTTGTGTGCGTCGGTGGCACAGTGGTTAGGACTCTCGCCGACTATGCATATAGTCCAGGGTTAGATCCCCTGCCAACGCACACCTGATATCTATGGTCGGCTTGCAAAATTTAGGCTACCGATATCCATGCTGAAAATTCCATACTTGTACCAAAATTACGGTGTGGCATCAAGCTGTAATCAAAATAAAAAAATAAAATAAACAGTAGCATTCTACATACTTTCAGCGCTGAATATTCTTCCAGTCATCACTCTATAATGCCCATTTCTTCTCACTAAGAGTAAGACATAAGGCTTCACTCTTGAACTTTGATGTTTCAGTAGCCATAGTTTTGTTATTAAGAGATTGGATAGTTAGACTTATACCCAGGCTTACCTCTTTACTGGAACTACCACCGCCTAAGCGAGGTTTAGAAGTACATGGACCGGGAGTCGAATTTAACCGTCATTAGTCGGTTGGTTGGTGATTTCGTGGATAGATTGATGTCATCATATTAAAAAGTCGATTTTGGGCTGACTTTTTATATCATAAAAAGCGTTTAAAGGTGGAAATTAGGGACTAAATATTACTTCAGACTGGTATAAGTCACTTTCAGCCAAAAGTCTATGATACTGATTCGCTGGGTGATTAGTACAGGAATCCAAGATGAGCACTTCATCCTACTTAGGAGTCATCAGGGGGATGAAGCTGCTGTCATCAGTGAGTGATGGTGTTTCCACCTGTCGTTTCAAAAGACAAAGCATTATCTACTTGGTCACTAGAACTTAAATAAACTGCTCTTTTTTATTCCACCCCTACTTACTATCAACCGAAATAGTGTCATATCAATTCCTAGACATTTTTGAAGCGTCCGTAGTAGGAACTGATACATCACCACAGACTTAACACTTAGGTCTAGCATAATTCTCAACATAAGTTAATCTTGAAACAAACCTCTAATACTGTTTACTCAACCCCAATCATTTAAGGCGACGAAAATCTTCTATTTAGAGCGTCGACGAAAGCTATATCCATGTGACATAGTAGTACACACATATTTCCTAGTCATCCTTTTTATTAAATCCTGTTTTGTTACACAACTGTATGTGTCCGCTGTGAAGTATGTGACATAACGTAAAACTCTGAGGAAACAACCGAAATTCGGATACTTTATGTGAACTGTAAATAATAATATTTGTATTAGAGGGAACTATGGTGAAAAACTGTAATTTTATGATTGAGTATCTGATATGAAGAAGATGAAATATGTGACAGTACACTCGTTAGGAAGATTTTAGAAATTCGTGACAGCATACGAAAATCAACATGTAGAGAAATCAAGTTTGCATGTTCATTTATTTGTTAGATTTATCACAGAGCGAAACAGTCCTATTTAAATTGGTAATATTTTGAAAACAACTATTTTGTTCACCACCACATAAGGTGTAATTCCACAACTTTGAAACTTGCACTTCACTAGAATTTGTCTTAGAAGGATTGGTTACAGTAGTAGGCCAAAATGCTCCCCTTTATTCATTCCTGAACTACTCAAAAAAGACCATATCATAGTACGAAGTTGGTTGTCAATAGGGCACTAAGTGGTGCACCATTTAGTCAACTAGTTGCAATTATGGTTGCCAGAAGCCTGAGCTCATGTTAGAAGTAGTCTGAATCCATATTGGCTGACACTCAACACTCATTTGTTCACAACTCTCCGCATTCATCTTGACAGATAGGACTAGAAATTAATATGCTCTCACAATCAAGTGAAATACTCAACGACACCTTATTTTGCCTGCATTCTATTTAATTAAGATAGTGTTAAGATAGTGAAACCTATAAATTACTGTGAAATTAACGAAATAAATGGCTCTTTTATCTTCTCCTATTTGTAATTTGACGTGACAATATTTCAGTTATGTTGTAATTTTAGTCACTAACATTATCATTTTACACTTTTTGTACATTGTTGACTTTATTGTCACTCCGTTTTGATTGTCTATACCCTGTAACATATATTTTTGTTTCTAATGTTATTGAGTAAATTGGATACAATATTATACCAAGTGCTGATAACTTCACACTATATTATAAGTACTGTTTATTGGAGCGAAGCGAATTATTGTTATTATTATTAAGTAATTCAGATAAACGAACTAATCTGAAAGTACATACTACCAGAGTTTCCAAGTTTCACATAGATAGATTAATTAGAAACAGAAAATGTTAACGATAGAGAAAAATAACTGAACCTGAATTCTGTTTGTAGTAGTTCAGTGTGCGAATTTATCCATTCATATTGTGTTAAACATTAAAGGCAATTAATGTTAGATGTGATTACGAAGTTTTATTTCAAGCTTTTACTTAGATCATTTTCTCGAATATTATTAAATGTCAAGGTAATGCATTACAGATTTACATGAGATGCATTACTTGTGTGTACTGCCTTGTTGTTTAGAAATAGAAGGTGAAATGTTTTGAATAGCTTGACTAATTCACTTATCGGTGATTTCATCCACGGAAGCTATACAATCTCATTTATGTACATAAGTTTACATCCTGGCTGAAAAATGAGTAGCTAGTACGTTTCATGGAGAAGAATATGAAACCAAAGCTGATAAGAGAAGAAGTCGTTTCATAGTCAAAGAAAATATCGTATATGAATCCCGACTAAGCGGTAGATATCTTAAAGAGGAGAATATCTAATTCCCTAAAGAAGACTTTTCTTGAAGGAACACTAAGAGTGATATTCCCTGGGCTCCGACTGCTTCTAAACGGTGTGGAGGACAAACTCCTGCATATGACCAATCTAATATGCTTATATCAGTCTACCTGCTCCTAAGGAGCTAGGTTCACTGGTATTCTTATGCGTATCCTTTAAAAACGTATTAGAGGACACTACTCAGTATGATTTCAAAAAGAAAAGGCATTAGTCCAATAAGAATTGCCTTCAAGTGGACACCTCGTCAGTACGTATCACAGCATCTCAGCTAACTCATTATTAAGAGTCGCTTACAAAGTAAACAAAAGTCTACCAAAGGCAATGTGTTAGCAGCTATTTTGTACTGAAGTGACCTTCACCATAGGCATCAAATACCCGGAGTTATATGTTCGAAAGAAACTAGTCTAACCTCTACATTTACCGTGAATCTAGTTCAGTTTAACTCCTTAGTTTTCGGTTTTTATTTTTTCATTCTCTCCATTTTTATCATCTTCAGTTATAGAAAACTATCATTTCAATTTGTTTCTATGCTCATTCTTTTCACACTTGTATTCGTTGAAAGTTATTTTACATGTTACGCAACTATTTCTTAATCCTGTGTAATTCTGTTTCTAAGCCTCATGCAATCTTTATTTACACCTCCGAACTTTTATATCAAGTTGAAAATTATTATTATTATTACCTTTAATCTCCTTGGTTATCATGCTGAATTACATCTATTTGAATTTATATGTATGAATGGGATTGTACAGCTTTCGAATATGAAATCATCAAGAAGATGTCTTTGCTGAACTTTCTGCTCTTTTCCCTTCAATGTCCTGATAGGTATTTTTCATAATTCACTTACATATGTAAAGGTTAATAAGTCTTAATAAGTTGATTGGAAATATGATTTTATTAGCGATATAAAAGGCTCTTTTAGCATTTTTCAACTGCGCGTAATTTTTAGTACTGACAAAAATGTTTGGTTAAACTTGGAATGTAGACTGTAGTGAACAATAGTTCGACCTGTTTGTTCCATTTTAAAGGTGAATGCGAAGTATGACAACCCAGGGAAAAAGATGCATGATGGGATAACAGGACTTTCACCATAATGGCTTCTGTTGTCATTCTCTACATGAGCAGAGCTATACAGCGAGGAATACTGTAGCTAAACTCGTAAAACTAGTTAGGGGAACCATGGAGACCAAGAAGTTGTAGCGTGAGTGGTTCAGTGGTAGAACATTGGTCAACCGTGCAAGTGCTCCGGCGATAGACGCCCAGCCTACGCACTCGTTTACTTAACCTACCTGGCAGTAAGCCCGGTACAGAGGGAAGGTTGGGTGTAAGGCTGGCAGCCTCATTCTGTAGAAAATCACCAACTTCAAAGCCCTAGCTTGAATATATATGCTGCATTGGGAACGGGAAAGAACAAAATAGATTAAAAGAAACAGAAGTAGATTTCTACAATCTAGAATGCTTAAGTCATGTAGTATAAATACTGTATTACGAACTTTCTTAATAGGTAGTAAAAAGTAAAGTAGGATTCAACTAGAACATGAAATCTTGAAATGAGACTAGAAATGCATAAATAAAGAAATGGCTAACATGCTCTGAGTCTCTGATTGTATCGCCTACCAGTTTGAAGTTTAGTTACTTGAAGTGATCTACTTTTGCCTGTCTTGTCTGATATTATATCAGTTAACATAGTATGTGAAATCTTTTAACTTTGGTTTGAATGACTAGATTGCGTGTTTAACAAAGAATTCCGCATACACACAGACACGCAGCTGTAGCAAAACAAGTTGCCACACTTCATATAACACACCAAGGTACAATAAAAAGAAATCCCAAAGAGCAATAGTGATCAGAGGTATACAGGAGAAACAAAAATAGAGAGAGATGAAGATTTAACAGATCTGGAGAGTTACCCAGAGAGAACGCAACTATGCGATCGCCAAGAATTTGGAACCATATTACAAACAGTCTCCAGACTTTGGTTCTCAAAATCAGGAGGACGCCAAGTAATCAATTCACACCTCGTTGAGTGCGACAAACAGACAAGCGAATACTCCAAAGTTTTGTTTCAACTTCTGAACAAGTCCACTCCATCTCGAAGAAGATGCTTCTGCTTAATCTATAATTCAAAGGTGACATTGAAGCGGAAATCCTTCGTAAACGCCTCTTCAAATATCTGAGGAAAACACCCCCGCTGCGAGCCTACGACTGACGTTTTCCTGCAAGAAACTATTCAGCCAGAACGTGAAAGACAATCAGTCAGATAAGGCCACTTGAACGTGCATATACCAGTTTACTTGATCGTGCAGAGCTCAGTACATCGGCCGTACCATGTGCCAACTTGAAAAATGCGCTTGTGAACACTGTAAAACCTGGCTAGTAAAAGGAGAACAAAAACCTGCATATAGTTCAGTGACAGAACATCTGGTCAATTCAGGACATCCAGTGCCATTCGAAAATCCTTCAAAACAATATACAAGATTCGATCAAACCTATCGATGGGGGGTAAAATTAAGACATCTAAGCACAGCGGAGGCACTAGCTGTCCGAAAGCTCAAACTCAAGTTATGTATCCAAAAGAAATGCATCCAACCCTTATCCCTGCCATGGACATCTTTCAGTAATGACCACCCCATTACTTTTCTTATCCAAACTTCCTGTTTATTCATGTTATTTTTAAGTTTTTCTTAATCCCTATTATGGCATTTTAATTACTAATTGTAATTTTATTAATTTAACCCTTGAGCAGAAATTCTTCTGAAACTTTCCCACCCATTTATCATAAATAAATACGCGAATGTACAGTCTAGTTGATGACTTTGTCGAAAAGTAAAATTTTCTTCGCTGCAAGTGTCTTTTTAACAGCTCTTTTTACGTATATCAAGGGATATTTAACATCAGATTGTACTATCACAGTCGACAAAAAAGCAGTAAAACAGTCCAAGGCCTAACAAGAAATGCTACTAAATATTGTTGGATGACAAGTAGCAGATTTGTAAAAGCTATAATCCTAGCCAAAAGAAGTTGAATTTATTTAACTTTTTGTTTTGTATTTGTAAACACCGTTTACACCACTTTGTCAATGTCTTCTGATTTTCTTAAAAATATACACTTTTATTGTTAATATTTGACACTTGACACAGTGAAACTTGATTCGTGTTTGTTTTTTTTAACAAAAATATAATAATAATAATAAGGAAACTTCTGCTTTCACTGTTAAATATATATGCCATATGTGATTTATATATTTACACTATCAAGTTGAATTGTTGATCATGATATTTATTTCATGCTTTAACCTGCTGTGATTACAGTTTATTTTCAACCGCAAAGCTTTAATTCCACTTCCTCTTACACAACATTCACTACTGATATCTTATGATGCCTATGCTGTTCAAGAAATACAGACGTAATCGGTGTCCAAAAGAAGCAAAAATCAACTATTATTATTATCATTATAATTTTGTAAATTCATGTTAAAACTTGTGTTAAAGTATAATAGTTGGGGCTCAATGACAGAATAACACTGTACTTACTGTAGACTGTATTGCAGCAAGCCAAATATAGGGCAGATAGATACGTCATCTTATTGTTTTTTTTTATTGTCGGGGTATTCAGATTAGTTGTCAAGTTAGGCGTTTAGACAAACAATTGACTGTGTTTTTTCTTTATGTCTGTGTTGTGATAAATGACTACTTTAGACAATAGAGATAATTCTGAATGCACTGTTGATGACACCGAGGTGAAAAAAATGAACTGATTTGTTTTTTCTTTTGTTTTTTTATTCCTTCACGTTCCCTAGTGGAACATAGGGCTTGAAGCTAATGGCCTGAAGTTTCTGTAGCAGTGTTTATTCTTTACAGGATGGGGTTGCTAGCCTCATGCCCAACCTTTCCTCTTTACCAGCATTATTTCTGGCTAAGCGAGTTAAAGGAGTGCGTCGGTGGCTGGGGATCGAACCCTGGATCATGTGCATGGTCGGCGAGCGTCTTAACCGCTATGCCATCGATGCACATTGATTTGTTTTAGGAGTACTTAAATTACAGAAGATAGATTAGGATAATTCAGCTAGGGCCTTTTGAGTATACAGATATAACGGTGGAGAATTGCGAATATGGTGGTCACACTAATATGATGTAATTCAAATGGTTCAATTGTATGTTATTATTCTTATGCTTTTGGATTTCAAGTGGGACATGAGGATTCAACAGAACTTCTTCACTATGTCTTGTCCTCTCTAGTCCTCTTCAGCTGGCCCCACGATTTCCCATAGGCTGTCATCTCCTCTTCACACACGATATCTTCCATGTAACCCTCGGGCGCACTCTCAGACACTCATCGTTTCTCATTCGGGTTGTACTCGAGAATCTGACATGTGGTGTCTCTACAGTATGTGTTTGATCTATTTCTATTTTCTCCGGCATATTTGTTGGGCAGTAGGTTCTTGACTGGTTCGTTCTGAGTTTCTTGTTGCTAATTCTTTCTGGCCATTTGGTATTCAGTATGAATCCACTGGAAGCAGTTGTTGAGGATAGTCTTTGGCCTGTTTCATATGTTTTCGTGACGCACAGTGCAAGCTTTTCACTACTGTGGAGTGACAGATTTAGTCCTGGCGTTAAAAATCCGATTTTTGTTTTTCACGTTGAGTGCAGAAGATATCCAAACTGAATTCAGAGTGATAAAGGTCAGTCTTGCCTAACCGGTTCTTCTTTTCCACATTCTGATCCATTATACTGGCTTTCGTTTAAACGATGCTTCCTAGATAAGTGGAGGAAATCAACCTTTCAAATTTCTTTCGTTGATGATGATTGGTACTGTTTGTTGCCGGTTAGGTATCCTCATCACCTCCATCTTCTTTGTGTTTAATTGAAGTCCTATCTGTTTCCTGTCTGCTTTTTCTACCAACTTGTTGGTTTCCTCCTGTAAGCCTTCGAATTTACATGGCATTACGGATAGATCATCTGCTAGGTCTAGATCTTCCAGACCCTTCTTATATGTCCAGTGTATTCCTAACTTCTCGGTCCCCATATACAGTGTGTCACATAATCTAGTCCAAAACAGTTAACAATGAAATAGGTGATACTAAGCAGCTTTGTATTATATCCATTTCCACTTCAAAAGCTTCATTGCATTTTCCGTTGTGGATCACTCGACATGTGACATTGTCATATAAGGGTGAATAAGGGGGATTAAGATTTAGGTTACTCCATAGGGCTTAGGTATATATATATATATATATATATATATATATATATAAGATTAACTACAACAAGATGTCGATATACCCCGATTGTACAGAATCTGAAATTAATCATCTAATACATCCAAACTTAATGACTTTATTAATTACATAATTTCTGTAAAACTTGGTGATTCTAGACCTAAATCCCTAATGAAGAACTAGATGCATTTAACAATGGTTTCTGTTTTACAGTCATGTAGTAAATACGGTAGGCTGACGATGAAGTGTGTTTTCAATTCGCTTAATCCCTCAGAAAATAATGGCAATTCATATTCACTTCATAAGAAATGATCACCATCTCTCCATAACAACTAGGCTAGGGAAATAATACGTATCGCATTCAAGTTTCAATTTGAACATCATAAAACATCTGGATTCATGATACATTCAGCTGACGTATTCCAGATAGAATGCAATGCACAGGCACTCCGTCTAGTCACATTCAAAAAGACAAATTTCACTGACACAAGACTGCAACTGATCTTTGGCGATAGAATACTTCCCACTATTTATAATATCATAGTGACTGACTCAGCTGATCTGTAATTCTATATCTATAGCTAGTCTAATCCTTCATTTATATGACTGAAGGTGGTGAAATGATGCGCAAAATCACTCATGCAGGCACGACTAGTACCTAAACTAGAGGCATGAAGTTTACTTAAGTCTTCCATGTTGGAAACTCATACAAACAATCTACAGGAAGCCTTGGGCCTAAGTTTCGCACTAGTTGGCGCTCACCAGTAAGTAAGGCGTATCTGCAACCTTGAAGGAACTCATGTACCTTCTAAGATCCGAACTCGTGTCACTGCAGTCAGAGACGTTACTACTGAGCTATTCGGGCTCGCGACTGACTTCCTGTAGGACTGCAGTGGATACTTTGATCGGACACTAGTAACCAGTGCGGCGTGTCTAGTCCTTTCTTTGGTGCAGACTGAATTCTATCAGTCAGGTCTGCAGCAGCACTCCAGGACTGTGTGACGCGGGTTCGAATCTCATAAGGGACATGAGTTCCTTCAAGGTTGCAGATACGTCTTGCCGACTGGTGAGTGCCGACTAGAACGAAACCTAGGTCAATCAAGGCTTCCTGAGGCCGATTGCCTGCAACTATCTAATATCATCAAATCAATGTAAACCGTGATGACGAGCTACCCAGTGGCATGATGGCCATATTGCAAACCTGACTGATAGAATTCATTCTGCACCAAAGAAAGGACTAGACTCGTCACACTAGTTTCTAGTATCCAATAAAAATAACCAGTTGGCATTTATCATATAATTCAAGGTACTACTGTAAATTATTTTTGACCAGTATCAGTTGTCTACACATCTTCTGAGTGAGTGTGCATTACTCATTTTTGACTGGAGTTAACAACCTAAATGAAAGGTGATGATCAACTTACTCACTAATGTAGAATTATCAGAGAATAAATTTTAATATCTACCTTTTAAATATGTTAATTATTTCACCGAAAACGTGTAATTAAAAAACCCGTGGTAAACTGATTGAAAAACTGTTAAGAATTTCATCTTCTATTATCTTTCAACAGTTAGTTTGTGGGGGTCTGATTTATTTCAAGTTTGTTCATGGATTGATATCATTTATAGAGATCATTGAAGACCGCCAGGAAGTACTGTACAGCTGTTTCATCCTAGTTTAGGAGTCACTGGCATACACCACGGTTTGAAACCAGGGTCTTCCTGTCACAAAGTGATCTCATAGACGATTCAGCCACTGAAAACCGACTCAGTGGCCAGCCCGTGTATTCTAACTACTGTCAGTTATCATTTTAAGCGCTACCACCGGTGGACGTCATCAGTGATCCTGAAAGGGTGGATCCTACTTATCTCAAATTCTCAGTAGGACTCAAAGAAAAAAACGTCTTCCTATAGCCATTCACCTTGATGAGTGCGTACTACTGGTGAGTCTAAAACTAGGATGAAACAGATGTCCAGTATCCAAGTGCTGGTTATCAACCCTCAACTAACTGATATGAATCCATGGTCAGACCTCAAAACTTTTAACATGTTAAAAACGAAAAATATGTTGAAAATACAGCTCAGAATGTAACAGAAACCTCCTAAAGACTATGTATATATTAAGAATTCATCACATTTATGATTTCAAAGAAGCATATAGTATTAGTTGGTTGGTGGCAGTCGACCTCAGGAAGCTTTGCTTGACCTGGGTTTCGTGCTAGTTGGCACCCACCAGTCAGCAAGACGTTTTTGTGCAACCTTGAAGGAACTCATTTCCCTTCTGAGATTCGAACCCACATCACCCAGTGCTGTAGTCAGAGACGTTACCACAGAGTTATTCGTGCTCGTCAACTAGCACGAAACCTAGGTTTAAGGCTTCCTCCTACCTATCGTATATATTTGTGTTTTTACTTGAATTATATCCATATACCATATTTTTGTCGACACTGATGATTTCTATAAAGGACAAAACTATCTCATACATATATACTCATGTATACTATCTATTTTTGTATCCTTTTTATAGGTGTGAAACAGAAGACTAAAGTGATAGAAGACGAACTAGATCCAATATGGAACGAGGTAAGTAACAATTTCTCAGAAATGATTAATTCATCTTCTTATCATCAATTGTGATTAGACTGTAACAGTCGATTTAAAAGGGAAACCTTTAGTTCCTTCGGACAAAATACTTCTCAGAGTAATGGATTTCGATAAAGTCACACCAGACAAGTAAGATAATAATGTTTTCTCTCCTCTACTATTGTATTTTTTGTCTGGATTCTTTTACATTTGTACATAATTGAAAGTGCATATTATTATTATTATTATTAACTATTAGAGGGGCTTGAGTCTAATATACTTTTTGTTTGTTTTGTATTTTGCCCTATTGTTGTAGTATTTAGTGCCCAAAATCAATAATTCCCTTAATCATTCATGCTACAGCCTTTTATTTTTAATATTATTAGATGGGATATATATTCAAAATTTAAAGTTTTAACGGATATTAGACAGATAGTAACTATTTTTTATTCCTTTACATTCTTAGTGGAACATGGGGCTTCAAGATAGAGACTTGAAGTTTTTGTAGCAGTGGTATTTATCCTTACGGTATTAGGTTGCTAGACTTATGTCCAACTTCACCTCTTTACCAGTCTTATTACTGGGTTAGCGAGATAAAGGTGTGAGTCGGTGACTGGAGATCGAACCCCGGACCACATCCGTGGTTGGCGAGCATCCTACCGCTGTGTCACTGACGCATCAGACATTAATTTTACAGCATCTGATATCAAGTTTTCTTTAGATATGATGGAAAACATTTGTAGCTCAGGTGGGTGATTTTGATGTGGTTGTGTTCTCTAAGCTGGATAGTTAATTTGCGAAGCTTTCATTGTCCCCTACTAGACAACATCTTCAGCGCATACTTCAATTTGTTGAGGTGAGCTTTTAGATTTCTTTACGAGTTTATTTATCATCTCTCCTGGTGACCTTGAACATCGTGATTGGTTGTCTTTGTGTGTTTTCACACCCTGTTGGCTGCCTGCATTGGAACTGATTGTTTCTTTGAGTTGGACTTTGACACCTGGTGTGTAAGATTTCCTTCTTATCGGTTGGTAAATTCAGTCTATCTCTATGTGTCTATTGATTGTCGACTCACTGGAATACCAGGCTTCTAAAAATCTTCTAGCATTCTTGGTGTTTCCTCTGTCTAATATTTGAACGTTGTCCCAATCGAAATGATGTCCGTGGTTGTCTGTATGTAGTGATATGAGGGAGTGTGTGTCATGTCTTTTGACGGCTAGTTTATATTCATGGATACGAAGACGAAGAGAAAGTCCACTTTGGCCAATGTAGTGTTTGAGCGGTTGTTACGAAAAAAAACAACCAATCATGACATTCAAGGTCACCAGAAGAGATGACTAATAAACTTGTGGAGAAATCTAAAAGCTCACTTCAACAAACTGAAGTATGCACTGAAGATGTTTCCGAGTAGGGCAATGAAAGCTTCGCAAATTAACTATCCAGTTCAGAAAACACGTCCACTTCAAAATAAGTTTTCTTTATATATCAGCTTAGCGAAGACCCACTGAAAAGCGAGTAACACAATACAAAAGGTAGTTTGAATTGATTCAGGGGTCTAAGCTTAGTTAAATGGGTTACACTACTGATGCGCTCGGCCTCATACGGGTGAAATAGCTTTACGGTGTTTAGATAACTTCGATCTAGCTAATAAGCAAGCACTACTGGTTGTTGAAATGAGTGGTATTCAAATATTGATATCAGTTTTTGAATCAGTAAAATATAACATCATACAATTAGGTTGAGTTTTAGCTTGCTACTCTTTAACAGGGAGTAACCACAATTTTACAAAGCACCTAGCTAATATAATCCTTAATTTTCAAGTGTTGGTTTGACTGGTTTCAAGTCCGTTCATGAACTGGTTTCAATTAGAGTTTGAGAATCAAACCAGGATGAAACAGCTGTCCAGTACTCCCTAGTTTTGAATGGTTCTCCAACTGATGTCAATCCGTGGTCGAACTCGTATAAACAGATCTAATCATTACAAACCAATCTGATGCTCGCTAGTGACTTGCTACAGGACCGAGTTTCCTGGAGTTCTAGTGAGATATTGTGATCAATGAGATCTAATCAGTGAAGTATGAGGATGGATTTCACACCAATGGCATTAGTTGGTGGTCGTGCTAAATGCATCATGAATTGGTAGAAGTTAGAATTCATGAGCTGGTTATTGAATCCGGTCCCAGTGTCTGAATGGTATACGAACTTGTCTTGTAACCTTAAGGTCCTGGGTTCGAACACTGGCTGTGGCTGTACACTACCGATGAATTCCATCCAAATTAGGATGGAACGGCACCACCACCAGTACTCTTCTGGTGGTTTTCAATGGTTCTCTAACTGATATCAATCCGTGATCGAACTCGTAAAAACAAATTTAATCCTTACAAATCAACTCTTGAAAATAAGAAAGATATTAATGTAGGTCGCTTTTAAATAAGGTATATTAAATATGTATATTCGTCAACTGATAACCAAATACTGACCTTTGTGGTATAATCGTTTAAAGAAACCGCAAATCTAATAATTTATCATTAACTCTGACAAGTATTCAACTTTGAATTAATAGAGGCTTCTGTATTTCTTATTATTGAACCCTATACAGTCTACATATATATATGTTCTTCTGAAGTTTATGATTAATTATTGTCCCTATTATTAAATTTATCAGATTAATGTAATTGTATTACAACTGAGTGTTTAGTGAAGAAGAGTTCATAGGCTTTAGTGTTTGGTTAATACTTGTAAATGATTAAAAAAAACTGGCATATAATTAATTAATTGGGTGTCTTATTCTGCATACTCAGTAATTAATTGATAACCCTAGTTTTAAAGTACTTTAATCAGACTCATATTTCTGTAATGGAATGTTGTTATCTAACGAGTAATGAAGCTGATCTGATATCAGTGTTTTTAAAGCATATGAAGTAGATCAACTTTAGAATGAAGTCGGTTTACCATATAAAATGTTGGATTTGCGCTTCGGTCACATTACCTATTCAAGTCTTTAGCATGAACCACAAAATATAGTGGCCAATCTGCCGTTAATACTTCTTAACAACTAGTGTGTGGAGAATACACAAAACGTACGACTGTTCGTGGGAGTGCATTTATTAACGGTAGTATAAGGGGAATATAGAGGCATACAACCATATTACAACTTCGCAACCGAGCTCAGTTAGAACAGATAAACGAATTGATCGTGGGAGGCAATCCAGAGAAGGAGGGAATTTACAGTACTTAGGAGGGCCTCAAGGAACCTGGCACATTCATTGTGTATTATGACAAAATTGACAAGCAACTCATTGTTTGATGAAAGTAGTGAGTCGTCGGGCTGATATAACTTCGTGACACCCAAGTGTGCAGAGGATATATCTGAGGTGAAACGGTGATTGACTGTATTGTGGACACATGCATTAATTATTAGACAGTACATGATAGTGACTACTTGTAAGAATTTAATTTCCAACTCATATTTGAAGGGAGGAAATAATTTTCATCTGTGTTAACTGGAAGTGATACCCTTCTGTGCATAATCAATCTGTATAGTACTGTCAGTATTTAAGGAAATTGCTCCTTCTATCTTCCATTCTATAGTTTTTCATCATTTTCCTCGAAAAACATGCAGCAATAGGTTGAAAACTATTTAAAAATGTTTGTAGGTGCAGATTACAAATTAACTGAGTGATTAAAACAATATGAAATGGGAAAATCATGATGTATCGTGCAGATTGGAAAGTTTAAATGGCCTAATGATTTAATCAGACAACCGGTCATTCATGTATTCCACAACTATCTTGACTTCACTTGACTACAATGCTGTTATTTAGATGCCGCTATTGTCGTATATCATAACACTGTCACCAGCTTAGACAGGCGGCAAGTGTATTCGGTTTACCTTCCTTGATTACACATATACCTTTGACTCTGTACAACTAGGCGTCTTTGTTGAAGAGGGTTGCTGCGACACAATAAATGGTTAAATCCCTATTCTACAGATTGGAAGCAGTGCACTGTTTACAATGGGAAGTACTCCACTACCTTACTTACTCTAGTTGGTGTTCCTCAAGGTGTTATCCTTTCTCGTTTTCTGTTTTACTTTTTCTTGCATGACTTGCCTTCTTTTGAGGAAGCCAATTCTGTTAACTATGCTGATGATCCGACTGTTTCTATACCGTTCAAATCTCAATCGGATTGTACCAAAATGAATAACTTTTATTAAAAATTAGTCAGTGTTCCTTCTCAAGTGGTCTTAAGCTGATTCTCTCCGAAAGTCAGACTGTTAACTTCACTTCCAGACACATACATTATTCACATGAACTGGTTCGTCATCATGATTTTTTATTGTAGATAGCACTGAAGTTAAAACTAAGTCAAATGTTAAATACCTTGGAATGTTTACAGGATTTCATCATGGGCTGACATCGTTTAGAGAACCATTGGAAAACCTACAGGGAGTACTGGACAGTTGAGATGCTCACTAGCGACTAGGTCTATTCAGGTAGGTAGTTACCTGGGTTTCTAGTGGTACATCGTGACCAGTAGGGTGCAACAGGTCAGATGTGAAGACAAATACTCGCCGAAGACATTGGCAGAGGGGTCACTCTCTGTCATGAATTTGCAGAAGTTAGAATTCATGAAGTGTCCACTGGATCATGTCTCAGTGGCTTATTGGTCTACGAGCTAGCTCGCCTTGTAACCAGAAGGTCCTGGGTTCGAAACCTAGCGGTGGGTGCGTACTGTGAAAAGTTTCAAACTAGGACGAAACAGCCGTCCAGTACTCCCTGCAGGTTTTCCAATGGTTCTCTAACTGATGTCAGCTCATGATGAAGTCCTATAACCAATCAGTCAAATTCTTACAAGCCAATATTTAAAAAACTTGGGTTGTGCCTTTCCTCTGATCTTTCCTGGTCTTCATATATCCTGTTTGTTTCTAAGATGATATTTCATCTAAAGTTCTGTGACGTAAGGAAGTTAAGGCAATCTGGTATCATGTAATCTCTACTTCTATAGTTCGTTAGTTCTTGTATTCAACCAGTTCTTCTTTATTGCTCTTTCGTTTTGTTACAGTGCGAAGGACATTAAAAGCTGTAAGTAGGGTGAGTGGGGTACTGCTAAACCAACTGGTTAATACTGCTGTAGACAGACATTTGAACTGATTGAAGAAATTCGTGAATATCGTTAATTTTTATACACAACTCTCTCCTGGAATTTCATCAAGTAAAACTAGGAACATTTTGCGAAGCGACTTTATTCTCGGACGACTGAGGACGAAGACTCTACCGTACCTTATTTGGCACACATTTTACGTGATGAGAAAAGTATAAGGGATGAAACTAATAACTAGGTTACTTGGTGTCACTATTTCTGCTTGACTTTAATTTTACACTGATATTCTTAATGACATTATCAATACAAACGCCATGTTAATTATTCTCTGCTTACTATGTAAGGTAAGGAGACACATAGATAAAACATTGTACTATATGCTGAAAATTCCACATTGTATCAAATGTACCGTTTATTATTATCATCATACCTGTTATCAATCTTGTGTTTACCTTCAAATACCTCAGTCAAAATGTATACAAATCAAAAAATCAGCGATTTACACACGAAAATAACAGAGAATTATTTGTTATCATGAATGTTTGTTTAAGTATGCACAATATAAAAGTTGTTACAACTAAATTATTTGCGACATATTTTTCATGTACTAGGCCATAAATTCCACATTTTATTCGAAGTCTAACAATACTATTCGGTTAGCTGTCTCAGCTGACGTACATGAGCTAGGCTACTAAACGTCACATACTTAAGTAATTGGGCTATATATCCACCGATATAATGAATATCACTATCTAGGCGATGTTTAATAGGAGTTGAATTATAGACCTGAAAAGAATAAACGATGTACTGGACACAGAACTCAGCCAGCTCAGAACAAGCTGAATTCAGGAAAGGCAAATCGTGTGCTGATCAAGTTGCAACTCTACGCATCATTATAGAACAAAGCATAGAATGGCAGTCAAACCTCTACCTCAACTTTATTGACTGTGAAAAGGCCTTCGGCAGTGTAGACCTGGAAGTAATTTGGAAACTACTAATTCAACACTACGACACACCTCAAGTCTTTGTTAACCGTATTCAATAGCCGGCTATATGACAACGCCACGTGTCAAGTGATGCACAACGTGGAATTCAGCGAGGTGTTCAAAGTGCATACAGGAGTATGACAAGCTGGCTGCCTATTATCACCGATCATATTCTTAATTGTGGTGGACTGGATTATGCGTCAGACTGTGCGTTGGGAGCGAGGAGTTAGTAATACGCTGGACGACCGATAAGAAGAATCTAGAAGATCTGCATTTCGCAGATGATATATGTCTAATGTCTAAACTCGAAGACTTACAGGCAGGCGAAAACCAAAAAACTGGCTGAAGAGGTTGGCAGCAAAAAAGATTGCAGGTGAACACAGAGAAGACGGAGGTGATGAAGATAACCAACTAACCGGCAGCAACAACAACCAGCACTGATCGCCATCAACGGGATAGCTTTAACACAGGTTGCCTCCTACATTGATCTGGGAAGCATCGTTTCAACTACAGGTGACAAAACGGATGAAGATGTTAAAGTAAGGCAGAATCGGAAAGGCAAGATGCACCTTCGTCCACCAACCTGAAACCAGTTCGGAAATCTTCTGCACTAATTCAGTCAGCATCGAGAAAAAGACTTGGATTTTCAGCACGAATGTGAAGTCAGTCAGTCAGTCAGTTCTTCTGTACAGGTCAGAAACCTGGCGTATCCGTCATGAAAAGCATTTCCAACAGCTTGCTGCAGACTTTTATCAACAGCTGCCTTCTCTGGCTCCATAATGAAGATCAAATGACGAGAAAGAATAAGTAACAAGAAATTATGGGAGCACACCAATCAAAAGCCGATTGCTCAGCAAATATGTAGAAGAAAGTGGAGAGGGATCGGGCATACATGGAGGAGGCCACCGAATGACATCGCACGCAATGCAGGCCAGTGCTAGAGTGGAGTCCAAATGGGAAGCGACGAGTGGGTCGTCAGTGTGAGGGTGATATGGAAGAGATGAGAGAGTTTGGTCAATCGTGGACGCAGAAACAGAAGAGAGTGGAGATGTGTTGTTGAAGCCCTATGTGCCACTCGGAACGCAAGAAAATAATAATAATAAATAATAATAATCATTCTAGAACATAGTTTTTCACTGCATACTTGTCAGCCAAGTAAAATGAATGGTCAGGGACATCATATCTCAGATATGACATATTAAAAGTGACCTAATGAACAAAAGACAAATATCCCGCTTTTTCTAATTTCTCCAAATCTTCATTGGGGTACAACTATCATTGGATTAGGTCGGTGAATAAATTACATCACATCTAACCTCACTGACTACAGGCGCCACAATTTCATATTATTATTACTTCAGGGAAAGCTATCGAAAACAGAAATTACTACTGAACAGTGGACTATTCTTTGACTGCACCTTACATAACCAAAAGTAGAATATTGGATGTTCCTTAGATAAAAGGTAGAATTACTCGGGACATATAAGTCATCTGTGAAAAAGGAGAAAATTATATATTTGAAGAAGAATTGCAAAATTTTCTAGGAATCTTTACAGACAGTGGTTTCTCACTCCGATTCATAGACAAGAATCTAAGACCAAAGACAACGTCTGGAAAGGTCCAAGTCGTCCCCCTAAAACGGTAATGATGCTTAACCTTGGACTTAAAAGTGATACTGAAGCGGAGATTCCTCTTAAACTTGCTAATCTGGAACTGAGTAAATTGGCTGTACCATAAATCCGCTTGTAAAAAACGCTGGGTAACACTACTCAGCATGGTCAGCAAAGAGAGAAAGCAAATGTCCCCTAACCTAATAACTGTCTGTTCATACCCAAATGACACTGCTTCCATGCACATTTGTGGGAACAGGACGTGAATGACAGTAGATTCAATGGTGCTGAAATATTGAAAGTGACATAATGTTGGGCAGTTTTTCCATGAAAGTAGCCACAACAAGTAACAATGAAGTCAGTGGTATCAGGAATTTTACCAGCTATTCTAATCACTCAAGACAATAAGATAGGGACTTTTCCAAAGATTTCCTTAAGAAGAATAGCAAACTTCTACAGTTGTACCAGTACGACGAGGGAAGATAAGAAACTTGGTAATTGACAATATTTATCAAGGGAAAACGTATCATATTTCCACATTCTTAACCACGTTAAAAGTTGACAAGCTCAACGGACAAAAAGATGTTCTGACTAGTAGGGATTGGCCCAAGGTCAAGCAACTGGACGAAAGGTTGTCCAATAAGACTGTTTCAGAAGGCCATGAAGTTAACCAAATCCAAATTTAAGGGATAAACATTTCTTCCCCTGGGCTATTGACTTAGAATGTTGATTTTAATTTTCGGTCGCTTCCTATCAATCTGCATCTCACCGCACCATAACATGAGAAAAACGTCAGATAGTGGCTCCATACTACTCATCATGCCATCCAGCTCACGCCGGAATCGGAAATGAACTCGGAATTCCATTTTCGGGATATTTTTCTTACAAGGATATCTGATGGTTCTCTTCAAAGATTGGTCTACAGGAAACCAACACGGAATGGTCAGTACACGAATTTTTATAGTTGGATCCCTTTGAGAAGACAGAGAAACCTGATTCACTTCTTATTCTCAAAATAAGGACATGTTCCAGTGATATAATCTGCGGGGAACTACAGTTACTGAGACAAGTCCTCATAGAAAATGGATATCCTCCAAGATTTATCGAGGAAAGCAAAAGCAAAAGCCTGAAAGAACCCAGATGGCGCAGAATTTTAAAGGTGATCCGCAGTTGAGATCCTGAAGAATCGCTTATGCAGATCACTGAGGAAAGCCTTCTTTATGGCTGAGCTACGTAGCAATTTCTACAGCCGACAAATGATTAATGGATGTGTGAAGGATAAAATGTCACTTTGAGCTACTTAAATGTGTGTTTATAAATTCACCTGATCATGTTTTCATTCCTTTACGTTTCCTGTGGAAAATAAGGCTTCAAGCTACAGGCTTGAAGTTTCTGTAGCAGTAGTGGTTATTTTTACAGGATGGGGTTGCTAGCCTCATGCTCAACCTTCCCTCTTTATCAGTCTTACTACTGCTTTAGCAGGTGAAAGGAGTGCGTTGGTGGCCGGTGATCAAACCTCGGACCACCTGCGTGGTCGGTGAGCACTCTAACTTTGTGGCACCGACGCACACCTGATCATGTGGAGCTAGTTATAGTGGCCGCACAAAGCGCAAACTTTCCAAACGCATTTCTTAACATTATCGATTAGGGTTAGCAAAAGGACAATGCAAAGTATTTGCTAGCTCAGTTCTCCACCACTTTGTGAACTCTAGCTGCGTAGCTCCACCAGAGTCGTCTTTCAAGATCATCTACGAGATGAAGTCAAATGGCACCAAGGGCACCAGATTTCGGCTGTTGCAAATGGCGGAGGCGCTGGTGATTCGTCAATACGACCCCAAACTCTGTATACAGAAAAAGTTTGTTCAGTCTCTTGTTCTACCTTGGTCTTAACCTCTTCACTAGCCGTTCCCTATAAAGAAGATTAATTTTTTCATTTCCTTTTTAAATTTTACTTTTAGCTTACTTTTGCTTCAATAATTAATTCACTATTATCACTCTCATATGCTCCTTCTGTACATTTCACACCCTCTTCACACTTGTTAAATTGACACTCAAATACCACCTTTATTCTCACTCAAGAGCAATTTTGACCTTATCAAATTTCTAACTTTGTGCCGTTGAGTGCTACGTTATATACAACTTTTTATTTTTTACTTCGAAAGCCACTTCTGAGTAATTATTATATCGATTATGTCACTCCGTGTTACTCAATAATAGATTACTATACATTTTTGGCAAATATAAATACGACTGTACAGCCACCTGTGAAGATGATTTCGTCGACAAAGAAAATTTTATTCGCTGAATTTGTCTTTTATTTTCTTCATGACTCAATGGGTATTTTCGGTGATCTTTGTATTCATTTAAACGCAGTTCACAAGCTCTACCAGTTCACAGTAAAAGCGACACATATATTTTCATTTGGTAGTTTAAAATTTGACAAGACCGCATACCACTTTGCAGCTTAAATAATAAAGTGAAATATATTTAAGCATGAAATGCTTTTCTCTCTCTCTCTGTCTCAGTCTTGCTCTGATAATTTTATTTTGCCCATTTACCAATTAGATTCCTTGGACAAGTGATAATTCCTCTACAAGCTGTATTATCAACAAGTGATGAGGTACCAATTTGTGTGGCATTACAGAATAAGAAAGGCCAAGATAGTACGGTAAGTTAGAAGCATTTTAAGCATCTTTTTCCTATGTTTGTCTATTTGTTTGTTTCCCTCATTTTGCTGTCTCTTATCATTTAGAACAGTATTTCAGTATTCCATGTACTTAGTTTTTAACATTTTTTTTGGTATTTCTTTACGTTCCAAGTGGAATATAAAGCGTCAGGAATGACCTTTGAAGTTTCAGTAGCAGTGGTGCTTACTTTAAGGGGGTGGGTTTGCTAGCCTCATACCAAACCTTCCCTCTTTACCAGACTTATTACAAGCTAGGCGAGGTAAAAGGAGTGCATCGACCAAGGTTCGAACCCTGGGTTACGTGCATTGTTGATAAGCGTTCCACCGCTGAACCGCCGACGCCAGAACTCTGGAATGCCGGTTCAAATTTTCATAAAACTTTGAGAAAATCAGCAATGGCATCATATACCGTTTTATTATCATTTCTTGTGTTCCAAATGGAATACAGGGCTTCAAACTTTAAGCTTTGAGGTTATAGTAGTGGTTGTAGTGCGATGAGAGCTGTTGGCTGACTAAAAATTGTGGACTGCAATTTACGTCGATGGTTCGTCCCGAACCGGGGTCATGAGAAAAAAACAATAAGAAAGCTTAACCTTGAGGAACTCAACAACAAATCACAGCAGACTGAACGTCTGCAAACACGATTCTCAGATATGTGGCTTTACTTTCTAAGAAACGGTCACAACCAGTTCAGAATAACCTCGAGAAAGAAAACAACCAATCAGAACACGTTGATTCTCTGCTGACAATAATGTACATAAAAATCTATAAATATCTCTTGGTTTTCTCAGTAAACTATATGTTGCCTGACCCTTGTCTTCTGTCGTTACAGTAGCCGTAGTAAGGTGTTGTTTACATAGGGTAGATTTATCAACTTCACATCTAACTTCCCCTGTTTTACCGGCTTACAGTCGACTAGGTGAGACTTTGCAGTGCGTCAACCGATATTCAATCCTAGACCTCCTTCATGGCTGGTTAGCATTCTACTAGTGAACCACCGAAACATCAGTGAAATTAGTCATTGGTTCTTCTCACCCACTGCTTAGTTTACAATGTTACGTAATAATTCATTACGTATACAAATTTATGAGATACATTTTAAAATGTAGTTACTTGGGTGGTGTAGAAGTTTGTAAATTGTTTTTACCCCTACCAGCCAGTTAACATGGGGATGCTTTATCTGATAAACGATGTCTTGCTTTGAAGCATTCACTAGCAAAGTGTCATTTTAGCCCTAAGAAAATTGCTCTTTTCATTTTAAATCCAAACTTTTCGTCATTATCATCCTATATTCTGATACTATTAGTCTTAACCTACTGGAATGCCCGAGTCATACGTAGAATGAAGTATATGCTGTACACTCCTAACACTTAAAAGGAAAAAAGGGTACCAAAGTGAATGAGAGGATATAGGCTTCTGATCTAAGAATATTTCAAGTATTTATTGTGCTGTTGATTGCTTCAAGAAATAATATTATTTAGGGAACCTTTTTACAAATCCTCTTAATTTAAGATTCTTCATCCACCACAAATTCTATCTTCAAATCGATCAAATCTTCACCATCAAACACACGCTGATGGCTATTCATTTCTTTGAAGTAGCTATTAATGTTAAATGAGAATAGAATATTTCCCAGCTGTGAATAAATTCGCTTTGAGCATTCAAAAATTGATCTAATGCTCACTAGTTACTGGATGGTTTCTCTAGGTTCTAGTGAGAAGTCCTAACTAATGGAGTCCACCAAGTTTAATGTGAAGACAAATACTCCCTGAGGATGCTTGGTAACGGTTGGGATATATATGTTGCAGACTGGTAGAAGTAAGAATTCATGGGCTAGCCATCACGTCATCAGATTGGCCTCATGAATTTAAGTTCCCAAGTTCAATCCCTAATGTGATGCTATGTGCACAGACTGCCAAACTAAAACGAAACAGGTGGGGTGTGAGGACAAATACTCGCCGAAGACATTGGCTAGGGGTCGCAGTATATCGTGAATTGACAGAAGTTAGAATTCATGGACTGGCCATTGGATCGGGTCGCAGTGGCTTAATGGTCTACGAGCTAGCTCGCCTTGTAACCAGAAGGTCCTGGGCTCAAACCTCCTGTGGTGGGTGCGTACTTCTGAAGAGTCACAAACTAGGACGAAACAGCTGTCCAGTACTCCCTGCAGGTTTTCCAATGGTTCTATAACTAATGTCACCTCATCATGAAATCCAATAAAGCGAAACATTTGTCCACTTCTCCATGGTTCTTATTGATTCTGTAGCTACAAACTAACAAGACAGTGAAATATAGCACTAAAGCTTGAGAAGAATTTAGAAATTCGTCAGTTTCTGTTTCGTTTATTCAACTTACTAATTTATAATCTTTCTCAATGGGTTTTCCTTTCTTATGCTGATCTAATCCTTTATCATCAAGGGTAACTAAATACCGGAGGAATTCATCTCTACAGTTGGCTAAATGACAACCTGTTTAGTTAGTTGGTCAGCTGATAGAATGAATGAGAATATAAACAGCGCTAAGTGTTAAATAAATATAAACGCTCTGTAAGAGTAGTCAATTAATTACTACAAAAGATCAAAAGAGACTGATGAGAATATTTCTGAATTCAATAGTCTATAGACTTTTACTTTTAAGTAATCCAAGATTGTTTGAAAAAACAACAACAACAACAGAACATGCCAAAATCTCAGGTAAATAATGAGTAGCAGACTACTTTTTAAGCATGAGGAATCACTTACGTCATCACAATCATACGGTACTATTATGTAAGTTAAGCTTTAGTATTTAAAACACTATTCAGTTAGTGGTACTATTTTTCAGATTTTCTAAGAGTGAATTCAGTTTTTCTAATACGAAGACTGAGATTAAGAAAGACTTTTATGTAATGTAGAACTTAGTTTAATTACTGTGTCAATTTGATTTCTGAGTGTCCTTCACTGGTGCTTACAATAAATACATAACCCTGGTGGATGCATACTAATGATGAAATTGTTGTCCATTACATCCTGGCTTTCCAGTAGCTCTCTACTTGATATCATTTCATGATCGAACTTGAGGTAATTAAATTCCCTACAAACCAAATCTTGAAAATTGATCTGGTACTCACTATTGACTGGTTACAAGCGTTGCAAGTGGGGCTCACCACGTCAGGAGTGAGGACAAATACTCGCCGCCGACGACACTGTCTGGTGGTTGCGCTGAAACCAAACATATGGTAGAAGCTGGAATTCATGGGCAGGCCACTGGGTTAGGTCCTGGTGGCTGGGGGGTCTTTGAGTTCGCGTTGTAACCAGAGTGTTAGTGGTTTAAACCCCAGTTGTGGATGAGTACTACCGATGAGTCCCAAACTAGGACGAAACAGCTTTCCAGAAGTACACTGATGGTTCTCAGCTGTTCTCTAACTGATATCAATCCATGATCAAACCTGAAACAACTCAAATCTTTACAAGTTAAACGCCTGAAAATTTATAAAAATATGATTTAATGCTTTTTGCTAATTAACAGAAAGTTACAACTTTTATCAAGTGACCATCAAGGTTATTCAACAGTTAGATGTGAAGAAATCCAAGAGATTCTGAACTAAGTTATTCTAACATTTTCCTCAGCTGAAAAAGCTTGAAATAGTTTTACTGAATGATACATCTGAATTACTTGCTTCAATATAAAGCTAAGATTTCTATAAATATAACCTTGTATATTCAACTGTCTATATGTCTGTGTTTCACTAAGCATCCAATTTTAGCGGAACCGGTTATTTTATTAGTTTAAGATAATACTACTGATTATTCGTCATCTTGAATTGATATGATAAGATAAGATAAGATAAGATAATAGCTTTGTTCCAAAACGGTATTTGTGATACAGAATGGAATTCTCAGCATTTTACTACAATATTGTATCCAGTTAGCACATTAACAATAAATAAAGTTCTACATAGATTAAGGTTATCTCAGTTAGTTTTGACAACAACATATTAGCATGTTGGTAGCAAAGCCAAAATTAAACACAGTGTTAGGTGTTAGAAAAGTAGATGACAGCATATTTACTGGCGTCATCGGTAACAAAATGGACGAGATATACAAAGTGTGAAAGAACGAACAAGAATGTTTTAAGTAGAGTTTATAAGGAAGAGAGAAACAAAACAGCACATAACAAACAAAAAAAGGTAGAAAGAAAGGAAAGGAGAGAAAACGTTGTACCTATATATGATGTGAGTTGGAAAGACAAGATCCAGTTCTTCTACTGACTATTTAATAAGTTAAAGGTTTCACGCCTAATGCTTTCTTTATCGCACAGAACACGAGCTAAGTAAGGTATGGATGAGTTTTTGTACTTACTAGTGCGGGCATATAGTTTTCTATATAGGCTTCTGGTTTTCCCTGAAGAGATGCAGGGGGAGAGTTGTGAATGTAGACGGTGTTGTGAGTCAGATGAAATGGATTTTGCCCATTTTTCACTTGAGTCCAAGTGCCTGTCCACCAGAATATTAACAAGCTGGTTAAGTGGCAAACTGCTTACCCTGCTGACAACCTTTAACATCCTGCGTAATAAGGTATAGTCTTTCTTCAGTAGCCCTGGAAAAACTAAGGGGGAACAATAGAGAATAATAGGCAGAATACGGGAGTTAACGAATTGTAGGAGTATATATATACATATACATTATATACATTTAACTCCTACCATTTTCTTACAATAATTAATGTTTAGAAAATAACTCTTGTAGGTTATCATAAAGATATTAGTTTGTTAATTTGACTTGGCATATCATAATACAATACTAGTTATAAGACAGAGTTTCGGGAATTTTATTTATTAATCATAATCATTGAGAGAAGTATTACGACTGTTAGCATTATTAACTGGATTTTATCAGCTAGGAGACTCGTCATTGTAGTGAGCTTTGAACATTTTTACAGAAAGATCTAAACCTTGTTGTCGGGTCGTTGAATTCCTCCGTAAGCCAGAATAGCTAATTGATGATGTCTCTGAGTCAGACACTGAATGGCACGCGTTAGAATCTCTAGTGAAGACATTAGTTCCTTCAAGGTTTGAGATACACTTTACTGACGACTACCAGTATGCATTAAACCCTGGTCAAGCGGTTTTTGTGAGTTATCTTCAAGCATCTACTAATAATCTCACAAATTCCACAAAATAATTTTTTATAATTCTCTAGTACTTTGTTTCTTCACTTTTATTGGTAGCAATCAGGGTTGAGTAATTGCGAAAACATGTATCTAGTGTTCTCTCAATATTATTATTGCTCTTTTGGGTTCTAATTGGAAAAGTGGGATTCAACAGCATGTCTCTATTTTGTCCTATTCTCTATGGACCTCTTTATCTGGTCTCCTGATCTCATGTAGTCTCTGATTTCCTTATCGTAAGACCTTCAATATTAATACAATAATATTGTTTATTTCAACTAATAATAATGAAAGTTTCAATAACGATTGAAACTAAAAGGAAGAATACTCATTTCAGAAGAAATCGAATTAGTCTGCTAACTGACGTCTCTACATGAATAATGAACGAATGGACTTTAATTTTATTCCAGTCATAGGGAATAATAAAAAGACAGTTGCAGTGAAGAAAATTTTCTTTTCGACGAAGTTATCAACTAGGCTGTACATTTGCGTATTTATTTATGATAAATGAGTGGGAAAGTTTCAGAATAATTTCCGATCAAGGGTGAAATTAATGATATTACAATTAGGAATTAAAATGCCATAATAAACAGGGTGGACAGATAAAACTCAAACAAGGTAGCATCATAACTACTGAGAAGATTGACAAATTGTGCATTTGGGGGTTAAATATGTAGAAATAACAAAAAATAGACAGGATATCCGTATAAGAAATCTAGTGGGATCATAACTAATGTGACGGATAACTGTTTATGCCATTAGAGATTAAATATGTAGAAGTAATAGAATGGCAAAATAGACAAGAAGTTTGGATATGAAAATATGGTAATGTAAATAGGGATTAAGAAAAACTTAAAAATAACATGAATAAACACGAAGTTTAGATGAAAAAGGCAATGAGATGGTCATTGTTAAAAGAATTACTTGTTTATAATGGCCATAGCAGGGACAAGGGTTGGATGTATTTGTTTTGGATACATAGCATGGGTCTGAGCTTTTGGATAGCTAGTGCCTCGGGTATGCCCTTCGATAGATACGGGCGAATCTCGTGTATTATTTTGAAGGATATCTCGAATAGCGTTGAATGTCCTGAATTGACCAGATGTTCCGTCACTGAACTATATATACGTTTCCGTTCTCCTTTTACTAGCCAGGCTGGATAGTGTTTAAATTGGTGCATCGTACGGCCAATGTACCCAGCTCCCAGTAATTATGATGCTACTTTGTTTGAGTTTTATATGTCCACGCTGTTTATTATGGCATTTTTATTCCTGATTGTAATTTTTATGAATCTGACCCTTGACCGAAGATTATTCTAGAACTTTCTCACCCATTTATCACAAATAAATACACGAATGTACAGCCTAGTTGATGACTTCATCGAAAAGAAAATTTTCTCCGCTGCAACTGTCTTTTTATTATTCCCTATGATCAAATGTGTATATTCCAGTCAGTAAAATGAACAATTAATTCATAGAAGGGAACTGAATTACTACTAAGACGATAAATTCTTTTATCTTCCTTCGCACTGTATTCGAAACGCAAGCATTCAAGCCTAAAACCTCGACGTTTCAATAACTTCGATTTTGTTTTTAAGGGGTAGGAGTGTTGGCTTCACACTCAACTTTCCATAGTATCACCTAATAAACTAGCTTCATATTTCGTAGTGCGTTAGCGAGGGATCGAATAGCGAACCACTTGAGAGGTCGGTGAGCATTCCATCACTGAACTGCAAACGCACTGAATGATATTTAATAATTTATAATTGAAAATCAATATCGAAAGTCATGTTGCTATTTTCTCTAAATAATTTTAATTATCATTTATTGTACGTGATAATGTGAGCCTTTCAATGAAATACATATATATATATATATTTGAACATGCAATCAGATTCATAATAATACTCACGTTTCAGTTAAAATTTACAACACCGAAAAGAATTGTTCTAGTCTACCAAATCGCTTCATTTCGTGTTGTCCTGGTGACGACGTGATTAAGAGTATAGACAAACTACTCTACAAGTTTAAGTAGCTACAGGAAAAGCGAAGTGACTGTTATAGTTAAATGTAGACTAGAAGTCTGTCTATTGTTTGAATAAAGTGAAGTTTGTATTTTACGCTCATATTAAAGTAAAATTGTACTTGACTTGGTCAGTGATAATAAATTAGCGATAACTAAGCGATAAACCAGATGACAGTCAAATCTCTACCTGAACTTCCTCAATTTTGAAAAGATCTTCGAGAGCTTAGCCAGAGAATATATTTGGAAACTACTAATTCAACACTATGGCGAACCTCAAGTCTTTATTAACCTCATTCAACAGCTATATGATAATGGCACGTGTCAGGTGATCCACAACGGGAAACTCAGCGAGGCGTTCGAGGTGCATACATGAGTAAGACAAGCTGGCTGCCTATTATCACCGATCATATTCTTAATTGTGGTGGACTGGATTATGCGTCAAACTGTGCGTTGGGAGCGAGGAGTTAGTAATACGCTGGACGACCGATAAGAAGAATCTAGAAGATCTGCATTTCGCAGATGATAAATGTCTAATGTCTCACAAACTAGAAGACTAACAAACTGACTGAAGAGGCTTATCGCGGAAATAGGATTCCAGGTGAACACAGAGAAGACGGGGGCGATGAAGATAACCAACTAACGGACAGAAACAACAACCAGCACTGATCACCATTAACGGGGTAGCTTTAACAGAGAATGCCTCCTTCACTTATCTAGGAAGCATTGTTCCAACTACAGGCAACAGAGCAGATGAAGATGTTAAAGTCAGGCAGGATCAGAAAGGCAAGATACGCCTTCATCAACCTGAAACCAGTTTGGAAATCTTCTGCACTAACTCAGCATAAGGAAAAGATTTGCAATTTCAACATCAATGTCAAGTCGGTTCTTCTAAACTGATGAGAAAATTACACTGCGTGTAACGAAAAGGATTTCAAACAGGCTACTGCAGACTTTCATCAACATCTGCCTTCACTGGCTCCATAATGAAGATCAAATAGACAGCTAGAAAGAATAAGTAACAAGAAACTATGAGAACAAGCCAACAAGCTAGAGCCGATCGCTCGACGAATATGTAGGAGAAAGTGGAGATGGATCAAGCATACATTGAGGAGCCACCAAATGACATCGCGCGCAATGCAGGCCAGTGCTGGAGTGGAGTCCCGATGGGAAGCAACGAGTGGGTCGTCAGTGCGAGGTTGACATGGAGGAGATCGTATGAGAAAGAGATGAAAGTTTGGACAATCGTGGATGCAGCTGAAGAGGATGGCAGAAAACAGACCAAAGTGGAGATGTATTGTTGAAGCCCTATGTTCCAATCAGAACGTAAGAGAATAATAATAAACCGGATTATTACAGATTACGACAGTAATGTTCTACCGATAGAACTACAAAATCCACTACATGGTCATTTTCGTGAATTTCTATTATTTTACTGAATGGATTGATGAATATAAACTTATCAAGTATGATTCAGTGGATCTTTACTATAATTGTCTTCTGTTTGAGTGGGTTTTATTTTTTCACCTCCTTGCATTTCGACTGCACCATAGGGCTTCAAGAGCGAGCTTTGAATTTTGAGTAGCGTGCTGGATTAGCTAGCCAAACGTAAAACAATCCCTACTTACCAGGTGTACTACAGGATAGGCTAAATTTAGAAGTGGAAGTCAAAACTAGATGACAAACATGCTTATTGAGCATTCTACCATTAACCTATCTACGCAAATCTGTTGCTTGAGTGGTTAGAAAAACCTTTAAACTGGTTGGCTAGATACTTCAGCGTAGCTAATTACAACAAACATGTGTTGAATATTTCAATGTACATAACTCGAACACAAATTGAGTCTTCTTGAAGATCCTGGCTTATCCTATATGAAGTGAGAGAAATCAATCTTCAAATTTATAAACTTTTACCAGTGTAAGTGATGAAAAGATTTGCCACAAATCCTGAATTGTTACTCCACTCTATCCCTCTTATTATTTTACTGTGTTCATTCCTGTTGAATGGAAGATAGCTCTTCAAGATTGATCTGCAATGACTCCTAGTTTATGGATAAGTAGTGAAGTGCTTGAGCACATTGACCATTCCACTGATTTATGACGAAATTTCAGCTTGGGATGTAAAGGACTTCCGTCATCTTTGGTAGAGGTCTAATATCTGGTCACCCATCAAACGACGTGTATACTGTACAACAGTTTGCTCCTTCCTTCTTTGCCCCAGTCTTTAAAAGCGGAGGATATGAATAGACTAAACGTCTTAAACTATTTATGTCCGCGTCCAGTGTAAATGAAGTTAATTATGGAGAGAAGTTGTTGACTTTTGGATAAACACTGTTAAGAGTAGCTGAATGTTTTAGGTCAGTTGTCTCAAAATTGTTCTAAATCAAAGATAATTATAAGTTGGGTTTTTATTTTCCTTAAAATATGAAATATATTTGTTTCAAGTTTGATAACGCATTGGTATCAGTTAGAGAAACATTGAAAATCACTAGAGATTAATAGGAAGCTGTTTCATCCTACTTGCGGACTCATCAGTAATACGCAACCATCGACAGGGTTCGAAACCACGACACTCTAGTTACAACGGGGACTCATAAACCCTCCAGCCACAGGGACCCAATCCAATGGTCTGTCAATGAATTCCAGCTTCTACCAACTCTTGATTTCATCGAGACCACCAGGCAGTGCCACTGGCGGTGAGTATTCGTCCTCACTCCCGATTAGGTGGTGGACCCTTCCCCGATGGTCACGACTTCACAGTATAAATCTAGTCAACTTCTTCCTATAGCCAGTCATTAAGGATCATCAGATTAATTTTCAAGAGTTAATTTGACGGATTTTGATCTGTTTCAAGTTTGATCATTGTTTGATATCAGTTAAAGGATCATTGGGAAATCAGCAGGGAGTACTAGACAGATATTTCAAAACCCATTGGATGCATACTGCCGGTGAGTCGTAAAATACAACGAAACAGATGGTCAATACTCAAATATTGGTTTCCAATGCTTCTCTAACTGATATCAGTCTTTGATCAAACTTGAAACAAATCAAATCACTGCAAAAATAACCTCTAGAAAATCAAATTTATCTTTCAATATTGATTCACCAGTTTTATTTTACTACTGAAATCTATTTTCTAATTAATAAGAAGATATTTTCTTGCTGGCATTTAGAAAAATCTTTTTTATAAATTGTGATAACTTAAACCAATCCTTTTGCTTTACTAGTCTACATTTCGTCATACAACTACCTGTCTCCATTTTAGTCTGTCACTCTATACCATATGAGCTCCAAGATTTTTTAAACAGAAATTCACGAGAATCAGTGTAGGTGTAGGATGTTCCAAACAATTCTCATCCTATTTTCATTATGACTTTTTATAAGATTCACTTGGAATAACTTCTAGTCTGCGTAGGATACATGTGCTTAACTCATGAATCTAAGCATCAAGTGTATAGTCTACAGAATAAGAATAATGCTATTTCAGTGCATATCTAATGAGAAAAACCGTAAATACTTTCACCAATTAACACGAACTCTAAAGAATTTTTTAGAAACGATTGAGTATTATTTAGCTAATTTTATATTGTCTGCGTTGGTGGCATAGCGGTTAGGACGCTAGCCGACCATGCACATGGTCCGCGATTTGATTCCCAGCCGACACATCCTTTTACCTCGCTAAGCCAGAAATAATACTGGTAAAGAGGAAAGGTTAGGCATGAGGCTAGCAAACCCATCCTGTAAAGAATAAACACTGCTACAGAAACTTCAAGCCACTAGCTTGAAGACCTGTGTTCCACTGGGGAACGTGAAGGAAAAAAACTTTATATTGTCTACAATGGAGTCTCATGTGAATCTGATGTGATGTTTAGTTCACACGAATGAAACTGGAAACAAAAAGAGTTATTTGGCAAACTGGTGGCACAGTGGTTAGGACCCTCACCGACCATGCACATGGTCTGAGGTTCGATCCCCTACCGACGCACACCTGATATCTATGGTCGGCCTGAAAAATTTGGGCTACCGATATCCATGCTGAAAATTCCATACTTGTACCAAAAATACTGTGTGTTATCAAGTTGTAAATCAAAAAATAAAATGAAATAAGTTAGAGATTGAGAATTACTGTGCTTCAGCCTAACAACTAAATGAATGACAATTTGGTTATCTAGTAACCTGATAAACACCAATTGAACCATTTTTCAAAATCGTTGAAAAATACCCATCAGGACATTGTAATGAAAAGAATAAGAACCTCAGGGAAATGAAGTCTATCCAGTGATTTCATTCTCAAATTGTTTACTTTGTAAATGATCCTCAATGATGGGTCCTTTGAGATACTGTGATATATGCTGGAGAGGAGTCTAACTATGGCGCTTCTGATTGGACCAGACAATAATCAGCACAAATGGGAGGAACCTGAAAGAAACAACCTCCTCTACCTACCTGAGAAGCATCATTTCAACTAAAGGATATCAAAGCAAGAATCGGAAAAGCAAGGCAAGCTTTCATTACTCTTAAGTCTGTGTGGAGGTCAACAGCAGTCAGCATCAAAATTACATCCGGATTTTCAACTCCAATATGAAGCCAGTCAGTGCTACTATACGGATCAGACACTTGACGCGTCATAAAGAGCATCTCAAACAAACTACAGACCTTCATTAACAGTTGTCTTCGCTCAATACTCAAGATCAGATGGCGGGCCAGAAAAGATCAACAACAGGGATCTCTGGGAGCGAACCAACCCACCAGGAACCGATTGTGAAACAAATAGGCAGAAAGAAATGGAGATGGATTGGCCATATTCTGAGGAAAACATCAAGTGATATCACACGACAGGCTCTCGAGTGTGAACCAAACGGGATGCGGCGGGTTGGTCATCCAAGGGTGACTTGGAGGAGGTCATGTGAAGAGGAGATGAAAGCATGTGGGCAGACTTAGAGCCAGGTGAAAACTCTAGCAGTGAACTGAAGGCAATGGAGACGCGCGGCTGAAGTCCTGTGTTCCTCTAGGAATTAAAAGAAATAATAATTCTCTTTTTGTAGCCATACTGGATAATGTCCTCTAGCATGTTTTGAAGGGACACGCAACTATTTTATAGTCCGGTGTGATTTTGTTTCTTAGCCCCCTGTAATCTATGTTCATTTATTCATTTAAACTTCGGAATCAAGCTGATAATCACTATCACCTTTAATCGGCTTAATTATTATGCGGAATTAGATCGTAATTGTATCTATGTCAAATTCTGTATATAAATGAGATTGTACAGCGTTTTGATCATGAAGTCGTGGAAGATATGTCCATGCTGAAGTGAATCTTTCTCCAGCTTACAGCTTTATAATCCGTAAAATATCCTACCTTGAAGCCAACCCAAATTCTGTAAATCTTATTTCTTAAAAATATTAAAAATTCCCATAGTAAATTTTAGAACAACACATTTATGCGAACAATATTGTGCTTTCAATTAGATCTCATCAGGCGTAACTCTGATATACATAAGTTTACAAATAAAAATTCAAATATAAACCAATCGTGGTGTTTTGTCTATAGGATAATACGATGGTGAATATAAATTGTGCGGTTAGTCATAATAGTGGTAATAATAATATTAATAATAGTAATAATAATAATGGTCTTATCAGTAATAAGGATAAAAAATGAGGCAATCTATGATAACACGAATAATGAAAAGCAGTATGATTAAACAAACAACTGTTCAGATGGATGTAGTCGGTAAAGGCTAGTAAAAACAAATGAACCGATTAAGTAATGCTAAATTGTAAGGGAAGCAAATTAAACACGTTTATAATGACGATGTGAAAAGATTAAGTAATGCTAAGAAAGGGGTTGAAAATATAAGTAAGTATGGCGTAGAAGTCATTAGTTGGTTATGTCTTAATAGGCCAACAAGGGAGGGATAATGGCTGTACGAACTTCTTTTGAATGCATAGTTTAGGTTTAGTAGAGTGAATGCCTGTCGCCTCAGCTGTGTGCAGTAGACGAATGCGAAGTCTATTGAAAAGATTCGGTGGGATACGATGAATTACTTTGAAAGTTCTCGTTTTCTTCACTACATGATCATCACTATCAATTAAATGTGGCAAAATTAAGCTGCGGACTGTTTTTGTCTGTCCTTTTCCAAACCATGATGGGAGATGTTCACTAACCTGCTGGCTAAGCTGATGAGATCTAATTGAGAGCACAGTATTGTTCGCTTAAATGTGTTATTTCTTAAAGTCCAATAGTTATTAGATGATTCGAAATAGCTGTTGCATACTATAAGTATGAATATAACTGTCTTTCTGTAACAGATTCATATGTATTACTGATAAATCATAAAACTTTGACCTATCATCATCCTCATCATCGCCAGTCGTCACATGTATCGCCTTTATCGCTAATAATTTAGTATTTATTTAAATCTACTTTACTTCCGGTTTCCCTCATAAACCTAAATTACAGAAAATTGATCACAACAATTACTGAATACTTGTTTGAATGATGACTAAAAGTTGTTATGTGTGTCAAAACTTGAAAATATGATGGAATTATTATGCCAGTGATGCCTTCTTAATACTGACTAAAAACTGACCCTGGTATTGTGTTTTAAAGTGCCAAAACACTATCAACTGATTTATTGAAGAGTAAGAACCACAGCTTTTAAGCTGTGAGGTTGTTAGCCTCACGTTCACAGTTTCTTCTCCTTTCATCGCCTACTGTCATCTAGTCAACTGTGATGAGGTTTGGAAGTGCATCGTTCAGGAATCGAATCTGGACCACGTACGCGATAATGATCTATCAATACCTTCAATACTGCATATTTCCTTAAAATAAAAAAAAACTTGTGAACTACTAATAAATACGTAGTCTTCAAGAGATTTCTGTTGCATTCCATTCTTTAATTTCAATTTATTATTTATTTTTAACACTATAAAAGTCTCAAGTTTAACTGAGGATTGATATTAATTAAAGAAGCGTTGAAAACCAGCACTGAACTCTTCAGCAATACTTACCCATGGTCCCACCAGGGATTGACTTTGGGATCTCCAGGTTATAAGGTCAAGCCCATTAACCACTCAGCCATTTGGGCCGCAATTCAGTGGCGCATGAATTCTCTAACGAATGTTACCTCATGGTGAAATCCTGTAACCAATCGACCAGATCCCTACAAACCAATAGTTGAATATCAATGAGAAGTTCACTAGCGACTAGCTCTATTCAGTTAGATAGTTACCTGCGATTCCAGTGGGAAGTAGTGACCAGTAGAGTGGAGCAGGTTGGGTGTGAGGACAAATACTCGCCAAAGATGGTGGCTAGGGGTGGCGCTATGTCGTGAATTGGCAGAAGTTAGAATTCATGAAGTGGCCACTGGATCGTGTCTCAGTGGCTTAATGGTCTACGAGCTAGCTCGCCTTGTAACCAGAAGGTCCTGGGCTCGAACCTCCTGTGGTGGGTGCGTACTGATAAAGAGTCCCGGACTATTTTGGAGGAAACAGCTGTCTAGTTCTCCCAGGTTTTCCAATGGTTCTCTAACCAATGTCAGCTCATGATGAAATCCTGTAACCAATTCCAACTTCTTTTGCGACTACCACTCAGTATCACTGACGAGTATTTTTACTCACATCCGACAAGGTGGACCCTACAGGTAACTAATTTTCACTAGAAATTTAGACAATTTCGGATCAGTTTTCAAGAGTTAGTCTGAAGGGATTTGATATGTTTCATGTTTGATCATGGGCTATTGTCATATCCCTAAAAACTAACTCTTGAAAATACATTTTTCAAACTAATTTATACTTATTGTAATAAAGGTATTTTGTATTTCCTTACGAATGAAAAACAAAACGATATTGTTTTTACTGACGTTTCACTATTTAATGCTAATAGCTGCTTTATCAAAGTATTATAATTTATACTTGATTAAACTTGTATAAGTCTCAGAGATATTGAAATAAATAATTCCAAAGTTTCAATATGACCAGTTTATTGAACAAAAAAAAGACAACGTTGGAATCACTTATTTCTCTTTCGCTGAAATTTACACTAATAAAAACCTGTTACAAATGTCTACTTTTTAATTTTTGCACAATATCTATGCAATTATTGTGTCAAATCCTGATTCAAGTCCGTTTAACTTCTATTTAGCAAACGAAAGTCGAATATTCCTATACATATTTCTCTTGAAAACTTATTTTCTTTTCTGATTTTACTTATCCTTCTCAAATGTAGTTATTGTGTAGAAAAACTAAAATGAACGAACTCAGGACTATCCGGAAAATCCTGAGTCCAAATCCTGGCGATGGATGCGCTGTGCCTATGAGTTTTGAACCAGGATGAAATAGCTGTCCAGTACTCCGTTCGACTGGTTTTCAATGGTTATCTAAGTGACAATAGTTTGTCTTTAAACTTGAAATAAATCAAATCCAACTATCGAATATCATCAAATCAATGTGCACCGTGATGGTGAGCTGCCTAGAATGGTGGCCACATTGCAAACCTGACTGATAGAATCCAGTCTGCACCAAAGAAAGGACAAGACACGTTGCACTAGTTACTAGTGTCCAATCAAAATTAAATCCCTATAAGCTAACACTTGAAAACCCCATGACTGTTTATCATCCCAATATGTTTAGTGTTTGTTTTGCAATCAATACACTGTTTCTAATTGAAATAATAAATAGTATGAGATGTCCTTGTGACTACAATTCACAAGGTATTTATTGAAACTTGTAATTACTCCTTGAACTCCTTAGTGGAGTTAAGTAACTAGTATATGTTGGTCTAATGCAACCTAGAGTGGATACCTCAATGATGATTTTGATCCTTGTTTCATGTTATCTATCGGTTAGTTGGTAGGTATTCTTAGAGTCAAGAAGTTGTGCCTCTTCCTATTTTTACTTCAGCAGGTAAGTAGAACTACCTTCTACTAGGTGATAATGTCAGAATTGTGATTCCAACTGAATATCTGCCGGTATAAATGTTACTACATTATCTTATCTAACGATAATGCCAAGCACATGTTCACATTCTTCATTTCAACAGGCTTCACTTATTTTATTTTTATTTTAAACGATATCTGGTAGATATTCTCTTGATAAAAATAATCGCTCAAATTTAAAAAAAAGATAGAAATGTTACTAGCAATAAATTAAACGAGGCTTCTACACAATAGTTTAAAATACCTCAGTTAAAAGTATCAATCTTTATAACTCAGAATTTGTTGTGATAAGTGTGTTCATTGCAATAAATTTTTTGAGATTTCTAATATAAGCTAGAGAAGCATTTTAAACAAGCAGGGAGTACTGGAGAGCTGTTTTATCCTAGTTTGGGAATCATTGGCAGTACGCAACCACTGGGGTTCAAACACAGGAGCTTGCGGTTGCAAGGCAAGCTCATATACCATTCAGCCACTGGGACCCGGTTCAATGGCCAGCCCATGAATTCCTACTTCTACCAATTCGTGATTTTAGCGCAACCCCAACCGGTAGGTCCTAAGTTTGAATCCTAGTGCGTGCGTACTGCTGATGACTTCTAAAACTAGGTTGGAACAGCTGTCCAGTACTCCCTGGTTTTAAATGATTCTCTAACTGATATCAATCCGTGATCAACTCTATTCCTTATAAACCAACTATAGAAAATTTCTAATATGAATTACTAACTGCAGAGCATCATCTTCAGTATCAATCAAAAATAATATTATTATCCCTTAGTATTTTCAAAGAGACAGGACAAACAGTGGCTCACTACGGACACTTGGAAACTAATAGAAGAGAGAAGGACAGTGAAGCAAAAGATTATCCAGTGCACGACGAGCAACAAAAACAGGAGCTGAATGCAAGCTACAATACACTGAACAAAAGAGTGAAGAAAAGTGCCAGGGAAGACAAAAGAAAATATTATGAAACCATGGCAAACGAAGCAGAACAAGCTGCAGGCAAAGGAGACCTCGCCACACTCTACCAAACAACTAGGAACCTTTCGGGCAAACGTTCGACACAGATTAAGCCAATAAAGGACGACAATGGAAAGTCAATCACCAAAGAGGTGGAACAGAGAAAGCACTGGGTTGAACACTTCAAAAGACTTCTAAATCGTCCGCCACCTACAACACGTCCAGCAATACCAACAACGGAAGCAGAACTACCAGTGAACACTGACCCCCCGACGAAATCAGAAGTCCTGAATGCAATCAAGATGCTTAAAACTGGGAAAACACCGGGACCAGATGGAATCCCAGCAGAGGCTTTGAAAATAGACCCAGAGACAACAGCGGACTTGATGACACCACTACTGGAGAAGGTGTGGAAAGAGGGCAAAGTACCCGAGGATTGGAAGAACAGTTACTTATTCAAACTTCCAAAGAAAGGAGACTTAAGTCAATGTAAAAACTGGCGTGGAATTATGCTTCTGTCCATTCCAAGCAAGATACTAAGTCGCATCATCCTGGAGAGAATCAAACAAGCCCTAGATGAAAAACTTCGTCCGGAACAGGCTGGATTCAGGAGAAACAAATCATGTATTGATCAAATCGCCACTCTACGGATCATCATTGAACAAAGCTTGGAATGGCAGTCACCTCTCTATCTCAACTTCATCGACTTTGAAAAGGCCTTCGACAGCGTCGATCGAGAGGTCATTTGGAAACTACTTCGCTACTACGGGGTCCCATCGACAATTATACACCTCATCCAACAGTTATACGACAATGCTGCATGCCAAGTAATCCACAACGGGAAACTTACGGAAGCCTTCGAAGTGAGGACGGGAGTGAGGCAAGGCTGTCTACTATCACCAATGATCTTCCTGATTGCAATTGATTGGATAATGCGACAGACAACGGCAACCAACGAGGGAACAGGCATAAAATGGACTGACACAAAAGACTTGGAGGATCTGGATTTCGCCGATGATATATGTCTGATTTCCCATAAACTGGAAGATATGCAAGTGAAAAGTAACAAGTTGGCAGAAGAAGCATCAAAGATAGGACTTCACGTGAACATAGATAAAACAGAGATAATGAAGATTCCTAGCCAACATCAACAACACAACAGACCACAATAAGCATAAATGGGAAGAACCTGAAAGAAACAACCTCCTTCACCTACCTGGGAAGCATCGTCTCAACTACAGGCGGAACTGACGAGGACATCAAAGCCAGAATCGGAAAAGCAAGACAAGCTTTCATTACTCTCAAATCTGTGTGGAGGTCAACAGCAATCAGCATCAAAAATAAGATCCGGATTTTCAACTCCAATGTGAAGTCAGTGCTACTATACGGATCAGAGACTTGGCGAGTCATAAAGAGCATCTCAAACAAACTTCAAACCTTCATTAACAACTGTCTCCGCTCAATACTCAAGATCAGATGGCCAGAAAAGATCAGCAACAGGGATCTCTGGGAGCGAACCAATCAGGAACCGATTGTGAAACAAATAGGCAGAAAGAAATGGAGATGGATTGGCCATACGCTGAGGAAACCATCAAGTGACATCACTAGACAAGCCCTCGAGTGGAACCCGAAAGGGAGGCGGCGAGTTGGTCGTCCAAGGGTGACTTGGAGGAGGTCATGCGAGGAGGAGATGAAAGCATGTGGACAGACCTGGAGCAGGTGAAAAAGTTGTCAGAAAACCGAAGTCAATGGAGGTGCGCAGCTGAAGCCCTATGTTCCTCTAGGAACTAAAGGATACAATAATAATAATAATAAATAATAATAATGCCTTAGTATTTTCAAAAGTAATTGTTCATGGATTGAGTGATGAAAATGCTGTCTTCTATGTGAACTAATTTGTTTGTAAACGGAAACTCAGAAAATAGCAGTTATTATCATTTGAATTTCAACTGTGTTAATACACCCGTTAAAAGTCTTCTTATTGTAAATTGATCTTTGAACTTTATTTTCAATATGTTCCTTTCTCTGAATCTTAAACATTTTACAATCTCTAGGATACACTTTCAAAAGACTACACTTCGTCATAAATTTCACGTTACAGTCGAAAAAAGCGTTCAATGCTTTGTATTCTATTGTATTTTTAATCGTAAAAGACAGTAATCTGAAAATTTTCAGTAGTGATTTATGAAGTGTCATGAATCTCATTTCTCTTTCATACACTCCGATATCCAGTAACAGAAAATAACCTGATCAACACTTTAATTAATCCCGGTGTCACAGGAATTATCCTTTGTCACAATATTAATGATTATTATTCCTTTAAACTCCGTGTGGAACATATGGCTGCAATAACAAATCTCCATTTCACCCTGTTTTCTATAGTCGTCTTCAGCTGACCACAAGATTGACCATTGGCTCTTATCTCTTCCTCACACGATCTCCTCCATGTCACCATAGGACACCTAACTGGTGTTTTACCTGCTGGTATTTGATAGTATTCAACGATCTACTTAGAGCATGTCCAATTTATCTCCATTTCCTTCTGCAAATTTTTGGTGGGCGATAGGTTGTGGTTGGTTTGTTGTCATAGTTGCTGTTGCTTATCCCTCCCTTCTGACTGGTCATCTAGCCTTCAATATAGATTATAGAGGCAGGTGTTAATAAAAGTTTGAAGACCGTTTGGGATGCTTTTTTTTGACATGTCGGATGTCGAAAACATATTTATAATCACTAACTTGACATTAGTGCTAAAAATCCAAATCTTGTTTTTTATGCTTTTTGAACGCCTAACTCGCTTTCCCTATCTGACCTTAGATGGTTTTGGCGCCCTTCATCAGTGCTATTTTCTCTAGTTGAAACAATGCTGAAAGAGGTTATTTGCTTCAATTTTATCCCGTTGCTAGTTATCTGCGATTGTTACTTTTCCCAGTCGGGTGTTTTAATTATTAAATTGGGTTAAATTGTCAACCACTCCACTATTTTACTCCGCCTCTTTATCATCTGAATTGTAAAAGACAGTCATTCACTTGTGTAAGTGTAAAAGACATTTAGGTTTGAAAACAAATGGATGACTTATAGCTGAGAATAGAGAAATTTTCAGTGTTTTTTAAAGTCTCTTTATCATCAGGCTCGATGATAAATGTTCTGTAATTAAATCCATTGATAAGTGCAGCCACAAAGAATATTTCCAACAGCTTGTTGCAGACCTTTATCAACAACTGTATTCGCTCTATACTGAAGATCAGATGGCCGGACCGGAAAGAATCACCGACAAAAAACTATGGGAAGAAACAAAACAAGAACCAATTGCCGACCAACAGATATGCAGGAGAAAGTGAAGATGGATTGGACACTCACCTACTGAGAAGACCTCTGGGTGACATCGCGCACGCGTCAGGCCATTGCTCGAGTGGAACCCAACAGCATGAAAAGCGGCGAGTGGGACGTCAGTGGAAGGGTGACATGGAGAAGATGGTGTGAAGAGGAGGAGTTGAAAGAGTATGGACTGACATCTATGCAGGTGAAAAGTACAGCAGAAGACAGAAGGAAATGGAGACGTGCACTTGTAGCCCTATGTTCCACTAGGAACCCAAGAGGACAATAATAATAATATGTGCTGCAGATGGTATCCAGCCGGATAGTGAAACATCCACCGATCAATTCAACTATCTGGAGAATACCAAATAACTTAACTTTATACAATGCTGTTGTGAATGAAAAGGAGCTGATTAACAGTCTTATAAATGTTTTGACATTTAGATTTTATTTAGTTGATGAACTGTATTTCATTGTTTCTGAGATGCAGATGTTCCTACTGGAACATGGATTTATGACTTATTTCTGTCTAAATGCTGTAATGTTATCCACCAGACGTTTTGGTAGGAATGATTCTCTGTCATTTAATTGTTATCATATATGGTCATCGGTTTATGCTTAGAGTTCCTCGTTGTTTACTTTTTAATGAACACAGTTAGTTTACTGATACTTGTTGACAGATAATTAGAATTTAATTGGTGGATGGTGACTAATAGTAGAATCCAGGATAACGCGCATTTCTACATATTTGGGACTCGTCAGCTGTATGTACATACATTACCCAGTGAGTGATGATGTTCCCACTGAGGCTCGAAACCGGTGCCCATAGTTTAAAATGCCAATGCGTTATCCACTAGACCACTTGGGTGACGAGAGCCACCCCTCGTGCAACGGGTCATGTTAATTATGTAATTGAATTTTAGGTTTTCCCATCGATTGATTGAACCAAAGTGCTTGGTCTCAGGTTGACATGTCGGCTTCTTGTGCAGATGTTTCGATGATGTCTAGGCATGTAATTGGAACTTAACTGGTGGTAAGTAGTTTGTCGTGGAAGGGATCCTTCAAAATTACTATTGATTTGTTTTGGATTTGATCATGGATTGATATTGGCCGAAAAGCACTAAACGCCAGAGATGAAGTACTGGGGAGCGGTTTCGTCCCAGTTTGGGACTGGCCGGTAGTATTTATTCGCCGGGAATCGAACTCAGGACCTCCCAGTTATAAGATACGCTCGTAAACCATTCAACCACTGCAAGCGTATCCAGTGGCCAGCCGATGAATTCTGATCTCTTGAATTTGTTTCTTTTTATCCTTTCGATAATTATGCAGGCCAAATACCAATTTTAGTCTGCTAAAAGAAATATGAAGTTCTCTTGGTTTCAAAAAATTTTAATTTGTGCTTCCGTAGAACATTTCCATACATTAGTGAAGTAATTTACTGATTACTGATTTATTTGGGTGTACTTATGTACATAGGCATGTAAACACAACTCGGCATGTTTGTGTATTGGCATGGATGCATAACCTTTGTCTTCTAATTACACAACTTCAGCGTGACTATTCGTAGAAAAGCTGTCCTCTCCCAATGGAAAATAGTTCTAACATACCCTTTGAAATAGCAAGAGAGAGAGAGAGAGATAAAACACGCATACACATATGTACACTCCCTCCTATTATCCAAGTGTCACCAGTGAAAATCCTATTAATCCACAGATAAATATGAGAATTTGATCAATTTTATCTTAGTAGTTTCCTTTTGGCGATCTGTTATCGATTTGATGATTGGTTGATCGGCTGAGGACTTCTAAGAAAGTTCAAAAGTATGAATAAGCCAGTTCTTCAATATTCCTTCTGATTTTGGATTTTTTAAAATCTCTATAACCTTTTTAATAGTATACGTGTTTCTGTGAAATTGAATGAAATTTCCGTCACTGCTTTGAAATATACGCCTATTAATATGAAGGCATGAAAGAAGAGAAAGTTTTTGTAAAAAGTTCTTACCAATAAACCGAGAATCTTTGTGGAATAAAAATCTTTGAGCTTGTAGTGTGTGAATGAGTGTTTGTCAGGGTGAGTAATAACGATGATCAACACCGATGAGTATAAATATGGATCTTTGAAGTGAAAATAAAAGTGAGACAAGGCTATCTACTATCACTGATTGTATGCCTACTTGCAGTGGACTAGATCATGTGGCAGACCGCGAAGAGCAAGAAGATAGACATACGATGGAAAGAGAGGAAGACTCTAGAAGATCTGCATTCCACGAATGATTTCTGTATGATGTCACACAAACTCGAAGATCTGCAGGCAAAAGTCAACAAAATGGCGGAAGAAGCAGGTAGCGAAGACAGGACTTCAGTTAAACAAAGAGAAGACAGAAGTGACGGAGATGACTAACCAACAACCGGCAAGTACCAATCACTATCAACGGTGGAAAATTTGAACTAGACCAACTTATCCATATTCAGGAGGCATTGATAAAGATGTCAAAGCTAACATTGAAAAGACAAGAAAGCTAATAATTCCTTTAAAATCAATGCTTCCATATGGTTAAGAGACTTAGAGTGAGAGTTATCAGAAGCATTTACTACAGGCTACCGCAGACTTTCACCAACAACTACCTTCGGAAACTCAATGGTGTAGATCATATGGTCAGAAAGAATGATCAACAGGGTAATCTGTCAACAAACCGATATTAAACGTATCACCCAACAAATATGGAGAAGGAAATGGTTGCGAGACGGTTGATAGACAGTGCGCACCAGGCTTTCGAATAGAACTCGGATGGGAAACGACGAGTTGGGCATAGGTTCGAGGATGAAACGGGGGAGATAGTGTGAGAAGCAGATAAAAAATAGCCTATGAACAATCGTGGAGTCAGTCAAAAGGCACCGCATATATATTACAAAGTTAAATAGGGATGTTCTGTTGAAAGCATATATATACCACTCAGAACCCAAGGGAACAATTAGAATAAATTTGGATGAATTATGAAATAAAACACCTGTATTTACCTAAATCCTTGAGATCACTTTATTTCCTGCACTGTTTACGTTTGTAGACCAGATGATTCAGCGAGACAGTATATAAATATGTAGTTGCCTAACACACTAAGCAAACTACAGGCCTTCATCAACAGTTGTCTTCGCTCAATAATAAAGATAAAATTGCCGGTTATAAAAGATCATCAACAGAGATCTCTGGTAATGAGCGAGCCAAACGGGAACCGATTGTGCAACAAATATACAGGGAGAAATGGAGGTGGATTGGTCATACTTTGAGAAAAACATCAAGTGACATCACACGACAGGTCATCTGTCGAGTGGAACCCGAATTTGAAGCGGCGAGTTGGCCGTGAGTGTTTCGGTGACATAGGGGAGGTCATGCAAAGAGGAGATGAAAGCACGTGAGAGAACGTGGAGACAGGTGAAAGCATTAGCAGAGAACCGAACGCTATGGAGACGTGTGACTGAAGCGTTATGTTCCTCTAGTAATTAAAGGAAACAATAATATAATAACATTTTAAGGAGAACAGAACTGTATACATCTGAAGGTAGCTACGTCTAGACATGATACTCATGTAGTAATGAAGTAAGCAATTAATAGCTTATGTAATTTATGGAGCTGTAGGCTTCTGATAAAAGTATGTGAAGTAACTGACATCGAATACAACAGACCATAAGGTAATAGGATTTACAAGTAGTCATAATAAATCAATACACATTGACATTTTTATCTTCCTTTAAGTATTCACTATCTTAATTAACCCTCTATGCTTCTAGCTACCTAACTAATCGTCATTTCGCCTTGTTTTTATCGATGTTGACAGTATGCATTTCATTGCCTTATACCCCCTTTAATGCGTTCTAGCCTTTATTTATTTGAATCCAGTCGTCTGCAGGAGATTTTCCGCATTCTGGGCTATAAATCAGGCATATTCCGTGAGAGCCAATGACAAAAACTAGTTGGCAGGGGTCAGCTAGTTGAAGTTGAACTTGAATTCAGGATTCGTCGGCTGTGACTGTCGAGTTCTTGCACCTAGGCACAATGATGCTAAATATAAGAAGCTGGAATTATACCTTGCTATCGTAGATTATCTTTTGCTGGTTTAATGTATAAATGAAGTGAGCTGTATGCAGGATAGTAAATTTCACTCTAACACAAATGAAGTAGATAAGTGATAATTAGATTAGCTCAATTTTGATCTAGTAAGCACTACTCAATATCTCACTACTTATATTTACTAGTACTATAAATCGTAAAGTACTCCATGTCCTCTAATAGTGATAAGCATGTGGAAACATGAAAATTTTGAGTCTGTTTTTTAAAAAAAACTGTCAAGATATTTGACTTCTAGCAGCATATTTTGCAAGCGCTTGACTTTAGTCGTAACTTGCATTCAATCTGTGATTCTTATTTGTGGTTTTTTAAGGAAGAAATCAAGACTTCATGAATAAGCCAATCAGCTTCTTGAAAACAAATATGAAACGTCTAATACCGGATTACAGTATATTATAGTGTGCAATAACGTCGTAAATATTTGAAATATTTAACACACTACACACCCAGTAAATACACTTCGCACAAAAAAAACAACTGCAATACTTATCCTTCAGTCAAACAGATAGTGGTCTTTGTCTCAGTGTCACGGTCACTAGGTATCACAAGTATCAAATCTCCTAATCTATACAAATGTTTAGTCTGATAGTGTTAATAATTCACAATATCCTAACGCTTGAGATCGTTTAATTCAATTTTAGATTTACCCGTCGATCGGTTGGACCGAAGTGCTCGGTCTCAGGTTGACATTTCGGCTTCTTGTGCAGATGCTTCGACGATGTCTGGGCATGTAATTAGAAGTTAATTGGTGGATGGTGACTAGCAGTGGAATCCAGGATGAGCAGTTCGTCCTTTTAGGGACTGGGTCGACATCTGGATGTGCCTGCATCCCGCAGTGAGTGATGATGTTCCCACCGGGACTCGAACCTAGTGCCCAAAGTTTCAAACACCAAAGCGTTATCCACTAGACCGAGTACTTCGGTCCAGTCAATCTGCGGGGATATCTAAAATTGAATTGAATAATTTATATGACCCGTTACACAAGAGGTGGTCCAAGTGGTATAGTGGATAACGCTTTGGCGTTTGAAACCGTGGGCACTAAGTTCGAGCCTCAGTGACAACATCATCAGTCACTGCGGAATGCAGGTACATCCAGATGATGAGTCCCAAAGAGGATGAGATGCGCATCCTGGATTCCTCTGTTAGTCATCATCCACCAAATAACTTAAGATCGTTGTTGTTCTCCTGTACAGATGCTAAAAATTCAAAAGATGAACTTCTATCATCCATGACAAATATGGTACACATTCAAAATTTTGTTTACTGATTAAAATTTTATCTATTACTGATCTCATTTATGGTTCATTTTTACCCCTTTCTTAACATTTTTCCAGTTCTGTAGATTTAAAATCAATAGTAACTGATTTTTTATGCCATCTATTACCTATTTTGTTACTGTTTGTCACAAATTTGACCCATTCCTCTCTAAATTATTTCACTCTTTATTCCCAATTTTGGTCAGAAGTGTAACATAGATAATGTTCAGATTACACAGATAAGTTATGGTGAATATGTTACATCTTTTGGTATGTGAGTGTTACTTGTGTATACTTTACATATTTAGCCTCTGCCTACACAGATAATATGCAATAACGTGTGAGATGAAAAGCAGTCACTGAAGAGAAGTATGGTAAAAGACTGACACAAAAACATGAAGCATGTGGTCACTATATTTTCTACTCGTTCAGTTGTCGGAAGTGTCTTGTGATTATGACTCACGAAAAGAATGAAATCAATGACTCACTATAGACAATAACAATGAAATAACGAAATTGGTGTAACAGTAAACAAAAACCAAAACTGTTGCTTTAAAAATCGGATAATCAGAAATGAAATCATCGGTTATTGCTGAAACTATCTATCATTATTTCCGTCAGTTTCCGAATGGAATACACGGCTCCAAAGGGGCATCTCCAATTTCATCATGTCCTATTCAGTCCTTTCCAGCCGCCTCCACGATTGAATGTAAATTCTAATTTTGACTTCAAAACGATCTCCCCCATATCACCTATGGAGGCCCAGCTCCCTATCTCTCTTAATCCGATCCTGCTCGAGGATCTCCCTGGTATGTGATGTTAATCAACTGTCTTCTCAGCATATATGTTCAGTCAATCTCCATTTTATTTTACCTTTTTATCAGTCAAGAGGTTCACAGTTGATTTTATGCCAGGGTTCCTGGTTAATTGTCTCTTTTTGGCCGATCATCTGATCCTTAATATTGAAACATGAAAGGCAGGTGTTGATGATAGTATGTAGCCTGCTGGAAATACTTTTCATGTCCATACAGAAAAACTAATATGACATTAGTTTTGAAAATCTGAACCTTATTCTTAATGCTGATTGCAAGAGATTCTCATACTAATTTCAAAGTAGTGAATATTTGTATTCCTTTTCCTATCCTATTTTAAATTACTACTGTAATGATAGAAGACAAGGGCCACGCAACAGATCATTTATTGACAAAATCGATAGATAAACATACATTTTATGTACATTATTGTTATCAGAGGAGCAGCATCTTCCGATTGGTTGTTTTCTTCCTCAAGGTCAACCTGTCACCTCTTTGTGGCCGCTCCCTAGAAAGTTAAGCCATATATCTACGAATCGTATTTTCACACGTTAAGTCCGCTGTGATTGGTTTGTTAAGTTCCTCGAGGTTAAGCTTTGTTATTGTTTTTTTCTCATGACCCCGATTTGGGATGTAAACGCTGACGTAAATTGTTGTCTAAAATTTTGGCTTGAAGACAGCTGTCACCACACTACAACTAGATATTTACTGAACTGGTTCTAAGTATTGCCGAATAATCTTTAGAATTAGAATTCTTATTTGCAACGAAACTTCTACTACATTAATTGATTTAAAATCTTTATAGATAGAATTTGACACAATTATGTCTTTGGATAACACTATTCAAAGATGGGGTTTTTTTAAAAAATAAATTTGATGTACTTGCACATTACATTTCAAACGCAATATGATCATCAACAGAGATCTCTGGTAATGAGCGAGCCAATCGGGAACCGATTGTGCAACAAATATACAGGGAGAAATGGAGGTGGATTGGTCATACTTTGAGAAAAACATCAAGTGACATCACACGACAGGTCATCTGTCGAGTGGAACCCGAATTTGAAGCGGCGAGTTGGCCGTGAGTGTTTCGGTGACATAGGGGAGGTCATGCAAAGAGGAGATGAAAGCACGTGAGAGAACGTGGAGACAGGTGAAAACATTAGCAGAGAACCGAACGCTATGGAGACGTGTGACTGAAGCGTTATGTTCCTCTAGTAATAAAAGGAAACAATAATATAATAACATTTTAAGGAGAACAGAACTGTATACATCTGAAGGTAGCTACGTCTAGACATGATACTCATGTAGTAATGAAGTAAGCAATTAATAGCTTATGTAATTTATGGAGCTGTAGGCTTCTGATAAAAGTATGTGAAGTAACTGACATCGAATACAACAGACCATAAGGTAATAGGATTTACAAGTAGTCATAATAAATCAATACACATTGACATTTTTATCTTCCTTTAAGTATTCACTATCTTAATTAACCCTCTATGCTTCTAGCTACCTAACTAATCGTCATTTCGCCTTGTTTTTATCGATGTTGACAGTATGCATTTCATTGCCTTATACCCCCTTTAATGCTTTCTAGCCTTTATTTATTTGAATCCAGTCGTCTGCAGGAGATTTTGCGCATTCTGGGCTATAAATCAGGCATATTCCGTGAGAGCCAATGACAAAAACTAGTTGGCAGGGGTCAGCTAGTTGAAGTTGAACTTGAATTCAGGATTCGTCGGCTGTGACTGTCGAGTTCTTGCACCTAGGCACAATGATGCTAAATATAAGAAGCTGGAATTATACCTTGCTATCGTAGATTATCTTTTGCTGGTTTAATGTATAAATGAAGTGAGCTGTATGCAGGATAGTAAATTTCACTCTAACACAAATGAAGTAGATAAGCGATAATTAGATTAGCTCAATTTTGATCTAGTAAGCACTACTCAATATCTCACTACTTATATTTACTAGTACTATAAATCGTAAAGTACTCCATGTCCTCTAATAGTGATAAGCATGTGGAAACATGAAAATTTTGAGTCTGTTTTTTAAAAAAAACTGTCAAGATATTTGACTTCTAGCAGCATATTTTGCAAGCGCTTGACTTTAGTCGTAACTTGCATTCAATCTGTGATTCTTATTTGTGGTTTTTTAAGGAAGAAATCAAGACTTCATGAATAAGCCAATCAGCTTCTTGAAAACAAATATGAAACGTCTAATACCGGATTACAGTATATTATAGTGTGCAATAACGTCGTAAATATTTGAAATATTTAACACACTACACACCCAGTAAATACACTTCGCACAAAAAAAACAACTGCAATACTTATCCTTCAGTCAAACAGATAGTGGTCTTTGTCTCAGTGTCACGGTCACTAGGTATCACAAGTATCAAATCTCCTAATCTATACAAATGTTTAGTCTGATAGTGTTAATAATTCACAATATCCTAACGCTTGAGATCGTTTAATTCAATTTTAGATTTACCCGTCGATTGGTTGGACCGAAGTGCTCGGTCTCAGGTTGACATTTCGGCTTCTTGTGCAGATGCTTCGACGATGTCTGGGCATGTAATTAGAAGTTAATTGGTGGATGGTGACTAGCAGTGGAATCCAGGATGAGCAGTTCGTCCTTTTAGGGACTGGGTCGACATCTGGATGTGCCTGCATCCCGCAGTGAGTGATGATGTTCCCACCGGGACTCGAACCTAGTGCCCAAAGTTTCAAACACCAAAGCGTTATCCACTAGACCGAGTACTTCGGTCCAGTCAATCTGCGGGGATATCTAAAATTGAATTGAATAATTTATATGACCCGTTGCACAAGAGGTGGTCCAAGTGGTATAGTGGATAACGCTTTGGCGTTTGAAACCGTGGGCACTAAGTTCGAGCCTCAGTGACAACATCATCAATCACTGCGGAGTGCAGGTAAATCCAGATGATGAGTCCCAAAGAGGATGAGATCCGCATCCTGGATTCCTCTGTTAGTCACCATCCACCAACTAACTTAAGATCGTTGTTGTTCTCCTGTACAGATGCTAAAAATTCAAAAGATGAACTTCTATCATCCATGACAAATATGGTACACATTCAAAATTTTGTTTACTGATTAAAATTTTATCTATTACTGATCTCATTTATGGTTCATTTTTACCCCTTTCTTAACATTTTTCCAGTTCCGTAGATTTAAAATCAATAGTAACTGATTTTTTATGCCATCTATTACCTATTTTGTTACTGTTTGTCACAAATTTGATCCATTCCTCTCTAAATTATTTCACTCTTTATTCCCAATTTTGGTCAGAAGTGTAACATAGATAATGTTCAGATTACACAGATAAGTTATGGTGAATATGTTACATCTTTTGGTATGTGAGTGTTACTTGTGTATACTTTACATATTTAGCCTCTGCCTACACAGATAATATGCAATAACGTGTGAGATGAAAAGCAGTCACTGAAGAGAAGTATGGTAAAAGACTGACACAAAAACATGAAGCATGTGGTCACTATATTTTTTACTCGTTCAGTTGTCGGAAGTGTCTTGTGATTATGACTCACGAAAAGAATGAAATCAATGACTCACTATAGACAATAACAATGAAATAACGAAAATGGCGTAACAGTAAACAAAAAACAAAGCTGTTGCTTTAAAAATCGGATAATCAGAAATGAAATCATCGGTTAGTGCTGAAACTATCTATCATTATTTCCGTCAGTTTCCGAATGGAATACACGGCTCCAAAGGGGCATCTCCAATTTCATCATGTCCTATTCAGTCCTTTCCAGCCGCCTCCACGATTGAATGTAAATTCTAATTTTGACTTCAAAACGATCTCCCCCATATCACCTATGGAGGCCCAGCTCCCTATCTCTCTTAATCCGATCCTGCTCGAGGATCTCCCTGGTATGTGATGTTAATCAACTGTCTTCTCAGCATATATGTTCAGTCAATCTCCATTTTATTTTACCTTTTTATCAGTCAAGAGGTTCATAGTTGATTTTATGCCAGGGTTCCTGGTTAATAGTCTCTTTTTGGCCGATCATCTGATCCTCAATATTGAAACATGAAAGGCAGGTGTTGATGATAGTATGTAGTCTGCTGGAAATACTTTTCATGTCCATACAGAAAAACTAATATGACATTAGTTTTGAAAATCTGAACCTTATTCTTAATGCTGATTGCAAGAGATTTTCAAACTAATTTCAAAGTAGTGAATATTTGTATTGCTTTTCCTATCCTATTTTCAATTACTACTGTAATGATAGAAGACAAGGGCCACGCAACAGATCGTTTATTGACAAAATCGATAGATAAACATACATTTTATGTACATTATTGTTATCAGAGGAGCAGCATCTTCCGATTGGTTGTTTTCTTCCTCAAGGTCAACCTGTCACCTCTTTGTGGCCGCTCCCTAGAAAGTTAAGCCATATATCTACGAATCGTATTTTCACACGTTAAGTCCGCTGTGATTGGTTTGTTAAGTTCCTCGAGGTTAAGCTTTGTTATTGTTTTTTTCTCATGACCCCGATTTGGGATGTAAACGCTGACGTAAATTGTTGTCTAAAATTTTGGCTTGAAGACAGCTGTCACCACACTACAACTAGATATTTACTGAACTGGTTCTAAGTATTGCCGAATAATCTTTAGAATTAGAATTCTTATTTGCAACGAAACTTCTACTACATTAATTAATTTAAAATCTTTATAGATAGAATTTGACACAATTATGTCTTTGGATAACACTATTCAAAGATGGGGATTTAAAAAAAATAAATTTGATGTACTTGCACATTACATTTCAAACGCAATATGATCATCAACAGAGATCTCTGGTAATGAGCGAGCCAATCGGGAACCGAATGTGCAACAAATATACAGGGAGAAATGGAGGTGGATTGGTCATACTTTGAGAAAAACATCAAGTGACATCACACGACAGATCACCTGTCGAGTGGAACCCGAATTTGAAGCGGCGAGTTGGCCGTGAGTGTTTCGGTGACATAGGGGAGGTCATGCAAAGAGGAGATGAAAGCACGTGAGAGAACGTGGAGACAGGTGAAAGCATTAGCAGAGAACCGAACGCTATGGAGACGTGTGACTGAAGCGTTATGTTCTACTAGTAATTAAAGGAAACAATAATATAATAACATTTTAAGGAGAACAGAACTGTATACATCTGAAGGTAGCTACGTCTAGACATGATACTCATGTAGTAATGAAGTAAGCAATTAATAGCTTATGTAATTTATGGAGCTGTAGGCTTCTGATAAAAGTATGTGAAGTAACTGACATCGAATACAACAGACCATAAGGTAATAGGATTTACAAGTAGTCATAATAAATCAATACACATTGACATTTTTATCTTCCTTTAAGTATTCACTATCTTAATTAACCCTCTATGCTTCTAGCTACCTAACTAATCGTCATTTTGCCTTGTTGTTATCGATGTTGACAGTATGCATTTCATTGCCTTATACCCCCTTTAATGCTTTCTAGCCTTTATTTATTTGGATCCAGTCGTCTGCAGGAGATTTTGCGCATTCGGGGCTATAAATCAGGCATATTCCGTGAGAGCCAATGACAAAAACTAGTTGGCAGCGGTCAGCTAGTTGAAGTTGAACTTGAATTCAGGATTCGTCGGCTGTGACTGTCGAGTTCTTGCACCTAGGCACAATGATGCTAAATATAAGAAGCTGGAATTATACCTTGCTATCGTAGATTATCTTTTGCTGGTTTAATGTATAAATGAAGTGAGCTGTATGCAGGATAGTAAATTTCACTCTAACACAAATGAAGTAGATAAGTGATAATTAGATTAGCTCAATTTTGATCTAGTAAGCACTACTCAATATCTCACTACTTATATTTACTAGTAGTATAAATCGTAAAGTACTCCATGTCCTCTAATAGTGATAAGCATGTGGAAACATGAAAATTTTGAGTCTGTTTTTTAAAAAAAACTGTCAAGATATTTGACTTCTAGCAGCATAATTTGCAAGCGCTTGACTTTAGTCGTAACTTGCATTCAATCTGTGATTCTTATTTGTGGTGTTTTAAGGAAGAAATCAAGACTTCATGAATAAGCCAATCAGCTTCTTGAAAACAAATATGAAACGTCTAATACCGGATTACAGTATATTATAGTGTGCAATAACGTCGTAAATATTTGAAATATTTAACACACTACACACCCAGTAAATACACTTCGCACAAAAAAAACAACTGCAATACTTATCCTTCAGTCAAACAGATAGTGGTCTTTGTCTCAGTGTCACGGTCACTAGGTATCACAAGTATCAAATCTCTTAATCTATACAAATGTTTAGCCTGAAAGTGTTAATAATTCACAATATCCTAACGCTTGAGATCGTTTAATTCAATTTTAGATTTACCCGTCGATTGGTTGGACCGAAGTGCTCGGTCTCAGGTTGACATTTCGGCTTCTTGTGCAGATGCTTCGACGATGTCTGGGCATGTAATTAGAAGTTAATTGGTGGATGGTGACTAGCAGTGGAATCCAGGATGAGCAGTTCGTCCTTTTAGGGACTAGGTCGACATCTGGATGTGCCTGCATCCCGCAGTGAGTGATGATGTTCCCACCGGGACTCGAACCTAGTGCCCAAAGTTTCAAACACCAAAGCGTTATCCACTAGACCTAGTACTTCGGTCCAGTCAATCTACGGGGATATCTAAAATTGAATTGAATAATTTATATGACCCGTTGCACAAGAGATGGTCCAAGTGGTATAGTGGATAACGCTTTGGCGTTTGAAACCGTGGGCACTAAGTTCGAGCCTCAGTGACAACATCATCAATCACTGCGGAGTGCAGGTAAATCCAGATGATGAGTCCCAAAGAGGATGAGATCCGCATCCTGGATTCCTCTGTTAGTCACCATCCACCAACTAACTTAAGATCGTTGTTGTTCTCCTGTACAGATGCTAAAAATTCAAAAGATGAACTTCTATCATCCATGACAAATATGGTACACATTCAAAATTTTGTTTACTGATTAAAATTTTATCTATTACTGATCTCATTTATGGTTCATTTTTACCCCTTTCTTAACATTTTTCCAGTTCTGTAGATTTAAAATCAATAGTAACTGATTTTTTATGCCATCTATTACCTATTTTGTTACTGTTTGTCACAAATTTGACCCATTCCTCTCTAAATTATTTCACTCTTTATTCCCAATTTTGGTCAGAAGTGTAACATAGATAATGTTCAGATTACACAGATAAGTTATGGTGAATATGTTACATCTTTTGGTATGTGAGTGTTACTTGTGTATACTTTACATATTTAGCCTCTGCCTACACAGATAATATGCAATAACGTGTGAGATGAAAAGCAGTCACTGAAGAGAAGTATGGTAAAAGACTGACACAAAAACATGAAGCATGTGGTCACTATATTTTCTACTCGTTCAGTTGTCGGAAGTGTCTTGTGATTATGACTCACGAAAAGAATGAAATCAATGACTCACTATAGACAATAACAATGAAATAACGAAATTGGTGTAACAGTAAACAAAAACCAAAACTGTTGCTTTAAAAATCGGATAATCAGAAATGAAATCATCGGTTATTGCTGAAACTATCTATCATTATTTCCGTCAGTTTCCGAATGGAATACACGGCTCCAAAGGGGCATCTCCAATTTCATCATGTCCTATTCAGTCCTTTCCAGCCGCCTCCACGATTGAATGTAAATTCTAATTTTGACTTCAAAACGATCTCCCCCATATCACCTATGGAGGCCCAGCTCCCTATCTCTCTTAATCCGATCCTGCTCGAGGATCTCCCTGGTATGTGATGTTAATCAACTGTCTTCTCAGCATATATGTTCAGTCAATCTCCATTTTATTTTACCTTTTTATCAGTCAAGAGGTTCACAGTTGATTTTATGCCAGGGTTCCTGGTTAATTGTCTCTTTTTGGCCGATCATCTGATCCTTAATATTGAAACATGAAAGGCAGGTGTTGATGATAGTATGTAGCCTGCTGGAAATACTTTTCATGTCCATACAGAAAAACTAATATGACATTAGTTTTGAAAATCTGAACCTTATTCTTAATGCTGATTGCAAGAGATTCTCATACTAATTTCAAAGTAGTGAATATTTGTATTCCTTTTCCTATCCTATTTTAAATTACTACTGTAATGATAGAAGACAAGGGCCACGCAACAGATCATTTATTGACAAAATCGATAGATAAACATACATTTTATGTACATTATTGTTATCAGAGGAGCAGCATCTTCCGATTGGTTGTTTTCTTCCTCAAGGTCAACCTGTCACCTCTTTGTGGCCGCTCCCTAGAAAGTTAAGCCATATATCTACGAATCGTATTTTCACACGTTAAGTCCGCTGTGATTGGTTTGTTAAGTTCCTCGAGGTTAAGCTTTGTTATTGTTTTTTTCTCATGACCCCGATTTGGGATGTAAACGCTGACGTAAATTGTTGTCTAAAATTTTGGCTTGAAGACAGCTGTCACCACACTACAACTAGATATTTACTGAACTGGTTCTAAGTATTGCCGAATAATCTTTAGAATTAGAATTCTTATTTGCAACGAAACTTCTACTACATTAATTGATTTAAAATCTTTATAGATAGAATTTGACACAATTATGTCTTTGGATAACACTATTCAAAGATGGGGTTTTTTTAAAAAATAAATTTGATGTACTTGCACATTACATTTCAAACGCAATATGATCATCAACAGAGATCTCTGGTAATGAGCGAGCCAATCGGGAACCGATTGTGCAACAAATATACAGGGAGAAATGGAGGTGGATTGGTCATACTTTGAGAAAAACATCAAGTGACATCACACGACAGGTCATCTGTCGAGTGGAACCCGAATTTGAAGCGGCGAGTTGGCCGTGAGTGTTTCGGTGACATAGGGGAGGTCATGCAAAGAGGAGATGAAAGCACGTGAGAGAACGTGGAGACAGGTGAAAACATTAGCAGAGAACCGAACGCTATGGAGACGTGTGACTGAAGCGTTATGTTCCTCTAGTAATAAAAGGAAACAATAATATAATAACATTTTAAGGAGAACAGAACTGTATACATCTGAAGGTAGCTACGTCTAGACATGATACTCATGTAGTAATGAAGTAAGCAATTAATAGCTTATGTAATTTATGGAGCTGTAGGCTTCTGATAAAAGTATGTGAAGTAACTGACATCGAATACAACAGACCATAAGGTAATAGGATTTACAAGTAGTCATAATAAATCAATACACATTGACATTTTTATCTTCCTTTAAGTATTCACTATCTTAATTAACCCTCTATGCTTCTAGCTACCTAACTAATCGTCATTTCGCCTTGTTTTTATCGATGTTGACAGTATGCATTTCATTGCCTTATACCCCCTTTAATGCTTTCTAGCCTTTATTTATTTGAATCCAGTCGTCTGCAGGAGATTTTGCGCATTCTGGGCTATAAATCAGGCATATTCCGTGAGAGCCAATGACAAAAACTAGTTGGCAGGGGTCAGCTAGTTGAAGTTGAACTTGAATTCAGGATTCGTCGGCTGTGACTGTCGAGTTCTTGCACCTAGGCACAATGATGCTAAATATAAGAAGCTGGAATTATACCTTGCTATCGTAGATTATCTTTTGCTGGTTTAATGTATAAATGAAGTGAGCTGTATGCAGGATAGTAAATTTCACTCTAACACAAATGAAGTAGATAAGCGATAATTAGATTAGCTCAATTTTGATCTAGTAAGCACTACTCAATATCTCACTACTTATATTTACTAGTACTATAAATCGTAAAGTACTCCATGTCCTCTAATAGTGATAAGCATGTGGAAACATGAAAATTTTGAGTCTGTTTTTTAAAAAAAACTGTCAAGATATTTGACTTCTAGCAGCATATTTTGCAAGCGCTTGACTTTAGTCGTAACTTGCATTCAATCTGTGATTCTTATTTGTGGTTTTTTAAGGAAGAAATCAAGACTTCATGAATAAGCCAATCAGCTTCTTGAAAACAAATATGAAACGTCTAATACCGGATTACAGTATATTATAGTGTGCAATAACGTCGTAAATATTTGAAATATTTAACACACTACACACCCAGTAAATACACTTCGCACAAAAAAAACAACTGCAATACTTATCCTTCAGTCAAACAGATAGTGGTCTTTGTCTCAGTGTCACGGTCACTAGGTATCACAAGTATCAAATCTCCTAATCTATACAAATGTTTAGTCTGATAGTGTTAATAATTCACAATATCCTAACGCTTGAGATCGTTTAATTCAATTTTAGATTTACCCGTCGATTGGTTGGACCGAAGTGCTCGGTCTCAGGTTGACATTTCGGCTTCTTGTGCAGATGCTTCGACGATGTCTGGGCATGTAATTAGAAGTTAATTGGTGGATGGTGACTAGCAGTGGAATCCAGGATGAGCAGTTCGTCCTTTTAGGGACTGGGTCGACATCTGGATGTGCCTGCATCCCGCAGTGAGTGATGATGTTCCCACCGGGACTCGAACCTAGTGCCCAAAGTTTCAAACACCAAAGCGTTATCCACTAGACCGAGTACTTCGGTCCAGTCAATCTGCGGGGATATCTAAAATTGAATTGAATAATTTATATGACCCGTTGCACAAGAGGTGGTCCAAGTGGTATAGTGGATAACGCTTTGGCGTTTGAAACCGTGGGCACTAAGTTCGAGCCTCAGTGACAACATCATCAATCACTGCGGAGTGCAGGTAAATCCAGATGATGAGTCCCAAAGAGGATGAGATGCGCATCCTGGATTCCTCTGTTAGTCATCATCCACCAACTAACTTAAGATCGTTGTTGTTCTCCTGTACAGATGCTAAAAATTCAAAAGATGAACTTCTATCATCCATGACAAATATGGTACACATTCAAAATTTTGTTTACTGATTAAAATTTTATCTATTACTGATCTCATTTATGGTTCATTTTTACCCCTTTCTTAACATTTTTCCAGTTCCGTAGATTTAAAATCAATAGTAACTGATTTTTTATGCCATCTATTACCTATTTTGTTACTGTTTGTCACAAATTTGACCCATTCCTCTCTAAATTATTTCACTCTTTATTCCCAATTTTGGTCAGAAGTGTAACATAGATAATGTTCAGATTACACAGATAAGTTATGGTGAATATGTTACATCTTTTGGTATGTGAGTGTTACTTGTGTATACTTTACATATTTAGCCTCTGCCTACACAGATAATATGCAATAACGTGTGAGATGAAAAGCAGTCACTGAAGAGAAGTATGGTAAAAGACTGACACAAAAACATGAAGCATGTGGTCACTATATTTTCTACTCGTTCAGTTGTCGGAAGTGTCTTGTGATTATGACTCACGAAAAGAATGAAATCAATGACTCACTATAGACAATAACAATGAAATAACGAAATTGGTGTAACAGTAAACAAAAACCAAAACTGTTGCTTTAAAAATCGGATAATCAGAAATGAAATCATCGGTTAGTGCTGAAACTATCTATCATTATTTCCGTCAGTTTCCGAATGGAATACACGGCTCCAAAGGGGCATCTCCAATTTCATCATGTCCTATTCAGTCCTTTCCAGCCGCCTCCACGATTGAATGTAAATTCTAATTTTGACTTCAAAACGATCTCCCCCATATCACCTATGGAGGCCCAGCTCCCTATCTCTCTTAATCCGATCCTGCTCGAGGATCTCCCTGGTATGTGATGTTAATCAACTGTCTTCTCAGCATATATGTTCAGTCAATCTCCATTTTATTTTACCTTTTTATCAGTCAAGAGGTTCATAGTTGATTTTATGCCAGGGTTCCTGGTTAATTGTCTCTTTTTGGCCGATCATCTGATCCTTAATATTGAAACATGAAAGGCAGGTGTTGATGATAGTATGTAGCCTGCTGGAAATACTTTTCATGTCCATACAGAAAAACTAATATGACATTAGTTTTGAAAATCTGAACCTTATTCTTAATGCTGATTGCAAGAGATTCTCATACTAATTTCAAAGTAGTGAATATTTGTATTCCTTTTCCTATCCTATTTTAAATTACTACTGTAATGATAGAAGACAAGGGCCACGCAACAGATCGTTTATTGACAAAATCGATAGATAAACATACATTTTATGTACATTATTGTTATCAGAGGAGCAGCATCTTCCGATTGGTTGTTTTCTTCCTCAAGGTCAACCTGTCACCTCTTTGTGGCCGCTCCCTAGAAAGTTAAGCCATATATCTACGAATCGTATTTTCACACGTTAAGTCCGCTGTGATTGGTTTGTTAAGTTCCTCGAGGTTAAGCTTTGTTATTGTTTTTTTCTCATGACCCCGATTTGGGATGTAAACGCTGACGTAAATTGTTGTCTAAAATTTTGGCTTGAAGACAGCTGTCACCACACTACAACTAGATATTTACTGAACTGGTTCTAAGTATTGCCGAATAATCTTTAGAATTAGAATTCTTATTTGCAACGAAACTTCTACTACATTAATTGATTTAAAATCTTTATAGATAGAATTTGACACAATTATGTCTTTGGATAACACTATTCAAAGATGGGGTTTTTTTAAAAAATAAATTTGATGTACTTGCACATTACATTTCAAACGCGATATGATCACCTCACACATTTATTTGTCGAAAATTAGTATAGGGGTATCTAGTTTTGGTTTTGCAAGGGATTTGATTTGTTACAGGATTGATCACAATGTGAAATCAGTTAGAGAACCATAGAAAAACCACCGGAGATTATTGGAGAGCTGTCTTGTTCTCCTTATATTGGGACTCTTCAGTAGTAAGCATTCTTGGAAAATGAAAATATGAAAGGCTAGTTCAAAGGAACAAAGTGACTAAGGAGTTAAGCTTATGAAGAATAATATTTATCAGGCCGACCATTTTTATCAGGTGTTCGCCGGCAAGGGATCGAAATCCGAACCATGTGCATGGTCGGCGAGTGTCCTAACCTCTGTGATACCGACGCAGTTGGGTATTGTCTCAGAGTATTCAGTGTACATCCCTGATGATTTTTATACATAATCTTGAAGGCTGCCCTGATATCAGTTTCATGTTTCATGTCAATTAAATGTTTTACTATCGACTGAATTGTTAGTAGCCTACAATATGTTTATCAAGGTTTCACAGCTCAGCTATTTTCGATCAAGTCATTTGAGCATATTTTATCCCAACTTCAAGTGTAAAGCTCAATTACTGTGCGTATTTATCTTTTTCTATTTATTGCACTCAGTAAACGATATGTAGTACACTTTTTTCCCTTTAGGATAAATCTCCTCATTAGGGAAAACAAATAAACAAAATGATTATTTTCTCATTAGAATATGGCTAATTATACTATTTAAGTAGGCTAAGAGATTTGTAGGAAATTTTCCTACTTGGGTAGGGTGGGGTGAGTGGGAAAGAGTTTCCATTTTTTTAAATGGAAAGTATACAAACACTATCATTAGTGTGATTGAAATCACAAACTATGCACGTGTCCTGGAGTTCTATTCCCCCGCTGATGCATTTCTAAACCTCACCTAGTTTACTAGCTGATGTTAAGCCCTAGAAAGAGAGAAGGTTGGGCATGAGGCCAACAATCTAACCCCGTAGAAAAAATACCACTGCTACTGAAAACGCAGAGCCAAAACTTGTAGCCAAATGTGCCACATCGGTGGCACAGCGGTTAGGACTCTAACCGACCATGCACATGGTCTGGGGTTCGATCCCCAACCGACGAACACGTGATACCAGTGGTCGGCCTGCAAAATTTGGGCTACCGATATTACTTGCTGAAAGTTTCATGCTTCTACCAAAAATATTATGTGGAACCAAGCTGTAATAAGAATTAAAAAAATAGTAAAAAAGATGACAAATCTAATGGTTATTTACATAGTGGAATCTAGTTACCGTCAATAAACGAAGAATAATCACATGTATATGCCTGTCTGCTTTGATTGGAACTTAGTAACTAGTGCGACGTGTCTAGTCCTTTCTTTGTTGCAAACTGAAATCTATCGGTCGGGTTTGAAATATATCCACCATTCTAGGTAGATCGTCATCCCGGTGCATATTGATTTGATGATATCAAATGGTTGGAGGCAATCGACAAGAAGCCTTGGACCTAGGTTTCATGCTACAGTCCCTTAGGGGGCCAACCGCAAGCCTGAATAGCTCAGTGATGACATCTCTGACTGCAGCACTGGGTGACGTGGGTTTGAATCTCAGAGGGGAGATGAGTTCCTTCAAGTTTGCGGATACACCTTGCTGACTGACGAGTGCCAACTAGCACGAAACCTAGGTCAAGAAAGGCTTCCTGAGGTCGATTGCCTCCAACCATCTAATATATGCTTGTTTTTTCGGAAGACAGTTAGAATGTTGACCTGGTTTAGTAACTCAACTGACAGACTGTTCGGTTGGTAGTGCAAGGGGCTCTGGTTCGAATCCCTCCATAACCTAGCTTCACAACTTACTGTCACCTACAGGTAATCAAAGTGATAAATAAATCTCGATGTCATCTCAGAAGTTACAACGTTTGACCAGCAAACTTTTGTTTAGATAATATAGAAAGCCAGATTTTCACTTCATTACAAGTCTACAGAATAAACCTTATCTTTGATGGAAACATTAATATTACCTTTCTTCTCTTTAGAATTAGAATGTATAAGGTAGCAAGGCGGAGGTTAGCAGAGGTGGATTGAATAATCACGATGGTGGCAAAATCGTCAAAACGACTATAGTTTCGATTCTGTTGTTACCTCAAAATTATTTTCAGATTCAGTCATTTTGAATCTTCAGGTACTTTTTAGGTCAGACTATTGATATCCTCCGGTTAACAAGAATGTTTATCAGTAGATATGGGTTCCGGAACATACTACATACTGCTTACAATATTATAGATATGCAAAAACCGACTAAAATCACTTTATGTTTCAAGTCAGATAACGGAGTACTGGGCAGCTGTTTCGTCCTAGTTTGGGGCTCTTTGTCGGTTCGCACCTATCACCCCGCTATCGATCGAACCAAGGACCTAAAAGTCTCAGGGTGTATCTGTTGACCGTTCAGCCACTGAGAAAAAGTCCAATAACCCACGAAATCTTACTTCTGTCAATTCGCTGAATGGTTATTTGGGCTCACTCTGTAAAGTGAATTTCGTGGGATCATAGGTGAGTACTGTTAAAAAGCCCCAAACTAGGGCGAAACAGATGTCCAAAAATACCTGGTTATCAATAGTTCCCTTTCTGACTTTATTCCATAATCTAACTTGCATCTAATGAAATCAATGAAAACCAAGACTTGAAAATCATTTTATAAGCGCTGACAAGAGCCAAGAAATTAACAGTTTGGGGCTCGAAGTAATATAAACATTTCGTTTTCAAATAAACCGCTTATCTGATTATACATTTGTGGGACATTATCAGACGTGGACTCATTTCAGATCATTAACCATAATAAACCAAAACCAGAAACATAAATCTTGTAAAACAGACAGCAATAAGCGGCGTCATTATAGTGCTGAAGAACACCTTTGCCTAACTCACTGAAGACTACTAAGCAATAAGCACAGGCTAATAAAGCTGTACAACCGAACCGTTGACTAGTTCTAGGTAGTGGTTATTCTTAGGATCATCTTGCCAAAGTTCTAACATACAGCAGCGGTTTGTGTTATCGGTCAAGTAGGGTGTGAGTATGATAATAATACTATGCAGAGGATTACCAAAATTTAGAAATTTATTCGAATAGAACGTCAGTTATTACTGCAACTCTTATTATAGAAGTAGAAGCATTATGTGTTATGGCACTACAGGGGAAGTGGGTATGTTTAAACTACTTACACTGGTTCACAGATTTCCCTAAACACCTTATAGCAGTCCAGATATAAGAAGGCTTTTTCACTACCTTGATATTACTCTGATAATCTGTGCATCAGGAAAAAAATAATAAAATTATATAACAATTAAGGTTATTCGACAGGAAAGTTGGTTAGACGTTTTCAAGTAATTTAAACTACTAATCATCTGTATCAGATGAATTTTTCATATGCTCATCTTACATGCCTAAGCAGCTTAAAAGGTGACTCAGATAGGCTGAATCGATGGGATAGTCTGCAGTCGCTTCTGTGATACACTTCCATAATTCATGGTATTCTCCTGTCAAGAGATACAGTGTATGATTTTACCTGGTTGATTTCCAATACAGAAGTCAACGACATTACTAACAGGTACTTTTATAGACAAGAGTTAATTATTAATTAACTTTACTGCTATGCGTTCCAAGAAGAACATAGAGCTTCAGGCTTCAGCTCTGAAGTTTCAGTAGCAGTATCTTTTCATACAGGAGTGATGCTAAACTTCCGCCCAACCATCCCTCCTAAATAGCCCTACATACTCCTAGTATAGACAAGTTTAGGAGTATGTCCACCGTAGGTGTGAATCCCCGACCATGTCCGCAGTTGTTTGTTACTACACCAGTGAACCATCAGTAAGAAAAGTTGTCATTCAACAGTTTCATTCTGATTGCCATATTTTGTTTTATTTATTACTCGTTAGAAGTAAAATTCATCCAACTACTTTACAAAATTGTTTATTCTAAAATAACAAGTTTCTCACAGTAAAATATGACGTAGGAATTTCAATTTATACACTGAGAATCAAATGGCCCGTGGAAAGAATTAGCAACAAGAAATTCTGTCAAGAAACCAACTGAGAGCCCTTTGCTCAACAGATATATCGTAAAAAATGTAAATGTATCGGGCGTACGCTGAGGAGGCTGACGAATGACATCGCACACAATGCAGGCCATCGCTCGAGTGGAATCCCAATGGAAAGCAACCAGTAGGTCGTCCTAGGTAGATCGTGTGTTGAGGAAAAGACGAGAGACTATAGTCATTCGTGGACCCAGCTGAAAAGGATAACATGAAATAGAAGGAAGTGGAGATGTATTGTTAACCCCCTATGCTCCACTCGGAACCCAAGAGAGCAATAATAATATACCTACACTACAATAATAAGCACGACTTCCCGGATCGAGAGTGGATTTATTTTCTCCTTTGAAGACGATTTTGAACCACACCACCAATAGTCTCAAGCAATTGACTCTAGTCACCTCAAAGACAGTGACTACTAGGTGGTCTCCACCTCTCTCGAACCAGTAAACGAAGACTTCATGGAATGACTGCCCCTAATCCTTTTCCGACCAAAATCTTTTATCAGCTAACATTTTTTCATGAAGAAGGCTTATCTTATATAATACGTGTTTTGGCCATCTCAGTTGATGTAGCTTTACAACTCCATTAGTTGTTTCTCTCTCCTTACCTAACACTTTATGTGTAACCTCGATATTGTTCTCTATATTCTACCTTTTAGCACGGGAGATAAGACACAAACAACTGTGGTCATAGGCAGTCATCTTCGTCAGGCATTCCTCTTCTAAGTACTACGTCTCTCAGTTATAGCTGAACACAGTACACACCTCCATTGATGGATAGCTAGATATCACATCTAAGTTAATACAACAATTATAAGTCATGTAAAAAAACAGATAACGAAAGTGAATTTAGATATCTGAATTTTTTGTATTATGGTTCGTATTTGCAGTTTACTCTTGTTTACTTTATCAGATCTAAATAACCTTGTTGTGGTAGACTTCCCCATGAACCCAAACCACCTTGAGAACAGTTGAAAAACCAGCGAAAGCTGGATAGCTGTTTCATTCACAATCTAACTCAAAACCTCTGATCTACAACAAAATGGGTCTAATTTAGCATACAGTGAATTTGCTTTTTTTCCTAAATTTAGGAATGGTTGATGACTTTTGTTCATATGGCCGGTAGTGATAAAATGCAATTGTATTTACGAATGAATGAAGTGACAGTTAAAGCATGCATTTGTTCACGGTCGGCTGTATTTCTCGTTGACTGTTCATACTGGACTGAAACGCTTGGATTCTGTCGACATGTTACCTCCTATTTCTACTACAGGCACTTCGGCAATTTCTGAAGACTCGCATGATGTTATTTTCGTTGACTGTGACTAGCAGTATAATACAGGATGCATGTTTTGTCAAATTCCATATTAGTTAGCTGGATGCACCGGCAACCTTGGTGACCGAAGATTTTGGTTCAGTATAATTATTCAACTGGTAATTCAGCTTAAATTGAACAAATAATAGTTGGTGACACTCATGGCCCTGTAGTCTAATGGATAGCACTTTGATGTTTGAAATGGTCACTTTAGGGTTCCATTCCAAGTAAGAACACCATCACTCATTAGGAATGCAGGAATATCCTGCTAATGAATTACAAATAGAATGAAATGTGCAGCTTGGATTCCGCTACTAGTCAGAATCAACTAAATATGAAAAACATGCGCTATTAGTCATGAAGTCTGCGACTCATCGGAAGTACGCACGCACAGCCACAGTTCAGACCCAGGATCTTCTGGCTATAAAGCAAGCTCTTACATCGTTCGTCCACAGAGACCCGACTCAGAGTCATCGGAGTTCTAGTGAGAAGTTGTAACCAGTGAAGTCCACCATGTCAACCATGAGGACAAATACTCGACAACGATAGCGTTGACAGATAGTCTCCCTAAAATCAAGAAGTGGTAGAAGTTTGGATACATGAGCTGGCCATTGATTTAAATTCCAGTTACCGAATGGTCTATGAGCTTGTCTTGTAGCAGGAAGATCCTGGTTTCGGACTGTAAAGGTGGGAGCGTATATCTTGAATAAAAGTGTCAAATAACTGTCTTAATTCTTCTACAGTTATCTTATACACCATTTATACTTCTTTTCTATTTGCTTTATTATGAACAAATTTCAACAGTCAACGATAGAAGTTTCACTACGCTACCAAACTCCTCCAAAAGCTCCAGGAGCCTTAGCAAGTAAGTTCATTAAAATTATCAATGTCATTAACATGATTATTATTACTATTATTTAACTGGTGACGATTAACAATGGAATTTATGAAACGCATGTCGTCTTGCATTCGGCCCGTCAACTAGGCATATCTGCATTCCCAGAGAGTGGTTATAATGTTCTCACTGTGAGTCGAATCCAGTATGCATGATTTGAAGCACTACAGAGTTAGCCGCTAGGCATTAGAAATCTTCCTTTTGTTTCTCATAACATATTTTGACTCTTGGTTTTCTGAGTAAAATACAGACACGGAGAAAGAGATAGACAGAAGTATTCCAAATATATCATCAAACAATCACTATAATTTAATGATAGTTATCTATTATTATATTATTATTGTTCCCTTGGGTTCCTAGTGGAATATAGGGCTTCAACTGCACCTCTCCACTTGCCACTTCTGTCTTCTGCTGCTGTACTTTTCACCTGCATCCATGTCAGTCCATACTGTTTCAACTCCTCTTCACACCATCTCCTCCATCTCACCCTTCCACTGACGTCCCACTCGCCGCGTGCTTCCCTTTCGGTCTGGTTTCACTCTAGCAATGGCCTGACGCGCGCGATGTCACCCAGCAACCTCCTCAGTGAGTGTCCAATCCATCTCCACTCCATCTCCTGCATATTTGTTGGTTGGCGATTGGTTCTTCTTTTGCTTGTTTGTTCCCATAATTTCTTGTTGGTGATTCTTTCCTGCCCGGCCATCTGATCTCCAGTATACAGCCAAGTTTCTGATCCGTATAGAAGAACTGACTTGAAGTTTGTATTGAAAATCCGAATTTTGTTGTTGATGGTGGCTGAGTGACGAAGATTTCCAGATTAGATTGGTTTCAGGTTGATGAATGTGTTTCTCGCCTTCCCGATTCTCTCTCGATTTGACATCCTCGTCCGTTCCGACTGCCTATAGTTGAGACAATGCTCTCTAGATAAGTGAGTGAATGAAGTAGCCTCTTTCAAATCCCTCCCGTTGATGGTGATTGACGCTGGATGTTACTGCTGCTGTTGTTGTTGGTGGTGGTTGGTTATTTTCATCACCAGACTCCGTCTTGTCTATGTTCATCTGGAGTCCTGTCTTCACCGGCTGCTTCTTCGACCAGTTTGTCGGTTTTCGCTTGCTTGTAAGTCTTTGAATTTGTGTGACATCAAACATAAATCATCCACGCGCGAAATCCAGGTCTTCTAGGTTCTTGACGTCGGTCGGTCCAGGATATCCCTGTCTTCTCGTTTCCCACTCACTGTCTGACGCATAATCCAGTCAGTCCACCACAATTAGGAATATCATCGTGGGTGATAATAATCACCCTTGTCTGACTCCTGTGCTTACACCAAACGCGTCGCTGAGTTTTCCGTTGTTGATCACTTGAGATGTGCCGTTGTCGTACAGCTGTTGAGTGAGGTTGATGAATATTTGAGGTACGCCATAGTACTCGAGTAATTTCCAAATTACTTCACGATCAACACTGTCGAATGCCTTCTCAAAGTCTATAAAGCTGAGGTAGAGGTTTGATTGCCATTCCATGCTTTGTTCTGTGATGACGATGCGTAGAGTCCCAATTTGGTCAGAAAATGATTTGCCTTTCCTGAATCCTAAGTTATCTAAGGAAACATTTCATTCCCATACGTTTTATATTTCACGATTTCGACTAAATTTCGTATTAGATTCAGTCATTAAACAAAAAAGACTGACTAGATAATTAGCTGATATGAAGTGGCACTGAATGCCTGTTTTGTTCCTGCTTGGGACTTTCTTGGTAGCACAAACTTTCTCAGTGGAACATGGGGCTTCATGATAGAGGCTTGACGTTTTTGGTAGCCGTGATGCTTTATTTTTTATGGACTGGGGTCGCTAGCCTCGCGCCCAACCTTCCTTCTTTATCAGTCTTATTACTGGCTTAGCGAGGCAAAGGAATGCGCCAGATGGGGCTCGAACTACGGACCACCTGCGTGGTGGGTGAGGTTTCTACCGTTGTGTCGCCTATGCCAGAAAACTTTATAATACACCATATTCGTGAAATTCAAATAACTAGGCGAGAGTGTTTCCACTTTTCATTAGTATGAAATTCACTCATGGACTAACTTTAGTTAGAGAACCATTGAAAATTAGAGAAGTGTAGGCATTTGTTTTTTCCCAATTTGAGTCCCATCAGTAGTATGCAGCAGGACCCAGGAATTTCAGGTTTCGAGGTTGACACATTTACTGCTCAACCCCTGAGATGGTATCTAGTGATCTATTAATGCTAATTTATGCCACATGACGTTATAAAGCGCCCCTGGCAACCAATATCGCCGGCGAATATTTTTCCCTACACTCATCTTGTTAAATCCTTCTGATCACATCTTCTCACTGGAACTTCGAAAACTCCATCCCGCTGTTAGTCATCTGTGCGCATTGGATTATTTTTCAATTTTTGATGTCACCTAGTAGCTCTGTTACAATAGCAGGTGAACAATGTTAACTTAAACTTCTGCCTATTCACTGCTAAATGCTGTCACATACAAACATATAGAAAAACCAGTGATCTGTAAATACAGCCCAATAAAACTTATAATTATAGATAAAAATCATGTAAATCTTGATTGCGTAAGACCAAACAAAAAAGAGATCAGATCACGTTCAATTTCATCTTTTCGATTGACATTGTTATGAATACATCAAAATATGTAAATATTATCGTAGCACAATAAATTATTGTCGGTTGTGATGAACACGTGAAGAGTACTCACGTTAATTAAAAAAACAACCTTCATTAATTGATTTATATAATTCTTATATTTTACTGCATATATACTGCAAAACATATGACTTGTATGCAAATAATGATTTTCTACACTTAAGATAGGTGCGTGAATGTACAAACAACATTTCAACACTTTGAGATAAACAAAGTTAAGTCTGCATGAATTGACTGTAGGTTAACTTTCATCACAAACGAAAGGTATTCAGAGAGCCGTTGAAAACTATGGAGTACTGAACATCGATTTCGTCCTGTTTAGAGACTCTTATGTAGTGCGTAACCATCGCTCAAAGTAAGATAGAACCCACGGATATCCGTTTATGAGGTGAAAGTATTATCACTCACTAATCTGTAATCTGCCAACCCGTGAAACTGTGCCACCGCCATCCAAAATCAGTTTTATATACCCAAATAGTCATCATCTATCAGTATGACAGTTAGATGTCCTACGTGAAGTTTGAATACAAAATTTGGATCTAGGTGTGTTTCACTAACTTCAAGGTAGCCTCCAAAATCGTTGTGTACCGGCAAGAACTAAACTTAAGTTCAAGATCTGTTGTTAATCAATTCCTACCCGTCTAATGCTGAAATGCAATTTTAACACTCTCATAAGTGACATCATGGGAACAGAAAACACATTGTAAACCCTATTATTTCCTTTAGTTCCTAGAGGAACATAGGGCTTCAGCCGCGCGTTTCCATTGCGTTCGGTTCTCTGCCAGTGTTTTCACCTGACTCCAAGTCTGCCCACATGCTTTCATCTCCTCCCTTTCACATGACCTCCTCCAAGTCACCCTTGCACTGACGACCAACTCGCCGCTTCCCTTTCGGCCTGGTTCCACTCGAGCAATGGCTTGTCCAGTGATGCCACTTGGTGGTTTCCTCAGCGTATGGCCAATCCTTCTCCATTTTTTCTTGCCTATTTGTTTCACAATCGGTTCCTGGTTGGTTCGCTCATCACTAGAGATCCGTGTTGCTGATCTTTTCTGGCCAGCCATCTGATCTTGAGTGCTACTGAGCGAAGACAGCTGTTAATGAAGGTCTGAAGTTTGTTTGAGATGCTCTTTATGACGCGCCGAGTCTCTGATCCGTATAGTAGTACAGACTTCAGATTGGAGTTGAAAACCCAAAGCCTCTTTTATTTCCGTAATAACTACTAGGTTTTGTCGATTTATCTATAGTTTTTGTTCCTGCATTTATCATATGACTTCTGTCTGTCATTCTAAATTTGGCAAGGATTTTATTCTGATAAACTGACTACAGTTGATTGGCTGTTTTGACTTCTGTAATCGACCGCACAATGGTAACGTGATGACTTTTGTAGGAAACAAAATATTCATTATCTTGGAGTCAGTAGAACCAATCAATAAAATAACCAGATTTATTTTTATTATTATCACAAGATCAATTAAAGCAACAGTCTACTCTCAGTTAACCTAAAATTGCTACATAAAGTTTTTGCTGCCGCACTAACACTTTTCAGACATAAGCTCCACTTTAAGTTGTATTCACTGCTTATCTATATTTGTAATTTAAGTTCCCAGTGGAACATAGGGCTTCAGGCTAGAACCTTGAAGTTTCGATAGCAGTGGTTTCATTTTAACAGTTTGAGGTTGCTAACCACTGGCCTTAATACTGGCTCGCCGAGTTTTACGAGTGCGCTGGACAACCTGAGTGGTTAACAAGGGTTTTACCGCTGAACCACCAACGCAGTTATCTGTGTATAAGTATACTTTTCATGTATGCTCACTAACCATTTGACGGAATAATAGTCAAGCATTATTACATCATTCGTCTATTTCATGTCTGAGTTTAAATTGTTTGATTTACTAGTAAGATTTTAATTTTGATCATGGAATGACTTCAATTAGGGAAATAGGTAAAAATCAGGGAGTAATTAACAGTTGTATCGTCCTACTCTGGGATTCTTCAGTAGTACATACCCACCACAACAACACAAAATATCAAGCCCATGACCTTCAGGTTGCAAGGTTGATTTCCTATACCATTGAGTCGCTGGAACGGTATCCAATTGCCCATTAGTTTTTACGTCTGCCAGTTTGCGATACTTTAGTCCATAAGAATTATCAACTTTAGACTTAGGGTTTGTGTGTGTGAAAATACGAGTCTAAAGGTTATCAGAACAATTAACTAGTAGATGTTAGCAACAAGACATCTAGGTATTAAAGGAGGAGTGAAAATGATCACAGAATTCAAGGTCAGTTAATTCGTAGGAGTTAGCAACAAGTTAGTACATATTCAGAAAATCTGTAAAATAGTAATAATGACTAGGCAGAATTACATAAGTTACAAACAAGTTAACTCAATAAACTAGAATTATAATCCCAATAAAATTGAAAAAGTTAAAAGGTAGTTACAAGGAGAGGGGAAAATCGTTTGCAAAACCTAATACATTTTATGTAGTTGTCCATAGTAAAGAAAGGGGCTGGACAAATTTCTTTCGAACATACAGATTAGTTTTGCGACAGACTCTACCGCATATGAAGTCTTACTCGTAGACGATGCGGGAAGCTCGGTGAAATACGATAAATAACTTTAAAAGATTTAAGTGTTGGTTTGTAGGGATTTGGTTGGTTTCAGGATTTCATCATGAGCTGACATTAGTTAGAGAACCCTTGGAAAACCTGGGAGTACTGGATTGGCAGGATCATTGGATCGGGTCCCTGTAGCTTAATGGTCTACGAGCTCGCCTTGTAACTGGTAGGTCCTAAGCTCGAATCCGGGTGGGCGCGTACTGCTGAAGAGTCCCAAACTAGGACGAAACAGCTGTCCAGTACTCCTTTCAGGTTTTCCAATGGTTCTCTAACTAATGTCAGCTCATGTTGAAATCCTTTAAAAGATTTGTCAGAGTCCACTTGATGTCCACTATCGACGAGATGAGATAGTATTGAGCTGCGTATAGCTTTATTCGAACCTTCGCAAAGTCAGGATGGGAGATTTTCAGAAATTTAAATATGAACTTACCCGATTGTATACCTAGTGCAACTAGCTCCGTACAAACAGTTAAACTAATAGATACACATGGAAGAAGAAGAAATGGAACAGTGCAGTTTATCTTTGTTTCTTAAACTGAGTATTGGTTGGCTAGTGAATAAAAAATACAACTTGGCTAAGTTGAAAGTTCTTTTGAAGGCTTTTCTTAGACGTTGTGATACAATCTCACTACTAACATCTTCAATGAGTTGCAATCTTAGAAACACTGATTTTTCGTGAACGGTGGTGGGCACTTTTATTCGATTACTTGCTGAGTCTACGTGTTTATTCCAAATTATTGTTGGGTATCCGTTAGGTAGTTGAATATGTGTATGCAGGGAATCTTGAATCTAGATTTCGTGCTTCTTGCTGCTAGTCAGCAAGGTTTATCTGCAACCTTGAAGTGACTCTTGGATTCGAACCGACTCCAAACAAGCAGAGAACTTAAGTTCAGGATTTCCTGTTGATCACCCATCTAGCCATTTAACATCAAATCATAATTAATCACAATGACAAATAAACAAGCTTGGTGATCCTCATTGCAAACTTGACTCAAAGAATTCAATCTGTACTAAAACCAGTGTCCTGAAGCATGACGTGAGTTACTTCTTATCGACCATTAAATGTAGTAATGGTCTCTATATGCTCAATTCTTATACGGAAAATAAATTACGCCACTTTGACCTATTTAGGGAATACCGAGTAACACAAAGGGGTCCTCTCAAGCTTTGCAATCCCAGTCTCAGATATAAATAGTCCATAAGCCTTTATTTCGATCCATAATACAGTGATTATTGTGCCTAGCTAAAAAAATCACACACTTGAATGAAACATCTGTCCAGTAAGGATTTTCGGTTTCCGAAATGGTTAGTAACGAATATTGACATGAAATCAATTCATACCTCACAAATCTCCCAATGAATTACTTCTTACGTCCGTTATAACTTATATGTATTCAGTTTACAAGTTATAATAATAGCAAGAATAATTATCATTACTATCAATTAAACATAAGCAATCATATTTGGTTATATCTGCTCAGGCTATTTCCAACTCATGTGTTGTTTTGAATTCTACTCAATCCATAAATCCATGTATGCACACACGCGCACACACACACACACACGTCCTCGCACACAACCAACCCACGCTTAACGATCACCTGTTCACTCCCACCCAACCTGCTCACTCTGTAATCTAATTCGTTCATTCTAATCACCAACACTAACAATTGTCTTATACAATTGGGTGATAGTTTACATTTTCACTTCCCCCACCCCCGTCGCCTTTATTATCCTCATTTCGATAATGGTCATAATCGATTACTATAACTAATAAGTAATAGTAATATTAATATTCTACTTATATCGAATCAAGTCTAAAAAAAAGAAATGAAATCTATAAAGGAATTTTTTTAAACAAGAAGAAGACATTCCCTTGGTTTTTGGTATACACATTGGATATTTTTCTATTCTAACGAAACACACTGTGGATCACTTGTTGGCGGTGTCAACATCTAAAGTACTTAAGAAGCAAATAATAATACTAATAATAATAATAATACTAAGAAGGAGAAGAAGGTGTAACAACTAACAAAACAGAAGAGATGAGTGCACCTGAAGAGAAAAAACCCCCACGACCATCATCACCAAAACCTGCTTCAATCGTTGGTTGGTTATCACGTGAAAATACACAAGAAAAGGTGAATGTTGAACCACAAAAAAAAGAGCCAACTAAAGAAGGTGATAAAGGTGTGCCTGAAAAAAAGAAAACTGGTAAGTCATCTTTAGCTTTGTGCAAGTTGATATGTCACAGACCTGAAAATGAAAATGTAAACAATACGTGGTTACTATGGTCAATAATTTGGACTGCCTATTCAGACTTTATTCTTTCTAGAGATTTATCACGAATCGACATCAGTTGATGAGTCAAAGGAAGCTTTTTTTTTCCTTCACGTTCCCAGTGGAACATAGGGCTCCAAGCTAGCGGCTTGAAGTTTCTGTAGTAGTGATAACGTTTACAGGATGGGGTTGCTAGCCTCATGCCCAACCTTTCCTCCTTACCAGTCTCACTAGTGGCTTAGTGAGGTAAAGGTGTGCTTCGGTGGCCGGGGATCGAGCCCCGAACCATTGAGCGTCCTAACCGCTGTGTCACCGACGCCACCGAAGGAAGCTAAGGTCAGCTATTTATTCCTAGTCTATGGATATTCGACAGTGCGCACAGGTAATTTAGCTCAATACCTTTGGGTTACTAGCCAATTCTGTTGACCACTGAGACACAGATTTGAAATCTAGTTATTCGTAAGTTCTATTAATTCTCAATGTAGTTCCACTGACAACGAATGGGACCAGTATCTGCTTCACATCTGACATTGTGGATCCTACTGGTCACTACTTCACTTTATCTCTGTTTAGATATCGACTATTCTGAACTGATTTTTCGGTACCAAAACTATAAATTTCAGTCGTTGTTTGATGTCTGATGATGCTACTACTGTAACAATAGAAGACGAGAAACTTAGTGAAGGAATGTATATTTGGAATTCGGTATCTCACCATTTGCACAGATCTTCCCGTATTGTGCTATCTCTCTCCCCCATTGTATGTTGTGTTCCTTTAACGTCTTCCACACATCTCCTCAACCCTATATCATTTGCTTTGTCTGACGTCAAATCTATTTCCCTGTTGTTTGATGTTTTGGTGCCGATGAACATCTCTTTGTATGCTACTTGATAAATCATATGAGTAGCACACGCCACACTAAAACTCAATCGCTCAGTCTGAATTAACTGGACCTGGGTTCGAACTCGGGACCCAATAGTTGAAAGCCAATTACTACTCTTCATAGGAAATGATAATAATACCATATTTTAAAGACTTTAATATTACCTCGTGAAGATAACTATTGATGTTGTTTGTTTAATAATGCCTATCCATCAACATCATTATCATTCTGAGAAGCCAGGTCTGTCTCAGGTATCGTAACCACCTCTCTATGTGTAAGTCTGAAGGCTTATTGTAGTTACAAAGTAACTATTCTTTAGTATGAACTACTTCATAAAAATAAGCATTACGATAACCCTCATAGCACGGGAATTAAATTTAAATTAAAAAGCAGTTCAAGCCACAAAATTTATATCAGTTAGAGAATTATTAAAAATGATCGGTCACAAATAGGATGGTCTGTCTTCAAGGCCTATGACTACACACTGCATTACAGTTGAAGATAAAACAAAGAGACTGTGAAAGCTGGATGACGTTAGTTCAAGCTGATCTGAATCAAAGAAAACAACGTGTATTACTTGGCTGGAATAGGTTTAATATGAGATATGAGATGTTGGAGACCCTCTCCGTGCCACACACACACATACACACAAACACATTGAATCACCATACTTGTTTAACTGACGGCTTCTGCGTTCCTATTCAGTGTGGAAAACTGATCATTAATACTGCAATATTTCCCAATGAGTCAAAAACAGAACAGTGTTGCTTTCACTGGCATCTCGCTCTTAGTACTGCTCATAGCGTTATCAAAGTATTGGTAATTAATAAATATAACTGATAAGCTCAGATTGTTGTTCGATGTGACAAATATATTCAATATTAATAACGTGACGAAAAGTGCTTATCAAACTTGTGCCAAGAATATTAATTCGTTGGAGAAATTAAGATCCAAGTCAACTCCTCACTCCTATTCAAAACATTTGGTCTTCATAATAATCTGTTTATTAGGTGTATCACACAGTGAAACGGCATTATTTACTGGATGACGTTTCAAACAAAATAAAACTGGCTGGCATTCAAACCAACAAACTCAATTAAAAACAAGCTTTGTCGGTTAAAGGATCCTATCAGTGGGCCCAATTAACCAAAACAACTTAGTTTGTCGAGTACCCTCCTGGAATGATTGTCAGGTCAACTACATAGGTCAAAGTAGCAGAACAGAGGCAGTCAACCAGACTAGCCGAGCATAAAAACCTTGCAAAATCTAGATTAGTTGACCCGAATAAGATAAGAAATCTAGAGAATAGTTCAGCTATAGCACTGACTACATGCAATTACACACAATCATACAATAGAATGATGGGATAGGATGACAGTCTTAAAATCTAATGTAACAGGGGGTGGAGGTAGAGATTGATAACAGAAGCTTTGTTTATCGAATCAACTGCAAACAAGTGTTATAGGAATGATTTAACAGCTATCCCGCATATCTGGTAAAACCCATTGGCCCTAAGACAAATAGGAGAGAACAAAGAAAACTATAAAACTCAAGTTTCGAAGTTGTGTGATTATAATTTATATGACTGTGAACAATAAATTTTGTTCGAAACTGTGTCATCCAGTAAATAATACTGTTTTACTGTGTGATACATCTAATAAACAAACTAACATGGAATTACTTACTACCACAGTGTCCAAGTTTTACACATATATATATTCATTTGGTCTTCATTTTACATGATTTGCTTTTATCATGAGACATTCTTTGTGATAACTGAATTTTTTTTTAATGATCGCAAAGTTAGTTTTGTGGTCTAATCTGACACTATGCAAATCTAATGTCGAAAAGTGGACTGACACACTGTAGTGCAACAGCTGGTTAATTAACATACTCGTGTCTTCGTTCCCATTGACATTTATAGGTGGCTTGATATATGTATTATGATCATTATTCATCTATTATTCATTCCCTGGGTTCCAAGCGGAATACACTGCTTCCGTAGTACATCTGCATTTCCCTGTATTCTCTGCTGCCTTTCACAGATGGCTTCTTGGTAGTCCACAATGTATTATTCCCTTTTCACATAATCTTCTCCACCTAACCCTCAAACCTACATCCAGGATGTTGCTTGCCTCTCCTTAGGGAACTGCCTAAGATGAGATATCCCTTGAAAATTCTCTTCAGTTTATGCTCAGTACATCTCCATTTTCTTCCATAATAGTTTTTGGGCAGTCGACTGTTGGATAGTTCACCATCAGAAATCCTTTATGCAGCTTCGATTCCGTATATCTCATCTTCAGTATTGAGTAAAGGCGGTTGTTGATGAATATGAATTAAGTATTACAATGATAATCTGAAGACTACTTTATTTACCACAGAATTCTTTCTTTTTCAATTAAAGTAACTCCGTATTATGAGAGAAAACGAATAGATGTAACCTGCCTCGTTGCTTTTTTGACTGTTACCACCACAGCTACTTGTTGCTTTTTCTTCCTAGTGGACCATCTGATCTTGAGTACCGGGCAAAGACACCTGTTGAAGGACATCTGAAGCTTATTGTAAATGCCAGTCAAAATCTCTGAGTCACTTAGAACTGATGTTGAAAATTCACATGTTTTACCTTGTGCTGATTGTTTTATATCAGCACACCTACTTCAGTGTAACAGAGGACTATCTTGATAGGTCGACTGTGTTTGGTTTTGGCATTCTTATCCAAGCTGACTATAGTTAAATCAGCGCCGCTGAAATGAGTAAAAGAATTGAATTCCTTTAGATCCCTCTCACTAATGTTGATTAATGCTTGTTAATTAGATATCTTCATCACTTCTGTCTTCGCTTTGTTCACTCGAAGTCTTTTCTCCCTTCTTGACTTTTTATTATGAATCTTGTTAGAGTTTGTCAGATATTGTAGGGCATTTTGGTCAATCTAGCGTACACCGATCTTCTTACTCACTAAGGTCTGTCTCAGGACCCGGTCCATAATATCTAGAAAGATTATCGGCAATAGTAGGCAACCTGTGTTATCTATCACACAATTTACTATACAAACAGACAAGTAAACATACACCCACGCATTTCTACACCCTCATCAAGCCTTGAAATTATCGACTGTACTCATTTGATAATTTGAAAGTAACAAAGAAGGCTCAAGACAAAGAATCACCCATACATTTCATAATGATATGACGGTATATTCATGTAAAGAAATTTACTTATCTAATTTGTTTTAACGCATGGATAACTTGTAATTTCAAAGGTTGAGATAAAAGCTGTTAGTACGTTTCGAAAGCGAACTCTTTTTTTGCAGTTAATGTCTCTTTTCGATGTCGTTTGTCTTCGTGATTTTTTCATTTGACTATTAACTAATTTGCTTCATGCTAGAAAACCACACAGTCACAGAAACATACACACATACACACATGTCCATACACCGGTGTATGATGCAAGAGAGCGCAAGCAAACACGTACGTACGTATGCACGCGATAGAGAGACAGATCGAATGTGATCAAATTAACTATGTGTTCTGTCTTACAGCTATACATGTGTAGGCTATCCAGTAACTAGGTTATCGATAATTATTTGCATTTTTAAACAGGATAAACTAAACAGAACTTGCTTACTAAAAATGCTGATAGAATAATTCGATTGATTAACTAAAATTATTGTACAAAGTAAATTCTTACTGGCCAATCGGTTTCTTTCCGAACAGATGCATTTCATTTGCATTCGGAGTGAAACGTAGGGCTTCGATTTCTATTTGTAAAGTTTCACTGACGGTGATGTTTATTTTAGGTGCTGGAGTTGCTAAAATCATGTCCAACCTTTCGTCTTTACTGGGTTTACCACAGGTTGGGTGGGGTTTTAGGGGAAGGACGTTGGCTGGTGTGGTTGATGGGAAATCTACTATTGAACGACTTATGCACAGTTGGAAAATTGGTCGTAAACATTTGCACAGAGTTAGATCGTACAGTGTTGCCATATTTTACCATGTCACATCCGACTCAGTTATCTTTCCCCCATGGTCAAGGTAACATAACTCACTGGAACTGAAGGTTGCCCGTTTTATAGTCAGCCATTAACAAACATGAAATCGTACAAACTCACTTTCACCCAACGCTTGAAAACAATAAACAAGAAAAGCATAATTGTAAGAGAAAAGAGAATATTCATAATTTTGATGATGACCAGAAAATGGAGGTATCCGTAATACAACAGTCGATTTTGAGAAGTCTCACCAACAGTGTGAAACTATTATTTCTTCACAATATCATGTATGTCAGACAAAGAAGCTACATGTTCCTGTCTGATATGTCAGTCTGATAATGATTAAAATTTCCTGGTAAATAAACCCCTACTTTAACCAATTTTACAGTTTTACAAAGCTGTTGGCTTGACATGCATAGCCTGTGTCTCAGATAAATTGAGTTTGCGTCCTAATCAATAAAAGTTTCTGCTATTAATAGAACAGACTATCCGTTACATAATCATTTATTTAACTTTGTATTACAATATCTTGCATAAATATTTTAGCTGATCAAAAACATACTGAGAAATGATTTTGGACTTACAGTTCGTATGAATCAGTCTACCTTATTGATTTGAATCTGGTCAGCAGTTAGGCCTTTTTTGATGTTCACCTAGGAGTGTTCGTCATCTTTACAAATTTCGTTGTTCTGCTGACGCGACTTCTTCCTGGTCATCATTGATGCCTAACAGGTCGTTTTTCATTCGTGATGTTACCCAATGGTCTTTTTGGAATATTCCCAATCCATTTCCTCTTTCATCTGCATATATTTTTGGCGATAAGTTCCTGTTTGATTCGTTGGAGGCCAGAGTTATTTGTTGCTGTTATTTTCTGGCTAGCCACCTGATCTTGACAAGTGAGAGAAGGCACTTGTAGACAAAAGTCTATAGTGGCCTGTTGGAATTGTTTTTTGTGACGCTCTCTCCAAGCCTCTGAACTGTATAGAAGCCTTAACTTGACACCTATGATATATATCTGATTTCCCACAAACTGGAAAGTATGCAAGTGAAAAGCAACAAGTTGGCAGAAGAAGCATCCAGAGAAGATAGAACTTCAGGTGAACATAGAGAAAACAGAAGTGATGAAGATTACTGGCCAACACCACCAGCAGCAACAAAAAACAAATAACAATCAGCCAGCATGAATGGGAGGAACCTGAAAGAAACAACCTCCTCGTTTGCCTATCTGGGAAGTATCGTTTCAAGAACACGCCGACAGAACTGATGAGGATATCAAAGCAAGGATCGGGAAAGCAAGACAAGCTTTCATTACTCTAAAGTCTGTGTGGAGGTCAACAGCACTCAGCATCAAAAATAAGTTCCGCATTTTCAACTCCACTGTGAAGTCAGTGCTACTATATAGATCAGAGACTTGTCCAGCACGTCACGAAGAGCACTTCGAACAAAATGCAGGCTTTCATCAACAGCTGTCTTCTCTCAGTAGCACTCAAGATCAGATGGCCGGCCAGAAAAGATCAGCAACACGAATCTCTGGCGATGAGCGAACCAACCAGGAAGCGACAGTGCAACAAATAAGTAGGAAGAAATGGATGTGGATTGGTCATACTCTGAGGAAACCATCAAGTGACATCATTAGACAAGCCATTGCTCTAGTGGAACGAGGCCGAAAGGGAAGCGGCAAGTTGGTCACCAGTGCAAGGGTGACTTGGAGGAGGTGATGTGAAGAGGAGATGGAAGCATGTGGGCAGACTTGGAGTCAGGTGAAAACGCTGGCAGAGAACCGAACGCAATGGAGACGTTCAGCTGAAGCCCTATGTTCCTCTAGGAATTAAAAGAAATAATAAAAATAATTAAGTTGATACTGGTATTGAAAATCGGGATCTTCTTCCGTATGCTGAATATAGTAGATTACAGTACTGATTTCAGAGTGATGTTTCATTAATATGCCGTGAGTAGAGGTTTGAGAATATTTATGCTCTATGAGTGATATATATCTCAGTTAATTGATGGCAGTAGTAAGACCTGTATTATGGCGATTCCTCTAGATATTTATACGCCACTGATCTAGGTATTTTCTTATTCGCTTCAATGACTTGATTCTCTTGCTTAATGCCAATCACTCCTTTGTATTCCAGAGTGGAACATAGGGCTTCAGATCTGAGGTTTGAAGTTCCAGTAGCCATGTTGTTCTTACGAGATGGAGTTGCCAATGTTTAACACCGACTAAAAAAAGTTCAGGAGTTTGTCAGGTGGCAATCAAACCTGGATCTTTGACTTGGTCGGAAAGCACTCTGTCAGTGAATCACTGACACACCCAACAGTTAAATACTATGAGTAAATACACACTCAGCACAGTGCTACTATCATGAATTTTATCCTACTTAACTTACATGGAGATATGTATACAATAGACTCCAGGTAGTAACCACATGTTAGTACTGCCAGATCAACCATATTAAAGGTTTTCATCTTGTCATGACGCAAAATAACATTTCAAATGCCTACTTAATGTTTACTAATTAAATCTTTCATAATAACTGATTAAATGAGTCCCAAACCAGGGCACAACAGTTATTCACTACACTATTAATGCTTACTAGTCAGCTTTTCTAACTGAATCTACCGCTGCAGTCCATGAAAAGCTTACATTTGACGATCATTAGGAAATGATTTTTCAATATTCGCCATCTGCTGAACACGTGAACAATATTGATATTCAAGTGTCGGTTTGTAAAGATTTGATTGATTACAGGATTTGCATTATGAGCTGACATTAGTTAGAGAACCATTGGAAAACCTGAAAGGAGTACTGGACAGCTGTTTCGTCCTAGTTTGGGACTCTTTAGCAGTACGCAACCACCGGGGTTCAAACCCAGGATCGTCTGGTTACAAGGCGATATTATAAACAGATAGATAGTGTTTATCACTTACATGCAAATAGGTCAATCATGAAATAGAATAACTCAGTGGTAGCGTCTCTGAATGGTGAGTGTCATCAAGCTGAAAACCATTTAGCAACAACAATTAAGAGTGCACCGTGATGGCGAACCACCACCTAGGCTGGTGGCTACATTGTAAACTTAAACGACAGAATTTAGTGTACACCACCACCAAAGACTAGATGCATGATGCCGTTTAGTGTTCAATCAAAGGCAATCGTGTACGCATACACGCACACAAAGGTTCAGTAATTTATCCACAATAAATTCAATTCAGTCAATTAAATGACTTCCGGTGGTGACCCTTACTATTATTATTATTATTAGTATGATAATTATAATGACTAATAATATTCTGTTAAATATGAAACAAATTAATTCATGTGTCAACACAAATGAGTACGCCAAAGGAAAGCTGTCTTCAGGCTTCATCTTACTGTTTGACAGTTGAATTCATGTCACCCAATGTCTAAGTTCGAAGATCTTACCATTAAGTTATTTAGGCTACGACTGATCCTTCTTATGAATAAATCAGTCATTTATGCAGATTGATCACCTATTGTTGAGTACTAACGAAATTCAACAGAAAAATTATCTATATTGAGATACATTCTTATCTAAAAAGATGAAAAATTAAAGAATTTACTGGGATTTGATCGGTTACAGGCTTGATCACAAGTTGAAATCAGTTAGAGAACCATTGGAAAACTATCAGGGAGTAATAGGTAGAAGTTTAGTCCTAGTTTAAGACTCTCTAGCAGCACTTAAACACTGGGGTTCGAACCCAGGACTTTCTGGGAGGTCCTTATTATTGGTAGAGCTGGCGATACTAGTCAATTGCTCAGGCAATATCACATACATACAGCTGGAATGTAGAATTGACTTTCAACTATTCTGACATCATATTCTGATGATAATGACTATGTATCATCAGGATCCACTGAAATCAATTATCTTGTTTAAGATGATAAATTCTATCCTACGATATAATTTGTTGGAAATCATGTCTGATATTGAAGAGAAACATTTTTCTTCGTTTCTATGTGGTATGCTTTAAACAAAGATGTTGATATCTTTAACTGACTTAGTAAACAAATAACTACTTGCAAAGTACTCAGTTTCCTGTGAAAACCTAAAATATTTAGATTATAATGTTTCATATTATATACTGGCACTGAGAAACACACTCTTGTTTGATGTGGATAGTTGGAAATGGGAAACAAGATTGGTCTGAACTAATTCACTTCTCCCAGTTTCGATTGTTTGAAGGTATGCAGCTAGCTGCCAGCAAAGCTAAACTCAAAGCACCAGTAAGTACCAACAGATAGATGACGTTGACTGCGCCGACCACATGATAAAGACGATTTTTTTGGTTGAAGTATGTCATCATGAGCTGACATCAGTTAGAGAAGCAATGGAAAACCTAAGAGTACTGGACAGCTGTTTCGTCCTAGTTCGGCACACTTTATCAGTCCACCAATCAAACTAGATCCCTCTAAAACAAAGCAGTACTTGGCAAAGGCGATTTTCGCTTATAAAATTCATATATCCATGAAAATAATGAATGAAAAGACATAGAACTGTTACACAAGGTACCTTTCTCTGACTTGTCAGAAAAGTACCTCTTAGTTTTGGATTGAGGTATCAACACAGTAATTAAACCACATTCTATGCATACAATTATCTAGGTCTACTAACCTTAACAATATCCTTTATCTTTCTTCAACCTAACCCTAATGTCGCTCTTGTTAGGTTAACCTAACCTTAACCTGTTCTTAGCCTAAACCTTGACTTAATCTTTCCCAAAACTTACCTCAAAACTTTTCAGATATCCCATTTAATAACATAACAGTCCATCAAGCATATTTTATTCATGATAACAATATCACTTGCCAGGCTACACTAGCCGGCTCACTGAGTGTTCCTAGGTCACTGGTGCGATCGGACTTCATTGGTACTTATTGGCGCTTAAAGTTTAACTTGGCCTAGCTGACATTATATTTCAATTTATTATTATTTCCAGTAAAATATAGGGCTTAAATGGAACATCCATATTTTGTCCTGTCCTTTACAGTTCTCGTTAACTGTTTCCATGATTGTCCATTAGCTGTCATCTCCGCTATGTCACCCTTCAACTCATGCTCAACTCATCGCTCGTATGCCATCTGGAATTCACTGAAGAGTCTAGCGTATGATAAGACTGAAGTGTCCCCTCACTACATACCTAATCCATTTCCATTCTTATAGTATATATTTGTTAGGTAATTGGCCTTTGATTAGCTTGTTGTCTTGTTGCTAAACATTTCAAACTGACCCATCTGGTCATCAGTATGTTGCCGACGTAGGTAGCTGTTGATAAAAGTTGACAGTAGCCTGTTCAAACTACTGTTGGTGATATACCATCTATAAAGGATTGAAAATTATTGAATGATAAGAATTTAATGCTTGTTGTTATTATTATTGCTCCCTTGGGTTCCTAGTGGAACATAAGGCTTCAACTGCACCTCTCCACTTGCTTCTGTCTTCTGCTGCTGTACTTTTCACCTGCATCCATGTCAATCCATACTGTTTCAACTCCTCTTCACACCATCTCCTCCATGTCAACCTTGCACTGACGTCCCACTCGCCGCGTGCTTCGCTTTCGGCCTGGTTCCATTCGAGCAATGGCCTGACGCGCGCGCGATGTCACCCAGTGGTGGCCTCCTTAGCAAGTGTCCAATCCATCTCCACTCCATCTCCTGCATATTTGTTGGTTGGCGATTGGTTCTTCTTTTGATTGTTTGTTCCCATAATTTCTTTCCGGCCCGGCCATCTGATCTCCAGTATACAGCCAAGTTTCTGATACGCATAGAAGAACTGACTGACTTGACGTTTGTATTGAAAATTCGACTGAATTTTGTTGTTGATGGTGGCTGAGTGACGAAGATTTCCAGATTAGATTGGTTTCAGGTTGATGGATGTGTTTCTCGCCTTCCCGATTCTCGCTCAATTTGACATCCTCGTCCGTTCCGACTACCTGTAGTTGAGACAATGCTCTCTAGATAAGTGAGTGAATGAAGTAACCTCTTTCAAATCCCTCCCGTTGATGGTGATTGACGCTGGATGTTTGCTGCTGTTGTTGTTGGTTGGTTATTTTCATCACCTCCGTCTTGTCTATGTTCACCTGGAGTCCTGTCTTCACCGGCTGCTTCTTCGACCAGTTTGTCGGTTTTCGCTTGTAAGTCTTCGATTTTGTGTGACATCAAACATAAATCATCCACGTGCGAAATCCAGGTCTTCTAGGTTCTTCACGTCGGTCCAGGATATCCCTGTCTTCTCGTTTCCCACTGTCTGACGCATAATCCAGTCAGTCCACCACAATTAGGAATATCATTGGTGATAATAAGCACCCTTGTCTGACTCCTGTGTTTACTCCAAACGCCTTGCTGAGTTTTCCGTTGTGGATCACTTGACATGTGCCGTTGTCGTACAGCTGTTGAATAAGGTTGATGAATATTTGGGGTACGCCGTAGTACTCGAGTAGTTTCCAAATTACTTCGCGGTCAACGCTGTCGAAGGCCTTCTCAAAGTCTATAAAGTTGAGGTAGAGGTTTGATTGCCATTCCATGCTTTGTTCTGTGATGATGATGCGTAGAGTTGCAATTTGGTCAGTACATGATTTGCCTTTCCTGAATCCAGCTTGTTCTGGTCGGAGTTCTGTCTCCAGTGCGTCCTTTAATCTCTCCAGGATGATGCGACTCAGGATTTTACTTGGCGTCGACAGGAGCATGATTCCTCGCCAGTTCTTGCAGAGTCCTAAGTCTCCCTTCTTTGGTAGTTTCACGAGGTAACCTTTCCTCCAGTCAGTAGGCACCTTTCCCTCCTTCCAGACCTTTTGCAATAATGGAGTCAGCATGTCTGCTGTAGTCTCTGGGTCCGCTTTCAGTGCTTCAGGGGGTATTCCATCTGGTCCGGCTGCTTTTCCAGCTTTCAGAAGCTTGATTGCGTTCAAGACTTCAGCTCTCGTTGGAGGATTGGTGTCAACTTGCAGTTGTGTGCGCGCTGTTGTTGGTATTTCTGGACGGGTTGCAGGTGATGGTCGGTTCAAGAGTCCTTTGAAGTGATCCGCCCATTGTTTAATCTGTTTTTCTTCCTTGGTAATTGGGTTCCCTTGGCTGTCTTTTATAGGTTTCGCTTGTGTTGGTCTCTTCCCGGATAGAGATTTGGTTATCTGATATAGTGTCCTCAGGTCCCTTTTGCCTGCTGCCTTTTCAGCTTCAGTGGCCAGGTTGTCGTAGAATCGTCTTTTGTCCTTCCTAGCACTTTTCTTCACTTCTTTGTCCAATGCTTTGTAAGTTGAGCTCATCGTCTCCTTCTCCTGTCCGTCCTTGCATTGAATCATTTTCTCTTTCACCATTCTCCTCTCTTCTATTAATTTCCAAGTGTCCGTTGAGAGCCATTCCTTGTCTTGTCTCTTCTTTCTTCCTAGAACCGTTGAACACGTTTCGTTGAGAATCGCCTTCAGAGACTTCCAATGTTCTTCCACGCATGATTCTTCAGTGATGTCGCGTAGTGTTTCCTGCTTTGCTCTGACAGTTGCAGTGAAAGTGTCTTTTGTGGTTGTGTCCTTCAGTAATTGAGTGTTGAACTTGCATTGTGGCCTATCCCCAGCTATCCTCGAGGCTTTTAGTTTCACCTTGAAAGTCCCTTCTACTAGATAGTGGTCTGAACCCACATCTGCTCCTCTCCTTGACCTTGTGTCCAGTAGGCTCCGTCTCCACTTTCTTGAAATTGAGATGAAGTCTATTTGATTCTTGGTGTTTCCATCTGGTGAAATCCATGTCGTCTTGTGTATATCCTTGTGTTTGAACACACTACCGCCAATCACCAAATCATTGAAGGCGCAGAAGTCTGAGAAGAGTTCACCATTGTCGTTCATTTCGCCGAGGGCCTCACGACCCATGGTGAGTTCTCTTCCTGTGTTGTCTCCTCCCAGCTTCGCATTCATGTCGCCCATCAGGATTTTGATATCGCCATTTGGGACGTTGTCCATTATTGCTTGTAGTTGTCTGTAGAACGCCTCCTTCTTCTCTTGTTCTGAGACGTTTGTAGGCGCATAACATTGAATGACTGTAACTTTCCTTCCTTTTGAGTTGAACCTGGCTGTCATTATCCTGGAGGAGATTGGTTCCCACTGCATGAGAGCTTTGGTTGCTGTTGGTGACATCATGATGGCCACTCCCTCGGTGTGCTCATGGTTGTCCTCTAGGTGGCCGGAATAGATTACTGTCTCTCCAGTAGGTAGTTGGCACCTTCCAGTTCCGTTCCATCTGCCCTCGCAGATTCCCAACACTTCTATTCTGTACCTTCTCATTTCAGCGGCTATCTGGGCAGCCTTTCCAGTTTCGTACATTGTACGAACATTCCAGGTACCCATCCTTACTTTTGCTTTCATCGAAAGAAGGCACATCGGCTGACTGGCTTCCCGAAGGCTTTCACCAGCCTGCGTCATTTCACTTCCCCGATTCCAGCGAAAAGTAAGGCTATTGCTTATGTTTTTAGAATTTTTAATATATTTATTCGTTGAAGTTTCTGTAGCGATTTGGTTGTTTTACAGGGGTGGAGTTGCTAGCACCACACCCCAACCCTCCCTCTTTACCCGGACTTGGGACCGGCTAGAAAACTAGTAAGCTAGTAGCCTAGAAAGCTAGTATCTGGCGAGGTTAGACTTTATTGGTTGAGAATGCGAATATTATACTTTATTGCTGAGTGGGGCGGCTTTCAAGACCGATTCTAAGATAAATGAAGATTTGTGCTGTCTCTCCTATTCTGCCTTTAGCATCTCTTATATATAAATTGTGAATTATATTATTATTGCTTACAGAATGTTAAAACAATTAGTCCTTTTGATAAATTTCAATAAGGCATTTAGAAGACAAATTTCGTGAGATGATGGCATCATTTCGTAGTTTCTTTAAAATTGCTGTACAACTAACTTGATTAACAATTATAAAATAAAGATCATGACAATTTTTCAGTTATATAAAAAACAAAAGTACATGCTAATTACTAGTCATATTTAAAAAGGTCAAGTAGTCAGTTCATGATAGGCGAATGTTGAAGTCTATTGTTTTTTGTACACACACTTTAGGCCGTATGTGATTAATCGAAAGTGCTTCTATCACATTAAATGATCAACCTTGAATTAGAGTTATGTGATGATATAATTGTGAAACAGTCATTAATATTGATTTTGTGACCTGACTCTAATAAGCGCTTTGCAATGGATGCTTATGCTGGATTTCTATTCAGATTAATTACATTGAGATTTTCTATGTGTTTTAATAACCATTTTGGAACATGTTATTTTCCATGACATTGGAACATTCTATTGGTTCTATCCATATATGTATGGGTCATCGCAACTGCAGGTGAACTTGTAGAGAATTTCGTTCTTTAATCATAAGTATAGTGATCGAAAATGTTCGGCATGTGACGAAAAGAGATGAGGCATAGAATGTGCGTTTGATGGCTGATCGAAGTTTCTGAGCTGTCAACTACATAATCTGGTCACTTCTGAATGTTAATTTAATAAAGATAGCTTTCTTTAGTACAGAAGCTGTCTTTTCAAGATGTGGTCTATCCTTACTACTGTGAAAAGTGATGAAGTTTTCTGGATAACCAATAGCTAATAAAACTGAATGTGTATGTCTAAGCTCATCCGTCAGTGTGTCACTCGTGCATATTTTACGGGCTCTTGAGAACAAACATTTCACTAGGGAGCGTTTATACTGGCTAGGAACAAAACTGGTAAAATGAAGACACTGTCCACTCCATGTCTTTTTACGAAAAATAGATCGCTGAATCGTTCCATCATCTCTCCCAGTCATTGTAATATCCAGGAAACCCATCTGCGTTATTCTATTCGAGTTCGGAAGTCACTGCGATATTGGGATGAATATAATGAAAATAGAGTGGTAAAGTTTTCAATAGATTTACTATTGCTACCAATAATTAGTGTATCATCTACATAACGTTTATATTACCATAAAATCTCCCAGCATACCTTTCACTTGTTTCTCCAATTTCGACATGATTATATCTGCTAAAAGAGGCCCGAGTGGGCTCCCCATATTGATTTAAATGACTTTGAGTGTTAAACACCAACAATAATCCGTTTAGTTGATATTCACCCGATTCACATGTATTCAACTTATTCACTGTATTGTAATAAGCTAATAACTACTACTCATAAGTTAAAAAGGGCGTTTGAAGAAAACACAGGAGTCAGACAAGGGTGATTATTATCACCCACGATGATTTTCCTAATTGTGGTGGACTGACTGGATTATGCGTCAGACAGTGAGTGGGAAACGAGAAGACAGGGATATCCTGTCTGGACCGACGTGAAGAACCTAGAAGACCTGGATTTCGCACGTGGATGATTTATGTTTGATGTCACACAAAATCAAAGACTTACAAGCCAAAATCGACAAACTGGTCGAAGAAGCAGCCGGTGAAGACAGGACTCGAGGTGAACACAGACAAGACGGAGTCTGGTGATGAAAATAACCAACCACCACCAACAACAACAGCAGCAGTAACATCCAGCGTCAATCACCATCAACGGGAGGGATTTGAAAGAGGCTACTTCATTCACTCACTTATCTAGAGAGCATTGTCTCAACTACAGGTAGTCGGAACGGACGAGGATGTCAAATTGAGCGAGAATCGGGAAGGCGAGAAACACATCCATCAACCTGAAACCAATCTAATCTGGAAATCTTCGTCACTCAGCCACCATCAACAACAAAATTCAGTCGAATTTTCAATACAAACGTCAAGTCAGTCAGTTCTTCTCTACGGATCAGAAACTTGGCGGGCGGGTCATAAAGAATATTTCCAACAGCCTGTTGCAGACCTTTATCAACAACTGTCTTCGCTGGCTCTATACTGAAGATCAGATGGCCGGGCCGGAAAGTATCACCAACAAGAAACTATGGCTGGGAACAAACAAAACAAGAACCAATCGCCAATGAACAAATATGCAGGAGAAAGTGGAGATGGATTGGACACTCGCTGAAGAGGCCGCTGGGTGACATCGCGCTTCAGGCCATTGCTCGAGTTGAACCCGAAAAGGGAGAGGCGAGTGTGTCATCAGTGCAAGGGTGACATGGAGGAGATGGTGTGAAGAGGAGTTGAAGCAGTATGGACTAGCATGGATGCAGATGAAAAGTACAGCAGCAGAAGACAGAAGCAAGTGGAGAGGTGCAGTTGAAGCCTTATGTTCCACTAGGAACCCAAGGGAACAATAATAATAATCATAAGTTGAAAAGTATTCTACTTTCAATGAAGTCAACAGAAACAGGATAGTGCATAACTGTTCAGTAATGGTGCTTACCGGAGTAGCAATGGTGTTTTTTTAATTCACATTACCATCAGAACAAAACAAATATTCACATACTTGTTTTAAAGTACAACGCAACCGGAGACATAACCGTACGCACACACACACACAGGCACGCAAGCACTTTTGTACGATAGCACGCATTACCACACCTACGCTAACACACACTCACACACAGTGATTATGTAGGCTGAGTATCGACTTCTCTGGTTATCTTTCCATTACTATTATGCATTTTAAGTTTTTGTTTTTCAAATTTGGACACTAATCATAATAATAATGCTAACAGTAATGGTTACATAAGTAATTCTAGTTTCAAAACATACATAGCATACCATTTATTAGTTTGTGCTTTATGATTATTATTATTATCGTTACTATTATTCTTCAATGTAAACGTACATACATATAGTAGGGTTTTATTATTAATATTATTATTTGCACATAAAGACTGTAAATAAATTATACAATGTTAATTTATAGATTTTATTGATTAATTGGATTTAAAATTAGCGTATATATATATATATATACGTATACAGCACGAATCGACTGTTGGTTGTATGAACGATTATTGAGTTAAAACGTTATTATTATTATTAATACTGTTATTATGGTGGTCGGCTTATAAGTATTAATAGGATTACTAACGATTGAAAATATTTCTACATATATACATGTATTGTATTGTATTCAATTCTAACTTATTCTTAATACTTTTTTCTATAGTTTGATACATTTAATAATTGGTTTTCCGTGTACTTAAGGGATAATAATCTGTTCGAACAAATTAGTAGTATAGTAATTATTATTGCCAATTATTGAAACTATGAGGGAAAAAACAACGAAGACTGGACTCCATATGAACATAGAGAAGGCGGAGGGGATTAAGATAATCGACCAACCAACCAGTCAACAGCAACAACGACCAGAACTAATCACTATCAATGGGAGGAATTTGGCAGAGGTTAATTCTTTCACTTATCTAGGAAGCATTGTTTCAACGACAGACACTTGGTTGGAACGAATGAATTTGTGAAAGCAAGCCAGCCAGAAAGGGAAAGGCAAGATGCGCTTTCATCAAACCTGAAAGCAGTTTGAAAATCTTCTACACTCAGTCAGCTAGCATTAAGAACCAGGTTGGGATTTTCAACTCCGATGTGAAGTCAATCATTTTGTTCTGTACAGGTCGCAAAGTTGCACTGCGTGTCACGAAAATGATTTCAAACAAGTTACAGATTTGCGTAAAAAGCTGCCCACTTTACTGGCTCTATAATCAAGGTCGGATGGACGTCGACAAAGAATTAGCGACGAAAACTCTAGCTGGCAACAAACCACCAAAATGCCTATTGTCCAGAGAATATGTAGGAGAAAATGGATATGGATTGGGCATATGTTGAGGAGGCCATCGAACGACATCTCACGCCAGGCCATCTCTTGAGTGGAATCTAAATGGGAAACGACGATTGGGTTGTCGGTACGAGGGTGACAAGAGGAGATCGAGAGAGTTGGAGGACGAGATGGAATATATTATAGTCCATTGTGGACCCAGGTGAAGTGAACAGCACTAAATCCAACAAAGTGGAGATGTGTTGTTGAAGCCGTATGTTCCACTCTGAACCCAAGGGAATATTAACTAAGTAATAATATTGAAACATGCTTATAAATGGCGACTTAAGCATCTCAGTTTCAGTAATTCCTTACTAATATTTTCTTGTTTGAGGATTACTCTACACTGAAACAATATTAATAACTCGATAATGTTTCGAACACAATTTTCCCATGGGTTATAGATGTGGTCCTTTATGTTGATGCAGACTGAATTCTATCAATCAATTTTGCAATATAACCATTATGCTAGAGGGCTCACTACCATAGTGTACAGTGAATTCTTGCTGTTGATGAGTAGAGAAAAGCTGTTGGAAGCCTTCAAGCTAAGTTTCGTGCCTGTTGGGATTCACCAGTCAGCGGGCTGTATTTGCCTTCAACCATTAATTAACGAAAATTCAGATTGCACTGTGATGGTCAGCCGCCTACTATGATGGCTACATTGAACATTTGACTGACAGAATTTAGGTATTTGTTCGCAGAGATTTGATTGGCTACAGGTTTGATCACGACCTGATATCTATTAGAGAACCATTGGAAAATGAGCTGGGAGTGTTGGCCAGCTCTTTCGACCTGGTTTGAGACTCCTCATCAGCATGTGCCCATCACTAGGACCTTGAACAAGGACCTTCTGGTTACAACGTGAGCTCGTAGACCATTCAGCCACTGGGACCCGATTGAGTGGCTGGCAAATGAATTAAAACCTTTGCCGATTCTCGGGATAGATAGCGCAGCAGCCTGCATTTGTCATGGAGGAGTAAATGGCTCCTTACCTGACTTGGTAGATCCTTTTAGTTATGAATCTTCACCAGGATAGATGGGATTCAGTTTTCACCATACAAAGTATTAGAGGCTTCGTATTAATCACCATTTACCGTTTAATCACAGCATCCAATTAGGCCCTGCAAAGGGTTAAATCTTTAGATTTTTAGATGATTGGAGCCGATAGGCAGGAAACCCTGTAGTAGGGTTTCGTACTTGTTGACACTCACCAGTAATCAGTATCTATAATCTCAAAGGAACTCATTTCCCGTCTGAGATTTGAGCCTGCATCACTAATCCACGGAGAAAAACCCTGACATTGATTAGTATCTTGTGACAAATCAAAGCATCAGATATAGTCCTAAAGAAGGTCAACTGCGAGTCCGAATAGCTTAGTGGCGGTGTCTGTGACTGTAGCACTGGGTGATACGGGTTCGAGTCTCACAGGGATTGTGAGTCTCTTCAAGGCTGAAGATACGCTGTGGCGACTGGTGATTGCCATCAAGCACGAAACCTGTCGACTGTTTCCAACCATCTGACAAAGTTAGAATTCATAGGTCAGTTAATTGTGCTGCACCTGGATACATTGCCAACGAGATTAGTATCCTAATCTGAAGACGATGGGTTCAATCTGTATTGGGGTCGTGGTTGCTGAAGAGTTGCAAATTAGGCCAAAACAACCATCCAGCACTCCACGGTTTTTAATGACCTTTCTTTATGATGTCGGTTCGTGATTAAATCTAAATTGCAATTGATTCAAACGCCTTCAAAACACCCATAATTTAAATTAATTATTATTATTATTGTTATTATTGTATCCTTTAGTTCCTAGAGGAACATAGGGCTTCAGCTGCACACCTACATTTCGTTCGGTTTTCTGACGACTTTTTCACCCTGCTCCAGGTCTGTCCACATGCTTTCATCTCCTCCTCGCATGACCTCCTCCAAGTCACCCTTGCACTGACGACCAACTCGCCGCCTCCCTTTAGGGTCACACTCGAGGGCTTGTCCAGTGATGTCACTTGATGGTTTCCTCAGCGTATGGCCAATCCATCTCCATTTCTTCCTGCCTATTTGTTGCACAATCGGTTCCTGGTTGGTTCGCTCATCACCAGAGATCCATGTTGCTGATCTTTTCTAGCCGGCCATCTGATATTGAGTATTGAGCGAAGACAGCTGTTAATGAAGGTCTGAAGTTTGTTTGAGATGCTCTTTATGACGCGCTGGCCATGTCTCTGATCCGTATAGTATCACTGACTTCACAATGGAGTTGAAAATCCGGATCTTATTTTTGATGGTGAGTGCTGTTGACCTCCACACGGATTTGAGAGTAATGAAAGCTTGTCTTGCTTTTCCGATTCTGGCTTTGATATCCTCGTCAGTTCCGCCTGTAGTTGAGACGATGCTTCCCAGGTAGGTGAAGGAGGCTGTTTCTTTCAGGCTGTTCCCATTTATGCTGAGTGTTCTCTGTTGTTGTTGTTGGCTAGGAATCTTCATCACCTCTGTTTTATCTATGTTCACTTGAAGTCCTATCTTTGATGCTTCTTCTGCCAACTTGTTGCTTTTCACTTGCATATCTTCCAGTTTGTGGGAGATCAGACATATTATTATAACCGTTGTTATATCCTACTAGAAGTTTGAGTTTTAAAAAGATTACTGACTACCGAAACTGTTCCTACATATTTATTTATGTGTGCGTCGGCGGCACAGTGGTTACAACTCTCGCCGACCATGCACATGGTCCGAGGTTCAATCGCCTGCCGAAGCACACCTGATATCTATGGTCGGCCTGCTAAATTTGGGCTACCGATATCACATGCTGAAAATTCCATACTTGTACCAAAAATACAGTGTGGAATCATGCTGTGATCAAAAATAAAAAAATAAAATATTCTGTTATGATCTGTTCTTATCACTTTCCCAGTAATTTGATACATTTAATTGGTTTTTCGTGTACTTGTGGAACAGTAATTTAGTTGAATCAATTACTTCAGAGAGATCCTACATTATTAGGCTCATTATTATTTGTATTATTATTGTTATCGTTATTATTACTGTCAATGAAACATACCTACATATGAGTTAGGTAAAACAATCTGATTAACTGACCTTTTTGTATAGTACTACTACTAATAATAATAATAATTACAATAATAATAGTAATAATAATGATGATAAAAATAGCTTTATTCTGGAAATTATATTTATACACAACGCAGAATTCTCAGTGTAATTCCTTAAAGGCATTTGGTCCATGTATAGAATCTTTAAGTAAAATATTCATCGAGAGTATTTCATATGATTTCCATCTGTCAAGAATGCCCACTGCCCCCATTTGTGTGTTTAACTTCATCATGCATTTACTAACGGGCTAAACTCTCAGTGACTTCAGTGGCTCAGAGATTGACTTGTTACCACCAAGGAATAATCCCGTTGACTTAGAATATGCAAATGATACAGTCCTTCTGGGTGAAGACGCTGAAAACATGCAGCGTCATCTGAACACCTTGAGGAGCAGCAATCTTCGAATGTCTAGCATGCGATTCGCTCCCAAGAAATGTAGAATGATGCTGCTACATGACTGAACTACATCGACTTCTTGCGTGAAAATAGGGAGTGAAATGGTAGAGCGTATTGACCACTTCACTTATTTGGGGAGTTGTATCACCCACAACGGGCTGATCTTAGCACAAATACGAAATGCTCGTATGACATTTGTCAGCCTGCATCATATCTAGCTTAGACGTGACATGCGGCTATTGGACAAGTGACGTGTGGACTGCTCAGCAGTTCACTACATCCTCCTTTATGAAATATGAAAAGGCTGGCAAGCCACCTTTGGTCATAGGTGTGTGAGTTCTCTCTTCTGTGTTAAGTAGTATTATAGGATGAGTAATGTTGAGGTTAGATTCTGGTGGAGTGCTAGGTAACCAGGAATACTCGATCGACGAGGTTGTGAAAATACATCGACTGAGATGGTTACGACATGTGTTACGCATGGATGACTAGCCATCATCTTCCTCGAAAAGCAGTGTTAGCTGATATAGGGTTAGGTTGAAAAGGAGTTAGTAGTGGTCAAACCAAAACATGGCTCCGTCAGTCAATGAAATCCACAACAGATAGTTTAAACCAGCCAGCCGCTTACGTAGGAAGGTGTAGACTTCTTGACTGACTGGTTGGCGTCCTCGGGACAGTAAACACCAATGAAAGCTGGAGACAATCGGTGATATGGCTCAAAATCCTTGTTATTAATGGCTGGCGCAAATGCATCCACTCCTTGTGACTTATAATATCCAATAGAACTATAATGTTTTCCGATTTGACTATTCTTTTTCCCTCACTCATTCTTTCTGTTTTTGAATCTCTCTTTACTCTCTTCTCTTGCTCTGTGTGTTACATGAAGGTAGTGTGGAAACTTGAATTGTTTCACATCTTTGCAAAGTTCAATGTTGAAATCACTCAGTCAGTTATATGACATAATATCCTTCTATCTGAAACAACACTCAGTTCACTACTATATATTTTTCCTTCATCGTCATCATTATCTTGAAATTTACGGGGATAAGTTGGTAGTAAATTGAAAATATTCCGTGAGTTCACGTTACGATCTAAAAGATCTACGTGAAAGCTTAAAAAACAAGAAGAATTAAAGAAAAATTGACGTATAATGCTGGATAGAAATCTAAGCTAAAATTTACCAACCCTTCCCTTTATAAATTACCACCAAAATTCTTATTAACCAATGAAACCAATATAATCTTCATAAAATAATTCCACGTCAAAAAGAAAGAATATATATATATATATTTTACCAAAAATATATTAATAAACCATTTTATTAGAAAATACCACCTTCCAAGTATTCCTCTCTTCTTGTAGTAGCAGCATACCAACACAGTTCAGCTGAAAAATAAACGTTTGCAATTAAGATGTAAAAAGTATCGTAGTCAAACTTCGTCAACGTGACACGTCAGCAGTTCACAGTTTCCCACTGTTTTGACACAATACTACACAATTTCACTAAAAATTACTTCTGTTCAAACACATTTTGCAGGTAACAAACATTCCAACTTCAATCAAACCGCCACTTTTCTACAATAAGTCGAGAAAAAAAAATAAACTGTATACAGTCAGAATTCACGTAGCGTAATGCTTCAATAAGGCCACCAGTAAAGGTTAACAGAAAAGATGAATATTTCATAAGAATTTTTTTAGTTAGTCGTAAAATGTTACTTTGTTTCTCAACAAAAAGTAAATCAAAACAAATTTAATATCTGACAATTATTCAAAACTTATGTTAATTGAACAAAATCTAATCCAAAGCTTCACCTATAGTTATTCCCTGGAATTCCAAGTGAGGTAAACGGCTTCACCAACAACAATCCCACTGTATTCTCCTCTATCTCTGTGGTCTCTTTTATTTGGCTCCACTATTTCCCAGAAACTTACACCACTTCTTCACATGATCGCTGTTTCAGGTAATCCTCTAATCTACGTCCAACTCACGGTTTTCTATTCAGGTTCCACTTGAACGATCGCCTGTCATGCGATGTCACCAAATAGTCTCAGCGTGTGTTTCATCCATCTCTGCTTTTATTGATATGAATATTTATTGAGAAATAGTTTCTTTAGGAGGTCGTTCCCAGAAATCCCTGTTGTTAATTCCTACTGGCTGGTCATGTGATCCTCAGTATGGAGCTAGAGAAAGCAACTATTTATAAAAGCACATAACATGTAGGAAGGGCCTCTAGTGATGCGTCAAGTTTCTTATCTATATAGAAGAATTGACTTAACACTGATGTTGAAAATTCGAATTTTCTTGTTTATACTAAGTGCTGAGATTTCCTAGCTCATTTCACAGTAATGCAGGTATGCCTTGCTTTCCTGATATACTGGTTTAGAGATCTTCAGACTCATAAAATTAATTATTCCATAAAGAAATATCTTAACTACAGTATTATTCATTTTTAAATGTAAATTTTTTAAGAAATTTACACAAGCCTCATTACAAACATTCCGGTCGTGTACACGTATTTGTCATAGAAATCTATATGAGAAAATATAATAGTAAAATAGTAAAGACTGTGACAATAAACACAGGTTAGATTTCAAGAGTTAAATTTGTAAGGATAGGATTTGATTTTTTTGAGTTTGACCAAGGATTGATATCAGTTAGAGAATCATTGAAAACCAGGAAGTATTAGACAGTCAGCTCTTTCGTCCTAGTTTGAGAATCCTCAGCAGTACGCATCAACCCGGTGCTCTTTGAACCCACGAGCTTTCGGTTACAGGGCAAGCTCGTGTACCATTCAGCCACTGAGACCCCATTCAGTGGCTAGCCCATGAATTCTAACTTCTGCCAATTTGTGATTTTCAGCGCGACCACCAACGAATGTTATCGGCAGGAAATTTAGAAGGCTATACTGAAGGTAAAAATAACAATGAAAATCAATAAACTGGAAAATAACATTTGTGGGAAGCAGTATATCAGCACTGGTATCAATACAAAATTTATCTAGGAAAGTTCGATGTCATGACAGCTTGTTTGTAAGCACATAAAGTTGCCTTGGACTATTTAATCAAAAGGGATTCCACAAACTTATGGATACATCCCCTATATGTATCTCATAGTTAGGTTTAAAACATCATTAATATTATTATTATATCCTTTAATTCCTAGAGGAACATAGGGCTTCAGCCGCGCGTCTCCATTTCGTTCGGTTTTCTGCCAACTTTTTCACCCCACTCCAAGTCTGCCCACATGCTTTCATCTCCTCTTCACATGACCTCCTCCAAGTCACCCTTGCACTGACGACCAACTCGCCGCTTCCCTTTCGGCCTGGTTCCACTCGAGCAATGGCTTGTCCAGTGATGCCACTTGATGGTTTCCTCAGAGTATGGCCAATCCTTTTCCATTTTTTCCTGCCTATTTGTTGCACAATCGGTTCCTGGTTGGTTCACTCATCACCAGAGATTCGTGTTGCTTATCTTTTCTGGCCGGCCATCTGATCTTGAGTATTGAGTGAAGACAGTTGTTAATTGAAGTTTGTTTGAGATGCTCTTTATGACGCGTCAAGTCTCTGATCCGTATAGTAGCACTGACTGGCTTCATATTGGAGTTGAAAATCCGGATGTAATTTTTGATGCTGAGTGCTGTTGACCTCCACATAGACTTGAGAGTGGTGAAAGCTTGCATTGATTTTCCGATTCTTGCTTTGATATCCTCCTCAGTAATGTTCCTCTGTAGTTGAAACGATGCTTCCCAGGTCGGGAGGTAAAGGAGGTTATTTCTTTCAGGTTCCTCCTATTTATGCTGGCTGATTGTTGTCTGTTGTTGTTGCCGTTGGTGTTGGCCAGTAATCTTCATCAGTTCTGTTTTCTCTATGTTTACCTGAAGTTCTAACTCCTCTGGATGCTTCTTCTGCCGACTTGTTGCTTTTCACTTGCATATCTTCCATATCGTCTTTGTGGGAACTTAGACATATGTCATCGGCAAAGTCCAGATCCTTCAAGTTTTCCCTGAGGGTCCATTTTATGCCTGTTTCCTCGTTGACCGCCCTGCTGTCTGTCGCATTATCCAGTCTACCGCAATCACGAAAATCATTGGAGATAGTAGGCACCATTGCCTCAATCCCGTCCTCACTTCGAAGGCTTCCATAAGTTTCTCGCTGTGGATCCCTTGGCATGGACCATTGTCGTATAACTGTTGGATGAGATGTATGATTGTCGATGGCACCCCGTAGTAGCGAAGTAGTTGCCAAATTACCAGTCGATCGATTCTCTGCAATATGATGCGGCTTAGTATTTTGCTTGGGATGGACAGGAGCATAATTTCTCGCCAGTTTTTGCATTGATTTAAGTCTCCTTTCTTTGGTAGTTTGAATAAGTATCCTTTCTTCCAATCCTCGGGTACTTTGCCCTCCATCCACACCTTCTGCAGCAATGGCGTCATCAAGTCCGCTGTTGTCTCTGGGTTTAAAACATAATATGTGGCAATTAGTTTTATGCCCTGTTCGAGCATCGGTGGGAATATCATCACTCACTGAGAAATGCAGGTACATCCAGCTGACGAGTCCCAAGTAGGACGAAATGCGCACCCTGGATTCCACTGCTAGCCACCATCCACCAATTGTATACTAATTAAATACCCAGACATCGTCGAAGCATCTGCACAAGAAGCCGACATATCAACCTGAGACCGAGCACTTTGGTCCAATCAATCGACGGGAAAATCAAAAATTCAATTCAATAACCATTTGGACTGTTTTTTTCCTCAACAGTAGGATGGTCATATTAAAACATCCTGAACTGACTGAACTGAAGAATTTCAAGTCTTGGCATGAAAATAATAAGACTATTAAGAATCTGATAGTTGCCTATTTGAAATCCCTAAAAGTATTGGTGATCAATGGTAATCAAATCTCTTTTGAGTGAGTGGATTACTACTCATTTCAGATGGTTGGTAGAGATCCCCAAGAAGTCCTGAACTAAGACTTTATGCTTACTACTAGTCATCTCCAAACTGGATGGAGATAACGTCATCCGTCAAACTGAAAGTCCTATAACGTAATGTTTCAGTTAGAGACGTTAGAGAGCTCAACCAATTAGAATCACGGTTGACTTCCTGTATTAGGACTATAATTTTAATATCTTGGTTGGTCACTAAGGTGTAATCAGTTTTACATATCTAGTGGTGAATTTTATCAGCCAGTTGGCCATAGAGTCACTAATCTCTGCGAATGAGCATCTTGGAACACTGCTCAGTTATATTCAAGGAAAAACATTGACCCCGAGATGTTAACAGTGCTAGGCTAGACTGCCTCTAGACTAGTCAAATTGTCAAACATTGTCAAATTAGAAGTATTCTTCTACAAATCACCTTCTGACCGAGTGATTATTCACTATTTCGTTTGATAATCGTAGCAGTAATATCTCATATTGCTTATATATGACTAATTCATTTTTGAATACTTTATATATGTGTGAGTCAATATTATGCTATCCGCCTACAGACAACCTAATGACTTGTTCATTCTCTAAAACCCCTCTATTCAATAATGTCGAAAACTTTGTGAATACTGTTGGATTTAGTGTGATTTTTATAGTGTTTGGTTAGAGGTGTTTACAACCATTTCAGTGGGGGCTGGATGCAAATTTTAAGGAGCAAAGTTCTCAACATAAACGTCCTTGTACTAAGAATAATACTAGACAAAATATTTTTTTAAAATTCTCACAAAATGATTGAAGGGTGAGGATATGAGTTCTTGAATAACGAATTTAACACACTTTTGTCTCAGGTTTAATTGTGAATAGATCAGATGAAAGTGATCAATTACGATTCGAATTCCGCCCTCCTTTGCGAGCCTAAACTAAGAATGGTCTCATTTGATTTTGTATCACGTGCTTAAAGGAATGCAGGAATCATATTAGATGTTTTAAAAGTGTGTCTTATCAACAACTAAAATATTGTGGCGTTTGATAACCTTCACGCAAAACTGAAATATGTGCTATGTTGTATCTTGTTGAAGACAGTAATCCAGTTGAGTGGTGAACCACTTCGGGATTAAGAAGGACTGGACAGCTGTTTCGTCATAGATTGTGACATTCCTGCAGTATGTAGCTGTAACCAAGAACCTTCAGGCTATCAAACGAGCACGTTGATCATATACCCACTGGGTTGAAATTCAATCACTCATTAGTTCTAGTTCCGGTAAATTCGCTGTATGTCACTGTAGGCTGGTCTTGTAATCTTGAAGGTCCTATGTTTCATCCCTGACAGGGTCGTTAATGTGCACTACTTAAGAGTAGAAAATCATCAGGAAACAGTTGTATAGTGCTGCTTTTTCTCTAGTTGTTCTTAACATGATATCGATTTATGATAACATTCACAGTGAAATTTATTTTCATTACTTTTCAAATTTTAGCAAAAATATCCATTTAGACATCTATAAAACACAGAATAATTGAGCAAAGAATATCCTCTTTCGATAATTTCCTCCTCTGGCTCTACACTTATATATATGTATGTTTACATACGTAGAATATTCTAGAATAGTAGTTAATAACAACATTAGTGTTTTCTAAATGCTTTAGATTTGCAAAGTAAGATCACAATGGAATTAGAGTTCACTAAAAATGCTAAAAAATATATAATTAAAATATAGTAGCAAATAGAATATCAACTAAAATCAGGGAAATCTCTACAAAAATTGAGGATCATTCAAACCTATATAAATAAGGTAAGGACAATGTCTGAACTAGCTTCTTTCGGAGGCATAAAGCGGGCTTCTTAATGTGGATCCCAACGGCCAATCTCAGCAACCGAACTCCTAAGGTGAAGTTAAGATTAGTCTGTATGCAGTAAATGACTCTGAAAGCCTGATGGACATCAATCTTGTGTTCTGTATCCACAAGATGAGATAGAATAGCGCTACGAATAGATTTTGAGAGTGTTTCAAGATTCATTAAGCAACCAGTACCTATAGGATATTTAATTATTTGACTTGTTAGAAGTTCACCTCTAGACTTGCCTAGCTACATAGCAGACCTTATGGATATAACTAAGATCAAATTATTAATATGCTGAGCTTCACTGAAACAGGTACACTACTATACACATAAGATATAAAGTGGTCAAATTTCCAATCGTGTCTTTCAGGTAGTTGAAAGGTAATGATAGACAACAAAACACTACACACTCATAGTTTCTGTAAAAATGTGTTCTTACTATGAAGTTTAAAAAAAAAGGCCGCCTTCTATTCCTAAGTTTCAAATCATTTTTCTAAGCTACTGTCAGATTGTAAGAAAGTGTCTTTGATTGACTTCAAATCCCATAAATTCAACTATTTATTGATCATTTTCGGTTGGACACTAGTCAGTAACTAGAGTAATGAGTCTAGTCCTATCTTCGGTGCAGACTGAATTCAAGCTTGCAATGTGGCCACCATGCCACTAGGTGGCTCGCCATCACGGTGCGCTGCAAACTGTTGCTATTAAATGGTTGGAGGCAATCAGGAGAAAGCCTTGATGAGTGCTGATTACCAACTAGCACGAAATCTAGGTCCATAGCCTCCTGTCGATTGCCTCCAGACATCTAATTTTTTTCCTTCACGTTTCCCAGTGGAACATAGGGCTTCAAGCTAGTGGCTTGAAGTTTCTCTAGCAGTGTTTAATTTTTACAGGATAAGGTTGCTAACCTCATACCTAACCTTTCCTCTTTACCAGCATTAATTCAGGCTTAGCGAGGTAAAGGAGTGCGTCTGGTGGCCAGGGATCAAACCCCGGACCATATGCATGGTCGGTGAGTGTCCTAACCTATATGCCACCGACTCAATTATAATTTAAATGTTACTATATTCATATGTGTCACCTGTGACAGTGAGTCCGTGTTGATGGAAAGACTTTAGAATTCGACCTCCTGTCAGTTAATTTGGACACTGTGGAGCGCTGCAAACCTCTACCAACCTCATTCAGCAGCTATATGATAATGTCACATATTAAGTGACCCATAACGGAAAACTCAGTGAGCTGTCTGAAGTAAAGACAAGAATAAGACACGGCTATCTGTCTACTATCACTGATGATATTCCTAACTATGTCGTTCTGGATTGTGCAGCAAGCTTGGGATCAAGAAGGCCGGATTACGTTGTACTGATAAGAACACTCTGGAACATCTAGACTTGGCATATGGTCTACGTCTAATATCACATACATTCGAACACCTAAGAAAACAACAAACTGGGAGAAGAAGCAGTAAAGACGGGACTCTAAGTGAACATACAAAAAGGTGAAGGTGAGGAAGAGGATGTCCAAAGCAGAATTAGAAAAGTAAGAAGGACCTTTATCACTTTCAAAACAGTTTGGAAATCTTCTGCACCTACAACAAAGGAGAAAATTAGGATTTTCAACACCAAGGTTAAGTCAGTTCTTTTACATGGGTCAGAATTTCAGCGCCAGTGTCACAAGAACTATTTCCTAAAGGTTGAGGGCTTTTAGTAGCAGCTTTCTTGCTTGACTCCATAATGAAAGTAAAATGATTGATGAGAAAGAATCAGCAGCAGGGAACTTTGGGAATGAACCAACAAATAACATAGTGCTCAACAAATATATCGACAATAGTTGAGATTGATGGGATACACCGAGGAGATTATTGGCTGATATCTCGCAAATGGTCATCTCTCAAGTGGAATCCGAATGGCAATCGACGAGTGGGGATGTGCGACGTTGACATAGAGGAGATCGTGTGAGGAGGAGATGAAACCTTATAAGAAATCGTGGGGCTAGCTAAACAACAGTGTAGAGAATAGGACGAAATGAAAATATTTTGCCGAAGCCCTATATTACTGTCGGAACCTAAGGGAATAATAAAAATAGTGACAATATCAGTTAGTCTGATACTTCAAAGTTCTTTCACTTATCTGAACTTCACTAATCAGGCACTTTCAGTGCCTAGTATTCGCCCATCGAAAGGTATCGTGATCTTGGTACTGCATTTCACACCAGTGAATGAAATCCATCTGTAAAGTATATAACTGGGTAAAGGAGACTGATGCTCGGGGAGGCTTCATGTGCTCTTAGAAGTGTGTGAGGGGTTGTTACTTCCCGTTTTCCCACACCGTGGAAGTTGATTGAGTCTTTGGGTACCTGAAATAGAAAGAGGGTTAGTTTTGTGTGACCACAGAGCCCAGGAGACAACTGCTTGAGGCCTTTTCTAACCTCTTCTCCATAGAGTGGAGAGACAGTATAGCTAGCATGCTGGTCATTTGAGGGAAACATATCACTGCTGTCACATCCATGTTCCCCAGCAGTACGACTTCACCCACAGACCCCTAACATAGTGTAAAAGAAATTCTTACACTAAGCTGGTAACTGCTTTCAGTCTAACAGCTATCCTAATAACCTTAGTTATAGAAAATGTAGCTTGTTGGGCCATGGCGATGTGCAAGCCCAACCACCACGTCAAGGTAGCAGCTATCGGCCGGGTTAAGTATATATATTTTAGGGAAAACCTTATTTCTACTCTATTTCTAAACATGCCCACTTGACTGTTCCTTGAGGTGACTCCGAAGAATTAATCAAACTTATTTGTCAACGATTTTATTAGTTTGTTTTATACAGAACTTTGTTTATTGTATTGAAGCTAAGACTAATATTCACCTCTGCTTACAGTGTAATTAGATCTCACGTGAAAACAACACCATTTAGTTAAAGTAAAGCAACTTTAATTATTTTCAGGTGTTGCTTTAAAACGATTGATTGATTTCAGTGTATGTTTCTTCACTAACCTATGTAAGTTAGGAAACTCTCTGAAAAGTATGTTACACATGACAGGTATTTCGTCCCCGTTTTTGGACTTGCAAGCAATGTCCACCCATGGCTCTACTGTGACGGGAAAAGTTAAGAAATCGGGTAATGGATGTTTATTAAGGAAAAACACACATCTCATTTATACATTCTTAGCCACAACAGAGGTCGGTTAGGTTAGAAGAGATTGAATTGCGCTGCTTGGCTGGCGATTCGCCCAAGAATACACAAGTTTCCCGATGAGGTAATTTCACATCCACATTACAGATTTGAGGAATAGACACTTCTACCTCTGCAGGCATTGACTTAAAATGTTGACTTCAGTCTTGGCAGTTCTCTATCAACGACACTACGCCACACCACTGCTAATCGAGTCGAAGACCAGGTCTATATTTGAGCACATCACTACTGGCATCGGTGGCATAGCGGTTAGGACACTCACTGACCATGCATGTGGTCCGGGGTTTGATCCCCGGCCACCAGACGCACTCCTTTACCTCGCTAAGCCTGAATTAATGCTGGTAAAGAGGAAAGGTTAGGTATGAGGTTAGCAACCTTATCCTGTGAAAATTAAACACTGCTAGAGAAACTTCAAGCCACTAGCTTGAAGCCCTATGTTCCACTGGAAACATGAAGGGAAAAAAATATCACTATTGGGTCACTAAGACGTTATTCAGTGACCGACAATCTTTGTTTTCCGTTAAATCGTAATATACTGCCACCCCACGTAAAACGGAATATTAACCTCGTGCTTATTATAGATCCGCTTCAAGAGGGATTTCTTGAAGCTGTAGTTTGAATTCATGTTATATGCAGTTCCACAATTAAAGTGTGTGAGTGCAAGCATTCACAGATACTAGTTTATGGTGATCGAGCATTGCCACTGGAACTGACAGGAGGTAAACTCTTAACTCAGTAAATCACTTGTTAGGATCGACGTCATGAATTCAGTCCTTAAATGGGATTCTGAGTTGCCGCTTCTTAAAAGTCCCCAAAACTAGGACGAAACTGATAGCCAAGGATACATTTCCCTCAATTTTTCTCTAAATGATGTGAGTTATGCCTGGATTCTACCATTACATTCTATGAGGTATTCAGCAAATACGAGTTTAACATTTGTTGTCCTATTACAATTGCTTATTTCTGAGATGATATGAAATCCTATCTCTGTCCAAGTTATCATTCACTGCAAACCACTACTCGTTTGATTACTTAGTCACTTAGAAACGTTTATTCGGAATATAAATTAAGATTATGGAAATTATTATAATTATTTCCAAAAGTCGCTTTAAAATCAAGAATTTGTAGAAGTAAGAACTCATGGGCTGGTCATTGAGTCGGGGCTCCGTGCCTGAATGGTCTGTGAGCTCACTTTACAACCGCAAGGTCTTGAGCTCAAACTCTAGTGGATGCACTTCCGAAGAGTCTCAGATTAGGACAGAACTGCCGTTCAGTACTCCTTGCTGGTTTCCAGTGCTCTTCTAACTGATATCAGTTAGTAGTTAAACTTGAAACTGTAATAATTATTATTATTGCTTAAATGACTTAGTGATCGATTATTATCGACGCCATATTGTTTAGTTTTACATGATCAAAAGTCAAAAATTAGGTATTATTAAAGACTTTAAAAATCATAGAATTTCAAAACAATTTTACGGTGTATTTTTATCAGCCTTCAAAGATAGGTTTTAAAAAACGCGTGCTACTGATCAGTAATTCTTATTATTGAGCTTATTCAATGTTGTTCATTTTGAAATGGGAAGTTTTACCGCATAATAAAGAAACATTTAATCTTGTTATAAAATAGTACTCAACAAATTTTACTGCCTAGTTTGGGGATATTACATAACAGAAACACTAACCCTTGAGAGCAAGCAGGATCATTTGTCTTGATATGCATACCACCAACCTTGTAAAGTTTAAGTCATAATCTAAAAAATTGTATGTTTTTACAATTTTTACCGAAATTCCATTGGACATGCTGTGGGAATAGTCTTGCTAGATTCTCTGTTATGAGTTAAACTACCTTTCTGGAGAAGATACTTTTCAGAATGATGTATTAAAATAGGCATTTAACTCATAACTTATGAGCATTTTTCAACGTTAAATACTATCTGAGAGAGACTCAACATGGGTCCTGACATCATGAGTAAGATTATTTTACAAATCGACCACTGAAAACACTAGAAGAGGCAGAGTAAACCAGCCACAATGAAAGCCTTCAGATCGAAAAAAGCAACTCAAAGTTCATCAAAAGTCAATTGGTTTTTAAACATTTGTATATATTGTTAAACAAAAGGTTAGGGGGTGCATCACGAAGAGTACTTCGAACAAACTATAGACCTTAATCAACAGCTATCTAAGCTCAGTACTTGAGATCAGCAACAGAAATCTCTGGCGATGAGGGTACCAATCAGGGACCAATTGTGCAACAAATAAGCAAGAAGGAATGAAGGCGAAGTGGCTGGACATACTCTGAGAGAACAAACCATCAAGTGACATCACATGCCAGTCCATCGCTCGAGTGAGACCCGAACGGAAGGCGGTGAGTTGGTCGTCAGTGCGAGCGTGGGGTGACAAGGAGGAGGTGATGTAAAGAGGAGATGAAAGCATGTGGGCATACGTGGAGTCAGATGAAAATGCTGGCAGAGAACCGAGGTAATGGGGACGTGCGGCTGAAGCCATATGTTCCTCTAGGAACTAAAGGAAACAATAGTAATGAAAGGTTGTGACAGATCAGGGCTTTGTTGTCCTCATTCTTCTGACCTTCTGACTTTGGTTAAAAAATGCTAGCCAGATAACTGAAAGAGAAGACTTCCTACAAATTACTCGCATTCATCTTTATCATCTCAGGCTTCTTTAGGTCCACCTGAAGTTTCATAGTTTATGCCTCTTCTATCGATTTCTTTTTGGGGTTTTATTTGTATGTCTTCGACTGTGTATGACATTAGACATATAAATCATCCGCAAAAAGTGCAGATCTTCTACAATCTTCCTATCTTTCTAATTCCCACGGGATTATGCATGATCTGACTCACCATAGACAGGAATATCATCGTTGATAGTAAGGAGTCTCCTCTTACTCCTATCTTCACTTAAAATGCTTCGCTAAACTTTCCGTTCTGAATCAGTTGACATATGGTATTATGATTACAGGTAGAAAGAAAAACGGTCAAGATCGTTGTAGAATTAAAAGTAGATTCACATTTTCACCTATATCGTCCTCCTATTATATCAGTAACAGCATAGCAAACAAAGCCTCACTATATTGACTGGACACTAGTAAGTAGTGCGAGGTGTCTAGTCCTTTCTGTGGTACAGACTGACGAGTGTCAAATAGCACGAAACCTAGGTCAAGCAAGGCTTCCTAAGGCCAATTGCTTCCAACTATCTAATATCATCAAATCAATGTGCATTGTGACGGCAAACTACCTAGGATGGTGGTGGCCACATTGCAAACCTGACTGATAGAATTCAGTCTGCACCAAAGAAAGGACTAAACACGCCGCACTGGTTACTAGTGTCCAATCATAGTATCCATTACAGCTCTACAGGAGGTCAATCGCTAGCCTGAATAGCTCAATGTTAATGTATCTGGCTGCACACGGTACTGGGTGACGCTGGTTCGAGTTTCAAAAGGGACATGAGTTCCTCCAAGGTTTCAGATACGCCATGCTGACGAGTGCCAACTAGCACGAAACCCAGGTCCTAGACTTCCTAAGGCTGATTGCCTCCAACTATCTTAAGTCTCACTATTTCAGATGACCTCATCGTCATCATCCAACTGATTGTAAAAGATTTTGATTTCTAGATAGTGAGATTAGTGTTCAAATAACCAATGGCTTACTCATCGTACCTCTATAATTAAATTTATATATGTGTTCTAAACATTTATGAATTATGAGTAATTCTCAGTCAACAGTAAAGATATTATGCTTAGAAATGTGTTTTATTTTATGTTACAATCCTAAATGATTATAAAGCATTCTCTGATAAACTGGCTTGTGTCTGTTCAGTAAATATTAATTAGTATAGTAAACCATACTTATAGGTTAAATGATTCTGTTTATGGTGTAATTTTATCAGACAGGTGTTTCAGTGTTACACTATCGATGCGTGAAAGCTTCTTCATCGAGCACCAACAATGATGAAATGAATGTTTCATTTGCCAGCTGGAAACTTGACTCAACAAAACGACTCAATTTATATATTAGAATGTGTAAGGAATTGCCCCTGTTGGTCAATTAATTCCGTAGTTAGTTTGTGTGTGTGAACGTGGAGATTGACTAACTGACTGAGTCAGACAGAACCACCATAACGATGCTTCAGTGATTTAGAGGTAGAATGGTCACCAACCATGCCGTAAGTTTTCTGTGAATCTGTCCCTGGCTGAAGCACTCTCAAACCTCGCTAAGGCAGTAAAGGCAGGTAAAGTAGGAAGGATAAGTGTGATTCTAACAACCCTACCTCTGCCAGTGAGACTTCACAGCTGTAGTTTGAAGCCGTGTGTTCCACTAGGAAGGTGAAGGAATATGATGATAATAATCACCACGATTTGTCTGAAAGCGGAAGAATGTCACTTATCCGACTTTAGTTAACTACCAAGATTGTAATATATTTTCCTGGCTAACTATATGTTCGAGATGGTTATGTAATCGTGTAAGTATCTATTCATAACAAAGGTATCGGCCTATAGATCGATAAACATATCACGTAAGGCCACAAACAATGGTCTGAATTTTCTATCAATCAATACTTATCAAGGTAGTAATAATTTTGCAATAATTTAAACTTCACTTTCCGAAGCCATTATGAAGGGTATTGTGTGTTCATCCGCTTGGAAGATTACGATATGTTGATCCCCACCTCTGTATCAGCCAGCTGATGAGTTATATAACTGTTAAATGAAACTGAACCTCTAAGACGTTTCTTTTATTCGTTCACGTTCCTAGTAGAACATAAGGCTTCAAGATAGAGGCTTGAAGTTTCGGTGGCAGTGGTGTTTATGTTTACAGGATGGAGTTGCTAGCTTCATGTCCAGCTTTCCCTATCCACCAGTCTTAATACTGGCTTTGTGTGATAAAGAAGCGTGTCAGCAGGGGAACGAACCCTGACCACCTACGTTGTTGGTGAGCATTCTACCTCTGTGCCATCGATGCACGGACCTCTAAGAAGTAAACTCCTAAAATTTGCTCATCAATCCTAGTGGACAACCCTGTCAGTATTATTCTTATGTAATTCACAAGCATTGGTATCACTGCCCCTCTTTCAGTTAGTTAGAATAACTGTTCACACGAATAAATAAGCATTCCCATTTATGTATGAATCCACTTTCGAATTTCAAAGTAACCATAGATTCCTAAAGCTCATTGACAAGTGCTACTAAGGTGTCTGGAACTAAAATTAATTTTTATTTTTGTTAATTCATTTATAAAAAAGCCTTGGTTTCAAGATGTAATTTGTATTTCTAAGTCACTTAAATGTTTGTTAGTTCGCTTTCTACTGGTTAAATTCTTAAGACATCATTTCGTTTTTGGAAAAGACCGCTTTCTAACAGCACATAAACACATTGTCATGTTTTATTAGATGGCTGGAGGTAGTCAGGAGGAAACATTTGATCTAGATCTCGTGTTTGTTGGCACTTACCAGTCACCAAGGCGTGTCTCCAACCCTGAGGGAAGTTATGTCCTCTCTGAGATTTGAATTTGGGTTACTCAGTGCTGCAGTCAGAGACATTAATTATTGTTATTATTCCCTTGAGTTCCGAATGAAACACATGGCTTTCTATCTTCTGCCGTCCTCTTCAAGTGGGTCCACGATTATCCATAATCTCTCATCTCTTCCTCACACGACCTGCTCCATGTCACCCTAAGACAAACGACTCGTCAGTTCCTGTTGGGATTTTACTCAAGCGATGGCCTGGCGCGCTATGTCATTCGACGGCCTCCTCAATGTATGCCCAATCCATCTCGGCTCTTCTTCGATTTGTTCCCACAGTTTCTTGCTACTAATCCTTTCTGGCTATTTGACCTTCAGTATGGAGTAAGCGAAGGCAGTTGTTGATGAAAGTCTACAACTAGCTGTTGCAAATCCTTTTCGTTACACACAGTGCAAATTTCTGACTCGTGCAGAAGGACCGATTGGCTTCACATTGGTGTTGAAAATGCGAATGTTGTTCCAATGCTGAGCGTAGTGCAGAAGATTCTCAAATTGATTTCAGGTTGATGAAGGTATATCTTACCTTTCTGATTCTGCCTGACTTTGACATCTTTGTCCATTCTGTCGCCTGTAATTGAAATGATGCTGGCTGCCTTCCGATTACCTCTAACCATACCATAACAACAATTCAGACCATATACTATGATGATGAGTCAGCTAAATATGGTGGTCACATTGCACACTTGACTGATAGAATTCAGTATGCGCCAAACAAAGGACTAGACGACTGATATTAGTTACTAACTAGTAGCCAATAAAAGTATCAGTGTCAGTTCTACTGAACCACTGAAGTGAAAAACAAATTAGAAAAATAGTGTACAAATTCTAGACTCCATAGATTACAGAGTTATCTTTGCATCCAGCTGATAGTTTCCAACACTCAAATGAAACAGATATTCAAAGCTTTCTGGTTATCGACCAACACAGAGTAGATATCCTACATTTTCCAGTGTAGAACTTTTATAAATTATTTGTGCTGTTATTTTGATTTGACACCAGTAACTAGGGTGATATGTCTAGTCCCCTCATTGGTGCAGACTGAATTCTATCAGTCAGGTTTGCAATGTGGTCACCACCATCCTAGGTAGTTCGCCGTCACAATGCACATTGATTTGATGAAATTAGATAGTTGGAAGCAATCGGCCTCAGAGAGCCTCGCTTGACCTAGGTTTCCTGCTAGTTGGCACTCGTCAGCAAGGCGTATCTGCAACCTTGAAGGCACTCATGTCCCTTCTGAGATTCAAACCCGCGTGCAGTCAGAGACGTTACCACTGAGCTATTCGGGCTCAAATTGAACCCGATAGATGGTTATTTGTCTCTCAGCTCATAGGTAAAATAGCAACTCATTCACCTTAGAACACTGTCCACTAATGGTTCCAACCCCCCTTTGTCTGTCAGTGTAAAATGTTTGCACACATTAGTGATCTCTGAACTTTTAATAGTCCCTAGAATTTGTTTCATCATTATCTAACAAAATCCAGTATAGAGTTGTTATATTTCTTTCTCTGTTTAAACTATTCCGGATTCCAGTGTTCACATTTAGTCATTTTCATTTAAATGGTGAAACAAATCGATAGGTAATTTATTGATTTCTTAAAATAATTGATCAATAGATCTGTCTTCTTCTTTTCCCTTTTCCTTTCTTACTTTACACTATCCTGTTTGTATATGTCATTAGTGTAACAGTTACAATACATTTTAAAAGTAAATAAATAAATCACAGATATTTTGTGGTAGAGATATCACCTTAAAAATATCAATAAAATCATCTGGTTGCGTCAATTAAGTAAAATTGCTTCTGTTCCCTTCCTCCGGTGTGTTTTTTAAAATCCTAGTATAATAAACGGGTCAAGCTTAAGATTATGTAATCACGGATATTTGATCGTTTAGTTTATGAAAAATATTAGCAGTAGGTTTTTGTTAAAATTTAGTTAAAAATAATACATTGATTCATACACTATTGATTACATATTTGACATTGACTTTCTCGTCTATTTAAGGCAGAACATTTCTGCAGGCTCTTAACTATATAGCAGTAGGCACCCACCTTCAGGGTTCCAACCTATAATCTTTCATTTACAAGGTGAGCTCGTAGATCATTCAGCCGTTAGGATCCAATTCAGTGATGCATGAATTCCAACTTCAGACGATTAGCGCTATATATATATATATACATAACGCAACCACAAGCCAAAGTCACTGGTGATTAACTGACCTTGCCGCATAACCGGAATGTTCTGGGTTCGAACCCTAGCGCATGTGTGCAACTGGAGAGTCCTAAACTTGGCCAAAACGGCAGTGCAGTTCTGTCAGGTTTTCTAGCGGTTAGCTTATGATCATACCTGTAACTTATTAAATCCTTACAAACTAACACCTTGTAATTTTAACTATGCCACATAAGCATCGACCAGCTTACCGCACGCTTACTTTTAGTAGAGATCTTGCTATTGTGTCGTTAAAATCGCATTTTAAAGTTGTACTGTTGTATTTTGCTAGGCCTGTAGTTTGCTTTTATGACTGCTGTATATAAACGACTTATTTTTTAGAGTTCTAATGTAAAGCTACAATTGGTGAGCTTAGTTAACTAACTTGCCTATGAGAATAGATACTCATTCTGGATATAATAGAGATTAACGGCCCTGTCGTGCTGTGAATTAGCAACTGGAATTTAACTGATCATCGGATTCTGACCCTGATAGTTTGAGTGTGGTTGGATAATCTATAGCTTAAGTGTTTCAGTTCGGAACGAGGTGACTGTTTGGTCGTCTCTTATGTTGAATGCTTCTTTCAAGAAATGTTAGCTGGTAATGAAATAATCTGTGGAGGCTAGGCTTCCTTAGTTAAATGTAAGCATTTAAAATTGGTTAGAATACAAATATGAACAAAGCATAGTTATGCTCACTGAACAATTTTTTTATTCTACATTATTGTTTTGGTTTTATGAGGATTCTACTAATTTAAGCATCAGGAATCTCTTTTACATGAAAAGCCACTGAGAACCAAGAATGTCTGGTAACCACATTCACTTACAGATGACATGCATTGGTACACGTTCAAGTGATACGCCATTTGATAGAAATGATTAATTTTTGCTGATAACTCAGTGTTTACGATAGATTTCAACTTTCTATTTTTTGATAGGTGAGGAGGTAAAGTTAAACTTTAAGCACCAATGACTACTAATGGAGTGCGACCACACCAATGTCCTTGAAACACCCACTGAGAAAATTAGTGAAACCTGGCGAATAATGCTGTCATCAATAAAACAAATGCTCATTTGAGTGATATGCCATTAAATGGGATTTCTGGCAAGTTTCAGCTTAGGTTTGAGAAAGATTAAGTTACTATTTAAGACAAAGGCAAGTTAGGGTCAGGTTAACCTAATAAAAGCGATATTAGGGTTGGTTAGAGTTAGATTACAGTTAGTTTAGGGATATTTTCACGTTAGGGTTAGGTTCAGGAAAGATTAGGGTTACTTTTAGGGCTATAAGACCTAAATAATTACATGCACAGAATGTTTTTAAATAACCCTGTCGATATAAGAATAGAACTTGCGAACTGTGGTAGAGTGTAATTCCATTGAGGGTAAAATTTACTTAGATAAAGTCTCACAGTGTTATGCAGTAATATTTACTGATGACGTTTCGAGCACAATTTATTGTTCAGTAAATATTACTATATTACACTATGAGACTTTATCGAAAGAAATTTTACTCACAATGGAATTATACTCTGTTGATACTCCAACCTAGAACTGAAAGCTATTTTTATCATATTTGAGAGAAACGTTTCCTGTGTAACACTTTTATACACTTTTATGCATTTTTTTTTGATAAATACATGTATTCCATTAACAAAAATGCCTCCTTCACGTGACTGGTCACTTCGAAGTCATTGCCCAAATAAGAGAAACTTCTTCCGTCGATAATGAGTTGCCGTTGTTGTCAACTGATTGTCGCTAGTGACAGGCGACAGGACGAAGTTACTTAGAGTTCTGGTGAGAAGTCATGACTCAGGGGGTCAGCCTGGTTGACACTAAGGACAAATATTCCCCGATAACAGTGGTGGTTGGTCGCATTGAAATCACAAGTTACAATTCATGAGCTGACCATTGAGTTGCGGCTCAGTAATCTACCAGATTGCGTCATAGTCGGAAGTTTCTGTGTTTGAACCTTGGCAGAGGGTGGGTACTGATGATGAGTTCCAAGATAGGAAGAAACAGCTGTCCAGTTTTTTGTGGTGGTTTTGAATGCTTCCCTAAATAATATAAATTCGTGGCCAAACTTGAAACTAGTCAGATTCCTAAAAAACAGCTTTTGAAAGCTATCAGCTCTGTCTTCTTTATGAATAGTGACGCTTCATTACTCTTTGAAAATTGACATATTATCTTCTTTTTTCAATTGTTTTTCAACTTATCCAGGTAATGAGATAGAACAAACGACTGGTGATGACGAAAGAGGAGATGCTGGTGGTGGTGCAGGCGGTGCAGGTGGAGGTGGAGGTCCTGGTGGCGGTGGCGGGGATGCTGGCCTAGATGCTAGTCAACTGGCTGATGGTGATGCTGGAGTGAAACGTAAGAAGAGGCTAGGGTTTACCGGTGGTCTAGCAGTTCGTCCACAATATTCAACTAAAAAACAAGATTTTCAGGTAAATCTATGGAGTAACAAAGAATTTCGGTCAATTTATGTGATAAAATTTAAAAATTTGATAGCTAATTGATAGACATTTCTATACAAATACATGTAGTAATAAGTTACTGTACCTGAGAGTTTTGTACGTCAGTGAGTATCCTCGAAATTTTGAGCACCAGCTGAATTCAATTACGAAAACTGTTGAAAACACGGGTCAAAAAGAGAGTTCGTTAACCATTCAGCCACTGGAACTATGGCCAATGGCCCATGAATTCTAAATTCTGCCAATTTATTCACTAAGGGCTAATAAGTGTCATGTGTATAGGAGTAATAATAGGAAAACACAATAAGAAGTACTCTCAAGTTTTTATTGGATATCAGGAGGAGCTACACCGTCTGCCCCACTAAAATCATATAAAGGATGACTAGTGACCATTTCTTAAATTTTACCGTTCAACAACAGTACTTTCAATAGGCTGCTTAACGAAATACACTTTTTTTTACTTCCTCTTATCCAGTAATTGTCCGTCTTCTTCCGTTTTCGTTGTTGTTCTTGTTGTTGCTGTTATTATTCCTTTCCTTCATTACGTATATCTTCTTCATTGGAATTGATTCAGGGATGTTATTATGCATTCCATCTGGCTTTTATTTGTAAAAAAAGATTGCCTTCCATCTAAGAGAACGTAACCATACTTGAGGTAAAAAATCCCAATTATTTTGAATAAACTAAGCGCTGAGACAAAGTGACATTATTTTTAAGTATTGATGAACCGTTTAAGTACATATGAATTTTGTGGTGATAGTCTTTGAATTTGAGGCCCTTTATGACTTTATATGGTTGAACAACCTTATGATATACTCGCTGGCCTTGTAACGAGAAGGTCCAGGGTTCCAACCCCAATGAGGTGGGTGCTTACTGGTGAAGAGTCAAAAACTAGGACTAGACAGCCGTCCAGTACTCCCTGGTTTTCAATTGTTATCTAACTGATATTAACCCGTGATCAACTCTTCAAAACAAAGCTTCCGTTGTCAATTTCTCCCAACACCCTGTTACATTAGATTTTAAAACTGTCATCTTTTCCCATCATTCTATTGTATGGTTGCATGTAACTGCATGTAGTGCTATAGCTGAACTATTCTCCAGATTTCTTATCTTGTTGTCGGATTAACCCATCTAGATTTTGCTAGGTTTTTATGCTCGACTAGTCTGAGTGACCTTGTTCTGCTACTTTGACCTATGTATTTGACCTGACAATCACTGCAGGCAGGGTATTAGATAAACTAAATTGTTTTGTTTTAAGGGCTCCACAGTATTGAGCCTTTAACCGACAAAGTTTATTTTATTCCTGCCATTTTAAAAATTCTGAGTAAGGTTTTGGAGGTCTCTTCTTTGTATGGAAGAAGTACTGATGACTTGGATTCCTTATTTTTGGCGTTGTCATTATCCTGCATATCTTTAACATGCATGACGTCATTAATATTATTATTATCACTACCAGAGAGTGATAACAGATTTGTTTGTCGAATCAACTGTAAATACATGTAGTAGGAATGGTTCAACACCTGTCCAGCCAGATATCTGGAAGATTCTGCTACCCAACTATGAGAAATAGGAGAGAACAAAGAAAACTATAAAAGTGAAGTTTCGAAGTCGTGTGATTACAATTGATCTGATCATGAACCGCAATAAATTTTGTTCGAAACCTAGTCATCCAGTAAATAATACTGTTTTACTGACTGTGTGATACATCTAATAAACAAACTAATATGGAATTACTTACTATCACAGTGCCCAAGTTCTACACATATACCCTTAAGAAATATCTTTTATGGTGGAACGTGGAATTTTAGCAACCATATTGACTGTATTCTACAACATCCCAGCAAACATCATCCTATAGCCTGACAGTCTTTAGGCTAGATAGATTCCATGGTTAAAAGCAATATCTATGCAATGCCTCGCGGTTTTAATTTGGTGGATTGTGATTAGCGGTGGAATCCACGATGCTTGTTTCGTCGTATTTGGGACTCATCAACTGCAAATACCTGCAATCTTTAGTGAGTAATGGTGTCACCACTGAGACCTGAACTCTTTATACATCATTTCAAACGTCAAAGCGTTATCCAAAAGACCAACTGGGCCATGAGGGCCACCTCTGGTGCAACCTTAATTTTCTCGTTAACTGACTGAACCAAAATCCTTAGCTCTGAGTGGGTCACCTATAACGCCAACAGTCACCAGGGAATGCAGACACATCCAGATGACAAGTCTCGAATGGGATGAAATGTGCATTGTGAACTTCACTGCTATTCACCATCCATCAAATCACTTTAATTTAATTCTCAGGCATCTCTAAAGTGCCCTCACAAGCAGCCAACATGTCAACATAAAACTAATTATTTCAATCGAATCGATAAACGGTAAAATCGAAATTTAATTAAAGCTAACATCTTGGTTTTCTATATTTCTTCTAGTTGCTATTACTTCATAACGAACTAAAACTTTGAAATAAATCACACCTCCGATGAAACATTGAATTATGAGTTTATTGAATATAATTATTTAAGAGTTCAAAGATGATATTTACCTCAAAGGATTACATCATCTAATAAGTAGTTTGTGTTAATTTAGGGATTAAAGCTTTCTAATACTCCACAGATTATAAATATTGACTAACACTGTTATTTTTAAATGATTAAATCAGTTTAAAGAATTACCTCGTCAACAGCATTGAAAAGTTTAAGAAGTAGATTTTACACCCGCGATCGATCTTTTACGCTAGGGGTTTAAAGTCCAGTAGATTCTGTTGTACCGAACAAACTAAAATCTCCTGAAAAGTATATACATAAATATATATTCGATTTGGATCACCGATTGATTTCATTTAGAGAATCAGTGACTACATTAGGAAGTACAGGACAACTGTTTCGCCCTACTTTTAGATCCTTCAACAGTATACACCCTTGACCCAGCCAGGGATCCAAATATATATTGCTTGAATTGTTATTATGTGAGCATGATAGTTACGGAAGTAGTGTGTTTAAATTCTGAGTAACTTAAGTGAACGGGAAGCACTGTACCTAGATGTGGGCTGCGAATGCATTGGCAGTAAACATCTAATAATATTTGCCATCAGCCGTTTTACGGCGGAAGACTTCACTGAATATTTTGCAGGAAAGCAGTCAGTTGGTGAAACAATTTGTGTACATTAGAGCAAATTTAACCCTAAAACTAAGATCCATTTGACATCTATAATCTGTATGAATATTGACAACAGAAATTTGTAATGAGGGATTTTACTTATAACAGCACCATCTATATAGTCATACATGCATCATAATATACATAATATATACTTATATTGTGGTGAGAGCAGGCTACTAGCCTATTGGTAGACATTAATTTACGTCAATGTCTAGGTCACTAATATTGACGGTGAGAAAATATGAACAGGGCTGATTCAACAACCAATCACAGCAGACTTAACGTGGGCAAATATGATTCGCAGATATATAGCTTAACTTTCCCAGAAACCAGAAATAACCAATCAGAAGACTGTGTTTGTCCGCTTGAATAAGCTATAATAATGTACATGAAATATATATAAATACGTGCTGATTTCCTTATTTAAACGATCTGTTGCCGGCCCTTGTCTTCTGTTGTTACAATATCAGTAATACATCGTCCTTTATGGCTGCGAGTGAGAGATGGCCGTTGAAAGTGGAAGACATGAAAAACTGGCTAGCTACCTACGTTCGAACTCCCATGTTAGGTGGTATAACAGGGTAAGCAATGCTGAGGTTAATCGTTGAGTGATAAGTAAAGAGGAGAAATCAATAGAAGAGGCTGTGAAGTTACACATATTAAGATGGCTAGGACATGTGTTACACATGTCTAACCACTGCCTTCCTTGGCAATGGGCAATGTTAGCTGATATAGGGTCAGGTTGGAAAAGAGCAAGTGGTGGTCAAATCAAAACATGGCACCAGCCAATGAAATCCACAATAGTTAGTTTAAGCCACGTAGAAAGATGTAGACTTCTTGGTTGTGGTCCTCGAGACGGTGAATACCGATGTCTGGAGACAATTGGTGATATGACTTAAAATCGTTGCAATGGCTGGTGCAAATGCATCCACTCCTTGTGACTTATAATATCCAATAGAACTATATCGTTCTTCGATATTACTATTCTTTTTGCTTCAGATCTGTGCTTACTGTCTCTATTTTGCGTTTCTTTTTACTTTCTCCTCTGGCTTTGTGTGCTGAGGGAATTGTGGCGACTCGAACTGATGCACACCGGGTGCAAAGCAGTTCTGTGTTGAAACCATGCGGACAGACAGATATCCATAACTGAATACCAAACAGTTTTAGAATATTAGATAATTATCATACTCAAGTGTTAGTTTGTAGGGATTTGATTGGTTACAGGATTTCATCATGAGCTGACATTGGTTAGAGAATTGATTAGGGGAATGAAATTCTGAAACCAATCAAATCCCTACAAACCAACACTTGAATGTCGATGAGATGCTCACTAGCAACTTCCCCAATTCAGGTAGGCAGTTACCAGGGGTTCTAGTGAGAAATCGTGACCAGTAGAGTACACCAGGTCGAGTGTGAGGACAAATACTCGCCGAAGACATTGGCTAGTGGTCGCGCTATGTCGTAAATTGGCAGAAGTCAGAATTCAAGGACCATTGGATCGGGTCCCAGTGGCTTAATGGTATACGAGCTCGCCTTGTAACCAGAAGGTCCTGGGTTCAAACCCCTGTCGGTGGGTGCGTATCGATGAAGAGTCCCAAACTAGGTGGAAACAGTTGTCCAGTACTATCAGGTTCTCGAATGGTTCTCTAACTAATGTCAGTTCATGATGAAATATCATACTGTTCTTTGTTTCGTAATCCCATTTTAATGAGTTATAAGCAATCTTAGTAAGGAATAAACATATCTGTAAAGGTAATTAATAGTTGTGTAATATTCTATTTTTATTAAAATAATGAGAACTACTCAGAGTTGGTTGCTATTCCTTTTCTATGTCCAGAGATGTGTTGCGTATGAACAGTGTAGTATGAAGTATCGATTCAATCTCCCATTGTCAGCATTGAATCTACCCAATATATATATATATATATATATATATATATATATATATATGTATATATGGTTTTTGTGTAGCAGGGGACTTCTTACTTGTGCTTTGAAGTTGCAGTAGCAATTATAATTATTTTCATTTTTACAGGGTGAGATTTCCAGCCTTATGTCCAACCTGCTTTTTTTACCAAACTTACTAACAGATTAGCGAGGTTTAGACGTGCGTCAGTTGCGTATCAAACCCAAACCAAGTGTGTGTTATTGATGAGAATTCCACTACTAAACCACCACCAACGCGAATGTATGCGTCGGTGGCACAGTGGTTAGGACTGACGCCGACCATGCACATGGTCCGGGGTTCGAGCCCTCGCCGACGCACACCTGATATCTATGGTCGGCCTGCGAAACTTGGGCTACCGATATCCATGCTGAAAACTCCATACTTGCACCAAAAATACGGTGTGGAATCAAGCTGTAATCAAAAATAAAAATATGCCTACTGCTGCATAGTCTACTGGCAAAAATATCGCCAAAATTTACATTTTTTTTATAGTTGATCATTCAAAAGCACTGCAAAATATACGGTTGAAACTCATCTCACGTATCACTGTGTGTGTGTGGGTGTGTGTAATTGCATAAATTTCACGAAACACGGTAAAAGTTACTTAACCAACCTATTACCAGTACTACTACTACTCCAGCCTCCTTCTATGTGCCTGCAACAACAAGAACAAAACTAACTTTAGTTATGTTCTACACATACTTACAAAAAAACACCCGACAAACAGGTTTACACTTGTACACTGTAATCATTACCACATTTATCTGCTGAGCATGATACTGTTTTTTTTTATAAAAAGTTACACATACTCACTAGTGTAGGCATGTATACATGCCAAACTGTGCCATAAAGACAACTAGTGTTTATTCTTTTTTTTCTACTTTCTACGCTAAAATATCATTTATTATTATTATTATTATCACAACAACTATCATCTGTCCAAAGTAAACAAATGTGTGAAACAGAATACAACTTGAGAATAGCAAGCTGGTAAACACACACACACACATATATATAAATAATCTCTGACATTATGAGATTAGATCAGACAAAGAAATACTCTAAAGTCTGTGTATGTCTAGAGTTGATCTTTTGAAATTGTCTTTTCTTTTTTCTCTCTTTTACTTCAACTTTTGAACATCTTCTTTCTTTGTGTGTGTGTGTGTGTGTGTATGTGAAGATGGCGGGGCGGAGAGGGTGGGATCCAACATGTGTGTGGCGTTTGGCTCCATGTAACGTTTGTTCTATCCAATAGAAATGTAGTGATTTATTTATTTATTATGACTTATTATGAGATATCACTATTGTATCACAGCGACATTGGTGTTTATTTCACCCTTTTCACTTGTTCAATATTCAAACTGATGACGAAAATCAAGGAGAGAAAATAAAGTAAAAACATGTTATTTCTTGAAAATTTATGAAGAGATACAATTAATGTTGTTTTCTTCAGAAAATCTGAGAAACCAAAGTCAAAAAGCAAACAATTATGTTGGCCATTTTAGACGTCTGTGTGTGTGGGGGGGGGAGGGGGGTTTAAAGTTGTTCTTTTTTGCATGAATTGGTTTTTTTGCTTACAGACAACGAAGAGATGGCTTGTTTGTTTTTCTCAAAGATTTTTAAAAGTTAAAACTCTTTTGGAATCACTTTTTTTTTAACATTGTAATATCAATCCGTGTACAACACATTAGACTCTCTCAGCAGTGTATCATGATTGTAGTCAGTCTGATAACAGTGCAGGTTGTAGTCGATTCTTGCTACAGTCTAACTACCTTTGGCTTTCTATCCGGCTATTTCCAATTGTCTGTCTGTGTTACACTTATACGGTTCTGAGATATTATGTTTAGTATAGCGAAAATATTCATTCAGACATTTATAAAACACAAAATATAATCGAGCAAAGAATAGCCTTTTCGATAATCTCCTCTTCTGGCTCTACAATTATATATGCATATGTTTATATACATAGAATATCCTAGAATAGTAGTCAATAAGAATATCAGTGTTTTTTAAATAATATCAACTTGTAAAGTAAGATCAATGGAATTACAGTTCATTGAAGATGCTTAAATTATAATTATAATAATAATAAAGAAATAACAGTAAATAGAGTATCACCTAAATTAGGGAAATTTCTACAAAAAACTGAGGATCATTCGAACCTAGATGGCTAAGATAAGGATAATGTCTGAACTAGCTTCTTTTGAACACACAAATTAGGCTTCTTAATGTGGATCCCAACGGCCAGCCTCAACAATATTTAGTGATCGAACTAATAAGGCGAAGTTAAGACTAGTTGATATTCGGTGAATGACTCTGAAAGCCTGGTTAACATCAATCTTGTGTTCTGTATCCACAAAATAAGATGGAATAGCGGTACGAATAGATTTGGTTTGTCCTTTATTCAACCACTATGGAGAGTGATATTCGGAAATCCGACGATAAACACACCTAATTTTCTGGCCTATGCAACTGGCTCCACAGGAGCAGTCAAATTGATAGATACATATAAGAGAGACAAAACTAGGCAGTTTATATCTAACTAGCGAACGCAAAATAGGGGTAGTTTTGAAGACACAGAGTAATTCGGCAGTAAGAAATGCTCTTTTTATCGCATTTCTAAGGTGCTGTGTTATCCTCAACGAACTGCATTTCTAAGAATAAGACCTTTTTTGGCACTTTTGGTATCTTGAGTTGCTTTGATTTTCGATTCATATTCTTATCAATAAACTTTTCTGGATAACCATTTTCACTTAGCAACCGTTTAATATTATTAAGTTCCTCATCAAGACATTCCTCCGAGCAAATTACTCTTGCTCTGTGAACCAAGCACTTTATCAGATTGTGTTTGTATTTCAAGGGCATGAAGCTGAAAAAATGAGTATACTGACCAGCTGATGTAGGTTTTCTTTTTTATATACGCTTCTTCTTATTGTGCCATCCTCTTTTCTGGTCATAAGGACGTCTAAAAATGAAATACCAGAGGCTTTTTTTTCTCATTAGTAAAATTTATTGCAGGATGTACCTCAATAAATTTATCCAGGATGTTCTTTGCTTCCTCTTCACTTTTCATAATCAAAAATGTATCATCCATGTACCGGAAATGGAATTTAAGTTCATTAATGACATGTTTTAAAGGCCCATTTTCTAGTTTTGCAAGGGAAATGTCGGCTAGAATGGGTCCTATTGTCAACCCCATTGCCACACCATCGATCTCTCTATATAGTTCCTTATTCAATAAAAAGTGGATATTCATTGTGCATTTCAACAGGAAGCTCTTTCATAAAAGGTAAAGAAATGCCAAAATCGATGTTTCGTCTTATGAGTTCTTAGCATATAAATCCCACTGTTTCCATAAGTGATACATTGGTGAATAAGGAAGATACGTCAAATGATATCAGAAATCTATTGTCAACATTTAAATCTTTTATCCTTTCAACAAATCCAACAGTATCCTTTACTCTGTATTCCATTGATCTTATTTAATGAATAGGTAGTATTTAGAAAACACTAATATTGTTATTGACTACTGATCTAGAATATTCTATTTATGTAAACATGCATATATAATTGTAGAGCCAGAAGAGGAGATTATCGCAAAGGATACTCTTTGCTCAATTATTTTGTGTTTTATATAATGTTTAAGTAATTAAAGTATAATTTTAGAAGTCTATACTATCAGTAGAATATTTGGGAACTGTAAAGTCTATCCGGATGATGAAATTACTCTTGAAAAATGATACTAGTAGTTTGATGATGATATTAGAAGGCTGAAGGAAGTCTTGCCTGTCCCAGGTTTCGTGCTAGTTGGCACTCACAAGTCTGCAAGGTGTATTTCAGAAGAGATGCAATTTCCTTCAAGGTTGCATATGTGCCTAGCTAAATGACTGGTGAGTGCCAACTAGCACGAAACCTAGGTCAGCAAAGCTTCCTGCCAACTGCCTCCAGCCACCTAATATCATCAAACTAATGTGCATTGTGATGGCGAGCTAACTAGAATGGTGGTCACATTGCAAATCCGACTGATAGAATTCAGTCTGAACCAAAGAAAGGACTAGACATATTACACTAGTTACTAGTGTCTAATCAAACCAGTTTAACAACTGAAAAGACTTTCAACTGTTAGGTTACAGGAATTCGACTTCCCATGAATTGACATCAGTTAGAAAACCACTGAAGGCTAGGGATTGCTCTCCTTCCCTAGTTTGTGACTCTTCAGTTGTACACACACATAACCTTTCTGGATATCGAACCCATGCCCTTCAGGTGATGAGGGGAGCCTATTGGCCATATACCACTAGATTGGAATCAGTCGACTCATCAATTCTAACTTCTACCACTTTAAAATATAGAGCGTAAACCAGAACTTGAAGATTAATCCACTTCTCCCTAGTGACTGACTACAGGATGGAGGGGCTTGGAGTTCTATTGAGAAGTCGTGACCAGTAGGATACAACATGTCAGGTGTGAGGACAATTACTCGTCGATAACACTGCCTGGTATTGTTACTGTATACCACCAAAAATCATAATTTTATCACTTTATATTTTCACTGAGAATTGCCTGTACAGAAGTGACTACTTCTTCTTCTTCTTTCCTTGTAAACACCATTTTACTTGCTGTTTTAAACTGAATTTCATCCCGCTTTGGCTTCCATTTTTCGTTTTCTTTTTTTTTTAATAGATCCGTGTTAAAGTTGTTGAAGCACGTCAACTACAAGGTGCCAATATCTCACCAATATGTAAAGTAACCTGTTGGAAAGAAAGCAAAGATACACGTGTACGCAGTTGTACGAATTCACCATTTTGGGATCAAATCTTCTTCTTCAATTATTTTAATTCAGCTGCTGAACTATTAGATCAACAACTTGTTTTCACTGTATACGATTCACGTCGACTTCGACGAGATTCATTGATTGGTTCATTTAAATTTGATTTATCACTTGTTTATGAATCTGAACGTCATTCAATGATTAATAAATGGTTATTATTGTGTAATCCAGAAGATCCAATGTCTGGTGCAAGAGGTTATTTGAAAATATCAGTTGTTATCCTAGAACCTGGTGATGAAGCACCTGTAAGTATTACATATATAAACCTTTTGTTTTATTGTGTTCTCTTTGGATCCTTCTTCAAGGCTTTGGTATTAATTTAAGTGCCATATCTAAAACTATCTTATAGGAAATTGTATTTCAAATATGTAGCTGACTTCATAGATTAGTTTTATTCATTACTTCTAATTATTACTAACTACTGGAGTGCCAAACAGTGTACACATCATCACGTTGCTCCAACTAAAAGCCAAGGGCCTTATAGATAAATATCATATTTCGGTTTAGCTAATGTGTACTGCATAGGGATTTCTCAATCCTGATGATTGATCTTGACAACTAGTAACTGTTGGTTTATTGACACAATACTCAGCAACAACAAACATTTATGTGTCATCCAAAATGAGCTCCACCTATTGTGTGTATGTGTGTGAGGGCTAGTGATACTACTGCCTGGCTGATGAAATCTTCTTAGGTGGAGCAGGATTCGAACCTCGTGAATTACTATAATAAATTCTATAATAACCATAGCAGAAGCTTACAGGCGATTTAAGCGTTAGTTACACCGTTGTCAAACCTTGCTTATATGACTGTGGATAGTTTTCCATACTCATGGTGGATGTATAGAGGTTAATTTTATGCTAAACTGTTTGACAGGGAAAGCGATTTCATTAAATTCGGTTGGTGCTAGGTTCATTTCTAGTGACCTGTGTCGCTCACTATACGGTTACTATGCATGCTACTCTTACCTATAATAAAGCGTCTATCCAATCACGTATGCGGGAAGGGCCCTATTCGGCTTGCCCATGCATTGCATAATTGGCTGACGCTGTCGTTGACTGGAGTAACTATGTATACCTATGCATTATCATTTGTACTTTTTTTATTCCTCAACGTTCGCAGTGGAACATAGGGCTTCACACTAGAGTATAATTCCATTATGGGTCAAATTCGTTTTGATAAAGTCTCACAGTGTTATACAGTAATGTTTACTGATGATGTTTCGAGCACAGTTTATTGCTCATAATCATTGCTCACCTTGATATGATTATGAGCGTTAAATTGCGCTCGAAACGTCATCAGTAAACATTACTGCATAACACTGTGAGACTTTATCAAAACAAATTTTACCCATAATGGAAATTCAGACTAGAGGCTTGAAGTTTCTGTAGTAGTGGTGATTATTTTTACAGGATGGAGTTGCTAGCGTCATGCCTAACTTTCCCTCTTTGCCAGTTCTATTACTAGCTAGGCGAGGGAAAGGAGTGCACCGGACCATGTGCATATTTGGCGAGCGTCTTAACCACTGTGCCACTGAAGTACTAACAGTGCAAATGGTTCATCAAGGGAGACACCTCACAAGTGGTTGCCTCAAATGATGATACTGCATACCTGTCTCTTCTCGCAAAAGGCAAGGATAAATATGTGTTCAGTCCTCCTAAAAGAAGTTTATAAATTCCCATTCATTGGAAGCATCATTATTTGAATAAACCGTTTGTTCCTGCCAGCAGTCATATGCTTGTCTTGTAGATTAAACCATACATGTCTAAGTACACACCTTAAACCGATGAAACCACGAACAGCCCTTTAAATCAGTTACGGTTCCTTAGATCATATATACTACATAGAGAACTGTTGTAGTTCTAAAGCTAATATGTAAAGCTATGCCCTAACCCACAAGGGCGAGGACTACTTCATCATACTAATCCAATCCACTTTCTGCCAACTTGTTCTTTCAGAAGAAGCATCAAAGATAGGAATCCAAGTAAACTTAGAGAAAACAGATGTGATGGAGATTCCTGGGCAACACCAACAATAACAACAGACAACAATCAGAATAAATGAGAGAAATCTGAAAGAAGCAACCCTCCTTCACCTACTAACTACCTGGGAAGCATCGTTTCAACAACAGGCAGACGGCACTGATGAAGATATCAAAGCTAGGATCATGAGAGCAAGGCAGGCTTTCATTTCTCTCAAGTTTGTGTGGAGATCAACAGCATTACTCAGCATGAAAATGGAAATAAGATCCGGATTTTCAACTCGAATGTGAAGTCAGTGCTACTATACAGATCAGAGACCTGATGAGTCAAGAAGGGCATTTCTAACAAACTACAAACAACGGCTGTCTTCGCTCTATGCCACTCAAGGTCAGATGATCGAGTAGAAAAGATCAGCAACACGGATCCCTGGCAATGAGAGAACCAACCCACCAGGAACCGATTGTGCAGCAAATATGCAGGAAGAAATGGAAGTGGATTGGTCATACTCTGAGAGAGAAAACCGTCAAATGACATCACACGATAGGCCATCGCTCGAGTGGAACTCAAATAAGAAGCGGTGAGTTGGTAGTCAGGGCGGGGGTGAGGTGACATGAAGGAGGTGATGAGAAAAGGAGATGAAATCATGTGGTCATACGTTGTCAGAGAACCGAACACAAATGGAGATGTGCAGCTGAAGCCCTATGTTCCTTTAATAATTAAAGGAAATAATAATAATAGTGGGAATGGGTCTTTTTAATAATAAAAATAGCAACTTTATTCTGATAATTGTGCTTAAATATTATACAGAATGCTCAGAGTAATTTCTTTCAAAATATCTGCTCCTTGCATGGAATCTTCAAGTGAACTATTCAACGACAGTGTATGTGATGTGACGCAACATCATTTTAGCCCGAAACAACAGTCACTTCCCTACAGCATTTTTGTTTTCTTCATTTTCTTCTTGAAGTACACAACGTGAGCTCACATAACAGGGGAAAGTGGGTGTATTATACTGAAGAGAAATTTAAGTAGCTCTGGGATTCAAGTAGACCGTCAGTAGTGATAGTTGTCTTTTATGATAGTAATCCCCTGACAATAAATATCCCTTTAAGTTCTCCTCTTCTTCTTCTTCTACTTATTCTTCTTCAGAGTATGAAAGTCACTGAAGCAGATGAAAAAGAAGATATCGAAGGGTAAGTTTAAAAAAAAAGACAATCAGTTTATTTTATGTTACAATCTATCGATTAATTAATTAATTAATTAATTAATTATCCAGTCATTCAATGAATCAATCGATTGAATGATCAACTAATTCCTACGTTTAGCTGGGGGTACTTCAAAAATCGTGAGATTTTGATACACCTTTGACCTTACAAAGTTGTTTTGAAAGATGTGAAAAATGTAATAAAACGTGGATTAATATTATTACTGACTAGATATAGTTGTATCACTTTGAATAAAGATGATAACGATGACCATCGTACATGAAAGTTTAAACAATGTCTTGTTAATATAAAGACGATTTGTTGATAATTCTCGCACTACCCACACACATACCTGTCCACAAACACATGTAATTACTAAAGTATGTTTCACTGAGAATCAGGTAATTTGCAAATAAATGGCTGAGGGTGAAAAAAAAAATTTGCTTGTTATGTGAACATCATTCATCTTTAATTTGAACTGTAGGGTCTCATAGTCCTGCAGTCTTGTGGCTGCTTACTGATAAAAATATCTCAAGTGTAAATAAAGCATTAGTTTATGGTGTAGATTACCAAAAAATCAATTGATTTGCTAAATCGCTAGACTATCCCAAATGTGTCATATGAAAGAAATAAAACTTAGGTGGGTAGACATTAACTACCTTTAAAACAATGGCCTCTATGCTGTGTAGATGGTAAATTATATTTTGATAACAGCTAAAGTAGATGTATTGTTATCTCTCTTATTTGGTTTCAGGGATTGTCACTGTTTTCTGACCTTCAATGAGTACTTTGAACTTGACCTAAGTCTATTTTCTCACCTCTTAACTCTTAATTAATTTCATATATATATATATATTCCTATGATAAGTCCGTGTGTGTGTGTGATCAGATTGCTCAAAGTGTGTTGCGCAAATACACATTACACGATTCAGACAAATTACGTCTTCTTATTGCTTTATCTTATTTGATAAAGGGAACTAATTGTTGTAAATGTTAAAACTCTTGGTAGAATATATAGATTTCTGGAAAATATTCACTCTAAGTAAACATGAAAAATAAGGAAATGCTTTTATCCCTCATATTCAGAAATATTAAACTGTCATTTGATAAGTAGGTTGCTTTGTATTTCCCTTTGATTGACTTTTCAACTGGGTAGAATCTTCTGTCTACGTTGTACATGTCGTATCCCGGTCACATTGTGAACACTATCACTTAGTAGGGATGCAGGTACATCCAGCTAATTTTTTACCGAAATCTCATCCCGGCGTTCACTGTCAACCGTTATCAACCTCCTCTATCTGTCACCATGGTTCTCCATAAGCTCTCACTTCTTCCTAATGCTATTACCTAAATGTCGCTATCGGACGCCTGACTCACCGTTTCACATTCGGGTTCCATTCGAAGGCCTGACGCGAGAATTAAGTGTTACATTCAAATCCATGGCACTGTACATCATTTGAAATTAACATATCATTCTATAAGTATTGGTACAAATGTCCTTATTAAAGCTACGAAACTTTCTACACAAAATTCATGAGTAAGCAATTGAACCTTTAATTATTATATAAGCATATGAACCGGTAAACTCTTCATCTGTGTTTTTCTTGCCTTTCCTCATCACTTTCGCACCTTCCACATCCTACAGAAATCTTCTACGTCCAGCTGGTGTACAATTGAGGCCAGCAATTTTTAAAATACTACTATATATGGCTGAAGATTTACCAAGAAGTAGGTTGCATTGTTTATGTTTTTGTTTTCTTTTTGTTGACTTCAAAAGCACATAAACTGGTCAATCTAAATTGGCTAAAGTGAAAAACTGCTACTTTGATGCAGCCATCCTACCACATATATGACATTCACATAAATTAAATTACAGTTGTTAAAAGTCTTAGTTTGATTATTCAGAAATTATCTCACTACTTATGCTATTCAGTAGTTCAATTTTATAATTCATCAGTTTTATACAGACTGTTGGACTTTAATTTAGATTTAAAGATTGATTTTTACAGGAAATATTAATGGTTACGGATGCGTTACTATTTATGGAAAACGGAGAGACTGTTTCGTCCTAATTTCGCACTGTCCTGCATTGAGAACCCACGATCCAACCAGAGGTGGCACTCAATATCTTCAACTTTCAAGGCTATCAAGTACTCCTGAAAACTCTTGGGGTAGAACAAAACAACTTTTCAGGGCTCTTTCATTTTTAATAATCCTCTAATTGAGCATGGTTTGTCGTGAAGTCTGCAGTTGTCACAACCCCAACACTTTTATTTTGAATCTCTACAGATTGGGTTCTTAATAATATTCTAATAGTTGTATTGGTAACATATTTTCCTAAAGTCTAATTCATGTTTGGTCTCCTACCTCCTTTCTTACTATAAAGACTGATGTTCCGACAATTTTGAGTTTCCTTGAATTTGTATTACTTATGGTAAAAAGTTCTTATAGTTTGTTACGATGAAATTGTCTACAATATCCTGTTCATTATTTTAACCTGACTCAACGTAAGCATACCGGCGTTTAGATCCTCCAGGAAGTGAAGAAAACAGCTGATGAGTACCCAGATCATCTATCAAGCTTTCAAACTACACTACTTAAATGAATGGTTTCTGACCATTCAAATAATCAACTGCGTGCGTTATTTTGCTGCTGCTATTTAGTTATGAAAATTGAGGGATCCTGTCATCACAGATAATACTACTACGGTCGGCTTTGGGTAGAATTTTCATGGAAGGCTACTATCTGATGATAACGATGGGACTACTACACATCTATGGTTAAATCTAAGATTTTCAGAAGTTAATAATCACAATTGCTGGGCTCCTTTCAATTCGAATGATAATGTGCTGGCAGCTATGAATTATAACAACTCTTTAATGCTACGAAAATCACTACTTGCTGGAGTGTCTACACTCTTCAATTGTTAAAATCCATTCTTGTGAAAAATTTCCGGAGATTTAGCACAAAAGCTAAAATTGATTTCCATTTCCGTATTTATCAATACACAGAAAATATTTTGGAATTTTGGTGAACCTAATCTACCTACTTGAGAAAATTTAAGTAGCTCACATTTATTTTAGGAATTTATTTGAAATTCATTGTGTTTCTTGTTGTCTCGTGTTCTCAGTGGATTCTGATGCATTTAAAGGAATCAAGAATTTAATTAGTAAATCAGATGAGGAAAAAGAATTTGTTGATCCTTACGCAATGGTTTCATTTGCTGGAAAATCTGTAAGTTATTTTATTTTGTCGTTCTGCTTTTCAGTTGTCCAGAAAATCCTCAAGTTTAAAATTGTTCAAAGCTTTTTAGCTTTTGATATTTAGTTGTAGATATTTCACAACTAGGCTCAGTGAGTAACTGCGAGTTTGAATGCATATATCATTTTGTCCTAGCCTAGTAGCTGAACGATTACCAGGTTCACCTCATCACCTGGAAGTTGTGGTAGGCTCATGGATCCCGAAAAACCTGCTCAGAATCTTCCAGTTGACGTTGGCTCCTAGTCAGATGCCTAACGAAATTATTCAGAGTTCCCAGAAACTTAAAAATTGAACGCAGTCATGATTCGATTCTGTAGACATTACAATTATTACACTAATTTTGTATTCCACCGAGTAGTAACTGTCTACGTTTCAGTGTAGAACTCGCAGACATTCTGCGGTTCATACTATCATATTCTATGCAGTACAAAAGGAGAGAGAAAAGAAAAGAAATTCGAAAGAACCACAATAGGCAGGGGTGTACTGCAGAGAGAGCGAGAGAATAAACACATAGACAAATGTGAGGAATTAATGAATTTGAGAGGCCCCGAAAATTGAATACATCTGCGCCAGTCACAGTGATAACGAGCCGTGTAACCAGCGATTATTTTTTAGCATTTTGACTACCACAACGAGGAAGTCTACACCACCTTATGTTGCTCAAGCTCACAGCGAAAGACTCTGTGGAAAGATGCCAAGTTTTGATTTAAATACTCCTATCTCTTTTCTAAACGTCATCAGGGAGGGACGCATGTATATGGCGGTAAACTATGAAGCCACGTGGTACTTAATCGCCCCTGGCAGTTGCGGCAGTATAAATTCATCAGAATAAAATTAGGGCACCCAACATATTAGATAGGCCTTGAAAAGTAGTTTTTCATCTGGAATGCAATTTTTTGCTTGCATGGACTGTAGTATTTGTCATCTCCTTCATTACATTTACACTTATTCAAGTGGCATACATAGTTATTACTTCAAAATAGTGTCAATCGCAGCTGAGTAGCGAAGTTTCTGGCCCTATTTTCTGTATAAAAGTTTGTTTTAAAATCTAAAACTCTAGAAAAGAGATTCCGCCACGTTGAAAGGTCCTGAAAAGCATGAAATTTAACTCTATATGAGGCATTCTGTCAACTGAATTCTAACACACAATGCTTCAGACTAGTTGGTGAATTAAAGTCATCTTAGGTAGCTTTTTAACTGATAGACTGAAGAAGTTGATTTCACCGTGAATGCGTAAGTAGGATGCATGTATTTGTAGAGAAGATTGTTACGACAGAAGACAAGGGTTAGGCGACAGATCGTTTATTGAGGAAATCAACAGATATTTAAAGATTTCCATGTACATTATTATTCATTATTATTACCAGAGAAATAGCGTCTTCTAAGTGGTTGTTTTCTCTCTGAAAGTTATTCTGTCATCTCTTTGTGGCCATTTCTTTGAAGGTTAGACTACATACCTGCTAATCGTATCCGCCCACGCGAAGTCTGTTGTGATTGGTTGTTGAGTTAGTCTTTGTTCTTGTCCTTTTCTCATGACTAAGATATGGGACATAAACACTGACATGAACTGCTGTCTATCAATTTTGACTAGCAGACAGCTCTCACCACATGATGAGAAATAACTTCTGTCTTGTGAAGTTTAGGTAAATTACTCAATTATAGCACGACACAATAGTGACAATAAAGATAAAAATGATAGTAGAAATAGAAAAATAATATCTATCCAGTGTTTTCAAGTATTGGTTTTGTTGGGATTTTGTTCGATTGGTCAGAGAACCATTGCAAAACCAGCACTAGAGTACTGGCCAGCTACATCATCCTAGTTTGGGACTCCTCATCTGTATGCACCCACCGGGATTCTAGTCGAGGACCTTATGGTTTTAAGGTAAGCTCGTATACCATTCAGTCACTGGGATCCAATTCAGTGGCTCATGACATCGACTTCAAACCAGGAGGACCTGGGTTCAAACCCTGGTGAATGCGTACTGCTGAGTATTATCCAATGACACTGGTAAAGAAACCTATTCCGATTTGGAGGTGAACACATGGATGGGGTTGAAAATGCTTTTATGGAGAATGCCTCAGCTATGCTTAGGATGGTCGAAAAGAGTATAAACCTAGATAATTAAGGTATCCCCATGTGTAGAATTGTATGGATTAAATATTCTTGTCAGTCTTCTACTCGGTATCCACTAAGTATGCCAATATAGAACTGCTGATTGACTTTATGATTCCATCTTCTCATTGTGTTGCACATTAGTCAAGGAGGCGATAGTGAGCTTTTCAAATCATTCGGATTATGTAACTGATAGTTAAATTTATTCTTGTTATTATTGTTGTTGTTATCCTGACCACCTTAATTTTTTTTCATAACAGCTTGATTCCACACCGAATTTTTGGTACTAGTATGGAATTTTCAGCATGTGATATGGGTAGCCCAAGTTTTGCAGGTCGACCATAGATATCAGGTGTGCGTCGGCAGGCGATCGAACCTCGGACCATGTGCATGGTCGGCGAAAGTCCTAAACAGCGTGCCACCGACGCACTGTCTACTAATTCATATACCTGTGAAGAGTAATAAGAAACTACTCCAAACTAATATTTTGCTTGAATTGTCTTCTGTAATTATCATAATCGAAGTATTTTGAAGCTGATTTCATCACTCTTCTTTGCTCTCTCTCTCTTTTCTTTTTTACATAAACCAGATTAAATCAAGTACAAAATATGGTACAGATCATCCTGAATGGAATGAAGAAATTACCATGAATATACAGGTTAGTTAGCTGGACATTCTCCATCTGCATTTTCCTCGGTATATTTGTCGGTTAGCAAGTTTTTGGTTGATTTTTTGTCAGAATTCCTTAGTGATATTTCTTTCTGGCCATCTGATCTTCAATGGGAAGCCGAGGCAGCTGTTTTTGCAGTATGCTTCTGGGAAGGCTTGCAGTGACGTGCTGAGTCTTTGAACTAATATGGTGATACTAACTGACTTGAAATTAGTGTTGAAAATTGAAATCTTGTCCTTTATGCTGAGTTAAGCAGGTTTCCACAATTATTTCATATTAATATGTATGTTTATCTTCTTTTTCCAATGCTACTCTTCATGTCCTCATCCGTCCCACCGTCTGTAGTTGAGACAATGCGGCTAAAACAAGTGAAAGAAGTAATCTCTTTCAAATTTCTCTCGTCGATAGTGATTTTTGCCTATCGCTGTTAGCTAGGTATCCTCATCACCTGTTTCTTCTTTACTTTCACTTAAATGCCTGTCGTCTCTTATTGAATTGAATTTTCGATTTTCCCGTCGATTGATTGGACCGAAGTGCTCGGTCTCAGGTTGACATGTCGGCTTCTTGTGCAGATGCTTCGACGATGCCCGGGCATTTAGTTAGTATACAATTGGTGGATGGTGGCTAGCAGTGGAATCCAGGATGCGCATTTCGTCCTATTTGGGACTCGTCAGCTGGATGTACCTGCATTTCTCAGTGAGTGATGATGTTCCCACCGAGGCTCGAACCCAGTACCCATAGTCAACCTGAGACCGAGCACTTCGGTCCAATCAATCGACGGGAAAATCAAAAATTCAATTCAATAATTAATCTGACCCGTTGCACAAGAGGTGGCTCTCGTGGCCCAAGTGGTCTAGTGGATAACGCTTTGGCGTCTGAAACTATGGGCACTGGGTTCGAGCCTCGGTGGGAACATCATCACTCACTGAGAAATGCAGGTACATCCAGCTGACGAGTCCCAAATAGGACGAAATGCGCATCCTGGATTCCACTGCTAGCCACCATCCACCAATTGTATACTAGCCTGTCGTCTCTGTCTGCATTTTCTACCAACTTATTGTCTTTCGCTTGTAGTTCTTCAAATCTCTGTGATATTTGGTGAAAATCATCCTCGAAGTCCATATCTTCCAAAGCCTTCTTATAGGCTTCTATCTTCTAATTCCCCACAGTCAGCCACATATTCCAGTCCACCACAATTAGTAATATCATCGTTGATAGTCGACAGTTTCGTCTCACTCTTGTATTCACTTCATAGGTATCATTGATGTTTCCGTTGTGGATCACTTGACATGTGATATTGTCATATAGTTGTTGAATAAGGTTGATAAAGATTTCGCGGAATTATAATCCGTAGTGTTGAAGTAGTTTTCAAATTACTTTACGATCAATGCTGTTGAAAACCTATTCAAAGTTAATAAAGTTGAGACAAATGCTTGACTGCTATTCTATGCTCTTTTTGACGATGATGATGATGATGCGCAGTTTTGGATTTGGATTCGCACACTATTTTCTTTTCCCAGATGCAGCTTATCTTGCGAATGAGTTTTGCATTGAAAGTACCTTTTAGTCTCTCCAGGACAATGTCATTCAACATTTTGCTAGATGTGATGGAGACGATTTGTAGCTCAGGTGGATGATTTTGATGGGGTTGTGTTCTCTGAGCTGGATAGTGGTTTATTTACGAAGCTTTCATCGCCCTACTAGGTGATATCTTCATCGCATACTTCAGTTTGAAGTGAGCTTTTTTAGATTTCTCCACGAGTTTATTAATCATCTCTGCTGGTGATCCAGGGCTTGATTGGTTGTTATTGTGTGTTTTCACACCCTGTCGGCTACTTGACTTGAACTTTGACCCTTTGTGTATGAGGTTTCTTTCTTATCGATTGATAAATTTTGTCTACCTCGATGTGTCTATTGATTGATGATTCACTGTAATACCTGGCTTCTAAAAATTCTCTAGCATTCTTGGTGTTCTCTCTGTCTAATATTTGAACGTTGGTTGTCTCAGTCGAAATGATGTCCGTGATTGTCTGTATGTAGTGATATGAGGGGGTGGATATCATGTCTTTTGACGGCTAGCTTATGTTCGTGGATACGAAGACGAAGGGGATATCCTCTTCGTAGGTGCTGAAGATGTCGCCTAGTAGGGCGATGAAAGATTCGCAAGTTAACTACCCAGCTCATCCAAAACATTTTGCTTGGCATAGACAGGAGTATGATTTCAAGGCATTCACCTCAATAACATTATTTTTTCAAACTTCCTAAGATATATATATATGCACGTATGAGCATGCATTTCTCATGTAAAGAGTGGTTTTAATACTATTTGGTTATTATGGTAATGGAGATTGACTGGGAGAAGTTAGTCTGTTGAAAAACGTGTATGTTAAGGCCAAGGGCGGTCTATTTTCACTTTAAACCATACATGAATTCTGATAACTGACCTAATGAAAAACCATCTACTGTTGTCTCTCTAAAAATCGATACTTTACTAAGAGACCGTTTGTGACTGATATAATCTATTTTTCAATCTGACTATACTCCAGTCACTGCCTTAATACTATGTGATCAGGTCACTTCGAATCAGTAAGAAAAATAATTAGCCGAATAATAGGATTTTTAAGAATTATACTTCTTGAAATAATCAACTAGATCTTTTAGCTCAGTCTTTAAAATAAATGATTTAGAGACCCAACTTCCCATATTAATACTAACCACTGACTACATGTCTCCCTTAGTTACTGGAGGAACATAGAGCATCGTCCGCACGTCTCCATTGCGTTCGGTTCTCTGACAACGTTTTCACCTGGCTCCAAGTATGCCCAAATGCTTTCACCTTCTCCTCCATGTCACCCCACCCTCGCACTGACGACCAACTCACCGCTTTCCGTTCAGGTCTCACTCAAGCAATGGCCTGACATGTGAAGTCACTTGATGGTTTGTTTTCTCAGAGTATGGCTAACTCACCTCCATTTCTTCCAACATATTTGTTGCAAATTTGGTTCCTGGTGGGTTGGTTCGCTCATTGTCAGGGATCCCTGTCGCTGATCATTTCTGTTCGGCCATCTGGTCTTGACTGGTATCGAGTGAAGACAACTGTTGATGAAGGTCCAAATGGAACATAAAGCCTCAACAAAACACCTCCACTTTGTCCTCTTCACTATAATCCACTTCACCTAGTCCCACGATTGTTCATAGGCCTTCATATCCTGCTCACATGATCTTCTCCATGTCTGTCTCCGAGAAACACCCAGCTTGTTGCTTATCATTTGAGTTCCACTCGACGACCTGGCGCGAGATATCACCAAATGGTCTCCTCAGCATCCGTCCCGTCCACCTCCATTTCCCTCAACAAAGCTGTTAAGCAATAGGTTTACTTACTTTCCAGAATTTATCGATGCTAATTCTTCCTGGTCATTTGCTCTGCAATGTTGTGGAATGAAGGCAGCTATTGATAAAACTCTACAGTCTGTTTGAAATGCTTTGTGTGACGCACAGTGAAATTTTCTGACTCGTACATAATTACTAACTGACTTCAGCTGGTGATGAGAATCCAAATTTTGTTGTTTATGCTGTGTAGTGAAAAGAAGCTTTCCAAACTCATTTCAGAGTGATGAAGGTCTGTCTTGCCTTGCTTATATACATTTGCTCTGAAATCTTTATCTGTGTTATCGTCTGTTGTTATCACAATGCTGCACAGCTAGATAAGTGAAAGGAGTAACTTCTTCCTTTATTTCTCCCGTCAATAGCAACTAGTGATTTTTGTTGTTGTTGTTGTTGATGGTGGTGGTGGTGGTAGTGGTTGGTTATCATCACCACCTCTGTCTTCCCCATGTTCACTTGAAGGTATGTCTTCTCTGCCTGCTTCTTCCGACGGTTTATTGATTTTCGCCTTTAAATCTTCGGTTTGTACATGTAGATATATGTCCGCTAATCCAGATAGGTTTCCATTGACAGTGAGTACATCAGTACAGTGAAAGCGAACTGCTTATTTTACCTAATAATCAAATATAACCGTAAGATATATTAAAAATAAAGATCTACTGAAGAGATGTGTTTTGTTCTGGTTTTAAAATTCCATTATTAACTAGAGAAGAGTATATTTATTCAAAATAATCTAATTTTACGGAGCTTATATTTTCTTTTTTTTTATAGTTTCCATCCATGTGCGAGAAACTGAAATTCACCTTTTACGATTGGTAAGCTTTCATTAGTATACAATTTTAGAATACAATTATTATCTTCTTTTACTTGGTCAGCATCTTGTGTATGACATCATACATTTTGATTATATAACCTTGGACATTAAATGTTTATAAACGTGATGATAGTGTAACAACAGAAGATAAGAACCAGTCAACAGATCGTTTATTGAGGAAATCAACAGATATTTATAGATTTTTATGTACATTGTTATTCCTTATTATTATTATTATTATTATTATTATTATTATAGAAACATCGTCTTGTCATTGGTTGTTTTCCTGTTGAATGTTATTCTGTCATTTCTTTGTGGCTGTTTCTTTGAAGGCCAGACCATATATCTGCTGCTCGTATCCGCCCACGCAAAGTTCGCTGTGATCGGCTGTTGAGTTAGTCTTTGTTCTTATCTCATGATCCAGATATAGGACGTAAACCTGGACATGAATGGCTGTCTACCAATTTTGGTAAGCAGACAGCTCTCACCATAACAGTAATGTTGCCTTCTTCAGTAGTATAGGGATATTTAACTGCTCAATTTAGTGAGGTTGATTTGAACTACTACATAATTACTTCACATATTTAAAAACTTGCAAAATATTATACAGCATGTTAAGGTGTTAGTAGAACTCACATAGTTTGGGTTCGATTCCCCCTCCGCAATTGTACTCTTAAAAGCTACCTTATCTAATCACTTGTGAATGGCCTGATAAAACTGGATAGTTAGACGTGAGACTGGCAACCCTGAGCAGTGAAAACAACAATACTACTGCTGATGAAACTTCAGATATCAAACTTCAAAAACCCTTTGTTTCACTCGGTACACAGAGAAATGAACAGCAGTCAGGAATTGATATCATAGCCGTCATATCATATCCGTCGACTTTTGTTTGTACCAAATAGCATATTGTTCAATACACGAGAACCAGCATAGCTTCAAGATATATCGGTCTTCTGTTAACTATTCCTTGTCCCTGATTGACTCAAATTCATATGGGGGACCACATGTTCAAAGCCTAGATAGACTACCAATAAGTGTGAATACCAGTTATTATGTAATGTTAACCATTACGCAAGGCTATTTTTCGTACATCACACCAACACTGAATTAGACAAGTATATTATTCATCAAAAATATTCCCCTTTTTTTCTAAACATACCTAGGGATCGTATTGGTTATGATGATCCTATAGGAACAGGGATAATTTCTATATCACAAATATCAGCTTTTCGTGATGACACTAGCGGTTAGTTGTCGTTGTCTTGTCAATCTCCCTGTGTGCGTGCTTGTGTGTGTATGTATGCGTAAATGAATGTTTGTGTGACTGACTGTATGTATATGTGTATGTGTATGCCTAATCATAAATTACCACTTAACAGCTTAACACTTTATAGTACAGTACAGTGTAATACATTTTGTAACCACCTCTTTGTTGGCTTTGTACTTGGTGGCAAACCTGCTTATGTATATACTATTCACAGTTAGTTAGCTCTCTATGTGCTTACAACATTATCTGTCGCTAAAACTTAATCTTCCTCATCTTTGTGATTTATTTGGGTGACATTTTCTTATGAAATAAAACTTCTATACATATTTAATATCTCCAGTTTTAAATCAAATGGTGCTCTCCGGTTTTTGTGTATATAAGCGGTCTAATTATAACCATTCATTACCGGAAAGCTTCTTATTGGCGGAATTTGTTTTGAAAATTACTGCTCAACCAATCACATCATAGGACACTTCAAGGTCAAATTAAAGCCTCAAATGCCATTGGATAATTTATTATATATATATAGAGAGAGAGATATAGTCTCTAATATGGACATTTCGTATATTTGCTTCTTTATTCCTCATATTATTTCAATAATATTAAGACAAAACTCGGTGGTTATTATTTATCTCACCTGATATTTGTATTAGGGATCGTGGTTCTAAAGATGATGCAATTGGAACAGCTACAATAAGTTTAATTGAAACTTCTTCACAAGGAACTGATGGTATGTATATACACAAATATAATATGTGAACTGTGCATGTGTGTTATGATGGTGGTGGTGGTTTGGAAAATCGGTTATCTTTGATAATATTTATGCTTTTATGTTTGCATGTGCCTGCACAGCTATATAATGAATGCATATATCTGGAAGGAAAATGCTTGATGCAGAACATCTACAGACTTCAGTATTTAATTGGTGGACGGTGACCACTAGCAGTGGAATCCATGATTCACACTTCGTCCTATTTGCGACTCATTATATGGATGTACCTGCACTTCTCAGTGAGTGATGATGTTCCCGCCGAGGCTAGAACCCAGTTTTAAACGCCAAAGCATTATCCACTAGACCACTTGGGCCCTGAGAGCCACCTCTTGTGCAACGGGTCATATTAATTTAATTGAATTGTAGATTTTTCCGTCGATTGATTGGACTGAAGTGCTCTGTCTCAGGTTGACATGTCAGCTTCTTGTGCAGATGTTTCTACGATGTCTGGGCATTTAGTTAGTATTTCATTGGTGGATGGTGACTAGCAATGGAATACAGGGCTTCAGCCACACATCTTTATTGTATTCGGTTCTCTGCCAACATTTTCACTTGGCTCCAGGTCTGACCACATGCTTTCATCTCCTCTTCACATCACCTCCTCCTCCATGTTACCCTTGCACTGACGACCAGCTCGCCCCTTCCCGTTTGGGTTCCACTTGAGGGCCTGATGTATGATGTCACTTGATGGTTTTCCCAGAGTATGGTCAATCCACCTTCATTTCTTTCTGCATATTTGTTGCACAATCGGTTACTGTTGAGTTGGTCCTCTCAATGCCAGAGATCAGTGTTGCTGATCTTTTCGGACCGGCCATCTAATCTTGAGTACTAAGCGAAGAAAGCTGTTGATGAAGATCTGTAGTTTGTTTGATGTGTTCTTCGTGAAGCCACGGCCAAGTCTCTGATCCATAAAGCAACACTGACTTCACATCACAGTTAAAAATCCGGATCTTATTGTTCGTGCTAAGTGCTGTTGATCTCTTTCACACAGACTTGATGGTAATGAAAGCTTGACTTGCTTTTCCGATCCTCGCTTTGATATCCTTATCGGTTCCGTCTGTCTGTAGTTGAAACTATGCTTCCCAGGCTGGTGGGTAAGGGAAGTTGCTTCTTTCAGATTTCCCACATTTATGCTGACTGACTGTTGTCTGTTGCTGTTGGCCAGAAATCCTTATCACCTCTGTTTTCTCTATGTTCACCTGAAGTCCTATCTTCTCTGGATGCTTCTTCTGTCAGCTTGTTGTTTTTCACTTGCATATCTTCCAGTTTGTGTGAAATCAGACATATATGTCATTGGCGAAGTCCAGATCCTCCAAGTGATTTGTGTGGGTTCATTTTATGCCTGTTTCCTCGCTCCCCGCTGTCTTTCTCATTATCTGGTCTAGTGCGATCGGGAAAATCATTGGCGATAGTAAGCAACCAACCCTGTCTTACTCCCATCTTCACTTCGAAGGATTCGGTGAGTTTCCCGTTCTGGATTAGTTGGCATGCAGCATTGTCGTACAACCGTTGGATGAGGTGTATAATTGTTGGTGGCACTCTTTAGTAGAGAAGTAATTGCCAAATCACCTTTTGATGGACGCTGTCGAAGGCCTGTATTTTAAGAGAAGCGGGAAAAAAGGCTAAAGACAGAGACTGCTTAATCAAATAAAAGGAAAAGTAAAGATGTCGAGTTATCTGAACGAAACAGGTCGGGTTTTAACAGTATAATAACAATTTCTTAGTTAAACCTGAAGTGAATGAATCGCATTGTCTAGTAAAAATAATTTGAAAGGACTTCCAGGTGTCCACGTCATCAACCCGTGGCAACAAGATACCTGATGAAAGCACTATTAAGATACTTTGCTCCTCTGAAGCAGAGGTTTCTTTTGGTACATATCCAGGAAATAGGAATTATGCCCTTCTTTCTACACTCCCAAAGTAACTGCTACCGCAGATAGTGTAAATTTGTTAGCACAATAAGAGCTAATATAAAAAGGGTATCTGCCGACCTTTGATTTCATCCAATACCATATTGTTTGATTCAAAAAACGAGCCAAAATGGCTACATGATAAGTTCTCGCTAGCGAAGTATTCAATCTTCTTTTGACTATTCCTATAACACTACCCACTCTCAAATCAAGTTATCTGATCTTACTATTCATAAAAAAGATGTGGTTTTATGTAAAAAAGTTTATAGAATTGCTTTACAGTTATGATTTTTGTCTGCTTGTTACCCGCTGACGATGATTATGGCGATTTGAATGACACTGACTACTCTTTCTGCACAGCTTCATTTTATCCACTTACGCTTATTTATTTACTATTGTTAATTTCTTTATCATAATTTTGCACAGTTTTATTTTCATTTCACAATGATTACACTTCGCGTTTAATGATTTATAAAGATTAATTTCACTCAAAAACTACGTGCAATCCCATACAGGTGGCGATAAGCCACACTTATTATGTGAAAGAAGTTAAGTAATAAAGACGCGAGGTGATGCGTAAGATGCTGAGTGACTAATAAATTAGGTAACAGTCTACTGAGTTCAACTCAAATCATAGAAACAAGAGACAAACAAAGTTACACTATATCAATATCGCTATTACCAGACATCTCCTCAACACGGGTCATGAGGTGGAAATCGCGAAATTCTTTAAAATTATCAATAGACAAAGGAGGAGCTCGATTCTCCTCAAGTTTGTCGAGGCAATTTCTACCAAACGCTTGAAATCAGATTTGTGTTCAGAAAGAGGCAGTTATTAATTAGTCTTTCCCTGCCCTGGTAGCTGGATGTCTTTATTCTCTCTCTCAATGGATTACGTAATCTTTGGCTTTAAACTCACCCCTTTGATATAGTGTAATTTTGCTTGTCTGTTGTTTTCTATGATTTGAGTTGAACTCAGTACATTGTTACCTAATTTATTAGTCACCCAGCATCCTACGCATATCTCGTGTTTGTTATGTAACTCCCTTGCCACTATATGCTTCCATTTATTACCTGAAAGTTGTTGATACTACCTGGCTGGTTAAAGCTTAAGTAGATGGTGGAGCTGGAAGCTAAAAGCTTCATTCTTTGAACCACAGATGCACCATTGTTTCTTTAATATTTAATTTTTCTGAAATTCTGCTTATCTTATTATGCAACTTTCATGAGGAACCGATACCAGGTAGGAAAATACTGATAACCAAGGAGTATTCGATAAATATATCGTCATGGTTTATAACACTTAAGTTGTGTCCATTAATTATCGTACTGTGAGCGAGTGGAAATGAAAACGAAGATTATATTGTAACAACAGAAGACAAGGGCCAGGCAACAGATCGTTTATTAAGGAAATCAATACATATTTATAGATTTTCATGTACATTAATGTAGATTATTGTAGGCAGAAAAACACAGTTTTCTGATTGGTTGTTTCACACTGAAAGTTTATCTTTCATCTCTTTGTGGCTGTTTCTTGAATGTCAGATCATCTATACGCTAACTGCATCTACCTACGCAGTCTGCTGTGGTTGGTTGTCGAATCAATCTTTGTTCTTATTTTCCTCACGGCCAATATTGGGGACGTAAACATTGACGTAAATTACTGTCTACCAATTTGGCTAGCAGCCAGCTGTCACCACAATATGACACATAGCGCTAATATTGGCTCCTTATTAAAACCAATCCAAAATAAGATTTACAGGGCTTATGGGGATTTGGATTAATTCCAGTGTAGATTTCATTGAAATCACCAACCTACTGGATGGTGATGTCCTGAAGTCGCAATAAGCATTTAAGAAGTGTGAGGTCCATCGTGTCAATATGAAGTGGGTGGTCATCAATGGCATTCGTTAACAGTATCTCTGTTTCACGAAATAACATAAGTTGGAATTCACGGATCGTTGAATTTCTACCAGGTGGCTGACTTCGTAAACTTAACGTCCTGGGTTCAACACCTGGTATGAGTTATGGATGAATATTGTTGAAGAGTACTGAGCGAGGATGAAATAGCCTTTTCAGTACTCCTTGGAATCTAATGCTTTCCTAACTGATATTTGGTACTTGACGAAGGTAATAATGAAAGACATAAAAACTAGCCAAAAGTTTCTACACAAACTATCACTGAAAGTTTGTTCATTCAAAAATAATTCCCTTGAAAACATAAAGATCATGGAAACGAATTCTCACCTTAGGTATATTAAAGTCATTTCAAAAGTTCGTTTAATTATTACTTAAACAAAAAGAACTGATAACTTCTTACATCACAAACTAAAGTGAGAAGATTTAAGGTGAATTTATCTATTTTTTCTAATGAAACCGTCTAAGTTTATTGCTGCCTATCCAACTGGTGGATTATCAGGAGGTTGGAAGATAGCCAGCGCGTCAGTGCCTTAGCGGTGTACAATCCATGATTCGAATTCTGGCAGACGCACTCCTAAACCTCATTCAGCTAACAGTAAATCTAGTAAAAAGGGAAGTTCAGGCGTGTTGCTAGCATCCCTACCTCGTGAAAAGAATTGTACCATTACTACTGGAATTTCTAAGCTCAGAACTCATGTCCTATGTTCCACTTGGAATGTAAAGAAATAAAAGAGGAAGGAAAGAAAGGCTCCCCAACCTGATAAACTTCTTCAGACATTAGCACTTTCTCATTTGCATCCCCTACTTCCTGGTGAAACAAATTTGTTGCATATATGAATGAAATTAACTACTGATTAGGAGGTCTAATCGTCACCTGTTTAAGGGAAGAGGAATTAGCAATAAGAACATATTGCAATCTTCACTTTTTAACGCCTTATTTATTCACCTCACCAATAAGATCCCATTTGGTAAAATTGTTATATTAAAAAAAATTTAAATATGTTATAAAGCGAATCATAATACTGATTACATTGGCAAAACAATAACGTACTCATCTCTTGAGCTGAAAGTTTAAGATACGATCCATGAATGGAATCGTAGGCGCACATTATGTTGAATATTCTTGAAACATCTGTTGAGTGCTGCCTAGTTCTACCTAGGTAGTTCTTGATCTTATATCAATTCTTGGTAAAAATGTCTAAATAACCCTTATCATTAACTGGTGGATGGTGACTAGCAGTGGAATCCAGGACGCACATTTCGTCCTATTTGGGACTAATCACCGGATGTACCTGAACCTATTATCATTATTTATTTTGCTATGTTTAATGTATGTATATGTGCTTTGATCACTTGTCAGCACTTAGATGCACAATTTTCACATATTTTTTAAAAAATAATGTGCAGGCTTGGTCTTTTCTATACATCTTCATATACATGTAACATTTATTGTGTTGCTTATTGCATAACCAAAAAAATAACTGTGATTTTTATGGCTTCATTGTTTAATTTCACTATGGTGTAGGTATTTGTGTGTCTATGTGTTTATTTTCATAACCTTGTATAACAAAGATAGAACCTGACCATTGTTATTGTTATTATTATTATTATTTCCTATATTTATTTACAGTAAATTAATAATCTCCACTCAGACATAAACCAAAGCTTTCAGTGAAGAAAGTTCTCTTTTCTACCATTTCATATCCGTAGCTGTACAGTCGTAAATACTCTGGTCACCCACTGGTGCACCTTAACGTGAATGAGAATTTTATCTTGAATGTATTTATATATATTCACCTGCACTCGCGCAGCTAGGTACATAGGACGTTCTTCGAAAAACATATCTCGCGGCTTTCGATAGAACCTTCCAGCTTGGTTGAGTAAAGGAAAGTGTAAAGGTATTACAATTCTTGGGCATTGTGGTAAAGTTTAACTCCATTATAAATAAGATTTCATTTTGATAAATCACACAGTGTTATACAGTAATATTAACCAATGACCACGTTTCGAGGACAAACTATCGCCACTCATAATCATATCAAGTCACTACTCACACAACTTTCTTGCTTCATTTATTTTTTTTTATTATTTTTTATTTTTGATTACAGCTTGATTCCACACTGTATTTTTGGTACAAGTATGGAATTTTCAGCGTGGATATCGGTAGCCCAAAATCCGTAGGCCAACCATAGATATCAGGTGTGCGTCGGCGTGGTCTCGAACCTCGGACCATGTGCATGGTCGGCGAGAGTCCTAACCACTGTGCCACAGACGCACATGAGTAAAAATTGATCAGACATTTGAATGCAAATCAATATGGGATAATGTAGATTCAGAAATAATAATGTTAGTGTTATCAATCAAGTACAATCAGATGGGAAATAAGAGGTTTTGTATTGTAAAATAAATAACTTGTTAGAATATTGCGATGTACATGAATTGCAATAAAATTCTAAGATTATTTATTATCCTCCTCTGATTTGACTGACAATAATATCTTCCATTTCTCTGGTATTTGCGTTGTATCACTTCTACTGCATGTATTGGGTGTAGACTCGATGAACCAGGATTCAGTAATTAACCACCTCTCTCTCCATCTACCCATATTACTCTTCAGAATTTTGATTCTCTCCCACCCACCCTATTGTGTGGTCGTGTGTAAATCAATGCAGTGCGATTGGTCAGTTATTTTTGCAAAGTTAATTATCATCGTGGGATCAGTCATTCTAACCTAATCTTCTGATAATCTCACTACTCCTGATTGATCTACTAGTTTCACCTATGTAGCTCAGCTAACTCACTCACAGTCATTGCAAGGTATTTTTTAAATGACATTATTTTGTTTAATTGGGTCAACCTACCGTGTCTTTTAGCCTATAGAGCTTGTCCTATCTGAGTAGTGAGTTTGTTGTTTTGAATGGCACCCTGAGTCCTGCTTTATTGAGAATCATACGTAGGGCCTCAGATGTCCCCTCCTTATGTGGTGTAACTGTAGATGCCTTATATTCCCTCTTATTTATGTTTTTATTATTAGTTTCACCATTATTTTTATTTAGCTTTTGACCTTAATTTATATTCCTAATGAATTTTATGGGATAGTTATTCAACACCAACGCCATCTGATTGTACTTGATTGATAACACTAATACTATTATTTCTGAATCTACATTATCCCATATTGATTTGTATTCAAATGTCTAATCAATTTTTACACATGTATATAAATGAAGCAAGAAAGTTGTGTGAGTAGTGACTTGATATGATTATGAGTGGCGATAGTTTGTCCTCGAAACGTGGTCATTGGTTAATATTACTGTATAACACTGTAAAATCTTATCTATAATAGAGTATTGTAATTCGTCGATAATACAACATATACTAACTACTGAACATTCAGCATCTGACACATCCTTTGAAATATAATCTACTAAGTTCGACAAAGTCTACCAAAAGAGATACAAATGCTTTTGCTTTGTACAAGCGGAGGCTTTGGCAATACATAATATGAAGCCAAGAACTTTGTATAAAAAAAAAGTTGTACGATCTCTTTCGCTACTGTTATCTTGATTTTATCATGTCCGGGGATCCAACCCCGGACCGCCTGCGTAGTCGGCGAGGACTCTACCGCTGTGCCATCGACGCACTTTATTTATTCATAAACCTAACCAGTTTATAATTCATAATCATATATATATATCAGTACAGCCATAATTTAGCATTTCTATTCACTATCAAATTTTAATATATACAAAACAAAACTGATGCATGCTAGCTAGTGATTTACCACAGGTTGAAGGGCCCCCTGAAGTTTTAGTGAGCAGTCGTGACCAGTGGGCTCCACCAGGTCGGGAGTGGGAACAAACATTCGCTAGCGATAACACTACCTGATGATCATGCTAAAATCATCAATTGGTAGAAGTTAGCATTAATAGGCTGGCCAATGAGTTGGGTCCCAGTGGCTGAAAAGTCTATGAGCTTGCCTTGTGTCAAGAAGGTATAGGATTCGAACACTGGTGGTGGGTGTATACTACTGATGAGTCAGTGACTAGGACGTAACGCTGTTGGTTTTCAATGGTTGACTTACTGATATCAATCCGTGATGAAACTTGGAACAAATAAAATCCCCACAAACTGCTGAGTATATATGTATAAGATTCTACAACTATGAAAATGAAATCGTCAGAAAGAGAATTTTCTTCCCATGAAATCTCCGTTTTCTTTCAATATTAATTAATATAAAATACACGTGAATAGACGAATAAGCAAACCTTATTAATTCTTAATAAGGCATTTAGAAGACCAATATTTCGAGACGTTGTCATCATTTCGTAGTCTCTTTACAACCGCTTTACAACTAACATGGTGAACAAAACTAAAATAAAATAAAGATCATGACAATTACTCAGCTATATAAAAAACAAAAGTGAATACTAACGACCAATCATATTTAAATAAGTCAAGTAGTCAGTTCATGATAGGCGAAGGTTGAAGTCTATTGTTGTTCTTCGTACACACAGTTTAGGCTGTTTGTGATTAATCCAAAGTGCTTCCATCACCTTAAATGACCAACATTGAACTGGAGTTATGTGATGAAATAAATGTGAAACAGTCATTAATATTGATTTTCTGACCTGACATTAATAAGTGCCTTGCAATGGATGATGATGCTGGATTTCTATTCAGATTAATTACATTGAGATTTTCTATATGTTCTAATGACCAATTTGGAACATGTTCTTTTCGACGACATTGGAACATTATATTGGTTCTACTCATATGTGTGTGTGTCACCATAACTGCAGGTGAACTTGTAGATACAATTTGAAGTAGAGTTCAGAGAATTTTGTCCTTTAATCGTAGGTACAGGGATCGAAAGTTTTCGGTATGTGAGAGAAAGAGATGCAGCGTAGAATGTGCGTTTGATGGCTGACCGAAGTCTCTGACCTGTCATTTTCGATCCATGTACCTCCGATTAAAGGACAAAATTCTCTGGACTCTACTTCAAACTGTATATACTAGTTCACCTGCAGTTATGGTGACACACACACATATGAGTAGAACCAATAGAATGTTCCAATGTCGTCGGAAAGAACATGTTCCAAAATGGTCATTAAAACCTATAGAAAATCTCAATGCATCATCCGTTGCAAAACACATTATTAATGTCATATCACAAGATCAATATCGATTATCATCACATAACTCTAATTCAAGGTTAGTTATTCAAGGTGATGGAAGCACTTTGGCCGATTAATCACATACAGCCTAAACTGTGTGTACGAAGAACAACAATAGACTTCAAACTTCGCCTATCATGAACTGACTACTTGACATTTTTAAATATGATCGGTCATTAGTGTGTACTTTTATTTTTTTATTTAACTGAGTAATTGTCATGATCTTTATTTTATTTTAGTTTTATTCACCATGTTAGTTGTAAAGCGGTTGTAAAGAAAGCTACAAAATGATATCATCATCTCGCGAACTTTGTCTTCTAAATGCTTTATTCAAATTTGTCAAAGGGACTAATTGTTTTAACTTAATAATTTTCTTATGTAATAATATAAATATATGTTCACTATTTTTATTATAGGTAAAGAAGGTACGATGAACTGTGCTTTTAAGTATTGGGAATAGGTTTCGCACAATTCAGTCTATGAATCCTTTCATTTTCGCTTGCTTATCCCTAGTTTACATGTATACATAAGTGATTGAATTCATGCTCTCATTTGAGTGTGTGTGTGTGCGTGGAGGTGTTTGTGTTTTTGTATGTGACATGGTATCATATCATGCTTCCATTGCATAAATATAACAAGCTTTATTTATCAAAAATTACACAGTGTTGCACTTCTCCTACCCTTACCAATCCCACCCCCACCCATCTTTACGAATTGTAAACGCTTTGAAACGTTCACTTTGATGTATAATCAACCATCCCATGCTATTTGTTTACCTTGGGTGTCTTTTATTTTGATTTCAATCAATATTATTTATTTTACTCAATCTATTTATCAGAGGTAATAAACTTTCGTTAAATGATCAATGTATGCACATCTTTCATCCCAACAGCTGAGTTACTTACTCGCACTAAACGAGTGTTAAAAGTATTTGAAATCATACCAATTTAAGCAATAATTTTCTATTTTAATTGAAATAGTTATAATTTTTAATTTTCTGACTTTTAAATTTGTCGAAGAAATGGTTTTATTGATTCTAAACGATGACCTGCCTATACATCATCGTCTTAACTAGAGGAGTCATCGAAAACGATTTCAAAGCCAGACCTTTATTATTGTAAAATACCCGTGGAATTCTGCTACATTGAGGATAAGGTACAAGACTCGGATCTTTAACACCAATATCACACCAATGATTCTCTTCATCTCAAAGACTTGGAGCCCACGTCACTGGAAGTATTAACAACAGGCTATTAAAGACTTTTATCAACACCTACCCGCACTCGACAGCGACGATTAGATGGCGTGTTAGGAAGTATAAGTAACAAGAAACTGTTTCTATAAATCGATCAAGTACTTATCAGCCAACAAAGATATAGGAAGGAATGGAGGTGAATTGGACATACGCTGAGGAGTGACATCATCACTTGACTGTCACCTACAATGGAGCCAGAAAAAGAAACGACAAGTTGAGCACTTTCGAGAGTGATTCGGAGGAATTGAAGGCGTGTGACAGTCGTTCAGCATGCTGAAATTGATAGTACAGTGCCATTTAGATGTATCACTGAAAACCTGTCGTCTGCTTGAAAGTCATTCTTCATCCATTCACATTTATCATATATTTTCAAGTATTGGTTTTGTAGGGATTTTGTTTGATTGAATGGAGGATTTTGTCATGAGCTGATATTAATTAGAGAACCACTGAAGAAACGAGGAGTACTGGACAGCTGTTTCCTACCTCCTAGTTTGGGACTCTTCAGCAGTACGTACCCACCACCACGGTTTGAACCGAGGACCTTCTGGTTACAAGACTAGCTCGTAAACCACTGAACCTCTGGGACCCGGTTTAATGGCCCATGAATTCTAACTTCTGACAATTTCCAGTGGTTCTCTAACTAATGCCAGCTCATGATGAAACCGTCCAACCAATTAAACAAAATCCCTACAAAACCAATACTTAAAAATTAATCTGATGCTTACTAGTGACTGACCCTATTTAGTCAGTGACCTGGGGTTCTAGTGAGAAGTCCTGACCACTAGGGTACAGCAGGTTGAAGATGAGGCAGTAACTCATTGAAGAAGACATCACGAAGTGGTCACACTATGTCGTCAAATGGCACAAGTTAGATTTCATGGACCATTAGATCGGGTCTCACCGGCTTAATGGTCTATGAGCTCGCCTTGTAGCCAGAAGGTCTTTGGTTCGAACCATGATGGTGAGTATCTACTGATGAAGAGTCTCAAACTAGGACGAAGCAGCAGTACACTACTCCCTGCTAGTTTTCTAGTGGTTCTCTAACTCATGATGAAATCCTCCATCCAACTTTATCATATATATTACACATCACGTTATTTGACGGAGATTTATCAAAATTTTAAGTATATTTTCATAGAGTATCATCGAGGTAATGTGATTTAAAGAGTCTGCGAAATGATTTGTCTCTCTGACGTGAATTAGTTCAGACAGATTACAGTGACAGACTCGAGCACAAGTTTTCAAAACAACCAACCACTGTTTAAATCACCATGACAGGTAACGTGATTCATTCACTAACTACTCATATTAATCAGCGTTTTCTCTTACCATGTTACATGTTTCCAGACGCACATGATACCATTCGCAATGTCAGACAGATGGTTCATTGGTCATTTCAGGTTTTTTAAGAGGAATACAGTGAAGAGGTTTCACCTTAAACGGTGTGTTGGCTGGCTAATACAGTCTCTTATTTATCTAGGCATCACTTTTTCTAAAGTAATCCGTTTCTCCCCCTTCCCTCCCTTCACTGTGCTTTAGGATTTTTGCCAACATTTGGTCCAAGTTTTGTTAATCTTTATGGTTCACCAAGAGAATACAGTGATCTACCAGATAAATATGAAGCATTAAATCTAGGCAAAGGACAAGGTGTAGCCTATCGTGGTCGTGTTCTCCTGGAATTATCAACTGAATTATTAGATGAACCAACTGCTGATGTTGTAAAACCATTGGAACCGGATACAATAGCTAGAATACAGGTGAGTTCTGTTTCATTTTTAAACTGAATGTTAAGATGAAACTACGACCTGTTAGCACCTGTAGACTACTAGGAATTAAACTAAGTTCCAGAAAAACCGCGTTGATAGTTTAGCCTTATGATAGCTCGCTAACCACACATGTGATCTTTGTATTTCCTCTGTCTAATATTTGAACGTTGGTTGTCCCAGTCGAATTGATGTCCATGGTTGTCTGTATGTAGTGATATGAGGGTGTGGATTTCATGTATTTTGATGGCCGTCTTATGATCATGGATACGAAGACGAAGGGGATGTCCACTTTAGCCAATGTAGTGTTTTTCTCAGTTGTTACAGTTTATTTTGTAGGTGATGTTGCTTTTATCTTCTGTCGTTGTTGAGTCTTTTGGTTGACAATGAACCGAGTGAAGTGAATTTGTTGGTTTGTGTACGACGTCAATTCCTAGATGTTTGAGGAGTCTTGTAGTGATTTCTGAGATGTCCTATATGTATAGTAGGGAGATTTTCTTTGGGTTTCTCTTGGGGGCCTTTGATTTGATAGGTTTGCTTGGGGTATATGTCTCCTAATGAAACTCCATGGATACGAGATATCTTTCTTCAATTTTCCTAAAGGTAAGAGTGCCGCAATGACTCCTGGCCCTCTTGAATAGTGTTTGTATGCAATTCCTTTTGTGTGTTATTGGATTGTTTTCTGTTGTAATTTCGTATTTAGTCTGTGTGAGTTGATTTTCTACAAACATGACTTTCTAATTCTCCGATGGTTGTTCGCTTGACTAAGACGTCCGAAAATGGGATTTGGTTCTCGGATTCTTCTTCTCTTGTGAATTTGATGTCGTTGAAGAAGTTGTTTATTAAGATGTGAGTTTTATCTTACTCGTTTCTTTTGATTATTGCAAATGTGTCATCTACATAACGTTTCCAAATTTTGGGCTTGATCTTTGGTAGAACTGTGTTTTCGAGTCTTTGCATAACGGCTTCTGCTTTCAAACCTAATATTGGCGATCCCATGGGTGTTCCTTTTAACTTGTTCATATATATGTCCATTGAACTGGAAGTACATTGTTAAGCATACGTTTATGCATTCCATCCAGCTTGTGCGTTGCATTTTTGATTGTTATGGAAGGTGTTCGTCGTTGCTAAGTAATTGCTACATGGTTTCTTTTGCTAGTTTCTGTTCATTTGAGGTATATAATACCCTGAAATTGAAGGATATCGTTATTTCTTGGTTACCTATTTGGATGCCTCTGATTTTCTCTAGAGATTGGATAGCAGAATCGATGGAGTGATCACAAGATTCCGTTAGGTGTTTCAATTTTCTGTATAATTCTTTGGGATAAATTGTATGTTGGAGTTCCTGGGAGTGATAAACGATTGTACATAACTGTTTATTATTTTAATATTTCTCCTTACAGAAATCTTTACGACGCAGAAAATATCAATTATATGTAGCCTTTCTATCAGCTACAATGATTGAAGAGAAACGTGATGGACCAATTGAATTTGAAGTTAGCATTGGAAATCATGGCAATAAATTGGATGAATCAGTTACACCGTGTGCATCGACTACACCGCCAACAAATCCTGTCTCTGATGGGCTACATTATTATTACTTACCATGGAGTGAAGATAAACCTTGTACAATGGTTGATTCACAATGGGAGGATATATCATTCCGTTTAGGTGCAGTTAATCTGTTATTAAGAATTGCTGATCATTTGGTAAGTGTATAATGCGTAGTATATGCTAAACTTAAAAAAATACAAAATGATTAACTTCATTGAAAGGAGGACATTTTTAGACTCTGATAATTTCTTTCTTTTAAACTGTTTTCAATCTAAATGATAGATTTAGGGGTGGCCAAAAAAATGCCTGTTATCAGTCTATGAGGTCACTGACTGTTGTTCTAAGGCACGAAAGAAAGTATAGACTGTTTGGTTGGGATCCTTAGGAGGCTGTTAATGAAATAGCTCAGAACCACTCCCAGAAGAGCAGAAGAATTTGCACCTATTATTACCTGAACAGGAAAGTATCTTAATTAACACAGTTTCTGCCCTGTTAGGTACAAAGAGCTTTAGTAAGGTGCCTATTCAGTAGAATCCAACAAATATACACTGAAGACACACTTGATGAAGAAGAAAGAAAGTTGACACAAACTCTGGTTGATAACAGTTATCCGGACAAGTTCATCAGGACCCACAGTCCAACTTGTCCCTGTGAAAGATGTGTACATCAAGCTACCTACCCTATATTGGGCATCACAGCAGCTTGATAACTAGACAGAGATTGAACGCTGCTGTTAAAAAGACATTTTATGCAGCGAATGTCATAATAATTGACAATGTGAAGCCAGCGTATATATCTAAGCCCTTTGAACATGAGAAAAATGATGTCACATCCCACCGTATTTACCAGTTTGGATGTACATGTGGACACACATACATAGGGAGGACTCATCGATCTCTGCAAGTAATTTCTGGCTTCAGAGCATATTCCTAAGTGGCTCCAAAGGTTAAAAGAATCTTCAGAACCCGTTAATGGTGAGAACATGAGACATAGCTTCTCTATTGCAAACCATATTGTAGAGCTAAATCTATAGAGCTTCTTCTCTTATAGAGACAGGTCATAAAACTGACCTTAACACACCTTTTAAACCTATTGATAAGACGTGTTTGGTGCGTATCCTAAAGTTTTTTGAAGCCCTAGCTGGTAATTACGAAGTTTAAACCACCTTAATGCGTTCAAAGCAACAATTCGTTATCACACTAAACCTTCCTTGGTAAATTTTGTTTTCATACCAGCCAAGGTAAATATGCTGTTACCCCTGCTATTTGGCTGAGTGATTTTCATTGTTATTTTGACCTTCAATAAGTGCCTTCAAATTGACCTAAGTGCATTTTCTCGCCTCCTAACTCTTTATTAATTTCATATATGTATTCCTATGACAAGTTAGTTTGTCATCAGATTGTTCGAAATGTGTTACTCAAATACATTACACGATTCAGACAAATTACATCTTCTTATTGCTTTGTCTTATTATCCCGTTATACTCCAAATAGAACATGGCGTTTCGACAGCACATCTACGTATCATTCTGTTCTCTGCATTCCTCATCTAGCCGGTTCCACGACTGAATATAAGCTCTCATCTCTACACCTCACGATGTCCTCCATGTCACCTTCGGACATATACAGCAAACTTGTCGTATCCCATTCGGTTTCCACTCGAATGTCTTCCGAGTTTGCCATTTCACTCAACGGTCACCTCAGCATTTGTTCAATCCATCTTCTCTTTTCCTCGGCATTTTGATTCGGCAACAGGTTCTTGGTTGATTTGTTGACTGAGTTCCTAGTTGTTAATCCTTTCTGGTCATATGATCAGTGTGCTACCAGCCACAATGACTGTATGTAATAGTTGATGATACTACTTAGGTGATAAAGGAGTCGAACCAGGATACATTGTCTGCAGCTGCTGGGTGCCTAAGCCAATAGATTCACATCTCCACTTTTTTGAGCCGAATTATATAAGGATTTATTTTGGAGATAACATTTTGTTCGCTAATTCTGAATGGATACTAAGGCATTTCATATCAGGGAACTTTTTAAAGATAGCAACACATAAGACCAACTTATTTAGATAACTTACTGAGTGATTTCCATTAGTTGTGGGATTCACCTTCGATCACCTCTACGAAAGACAACACATTTTAAAAGAAATCTTTCGAACGAAGAAACATTCTCTTATGTGAGTACTTTTATTTTATTCATGTTAGTCATCAGTTGAGAGTTACGATGGATGTGTATCCCCGGGTTTCTGTGACGACTGTTTATTGAGCCATCATGATGATATATAATAAACCATACATACTATACAACCAGTGATTGGTTAACTTATGGTGCTGTTATGCATCATAAACTATGCAACTCTGAATGTTCAGCTTCCGTTTGATTTTTATTGCAATGGGGCATGGTAAGCCAATATTTGAAGGTGGCATGGCTCACTCAACGTATCTTCCTTAAATTATATTAATTACAAACTCATGGATCTATCAGCTTGTTAGTTTCAAGTGCTTGTTTGAAGGGACCGAACTGGCCCCAAGCCAGATAACGAATTGAAATCACTTGCAGAACCACTGACAACTTGGGGGTGCTGAACAGATGCTTCCTCCTAGCTTTTGGAAGTCTTCAACGGTATACAAACATGATTCCACCTGCTAACAAAACTAAGATCTTGAAGTCATCAAGCGAGCCTGTCTACTAAGCAGTCACTGAAATGCAATCAAACACACACCAGTGAGAATTCATGTGTGAGAACAAATACTCGCCGATAACACTAGCTGGATGTGACTCTACATATAGTGAATTTATAAATTTAACGGTTCTTGTAGGGACAGTTATACATCTAGAACGACTCGTTAAGCCTTAGTGAGCATTATCCAACTAGTTTAAGTAAAGAAGTTGTAAAGTCACTTAAGGGTATCATACTGACACATTTAGTGAATACCGATCACAAGGTTGATAAAATACAACCTATACAAGGTGCCGCCTTATTTCCCTAAACTTGTACGCCTTCGTCTACTAAGCATTGCTTAGGCAGTCGCCATAAAAAAGATGTTCGGCTTAGTTTTTGGGTTCATATAAAGTTTGTTTGGTCCATCTGCATCCCATAGCCTTAAACCTCAACCTAAAATAGTTATCTCTCTCTCTGTGATACCGGATAACTATAAATATTACTTTTATTTGTACTGCTAACTTCATTATGAATATCATAATAAGCTTTAGGTACTTATTTTATTCTTTTTTTCATTCCTTCGCGTTCTCAGAGGAACACGGGGCTTCAAGCTAGAGGCTTGAAGTTTCTGTAGCAGTAGTGTTTATTTTTATGTGATGAGGTTGTTAGCCTCATACCCAACCTTTCTTGTTTACCAGCTTTGTTGATGACTTAGCAAGATAAAGGAGTGCTTTGGTGGCTAGGGATTGAACCCCGGACCACATGCCTAGTCAGCGAACATTCTGTAGCTGTGCCACCGACGCACATTTTAATCTTAGTTTCACAATTTATTCAAGTACTGTTTTGTAGGGATTCGATTGATTGGTTACAGGATTTCATCATGTTCTGACACTTGTTAGAAAACCATCGGAAAACCCGCAGGGAGTAATGGACAGCTGCTTCGTCCTATACTGGGACTCCTCACAGTGAGCACCGGGTTCGAGCCCCGTTGGGTGCGTACCATGAAGGGTCCAAAAATAGGAGGAAACAGCTGTCCAGTACTCTCAGGTTTTCCAATGGTTTTTTAACCACTGTCAGCTCGTGATGAAATCTTGTAACCAACCACAATTTATTATTATTCTACTCCTATTCTCCTTGATTATGCTTGATTCTATTGGTTCGGATTGCTTCAGATGTCTATAATCGATATTTTGATTATGCAATCACAAGGCCTGATGAGGACTGACCCTAAGTACTTACTTTGTTTACTTAAATCGTATTCTAAACATATCGTGAATTGGCGGAAATTAGCAATCATAAACCGTTGGAGTTCTAACACAAAGGCTGATTTGTCAACAGATTTGTGTGGTAACTTCAAGATCTTTGATTCTGTAAGAGGTTCACCCTTATAAATTATCTCAGAATAATAACAAAACAGCTGTCCGACACACTGTTTGGTTTTCATTAGTTCTATAACTAATGTCTACTTGTGATTAGACTCATAGTTAATGAATTTTTGAACTTACAGTCTTCTTATTTTTGCGGATTATTTTCTCCATGTATAAAAAATAGGCTAAAGGAATTAATCATATAACGCTTGCTATAAAAGCCAATCTACCGATTGAAACTCAAGCACAGCTGGCTATCTCATCATTGGATGAATTTATTATGGACTGCAAGTAAGTGTGATATCTAACTATCTCTTATTTAGACCAGTGCATCATTTTCCACTGCTTATGATAATTTTTACCTGAACAAAGAGTTATAAAACAAAATAAAAACATTATTTTGATGGAAAAGAGATTTCATATTTGAAAAACGTCTGTGTAAATCTTGCTTTTACCTATTACAGTTTAAATGTCAGTTAACTACTTAAAATGTAACTAAGTAGTGTGAATTAGGAACAATACATTTTCTATATATATACATAAAGCATTTAGAAGAAAAATTTTGCGAGATGATGCCATCATTTCGTAGTCTCTTTACAACCGCTTTACAACTAACATGGTGAACAAAACTAAAATAATATAAAGATCATGACAATTACTCAGTTACATAAAAAATAAAAGTACACACTAATGACCGATCATATTTAAATAGGTCAAGTAGTCAATTCATGATAGGCGAAGTTTGAAGTCTATTGTTGTTCTTCGTACACACAGTTTAGGCTGTATGTGATAAATGCATCACCACGTTCAATAACCTTGAATTAAAGTTATGTGATTAAATAATTGTGAAACAGAGACCACTTTGTATTAGCCATTCACTCACCTGACACCTTCTATAACCTTGAACTGACTTATTTGTCAATTTTCCTACCCCACACTCTACAAATCTATTATGATTAATCACCATCATTGTCTCCCGTCTTATAATATTTTGGTAATGGATTTCAGCCCAGAGCACGTTTGTCACACAAATACGACTATTTATTTTGACACCCCAAAACTAATCTGTTATTCTACGTTAAAAAATGTATCCGCCACATAACTGGCCTTTATTGTAACGACAACAAATATTATGTTTTATAATTGTAAGAACCTGAAGAGAAATTATTGAGAAGAATATTTTTCGTTCAGATTGACTTTTAATTGTGAAATAGTCACATTCTATGCCGCATCTCTTTTCTCACATGCAGAATATTTTCGATCTATGTAAGTACGATTAAAAGACGAAATTCTGTGGACTCTACTTCAAACTGTGTATACTAGTTCACCTGCAGTTTCGGTGACACCTATATAGGTAGAACTAATAGAATGGTCCAATGTCGTCGAAAATAACATGTTCCAAAATGGCTACTAAATCATATAAAAAATCCTAATGCGATTAATCTGAATAGAAATCCAGTATCATCATCATCCATTGCAAAGCACTTATTAATGTCAGGTCACAAAATCAATATTAATGACTGTTTCACATTTATTTCATCACATAACTCCAATTCAATGTTGGTCATTTAAGGTGATGGAAGCACTTTGGCCGATTAATCACATACAGCCTGAACTGTGTGTACGAAGAACATCAATAGACTTCAACCTTCGCCTACCATGAACTGACTACTTGACCTTTTTCAATATGATTAGTCATTAGTATGTACTTTTGTTTATTTATATAGCTGAGTAATTGTCATGAACTTTATTTTGTCTAATTATTGTTCACCATCTTAGTTGTAAAGCGGTTGTAAAGAGACTACGAAATGATGACATCATCTCGCGAAATGTGTCTTCTAAATGCCTTATAGAAATTTATCTAAGGGACTAATTGTATATATATATATATATATATATTTGCGTAGCAACTCTTATTCAGTTGAAATTCGCTGAGTAGACACTAAAAAGTTGACTAATTCTCATGACACTGAATAATTTTCAGGCTAAATTCTGAAATGATTTAAGACGGGTTAACGTGTATACCAACTGACAAACTCAATGTTATCTACAAGTTGTGAAACACAAGCCTCTGTACAAATGTTCATTTGTGCGAATGGTTAACTTCAATTCGGAAAGCAGTAGGCCTTTATTTATCCCTGTCTTATAGCATTTTCTGACACAGTAAAAACCAGTGGCTATCAAGTTTGTATTTCAACAGTTAGCGCACCTTTAGATATCATCAAATACTTTGTACAAGGGTACACATATTTTTATGTAAAATAAATATTTAGAAGTAACCTAATTGGACTAATCTTTTCTTAGTGTACAGGATTCACTTCTCACTTGAAAGCTGAGGACAGTTTCAAGAGAAGCAGTAGGTTTCTAAGTGAACTGAAACATACGCTGTACTCAAAATACACATCTTTAGAAAGATGTATCAAGTCTACCAGTGATTTTTTTATTTATTTTTTGATTACAGTTTGATACCACACCGTATTTTCGGTACAAGTATGGAATTTTCAGCATGTGATGTCGGTAGCCCAAATTTTGCAGGCCGACTACAGATATTGGGTGTGCGCCGTCAGGGGACTGAACCTCGGACCATGTGCATGGTCGGCGAGAGTCGTAACCACTGTGCCGCCGACGCACACATAAATAAATATGTAGGAACAGTTTCGGTAGTCAGGAATCTTATTAAAACTTAAACGTCTAATAGGATATAACAACGGCTATAATAATTAATTTAAATTATTGGTGTTTTGAAGGCGTTTGAATCAATTGCAATTTAGATTCAATCACGAACCGACATCATAAAGAAAGGTCATTAAAAACCGTGGAGTGCTGGATGGTTGCTTTGGCCTAATTTGCAACTCTTCAGCAACCACGATCCCAATACAGATTGAACCCATCGTCTTCAGATTAGGATACTAATCTCGTTAACAATGTATCCAGGTGCAGCACAATTAACTGACCTATGAATTCTAACTTTGTCAGATGGTTGGAAGCAGTCGACAGGTTTCGTGCTTGATGGCAATTACCAGTCGCCACATCGTATCTTCAGCCCTAAAGAGACTTACAATCCCTGTGAGACTCGAACCCGTATCACCCAGTGCTACAGTCACAGACACCGCCACTAAGCTATTCGTGCTCGCAGTTGACCTTCTTTAGGACTGTATCGGATGCTTTGATTTGTCACAAGATACTAATCAATGTCAGGGTTTTTCTCCATGAATTAGTGATGCAGGCCCAATGTGCCACCGACGCAAAAGTCAATTTATCGCCTAACTGCAAATCGTTTAAAGCAAACTTACCCAACGAACACAAAATGTATCACTTGATACAGTAAAGTACAATTATATCAGTCATGGAGAATTCAAATAGGTTCACTTCATATCAAAGCCTGAGTTCAGGTTATTGTCTAGAATGACAAAAAAGCTTCCCACTTAAGTCAACCAGGTCAGAGTACATAACCATATAAAAGTCATCCACTTGAGCTACAAATACTCTTTACCATATGAAAAGTAGGATCACCACTGGAGAACATGTAAGTATGGTCACATCAAAATATTATACGGAAACGCAAGATCACTGACTGTTATTCTAAGCCATAAAGAGAGAAGTTGGGGAGGAGGGGAGAAAGAATTCGTAAATCCGAACTTTTCTTAAAATGCCGGGAAGCTGTTCTCAGTCGGGTAGTATACAATCACCTATCATTGAAATTATAAAAATCTCTGCTGCTCTCTACTAAACTATTCGGCAAAGTTAAACTTTAAGCACCACTAACTAACAATCAGCGAATGACCTCGAACGAACCAATCACGCGAAGGAGGCATTTCTGGTTATGGGATACATACATATACACCAAATAACCCATAGAAATTGTATAAAAGTTTTACAGAGGATACCTTACTCTCATATGTGATATAAAATAGCTTTCAGTTTTAGGTTGGAGTATCAACAGAGTATAATTCCATTGTGGGTAAAATTTATTTTGATAAAGTCTCATAGTGTAATACAGTAACATTTACTGAACAATAAATCGTGCTCGAAACGTGGTCATCGGTAAATATTACTGTATAACACTATAAGACCTTGTCAAAATTAATTTTACCCTTAATGGAATTGTACTCTACCACAGTTCACAAGTTCTGTTCTTATATCGAGAGGGTTATTTAAACACAATCCTTGCATGTAATTATTTAGGTCATCTAACCCTAACAATAACTCACATCTCTCACATGAACCTAACCCTAACTTGAAAATATCCCTAAACTAAGTGTAATCTAACTAGAACTGACCCTAATGTCGCCTCTATTAGGTTAACCTAAACTTAACTTGTCATTGGCTTAAAGAGTAACTTAATCTTTCCCAAGCCCAAGCTGAAACTTTCGAGATATCCCATTTAACAGAAGACATAACACTTCGATAAGCATATTTTAATGATGATGACAACATTGTTTGCCAGGTATCACTAATTTGCTCTCTGAGGGTTTCAAAGTCATTGGTGTGATTGCACTCAATTGGTTGTTAGTCGTACCTATAGTTTAACTTGACCAACCATTCTTGCTTCCACACGTCCTTATCCATCATAGTACCATTCTGCCTTCAATATACGTTCTATTTCAATATATGACAAAGTCAATTAATGCATGCTGGTGTCTCATTTCATCTGTCATTATTGGTGAAATTGTGTAGGGCAAAGAAATTTCATTTCGCCAACAACATCAAGGAAGTAATTGCAACTCGTTAAATTTTCTTAAAAAAATTTTATCCTTCCTTATTTTACCTTATTTTCTTTACAAATTAATCTTCACAGTCGAGGTCTACCACAATGGGAACCAGAAAATATACCACAGAATGATATGGATATACATTTGCGTAAATTACGTGAAGATCAACTGAATGCACTACGTGAACAAGCATTGAATACACGTGAAACTGTTTCGGAAATTGAAGATGCTTTGAAAGAATTAAAGTCATACAGAGATAGTATTCTAAAATTAGCTGTTGAAGTGAGTATTTCTTTTATTGTTTTGTTTTTTTTGACTGTTTATCCTTTTGTGGTGAAGCTATAAAATAGTCATCTAAAGAAACGGATACACAAGGGAACTTGGAATGCTCAAACAGAGCAAGGGGGAGCAAGACAGTGTAAATAACACTACGTAGTTAAAAAAGGTACTGAAAGAAGTGTAAGAATACTAAACAAGATAACTGGTTAGGAAAAGATGAGGGTTAACGTTAGCCCAGGAATAGGGTACGGCTCCAGTGTCATTGATATGTTCGTACCTCTAAGTGTCTATTCCTTAGATGGTATTAAATGGTTGGAGGCAATCACCAGGAAGCCTTGGACCTAGGTTTCGTGCTAGTTGGCACTCGTCAGAAGGGACATGAGTTCCTTCAAGGTTGCAGATATGCCTTGCTGACTGGTGAGCACCAACTACCACGAAACCTAGGTCCAAGGCTTCCTGCCGATTTCCTCCAACCATCTAATACCATCTAATCAATGTGCACCGTGATGGCGAGCTACCTAGAATGGTGGTCACATTACAAACCTGACTGATAAAATTCACTTTGCACCAATGAGAGGACTAGATGCATCACACTAGTTACTAGTGTCAAATCAAAATGTCTATTCCTTAATTTGGACAGTTCACTTTTGTTTTATTCCGTCTTTTCTCAACTAATCACCATAGTCGATGTTGTTGATCACATAATGAGATCGAGAAAATTTATAGCTATTAGAAAAAAACTTCAGCACCAGGTGATCCGGATTTCAGTTTCAGGAGACACATGGATTCCTTCAGAATTTAAGTGTTACTTTGCAGGAATTTTATAGCTCACAAGATTTCATCATGAGCTGACATCGGTTAGAGAACCGTTGGAAATTACCGATGAATACTCAACAGATGTTTCATTCTACTTTGGGAGTCATCACCAGGGCGCACCCCTTACAGAGGTTCGAATCCAGAAGCTTCCAGTTACAAGGCAAGCTCATAGGACATTCAGCCATTGGGACCAGATTCAATGGCCAGCCAAGCATGAATAAGCTTGTTGAATAACGTCTTCGTTAGACTGTTTGCACAAACAACTGTGAATTCATGAATATTAATACACAATAAGCATTAAGTGGGAGCAAAATTATGCCAGAAATATTATTATGATAGATAAATATAGTATTGGTTGAATTAAAGGATCAAAATTTCATACAATTATATCCCTTGATGGACTTGACTAAAATAAGAATAACAAATTGTGCAGGATAATATGATATTATCCTGCTTTAAATGGTTGGAGGAAATCGGACACATGAAGCCTTGATTCTTGACCTTGGTTTCGTGCTAGTTGGCATTCACCAGTCACCAAGGCGTATCTGCAACCTTGAAGGAAATCACATCCCTACTGAGATTCAAACCCACGTCATCCAGTGCCACCTGCAGTCAGAGACTTAACCACTGAGCTATTCAGGCTCTTGTAGGACTCCTGTAGGACTGTAGTGGATACTTTGATTGAACACTAGTAACTAGTGTGATGTGTCTAGTCCCTTGTTTGGTGCCGACTTGATTCTGTCAGTTAGATTTGCAATGTGACCACCATTCTAGGTAGTTCACCATCACGGTGTACGTTGACTTGATGATATTAGATAGTTGGAGGCAATCGGCAGATACACCTTGCTGACTAGTGAGTGCTAACTAGCACGAAACCTAGGTCAATCAAGGCTTCCTGGCGATTGCCTCCAACCATCTAATACCATCTAATCAATGTGCACCGTGATGGCGAGCTACCTAGAATGGTGGTCACGTTGCAAACCTGATTGATAGAATTCAGTCTGCACCAAACAGAGGACTAGACACATCACACTAGTTACTAGTGTTCGATGGAAGTATGATTTTATCGTTTTAATTCTTTGTTTCTTATCCACCAAGATAATTTCAATGGATGTATATCAAAACACACTCATACTTTAATAAATTATTTTGAAAGTAGCAATCTTTAAATATGAGATGAGCTGACAGAAACGAAATTTAGGGGTTAATAAACTTACTGGCAAATATAGATAAGTTACAGGAATGTTCTGTAGTCAAGATCTAAATTTAGGCATTAATTAGGAGTGTAAATTATCGATTAGCACAGATAACACAACAGTTACAAGTTCTGAAGTCACATGATTGAAGACGATGTACAGGAAGCACTGAACCTATATTTTGTGCTAGTTTGCACTCACCAGCCACCAAAGAGCATCTGGACTCTTGAAGGAAGTCATGTTCAAAGCAGGTCTACGACCAGCGCTGAGGTAGCAGATGTTACCATTAGGCTACTCGAGCTCAAGACTGCCCTCCTTTAGGACTGTAATGGACACTTTGATTTGTCACTACCAGTGACCAGTGTTATGATTCGAAACGATTAAGGTCAAATATTCAGGCCAGCAGAATGGATCAAGAGAAGAAAATAAGTTAGGGAATATGAAATTATATTACGTAACTATTGCTAATTTTCTTTTATTGCCACCCCAACAACACAACAGTTAGTAAATGTTTTCAAGAAACTTCTCTCTACCAAGATATATATATATATGCCGTAACACTTTAGACACCCTGTAAATCTCAACGCCTTATTTTACTATGACGCTCTGACAGTAAACTTGCTAATGGACAAAGGTTTGTTAAAATTGTACACTTTTTATTGTTATTAAAAAATTCAGGTTGTACGCAGCTGATGAGAACCAACAAAATAAGATTATTCTGCGCCAAAGTTGCTTCTTTCTTTGTTCAAATTTATAAAAGGGAATAATTGTATAAAATGATATTGCTAAAACTAGGTGAAGTAAAAAAAACTGTCTTTACCATGGTCGGAAAAGAGTGATAAATATTTCTCTCTGAATGCACAACCTGAGTCTTAACTCTTTAGTCAGTATGGCTTTGGTGATACGTAGTGAACTGGAACAATCGTGTACTTTTTTTCATCGTAAATAATTATAAAACATCATTTTCTTGGCCACTACCCACTGGGTGACAAGTGGTTGGACTGCTGAAAACTTTCTTACCTTATGGAATATAGATGGTTTCCGTCTTCTAACTAATTAATTAAAGTATGCCAATATTATGTGTATTGATATATATATATATAGTTTCCTTTAGTTTCCCAGTAGAACATAGGGACTGAACAGCACATCTTAGTTTAACTCAGTCCTGTGTAGTGCGTTTTAGCTGGCTTTCATTTCCCCTACACACATTTTTCTCCGTGTTACCCTCGAACAGCTACTCAATTAGTCATTTAACATGCGGGTTTCACGATCTGAAATGTGATGTCATTCAACGGTCTCCTCAGCATATATCTAATGTGTCTTCATTTCTTTCTGCATATTTGTTAGACGTTAGACTCTTATTAGGTCTGGTATCAGAATTTCCTGTACCTAATCCTTTCTGGCCATCTGATTTCCAGTACTGGGGAAAGATAGTGGCTGATGATATTCTCTAATAACTTGTTGGTAATGCCTTCAGAGGTTTCCATGCCAAGTCTCTGAACCATGCATAAACGATGGGTTGACATTAGTGTTGGATATTCAAATACTGTTCTTTATGTTCATTGCAGCATATATATATATATATACTTAAGTGTTTCACAGCCTGGTTGAACCCCATTATTGAGCATTGCGTTATGGAAGTAATACCGTAACGACAGAAGACAACGGCCAGGAAACAGATCGTTTATTGGGAAAATCAACAGATATTTATAGTTTTATCTACATTATTATTCGTTATTATCAGCAGCGAAACAACGTCTTCTGATTGATTGTTTTCTCGCTGAAAGTTATTCTGTCATCTCTTTGTGGCCATTTCTTTGAAGGCCAGACCATATATCTGCTAGTCGTATCCGCCCACGCGAAGTCTGTTGTGACTGGTTGTTGAGTTAGTTTTTGTTCTTGTTCTTTTTTCATAACCAAGATATGGGACGTAAACATTGACGTAAATTGTTGTCTATCAATTTCGGCTAGCAGAGAGCTCTCACCACAATGCTCCTACGAAATGTTAATCGAAATTTCAGTAAAATTTAAATATAGAGTTGTTGTAAAGCTTTTTTATAATTAAAAGCTTATGAATACCAACATTAAATGAAGTAATTATCTTAAACAAACGTCATTTTTTGTTTATATTATAGCCTCAAATGAGTATACCAGATATAATTATATGGATGTTATGCGGAGGTAAACGTATTGCCTATCATAGAATACCTGCACATGAAGTATTATATCACACTAATGAAGATTATCGTGGCATGGAATGTGGTATACCACAAACAATCAATTTAAAAGTAAGTCACCGTCTTCTTTTCTCTTCTTTTTCTTCTTACCAATAATTATTACCATTAATTGGTGGGTGGTGACAAACATTGGAATCCAGGATGCGCATTTTGTCCTATTTGGGACTCGTCATTGGGATGCACCTGCATTCTCCAGTCAGTCAGTGATGATGATCTCCCAGTGCACATAGTTTCAAACGCCAGCCAAAGCGTCATCCACTAGACCACTTGGGCCACGACAGCCACCTATTATGCAATGGGTCATATTAATTGTTTAATTTTTCAGACATCGTCGAAGTATCTGCACAAGAAGCCGACATTTCAACCTGAGACCGAGCACTTCAGTCAAATCAATCGGCGGTAAAATCTAAAATTAAATTAAATTATTACCATTATTGTTATTTGTTACTTACATAGTGAGTGAAACACAGGACTTCAGAGGCATATATCCATGCGGATAGTTTTATCAGAAGACGGAGATTATCTGAAAAGTTATGTGATGTATTTGCGCTATACATTTTGAACAATCTGATCCCTCATGCATTTACTTGTCAAGTCAATATATATGAAAAAGAATTAAGGGCAATTAAATTAAACAAAGTGACAAAAAAAGGATTTAAGAATGATTAACACAAACGTTTGGTAATCCAATCAAATAAAGATTACCGAAGTAGGTTAACAGTACTAATAATCTGTTTTTGAATACACAATGGAGAGGGGGGCTTAAGTTTATGAATAGCTATAGCCTCAGCGTATTTCAATAAGCGCCCTTGACCATTTCTATAGATGACCTTAAAGGCTGAGTTAACATCAGTCTTATCTTTCATGTCAATTAGATGTTTAGCTATACAGGAAGTTGATAATCTGCCACTTGCATCTATTGATTTTTCACAATTCCTTTGTTTTTTCGGACAATTTTTAGGATATGCTCCCCCACTCTCACATGCAAAGCACAATTACTCCTCCATATCTATGTGTTACCACAGACGCATTAAACTTGGTAAATGGTGTGGGATGTGACATAAACACTTGTGCACTTTTGAGGTTTGCAGTGGAGCATATATTTGGCTTTTCCGATAATTGCAAGCTGGGCTGCATAATAGGTTCTGTAGAACCTAGGGAGGAGAAATCGTGCTTTGCATGTGATAGTCGGAGAGCATATCCCGAAATGGTTAGAAACAAGAAATGAATTGTGGAAAGTCAATAGACTCAGGTGTAAGACTACCAAATTCGTGTAAAGCTAAACATCCAATCGAGATGAAAGATAAGACTGATGTTAACTCAGCCTTTAAGGTCATCTATAAAAATGGTCAAGGGTGCAGATAATCTCCCTCTTCAAATAACATTATCCTAATTTATAAAAGGGACTAACTGTTTCAAATATATATCCATTTGACTACATTCTCTGTGATCCCCTTCACCTGGGTTCACGACATTTCAAATGCTTTCATTCCCCCTCCACATGATCTTTTTCATTTCATCTGAAGATATCTTATTTATCGTTCCCTATCCAGATGTCATTCAAGAGCCAGTCTGGCGTGTAATGTAACTCAGTAGTCTCCTTAGTGTATGTTTAATCCATCTCTTCCTGCTTCTGTATACGTAAGGTTCACTGTACTGTCAAAGTTCCTTGTTACGTATTCATTTTTGACCATTTGAATATCATAATATGAAATATCATTGTAAATGTTCAGATATCTATTCATTTCTCAGATCCTATCTCTTCCCATTATACTACTGGTTTTCATTTGGTAAAATACATACACCCCACTATTATCATTGATAATAAATCCTTTAAATCATCCACCTACTTTCGCCTTCATATTACCCTTAATATTTATAACAAGTTTGTTGCTCATTTTTTTAATTTTTCATAAGCTAATTTGATGGGATATGATCTGTTTAGAGCTTCATAATAGATTGATATCAGTTAGAGAACCATTAAAGCTAGGGAGTAATGGCTAGCTCTTTCTTCCCACTTTGGGAATAATTGGCAGTAAGTACCCACTGGGTGTTAGAACCCAGGACCTTCAGGTTAAAAGGTGAACTTGTAAACCATTCAGCCACCGAGATCCTACCCAACCACCCATAAATTCAGTCTTCTACCAATTAGTGATTTTAGCGTGACTGACACTAGCGAATATAGTCCGTGGCGAGTATTTCCCCTCACTCCCTATCGGATGGCTCACATTGGTCACAACTTCTCACTAGAACTCCAGGTTACTTCGTTTTTAATCAGAATGAAATTGTTTTTCAAGAATTTATTTGTGGGGATTCGACCTGTTTCAAGTGTTGGTTTCGAACGATTCATTTGGTTTTAACTTATATATCAGTTAAAGTACCGGTGAAAACCAGGTTTAACAGGGCAGCTATTTCATCTTAGTTCGGAACTCTTCAGTAACACGCATTTGTCACCCCACTGGTGAACGAATACAGCACGTACAGGTTATGAAGCAAGACCTTCAGCCACTGAATCACTGGGAAGGAATCCAGGAGCCTATGAATTCTAACTTTGCTCAATTTGAGATGAATAGCTTCACCGTTAGCCAGTATCGTCAGCAAGAATTCGTCCTGACTACTGACTTGGTAAACCTCAACGGTTACGACTTTACACTTGAACTCCAAGCAATTTCATCCTGTAGCCCCAATTACTGGTAAGTATGAAGTTAATCTTCAAGTTTTAGTCTGCAATCAACTGTAGTAACATAATCATATTTCATTGTACAACTTTAAGATAAAATCATTTCGAATGCTAAACATTTCCTTTCTTTGATAACTCAACAAAATACTTGCTTACTTCTGATGTTCCTTGTATTCTACTGATAACTGTCTATCCTAAATGTTTTTCTCTCATTACAGAAACCTGTTTTACTTAAAGATGAAAATAAAGTCGAGTGGAAAATTCCAGCTCAAATACGTGCTGTCATCTGGTTCGGATTAGAGAAGGATAGAGCTGCTTGGACTGAATCACATGCTGAATCAAAACTTCAAGTTGTCGCAGAAACGGTACGTGCAAATCTTTAGAAAATAAACTACTTGTATATAAATATATGTATGCATACATAGTAGTATGAATTAAGCTTACGGGAGTTGCATGCACCTGAATCCATCACTTGCCTGACTCTTTATAAAGCTAATTTGTGGTGTGTGTGTGTGTGTGCTACGGACAAGATTTATAATGAGCACATAGCTGCTTATTGATAGGAAGTGGAGAAAATTGAAATCAGATTGAAAAAGTAACAAGAAGTTCAGCAAAGATGGCGATGTTTTCGGCGATTTCATTCCCAAAAGCTGTACAGTCGCATTTATATAGATCAGTTTACACGGATACAATTAGGATTTGTTTAATTCCACATAGTAACGAAGGTGATAATAATTTTCAACTTGATATGAAAGTTTGAAGTTATGAATATAGATTACAAAGGGCTTAGAGACAAGATTGCATAGGATTAGAAAGCAGTGACAACGTATGCAAAATTATTATTTGATAACTGGAGAAATAATTTTAAAGGTGAATAGAAGGTGATAATTATTTACAACTTGATATGAATTACAAGGGACTTAGAGACAAAAGTTACGCAGAAGTAGAACGAATTACGGATGTGAACGAAATGAGCATGGAAACAAATTGAAATCAAAATTTTCAACTTGAAATGTAAATCACGAGGAGTGAATATAGATTACAAGAGGCATAGAAACAAAAAATTACACGGGATGAGAATATAACTGTAAAATAGTTATTCTAAACGAACTACAAGTGTGATCAGGAGGAGCATGGAAGCAAACTTAAAATTTCTGATTTTATAACTGAGAGAAATGGGATGAATTGAATGCAGACAAAGAGAGAAAACTACACAGAGAGAGAGAGAAAAAAAACAAAAAAAACTGCAGGATAAGGGAACCTACTGAACTAGATCCATGGTAGTTTTAGAGGCTGGACTATAGTTTCTTTTGAACACATAGCTCCGGCTTTTTGATGCGCATGGCGAGAGCTTCTGCAGTACAAATAAGTTGGAAACACACTGCGTTCGGTAGATTTTTGTTTACTCTGTAAATGACTCTGAATGATGAGTCAGTTGAGATTCTGTGGTAGGTGTTGACGAGGTGTTCAGTTATTGCGCTTCTGACTAAACCAGTGCCTCCTCTTTGCAGCCATGCTGAATGATGTTCTCTAACACGTTTTGATAAGACCCGCATAGAACGACCTATGTAGCTAGCTCCGCAAGAGCAGGTGAACTGATATATGCACACTGAAGTGGTCATATGCAGAAGTCTGTCCTTCCCGTTGGGCCAAAGTAAGGGGTGGATAGAAAATATCACTCTTAGAGTTGATGCTAGAAAAGTCTCCTTCAGAGAATTGGAGATTCTCTTCCAAGAGTATCCAAGGGGAGAATCTCCAGTTCCCTGAAGAAGACTTTTCCAGCAGCAACTCTAAGAGTGATATTTTCTAGCCACCCACTACTTTGAAAAATTGAAGTCGTCATTTCCGGTCATAGGCTGCATTGGTAGGAGTGTTTATTCCTCAAATATGAATTTAGTTTATGTTGTGGACATGAAAAAATCTCATTAGACAAAGTTTTCATCTCAATGGTTAATCTGTCAAAACAATTTATTATTCACTAATCTAGTCAAATTTTAATGTGGTTAAAAAGGCATAAATAGTATGTCTCTTCCGTCAATATAAAAAAGTCTGTTACCAACTCTCTTATCTTCTGCCGTTGCAAAATTACTTGGTAGGAGGGTAAACAGACAGTAGTTAAGCTCAGTAAATCATTTATTTATGAAATCAATACGATTGCCATCACATGAAACGCTAGAACTTAAATACTATGGGTCATCTGATTCCAAACTAGCGCCGGAACAGATATGTGATTACCTTGTAACTTTAAGGTTTCAGACTTAAACTTCTGTTGAACTCTCAGCATTGACTGCTGGAAACTCCCCAGAAAAGGGAGCTGAAACACCCATCCAGTACCATTGTGTCTTCAGTCGTTTTTTTAAGTGAACTGTAATTAGATAATATTAGATGGTTGGAGGCGATCGGACACAGGAAGCCTTCCTTGACCTAGGTTTCGTGCTAGTTGGCATTCACCAGTCAGCAAGACGTAACTGCAACATTGAAGGAACCCATATCCCTTCTGAGATTCAAACCCGCGTTAACCAGTGCCGCCTGCACTCAGAGACGTTACAACTGAGCTATTCTGGCTAACGGTTGGCCTCCTGTAGGGTTGTAGTGGATACTTTGATTGGACACTAGTAAACAGTGTGAGTTGTCTAGTTTTTTTTGGTGCAGACTGAATTCTATCAGTCAGGTTTGCAATGTGGCCAACATTCTAGGTAGCTTGATGGTATTAGATAGTTGGAGGCAATCGACAGATACGCCTTGCTGACTAATGAGTACCAACTAGCACGAAACCTAGCTTAAGCAAGGTTTCCTACTGATATCCTGGAACCATCTAAAATCATCAAATCAATGTGCACTGTGATGGCGAGCTACCTAGAATGTTAACCACACTGCAAACCTGACTGATAGAATTCAGTCTGCATCAAAGAAAGGACTAGACGTATAACACTATTTACTACTGTTCAATCAAACTATGAACTGTAATTAGTCTTGAATTGAATTTTTGATTTTCCCGTCGATTGATTGGACCGAAGTGCTCGGTCTCAGGTTGACATGTCGGCTTCTTGTGCAGATGCTTCGACGATGTCTGGGTATTTAGTTAGTATACAATTGTTGGATGGTGGCTAGCAGTGGAATCCAGGATGCGCATTTCGTCCTATTTGGGACTCGTCAGCTGGATGTGCCTGCATTTCTCAGTGAGTGATGATGTTCCCATCGAGGCTCGAACCCAGTACCCATAGTTTCAAACGCCAAAGCGTTATCCACTAGACCACTTGGGCCACGAGAGCCACCTCTTGTGCGACGGGTCATATTAATTATTGAATTGAATTTTTGATTTTCCCGTCGACGGGATTCCACTGCTAGCCACCATCCAACAATTGTATGTAATTAGTCTGATTAGAATAATTAGAACTTCAGCTGAATAACATCTGTGTAAGTTGTGAACATATCAATCTGATAAGAAAAATCATGAGCAACATTACACATACAAACACGCTATTATGAACAGCCATAATAAATGAGTTCAAGAACAACTGTCAAACACTTTTGTACTATGCAAAATTGGTGAATACAATAACCCGAATAGTAAACTGATTAGTATGGTGTAAATATTTTTAAATCCTGCCAATAATGTCCACTTTTGTTTCACTGTCAGCTCAATGCACAAGCGTAAAACTCAAGCTTACAGTATAGTTGACCATTATAGGTGATGCATCAGAAGTCAAAAGTAGATCCGTGTAACTTTATTTCTCTACAGAAATAACTGAACTTATTTTTATTATTATTCCCTTGGATTCCGATGGGATTATAGGTCCTCGGTAGTAATGTCTCCACCTTGTTCTCTTCAGTTCTTTTCAGCTGGCCTAACGATTACCTACAAAATTTAATCACCTCCTCACACTATTCCTTTTATGTCATCTTCGAATACCTTCCCAGATAGTCACTCACTTTCTATTCAGGTTCCAATTGAGCGATGACCTGACGTATTTATATCAATCAGCGGTCTTCTCCACCTCTATTTCCTTCTGAATTTTTGAGCTGATAAATGGGGATCTTTTCTTGGATCAAACTGAATAAATAGTGATTCTCCAGCAAAACCATAATCTCGCAAACTAGTGGTGTTCATAAAATAAAAAGTAATTTACCAAAGTGTACGTCGGTGGCATAGCGGTTAGGTCACTCGCCGACCATGCATATGGTCCGGGGTTCGATCCCCGGCCACCGAGAGGCTAGCTGCATGAGGCTAGCTGCAAAGACAAACACTGCTACAGAAACTTCAAGCTGGCTCTAGCTTGAAGCCCTATGTTCCACTGGGAGCGTGAAGGAATAAAAAATTCTTTAAAAATTACCAAAATGCTAAATTATTTCTTTCTTCTTTTTCCGCCTACCCTGTTGTATTAAACACATATAGTATGAAAATCAAGCATCTATTGTTGGCAGTTGGGTGACTAAACGACCACCATTAACTCGTCCAGCATGGTCAGATAATACTGGTCGTATTGAATTAACTAAAGAATCGATTCAACTACCAAGTGGTTGGGAATGGATTGGTGATTGGTATGTTAGTCCAGAAGTTTCATTATTATATAAAAAAGTAAGTTTTTTTTTGTTTTTGATTTGTTATATTTTTAAAAGTTAAGCTTGTTTAAACCTATAGAAATGATTGTGTGATATTTCACAGTTTTAGGGTGTGTTGAAAATATGCGAAGGCTCGCTTAATCTTTCAATAAAGATATTATTATTATTATTATAGATTACTGTTCCCTTGGGTTCTCATTGGAACAACTAGCTTCAACAACACAGCTCCACTTTGTTCTATTTTCTGCTGTCCTCCTCAGCTGGGTCGACAAGTGCTCATAATCTTTCATCTCCTCCTCGAAGGATCTCCTCCATAGCACTCTCAGATGACCCTGCCAACACACATGGCATTACTTCATTTAGATTTATAATCCTAAGAATTCAGTTTTAAAGCGACCCAAAGCTAACTTTATACTGAGAGTCAAGATCTATCACTATCTTCCCTACGACCACTAAAACAATTAATTCATTGAACTGTGGTTGTAGTCGATTTTCAATAAAAAAGAGTATAAGTGTTTAGTGAGTGATTATATTCCTACATGCCTTACTTGTCATTAAATGTTCCTTTGTACGCATTTTATTTAAGCATAAGACTCACAGTGTAACAATCATTCAAGCTTACAATAATGCTGAAGTAAACCTAGCAAATTCTGAACAAGTGCTTTATCTATAGTGAGCGAATTTCGAAAAGACTTGATATTCCATAAGAAAAAAATATTACTCTGGGCTGATTTCCCAAATTACTTCTTTTTATTCAAGTCCCGAATCGGGGTCATGAGAAAAGAACAACAACAAGGCTTAACCTTGAGGAACTCATTAACCAATCATAGCAGACTTACCGTGTGCAAAATGATTCGCAGATATATGGCTTAACTTTCTGAGAGACGGTCACAAGTAGTACAGAAAAACCTTCAAAGAGGAAAAAACTAATCAGAAGGCATTGCTTCTCCGCTGAAAATAATGTACATAAAATCTATAAATATCTGTTGACTTTCTCAATAAACAATCTGTTGCACGGCACTTGTCTTCTATCATTAAAATATCACACAGATGTTGGAAATTCTCTGGAGTTTCACATAGATTATCACTTTCTTTGAAGTTGCAGATACATTTTGCTGATGAGTAGTAACAAGCACGAAACCATGGGTGGAGAGTGCCCTTCTGTCATTTAACATCAATTCGAAAGGTTGCATATAATTACTAATGTGTTGTGTAAAAAGACACTTAAAAGTCATACAATAATGTTGAACCATGGAAAGAATTCTCATGGATCTAGATGTGACTAGTTAAATTCAGTTCTGTTAGTAGAAATCATGAATCTCCGTTACTTCATTGAACCAAATCTCTAGTGTTATTAATTAGGGAAGAAATAAATATCCCTTCTAAAGTCTTGAGAGGTTGTTTTCAAATTCAATAACAGTGTTCAATAAAAACAAGATTTATGAAAAAAAACAAATTCGAACTGTCTGGCAGGCTAAAAACTTATAGCCGTGCAACAGTACTTGTGTTTCTGTGAAATCCTCAGACATTACTGAAACATCCGCACTAAGAGCCACCATGTCAACAAAGATGGAACATAATCAACCGGAAAATCTAAACTGAATTAAAACTGACAATTACTGCAGAAGAGATGGCTCTCGTGACCCACGCTTTGGCGTATGAAACAATCGGTACCGGGTACTACTCTCAATGGGAAAATCATCACTCACTCACTAAATAACTGGGAAATGCAGGTACATTCAGTGACGCGTCCCGAATAGAACGAAATGTGCATCCTGAATTCCACTGCCAGTAACCATCCTTTAAATTACTTCTAGTTTCTGTAAATTTGTTAAATTATACATTGATCCACTTTACTGATAAACAATAGGTGAATTATTACTGAAGTTAACAGGATCTCTTTTTCCCAATTAATAATAATAATAATAATAAGGAGAAGAACTATTTTATTCTGGATAGAAAATATTTACACACTATACTGAATTCTCAGAATAATTTATTCCATAATAAATGGTTTACGTCAGTGGCATAGCGTAGAGTGCTCGCCTACCACGCATGTGGTCCGCGGTTCGATCCCTGGTCAACAACGCGCTCCTTCACCTCGATAAGCCAGTAATAAGACTGATAAAGAGGGAAGATTGGACATGAGTCTAGCAACCTCATCCTGTAAAAGTGATCACCACTGCTACAGAAACTTCAAGTCTCTAACTTGAAGCCCTTTGTTCCACTCAGAACGTATAGGAATAAAGAAAGAAAGAAGAAGAATATATGGTCCTCATTCACAAGTTTCAAATAAAATAACATTTTATGATGTATCATGTGATGCAGTGCTGTTAGATCTGAAGCATAGACTGATCCATTATGATGTTTTTTCTATTGTCTGTGAGAAGTGTCCACTAGTGTTTTGAAAGTCAATTAAAAATAATATATGAGAGTACATTTTGAGACTGAAAGACATAGGTGAAATGCTAAGACGATAAGAACTAGGGAAAATACGGTGCATGGTTTTTCATGGAAATTTAAGAAAAGACATACACAATTATATGAGAAAGTGTGTTCCAATAATATAACAATCATGAATAAAAAGAAGGTACTCAAAATAAAACATGGTTTCTGATCATTCTGTACGTCGGTGGCACAGTGGTTAGGACTCTCGCCGACCATGCACATGGTCCGGGATTCGAGCCCGCACCGACGCACATCTGATATCTATGGTCGGCCTGCAAAATTTGGGCTACCGATATCCATGCTGAAAATTCCATGCTTGTACCGAAAATACAGTGTGGAATCAAGCTGTAAATAAAAAATAAAAAAAATACAATCTGCCCTGAGCCATAATAGTTTTCAAATATGCTGAAAGCTGATTGGATAACTAACGGTCACATAATTTATACAATTCGAATTCTGATTGGTAGACTTTCAAGGCAATCAATATTCTCACCAAATACATGAATAGTGTATTAAAATGATATCTATATTTTCCTCTAAATTTAGGATGCAGGTAAAACAAGTTTTGTTGAAGAATTATTTTACAATGAATCTCGTACTCCAACAAGTCCATGGAAAGCATCTGAACCACCATATACAGATGCACAAGGTGAACCAAAATGTGAACCAAATTATGTTGAATTACCAGCTGGTTGGACATGGGGTGATGAATGGAAAATTGATTTTAATCGTCCATGTGATGAAGATGGTTTTGAGTATACAATTGAAGCAACTACTGGGGGTTATGTAGCCTCTGAAAAGCTATATCATATGTTCCGTAGACGTCGATTAATACGTACACGTATACTTGGTGAAATTGGTGTACCTGTCAAACAAGAGGTAAGTATTTAATTTCCAAGTTAGGATCTTTTATATTACACAATAATTGTCATCCATCTCTCTGTTGTATCTTAAAAAAACTAAAATATAAGTCTTATTTTCCTATTTTTACAGTTTAATTCAGAAATGAAAGTTCTTTTTGAGGCATTCATGTTTCGTACTCTGCTGTGTTTATTCACAAGTTTGACTTTGATATTCAGTTGCATAACTCAAACAGATGAAGGGTTAATTATTCCATTGACCGTAAAACAAAAATCTGAAAATGGGTTTTTTCTGAAAGACACGGGCATAAAAAGACACAAACATTCAAATATAGACAGAGGCAAGAAAATTCTGGCTATATGACATAAAAATTCAGTAATGTTGATAGGTAGAAAAGTTGATGGCTTTGGAAGAACAGGTGAATGTAGTGGGCAAGGTTATCTAAACTGCATCATGCTATGGCTAGTCAGATATAACAAGCTATCAAGTAATTCAGAAGAGGGTAGTGGGGGACTACTGACTAAGTAGTAACCATATTTTCCGGATGTTTTGTAAAGCTTTCTTTATCTATTGAACGATGAATCTCTTTCCGTGTGTGTACGACACGGTTTCCCGCTTCACTTATTATTATTATATTATTATTGCTCCCTTGGGTTCCTAGTGGAACATAGGGCTTCAACTGCACCTCTCCAGTTGCTTCTAACTTCTGCTGTACTTTTTCACCTGCACCCATGTCAGTCCATACTGTTTCAACTCCTCTTCACACGATCTCCTCCATGTCACCCTTCCACTGACATCTTACTCGCCGCTTCCCTTTCGGCCTGGTTCCACTCGAGCGATGGCCTGACGCGCGCGCGAAGTCACCTAGCGGCGGTCTCCTCAGCGAGTGTTCAATACACCTCCACTTTCTCCTGCATATTTGTTCGTTGGCGATCGGTTCTTGTTTTGTTTGTTCCCAGCCATAGTTTCCTGTTGGTGATTATTTCCGGTCATCTTATCTTCATTATAGGGTGGAGACATTTGTTGATAAAGGTCTACAACAGGCTGTTGGAAATATTCTTTGTGACCCGCCCGCCAAGTTTCTGATCCGTATAGAAGAACTGACTGACTTGACGTTGTTTGTATTGAAAATCCTACCGGATTCTGTTGTTGATGGTGGCTGAGTGACGAAGATTTCCAGATTAGATTGATTTCAGGTTGATGAGGGAATGTGTTTCTCGTCTTCCCGATTCTCGTTCGATTTGACATCCCCGTCCGTTCCGACTACCTGTAGTTGAGACAATGCTTCCTCCCTAGATAAGTGAGTGAATGAAGTAACCCGCTTCACTTACCCACTGTTAAATCAAAGTTTTAAAAACAAAATTAGTCTTCAACGCTAGTACCAGTTGTCAATCTACCGTCAATCACGCTGCCTCTAATTACCAGTTATCAATGTAGGTGAAACTATTTCCCCATCTCTTATCAACAAAACATCAAAACTCTCATAAATAATCCATATTTATTCGTTAATACTGCACCTGATCACCTTTTCTCGGATTCAGTAGAGAAGTAACACAACGAATATGACAGATTATATACGTGATTGTACATCATGAGATTGGTATCGATTCTCTGCTGAATGAATCATCTTTTATATGACTATATCATTTTACTTAATACACAGTAAAAGAATAAATACACAGCAGTGTAGCTATTGTTCACAACATTAATAAGACGAAATATAACGCATCTTACAGTATTGTTGTATGGAAAAGGAACATTTTAAATCTTTTAAGTGGAATTGTGAATAAAGCAGGAATTTCCAAACACACTCGTGGACAAATTCTACAAGTTGAAGGACCCTATTGACTTAATCAAATGAAATAACTTAATCTGCAAAATACTTTTGAAATGGCTAAAAGATCAGCTTACAAAGAAATGCTCGCCAGTAATTCAGTACTCATCAAAACACTCACTCACGCAATATGTTACAACATAGCTACAGTTTCAAAAAACTGGTTGGTTTTATTTCTTTATGTTCCTAGTGGAACATAAGGCTTCAAGATAGAGGCTTGAAGTTTTGGTGTCAGTGAAGTTTCTCTAAGAGATGAGGCTTCTAGCCTCATGCCCAACCTTCCCTCTTTACCAGTCTTATTACTCGCTTATTGGGGTAAAGGAGTGCGTTTTTGACCGAGGATCGAACTCCGAACCCCACACGTGGTCGGCGAGCATTCTACCGCTGCGGCACCGACACTTATTCTCAAAATAATGTAATTAAATAGAGGAAGACGTTAGTCACTATGCCAAACATCAATAGTAGAAATGACATGATACCGGAAAAAATAATAAAATAATATATAAACAAAACTTTGAAAGTTATATCAGCGTCTTGTCGTGACGACGACGTGCAATGAATTTCGCCTATAATATCATTATTGAAACACATGAAATGATTTATTGAAGTATGGTTGGAAGTAAATGTAATTATGAAGATTGTAAGTAAAATTGCGAATTTTATTTATGTCGTCAGAAGTTCAGTTAGGTAACTAGCCAGAAATCGGGTGGTTTGTACTGACACAACTGTCTGAGCTGGATTAAACCGGATACCTCATTGATACACTGAACCCTAAACAAAAGAAACAATCGATTGCAGTTTAGATCACCCAGATCTGGCCAGGAAGCACTTATCTCAACCAATCAGTAATAGATAGTTTTGAACCTCTTATAACCAGTAAGCAGTAATCCTGGTAAAGAGCACATATTCAACGTGAGGCTATTAACCCTATTCCGTAGAATAACAACACTACCACCAGCAAAACTTCAAAGCACAAACTTGAAGTTCTTCATTCCACCTGAAATGCATTGGTGTAAAAAGGATTTTCAAAAAAAGGCGGGAGCAGATTGGAGAACTTTATTATAAAATTTTCCCCACTCCTTTTATTTCTTTTTTTCTTGTTTGAATTCCATTTTGTATGAATCGTATTTCTGAAGAGGTATTCTTTACATCTTCTAAACAGTTAACAACATTTTGTTGTGGTTTTCGTCTCTGAGCTGGATAGTTAATTTGCGAAGCTTTCATTGCCCCACTAGGGAACATCTTCAGCGCGTACTTCATTTTGATGAAGTGAGCTTTTAGATTCATCATCTCTTCTGGTGACCTTGGACGTGATTGGTTGTTTTTGTGTGTTTTCACACCTTCTAGGTTACTTCTACTGGAATTCATTGTTTCTTTGACTTGAACTCTGACCCTTTGTGTGTGTGAGGTTTCTTTCTTATCGGTTGATAAATTTTGTCTATCTCGATGTGTCTATTGATTGATGATTCACTGGAATGCCAAGCTTCTAAAAATTCTTCAACATTCCTGTTGTTTCCTCTGTCTGATATTGGATTGTTGGTTGTCGCAGTCAAATTGATTTCCATGGTTATCTGTATGTAGTGATATGAGGGAGTGGATTTCATGTCTTTTGACGGCTAGGTTGTGTTCGTGGATACGAAGACGAAGGGGACGTCCACTTTGGCCAATGTAGTGTTTTTCACAGTTGTTACAATTTATTGTGTAGATGATGTTGCTTTTATCTTCTTTCTTTGTTGAGGAGTCTTTTGGTTGAAAATGAACTGAGTGAAGTGACTTTGTTGGGTTGTGTCCGACGTCAATTCCTAGATGTTTGAAGAGTCTTGTAGTGATTTCTGTGATGTCCTTTATATATGGTAGAGCGATTTTCCTTGTGCTTTGTTGGGGGCCTTTAATTTGATATGTTGGCTTGAGGGTATATGTCTCTTGATGAAATTCCGTGGATATCCATTATCAAAGTCAATTGCGTGAATTGATAATAATAATAATAATGTGTAAAACTTTGTTAGAAGACCTTTGAAAAAAAAATCTACTGAATTGCTTATATGTGTCAAACGAACGCTTTACAATATCAGTTTGTCATACCCTCAAATTCTGGGGACGTTTCCCTGTGGTATTTTATATCACTCTGAGGATTTTAATGTTGTGTGAATACAGTTAGAAAACGAATACCACATGGTTTGTATGTGTGTAATTGATGCTTTAAACGATGCTGTAGTATTGTATGTATTGAGTACTCTGTTATGATTATCTGATTTAGATGATCTGCATGGAATAACTATTTTTTGTTTTGTTTCATCATTTCAGAGTACTTCTTTAACCCAAGTGTAGTTTTAGAAGTTTCGCAAATATCCTTTAGTTCTCCTTTCTTTTTATTTATTATTATTGTGTATCTTTGTGGAGTACTCACCCTCAAAAACTAGCAGCAAGTGATAATTTTGCACTAATGGATTGTAAAAACATACACTTTGATTGATCACTAGGCGGCAACTAGTGTCATGCTTCTAGGCCTTCATTTGATGCAGACTGAGCTGCCTCAGTCTAGTTTGCAATGTGTTCAGCATGCTAGACGGCTGGACATCACGGTGTACTGTGAATTAATCTTAGATAGTTGAAGACAGTCGGAAGAAAGCCTTCGACCTATGTTTCATACTTGCTGCTGGCACTTGTCTGCAAGGCATATCTGTAGTCTTAGAGGAACTCACATCTCCCTTGAGATTATAACCCCCATCACCTAGTACTGCAGTCAGAAACGTTACCACTGAGCTATTCAGAAGCTCACAACTGACCTCTTGTAGGAGTGTAATGCATACTTAGATTCATCACCAATTTCGGTTCGAATCTGAGAATGGACAAAAAACATTTCTTCAAGTGACAAGTGATAAGAAGCACGAAATCTTGGCCTAAGGATTCCTGCCGATTGCCTCCAATCATTTGAAAGTGTAATGGTGTAAATTTCAAGTGTTTATTCAAATGCGTTCTTCAATTTCAATGACTTTCTGACTGTTATCAGTTTCTAGACGCACTTATCTCAAAAATTTTCACAAATCTAATAAACCAAAAGTGGAATTTGTTGAAACATACACACAGAAGCATTACACAGGCTTCATTTGAGCTAAGATCTTCATTTATGTTCCAGTTAAGTTCTTTATCTAATAGTCATTTGACAAGTATTGATCTTTGTTCAAGTTATCAATCTATCCGACTGAAGTGTGACTCTCTTCTACTGCGATTGTTTTCCCCTTTTTCTTCGATATGTATAAATTGATTTAACATTTTTCACCTCATAGGTTCTAAGACAAGTGATAGCCCACGAGCAAGTAAGGTTTCCTGTTTTGTATCTTAGTGTATGTATGTGTGTAGGTAAATGTTTCTTTTTTGACAAGGTGGATATATACACTCTGTATCTATGTTTGTAGGTGTGTATGTATGTATGTATGTATGTGTGCGTGCGTGCTTGCGTATCTATGTTTAGATGTGTTTATCGACAAAATGTTTATTATTGTACTAACCTACTTTTTTTTAAAAAAAAACTGGTTTTACCCTATAATTGAAATTCTCAATACTTCATTTTGCAATAATATTTGTCTAACGCTTGTGATTTATCTTCTCATGCAAAATAATTAAAACACCCAACTGGTAGCTGAGCATATGCACTGTTGACAAAGGTCGTATAAAGATGAACTAGCTTGTATTGGTGTTCACAAGACTTATCATTTTCAGATTAGAGGATTTGTGTAGCTTTTGGATGAAATTCAATCGTCAGATTTTTGTCACAAACTTGTCACACTTGTTTCATCTCTCTCTCTCTCTCTCTGAGACTCTTCATCAGTGCTCACCCAAAAGCACTCTAGAGATCGAACCTTGAACCTTCACGTTACGAGAGTGACCTCGCTGACCATTCCGACACTTGGGCTAGAATTCAGTTGAACCTGAATTATAACCTTTTCAGCTCGTCACATTAGCTTTGCCTTCACCAGTAATTTCGGTGGGTATCAATTTCATCTGGCAATGGCGGAACCCACTGGTCATAACTTCCCACTGAAGTTTTAAGAAATGTATCCAGTAGTCATTAATGAGCTGGTGGCCGTTATTCAAATTATAGGATCCATTTTGGTTAATCATGGAATTTACTTTAGGATCAAAAGATTATTCGCACAAACAGTGTAACTTATTGTTTATTTTTCTAAATAACAGACCTGATTACTCTAAATATGAATAACAGAACCAGTAACGAGTTCCTAAAGCGTAAGGATTTATAGGTCCAGTTATAAGACGTGAAAGGAGTGGAACTGTGCCGAGGATTATTGAGTAGAGACTACAGAGAAGGTATTGTTTGTAGTGGAATCTACAAATCGCATAATCTAAATATCAGTCTCTCTCTACATGAATTTCCCCAAGTTCCGACAAGATGTCTTGATCTGTGGAGTCCACTATGTTAAGGTGAAGTAGATGACCAACGATGCCATTGGTTTACTGAAAACATTATATCATGAAATGACAGGTCACTAAATCCTATCCCAATTGGCTAAATTGATCATTTAATAACGTGAATATCCCAGGTTTTATCCCTAGTGGAATCAACGGTGCAAAATGCTGTAGAGCTCCAAAGTAGAATGATATAGGTATTCAGATCATCTTGGTGTTCAATGATTCTCTATTTTTTTATTGGTTCATCCCTGTAATCTACACTGTAATACAGAAATATGAAAACATGAATCATAGGAATTAATAAAAAGACGGTTGAAGCGAAGAAAATTTCACTTTTCTACGACATAATCAACTAGGCCGTACTTCCGTGTATTTATTTATGATAAATCGGTGGGAAAGTTTCAGAATAATTTCCCATCAAAGGTTAAATTAATAAAATTACAATTATGAATTAAAATAGCATAATAAACAAGCTGGGGGACAGATAAAAACTCAACCAAAGTAGCGCCATAATTACTGAGAAGACTGACATATTGTGCAATTAGGGGATAGAAATGCGGAAATAACAAAAGTAGGCAGGATGTTTGGATAAGAAATCCAATGAGATCATAACTAATGTGATGAATAACTGTTTATGCAATTAGGGGTTAAATATGTGGAAATAGTAAAATGACAAAATAAACACGAAGTTCAGATATGAAAATATGGTAGTGTAAATAGGGACTAGCAAAAATTTAAAAATACCATGAATAAACAGGAAGTTTAGATAAGAAAGGAGATGGGATGGTCATTACTAAAACAATGACCTGTTTATGATGGCCATGGCCGGGACAAGGGATGGATGTATTTCTTTTGGATGCATAGTGGGGGGGGGGGGGTCGAGCTTTTGGATAGCTAGTGCCTCGACTATTCCCAGATGTCTTAACTTTACTCCCTATGATAAATTTGATCGAATCTTGTATATTATTTTAAAGGATTTCTCAAAAATGGCGTTGAATATCCTGAATTTACCAGATGTGCTGTCACTGAACGATATACACATTTTCGACCTCCTTTTACTAATCAGGCTGGATAGTGTTCCAAGTTGGCGCATGATACGGCCGATGTACTCAGCTCCGCTGTCTAATCAATTAGTACATTAATACGTTACTAAATACTAAATACAATCGCATCTACATTATCAGTAAAATGAATTATCTAATATGTAGTGATGCATGAGGATTTACACATGAATAAATAATCGTCACTGGTGAATAACCATCTTTATGTCATAGTCGAATTGGTTGGATTCATACAGCACAGGTTTTAGGAAAACTTCAAGGAAATCAACCCCTGAAGGTGATGCCAGTTTTGTTGACATACAACTCTCACAATCCACTTATCGTTGTCTGAATCGTCTTGTCATATAACATGTTCAACTTAATCTCTTTTTGTCTTAACAAGTATCTAATATGTTTTGGTGTCTATTATACTATTGGAAGACAATTGTTTATTCTAAATTAACACACACACACAAACACGTAGACACACATACACACAGAAACATACGCACACACAGACACACATAAATACACTTACATATCAAATAATATCATTTTGTGCATCATCGCAATGATCTTACTAATGTGCCAGTGTTACTAATCATTTCTACTGTGGAGTTGTTGTGTTTCATCATGCGTCTAGGTAGACGATAATTAGGGGAAACAGGTTTGATTAAATAAGTTGACATCAGTTAAAGAAACATTGTAAAAGCTTGGAGTACTGAACAGATGTTTCGTCCTAGATTGTGGACTCTATACAGGAAGTTGCCTGGAGTTCTAAAGAGGGGTCATAAACAGAAGGATCGACCAAATCGGACAAGAGAATTAATGAACTGGCCACTGGATGATAGAGCCGAATGGCTGAATTGTCTACACGCTCACCTTGTAACCGCAAGGTCCTACCTGGGTTTGAACTGTCGTAGATGCTTACAAGTGAAGAGTCATGAGCCAAGACGAAACACCTGTCCAGTACTCCACTGGTTTCCTAATAGTTCTCTAGATGATGTCTACTCCTGATCAAACCTACACACAATTAAATCCCTGCAAAGTAACAATTTATTCAGAACAAAATATTTAGAGCAAACAATTGTGGTTTCAATAAATTCTTCTTCTTCAAGCTCTACAATTATAAATTCATTAATTTAAGCACAAAATAGCCAGCCAGCCAGTAAAGACAAATTAAAATCATATCAGAAAGTGTATTGTGGAACAAGTATACGATGAGATGGGACTGAACAATAGTCAGTTAGTTTTCTAATATGCATGGTCAGTGAGAACATGGGGCAAAATGAGATGATATATATACATATATATATAGTCAACAGAAAATACAGGTTTCAAGAGTGAGTGTAATCAGGGTGTGTGAGACAATATGTAAATAAACCAAGGAATGGGGCGGTCTAGACTTATGTTCAAGGTTGAAAATAACAACAATAAGAATGATTGTAAAATAATAACGATGATGTGGTGTAAAATTAAATGCACTATTGGTGAATGATTGTCAAATAATAATAATGAATATAATGAAGTGGAATTAACAGGATTTTGTAAATACGATAGCAAGGTAATAAAATCGTAAGAAAGATCATGAAATCATAAAACCTGGAAAATGAACGTTTGTCAATGAAACAGAGGAATAGAAGAAGGAAAAGAAAAGAAAATTGTGAAAGGAATTTCTAGTGTTAATGGAGGATTTGTTGGCTTTATTGTAGGCCAAGGTAAACATAGAGGTTGAACATACTTCTTCTGTATGCAAAGGGATGGTCTTCTGGTATTAATTGCAACTGCTCTCTCATTTTGTCCCATGTTCTCACTGACCATGCATATTAGAAAACTAACTGACTATTGTTACATCCCATCTATCTTAAACTTGTTCCACAATACACTTTCTGATAGGATTCTAATTTGTCTTTACTGGCTGGCTGGCTGGCTGGCTATTGTGTGCTTAAATTAATGAATTTATAATTGTAGAGCTTGAAGAAGAAGAATTTATTGAAACCACAATTGTTCGCTCTAAATATTTTATTCTGAATAAATTATGGGAATATTCAGTTAACAATTGATCATTGGAGGATATCTACACAATAACAGAGATTTACACAAACAGTGTAACAAGCCCTAATTTGTTGGATACAACTTATTCTCAATTTAATAAAGTCACCATACTCCCTGAAGAAAATCAGAGACAGTGTTTAAATGTCAATAAACGGAGTAATTATTAGTCATACTAATGGTTTAAAATATAAACTTAGACATGTGAAAGTGTTTCTATGTCATTCCAGCTATTAGATGTAGCGCAATTTGTAAGGAATAAGAGATGTTTACGTAGTATTCTTGATCAAAGTTCAGCAAAAGCTGATTTTCCAAGAGGTTTCGTCTATGTTGAAATCTTAATCTGAGTTACTCACACATATGCACACAATCATATGAAGTAATCTTACAAGTTTTAAGAACAACAATTATAAGTTTTCAGTTTCTCTGACAACATCAAACACTTTATTCCATTCGATAAGGAGATTTAAAGACAAAAATACTGGATCAAAGATAAAGAGATCCACTTACTTTAAGTTTGACGAGTTTAATATTGTCATCAGCTTTGATCGTTTACAAATACTGAATTATCAGGTACTGGTTTGCAGGGATTTTATTTGATTGGTTGGAGGATTTCATCATGGGCTGACATTAGTTAGAGAACCATTGGAAAATCTGTGAGTACTGGACAGCTACTTCGTCCTAGTTTGGTACGCCTCATGAGTACGCATCCACTGCCAGGGTTCGAACCCAGGACCTTCTTGTTACAAAGCAAGCCCGTAGCCCATTAGGCCACTAGGTTCGGATGTTGGTGGGTGCGTGCCAGTGAAGAGTACCAAACTAAGACGAAACAGCCCTCCAGTACTCTTAAGTTTCCAAATGGTTCTCTAACTGATGTCAGCTCATGATGAAATCCTCCAACCAAGTACTAAATTCATATCATTGGCAACCAGTAGCCCCAGTTACACGATGGATTAAGCATCTGTCATACGTGTAATACACAACAGACAGATATAACTGAATGTACTTTTTATTTTCTTCTGACCAAAAGTGGTAAACATTGAATCTGTTTTCTTTCAAGAAGTTTAGAGCTTACTGATCATAAAGATTTCAGCCTTACTATGAGTTCATTTTTGCCACTTATACAGATAAATAAGAATTTGTCATTCGATTTGGAATACTCTCTTTATTCATTCTCTTAGAAAACACTTTTAAAGAGAAGAAATAATCCTTGGTTCCGTCTAACCGGGGAACAAAATTCTTCTTGGACATTCGGTTGACTGACCAACTGACTGAGTTTTCACTAGAGAACTTTACACAAAAGCTGTCACCCTATATTTACCACACAAAGGTAGAGAGAAAAATTCAAAAGAAATATAATCAACAGAAATGGAGAAAAACGTGGACTCAGGGGGTCAAGGAGATTGAAACAGATGATTTTGATTCGTGTGACCAAGAGTCACTAACCATTGGTTCTTAACATCTCGTGAATCCTAACCAGATAGCCTATACCTCCATGCTTTGACTAAACCAGTGGTCAGTGACTTCATAGGATGGATGATGTTGGGTGTTGATTTGACCACACCTAACTGTTTTCCAACTCAATCTCATGTCAGCTAAGATTGCTACATGGAGAATGTGACGGTTTGACACACACACGACATATATCTTGGACATCTTTATTTAATGTAGCTTCACAACCCCATCAGCTTGCTTTCCCTCATTATCTAAAACTCTTACCGCCTAACCTCGGTACTAATCACCATATTCTTCCACTTAACAAAGGAGACAGAACACAAAGATCTCTGGTCAAAGACAGCTAGCAACCAGCTCATAAGGATTGACATAACTTCGCAAATTTAGTGAAGTGGTCAACATGCTCAAACATTTCACTACCTATCTTTTAACTAGTATTTGGTACGTATAAGTCATGTAGTATCACCTTGCACATGAAGGGGGTAAACAGCATGCCATACACTAAATGATATCATCCACATACTCTGAGTCGGCGAGACATTTATCAGACACTGAAAGGAACTTCGTTTCAGCAAAAGAAAGTCTGCACTTCCATCTAAAGTATTTTCAAGCGTGATACAAAACTTTTTGAACTGAACGATATATATCATGTGAAATACAAAATCCATTCAGATAACTTTTCAAAGTTTTTTAACTTGTTGGTTTTACACCAATTCACTCATAAAATTATTATTTTATTCACTAGGTAGTATAATATTCATTAACTATAGCAGCCAGCCTAACCATTAGCTTGTTGAAAATATTATTTTCGCTTTTATTATTTAACTACTTATTCATATTATCAAGTAGTTTGCCTTTTCTTTTTAAAATTATTCTATCATGGCTAATATCTGTTAACATTAGTAAGTTGTTCAACTCTACTGGTTACTATTCCAGTTTTACTCTCCTTATTATCATTATTTAAATTTTATAGGAAGCCCGTTTATCCTTATTAGTAAGTTTTCCAGTGCAAGTCACTAAACTCCACTAACTCAGTAATAATAATTAATAATAATAACAAACATGTTTGTTTATTATTATGGTTTCGATGAGGTGAATGCTTGCAGGAAAATAAACGAACAAAAAAACAATAGAAAATGTATACCACATATACCCTGCTATATTTGTTTTTTTCCGGCTCCGAACACCTCAGTGGAGTATGTCAGCAATAGTTAACAGCATAACCAAAGTATTCATTTTGGAAAGAATACTGCTTATAAATATTTAATTATTATATAATCATACTATGTGTAATAATAATAATAATAATTTTTGCTTTATTCCAAAAACAGTACTAATGATAGAGCAAGGAATTTTCAGCATTCAGTACAATATTCCATCTAATTTACTCAAAAACGACAAAAAAATTAAAAATACACATTACATAATAGTAATAAAACGATTGTTATAGCAGCTACATAGCAAAAAACTATATGCCATACGGTGAAAAATATGCATAAAGTACAAAATTGTAGTAATAATAGTAATACCAACTATACATACATGTATGTATAAAATGTATATATATATATATATATATATACGGCAACCAACGAGGGAACAGGCATAAAATGGACTGACACAAAAGACTTGGAGGATCTGGATTTCGCCGATGATATATGTCTGATTTCCCATAAACTGGAAGATATGCAAGTGAAAAGTAACAAGCTGGCAGAAAAAGCATCAAAGATAGGACTTCACGTGAACATAGAAAAAACAGAGATGATGAAGATTCCTAGCCAACATCAACAACAACAACAGACAACAATCAGCATAAGGGGGAAGAACCTGAAAGAAACAACCTCCTTCACCTACCTGGGAAGCATCGTTTCAACTACAGGCGGAACTGACGAGGACATCAAAGCCAGAATCGGAAAAGCAAGACAAGCTTTCATTACTCTCAAATCTGTGTCGAGGTCAACAGCACTCAGCATCAAAAATAAGATCCGGATTTTCAACTCCAATGTGAAGTCAGTGCTACTATACGGATCAGAGACTTGGCGAGTCATAAAGAGCATCTCAAACAAACTTCAGACCTTCATTAACAGATATCTTCGCTCAATACTCGAGATCAGATGGCTAGCCAGAAAAGATCAGCAACAGGGATCTCTGGGAGCGAACCAAAGCAGGAACCGATTGTGGAACAAATAGGCAGAAAGAAATGGAGATGGATTGGCCATACGCTGAGGAAACCATCAAGTGACATCACTAGACAAGCCCTCGAATGGAACCCGAAAGGGAGGCGGCGAGTTGGTCGTCCAAGGGTGACTTGGAGGAGATCATGCGAGGAGGAGATGAAAGCATGTGGACATACCTGGAGCAGGGTGAAAAAGTTGTCAGAAAACCGAAGGCAATGGAGGTGCGCAGCTGAAGCCCTATGTTCCTCTAGGAACTAAAGGATACAATAATAATAATGTATATATATATATATATATATATGTAACGAACATCACTGCTCATCTCGCGTCTCTTTTAAATAAAGATCCATGATTGACTGAATGTTCAGTGGGTGAATTAAAACAAAATTGAATTGGACATTGAATTCTCAAGTGTCATACGTTTATACAATAATGATTGTTGTGTTTAATTAAAGGTGTTTATATATATATACACAGTTTGTGTGAAATGATATATTCTTTCATCATTCTTGTATTCCTTAAATGTATTAACCTATAGTATTATATGTGTGTGTCATTTTACCCGGCATTTATTCAATATTAAAGAGTAACGCCTCTGTTAACAACGAATTGATTGGGGCTTATTTTACGAAATTACAAACAGTTACAAAGAATTCTAAATAGCAAGTTTTTGAAAAATAATTTCCACTTGGTAATTAAGTATACGCTGAAGGTTCATTGGTAGAACAATCTCAAAACACAAATGTTGTCCGGATTCAATTTCCAGGAGGATACATTGCTAAACCGGTAGAAAGCTTGGAGGAAAACACGGAGGGTTTGTCATTGTTTTAGCAACCGTACTCTGTAGAACAATAACTCCGCCACTCTTGGAACTTTATAGCTAGTAGCCTGATGTTTCAATGGCAGAGTAAGGAATGGAGAAACTCTAGGCACAGTAAAAAATATTTTTAGTTACTATAATACAACTTCTGGCAACTTTAATCTTCTTCTGGAGTGTTTTTTATCCATTGTTGACCTTCCAGTATTAATTATAAGTGAAATGTTCAGTGAAATTCTTTTTTCCTCGACCTGGTAGGTTTAAGCATAGATTGATATACAAGTACTCTTGCTCACTGGAACAAACAAAGACTGAACTTTTTCAGAGAAAGTATAAAGAAAGACTGGAAGAAGTAACAAGTTTCATTGCATTCTATGTGGTCACCGTCCGTTGAGATCCTGTCAGCAAACTCTACCTTTGATTGTATCATCAACTGACAAAAACTGAAGAATCATTGAGAACTAATCTGTAATGATATATATATGCACCATTGTAGTGTCACTGCTCTCATCAGTATACTTTGTGAAACATCACATGTACAGGCATATAGAGGTAAACCTGTTATTATTTATTGTTATTGTTCCCTTGGGTTCCTAGTGGAACATAAGGCTTCAACTGCACGTCTCCACTTGCTTCTATCTTCTGCTGTACTTTTCACCTGCATCCATGTTAGTTCATACTGTTTCAACTCCTCCTCGCACGATCTCCTCCATGTCACCCTTGCACTGACGACCCACTCGCCGCTTCCCTTTCGGGCTCCCACTCGAGGGTTTGACGCGCGATGTCACGCAGTGGCCTCCTCAGCGAGTGTCAAATCCATTTCCTGTAGTCAATCAAATCGTTACAGACAGCTCTACTGATTAACCTGTTTCGTACTTAACGCATCACAGTGAATAAAACGCGATGTGCAGCTTTCAACAACTTCATGACTACCAGTAAGAAGTATGGCTTTCTTGAACTGCTTTCAATTGGTTAAATGTTTCATCAGGTGATTGTAGTTTTTTTCTAAATAACATTCAATTTTGAGTGGTGAGTATTCTCATAGTTTGTTTTTCTTTGTTTTTATTTCCCTTGCTTCAATTTATGCTTTACGCTTTAACACATTGCTTTACAATACAATTCTAGAAAAAAAATTGTTTATACCCCCAATAAATCACATAATTTATTTTAATCTAATTAATGACCTTTTCTCCGTCTATTTTATAGAGAAGTTTAAGTTCAGAACCCGCTGAATCTTGGGAATATGCCTTCAATTTCGACTCGAAATTTCATACAAAAGAACGTAAAATGGATATGGTACGAAGGAGACGCTGGCATCGTGCATTAGCTCCAATTGAATCAAGTACAGAAACGACTATGTGTCTTTTACAAATAAGAAATAATTCAAAACAGGCGGTAAGTTTTTAAAAAAAAATACCTCTTTTTGTCCTTCATTTTTACAATTTTTTCTAAAATTTCCAATGGAATAGACAATCAGGTTGAATAAGGTTTGAGGTTTATTGATTTTCTCATAATTAGATATCTACTCTGTTGGTAAGTATGATGTTGACACTATAAGAGATGAGATTTGAACTTGCATCATCCAAAGTTGAAGTCGAAGACATTATTACTGAGACATTCAGTTCCAGTGATCAAATTCAGGTAGTATAAGCTGTTTGTATAAAATAACCATATACAAAGTGAGTATACGGACAGCTTATTCTGAAACAGAAATAGAGAATGAAAAGCACTATGTGACAGTTAAGCTGATAGATGTTTTAACATGTAGACATCTTTAATTTAATCATTATGTCTATTATCATTATTATTATTATTATTGTCATTTGTTTTCTTTTCCCCTTATCATTTAGGAGAGTAGTTTGAAGTTGAAAAAAGTATGAGTACTAGTCATTGTTTGTTATATTACTCGTAGTATTGATGTAGCAATCAGCTGGTTACTGCTAACTGTTTTTATGCTTATATAGTCTTTTGTTTTGCATTCACCTTCACTTAGCCTGTTCTACCTATTTATTTGTCTGTCTGTCTGTCTATCTATCTGCCTGTCTATCTATCTATCTGTTTATTTTCACAGCTAATGAATGTTTTGGTGCAATAATTTTTTAAGAGTTTACCATTTTATGTATAACTATCTGCATATTTACTGCTTGCCTAATGATTATTATTTCAATGGCCTGTTGAATTCATTGCAAGACAAGTTTTATTTGGAATTCAACATTTTTCTATATTCTTTTGTGTGTAAGTGTATGTGTGTTTGTGTGAGTGAGTGAGTATATATTTGATATGAGCGTTAATCAAACACAACCGAGTAGTTTATGAGTCTCCTGAGCTAACGAACTTTCCTACCTAGTAGATTTGCAAGCCTCTCGGTCTAATCACTGTTGACAAGAGACCTTCTATCGTTTCGAATCAACAACTAAAAGACTTGACAAGCAATTCCACATATAAAGGTTTTTAAATGATTTTCAGAGACAGTGATTTCATCGATAAGTTAAGGTGATTAGCAGCTAACAGGTTTCAGCCGTCATAAGAAGGGAAATACTACAAATATTGTTGTATTTCTGAGAATTTAGTTAACTTACTTGTACTTCACAAGTGTAGCCAGTCAGTAGACATTTCTAAAATATGTTTATTGATTTGTTCTTCATGCTGAGATTGACAATAATCACTAGAATCTCTTCGCCCACTCTACTTTTAAACGTTTCTTGAGAATTTATTTCAAATGGTAAGTGGAAAATTCTTCACATTTATTAGGAACTTTGGCCAAACTTATTTCGTTCAACTCTAGGATGTTTCTTCAAGTTTTCAAAGTTTAGTCGCTAGGTCTAGTGAATTTTACCAAAGTTGATTTTTGAAATCACCTTGTAAACGCTTGGTTTTAATCTGATAGATAGCTAGAATTTAATTGATCTAACCCTTTTGTTTATTCGTTCACATTCCCCGTGAAATATAAGTCTTCATGCTAGAGGCTTGAAGTTTCGGTAACAATGGTGTTTATTTTTAAAGGATAGGGTTGCTAGCGTCATATCCAACCTTCCCTCTTTACCAGTCATATTACTAGCTTAGCGAGACAAAGAAGAGCGTCGGTGGCCGAGGATCGAACCCTGGACCACATGCGTGGTGGGCGAGCATTCTATCGCTGCGCCACTGACGCGATTCAACCTTTTGGGTGTGTTTCAAACTAGCCACTCAAGTTAAAGTGATGATGACCATCGACTGATTCAAGTAGGCAATCACCTTACTCCATATGTTAATTACGCTTATACACTGGACATTGTTATTGGTGTGTGGTTAGTCTGGTGGAAACCCATACCTTTCAGTAGTATATACTGCGAACTGTTTAGTTTTTATTTTATTTGGTAAAAATGTTTTCAAATGATAATTCTCCTACTGAATTTCCCAATTCATAATCCAATTTAAAAGATGAGGAATTTCAATAACCATTTAAATATTGCTTAGTAAGAAGGTAAATGTCATTTTCAATATTTCTTAATACCATTCACTCCTTGAGTGCCGACTGTTGAATACGGCTTCAACAGCACTCGTTTCTTTGCCATCACTATCGACTCACTTCATATAACCTTCTCAATATCACCTCTAGACTCACGCCCAACCCTTCACTTTCCATTCGAGGCCTACTTGGCAGCCTGTGATATAAGGTCACTTGGATGTGTTTTCAGTGTTTTATCTAATTCATCCGCATTTCCCTCTGTGTATTTGTTGGGCAGTAGGTTATAGCCAAGTTCTGGTTGACGAATGCATCTGGGACTGACTGTTAAACTGTTCAACTCTCCAACACAATAGTATATCACTTCAGTCTTTTATACAACTAAATAAACTGCAGATAACTTCAAGTGTTGGTTTGTAGGGATTCGATTGGTTTCAGGATTTCATCATGAGCTGACATTAGTTAGAGAACCATTGGAAAACCAGTCAGGAGTACTAGACAGATATTTCGTCCTAGTTCGGGTCTCTTCAACAATACGCAACCACCGGGATTCGAACCCAGGACCTTCTGGTTACAAGGCGAGCTAGCTCGTATACCATTGAGCCACTGGGATCCGATCCAATGGTCCTTGAATTCTAACTTCTGTCAATTCACGATATAGTGTGACCGCTAGCCAATGTCTTCGGCGAGTATTTGTCCTCACACCCGACCCGCTGCACCCTACTGGTCACGACTTCATTTAAACATACAGAATGAAAAAAATTAAAAACGTACGGAACAGATAATTTCTATTAGAAGAGGTTAGGTAACCTTTAAAATATAATATAATAATAAAAAACAAATGAAAAAAATATTGACTAATTCATTACTAGTCAATCAGCCGTTAGTTATATTCATATGTAGCTTTTACATGAGGCGGTCATTTTATTTCTCTTTTTGCTAACTAATTCTTATGTTCACTAATGTATACTTATAAATAACCTTACTTTTTCTACCTATCATACCAAGTTATTTCACGTCTCCAAACGCAGGAAGGTTAGTTAATTCCAAAACAAAATAAAAGCCTGTCAAAAACAAGAGAACTATTATGCAATATATTTTTAATAACATACTGTTATTCCTCATATGGAGTGGGATGCATGTTGCACCTTGAATAAAAGTTGTTCATTTAGTTAGTCTCAACAATGGATATTGGCTGCTTAAATAACACATATACAAATATTTACAACCATTTCCTACTCTGTCACAACTGTAAATTCTATAAAATAATGAATTCTATTGATCTTTCATAAAATCAATATGTCGTTAACATTTATGCCCAGTTTTTGACCAATCGAAATTGTGGCGCAAAGGTCACACTGCATGTTGTTTATATACTTTGCTTGTTCGTGATTGGTTCGCATGTGTTGCATGACCTTGGATGTGAATTTTTATTACTCACATGCATGAAATATACATATCGAAATATTCCCTTCAAAAATGGTATTAAGGTTCGAGAAAAACTGCTTTTTTGACTCATATACCTTCTTAATCTTTTCTGAAAAATTAATAACCATTTAACATATTTTAAGAATATATTGCCACCATGTGTATAACAACAGTGCTAAGTAAACAGAAAAAAGAAAGATTTTAAAAATTCTTGATTGTGTTTTCCTATGGTTATTATGTTCACAAACGATATTATCACCTCGCCTGGGTGGATTGATGAGCATAGAGATGTTGACAATTTTTGTGGTTGGGTTAAAGTGTAGATTTAAAATTTGTTAATGGATTTTTTAAAAGAAAGAATTAATTAAATTTGTAGGACAAAGGGAGTACATCATTTCATGATTTTTCTTCGATTGCTAATATCCTAAATACTTACGTATTTCTAGACTCTTCTGTAAATATCCTCGTTCTTGCTTAGTTCAAACTATTTAAAGGAAGATATATATGGATTCCTAGAAGTATGCCATGTTCTTCGGTAGTTCAGTAGCAAAATACTCCCTGGGGGTACTCAGAGAGTCCTGTTTTGCTTCCCGACTGACTCACTTTTAAACCTCATCTAACTGGTTTTAAGCCTGGTTAAGAGAGAAGATTGGGCGTAAAGTAAAAACATTTTTATCTGGAACTTCACAACTCAATTTTGAAGCTGTATATTCCACATGGAACGTGAAGGAATGAAAGAGAAAAAAGTGGCTTCAACAAAATCTTAGTCAACAGTCATTTGGACAGACATCCAATAGATGTGTTAATAAAATCAAATCAGGCGATAATCAGTGAACTGCACGGAGGATTTCATCATGAGCTGACATCAGTTAGAGAACCACTGGAAAACCTGCAGGTAGTACTGGACAGCTGTTTTGTCAGCCCAGTTTGGGACTCTTCAGCAGTAAGCACTCACCGGGGTTCAAACCCCGGACCTTCTGGTTATAACGTGAGCTCGTAGATCATTGAACCACTGGGAACCAAAAATTAGTCATATAAGTCAATAGATCATAATTAGATCAACTGTAAGAATTACACTCATGCAACTGTTACTGTGAGTTTGATGGAAATCCATTTGTAATTGAATTACACAGTTCACCCTGAACTAGAAGTCTACTTTATTATATAATTTCAGTTCTATTCGACTTCATATGCAATGAAGTTTATCATTTAATCAACTCTTGAAGTTGTTTAGGCTTTAAATGAGAGCTGTATGGAGCGAAGGTGGCAAAGCATTTGAAAAAACCTTTGGCACCATCCCTTAACGACTCAGTTTCCTCCTAAACTGAAAGTTTGAAATTCAGCTTTTTTTCAACTCACATTCTGACAAAAATAAGCCGAGTAATACATATTGAATGCACAGATTTGTAAGTTTGGAAATAAATTCTGCACTTTTAAATGCAGATGATTATTTAAATCACTTGCTTATGAGCTTGGTTTTTGCTTCGTTATCGAGTTTGATCATGAATTGATATCATTTAGAGGACCACTAAACACCCAGGAGAATTGGAGATGTGTTTCATCCCAGTTTGGGAATCACTGACATTGCTCACCCCCTGGGGCTCGAACCTGGAACCTTCCGGTTACAAGGCAAGCGACTGAGGCCAGATTCAGTGGCCAGCTAATGAATTCTAAATCCTACCACTTCTTGATTTTAGCGTGACCACCAACCATTGTTATCGGCGAGAAATCCACCCTAATTCCCGACTGGATGGACCTCACAACTCGTCACGACTTCTCACTAGAACTGCGTCCTGTTGCTTCATTGTTTTATCCAAATACTTCATTTTGAATATATCATTTTATAGTGTTAAACTTTAACCACCAGGATTTACCAGCGGAGTGCGATCGCACCAATGACCTTGAAACTCTCAGTAGACAAGCTGGTGGAACCAAGTAAATAATGTAGTAATCATTAATAAAATATTCTGAATAAGGTGGTGTGTTATTAAATGGGATATCTGGTAAGTTTCAGGTTATCTGTGGGAAAGTCTAGGTCAAGATTTAGACTAAGGACAGGTTAGGCTTAGGTTAACCTAACGAAGGTGACATTGGGATTGGTTTGAGTTAGTTTGAGGGTTAGTTTCGGGATATTTTCATGTTTGGGTTAGAGTTAGAAGACTAGATAATTACGTACATAGAATGCTGTTAAATTACTGTGTTGACACTGCAATCAAAAATTGAGGGGTATTTTTGTCATATATCAGAGGGAAGTATCCTGTGTAACAGTTTCCTGCCTTTTAAATGATTATTTTCATGAATATATGTATTTTATATTCAAAAATATCCTATATCATGTGGTTGATGCGTTCAAGATTATTTGTCCATTGGAACTTACTGGTGATTAAAGTTTAAATTTGCCGCAAATACACACCACACGTCCCAGACAAATTACGTTTTCTTTCTGTTTTGCCATATTTCATCGGTGGGAGGGGGACCAAACGGTTTTAGATAACCATTTTTCTTAATATACAATTTGCCAAAAAACTTATAAAATGTTTTTCTGTTATATCACTGCAAAGATCTTTGCTGCAAGCATCAGTTTGTTTTGCTTTTCAGTAATACATATTTATGCATTTACACCTATCTTTTATTACAGTTTCATAATAATGCCTAACTTTAATCATTCCTGATATACAAACAACATATGTTGCTAAAAATAATTTCAACTTTTTGAATTTGGCGCCTAATCTTAAGTCAAGGTCATGTGTGTTTTTCTTTGCCATTGAGCCTTAATTAACTAATACTTGTGTGTTTACTTCATGTGAAATATTTGAAAAGTTATTTCAAACATTAATTGATTGGGAAAAAAGTATAACTCATTCACATAGTATTGTGATTTTTTCCATTGCGGAAAAGGAGTAAAACCTTAAAACTAAAGTTTCTTTACTATCAACTTTTTGTGCCTAATCAATAACGACAGTTTTGACGTCAACTTGTATAATCCATGTGTTGATTACAATGTGTTACATTGTCTTTGTACTACGTTCAGTTACTTTTAATCGTTCTTAAATTTTTTTTTTAATGTTTTAACAGAAAGAGAATCTCACTGTACCAAGAGTATTTATGCGTTTTCGAAGTGAGTAATAATTAATGAGGTTATCTTTATTACCATTATTCATTTTATAATTTAAGTTTATGTCAGCTTCATAAAATGACATCTTTTGTGAAACAGATGGGTTGTTTGGTAGTACCACCTACTTTATTATTCATTATGCTCCTACAGGAGGTCAGTTGCGAGCTTGAACAGCTCAGTGATGATGTCTCTGACTGCCGCACTGGGTGATGCAGATCCGAACCTCAGACGCAAAAAGAATTCTTCGGCTGATGACTGCTGAGAAGTGTGAAACACAGGTCTAAGGCTTCTCACCGATTACCTCCAACCATGCAGCAGCAAAGTTGTAGAATTATTTGAACTATTATTACTACTATTCCCTTGCGTTCCGAGTGGAACATAGAGCTTCAGCAAGACATTTCCACTTTGCTCTGTTTTCTGCCGTCCTCTTCAGCTGGATAGCTCCACGACTGACCACACTGTCTCATCTCTTCCTCACACGATCTCCTTCATATCATCCGCACATTGACGACCCACTCGTCGCTCCCCGTTTGGATCCCACTAGAGGTATTGCCTGGCGTTCGATGTCATTCGATGGCCTCCTCAATGTATGCCCGGTCCATCTCTACTCTCTCTCTTACATACTTGTTGAGCGCGATCGGCCTTTGTTTGGTTTGTTCTTTGACAGAGTTTCTTGCTACTTATTCTTTCTGGCTGGCCATTTGATCTTCAGTACGGAGCCAACGAAGACAGCTGTTGATGGAAGTCTGCAGTAGCCTGTTGAAAATCCTTTCCTTGACGCGTAGTGCAAGTTTCTCACCTGTATAGAAGAACTGACTTCACAATGGTGTTGAAAAAGGGAATCTTGTCCCTTATGCAGACTGATTGCAGAAGATTTCAAAGCTGGTTTCAGACTGATGAAGGCGTATCTTGCCTTTCCAATTCTGACTGGCTGGCTGCCTGGCTAACTTTGACATCTTCGTCCGTTCCCACTTCCTGTAATTGAAAGGATGCTTCCCAGATATGTGAAGGAGGCGACCTTTGTCAATTCTCTCCCGTTTATTTTGATCGGTGCTGATTGTTGTCTCTGTTGATTGGCTGTTTTCACCTTCAGTCCTGTTTTCGCTGCCAGCCTCTTCAGGCAGTTTGTTAGTTTTCGACTGCAAGTCTTTGAGTTTGTGTGGCATTAGACATATATCATCTGCGAAATCCAGATCTCTTAGAGTCTTCTTATCGGTGGTCCAGGGTTTCCCTGTCTCCTCGCTCCCAATGCACAGTTTGACGTATAATCCAGTCCAGTTCTCGTCTGATCACTAAAGTTAAGGTGAATGGATAGATAGATTAAATTCTAGTATCTCACATATACTGAATTTAAACATTTCATTATAACAACTTGACGCTAGCAGTTATATATATATTTTTTTGAAAGCAACCTTGATATCATAAAACTACTGATATTCGGAGTTGTATTCCTTGAAAAAAAAATGCTGATATTAGTAAATGTGAACAGCCTTCAAGATTAATATTGATGTAAGAATAGTATTTTAACACTGTGGTAGTGTTCGATTCTATCTTCAGTATAGTTTTATTTGATGAAAACCCACACAGAGTGTTACAATATCATTTACTAATGACATTTCTAGCATACTTTTATGCTCATCATCATCATCATATCGAGGCTTTAACATAACCTTCAAACTATGTCTATATAATTTCATTACTTCGTATCTTTGAATTATGCTGTTAGTAGTATTCTCCACATCTTTGATATTGATATGGCACGTTATTCCTACTCCATAGTAAGATGAGACAGAGCGATAGTCCTAAAAAGTAATTGTAGTGGACTGGATCATACGAAATGCCGTAGGGAGCCAAAAGGTAGAACCAATAAGAAGATTCTGGGAGTGATATGTATCCATATAATATGTGTGTTTGTTTGACATGTCTGTTATATTTTACTATGTATACATGGATCGATATTCCATTATAATTAGCCAATCATGTTACGACTGTCTATTGATTTGTTCATTTTGAATATTCACTCACACACTTGTGTCGACACACTTGTTCGGACATTCATATATTTTGCTCTCACACTTTTGTGCGACATTGATTCTCCTGGTGTTTTGGAAAATAGAAGTATCATCGCAAACCTAGTGGTCTTCTGATTTCCGTCTTTTCTTGCGTCAGGACTATTAAATTCTCGACCAGTACATAACAGGAAGATCTGGACTTTGCAGATGTTTTATGCCTAATATCGCACAAAGTGCAAGACTCATAGGTGGAAATCGACAAAATGTCAGAATAAAGCAGGCGGAAAAGGCATGACTTCAAGTGATGAAGATGACCAGCTAGCAACAACAACAACAGTAACAAGCACCAATCCCTATTAACAGGAGAAATTCGAGAAGTGTCAGTTCCTTCACTTATCTAGGCAGTATCGTTTCAGCCACAGACGGAGGTAATGGATGAGTATATCAGAGGCAGAGTAAGCCTTCATCACTCTGAAATCAGTATGGGAATCTGCTTCCCCCAGGATAAAGAGCGAGATTCCCATCTTCTGGCGCCGATGTTAAGTCAGTCAGTTCTTCTATATGGGTGAGAGAATTGACGATTCAGGAAAAGCAATTGTGGTGAGAGTTGACTGCTAGCCAAATTGGTAGACAGTTATTTACGTCAATGTTTTTGTCTGTGGGAAAAATGAGAGTAAACGGCTTTGCGTAGGCGGATACAGTTAGCATATAGATGGTCTGACATTCAAGAAACAACAACAAAGAGATGAAAGATTAAATTTCAGTGAGAAATAACCAATCAGAAGACTGTGTTTGTCAGCTAACAATAATCTATAATAATGTACATGAAAATCTATACATATGTGTTGATTTCCTTAATAAACGATCTGTTTCCTGGCCCTTGTCTTCTGTTGTTACACATTTACAACAGGCTACTGAGGACTTTTATCAAAAGCTGCCTTCTCTGACTCGATAGTGAAGATGAAATGGTCAGAAAGAATAAGCAGCAAGAGACACTGAGGCTGCTGCTAACAATTATGTCGGAGAAAATGAAGATGGATTAGGCACACGCTGAGGAGGCCGTCGGCTTGCGTCGCGCGCAATGCAGGCTATTGGTCGAGAGTGGAAGCCTAATGGGAGGCGATGAGTGGGGCTTCTGAGGGTAATATGGGAGCGGTCATGTGAAGAGGGGATGAGAGAGGACCTCAGAAAATAGGACGAAGTGGAGATGTGCTGTTGAGGCCCCGTGTTCTACTCGAAACCCAAGGTAACAATAATGATAATAATATTCAGGCTCATGATTGACCTCCTGTAGGACTATAATAAATACAGTGTTCGGGAACTAATGTTATGCATCTAGTCCCTTGTTGATCAACACTCTTTAACTGAATGTATCGTTTATACCTTATTTTCCACTTATACTTCATCTGCATAACTTTTTATTTTCAGCATCCCATATATGGCATTTACGAGCTTATATTTTTCAAGCCCGCAGTATTTTAGCAGCTGATAACTCTGGATTATCTGATGCGTATGTACGATGTTCATTTCAAGGTTATAGTCAAGAGACACAGATTATTCAACAATCGCTATGTCCAACATGGGATGAGACATTGATATATGAACAAATTGACATGTGTGGTGATCCAAAGTCTATAGAATACAGTCCACCACCCGTTATTCTTGAATTATTCGATTATGATCAGTTGAGTTCAGATCATTTCTTAGGTAGATTACAGGTAAGCTTTAAATTGTTTTGTTTTGTTTTATGTATAGCTTGATTCCACACTGTACTTTTTTGGTACAACTATGGAATTTTCAGTATGTGATATCGGTAGCCTAAATTTAGCAGGTCAACCACCGGCGGGGAATTAAACTCCGGACCATATGCATGGTTGGCGAGCGTCCTAACCGCTGTGTCATCTACACATAGCCACTGAAAGTTTGTCTGCACTGTAAGCTGAAATCATTTACAAATCATTATTCATTCGAAAACGCACCACTACCTTCTACCTACACTTACTATATATCTATATCTTTTCCAGTATATATTTTATCATTATCCATTATCAGTTGAAGAGTCGTTGAAAACCAAAGAGCATTGAATAGCTGTTTCGTTCTAGTCTGGAAGAGATTAAAACCAGAACCTTTATCTTACATGGAGAGATTTTTTGACTATTGGTTTAATTGGTTGTAATCAACACTAGTGAAGAGTTGAAACTTGATGAATCCATTGGTTTCCAGTGCTTCTTTGATTGATAACGGTTTGTGATGCAATCTTTATGGAAATTAATCTACCCCTCCCCCCTCATAAAACCTAGAAGTAAACTTAAAGAAAAGGATGAGTGGTATAAATTAGAATTTCTCAAATGGAACCATTTACTTCTTTAAGGTTTCAGATATATTTCACTGATGACAGATAAAATCAAATCTATAAGAATCAATGCATGTCAAAGCGGAAGTTTTCTATCAGCAGAATGTCATCTAACTAAAAGTTATATAAAAACTTATGGTTTGTAAATGATCAAATCATATTCAAACACAATTTCTTCTGCTAGCATTATTATTTTCTACTTCAAAATGTTAACGTGTTATTCTCGACAAATACATCCGATTGATGTGCATCTCAAATCGGTGAAATTCCAAACTGTATTACCTCATTTCTTACCTAGAGGTGATGTAACAATGAAACAATAAAGCTTTTTTAAAACTTTAACTTTCACTGTTTTTATTCATCATATATTCACTATAAATTTTAAACAAATGCTTACAATATATATAACCACCGCGTCGATGGCACAGCAGTTAGGACTGTCGCCGACCATGCACATGGTTCAGGGTTCGATACCCTGCCTACACACACCTGATATCAATTGGTCGGCCTGCGAAATTTGAGCTACTGATATCACATGCTGAAAATTCTATAACTGTACCAAAAACACGGTTTGGAACTAAGCTACAATCAAACATTTTAAAAAATAAGTTGTGAGGTTTAGGAAAGTGAAGGTAAATGCTAAATTAACCAGTAAATAGCTTCATCAGACTTTAAAAATACTAGACCAAATTAACAACTCCAATTAAGACATATGAAACAAGGAATTCAATAGAGAAACTTCTCCTTTTAGACAATTTCTTTTTCATAGTTGTAAAGCCGTAAAATAGACAATAACAATTAGTTTTAAATCAAATTTGCAGTTTGAGAAGGACAGATTTGATCACAGTTTCTTTAAGGAAACTGAAATGCTCAAATGACAGTAGATAATATGTTTGATACCATAAATAGTAATCAAGAAGGCGAGTATATTTGAGTAGAACTACACGTATACTACTGACTGACTCTGTTGAGTAGTTGTATACCCTCTCACTTCAACTTTTGGCTGATTACATACTGTAATCTGAACAATTTTGATTTTCAAAGGAAGCTGTAGTGAAATTTCACTTTGTTGACCTGTTGTTGAATTTCCAATTCTTCCATGAAGGTAGTCAGAATTCTAGTGGTTAAAAAACTGATTCGGCTATGTGAACTGAGGCAAACTGAGTTCATCGCTGATGATCGTGGCACCGAATGAGCAAAACAGCAGTCAGGTATTCAGTCTCGCTAGAAAACACTACTGGTTAACGTGAGTGGTTTATAACTACTCATCTCAGTCAGCTGTATGTAGTTTCAAACAGATAGTTTTGACTTCTTTTCGAGTGTGTGTATGTATGTGTGTGTGTTAAAGATTGACAGTAAGTGGAAATACTAAAGTACGATAATATTGGTGTAGATGATTAGGAATCAGCAAGTCAAGACACAACCTCCGTGACACATTCGACGTTTTTGATTCAATTAAGAATGTCAACGTGGCAGATAAGAAAATGGTCTCCTTGGATATCGTCTCTATCTTCACCAACGTTCCATTGACAGAAGCCGTATGTTTCCTTTGTGACTACATTCAATTCAGTAGCATCGGTGTTGGTATACCGATTCATTACCTAAAAGAACTGTTTCTGCGATGCACCTTCAACAACCAAATACACAGGCAAGTAGATGGAGTAGCAATGGGTTCTCCTTTAGGACCCTTTCTGGCTGACTGCTTTATGGCTAACCTAGAAAACAACGCCTTATCATCAGCTACCGACGACCTCCATCTCCACAAGAGATACATCGATGATACTTTCATTATTTGTGATGAGAATTGTGCTCAAAAAATCTACTCCAAATCTCCCGTAACGTCCACCCACACATCGACTTCACTCTGAAAGTTGAGTCTAACTCAATGTTTCGTTTCCTCGATGTTCAACCACGAAAGAATACAGACAACTTGCTAAGAAGACCCATCTACAGAAAGCCCACATGGAACGGACAGTTTATTAACTTTCAAAGCCGTGTGCCTCTAAACAAAAATAGAAACCTAATGTACTCTCTTTCTTTGAGGATCCGAAAGATTTGCACTGAAGAGTCAATTGATGAAGAATTGCAAAATCTCCGAGGGACCTTGAAAGAAAATGGATTCCTATGCAGATTCGTAGACAAGAATCTAAAACCAAGGAAAGCACCTGAAAAGGTTCAAGTCGCCCCCAATAAGATGCTGATATTGAACCTCAGATTTAAAAGTGATACCTGAGCAGAAATTCTCCGTAGACGGCTTGCGAAGTCTCTCAGTAAAACAGACTTGGCCGCCAGCCTACAAATAACATTCTTCTGCAAGAAACTACTCACTCAACATGTGAAAGACAAGCTGTCGCATTGGGTCACTTCAGCATGCATATACAAGTTCACTTGCTCGTGTGGAACTGAGTACATTGGCCTTACCATGCGTGGGAACACTATCCAGCATAGCTAACAAAGAAAGGACGCAAAGGGGTACACAGTTCGATAACAGAGCATCTGGTACGTTCTGGACATTCAGCCCCGTTTAGAAAATCTTTCAAAGCTTTATATAACATCCGATCCCACCTACCAAAGAGAGTAAAATCAAGACATCTAGGAATAGCTGAAGCACTGGCAATCCAATAACTGAAGCCTATCCTATGTGCCCACAGGAGAAATACGTCTAATTGTTGTCCTTACCCCGGCCGTCATAAAAAGTCAGTCCCACCAATAATGATTATCCAATTACCTTTCTTGTCCAACCTTTCCGTTGATTTCTGTTATATTTACGTTTTTAATTCCTATCTATCTGCATTACTATATTTCGTTACTGTTTTTATTTTTATTTTTATATGTTCGAACCTCCTACCTATTTTTTTAATACTACTTCCTTAATCCGTAATTATACTAACTGACTAGTTTTCTAGTAATTATAATCCTATTTTGTCTTTTCTACCCGATCTTCTTGATTAATACACATTGTAATTTTTAAATTGACCTTTGATCTGAATTATTTCTAGAATAGTGCCACTACCTTTCCTCTGTTTATTACACTTAGTTATCTTATTAATGTGATCTCTGACCGGAAATAACTCTGGAACCTTCTCACACATGTAATATAAATACAAGAATGTAGAGCCTAGTTGATGACTTCGTCGAAAAGAAAATTTTCTCCACTGCAACCGTTTTTTTTTAAAATAATTCCTATAATCAAAAAGTGATTGGAAATCTGAGTGAATAAAATAAATTAAGGCGGACAAAAAGTTCAGTGGATATACCTAATTGGACAATGATAGGAAGATTAAGCACATTCATAAATATGATCAAAAGGAGAAAAAACGGAAAGACGGTTGCAGAGAAGAAAATTCTCCCTCCAACGAAGTCATAAACTACGCAGGTGTATATTCGTGAATACATAACAAAGAGGTGAGAATGTTTTAGAACAACCTCCTGTTGAAGGTCAAATCACAAAGAATAATCATGATGAAAATTACGTAATGCAGACAGGCATTAAAAACATAATAGTAAGAAAAATAAACAGAAAGTTCAGAGAATACATTTCAGGAGGATTGATTGCTTAGGATAGCCATGATCAAACCAAAGATCAAACATCCTTCTTCTGAATACATAGCGTTCGTTGGCTAAAAACAATTGAACCACAAATGTTTCAGCTATGCCCAGATATCTTGATATCAATCCGTTTGCAAGGTTGAACTGGATCCTATATAGGACTTCCAATGACTTTTCAAATGGAGCTGGCTGGATCTCCTGAGTTCACTAGATGTTCTGTTACTGTTGAGTAATAAATACACTTACACTATCTCTTTGCTAGCCAGAATGCATACTGTTGCCAACTGATAGCGCCAAGTATTAAAAAAAATACTTGCAATCTTTCCCTTTATCATGACCATTATAAACAGAATTAATAAGTTTTGTAAAAATCTCATGATAAAATTGAAGCCATTTGTTGTAATTATTTGTAATCGTAGTATTAGTATTTCCAGATGACCGAATAACAAGAATCCAACCAAAACACAGAGAGGGCGGAATTCAGGAATTTGTATTTAGCGGAATTATAATGCAATTCATTTAAGAAATATTAACAATCAACAGTAAGTATTCAAACAATACAGAGATAGAAATAGTCAATCACCACAATATTCCAATGAAAGATATCGTACAGATTAAAATTTTTATACAAAGTCCCAGCTTTAAATTATGTATTGGCAAAGCTACCAGCATACAAAATTTGAACAAAGAAAGAAGCAACATTAGCGCAGAATAATCTGGATCCATTTTATTTCGTTGGTTCGCATCAGCTGCGTACAGCCTGAATTTTTAATAAAAATAATGTGCAACTTTTAACAAACCATTGTCCATTAGCAAGCACACTGTCAGAGCGTCATAGTGAGATAAGGCGTTAAGATTTACAGGGTGCCAAAGTGTTACGACATGCATATATATATATATATATATCTTGGTAGAGAGAAATCTAATTCATTCTGGTCCCTTTTGGTAAACTTTCTTGGATCTTATTAACGGGTACATTAGAAGCTGTGTGATCAATATATGAACCGCAAGTTGCAGTAGACAAGAATTAATGTTTTCAGGATTTCATCATGAGCTGACATTAGTTAGAGAACCATTGGAAAACCTGGGAGTACTCGACAGCTGTTTCGTCCTGGTTTGGGACTCTTAAGCAGTACGCACCCACCGGGATTCGAACCCAGGACCTTCCGGTTACAAGGCGAGCTCGTATACCATTAAGCCACTGGGACCCGATCCAATGGTCCTTGAATTCTAACTTCTGCCAATTCACGACATAGCGCGACCGCTAGCCAATGTCTTCGGCGAGTATTTGTCCTCACACCCGACCAGCTGCACCCTACTGGTCACGACTTCCCACTGGAACCCAGGTAACTACCTACCTGAATAGGGCCAGTTGCCAGTGAGCATCTTATTGGTATTCAAGTGTTGGTTTGTAGGGATTTGATTGATTTCAGGATTTCATCATGAGCTGACATTAGTTAGTTAGTTTTCCAATGGTTCTATAACTAATGTCAGCTCATGATGAAATCCTGAAATCAATCAAATCCCTACAAACCAACACTTGAATAAGAATTAATGTCTTTAAACTGTGTTTTGCTCAATTAAGCTAGGATGCACTCTTGAAAGCGGTGAGCTGTGTTTTTTGACCAATGCTGTATATGTGGTGAGAGCTGTCTGCAAGCCAAAATTGCAAACAACAATTCACGTTTACGTGCCGAATCGGAATCATGACAATAAACAAGAACAAAGCGTAGCCTTGGGGAACTGAACAACCAATCACAACAGACTTAGTTAGCGTGGGCGGATACGATTAGCAGATATATCACCAGACTGTCTAAGAAACGGCAACTAACAGATGACAGGATAACCTTCAGCAGGAAAACAACCAATCAGAAGACGCTACCTCTATGCTAACAATAATGATTAATAATGTATATAAAAATCTATAAATATCTGTTGGTTTTCTCAATAAACGATCTGTTTCCTGGCCCTTGTCTTCTGTCGTTATATATGTACCCAGCTCCAAACAGAAAAAATAGATGAATACATAGGTACACACAGAGTTAAACATGTAAGGTAAAATTTCCTTAACATTTATGTTCACCAGTGAATGACTAGAATAAGCTGTTCATAGAATGGAGGCTATGAAAACGAGAATTTCTTTTCCACCAAAATATTAGATCAGTAAGATGATGTTTTTTGTTATTCAACAATTTGTTTTCACAACATTTACACATAAAACTTTCTACTTACTCACATAATGAATTTGAATATTTATTATTATTATTATTATTTAGATTACACCAGTTGTTCGTTTAGATCCAGAAACATCCTGGAGAAATATACTTCAATGGTATACAATTGAAAAACAAGGCAAAAAAGCTGGAGATATATTAGCTGCATTTGAATTAATTTTGGTAAGTTTTCAAAATTACTGTGATTATCATTATTACAATGAAATAATGTGTAGAAAGACATAAAATATCGAGATTATCAGCAACTTGGTAGGGGGACTTGAGTTGAAGCTACCCATAGAGAATGTTTAATAGTCAACGATTCATTTGGATAGACTGTCCAAAATGACTGAGAGTGGATTATTGTTATTATTATTATTATCATCCTTTCACTCATTCTTCGCCTATCGAGTTGAATATGGGGCCCCAGTTGCACTAGTGCATTGCAACTAGTCCTCTGATATTGTTTTCCCTAACGGCTCTACAATTCCTATGAGCTTTCGTTTCCCTCTTTAAATAATCTCCTCCATATCATGATCAGATAGAGACTGAACCTGTCCCTTTTGATTCGAGTTCCACTTGACAGCCTAGTGTGTCATATTATTTAAATGTCTCGTGGCCCAAGTGGTCTAGTGGATAACGCTTTGGCGTTTGAAACTATGGGCACTGTGTTCAGGCCTTTGAAAGGACATCATCACTTTACTGGGAAATGCAAGTACATCCAGATGACCAGTCCTAAATAGGGCGAAATGCGCATCCTGGATTCCACTGCTAGCCACTATCCACCAATTAAAGTCTCTTTAGCTTTTGTCATATATATCTCCATTTTCTACTGTGGGTCGCTTATCCTTTCTGATTGGCTATCTATTCTTCAGTATTAACTGAAGGCAACTGTTAATGAAATGGTTGCGTTATTTAATTACTAGGACTAATGACCAATCAACATATTTAGTGTAGTACATAATGTGTTCAACTATTCATTCATTGTAGTCTTACAAAATGATTGATAAATTTCATTTGTTTGATTCAACTGTTTGAAATAGTAAATATCTTACTATTTCTTTTGTCTAATTTACAACGACATACATACTTTGAGTAATTCTATTAACCATTTCTAATCATGATTTCAAACGAAATTATTATTTTTGTGGTAAACTGGGGATAGTGACTACCACTGAGATCCAGGATGCACATTTCATCCTATTTTGGCCTCCTCATCTGGATGTACCTACATTCTCCGATGACTGATGGTGTTATCGACGAGGCTTGAACCCAGTGCCCATAGTGTCAAGCTCCAAAGCGTTATCCCCTAGACCACTTCATGTAAACGCTTCCAATTGTTATTCTGAATAAAAAAAGAACGAATACATTTGCAGGATAATACCACAAGCTCGTTTTATTTGTATAGTGAATTCTCCTTCAACTGCCTACATCCTAAACAAAATCAAATTATAAGTTACAAAATTTCTGAGCATACCTTTTCACAATGACTTCGAGTTATAGATAGAAAAGTATAAGCGACATAATTCTAAAAATGATGTGAGCAGGCGAATTACCCAGTGTTAAAAGAATAACTATTTATATAATAATTACACAACTGGAGTAGAGTTCATACTTCACTTGGAAACAAGGATAAACTAAGGCCAAACATCAGCATATAAGACCAAGGTGAATTTACACATATGATGGAGAGTTCAGAAGGGTTGGGGACAGCCAATAAAGTAAAATTATCAAATAGTCAAAACAATTCAGTAAACTTGGAAACCTAACAGTGAGCTAATCTCATTAACTGAAAATCAAAACCAAAATTAAATTAAATGTTACGCAAAAGAAACAAATACAGTTACCAGGGTATTGAGAGACTAGTCATACTCTCTCTTTCTGTATACAGAGGTTGAGTTAAAGTCTTCTGATAGCAATGGCTTCTGTGAACGGAAGTAACCAGAGTCATTTTTATGCATTGAATATTTTAAAAGGCTGACCAACTTCCACTGTATGCCCCACGTCAATAAGGTGTCCGGCAATTTCTCTTGAGAACAGTTTACTACCTTTCATGCAGAGACTTCTCATGATATGCTCCGAAACTCTAGCAAACGCTTTCCTCTCAGTCCTTCCTATATACTTGCAGCCTCATGTGATATACACACGGACGAATGACGTCGGCGTTATCAAGGTTAAATCCGTTAGTTGTCTGTATAGTTATCTATAGGACAACTCTGATTGGTCAATTTTCCAGACAAAATGTCGACCCATGAGAGGCAGAATATTGATCAACTTTTGAGTTGTGTTGAAATGATGACTGTGACACTAGTAAAAGTTACATCAGTTTAAAGAAGTCTTCTACGTGTATTTGTGTGAATCAACAATGTACATTACAGATATTCTCTAACATTACTCAAGTTCGCCTTTAAATACTTATCAGAAGTGCATTCTGAGTAAAATTTCGGTTCAGTTTTGATAAAAACCAGTGAAGACTTATCGGTAGCAAAATTAACAGATGGACAGAATGAGACTGTCGTTATTTATTATTTCTAACCCGTTGGCTTAATGGATTACTCTGGCATATAATTCGATAGATACTGGGTTTTGATGAGAATATCGTAAATCATCGGGGATGCAGATATATCTATTTAATGAATCTCAAACGGATTACACTGCAGTTCTCTGCCAAACAAGAATGACAGAAGGAAACAATAGTTACTTTGAATTAAATTTTAGATTTTCCTGCCGATCGATTGGACCGAAGTGCTTAGTTTCATGCTGATATGTTGACTCCTTGTGCAGATGCTTTGACGGTGTTCTTTAAGTTTGTTTGTTAAACTTTTTTCTGTAAACCTGATCCCTTTTCCTTTTTCTTTATAAAATTTTTATTTCTAGCTTGATGGTAAAACTCCACCACCACCACCTACACGTCGTGGAACATTATTCAATGTTCCTGAAGGTATACGTCCAGTACTTCAACGTACTGGTATAGAAATTCTTTGCTGGGGTGTTAGATCAATGCGTAAATATAAACTATCCAGTGTTAATTCACCATCAGTAGAATTTGAAATTGGCGGTAAAGTGGTTGAATCAACAATTATTAAAAGTGTTAAAAAGAATCCAAATTTTTCATTACCATTATTATTTTTGGATGTTTTATTACCAAAAGAAGAAATCTATTTACCACCAATGAATATTTGTGTACGTGATCATCGCGCTTTTGGTCAAAAACCAATTGTTGGTGTACATGTATTAACAGATTTTCAAGAGTTTAAAGTACTTCCAAGAACATCACAAACAGATATATTGATGGATATACAAAGTAAATTATTTTCTCTAAATAATATCTGGTAAATTTGATTATTATTTCCCTTAATTCCTAGAGGAACATAGGGCTCCAGCTGCACGTCTGCATTGCGTTCGGTCCTCTTCTAAAGTTTTCACCCCGCTCCAAGTCTGCCCACATGCTTTCATCTCCACTTCACATGACCTCCTCCAAGTTACCCTTGCACTGACGATCAACTCGCCGCTTCCCTTTCGGGTTCCACTTGAGAGCCTGATGTATGATGTCACTTGATAGTTTTCTCATAGAATGGTCAATCCAGCTCCATTTCTTCCTGCTTATTTCTTGTACAGCCGGTTCCTGCTGAGTTGGTTCGCTCATTGCCAGAGATCCCTCCGTGTTGCTGATCTTTTCTGGCCCGCCATCTGATCTTGAGTACTGAGCGGAGACAACTGTTAATGGAGGTCTGTAGTTTGTCTGATGTGCTCTTTATGAAGCGCCAAGTCTCTGATCCGTATAGTAGCACTGACTTTACATTGGTGTTGAAAATCCGGATCTTATTTTTGATGCTGAGTGCTGTTGACCTCCACACAGACTTAAGAGTAATGAAAGCTTGTCTTGCTTTTCCGATTCTGGCTTTGATATCTTCGTCAGTTCCGCCGGCCTGTAGTCGAAACGATGCTTCCCAGGTAGGTAAAGGAGGTTGTTTCTTTGAGGTTCCTCCCATTTGTGCTCATTGTTGTCTGTTGTTGTTGCTGTTGGTGTTGGCCAGGAATCTTCATCATCTCTGTTTTCTCTATGTTCACTTGAAGTCCTATCTTCTCTGGATGCTTCTTCTGCCAGCTTGTTGCTTTTCACTTGCATATCTTCCATATCTTCTTTGTGGAAACTTAGACAAATGTCATCGGCGAAGTCCAGATCCTCCAAGTTTTTCCCGAGGGTCCATTTTATGCCTGTTTCCTCATTGCCCTTTGTCTGTCACATTATTCAATCTACTGCAATCAGGAAAATCACTGGCGATAGTAGACAGCCTTGCCTCACTCCAGTCCCCACTTCGAAGGATTCCGTAAGTTTCCCGTTGTGGATTACTTGGCATGCAGCATTGTCGTACAACTTTAGGATGAGATGTATAATTGTCGGTGGCACCTCGTAGTAGCGAATTTAGTTGCCAAATAACCTCTCGATCGACGCTGTCGGAGGCCTTTTCAAAGTCGATGAAGTTGAGTGGGATGGAGAGGTGACTGCCCTTCCAAGCTTTGTTCAATGGTGATCCGTAGAGTGACGATTTGATCAATACATGACTTGAATCTCCTGAATCCAGCTTGTTCCGGTCGAAGTTTTTCATCCAGGGCTTGTTTGATTCTCTCCAGGATGATGGATAAATTTGATTAGATACTTTATTACGGTAATATTTGTTTCAAATTTGAATAGGGATTGATATTCAGTTTGAGAAACACTGAACAATGCCCAGAGAGTACTGGACACCTGTTTCCGCTTACTTCGCGACTCTTCAGCAGCATACACCAACGACCTCACCAAGGATCTTTAGGTTGTGAGACCAAGAGCGTTGACCAATCAACCACCTGGGCCAGAAACCAGTGACTTATGAATTATAACTTTTGTCAATTCATGATTTTGACACCACCATCAGCCAATGTCATCAGCAAGTATTTGTCCTCAAATCCGACCTGGTAGACTCCAGTTCTCACGACTTCCCACCAGGGGTTCAGGTGGTAGTCACTAGCGGACATCAGACTAATTTGATGAGGGTTTGATTTATTTGAAATTTGACAACGGATTGATATTACGAAAGGTTCTAGGTTCAAACTTCAGTGGGTTAATACTCACGGTGAGTCTCAAACTAGGATAAAAACAGATTTCTAATACTCCCTGGTTTATTTATGCGTTGAAGTTTCTGTAGCAATTTGGTTAAGTTTTGGGGCGGAGTTGCTAGCACCACACCCCAATCCTCCCTCTTTATTCGGGCTTGGGACCGGCTAGAAAACTAGCGAGCTAGTAATCTAGGCGAGGCTCCATTATTGCAAAAGTTCTGGAAGGAGGGAAAGATGCCAACTGATTTGAGGAAAGGAAACTACCAAAGAAGGACGACTTAGGACTCTGCAAGAACTGGCGGGGAATCATGCTCCTATCAACACCAAGTAAAATTCTGAGTCGCATCATCCTGGGGAGATTAAAGGACGCACTGGGGACAGAACTCCGACCGGAACAAGCTGGCTGCATTCAGGAAAGGCAAATCATGTTCTGACCAAATTGCAACTCTACGAATCATCATCAAAGAACAAAGCATGGAATGGCAATCAAACCTCTACCTCAAATTTTTATGCTTTGAGAAGGCCTTCAAGAGCGCTGACCGCTGTTGAGACCACCTACTCGAGTACTACGGTATGTCCCAAATATTCATCAAACTTATTCAACAGCTGCAGGACAACGCCACATGTCAAGTGATCCACAAAGGAAAACACAGGAGTCAGACAAGAGTGCATGCCTATTATCACCAATCATATTTCTAATTGTGGTGGACTGACTGGATTATGCGTCAGACAGTGGGAAACGAGAAACGGGACAGGGATATCCTGGACCGACCGACGTGAAGAACCTAGAAGACCTGGATTTCACGCATGGATGATTTTTGTTTGACTTCACACAAAATCGAAGGATTACAAGCGAAAACCGACAAACTGGTCGAAAAAGCAGACGGCGAAGACAGGACTCTAGGTGAAAATAGACAAGACGGAGGTTATGAAAATAACCAACCAACAGCAGCAGCAGAAACATCCAGCGCCAATCACCATCAACGGGAGCGATTTGAAATAGGTTACTTCATTTACTTATCTAGGGAGCATTGTCTCAACTACACGAAGAACGGATGAGGATTTCAAATCGAGAACCCGGAAGGCATGAAACACACTCAACCTGAAACCAATCTGGAATTCTTCGTCACTCAGCATCAACAACAAAATTCGGATCTTCAATACAAATGTCAAGTCAGTCAGTTCTTCTATTCGGATCAGAAACTTGGCGGGCGGGTCACAAAGAATATTTCCAACAGCCTGTTGCAAACCTTTATCAACAACAAACTGTCTTCGGTCTATACTGAAGATCAGGTGGCCGAGGCGGAAAGAATCACCAACAAGAAACTATGGCTGGGAACAAACAAAACAAGAACCAATCGCCAACGAATAAATATGCAGGAGAAAGTGGAGATGGATTGGATACTCACTGAGGAGGCCGCTGGGTGACATCGCGCTTCAGGCCATTGCTCTAGTTGGACCCGAAAAGGAAGAGGCAACTGTGTCGTCAGTGCAAGGGTGACATGGAGGAGATCGTGTGAAGAGGAGTTGAAAGAGTATGCACTAACATGGATGCATGTGAAAAGTACGGCAGAAGGAAGACAGAAGCAAGTGAACACGTGCAGTTGAAGCCCTTTGTTCCACTAGGAACCCAAGGGAACAATAATAATAACAACTCTTGAAAATAGTTATATTTCTCTTCGAATCGTAACGGTTATCCTCGGATTCTTCGACATCATTCTGAGTTTCTTTTCCACTGTGTTTCACTAGGAATTTCTATGTATATTCACTAACTCCATAAATCTTCACATACACAATTGCTGATAAACTGACTAGTGAATGGTTGTTGATATCGAAACCCTCTTACTGATTGGATTTTTGACGGAAACCTAGTGCATTAGAATTGCAAAATACTTCCTTTACTTTCCTAGTGAAACGTAGGATTTAAAGGTTGGGCTTTGAAGTGTTAGTAGCGTTCATGTTTGCTTTTTCAAGAGTGGCGTTACCAGCTTTATGTCCAACCTGGCTTATTATGCACTAGGCAAGGTTAAGGAGTGTGTTGGTCAGGTATCTCAAATCTTGACCACTTGTGTGGTTGACAGTCATTCTACAATTGAATCATCAATGCTCTTTTAAGGTGAACTTGAATTGTATGAACTAGCTTTCTTTGGAGGGCTTTTTGACTTTGTGTTTTCTTTCATGATTTCTTGAAATGATAGATCATTAGGTATTGTTTGACATTTGAGGTTAATCTGTGAGTTTAGTTTGACGATTTTTACTTAGTTTTCAAAAAATCTAAAGTGAAATACGGCAGGAAATATAAACATCTAACATAGGACGAGGTATACTTCCAACTACATGAAACGTTACTAATAAAGTGTTTCTTTTTTCATTATATGCTTTTTTTGGTTAATACTGGAATTGAGACAGCAGCAAAATCACCTCAGTTATTCACATCCTGTTTATTGAGAAAATCAACAGATGTTTATAGATTTTTATAAACATTATTATTCGTCATTGTTAGCATAGAGGAAACGTCTTCTGATTGGTTGTTTTCTTGTTGAAGGATGTTCTGCCATCTCTTTGTGGGCGTCTCTTTGAAGGTCAGACCATTTATCTGCGAACCGTATCCGCCCACGCAAAGTCTTCTGTGATTGGTTGTTGAGTTAGTCTTTGTTCTTGTTTTTTTCTCATGAGCAAGATTTGGGACATAAACATAGACGTGATTTGTTGTTTGCAATTTTGTCTCCCAGACAGCTCTCACCACAATATGACTTAAGAGAGGTGAAGAAGTTTCTTGAAAATTCAGGCTGCACCAAAACTAAGGATTAGACGTATGACATCAATAACTGCCCGATGATCATATCAGTCTTACAGGTGGTGGTCAATCGTTAGCTCGTACAGCTGATTGATAACAACTCTGACTGTAACAATGGGTGACTCAAGTTCGAATGTCAGAGGTGATAAGAAATCTTTAAAGATTGTAGATACGTCTTGCTGACGATGACTTACAAGCAGGAAACCCAGATCCAGGGCTTTCTGCAGACTGCCTCCAACTATTTAACATCAATAACACTAAATACGCTGATTAACTTTTATAAGATCTTTAGGGTCAATAAAGACAGGGAATATCAATGGAAGAACACTAGTGAAAAATAGAAACATGAATTTACATGCTCAGTAAGCACTGGGTCTGCAGTTCGACTTCCAGCCAACTCACCCCAGAAACCTCGCCTAGCTTACTTATTATCCGGTAGTTGGCCTGAAAAAGAGGAAAGCTTTCGCGTTAAGCCAGCAACTCCACCCAGTGAAAACAGCACCAACTCTATCGAAGCTTAAAAGGTCAAAGGCCTATGTCCCTCTGTAAACTCAAAGGAATGAAAAAAAGAGTATACTTACAAGCATATTTATTGTCTATAAAAAGTATTTGAAAATGTCTACAGTACCCTATCTTCAAATCCATCCACCTTATCATGGTGATTAGAATTCACTGAATCGTTAATAAACATCTAAAACATCAGTAGTAATTCCATACGAGGAAGGGACTTCGGAAACCACCTTACGCAGAATTCTTAACAAGACAGGAATAAAAGTGACTGGCATTCAAACCCCCCACAAACTCAATTAGAAACAAGCTTTGTCGGTTAAAGGATCCTGACAGTGGAGCCTTTAAAACAAAACAATTTAGTTTATCTAATACCCCACCTGCTGGAATGATTGTCAGGTCAAATACATAGGTTAAAGTAGTAGAACAGGATCAGTCAGCCAGACTAGCCGAGCATAAAAACCTAGCAAAATCTAGATTAGTTGACCCAAGTAAGATAAGAAATCTAGAGAATAGTTCAGCTATAGCACTACATGCAATTACACACAACCACACAGTAGGATAGGATAACAGAAGCTTTGTTTATCGAATCAACTGCAAACACGTGTAATAGGAATGATTCAACACCTGTCCATTCGGATATCTGGAAAATTCTACTACCCCTACGACGACAAATGGAAGTGAAGAAAGAAGACTGTAAAACTCAAGTTTCCAAGTCGTGTGATTATAATTGATGGCATGATTATGAACAGTAATAAATTTTGTTCGAAACTTCGTCATCCAGTAAATAATACTGTTTCACTGTGTGACACATCTAATAAACAAACTAATCCGTTAACCAATAAACTCATTAGCTGTCAGTCTCAATGATGTTACAAAAGACTGAACCATCCAGTGAAATGATATGAGATGGTCATCGTCTGCAGTTATCACCTATCTGATCACTTATATGACTGCATCCTTTTGCTGATAAATAGGGTAATTATCTATTTCTAAACGTTAATAGTAATCTGTCAACCGAGTTCAGTCGGCTGAATATTACTTCTGTACAATAGGATGTACCTGCATTTCAGTATTGGTTTAATGTAGAAGCCATTAACTCCATTATAGATCATAAAATGCTTTAATCTCATTTTCTTTTCCTTATCTTCAATAACAAGACCAATGTAGTATTATTATTATCATTATTACTGTCAGTAGTACTAATAGTACGAAATGGCTGCATTATATGTCAATAAGAAGTGCGCCAGCAGTTCGGTCGTAAACTACTTACCAACTGCACCGGTGGTGACTCAGGCTCAATTGCTGACTAACGCTTTCCTAAACCTCTTATAACCTATAGTAATCCTGAAGAGTTTCGGAATTTCGGCAGTGAGGTTGACGACTCATCCACACCCCACTCCACCCCGCTTTAAAAATAACAACAAAACTGTTATTGAAACATCAAAGTTCAAGCTTGGAACTCTATATTCTATACTGAAGGCAAAGAATGGAAAGAACTACCAATATGAAGTGTAGCAGCGTGAATTGTTTGCAATTAGGTCGAATTTCAATGCATCTATGATTCGTTTTCTTTATTATTATTATTATTATCCTCATCCATTTTTAATTCGGTTTTTAATTCTATTTTAATTATTTAATCAGCTTTAACTGATAGTTCTCCATTGACACAAGAACCCAGTTTAACCGATCCCAGTGTAGTAATACATTCACCAAGTAAAGCAAAACAGAAGAAAAAATATGTAAGTTCATGTAAAAATGCAATTATTTTCTGTAAGTATATATATGTATGTATTGCTGCTATAATTCACAATACGTTGAAGATGAAATAAAGACGCCGATTTAGACACAAATACCGTTGGACTAGGCCAGCAACATTACACGACAGCCACCTGTTTACCCAGACCTCATTACTTAAGCGAGAACACACAACGACATGAACCCCAAAGTAGATCTTACACAATAATGTATGATATAAAATATTATTAAGGCTATGTCAATTAGTCTACAATCATGATCAATAAAATAGTGGGCGTTATTTCACTAAGTCAAATTCTGATTGGTTAAATTTCCGACTGGACATCAATCGCTGAATTACCAAATAGAGAATAATCCATTCGTCATACATATCAACTGTCTTACTGGAGTTGATTCAGTATTCAACAATGATTTTGTTTTCAAATTATCAAATGTGAACGAATTATTTTTAGCCTGTGTGACTCAGGAACTTTGTTTTACAAAATCAAAAATATAGTAAACATATTCAATGGATAGGCTGATAGATATATTGCTGCGAAATGAATGTTGAATAGCCATAGAAATCTATTAACAAGCATAGGAGTTTTAAAGATATTGGTTTTTATTGTTATGAATGTATCTTCGATGAAGGGTCTTCAGTAAGGCATATCTTCTCTTCCCTTATCTGTTTGTTAATTTATGAGACTCTATAATTGAGCATTTGAAGCCTTGATTAGTCTGAGTTACAGATAAACTAAAGCAGGAACTAAGTTCATTCATTGCGCTGTCATCTTGAGGTACTGTAAATTGATGTTTTCATTTGACAGAAAGACTTTCACAGCTTAGGATTTGTGTACTATGATACTTACTATAAAGGTGCACTTTTAAACTTTAAGAAACTAATAGGCCTGATAAATTAGTCCCTTTGATAAATTTCAATAAGGCATTTAGAAGACAAATTTTGCGAGATAATGGCATCATTTCGTGGTTTATTCACAACCGCTTTACAACTATCACGGCTAACAATAATAAAATAAAATAAAGAGCATGACAATTACTCAGTTATATAAAAAACAAAAGTACATACTAATGACCAGTCATAGTTTTAAATAGGTCAAGTAGTCAGTTCATGGTAGGTGAAGCTTTAAATCTATTGTTTTTTGTACACATAGTTTAGGATGTATGTGATCCCTCACCTTCAATAACTTTGAATTATATTTATGTGATGAAATCATTGTGAAACAGTTATTAATATTGATTTTGCGACCTGACATTAATAAGTGCTTTACAATGAATGACGCTGAATTTCTATTCAGATTAATTGCATTGGAATTTTCTGTGTGTCTAAATAACCATTTTGGAACATGCTTTTTTCAACGGCATTAGAACATTCTATCAGTTCTACCTATATAGGTGTCACTGCATCTGCAGGTGAACTTGTAGATACAGTTTGAAGTAGAGTCCATAGAACTTCATCCTTCAATTGTAGGTACAGGGATAGGAAATGTTCCGCACGTGAGAGAAAGAGATGCGGCATAAAATGTGCAATTGATGACTGGCCGAAGTCTTTGAGTTGTCAACTGAATAATCTGGTCACCCTTGATATTTGTTTGTTTGCTGTTCTTATGGGCAAAAGAACGTGTTCTATTTTATCAAATATATATATATATATATATACATGCTTGTAGAATTGTTCAGTATGCCTCAGTTGAACAGCTAGAAATTGCATGAATTGATGTTGTCTTGCAAATCTAGTCTTAGGTTGATAGCACACATTGATGCATGCTAACGTTTTAACGTATCTTAACCAATTCGACAGGTGACCATCTGTTTTTACTACTATATTTCAAATTATTATTAATATTATGATTATTAAGTACTTCAGTATTGAGACGTTTCAACTTAATTGTAATAGCAATGATATGACCGTCAAAACAATCAAATAGTTTATGAGTCTATTGTGCTAATGAACTTTCCAGCTAGTAGATTTGTGAGCTTAGTGTTCTAATCACTAATCGCGGCGACAACCACCACCACCGCAACAACAACACGATACCACTTATACATGACACAATGAAGGAATTAAGAAGACAGACTGTTGACTAGAAAACCTTTACTGTCTTCAATCTACAGTCCAAACTAACAGTCATGATAATAATATTACGTGATACCAATCCAGTATCACTTAGCGGGTGTTATTCAAAGAAAAGGTATAATCAATTGGTATGCTTAATATAGGTCATCATATTAACACGGAATTAAGGGCATACAACCACAATATTAGGTGTAGTGTCACAGACAATTTAAGAATTTGTAGTTTATGTGATGGGTCATGATTGAAAGTAAAATGAAATACTTGGCCACAGTAGGACTCGAACTAGTGGTCACCGAATCATCAGATCGTCACTCGATCAATTGAGCTGTGAGACCCAAATGCTAACCAAGTCATCATCTGACTAGATTTATTACACGTAATGTCCAGAATACTTTGATTGGACACTAGTAACTAGTGTGATGTGTCTAGTCCCTTGTTTGGTGCAGACTGAATTCGATCAATCAGATTTGCAATGTGGCCACTATTCTAGGTAGCTAGCCATCACGGTGTACATTGATCTGATGGCATTAGCTGGTTGAAGCCGATCGGCAGGAAGCCCAAACTGACCTAGGTTTGTAGCTAGTTGGCACTCACCAGCCAGCAAGGAGTATCTGCAGCTGCCTTGTAGGAACTCATTTCCCTTCTGAGATTTGAGCCCGCGTCACCCAGTGCTGCAGTCAGAGACATTACCACTGAGCTATTCTGCGTCGCGATCAACCTAGGTCCAAGGCTTCGTGCCGATCACCTGCAACCATCTAATGTCCAGAATGAATGACATTTCACTGTCTGCTCATCACCACACTACCTTCCGAACTAGGTCTCTCCTGTCATACTGGATTAGAATTAGGAGAAGGGCAGGTGGTTCCTGGGTGATGGTGATTGAAGGGGAAGTGAAATCACCAACCATTATATCAATAACAGTCTGGCAAACACCAAGTCTATCTCAAGTCGTCTCACTACCAATCTATAATTTCATTGCTCGATAGTATTTGTCGGTCAAATAACCTTATGGATTATTCTATTTATTCCAATCCCCTATTTGTAATATCAAATGACACAAAAGTAGCGTTACGTAGTTCAACTTTTGTCCAAACCCCTCCCATATGTTCACAGACTCAGCAATATTTTTTACTTAAAGCTTCATGGAAAATACATTCGATTTTTAACTAGCCCCTCTTAAAAATTCTACTAAACACTATTAGTAGTGGAACGTTAGAAGATAAGTGTCTGGGTAAAAGAAATGTTTATTTGCAATCTGGTGCATCTAAATTGACAAATTATATATTCGATGCACCATTTGCACAGAGCTTCCGTGTCGCGCTACTTCTCGCCTTCACATTCTGTTTCTTTGTGTTCCCTTCACGTTGCCGTTGTATCTCTACAACGCTGTATCATTTGCTTTGTCTGACATCGAATCTATTCCCCTGCTGTTTAATGCTTTTTTATGCCGACGAACGTCTCTTTATGTATATACTACTGATAAATCTTATCAGTAGAATACGCCACTTTAACAGTAGTGTATATGTATGCACATAGCCTGCCTTTAACGCTCTACCGCCCGCATTCGCATATCACCGAACTAAACTCACTAAAGCACTGTTGACTGAATTTTCACCAGGGGATTGAGTGATTTTATCAGTGTGAATAGTAAGTGACCTTTCTATCAGTAAACTCCTATCACGTCATTACAGTCATCACCCGGTCTGGTATTTCCCAGGTCAGCTAAGTCATCAGTAAGACAGCATACTTCACCGCCTTTCAACTGACATACTAGCGTCAAGTATCTGTTGCATATATATACATACATAAATCTGACGACTCTTAGGGGGATGTATTAATGGCAAAATTGTCATGATAAAGTACTTGGTGACACTCAGGTGGCAATGATATTAAATCTAACTTATCTCTTCATATGTATTTCACATTCATACATTCAAAAAAAAACTGTCAACTCTACAAAATTTCTTCATCTAGACACCTTATGAGGATATTTCAAAGCCGAAAAGAGTCAAAGTTGTCACCGGCATCGTGGCAGCACAAAAACCTCGAAGAAAATGGAAATTTTTAAAATCTAAAAAAGTCCAATCCTTAGAAATACAGGTGTTGTTGTTGTTGTTGTTCGTATCGTCTTCGTTATCACCAACATCATCATCACTCTTAGAAACACTCACCTACTGTGTTTATTTTATCACTTGGTTCTAGTTTACTTATTGTTTTATCATAGGAAACGCTAGAGATTTATTTGGTGGTGGTAGACGCCAAGGGGAAAGGAGGGTTGGTGGTTGGTTTAATTTTAAAGCAAAAATATATTTCACTATATTCATTCTTCTTCATGCACTTTGATTTAATTGATGCAATTATCACTTATTATTTAAATGGGTTCATTTATAGTTCACCTGGACCCCCCTTTATGTTTCATTATCACCACTTCTTCTTGTGTATACTTTTTCTGCTTTACAGGAACTCATAACTCAGGTTACTAATTTAGTTAGTTTTGTATTTTTTCCTTTTCCTTTTGTTTTTTGTTTTTTTTCCTTTTTTTCGACTATGACCAAAATGTTTTACTTATTATTTATCCGCATGTGTGTTGTGTGTGAGTGTTGTTTACACTGTTGCACAATTTATTTGTATACATTACACTGATAAGTTCACAGATTCAATGGTTCAATCGCATGTTCAATGTGTCCAATGCTGTGTTTTCTCTTGTTATAATGTTAGAGTGATATATAGATAGTTTATTTTTTTTTATATTTTTAAATGAATCTTCAAATAATTTTCTCTATCCAATCGAAACATTTTCCATTACAAGCATTTTTATTAATAATTAGGTTTCATTCAGGTTAGAAAGCTGATGTGTTCAAATCGTTCCTTTCTATAGCTATACTTTTATGAATAGTACTAGTGGTTACAGATTTTCTATTCCAAGTGTGATCCCGCTGTGGATACAGTCAGGAAACCACTGAAACCCAGGGAGTATTGAACGACTTTTTCCCTACAGCTTGGTACTCATCATCAGTACGAGCTTTTGGAAATTCAACCACTGTGATGGAATCCAGTCGGCAGACCATGAATTCTAATTACTACCAGTTTGTCATATATATATATATATATATGGTACATCCAACAGTCAGTGTCATCTATCAGTATTTTTACTCAAATCCAACTTGATACACGCTGGTGGTCACAAACAGTAAGGAGTAATGAACAACTGTTTCGTCCAAGTTTGGGTCTCTTCATCACTACTCACCTATGGTTTCATACCACTGGAAATAAAACAACAACTTCGTGTATTTATTCGAAATTGATTTTGAAGCTACTTACTAATAAAACGTAGCATATTTCTTTTGACTAATATTTTGTCCTTCGCCTATATATACAATAGATTTTGGGATAATGTTAAGTATACATAGATGTGGATTTAACTCATTGCAAGGTATATTTTCTACAAGCTGAAGCCAGAAATGTTCTCTATTATTTGTCAGCACATTATGATGTTCACAATGGAAAAGAGTGGACTGTTATTATTAATATTAGATGTCTTAGAAACAGCTAAAATGAGATGACAGAATAACCTTCAGCAGGAAAACAACCAATTAGTAGACGCTGTTTCTGTGCTAATAATAACGAATAATAATGTACATAAAAATCTATAAATATCTATTGATTTTATATATGTCCAAACCAAGTTCACTTTTAACAGTTTGAAAAAATTTGGGCATTGGGTACATGATATTCATTATAATAAAGTTTTTTGTATTTCCCAATGAATGAAAAACAAAACGATATTGTTGTCTTTACTGACGTTTCGCTATTTAATGCTGCTAATAGCTTTATCAAAGTATTATTAAACCAGAATTTACAAAATCTCAGCATATATATATATATAACAAAGAGTTAAGGGGTGAGAAAATAGACTTAGGTCAAGTTAAAGGGACATATTGAAAGTCAAAATAGCAATGAAAATCGCTAAACCAAATAACAAAGGTAATAGGACGTCTGTTATGATATCAAAATCAAGTTTACTAACTTGATCATCGTTCGTCAGTCTGGGGTCATTTTCCGTTGTCAAGTTGGTCAATTGGTAAAGATAACAAAAACAAGTGTAGATTGTTGGATTTGATCAGTGTGTAAACTTATAAAAGCAGTGTGTGTTTACATAGTGAGCTTGCTTATCACATTTGTGTTGATTTTGTCATTTCATAATAGACATACTATTTGGTTTAGTGATCTTCATTGCTATTTTGACTTTCAATATGTCCCTTTAACTTGACCTAAGTCTATTTTCTCACCCCTTAACTCTTTGTTATATATATATATATATGCTGAGATTTTGTAAATTCTGGTTTAATAATACTTTGATAAAGTTATTAGCAGCATTAAATAGCGAAACGTCAGTAAAGACAACAATATCGTTTTGTTTTTCATTCATTGGGAAATACAAAATCTTTATTATAATGATCTGACACTATTTCCGCGGGGATGATATCTTAGATAGAGAGTATACAGACCTACAAATATCTTTCGCTGGTCGCCCAACTGAAAATCTATTGAAAAAGGGAAGTATTAGGACAGACAACATATTGTTGTTAGTCGTCAAGTCATGACTGATGCAGTCAATCAAATGTGGATTATTTATTTGTGATTTAAATTCCCGTGAATGTGTAAACGAAATAATATGCCGTGTATTTTGAATCAGAAATAAGTTTGTCACTGTTGTCACGCGTTGTAGCAGTTAAATTTGACTTTTGTGTCTATCTCAGTGTGGAGGAGTACTTTCAAGAGATCAGTTAGTTATCCTATCGTGTCTGGAGGAGCATTGTAGTCAGGATGGGCAATAATCAATAAGAAAAATTAACTCCCCTTTAGAACAGTTTTAACTTATCAACAATTAGATCAACGTTGTAGCAAATTATCTAGTATTTTTACTCTACTGCAAAGCTAAAACCAAAATGGAGAGAACTTACTTTCCAAATTCAGGATTTAAGGTGTTTGGAATATATTTGTCCTTTGAGTTAACTTTATGCTGTCCAACAGCAATTTCAACATATGGATCAGCCTAAATTTGTAATACAAATCAACAATATAAAATAAAAATTAAACAAGAAGAGGAAATGGGCAAATAAAATAAGAATTTGATGATATTAGATGGTTGGATGCAATCGGCCCCAGGAAGCCTTGCTTGACCTAGGTTTCGTGCTAGTTTGCACTCAACAGTCACCATGGCGTATCTGCAACTGCCTTGAAGGAACTCATGTCCCTTCTGAGATTCAAACCTGCGTCAACCAATGCCGCCTGCAGTCAGAGACGTTACCACTGAGCTAGGTATTCGGGCTCGCAGTTGACCTCCTGTAGGACTGTAGTGGGTAGTTTAATTGTACACTAGTAACTAGTGTGACGTATCTAGTACTTTTTGTGGTGCAGACTGAATTCCATCAGTCAGGTTTGCAATGTGGCCGCCATTCTAGGTAGCTTGCCATCACGGTGCACATTGATTTGATGATATTAGACGGTTGGAGGCAATCGGCAATCTAATATCATCATATCAATGTTCACCGTGATGACGAGCTACCTAGAATGGTGGTCACATTGCAAACCTGACTGATAGAATTCAGTCTGCACCGGAAAAAGGGCTAGACACATCGCACTAGTTCCTAGTATCCAATCAAAGGTTGTTATTAGGTAGGTATAGAATTTATCACAAGAATATTCTATTATGATAAATGACTGATGCAAACTGAATAGAGGTATACAACACACTTACATAAGAATCATGTGATTTGGTTGAGTACTAGACAGCAAGTAATCCGATCAAGGATATAAATAATGACAAAATGAGGGTAGGAAACTATATTGTCAAAACAAAGTATAGTTAAAATACTGAACTTTAATAACAGTAGAGTATATTTACCATGGTAAAGTACGATTAACAACAGTTTCCTTCTAGATGCATGAATTTCGTTTCTTTCATTTAACCACAATGGCTTCAATGATTGATACTTAGCAATCTGGAATTGTCTTTACTTACTGCTAATTTACCTTAAATGGATTTGAAATACATCGAATTTGATATCTGCTTGTGTGATCCTTTTCTTATTCTACAACGGAAGGTGGGGGAGGATATATTAGCTTTCTATGAAATTATTAATATACACATACATATTCTATGATTTTAACGGATTGCTCTGGGTGTTCTCCTGTCTTCTCAAATTTCTTCACAACTAATACCTTTGCGTTTACATTTTTGTAATGCTTGACGATTGAAGATAGTGAAATGATAAGATTCCCGATCAGTATCTTCCGCATTTGTAGTCCGAAATCATATTTCACTTTCAATCATCTTGTATTACATCAATGGTATAGTTTGTCAGTGCAACAGGTTATCCTATTTTTCGACTGTAATTATTGGTGTAGCATGCAAAGTGTGCTTAACATGTGTGTGTGTGTTTGTGTGAATGTGTGTGCATGCATGCGTGCGTGCATTTATGACCTCCTTATATCGAGTGAAGTTGTTTTCACATGCTACAAACTCCTCTCATTTTTAATTTATAACTTAATGTAATCATCACATCTGTTGAATACAACTGTGACCCTTCTCTAAGTCTAAAACAGAGAGACATTTTAGTCATATTTTGAGGTAGAATACATTAGCAACCACTGGAAACCAGGGAGTACTGGACAAGCATTTTGTCTCAGATTACTTTCAAGAGTGTGCACGACTGATGAGTCTCACACTAAAAACAAAAACAGCTGTTCAATGCTTTATGAAATCCAATGGTCTTCCAACTGATATGAACTAGTGAATAAATCTGGCTTGAATCGGTTGTTTTTTTCGTTTAATTTTGGATGAACAGATATTAGAGTACCCGTTTGGGAATCTTCCGCACTCAGCCAGAATAAGGAAAAAGATTCGCATTTGCAACACCATTGTCAAATCAGTTAGTGTTTCTATACGGGTGAGAAACTTGCACTGCGTGTCAGGAAAAGGATTTCCAACAACCAGCTGCAGATTTTCATCAACAGCTATCTCCTTCGCTGGCTGTCTCGATACTGAAGATCAAGTGGCCAGAAACAATAGGCAACAAGAGACTATGAAAACCAACCAACCAACCAAGAACCGGTCGCTCAACAAATATATAGGAGATAGTAGAGATGGGTCGAACATACATTAAGGTGGCCGCCGAATGACATCTCACTCCAGGTCCTTGAGCGACGAGTGGGACGTCAGTGTGATGGTGATATGGAGGAGATTGTGTGAGAAAGAGATGAGAGAGTTTGGTCAGTCGTCGAGCTATCCAGCTGAAGAGGAGGGCAGAAAACAGAACAAAGTGGAGATGTGTTTTTGAAGCCCCATGTTCCACTTGGAACGCAAGGAAAAAATAGTAATAATTTATCAAAGTATTTTGCATGGATATTATTTTATCTTGTTTCAGTTAGTATTATAAGTCTCTTTCGATGAATACTATACTGTTTACACATTAATGCATGCCTACTGTATGTATTAAAATCTAATTAAATTATTGAGGAATTTATTTTTCTTATGGAGGCACATCTAATCTATTGAATGACTTTTTTTTTCTTTCTTCGTTCATTTCAGATGGATCTTAAACAAATTGATGATAAAGTTGACTGGTGGTCGAAATTTTATGCATCAGTTGGTGAATGGGATAAATGTCTAAAGTATAAAGAATTTGGTTATGATACAATATGTGTAAGTTTCATCTTGTGAAATAATGGAGACCTTAAAAATGTAAAATTTTCTAATGTCTGTACAAAAGCAAACTACTTAGCAGGAAATCAAGTACCACAGTTCAACATAACAGTTTAGATCCTTCAAGGTGACTAGAAGTGTATACTGTTCATATGACGTAATCTAGGGTCAGAGTACCTCTCTATAAGTGTGTAATAATTCTCCAGTCCATATCAATACAATATCAAAGCTAGCGTTGAATTTATTCAGCCTTTCACATATACAAATAACACTGTAACGACAGAAGGCAATGGCCAGCAAACAGATCATTTATTGAGAAAATCAATAGATATTTATAGATTTTTATGTTCGTTATTACTAGCAGAGAAACAGTGTCTTCTGATTGGTTGTTTCCCTGCTCAAGGTTATTCTGCCATTTCTTTGTGTCCGTCTCTTCGAAGGTCAGACCGTATATCTTCGAGTTGTATCCGCCCACGCAGAGTTTGCTGTGATTGGTTGTTCAGTTAGTCTTTATTCTTGTTTTTTTCTCATTACCGAAATTTGGGACGTAAACATTGACGTAAATTGCTGTCTACCAATTTTGGCTAGCAGATAGCTCCCATCACAACAAACTCATTGAAGATATATTCATCTCTTTATCGTGTATATTTTATTTAGGTCTATCCTCATCCATTGGAAGATGTTGAAGGTTATCAGGGTTTTACAGATTTTTGTAATACATTTACCTTAACAAGAGGTAAAAATGTTGACGCAGATGAAGATAATTATGCTGGAGAATTTAAAGGCACATTTCGAATTTATGCCTTACCAGAAGATCCAAAAGAACAGCTACCATTACGTTATTTTGAGAAATTAAGTGTATCCTCAGAACCAGAAGAATGTGTTCTACGCGTTTATGTTATACGTGCAATTGACTTACAACCAGCTGATGCTTCAGGACTTGTAAGTCAATGTATTTTGAATTATTGTTATTATTTATGTATTATTATTGCCTTGGGTTCCTACTGAAACTTACGGCCCCAACAATTCATGTATATTTCGCCCTGTTCTTTGGTGTCGTTTTTTAATTGGCTCTATGATTACTGACTGACTGGTTTCAACATAGAACTTAGCACCGATTTGCAGCAGTTTGAGTCACCACACTTCACCCAGTACACAAAGCCAGAGAAGAAAATAAAAAGAAACGCAAAGTAGAGATAGTAAACAGAGATATGAGGTAAAAGGAATAGTAATATTGAAGAACAATGTAGTTCTATTGGATACTATAAGTCACAAGGAGTATATGCATCTGAGCCAGCTATTGAAAACGATTTCGAGCCATATCACCAATTGTCTCCAGCCACTGGTGTTTACCGTCCCAAGAACCACAACCAGGAAGTCTACACCTTCCTACTTGGCTTAAACTAACTGTTGTGGATTTCATTGACAGATGAAACCATGTTGTGGTTTGACCACCACTAGCTTTTTTTCAATCCGACCCTATGTCAGCTAACACTGCCCGTCGAGGAAGGCAATCGCTAGGCATGCATAGCACATGTCCTAACCATCTCAATCGATGTAACGATGACGATTGTTGGACGCCTGTAAGAATGCCTATGTTCCAGAATCTGTCGAAGGGTGAAGATATGATCAACACACCCCCTTCTTGGTCTAAAGTCTGCCTGCATCTCTCGTGTTGGTGCCTCCCGAGCACCACTTGTCTACGCTTTATTATTCAGCCTAGAACTTTAGATATTGTATTAGTCAAGCTAATACCTCTGTGATTATCACAGGAAGACTTGTCTCCCTTCTTGTATATGGGAATAATCAGGGATTTACACCAACCTGACGGGACTTCTTCTGATTCCCAGACGCTGCCTAGTACCTCAGTTAACGCAGACAGTAGACCGTCTCAACCATACTTAAATACCTCTGGAGTCATTCCATCAAGTCCTGCAGCTTTGCCTCGTTTCAGATTAGTAACTGCCTTTGTAACCTCAGTTAGGGATGGAGGACCTGTGTCTATATCCCATTCAGGGAGTTGTTGGATGTTCATTAAGTTGAGCGTGGCTCTAGGCCAACTAAACTGCTCCTCAAAGTGTTCTTTCCAAAATCCTAGTCGTGTATCCTGGGAGCTAGTTATGGTGCCATGTTTCTTAGATGTTGTTTCACTTATTATTTGCCTTTTACCACCTGTTTCCTTGATAAGTCTAAATAGTTGTCTGGTATTACCAATCGTCGATGCCTTTTCCATCTCCTTCGCTTTTGTCCCCCACCACTGTTCACGGTCATTACGAAGGCTTTTTGTTAGTTTGCATTTGAGTAGCTTTCACTCCTCATTATAATCGGAGCTCGTCGAAATCGGTCTTCTTGCGTCAATCAGTTCGGATGAGGTGGTAGAAATCCAATGGCTCTTACTAACTTTAGGTTTCAGGCTATTAACAGCTTTTACAGCTGTGTCTATAGCTAACTGCATGTTGTGCTAGGCTACCTCAGGAGGAGTCATGCTAACGACCTCAGATACTCGTCTCACTATCTCTAGCTTAAATAGGGACTCAGAGTCTCGATCTATTTGGGGACATAACTGCTTCACTGACAACAACTTTTTATGTCCGTTTAATCGAAGGCATAAACGTGCGCGAACCAGGGCGTGATCAGAGTCTACACATGTGTTCTAAAATGACAGTCAGTCTTCTACAGACCCTGGCCAACGATACCCTATCGCTATATGGTCTATGGCTCCATGATTGTTCATAGGCTTTCATCTGCTCCTCACACTATCTGCTCCATGCCACACTCACACTCATACTGAGCTCATCATTTCCTATTCGGGTTCAACACAAGGACCTAGCAAGCGATATTACACAACAGCCTCCTCAACGTGTGATCGCTCCATCTCAAATTCCTTATGCAAATTTATTAAGCAACATGTCTTTGGTTAGCTCAGTATTAGAGTTCCTTGTTGCTTATCTTTTCTGGTTGGCCACTGACTGACTGGTTTTAACATAGAACTTTGCACAGATGTCCAGCAGTTTCAGGTGCCACTCTCCTTCCGTGTGGTACACAAAGCAAGAGAAGAGAGTACAGAGAGATTCAAGACAGAGAGAGATAATAAACAGAAATGTGACCCGAAACGAATAGCAATTCGAAAGAACAATAGAATTTTACTGAATAGTATAAATCTCAAAGAGTGAATGCATCTGAACTAGCTGTTGACAACGATCACTTTGAGCAGTACCACCCACCAATTATCTCCAGTCTTTATTGGTTCTTAACATCTCGAGGACCTTAACTAGGCAGTCAACACGTTCTCACGTGGTTCGAAGTAACTGTTGTGGATTTCATTGACTGATGAAGCCATGTTTTGGTTTGACCACCACCACTTGCTCTTTTACATTCTGGTCCATCCTATATCAGCTAACATTCTTCGTCTAGGAAGGCGATGGCTTGGCAGACATCCATAACGCATGTCCTAGCCATTTTAATCTATTTACTTTTAAAACGTCATCGACTGACTTGCCCTTGTTGTCTAACACTCAAAGCCTAACCTCAGTATTACTCACTCTATTGGGCCGTTTAACATTGAAGACAGAACATAGACACTTATGATCAAAGACAGCTAACCAATCTTTTAATGTCTTCCACTTTCAATGGACATGTCTCAGCCATAAACAAAGACAGAAAGAACTGCTGAGCATTACACAAGCCCTTTGGTCGACGGCTGGATATCACATCTACTAAGCCAGAGATGACGTAAGTTGGCATACGCCAAACTAGACGTCTTATATCCAGTAATGGTCTAGCGTGGACAGCTGTCGATAAAAGTTTACATCAACTTGTTGGAAATGCTTCACGCGATTCACTAATTTGACGTCATCGTTAAAGATCCGGATCTTGTTCTGTATTCTGAGTGCAGCACATCTTACTATTGGTTTCAGATTAATGAAAGTTTGTCTTGTTTACAATCAAACAAATGTAAGTAAACTCAAAAATCAATATGAATTTAACTACTCATGAAGTAAGCAGGCATAAGCGCGCGCGAGAGAGAGAAGGAGAGAAACACTTTCATTAGTGACAGCCATCTGGTTTTTTTTTTTTTGATTTACAGCTCGATTCCACACTGTATTTTTGGTACAAGTATGGAATTTTCAGCATGGATATCGGTAGCCCAAATTTTGCAGGCCGACCATAGATATCAGATGTGCGTCGGCGGATGCTCGAACCCCGGACCATATGCGTGGTCGGCGAGAGTCCTAACCACTGTGCCCCCTTGAGATCTAGCAGTCATTAATTCGGTTGGGCGCACAATTATGAGATGACAGTCCTGAAATGTTCCTGATCAATTTAGCCTAGAAATTCTGATGTATTCTATTAATGAGGCCTTAAAATGTACATAAATTATGCTACTAAGTACTACTTTGGCTGAATTATTGCTGTAAAGCCCTAGCATTAAAAAGGTGCATCAAAAATTTGATAGTCTTACATTTGTCTATCTAATATCATCAAATCAGTGTGCACCGTGGTGGCGAGCTACCTAGAATGGTGGCCACATTGCAAACCTGACTGATGGAATTCAGTCTGCACCACAAAAAGTACTAGATACGTCACACTAGTTACTAGTGTACAATTAAACTACCCACTACAGTCCTACAGGAGGTCAACTGCGAGCCCGAATACCTAGCTCAGTGGTAACGTCTCTGACTGCAGGCGGCATTGGTTGACGCAGGTTTGAATCTCAGAAGGGACATGAGTTCCTTCAAGGCAGTTGCAGATACGCCATGGTGACTGTTGAGTGCAAACTAGCACGAAACCTAGGTCAAGCAAGGCTTCCTGGGGCCGATTGCATCCAACCATCTAATATCATCAAATTCTTATTTTATTTGCCCATTTCCTCTTCTTGTTTAATTTTTATTTTATATTGTTGATTTGTATTACAAATTTAGGCTGATCCATATGTTGAAATTGCTGTTGGACAGCATAAAGTTAACTCAAAGGACAAATATATTCCAAACACCTTAAATCCTGAATTTGGAAAGTAAGTTCTCTCCATTTTGGTTTTAGCTTTGCAGTAGAGTAAAAATACTAGATAATTTGCTACAACGTTGATCTAATTGTTGATAAGTTAAAACTGTTCTAAAGGGGAGTTAATTTTTCTTATTGATTATTGCCCATCCTGACTACAATGCTCCTCCAGACACGATAGGATAACTAACTGATCTCTTGAAAGTACTCCTCCACACTGAGATAGACACAAAAGTCAAATTTAACTGCTACAACGCGTGACAACAGTGACAAACTTATTTCTGATTCAAAATACACGGCATATTATTTCGTTTACACATTCACGGGAATTTAAATCACAAATAAATAATCCACATTTGATTGACTGCATCAGTCATGACTTGACGACTAACAACAATATGTTGTCTGTCCTAATACTTCCCTTTTTCAATAGATTTTCAGTTGGGCGACCAGCGAAAGATATTTGTAGGTCTGTATACTCTCTATCTAAGATATCATCCCCGCGGAAATAGTGTCAGATCATTATAATAAAGATTTTGTATTTCCCAATGAATGAAAAACAAAACGATATTGTTGTCTTTACTGACGTTTCGCTATTTAATGCTGCTAATAGCTTTATCAAAGTATTATTAAACCAGAATTTACAAAATCTCAGCATATATATATATATATAACAAAGAGTTAAGGGGTGAGAAAATAGACTTAGGTCAAGTTAAAGGGACATATTGAAAGTCAAAATAGCAATGAAGATCACTAAACCAAATAGTATGTCTATTATGAAATGACAAAATCAACACAAATGTGATAAGCAAGCTCACTATGTAAACACACACTGCTTTTATAAGTTTACACACTGATCAAATCCAACAATCTACACTTGTTTTTGTTATCTTTACCAATTGACCAACTTGACAACGGAAAATGACCCCAGACTGACGAACGATGATCAAGTTAGTAAACTTGATTTTGATATCATAACAGACGTCCTATTACCTTTGTTATTTGGTTTAGCGATTTTCATTGCTATTTTGACTTTCAATATGTCCCTTTAACTTGACCTAAGTCTATTTTCTCACCCCTTAACTCTTTGTTATATATATATATATGCTGAGATTTTGTAAATTCTGGTTTAATAATACTTTGATAAAGCTATTAGCAGCATTAAATAGCGAAACGTCAGTAAAGACAACAATATCGTTTTGTTTTTCATTCATTGGGAAATACAAAAAACTTTATTATAATGAATATCATGTACCCAATGCCCAAATTTTTTCAAACTGTTAAAAGTGAACTTGGTTTGGACATATATAAAATCAATAGATATTTATAGATTTTTATGTACATTATTATTCGTTATTATGAGCACAGAAACAGCGTCTACTAATTGGTTGTTTTCCTGTTGAAGGTTATTCTGTCATCTCATTTTAGCTGTTTCTAAGACAGTTCGGTGGTGTATCTGCAAATCGTATCCACCTACGTTAAGTCTTCTGTGATTAGTTGTTGAGTTAGTCGTTGTTCTTGTCTTTTTCCATGACCCCGATTTGGGACGTAAACACTGACGTCAATTGTTGTCTACCAATTTCGCCTAGCAGACTACTCTCAGCACATTATCACTTGAATACAGTGTATTTCTCATATAAATTTGTTTTAAATGTTCATCGTTATCAAACCATTGATATTCAGATATTTTTAAGCTTGTGAATTTAACTGTACACAGAAAATAAGTAAATGTTAACATAAATTTCACAGGTTCGATCACGATTTAACGTTTATTATTAAACCAACAGGCAATACTGGATAGCTGTTTCATCCCAGTTTGAAATTCGTCATCAGTACTCAGTCACCGAGTTTAGGACGCAGGACGTTCCGGTTACAAGGCGAGCTTGTAGACCTGATCCAATGACTCATGAACTCCGAAGTCTTCCAGTTTGTAATGTATATATATATATATATATATATATATATATACCGCAAACACTAGTCAGTGTCACCGACGAGTTACTGTTCTTTTACATGACTGATGTCATCTTGTGATCAAACTTGTAAACAACCAACTCCCTATGAAACCACACTTGAAAAAATTTACAGCAGTTTAACGTGAAGATAAGATAACTGACTGGGATCTAGTTGCAGAATTTCTTATACAAATCTAACTAAACAGAATTACAGTCTATAATGCACTTGACATTATTATTATTGTTCCCTTGGGTTTCTAGTGGAACATAGGGCTTCAACTGCACCTCTCCACTTGCTTTTGTCTTCCTTCTGCTGCACTTTTCACCTTCATCAATGTCAGTCCATACTGTTTCAGCTCACCTCTTCACACGATCTTCTCCGCGTCACCCTTGCACAGACGTCCTACTCGCTGCTTCCCTTTCGGCCTGGTTCCACTCGAGCAATGGCCTGGCGCGCGCGCGATGTCACCCGGCGGCCCGGCCTCCTTAGCGAGTGTCCAATCCATCTCCACTTTCTCCTTCATATTTGTTGGTTGGCGATTGCTTCTTGTTTAGTTTGTTCCCATAGTTTCCAATAGTTGGTGATTCTCTCCGGCCCGGCCATCTGATCTTCAGTATAGAGCCAGCGAAGACAGTTGTTGATAAAGGTCTGTAACACGCTGTTGGAAATATTCTTTGTGACCCGCCCGCCAAGTTTCTGATCCGCATAGAAGAACTGACTGACTTGACGTTTGTATTGAAGATCCTAGTTTTGTTGTTGATGCTGAGTGACGAAGATTTCCAGATAGATTTTAGGTTGACGAATGTGTTTCTTGCCTTCCCGATTCTCAATTTGACATCCTCGTCCGTTCCTACTGCCTGTAGTTGAGACAACGCTCTCTAGATAAGTAAATGAAGTAACCTCTTTCAAATCGCTCCCGTTGATGGTGACTGGCGCTGGATGTTGCTGCTGTTGTTGTTGTTAGTTGGTTATTTTCATCACCGGACTCTGTCTTGTCTATGTTCTCTTGGAGTCATGTCTTCTCCGTCTGCTTCTTCGACCAGTTTGTCGGTTTTCGCTTTTAATTCTACGATATTGTGTGACATCAAACATAAATCATCCACTGATCCATATGAGTAATATGAAAATAGTTAGTAAAGGTCACTAACAATCTGTTACTCGTCTTTAAATCTTAGTGAACAGTAGTTTCATTTGGTAAGTCTGTTTACTAATTAATCTTTGAGTAACCTGAACCTACCTTTCATTCCACATATCTTGTATTTATCCTACTTCAGAATGTTCCAGTTGAAATGTCTTCTGCCAATTGAAAAAGATCTTCACGTTATTATCAAAGATTATGATGCTGTCGGTGCAGATGATATCATTGGACAAACATATATTGATTTAGAGAATAGACGTCTGACAAAATATCGTGCTACATGTGGTCTACCACAATCTTATTGTATATCTGGACCAAATCAATGGAGAGATTCAAAACTGCCTAGTGAAATTCTATTAGCTGTATGCGATAGTTATGCACTGCCAGCACCACAATATGAAGAACCGACAGAAATTAAACCAAGTCCAAGTTGTCGTGTTGGTCAACGTGTATTTGTACTAGAAGATTTTGAACGTGGTATGGTACCTAATCCACATTTAGGTCCACCAAAAGAACGTTTAGCTTTGCATATTTTAAATAAACTTCCATTGGTTAAAGAACATGTTGAAACAAGAATGCTGTATAGTCCACTTCAGCCTAATATTGAACAAGTAAGTTTATTTATCTATATATTCAAAACGGTTACATAACCTCCATAAAATGGTGAGTGATTAAGTTGTCTAGTTCCATAGTGGAACGTCTTTGATGTTACTGCGAGAAATTTAATACTATAAAACACAAAATGACTGAGCAAAGAATATCCTTTTCGATAAATTCCTCTTCTGGCTCTGCAATTACATATATGCTTATATACACAGAATATTCCAGATTAGTAGTCAATGGCAATATTAGTGTTTTTTAAACAATATCGATCTGTAAAGTAAGATCAGTAGAATTGCAGTTCATTAAAGATGCTTAAATTATAATAATAATAATAAAGATATTGTAGCAAATAGAAGATCAAATAAAATTAGGAAAATTCTACGAAAATTGAGGATCATTCAAACCTAGATAGTCAAGGTAAGGATAATGCCTGAACTAACTTCTTTTGGATGCACAAATTAGGCTTGTTAATATGGATCCCAACAACCTCAGAAATATTTAGTAGTCGAACTCTTAAGGCAAAATTGAGATTCGTAGGTATGCGTTAAATAACCCTGAAAGCCTGGTTAACATCAATCTTGTGTTCTGTATCCACAAGATGAGATAGAATAGCTCTGTGAATAGATTTTGTTTGTCCTTAAAATAAATTTCGTCTTTTTGAAAAGTGATCGATTTGCCCAGCCACTCAATAACACCAGAATTATCCAGTTTCATTCATTCTAATGTTGAGAGTTATTTATTCATTTATTTAGTTGGTTGAGTAATTCACTTTATTTTATTATTATTTATTTATTTATTCCAGGGTAAATTACAAATGTGGGTTGATATCTTTCCCACTGTATTGGGTGACCCTGGTCCACCGTTTGATATTTCACCAAGACAACCAAATGAATATGTATTACGCTTAGTTGTATGGAATACATTCGATGTTGTATTAGATGAGAAATCTATAACTGGTGAACGAATGTCTGATATCTATGTAAAGGTAAATAATTCAGTTGAATACAGCTTTTTTTTTATTACTACTAATATTATGATTATTACTTCGTCCTAGTTTGTGACTCTTCAACAGTGAGCATGCATCTACTCCACCTCTATGAGGGATAGAACCTTGGATCTACATGTTACGAAACCAGCTCGTTGACCATTTTTTTAATAATAATAATAATAATTTGCTTTATTCCAGAAACAATACTAGTGGTACGGTGTGGAATTTTCAGCACTTATCTACAATAATGCATCTAATTTTATCAAACATTTAAAAAGGAGTATTTCAAAAAATAAATATAAAAACAACAACAACAAAAACGCAAAAATAACAACAAAAAAATGCGAAAAAATACCAAAAAGTAGAGTGGAAAATAAACAACATAATAAATAATATCTCAGTATTGGGTAGTGTGAGCTATGATATGTTTATGCGTGGTGAACAGTAAAGCTATAATCATACAAGAAGTTATGAAATTATATTTAAGAATTTTATCGCCAAGATGATCACTTAATTTGATTGGACAACACTAAACAATCATAAAATAAACATTTCAGGGTTTTTATTATCAGCTCTAATATGGTGTTTGCAGTGGTAGTTTGAGTAATCCTGCATAATACAAAATTTTAAGATGGTGATAATGGCGTTCACAACCAAGATTGCCAGTTAATATTGCCGCACAAAAAAAACAATCACAAAACTAATATTACATGATGAATAATGACAGAACAGTTTTTTAATACTCATAGTGCTAATATAGTCGGAACCAGCGGATACACAAAAGAAGGAATAGAATAAAGTACAAAAACGTAAGCCAATGTTAATAAATTAGGTAGCTGAGTATGTTTAAGAAGGTGTTCACTATAGAATGCAAATAAGAGAGAAATAAAAGAGCCAAAATTATGTTATTAACAACAAAGCAATTCATAGGTTTCGCGCTTAACATTGTCTGTCATTTAGAACACGGGCCAAATATGGTATCGTTGAGTTCCTGTACTTGGTTGTACGAGCATATATTATTTGATACTGATTTCTGGTTCTACCCAATGAGATACAAGGAGAGAGTTGGGAATAGAGGGGGTGTTGGGGGTCAGAGAGTAGGGTTTTAGACCATTTTTGCGCATGTATTCAGATGCCTGTCTACTAATGTAGTGACAAGCTGACTGAGTTTCAAACCACTAGTCCTACTAACTACCTTCAACATCCTTCTCAGGATAGTATAGTCCTTTTTCAGTAGCCCAGGAAAGACTAATGGGGAACAGTAAAGTAGAATAGGTAAGATACAAGAGCTGACAAATTGTGAAAGTAGAGACTGGGTGATTCCAGATAGTCTGAGATTTTTAATAAAGTAGGTTAGACGAAACACTTTCTTAGAAATCATTAGGATATGAGATAACCAAGTAAAGTCGGGAGATAGAACTAGACCGAGGCATTTTGCATTAGACTTAGTTTCAATTTTAGTCCCCTCAATGCTACAGACTTCATGATTACTTACTAGTGTTTGTAGATCTCGTTCGTGCCTAAAGGAGAAGTAAGTGGTCTGACATTTTGAGGGATTCAGCATGAAGCCATTTAGTTTAGACCACTGACTGATGTCCGACAGGAAGTTATTTAATTTGAAACAGGCTGACTCAGACTTAACGGGAAGCGAAACAGTCCGGTCATCTGCATTCACGCAGTCGAGCGATGAATTCAACATTTGCCAATTCGTGACATAGCCCTATCGCCAACCGTTGTCGTCTATGCGCATCAAATTCACCTTGACAAGTTGGTCATTAAACTCCAGTCGAAATAGCTGAATATTCAACGAGTTAAACATGTAACCTGAAGGTATCAAATTAGATCCTTAGTGGTATTGTGGGTGTTCACTGCTTCACTGACGAAACAGCTGTCCAGCAAGCACTCTTGGGTTTTTCAATGATTCTGTCACTTATATTAGTCTGTGACAAAAAAAACAACAGTGAAATTAACGCATGTCTTTACAAAACCTACAATATTATTATTGTCACTGACAGTTTTCAAGTATGTATTTATATCGCTCAACTATGAAGGGTCTTTCACTATTTCATCATGACTTTCAAGTAACCTTATTATCAAGAGCAGCATGTTCAACAGTGTACACTAGATTCTTTGATTTGAAAATGTAATTTCAAATATATCATATGTGTATTTATACTACTTAAATTTATGTTAGTGTATGAATAACACCCACTGGCCAGATAGCAAGTGCTTTTGGTTATTCAGAGTCTAACTTCTCCTAGCTATGAATCTACGTCAAAATAAGTTGCCAAAACTGATCTATTCAGATGACTTGAATACAGTTTTCTGAAAGAAAACTTGACCGAATGACATAATATTTTAGAGCTATGTGAAACACACGTTATCATTTATATTTTATAAGGAATACTATGATAAACTATTATACCTCCTTCTTCATCTAGCCTAAGGTTTATGTTTAAACGTTCTACTTCCTATCTAAGTACAGAAGATTAGGTTGTTTAGCCAAGAGAATTACTTGACATTCTTGACATAACATAAATTCCTGCTTTCGGTATATAGACATGATTTATCCGCCATATCATGCAGCCTATTGGTAACACTTCAGCTTTCAAACAACCCAAGAAATCTTATCTTCATAATACTCTGAAAAGAAATATCCCGGTGGGTGCGTACTGATGAAGAGTCCCAAACTAGGACGAAATAGCTGTCCAGTACTCCCAGGTTTTCCAATGGTTCTCTTACTAATGTCAGCTCATGATGAAATCCTGAAATAGTTTCTTATTTCTCAAGAGTTCGGTTGTAGATATCTGACTAGTTTCAAGTTTGATAATGGATTGATCACAGGGTTGAACCTAGAACCTTCAGAATACGAGATGAGCTCGTTAACCACTCAGTCATTTGAGCTGGAATCCAATGGACCATGATTTTTAATTTCTGTCAATCCGCTATTTTGGTACGACTGCCAGCAATTCTCTTCAGAGAACAACCGACCTAGTAGACCCAGTCTGTCATGACTTATTACTAAAACTTCAGATAACCTCGTCTTGTAGGCAGCCATTGGTGGAAATCAGATTGATTTTCGAGAGTTAGTTTGTAGGGATTTGATTTCTTTGAAGTTTGTTTCTAACTTTCTTTAACTGCAGTAAGCGATTCTGATAAAAGTAAGTGGTATAACCAAATGCTACCTAGGACATTCTTGGTGCTTCCAGCAGGATAACTTCTAGATCCTATCCATTAGAAATATAGGCTATGACGTCGACACCACTACCAGCGTTTGAACAAGATCGAATTCTCCACCACTAGTAGTCAATTAATCATTAATTGTCAAATATTTTACTGATTCTATTCAAGTTACTTACAAGTAGTATAAAACTGCTTTTTATTTTTTTCAGGGATGGATAGCTGGTTTAGATGATCGTCAAAAAACTGATGTTCATTATCGATCATTGAATGGTGAAGGAAATTTCAATTGGCGTTTTGTATTTCCATTTTTCTATCTACCAGCTGAAAATAATATAGTTATTAAGCGTAAGGAACATTTTTGGTCAATGGATGTTACTGAACAACGTGTACGACCACAATTAGTTTTACAAATCTGGGATAATGATCTTTTCTCACCAGATGACTTTTTAGGCACATTAGAATTAAATCTGTCAAATTTGCCTAGTCCGGCTAAATCACGTAGTAAATGTGCGCTGAATATGTTACAATCGGTAGGGAATGAAACCAAAATGGTGAATTTATTTGAATGTAAACGATTGAATGGATTTTGGCCATTTATTAATGAAGAAAGCGGTACACCTCTACTTACTGTAAGTTGTTTTATTTTTTTCAACACAGAGAAAGGTATTTCTCTGTGTGCTTATGTTTGTAAATTACAAAAGTTTTACAGATCATTCTCTGTTACTTCTATATTAAGTGACATTCAACTAGAGAATGATGAAACAATGGTTAGTTTTTTATATAACTAGTCTTTTGCAGATCCTGAGCTCACTTATAGGACAAAGGTGCCCATTGAAGAAATTATTTTAGGAATTCACTTATGCCTCACATCTACTATCTTTGAATTCCAGGGCAAACAGAAGGTGTAGCGATGGGATCACAAATATCCCCTACCGTAGCAGATGTATTTCTGGATAGCTGGGAAAATACTCCCCTTAACACATTTAATCCTACTCCAAAATATTGTGGAGATATGTGGATGACACTTTCACAGTGTTATAAACAGAACGTATCTCTAGCTTATCCACCAGTATAAAATCACTAGTAGAGGGAATAAAATTCACATTTGAATTGGAAAATGAACAGGGAGAATTAGCTATGTTAGATTGCAAAATAAAATGAATAGAAGAAGGTAAACTACACACTAGCGTTTATAAAAAACCAACGCATCCTAATAAATATTTAGACTTTAATTCATCTCATCAGGTTGTCTGTAAAGACTAGCTTAGTTAAGTAATTAACAAACCGAGCAGTAGCACTAAGTAGCACAAGAAAAGACCTAAATGATGAAATAAAACAAACTGAAGAAGCGTTGGTATCAAATAACTATCCTATAAAATTCATTAGGTAGATCAAAGAGTCAAAAGTAAAATAAAAAATAATGAGGGAACTAATAATGAAAACATAAATAAATAAAGAATATAAGGCATCTCCAGTTATACTATATAAGGTCAGGACACCTGAGACCCTATGTAGGATTTTCAACAAATCAAGAATTAGAGTGGCTTTTCTTACTCAGGTAAGACAAGCTCTGTAGGTTGAGGGACCCAGTTGCAATTGCTGTCAGGTCAACTACATGCGTCAAACCAGTAGATCGGTGATAGTCATACTGTCGGAAGATAAGAATTTAGCTAAGACTGGAATAGTTGACCCCACGAAGATAAGTAATTTACAAAAAAGCTCAGCAATTGCGCGCACAATAGAGTAGAAAATGGTTAAAATTCTAAAAAGTAATGTAGGTAGGTGGAGAGATAGGTGGTTGACTACTGAACCCTTGTTCATAGAATCTATAACCAACACGTACAATAGGATTGACTCATAATTCATACCGGAAATATGGAAAATACTACTACCAATCAAATAAAGCGTTGAAAAATAGTGATGGAATTATATAAACGAAGTTAGAAAGTTGTGTGAATAGTGTCTTGATATGATTATGAGCAGTAATAAATTGTGCTCGAAACGTGGTCATCAGTAAATATTACTGTACAACACTGTGTTAGACTTTATCAAAATAAATTTTACCCATAATGGAAATATACTCTACCACAGTGCATAAGTTCTATTCTTATAAGAATGAAGTGATTTTTATATTAACTGACTGATTTCCCCTGTATTAGTACACAATTACAATTTGATTTAATAGTACTGTAAATAGTCGCATAAAATGTAAATGATACCAGCAACAGTAACAAATTTATTGTGTTTTGTTTTTGTCTTCACTTTTATAAATTCAGGGTAAAATTGAGATGGAAATGGAATTGGTAACAAAAGGAGAGGCTGAACTTCGACCAGCTGGTAAAGCACGTGAAGATCCAAATGAAAATCCTCATTTAGAACCACCAAAGTAAGTCGTTGTTGTTCTGATTGGACCACACTGTGATTCAACGACGCACCTCCACTTTATCAAATTCTCTGAGGTACTCTGTAGATGGCCCCAACCATTGCCAAAGGTCTGATCTCACTCTCGCACAATCTCCTCAAGATATCGGTCTTGCACCTTTGCACAACTCATCATTTCCCTTCTGAGTTAAACTCGAGCGATCGCCTGGCGTATGTCGTCATTCGACAGTCTCTTTAATGGGTGCCCAATCCGTACCCATTTTCTTCTACGTATTTCTGGACAATTAAGCTCCTAATTGGTCTATCACCAAAATTTCTTGTTGCTTTTTCCTTCGAACAGTCTGATCACACACGGACTTGTCATAGAAATATATATGAAATTAATAAAGAGGTAAGAGGTGAGAAAGAGACTTAGGTCGAGTTAAAAGGACATATTGAAGGTCAAAATAACAAAGAAGATCACTAAACCAAGTAACAGAGGTAATAGTACATTTACCATGGCTGGTATCAAAACACAGTTTACCAAGAAAGGTTTGATGTGATGGCGAATTGTTGCTTTGAACGCATAAAGGTGGTTTAAACTATCTAATTGCCAGCTAGGGCTTCCACAAACTTTAGTATCCACCCTAAACACGTTTTATAGATAGGTTTAAAAAATGTGTTAATGTCATTTTTATGTCCTGTCTCTACAATATGTTTCGCAACAGAGAAGCTAGCTCTCCTGTTCACGTCATTAATGGGTTCTGAAGATTCTATTTGCTTCTGGAGCCATTTAGGAACATGCTCTGAAGCTAACCCTTACTTGTAGAGATCGGTGAGTCCTCCCTATATATGTGTGTCCACACGAACATTCAAACTGGTGAATACAGTGGGATGTAACACACGGTTCAGACAAATTACGCCTTCTTATTGGTTTATCTGAATGTATCCATGATATAATTTCTCAAATACCTCGATTTGTGTTATTTTCTTCGGCATAATGCACACACCTACTTTGTAAATAATTGTGAGAAAACTAACGCCCCGTTTAGAGATTAGAACCAGTATCATTCAATGCTACAGTCAAGAATATTATCACTAGGCTTTGCAGTTCCATGACAGACACTCTACAGGACTGCCATTGATTGTATTTATCGGTCACTGGGGTCGCAGATTGACCTTACTTATAAGTATCAATAAGCACGAAGACTAGGTCTATGACCAACTTCAGTCAACTGACATTAGTTCACAAAGTTCATCATAATACTGAATCTCTTAGATTGGTGACCACATCGTAAGCTAACTGCTAGGATTTAGTCAGTGTCACTAGTTACATTTGTCATCAATCTAGTTGAATGAATGAATGAATAGTCAAAATCCAATAACAAACACACTTAGTATTCGATTCCATCACTGAGTGGAAGTATGTTTCCTTGGGTTCAACAATCAAGATTTAGTCAGTAGGTTTCAGGTTCATGTCCCGCCTCGCTTATTTCACTTTAGGTAAATGAGTAGTATCATCAGCCGTCAGCTAATGAGCTTGCCTTACAGCCAAATAAAATATCAACTCGCATCATCCTCAAGAGAATAAGGGATGTACTGGATACAGAACTCCGCCAGTCACAGCGGAACAAGCTGGAGTCAGAAAAGGCAAATCATGTGCTGATCAAATCGCAACTTTACGCATTGACATCATGGAACAAAGCATACTATGGCAGTCAAACCTCTACCTCAATTTCATTAACTTCGAGAAGGCCTTCGACAGCATAGACCGAGAAATAATTTAGAAACCACTTCAACACTACAGCGTGCAGTGCCAAAGTCTTTATCAACCTCATTCAACAGCTATATGACAATACCACGTGTCATGTAATCCACAACGAGAAGGTCAGCGAGGTGTTCGAAATGCATACAGGAGTAGAATAAGCTAGCTGCCTATTACCACCGCTGATATTCTTAATCGTGGTGGACTGGATTATGCATCAGACTGTCGGTAGCGAGGAGACAGGAGCATACTGAACCACTGATAAGAGGACTCTAGAAGATCTAGATTTCGCAGATGATATATGTCTAACGTCACACAAGCCGGCAAAAACCAACAAACTGGCTGAAGAGGCAGCGAGAACAGGGCTGCAGGCGAATAGAGAGAAAACGGAGGTAGTGAAGATAGCCGGCCAACAGCATCAACAACTGGCACTAATCACCATCAACGGGAGACATTTAACGGAGGTTACCTCCCACTTATCTAGGGAAGTATCGTTTCAACTACAGGCGGGACGAATGAAGAAGCCAAAGCCAGCCACTCAGAATCCAAAAAGCGAGATAATCCTCCATCAGCGTAAAACCAGTTTGAAAATCTTCTGCACTAACGCAACCAGCGTCAGAAACAAGATTCAGATTTTCAACATAAATGTGAAGTCAGTCAGTTCTTCTACACCAGTCAGAAACTTGACGTATCCGTCATGAAAAGCATTTTCAACAACCTGCTGTAGACTTTTATCAACAGCTGTCTCTTTCGTTGGCTGGATCCATACTAAAGATCAGATGGCCAGTGAGAAAGAATCAGCAACAAGAAACTCTGAGAACAAACCAACCAAGAGCTGATCGTTCAACAAATATGTAAGAGAAAATGGGGATAGATTGGGCATAAGTTGAGGAGGCCACCGAACGACATCTCACGCCAGGCCTTCGAGTGTAATCCGAATGGGAAGCGACGAGTGGGTCGTCAGTGTGAGGGTAACATGGTCGAGATCATGTGAGGTAGAAATGAGAGAGATTGTAGGCAATGGTGGACCAAGCTGAAGAGGAAGGCAGGAAACAGAACAAAGTGGAGATGTGTTGTTGAAGCCGTATATTCCACTCGGAACACAAGGGAACAATAATAATAACAAAATAGTACATACAGCCTTCAATATACAACATGTATTTTGGGTAATTGAGTTGCAATGGAAAGTTTAGTTAGTGAACCAATCTGTTTACTTGTTACTCCAGTAGTTTTAGTGTAAAAGTCTTGACTGAATAGTTTACTTGTATTTACTGTAGGGGAAATCTGAAAACATTTTCTGTACAGGAATTAGCTGAAGTTGGAATACACTGACGTCATTAATTTAATTCAATATAATAAAGACGTATGGTTGTATGATCACATGTAGACCACAAGATATGGGTAGGGAGGAGTCACCCCACACGACTCTAATGTGTTCAGTATCATTTCGTTTTTAACAGTTTATTAACCGATTTTACTTCACCGTTAATGAATATGAATTCAATAAAACTCTATTAAGACCTGATATTGACTATATTATGTTATATCTTTCAAAAACAGACCGCTTAGTTCCAGACTGTGTGACTGCTAAATGCGCCCACAGTCTTAACTTCATACACTATCATGTGATATAAATAGCTAGTGTGATGCGTATTATCATTATACCTTGATGTTTTCACTCCAAATCATAACAACCATCCGATTCACTCCCCCTCCTCAGATCACTCTAATAACGGATGATTACAAAAGCCATCCGAGTAACTATATCAAACATTTATCCTTTTCATATCATGAGTTCTGAGCACAACACAGGGCTTCATATCCTAGTAGTAGGAGTATTATTTTCACATATCATTTTCACTGATGCAACTCCTCGACTTGATAGCTCTTCACTTCCTCTCCACTCTGCGTCCACTAAAAACGATGGAAGCCAAAAAACCACCACCGACAGCCTCTTAAAGCCGCGCCACCAATTTCATATAGGAGCTCTTAATGTTAGGACACTTTGCCAAATAGGACAACAAGCATCACTAGCCAAGACCCTGGCATCACGAGCCATTGATGTATGCTGTGTTTCAGAAACACGCATACAAGACCCAAGTGTGGTTATTCACCTAACCCCACCTGGCCAACAGGTTGAATCTGCAAAATTCACCTTGAGGGTGTCAGGAGATGCCACAGCTAGTTCACGAGGATTAGCTGGCGTAGGGATAGCTTTGAGTACTAGGGCAGAAAAGACATTGCTTGACTGGATCCCGGTAGATAGCCGAATGTGTGCTGTCCGCCTGAACGGATCAGTAAGAAGGAGGAAGGACTGCACTACTCGCCGATGCCTTTTCGTAATCTCCGCCTACGCCCCCACTGACTGCAGTTCAGATGAAACGAAGGATGAGTTCTACCAAAAGCTGTCTAGTTTGGTGGAAAGGCTAAACGCTCAGACATAGTCGTTCTAGCTGGTGACTTTAACGCTCAAGTAGGGAAATTGTGTCAATCTGAGAAGGATGTCGGTGGCACCTATGGAGTCCGTGCCAGCGAACCGACAACGGTGACCGTCTCCTACAGTTCTGCTCTGATAATCATTTGTTTCTTGTAAGCACTAACTTTAAACACAAGGAGAGACACTGTTTGACTTGGAGACCCCCTTCATCAAACCAACGCTGGACACAAATAGACCACATAGCAATAAGCTATCGTTGGCGTGGGTCGGTAGGAGATTGTCGCTCCTTCTGGAACACGTGCGTAGATACCGACCATGCACTGGTCCGCGCTCGGGTGTGCTTACGACTGAACGGACGTAGGAAACAGCTGGCGGTAAAACCATCACGTCCCCAGCTCGATCAGGAAACTAAATCCGTATTTCAGGAAGAACTAGCTAAACACATATCTGTGTTCGACAGCTGTGCTCACCCTGAAGAAGCTTGGAAAAATATCCAGGCAGCCATAGATACAGCTGTAAAAGCTGTGAATAAGGTAAACCCAAAGGTGAGTAAAAACCACTGGATCTCCACCGCCTCATCCGAACTGATAGATGCTAGAAGACTTATTCCGGCGAGCTCCGAATTCAATGAGGAGCGAAAGCTGCACAAGAGGAAACTTACGAAAAGTCTCCGCAAGGACCGTGAACAGTGGTGGGCGACAAAAGCCAAAGAGATGGAGAAAGCTTCGAGGATAGGCAACACCAGGCAACTCTTTGGACTCATCAGGGAAACGGGTGGGAGAAGACAAATCATTAGTGAGACAATCTCGGAAAAAAATGGCACTATAATTAGCTCCCAGGATAGACGACTGGATCGTTGGAAAGAGCATTATGAGGAGCAGTTTAATTTGCCCACAGCCACGCTCAACCTTCCGAGCATCCAACACCTCCCTGAATGGGATATAGACACAGGTCCTCCGTCACTAACTGAGGTTACTAAAGCTGTCACCAATCTGAAACTAGGCAAAGCAGCGGGACCTGATGGAATGACTCCAGAGGTATTTAAGTACGGTGGAGACAGCTTACTGTCCGGATTAACTGAGGTACTAGGCAGCGTCTGGGAATCAGAAGAAGTCCCATCGGGTTGGTGTAAGTCACTGATTATCCCCATATACAAGAAGGGAGACAAGTCTTCCTGTGATAATCACAGAGGGATTAGCTTGACTAATATAGTATCTAAAGTCTTAGGCTCAATAATCATGCGTAGACTGAGTGGTGCTCGGGAAGCACAAACACGAGAGAGCCAGGCAGGCTTTAGACCAGGAAGAGGGTGTATTGATCATATCTTCACCCTCCGACAGATTCTAGAACATAGGCATTCCTACCGGCGTCCAACAGTCATTATATTTCTTGACCTAAAGGCAGCATTCGACTCTGTCGATCGGGAAGTTCTCTGGAGATGCTTGGCTGTAAAGGGAATTCCAAGAAAATATATTGCACTGATTAAGGCACTCTATTCGTACTCATACAGCCAGGTGAGGGCTTACGGCGAGCTGTCATCTGAACTGATGACGACCAGTGGTGTCCGTCAAGGATGCCCATTATCTCCTTTTCTATTCAACTTCATCATAGATGTGTTAATGGACTTAACCCTAGGTGACTTCAGCGACTCAGGGATTGACTTGCTACCGGGAATAATCTCGTTGACTTGGAATATGCAGACGATATAGTCCTTCTAGGCGAAGACGCTGACGAAATGCAGAGTCTTCTAAACACCTTGAGCCGCAATCTACGAATGTTTGGCATGCGATTCGCTCCCGCCAAATGCAAGATGATGTTACAGGACTGGACTACATCGACGCCTAGTTTAAAAATAGGAAGTGAAGTGGTAGAGCACGTTGACCGCTTCACTTATTTGGGAAGTACCATCAGCCCCAACGGGCTGATCTCTGACGAAATCTCAGCACGAATACAAGGGGCTCGTTTCGCATTTGTTAGTTTACGCCGACTCTGGCGTAGACGAGATGTTCGACTATCGACCAAAGGGCGGGTGTACTGCTCATCAGTCCGCTCCGTCCTCCTTTATGGTTGTGAGACCTGGCCACTGAGAGTGGAAGACATGAAAAGACTAGCTGTCTTTGATCATAGGTGCCTGCGTTCTATTTCCCGTGTAAAGTGGCATAATAAGGTGAGCAACATGGAGGTTAGGCGTAGAGTTCTAGGTAAACAGGGGAAATCAATCGACGAAGTCGTGAAGCTACAAAGACTGAGATGGTTAGGACATGTGTTACGTATGCCAAGCCATCGCCTCCCTCGACGAGCAATGTTAGCGGATATAGGGTCAGGCTGGAAAAAAGCTAGCGGCGGTCAAACAAAAACTTGGCATCAGTCAATGAAATCCACAACAGTTGGTCTAAGCCACGTAGGAAGGTGTAGACTTCCAGGCTGGGGTCCTCGGGACGGTAAAAATCTATGGTTGGAAACAATTGGTGACATGGCTCAAAATCGTTCTCAGTGGCGCAGATGCATCCACTCCCTGTGACTTATGATCTTCAATGAAACTGTTTTGTATTTCTTTATTACTCCTTTGTCTCACACCTCTGCTCACTGTTTCTATTATGCTTTTCTTGTACTTTCTTCTCTTGCTTCGCGTGCTACACGGAATGTGGCGACTTGAACTTCCGCACATTTGTGCAAAGTTCTATGTCGAAAACAGACAGACAGACAGACATAGTTAGGTTGATAGTTCATGAGTATCCCTCCTTCTTTTCTGGGTTTACTACCCGCTAAAAATTAGGCGAGGTTTAGAAGTACGTTAAATGGCAAGTATTCTGTTGCTGGATTTCTTTTTCCTTCACGTTCCCCAGTGGAACATAGGGCCTCAAGCAAGTGGCTTGAAGTTTCTGTAGCAGTGTTTAATTTTACAAGATGGGGTTGCTAGCCTCATGCCCAACCTTTCCTCTTTACCAGCATTATTTCTGGCTTAGCGGGGGGTAGAGGAGTGCGTCGTCTGGGGATCGAACTCCGGACCATGTGCGCGGTCAGTGAGCGTCCTAACCGCTATACCACCAATGCTAGATTAAAGATTTCATATTAGACACTTATATTAAGCTCAAATTTTTGTACTAGATGGTTAGAGGCGATTGGCGGGAAGCCTTAGACACATTACACTACTAAGTAACTAACGTCCAATCAAATTTTGCCCATATGATTGAAAAAGGATCAACCACATCATAATATCGATAGCTAACTTGTTTATTTAGTTTATAATACTACATTTTCTAGCCTAGCAATTTTAGCATAAGTAAGAATCAAATCAATTAAGGACTCTATTTCTGGATGTCGAATCGACGGGAAGAGATAAAAGAACTCTGAAAAGATCTATCTACTGAAAACCATCATTGTATGGCCGACTGACAGACTTCGACAGCTGGATACCTACAAGTCGAAATATAGCTGTCATCATCCCGCTAGCCTACAGTACCAGAAGAATTTGCAGTGGTGACTGTCTAGAAGAAGAGCTCCTGGATCAAAGTGGATACCCAACGCGTTTCGTGGAGAAGAACATAAAACCAAAACCAAAAAGAGAAGAGTCAAATTCATTGCCAAAGAAAACACTATATTTGAATCTGGAATCCAAGGGAGACCTAGCAGTGGATATCCTTAAAAGAAGAATCTTTAGTTCCTTAAAGAAGACATTTCCTTCAATGAATCTAAGAGTGATGTTCTCCTGCCGCTACTACTTTGAAGCAAGGTGAAGGACAGACTTCCGCATATAACCACTTCAATGTGCATATATCAGTTCACCTGGTCGTGTGGAGCTAGGTATATAAGTCGTTCTTTGAGGGTCAGAGAACACTACCCAGCATGGCTCCAAAGAGAAGTCAGGTACTGGTTCAATCAGGAATGCCATACTTAAACATCTCGTCAACACCTGTGACAGCATATCAACTGACTCGTCATTCAGAGTCATTTACAAAGTAAACAAAAATCAACCAAAGGTAGATGCATCGGAAAAAACAACAGAACTGTGTGTTCAAAAGGAACTGGTTCAACCTCTACATTTACCATGGATTTAGTTCAATCTGTCTCCTTAGGTCTCGTTTCTTCTCCCCTTTCATTTTCCTTTCTCTCTTCTAGTTTCATCTTCATTTCTTTAAAATACCATTCCTACTCTCATCTCATTCACACCTTTAGTCCTTAAGAAAAAAAACTATTCTCTAATCCTATTTAATCTTGTCTCTAACTCTCTTGTAATCTATATTCACATATTCAAAATTTCATTTTGAGCTGACAATTATTATGACCTTGAACCATATGAAGTTAAATAGCAATCGTATCTATGTTCGGTCCGGCGTTTGATTTTCAGTCGACGCACTACTTTACCTTGCTAAGCCAGTAACTAAACTGCTAAAGAGGGAGGACTGGACATGAGACTAGCAACCCCATCCTGTAAAAATCAACACCTCTGCTACACAGAAACTTCAAGCCTCTAGTTTGAAGCCGCCCTATGTTCTACTGGGAACGTGAAGGAATAAATATAAAAAAGACTTATGTATGTATAAATGTCCATAGTGCAGCTGTATTTGAAAATGAAATTGCTGCACAAAAATAAAGAATCTTTGCCGAACTTCTCATTCTTTTCTCTCTGGTAAGATATCTTACACCTTTGAAAAGTGTATTCACCAGAATCTCGCTTCCAAAGCTAAGTGTGGTAATAAAAATACATGACAACTTGGCACGCTAAGAATAGTTAAAAGCTTCACAGGGAAATACAGATATACAAGGTTACTGAATACGATTATCTCATTTACTACTACGTTGTTTAAGTTTCTTTTTTGTTTCCTTATTTTTAGACGTCCAGAAACCTCCTTCCTTTGGTTTACATCACCATGGAAGACATTCAAATTTATTATTTGGAAAAAAATGAAATGGATACTGATCGGATTATTGATTGCTGTGATTCTTGGCTTATTGGTAGTACTTTTCATCTATGCATTACCTGTAAGTGTTTCTTTTCCTCTCATTTGATTAAGTGTTTTATTACTTTTTTGATTGATTTCTGCAACAGTCTGAAAAAAAAGGAGTGAAGTTAAACAACTATAGAAGTTGCCTTTTTTATTGTCAGTTAGAGTTATGCATGGTTTAATTGCTTGGAGAATTACATCATGAGTTGACATTGTAACGACAGAGAACAAGGTCCAGGAAACAGATTGTTTAGTGAGAAAATCAACAGGTATTCATGGATCTTTATGTACATTATTATTCGTTATTATTATAGGAGAAACAGCGTCTTCTGACTGGTTGTTTTCTTGCTGAAAATTACTCTACTATCCCTTAGTGACCGTTTCTTTGAAAATCACCCCATATGTCTACGAACTTTATCCGCCCACGCAAAGTCTTTGTTCTCATTTTTTCTCATGACCAAGATTTGGGATGTAAACATTGACGTAAATTGCTCTCACCAAAATATCATTTAGAGAAACATTGAAAAACCTGTAAGGAGTACTGGACAGCTGTTTCATCGGCCTAGTTTGGGACTCTTCATCAGTACGCACCCACCACGGGGTTTGAACCCGGGACCTTCTGGTTACAAAGCCAGCGAGCTTGCAGAGCATTTAGCATACTCATGAAGAGCCCCAAACTAGGACGAAAAAGCTGTCCAGTACTCCCTTCAGGTTTTCCAATGGTTCTCTGTGGTGAGAGATGTCTGCTAGCAGAAGTGACAAACAGCAATTTACGTCAATGTTTACGTCCCGAATCGTGGTCATGAGAAAAAAACAAGAACAAAGACTAACCTTAAGGAACTTGACAACCAATCACAACAGATTGCGTGGGCGGATACGATTCTCAGATATATGGCCTGACTCTATAAGAAACAAACACAAAATGATGACAGAACAACTTTCAGTGAGAAAACAACCAATCAGAAGACGTTACCTCTCTGCTAACAATAACGAATAATAATATACATAAAAATCTATAAATATCTGTTGATTTTCTCAATAAACGATCTGTTGACCGGTTCTTGTCTTCTGTCATTACGTCTCTAACTGACGTCAGCTGATGATCAAATCCTCCAACCAATCAAACAACATTCCCTACAAAACCAATAGTTGACAATATGTGGTTTAATCAAATGAAATTATGCCTTATGTTATAGATTTGATCATAGAGCCCTACAACAATTGAATACTTGATTACCATGTGAATACAAGTTTGTCTATGAGTTGACATCAGTTACAGAACCAAAGAAAAACCTGAGAGCACTGAACTCTTCATCAGTATGCACCTACTACCATTCGAAACCAGGATATACCCTTCACTATGTGAACTCATTGACCATTCAGACACTGAGACCCGATCCCATGACCATCCCATGGATTTCAGCTTCTGCAAATTTGTAATATATACAGCACAACCTGTATCCACTGTTATAGGCGAGTAAGTGTTCTCTCGCCAGACTTGGTGTGCCCGGCTACACTAGAACTTCAAATATCATCCTATATACAGCCAGTCGCTAGTGAGCATCGTATCAATTATCAAGTGTTGATTTGCAGGGATTTGAGCTCGAGCTCACCTTGTAAACGGAAGATCCTGAGTCCGAACCCTTCCGTGGGTGTGTACTACTGAGGAGACCGAAACTATGACGAAGCAGTTTTTCAGTACTCCCACATTTTCCAGTGGTTCTGTAACAAATATTTACTTATTTATTGTACACGGCAACCAAGTTATTTAACAACTGGTAACATATTGTAACAACAGAAGACAAGGACCAGACAACATATCATTTATTAAGGAAATCAACACATATTTATAGATTTTCATGTACATTAATGCAGATTATTGTTAGCAGAAAAACACAGTCTTCTGATTGGTTGTTTCTCACTGAAAGTTAACATTGCATCTCTTTGTGACTTTCTTGAATATCACATCATCTGTATGCTAACTGTATCCGCCTACGCAAAATTTGCTGTGGTTGGTTTTTGAATGAGTCTTTGTTCTCATTCTTCTCACGACCAATATTAGGGACATAAACATTGACGTAAATTACTGTCTACCAATTTGGCTAGCAGTCAGCTCTCACCACAATATAACGTTATACCATTTTTTTCCACTATAAAGAACAATCCATTTCCATTTGAATATTTAGAAGACAAAAGAAAGACAAAACACTGGAGAAAAGAGTATTCTTTATGATAAGTTGCTCTTAATCTGACTATACAGTTATATATCCATAGATAATGTTCAAAAATTGATCGATATGTTCAACACTGATATATATATATATATATATATATATATTTAAATAATGTAGAGTTGTTAAAATCAGCGGAATCACAGTTCAGAAGTAGGGAAAAGTAATAATACGTATAAAAAATAAAGCGCTGAATTGAATATCAGATAAAATCAAACAGAAAATTGATGTGACAAGTAAGACGAACCCAGAGATCGTAGCAGATATGCTGACGCCATTACTGTGCAAAGTTTTAGAAGAAAGGAAAGGTACCTACTGATTGGAAGAAAATCTACCTTGTCAAACTACCGAAGAGAAACAACGACTTAGGCCTCAACAAGACCTGTGCGTGTAATTATGCTCTTGTCCATATCAAGCAAAATACTAGGCCACTTCATCCTGTAAAGAATAAAAAATGCACTGGCTTCAGGAAAGGCATATCATATATTGATCAAAATAAATAGTCGTATTTGTGTAACAAACATGCTTCGGGCTGAAATCGGTTATTAAAATATTGTAAAATGGGAGACAATGGTGGTGATTATTCATAATAGATTTGTAGAGTGTGGGGTAAGAAAATTGACAAGTAAGTCATTTCAAGGTTATAGAGGTGTCAGGTGAGTGAATGGCTAGTACAAAGTGGTCTGTGTTAAACAGGAGGTAGTAAGGCTGCAATCAGAGGTTCATAATGAAATAACGAATATGTGAAATGAAACAGGTGGAGGCATACATTTCATTTCACATATTTGTTATTTCATTATGAACCTCTGATTGCAGCCTTACTACCTCCTGTTTAACACAGACCACTTTGTACTAGCCATTCACTCACCTGACACCTCTATAACCTTGAAATGACTTATTTGTCAATTTTCTTACCCCACACTCTACAAATCTACTATGATTACAATATATAAAATATTCCCATAGTAAAATTTAGAACAACACATTTAAGCGAACAATATTGTTCTCAATTAGATCTCATCAGGCTTAACTCTTAAATATATAAGTTTACAAACAAAAATTCAAATTTTATCATGAGCTGACATTAGTTAGAGAACCATTGGAAAACCTGGGAGTACTGGACAGCTGTTTCGTCCTAGTTTGGGACTCTTCATCAGTACGCACCCACCGGGATTCAAACCCAGGACCTTCAGGTTACAACACTTAAATAGCAATGAGATGCTCACTGGCGACTGGCCCTATTCAGGTAGATAGTTACCTGGGTTCCAGTGGGAAGTCGTGACCAGTAGGGTGCAGCGGGTCGGGTGTGAGGAGAAATACTCGCCGAAGACATTGGCTAGCGGTCGCGCTGTGTCGTGAATTGGCAGAAGTTAGAATTCAAGGACCATTGGATCGGGTCCCAGTGGCTTAATGGTATACAAGCTCACCTTGTAACCGGAAGGTCCTGGGTTCGAATCCCGGTGGGTGCGTACTGATGAAGAGCCCCAAACTAGGACGAAACAGCTGTCCAGTACTCCCAGGTTTTCCAATGGTTCTGTAACTAATGTCAGCTCATGATGAAATCCTGAAACCAATCAAATCCCTACAAACCAGCACTTAAAAATTCAAATATAAACGAATCATGGTGTTTTGTCAATAGGATAATACGATGGTGAATATAAATTGTGGAATTAGTCATAATAGTTTTTTTCCTTCACGTTCCCAGTGGAACATAGGACCTCAAGCAAGTGTCTTGAAGTTCCTTATAGCAGTGTTTAATTTTACAGGATGGGGTTGCTAGCCTCATGCCCAACCTTTCCTCTTTACTAGCATTATTTCTGGCTTAGCGAGGTAAAGGAGTGAGTCGGCCGGAGATCGAACCCCGGACCATGTGCATGGTCGGCGAGCGTCCTAACCGCTATACGACCGACGCACAGTCATAATAGTAGTAATAATAATGTTCATAATAATAATAATAATAATGGTTTTATCAATAATAAGGATGAAAATGTGAGTCAATCTGTGAATCATGAATGAATCTGAATAATGAAAAACAGTATGATTAAACAAACAAATGTTCAGGTGGAATTAGTCGATAAAGGCTAGTAAAAACAAATGAACCGATTAAGTAATGTTAGATTGTTAGGGAAGGAAATGAAACACGTTTATAATGAAGATTAAGGGATGATAAGAAAGGGGTTGAAAGTATAAACAAGATTTGGTGTAGAAGTCTTTAGTTGGTTATGTCTTAATAGGACACCGAATCTTTCAAACAGAGTTCGTATTCGTCTACTGCACACAGCTGAGGCCATAGGCATTCGAACTATTCAACCTAAACTATGCATTCAAAAAAGTTCGTACAGCCATTATCCCTCCCTTGGCCTATTGGCTGGCAATGGTCGGGATGAGCTGAAAACGATCGCAGGGAATAGAACAAAGTGGAGATGTGTTGCTGAAACCGCTCGGAGCCCAAGGGAACAATAATAACTTGTGAAATGCTCACGGAAGAGAGAGAGAGAAAATCATCAGACTTCACAATCAAATCAATGTCCGCCAAGGTAATGGAAAGTGTCTCAACGAATTTCTTCTGAACACATAAATTCTGCTTCTTCAAGTGGACTACAACACCTTTAGCTCTGCGTAGCAATCGACCTCTTAGAGCAAAATTAGGGCCTTATCAGAATTCAACAATAGATAACTTGAAATGCCTTGTTGACTAATATCAAAATTCATGTTCAGTATCTACAAGATGAGCTATAAAGAACAGGCCCAGGAATACACTTTGCTTAATCATGTGGAATGATATTCACTTGTTATGAAACAAAGACCACATAAGGTAGTCAGTTAAGTTAGTTAATTAGTTCACTGTTCATTAAAATTTCCAATCTATAACTTAATTTTTAATCTTTTTGTTTTCTTCCTTTATACCCTTCCTCGTTTTTTCAGCCACTCCTTGCAAGAAAAATGGTTGGTGTTTGAGCATACAAATACTTCATGGAGAATCTCAGTTTGAATATACTCATAACATTGGTGTGTTTTTATTTCTTGTAATCACAACTTCCTAAAACAGCAAAAAAAAACTTCACAAAAAAAAATTAAGAAAGCAAACAAAAAACGAACAAACAATACTCAGTGTTTTCCACATATTCCAATTGTCCACATAGAAACTTATTTTGTCAACCGAAAACAATACGAAAGTGGAAAAAACAACAAACCAAAACAAAACAGTCAACTACTCATTTTGTTTTCTAAAAATTTAGGTATACGGTACAATAAGTCGATGTATTTTCCTCTTTTGTGTGAATGTCTGTAAGTGTAATATGTGATAATAACCCCACTTATCTTTGCTTCCAACATACCCCTTTCTAACACTCACACACGCACACACACACATCCATTCTGTGTTTTATTAATTTCTTCAGCGTTTATTTTAAACGTAAAAAGTACTCCCTTATATTCCTTTTTCTCATTGGTCTTTCACTAGTTTATTTTTATGCTTTCAATTATGCATGAATAACGGTGAAGGTTAAACTTGAACTGTTTTTTTTCTATGATCAGCTAACTACTACTTACTTTTAAACCATTTAAGTAGGTGGTTCAACGAAATACTGCTTTAAATTTTGTGTGTGTGTGTGTGCGCGCGTCTGTGTGAGTTATGGTACCATCACTCACTACCATAGGCCTTAATCATATCTTATGTCTTCTTGTCTACTTTATTGATACGGAATTGTCGTTCTTTCTCTGTGTTAGCATTTTACAGCAATGTGAACCAAAATGATATCAAGGCGTTACTATTATTAACGACGTAAACAGTATTATTTTAAATACGGTTATATATTCTTGTAATTTTTATTTCGGACGATGTTGTGATATCTGTGTTATATCGTCTAATTGATGATGATGATGATCGTGATCATGATGATAATTGATCATGTGTTGTGATCTTAAAAAGAAAAACTCACTGTACAAGTTTTTTTGTTTGTTTGTGTTTCTTTTTCAATCAGTTTTACGGAATACACATAAAAAATGTGCATCACATCTTCCGTCATTCCTTTTCAACAAACGAATTGTGTACAACCACCGTTAAGACGGTGCTGAATGAAACGAGAGACTATTTTAATTGAATTTTAGATTTTCCCATCGATTGATTGAACTGAAGCGCTCGGTCTCAGGTTGACATGTCTGTTGGTTTCTTCTTCAAATGCTTCGACGATGTCTGGGCATGTAATTAGAATTTAATTGGTGGATAGTGACTAGCAGTGGAATCCAGGATAATACGCATTTCGTCCTATTTGGGACAGTCATCGGAATGTATCTACATTCCGCAGAGAGTGATGATTTTCCCACCGGGGCTTGAACCCAGTGCCCATAGCTTGAAAACGCATTCGGCGTTATCCACTAGACCGAGCACTCCCGTCGATTGATTCGACAGGAAAATCTAAAATTCAATTAAATGATTAAAATGACCCGTTTCACAAGAGGTGGCTCAAGTGGCTCAAGTGGTCTAGTAGGTAACGCATAAGCATTTTAAACTATGGACACTGGGTTCCAGCTTCAGTGGGAACGCCATCACTCGCTGGGGGAATGCAGGTACATCCAGAAACGAAAGTCTGTTCACAAACACAAGATAATCCGAAATAAGAACAAATTAGTTCAGCGAAGAGTCTCTTTTCGGCGAATTCATTCTCTTAGCTGTACAGTCGCAAATATATACAATTAATTTTGTGTGTGTGTGTGTACATCAGGTTTGTCAAAATAACAGTTAGTGTGGGTTGTTGATTACATCATCAAAATAATATAGAAATTAAAATGTGTGATTAATAATCAAAGTTGTAACTAAGTGGGGTGAAAATTGGTAAGATGTGAGTAGGGTTACGTAATATAGACATGTTTAGAAAGATTAGATGTTCGTGAAGGAGTATGGAGACAATTACGAAAATAAACTAGATAATAGGTGAAAAGATTGAATGGGTTAGTTACTAAACACTATCCCGCCTGGCTACGGAAAGGTAACAATGGAGCAATAAGGAGCGCCATCATTGAGCATATACTCAACACTGGTCACTCGATTTGCAAGGAGAAGTCATTCAAAGTCATCTATAAAGTCAAAAGAAGCCTTCCAAAATCGACAAGCTTCCGTATACTTTGTATTGCCGAAGCCTTAGCGATTTGGATAGAAAAACCTGAATTATGCACACAGAAGAAACTTCTCCACCCCCTCCTACTACCGTGATTTTAATTTCAAGTTCATCTGTCATCAACATTTTGTCATCAAATTTTTGTAATTTTTTTTTTCAAAATTCGTATAATAATTTTTAGTAACTAACCCATTCAATCTTTTCACCTATTATCTAGTTTATTTTCGTAATTGTCTCCATACTCCTTCACGAACATCTAATCTTTCTAAACATGTCTATATTACGTAACCCTACTCATATCTTACCAATTTTCACCCCACTTAGTTACAACTTTGATTATTAATCACACATTTTAATTTCTATATTATTTTGATGATGTAATCAACAACCCACACTAACTGTTATTTTGACAAACCTGATGTACACACACACACACAAAATTAATTGTATATATTTGCGACTGTACAGCTAAGAGAATGAATTCGCCGAAAAGAGACTCTTCGCTGAACTAATCTGTTCTTATTTCAATGTCTTAATGGGTATTTTTCGCGAATAATTCGAAATGATGAAACAACTTATAAAGACTATAAGTTTCCAGACCGTAGGTGTTACGAACTTACTGGAATAATTTGAGCGCCGAGTCAGATTGATTCATTATAAATCATTTAAATTAATCCCAGCATGTTAAGAAAATCAAAACAAGATTTTTCTGAACGTTTCACTGTGTAAGCCACAGCTTCTTCAGCAGATTTATTGAAGTCAGTTTATTTGAAGGTCACTTGTCCATGAACACTTGTACCAATAGAAATATGTAAGCAGTCATCCCATATATCTGTCATGACTAATGTCAAATTGTTGTTGTGTTCACTCTTCTATAGCTGATTTGTAAAGATTAGTTTTGTATGAGTGTGTGTATGTATGTTATTTGTCACATGGAAAATACGTGAATTCATATGTGATAAACATGATACTTACTACATGTTTTGAAAGGTCATGGAGGCTCATAGAGTGTTTCTTGTTTTTCCATCTGTCTTGCTTCATAAGAGTTTGCCATATAGGTGATAAGTCTATACCTTCCTTCCTATTCACTGCATTCGATGTGGTTAAAACGTGCAAGGCTTCAGAGGTCAATCTTTCTTTATGCGAATAAAATCATCTTCCAAGAATTTCGACATTGTCGAAATCAATCTTATGTTCGCTGTCTATCACATATAATATTAAAGTCTATGTCAAACCTTCTAATTCTCTGGAGAAAGCGCTGGTGCGTGTCAAAGATATGGTTCCCAAAATGTCACAAAGTAATTGTGTCTACATGATAAAGTGTTCAGAATGTGATGCATGCTATATAGGGGAGAGCAGTAAGCAGGTAAAGGTCAGAGTAAATGAACATAGACTATGCACGAAACGTCCATCTAGAAATGAGGTAGAATTAAAAAGCCTAGAAAAACGATCGGCTGTAGCAATGGATGTGATAGACAGTGGACATAAAGTTGATTTCGACAATGTCGAAATTCTTGGAAGATGATTTTATTCGCATAAAGAAAGATTGACCTCTGAAGCCTTGCACGTTTTAACCACATCGAATGCAGTGAATAGGAAGGAAGGTATAGACTTATCACCTATATGGCAAACTCTTATGAAGCAAGACAGATGGAAAAACAAGAAACACTCTATGAGCCTCCATGACCTTTCAAAACATGTAGTAAGTATCATGTTTATCACATATGAATTCACGTATTTTCCATGTGACAAATAACATACATACACACACTCATACAAAACTAATCTTTACAAATCAGCTATAGAAGAGTGAACACAACAACAATTTGACATTAGTCATGACAGATATATGGGATGACTGCTTACATATTTCTATTGGTACAAGTGTTCATGGACAAGTGACCTTCAAATAAACTGACTTCAATAAATCTGCTGAAGAAGCTGTGGCTTACACAGTGAAACGTTCAGAAAAATCTTGTTTTGATTTTCTTAACATGCTGGGATTAATTTAAATGATTTATAATGAACTTATAGAGACGTTAAACAGATTTTCATTTCAATCATTTGAACAAATGACAAGATTAATGACTGAGTGGTTGTCTGTCACGCATGTCTATTGTCCCTATTTTTATTGAAGTTTCATTTTACTCTAACTGGTTTCAGCGACTTCGGAGGATCGACTTAGAGTATGTGGAAGATGTTGTCCTCCTGTTAGGTGAAGACATCGACAAAATGCAATCTTTTAAATTCATCTTGAACAGAAATCTTCGAATATCTGGCATACGAATTACTCCTGTCAAATGTAATGTCAAATAATATTGGAGGAATCGACTACACTGACATGGTCATTAAATGTGAAAGGCCTGATGAGTTTTTTTTGGATATCTTTTGCGTTCTCTTTCCGTGTTAAGTGGAATCATATGATGTGTGTTATTAAGGTTAAATGTGCAGCGTCAGGTAAGGAATAATAACAATAATAATAATACCAAACAGTACTTTTGGTACAAACATGGAATTTTCAGCACGTAATACACAATATTACATCTAATTTTCTCATTACAGGGCCAATAATTTAAAATAAGCTGTATAATCGCATTTATATAGATCAGTTTACATGGTTACAATTATGATTTGTTTAATTTCACATAGTCACGAAGGTGATAATAATTTTCAACTTGATATGAAAGTTTGAAGTTATGAATATAGATTACAAAGGGCTTAGAGACAAGATTGCATAGGATTAGAGAACAGTTACAACGTATGCAAAAATTAATGTTTGATAAGTGGAGAAATAATTTTAAAGGCGAATAAAAGATGATAATTATTTTCAACTTGATATGAATTACAAGAGGCTTAGAAACAAAAATTACACTGGGATAGAACGAATTAGGGGTGTGAACAAAATGAGCATGGAAACAAATTGAAATCAAATTCTTCAAATGGAAATGAAAGTTAAGAGGTGTCAATATAGATTACAAGAGGCATAGAAACAAAAATTACACAGGATTGGAATATAATTGTAAAATGGTTTGTCAGCCACGTCTCGTAAACCGTCAATGCCCAGCTCTTGCTACGCTCGGGCTCACGCTATTGCTTGAAGTTCCTCAGAAACGCTCAGTAATAACGGACGCAAAACCAAAACACCGATTGGCTACTCGAGAATTCTTTATTGTAACACCAATATATACCCAACTTTAAAATTAAGCTTTAACTAAGGTCTATGAACAAATATTACAATAATAAATCACAATATTACTTCTGACAGTTTTGGCCTGACTTCTTTCTGAACAGCGACCGATGAGACGATGACTGGTGTACCGATGTCTTCGCGAAAATTGGGGAAGTAGGGTTTGAGCAGACAACCATGAATTGATCGTTCAATCTTCAACTACATTGACGTGGTTATACTAAATGGATTACAAGTGTGTTCAGGAGGAGCATGGGAACAAACTTAAAATAACTGTTTTTATAACTGAAAAAATGGGATGAATTGGTTGAAGACAAAGAGAGGAAATTACACACACAGATAACAACACAAAACACAAAAAAACTGAAGGATAAGGGAATATACCGAACTAGGTTCATGGTAGTTGTAGAGGCTTGACTGGTTTCTTTTGAATACATAGTTCCGGCTTTTCGATGCATATGGTGAGAGCTTCCGCAGTACAAAGTAGTCAGAGACACACTGCCTTTGGTAGATTTTTGTTTACTCTGTAAATGACTCTGAATGATGAGTCAGTTGAGATTCTGTGACAGGTATTAACGAGATGTTCAATCAGAAGCGCAATAACTGAACATCTCGTCAATACCTTTCACATGGTCTCAACTGACTCATCATTTATAGTCATTTACAAAGTGAACAAAAATCTACCGACTTCTTTTGAGAGTATAATTATTATTATATCCTTTAATTCCTAGAGGGACATGGGGCTTCAGCTGTGCGTCTCCAATGCATTCGGTTTTCTGTCAACTTTTTCATCCCACTCCAAATCTACCCACATGCATTCATCTCCTCTTCACATGACATCCTCCAAGTCACCCTTGCACTGACGACCAACTCGCCGCTTCCCACTCTGTCGGGTTCCACTCGAGGGCTTGTCTAGTGATGTCACTTGATGGTTTCCTCAGAGTATGACTAATCCATCTCCATTTCTTTCTGCCTATTTGTTTCACAATCAGTTTCTGGTTGGTTCGCTCCCAGAGTTCCCTGTTTCTTTTGAAAGTGAAATCGCCGAAAAGATAGCTTCGCTTAACTTCTTGTTCGTTTCAATATAATGTGCCAATGGGTATTTTCCACGAATTTAAAATAGGCTATTTACAATATTAATATTGTTCAATAAGAAGTGAGTATTGTTATAACTGCAATGAATTAAGGTAAAACCCCGTCGCCAATTTGTTATAACTGTAGGGAATTGAATGAAGACGTTTTCACCTTGCTCTGTCTGCGCCTGAACTAATCTGCCTATCTGCTTGTCGTACCTTCCGATTTAGTAAAGCACGCAAATATCAAAAGACAAAGGCTGGACTGTGACTGTGTATTGAAGTGCAACAACGACAAAGAAAGTCATGGTATTTATACATTTTACAACAATATGGACAGCTAACAGCATTTGAGATAATTGATCTTAATAGCCAATAACAAAGTGCGTGAGAGATGATAATATACCATATGTGCGAGATTGACAGTCAATAACAAAATGTGTGGGAATGATAATATACCATATATGCAAGATTAACAGTCACTACCAAAATGTGTGAGAATGATAATATACCATATATACAAGATTAACAGTAAATACCAAAATGTGTGAGAATGATAACATACCATATATGCAAGTTTAAACAGTCAATACCAAAATATGTGGGATCCTATCACCTCCCCCCGTAAAGAGTGTAGGACTTGCTTTTTGGATCTATTTGAAAAGGTTTCGGAGCTCTTCTTTGTCGAGTTGACCTTTGCGTGGTACTGGATAGAGCGTGATCTGTGTGTCTGACACATAACTGTCCTTTTTCATTCGTACGATAATGCAGCAAGAATTTATCCAAAATTTCTTCTGTTGTTCCCTCCCCCTTCGCTTTTGCATAAGCACGCTTAAAGGTGTCGACGAAACGTTCAGTCTGTCCATTCGATTGGGGATGATACGGGGGGCTACGAATATGCTGGATGCCAAACAGTTTGCAGCAACCAAGTTTGTCCTGGAAGACAGAAGCGTGCTTTTGACGACGGCGTTGCAAGAGAGATTGATCAGATACATCTCCGGGAACAACGTTGTGTGGTGAAGACGAAACATTAGAGCATACTGAATTTAATGGTACATTAAAGATATGGAGCTTGTCTAACCAGTCAAGACCAAGCAAATTCAAATCATGGTAGTTTGTAACGTAACATACACCATTGAAGTGATGCTCACCAAACTGAACCTGGCAATTTATCTCACCCACGAGTTTCAGTATATCTCCAGAGACATTCTTGGCGACATGCTCGGTCGGCAGAATCTGTGGGCAACCAAGTTTGCGCCACGTAGTTCGGGAAATTACGGTGATATCTGATGCCGTATCCAACTGAAGACGAATACGTTTGCCGTTAATATCTAGTGTTATGTACTTACGTTTGCTGGCGAACTCGACTTTGGAAGTAGTGAAAACGGTCTGTACTCGAGGAGATTGTTTCGGCTCGAAACGACTACTTCTGTTCCTCACCGAAGGATTTTTCTGCGGTGTACAGTAACCCTCCTTATGTCCAAAACGGTGACAATTACGGCATTTATGCTTCTTGAAAGGACAGAACTTGACAAAATGCCACGAACCACAGTGCCAGCACACTGAAGGAGGTTTAGCTGAATTTTGAGACTGACGTTCTGTGTGCTTAACGGTGATCGGAGGACTTTTCACTGTGTTAATCGAACCAAATTCAGACGACTGTCGTTTGCACTCCACCATAGCAGTATCGTGCTTCAAGTTGATTAAACGTAGGCATTCTGCTGTCACCATTTGTAAAGTCATTTTCGGGTCTTGTTCCACGAGTGACAGAAGTCGAGTTCGTATGTCAGTATCTTCTGGGTTCTTCAACCCACAAATAAAAATCAAACACTTGAACTGATCTGATGTCATTTCGTGTGGTTTGAACCTTTCACATTCCTTGTTCACTTTGCCAGCGTAAGTCACATAATCATCGGAAGGCATTTTTGTCAACTGAAAACATTGATACCGAATATTAAACATGGATGACTGTTCACCAAAGATTTGTGATAAAACGGTGACTGTCTCATCGAATGATAACTCACGTGGGTTCTTGGGCAGAATGAAGTTAACATATCTGTTGTGCTCAACAGTACCAAGTTTTCTTAGTAACAATCGGACTTTGGCAGCATCATCAAACATGTAGCATTCAATACGGAAGACGTCTTCGTAACGATTGAACCATGCATCAAATACGAGACCAGATATTGGGTCGTAGTTGAACTCACTGATGGAATTTGAGATGCTTTCATATTTGTCAGAATGAGATGTTGATGGAACTTGAATGGACAGCTTCTGAGTGAGAGCTTCGATTAATTTTAGTTGAGCTGCTTCATTCTGAACTTGCTGCTGCTGCAAGATAGATTTGAGATCGTCCAGAGAGATAGACATTGTAATTGCGTTGTAATTAACACAGTCAAAAATGTTATATAGCTGCGCTGAACAGAATAAAAACTGTCGTCGTTTGCTTGCTATACTGCTTATAACTGCAATGAATTAAGGTAAAACCCCGTCGCCAATTTGTTATAACTGTAGGGAATTGAATGAAGACGTTTTCACCTTGCTCTGTCTGCGCCTGAACTAATCTGCCTATCTGCTTGTCGTACCTTCCGATTTAGTAAAGCACGCAAATATCAAAAGACAAAGGCTGGACTGTGACTGTGTATTGAAGTGCAACAACGACAAAGAAAGTCATGGTATTTATACATTTTACAACAATATGGACAGCTAACAGCATTTGAGATAATTGATCTTAATAGCCAATAACAAAGTGCGTGAGAGATGATAATATACCATATGTGCGAGATTTGACAGTCAATACCAAAATATGTGGGATCCTATCACCTCCCCCCGTAAAGAGTGTAGGACTTGCTTTTTGGATCTATTTGAAAAGGTTTCGGAGCTCTTCTTTGTCGAGTTGACCTTTGCGTGGTACTGGATAGAGCGTGATCTGTGTGTCTGACACATAACTGTCCTTTTTCATTCGTACGATAATGCAGCAAGAATTTATCCAAAATTTCTTCTGTTGTTCCCTCCCCCTTCGCTTTTGCATAAGCACGCTTAAAGGTGTCGACGAAACGTTCAGTCTGTCCATTCGATTGGGGATGATACGGGGGGCTACGAATATGCTGGATGCCAAACAGTTTGCAGCAACCAAGTTTGTCCTGGAAGACAGAAGCGTGCTTTTGACGACGGCGTTGCAAGAGAGATTGATCAGATACATCTCCGGGAACAACGTTGTGTGGTGAAGACGAAACATTAGAGCATACGGAATTTAATGGTACATTAAAGGTATGGAGCTTGTCTAACCAGTCAAGACCAAGCAAATTCAAATCATGGTAGTTTGTAACGTAACATACACCATTGAAATGATGCTCACCAAACTGAACCTGGCAATTTATCTCACCCACGAGTTTCAGTATATCTCCAGAGACATTCTTGGCGACATGCTCGGTCGGCAGAATCTGTGGGCAACCAAGTTTGCGCCACGTAGTTCGGGAAATTACGGTGATATCTGATGCCGTATCCAACTGAAGACGAATACGTTTGCCATTAATATCTAGTGTTATGTACTTACGTTTGCTGGCGAACTCGACTTTGGAAGTAGTGAAAACGGTCTGTACTCGAGGAGATTGTTTCGGCTCGAAACGACTACTTCTGTTGCTCACCGAAGGATTTTTCTGCGGTGTACAGTAACCCTCCTTATGTCCAAAACGGTGACAATTTCGGCATTTATGCTTCTTGAAAGGACAGAACTTGACAAAATGCCACGAACCACAGTGCCAGCACACTGAAGGAGGTTTAGCTGAATTTTGAGACTGACGTTCTGTGTGCTTAACGGTGATCGGAGGACTTTTCACTGTGTTAATCGAACCAAATTCAGACGACTGTCGTTTGCACTCCACCATAGCAGTATCGTGCTTCAAGTTGATTAAACGTAGGCATTCTGCTGTCACCATTTGTAAAGTCATTTTCGGGTCTTGTTCCACGAGTGACAGAAGTCGAGTTCGTATGTCAGTATCTTCTGGGTTCTTCAACCCACAAATAAAAATCAAACACTTGAACTGATCTGATGTCATTTCGTGTGGTTTGAACCTTTCACATTCCTTGTTCACTTTGCCAGCGTAAGTCACATAATCATCGGAAGGCATTTTTGTCAACTGAAAACATTGATACCGAATATTAAACATGGATGACTGTTCACCAAAGATTTGTGATAAAACGGTGACTGTCTCATCGAATGATAACTCACGTGGGTTCTTGGGCAGAATGAAGTTAACATATCTGTTGTGCTCAACAGTACCAAGTTTTCTTAGTAACAATCGGACTTTGGCAGCATCATCAAACATGTAGCATTCAATACGGAAGACGTCTTCGTAACGATTGAACCATGCATCAAATACGAGACCAGATATTGGGTCGTAGTTGAACTCACTGATGGAATTTGAGATGCTTTCATATTTGTCAGAATGAGATGTTGATGGAACTTGAATGGACAGCTTCTGAGTGAGAGCTTCGATTAATTTTAGTTGAGCTGCTTCATTCTGAACTTGCTGCTGCTGCAAGATAGATTTGAGATCGTCCAGAGAGATAGACATTGTAATTGCGTTGTAATTAACACAGTCAAAAATGTTATATAGCTGCGCTGAACAGAATAAAAACTGTCGTCGTTTGCTTGCTATAACTGCAATGAATTAAGCAATGAATTAAGGTAAAACCCCGTCGCCAATTTGTTATAACTGTAGGGAATTGAATGAAGACGTTTTCACCTTGCTCTGTCTGCGCCTGAACTAATCTGCCTATCTGCTTGTCGTACCTTCCGATTTAGTAAAGCACGCAAATATCAAAAGACAAAGGCTGGACTGTGACTGTGTATTGAAGTGCAACAACGACAAAGAAAGCCATGGTATTTATACATTTTACAACAATATGGACAGCTAACAGCATTTGAAATAATTGATCTTAATAGCCAATAACAAAGTGCGTGAGAGATGATAATATACCATATGTGCGAGATTGACAGTCAATAACAAAATGTGTGGGAATGATAATATACCATATATGCAAGATTAACAGTCACTACCAAAATGTGTGAGAATGATAACATACCATATATGCAAGTTTAAACAGTCAATACCAAAATATGTGGGATCCTATCACCTCCCCCGTAAAGAGTGTAGGACTTGCTTTTTGGATCTATTTGAAAAGGTTTCGGAGCTCTTCTTTGTCGAGTTGACCTTTGCGTGGTACTGGATAGAGCGTGATCTGTGTGTCTGACACATAACTGTCCTTTTTCATTCGTACGATAATGCAGCAAGAATTTATCCAAAATTTCTTCTGTTGTTCCCTCCCCCTTCGCTTTTGCATAAGCACGCTTAAAGGTGTCGACGAAACGTTCAGTCTGTCCATTCGATTGGGGATGATACGGGGGGCTACGAATATGCTGGATGCCAAACAGTTTGCAGCAACCAAGTTTGTCCTGGAAGACAGAAGCGTGCTTTTGACGACGGCGTTGCAAGAGAGATTGATCAGATACATCTCCGGGAACAACGTTGTGTGGTGAAGACGAAACATTAGAGCATACTGAATTTAATGGTACATTAAAGATATGGAGCTTGTCTAACCAGTCAAGACCAAGCAAATTCAAATCATGGTAGTTTGTAACGTAACATACACCATTGAAGTGATGCTCACCAAACTGAACCTGGCAATTTATCTCACCCACGAGTTTCAGTATATCTCCAGAGACATTCTTGGCGACATGCTCGGTCGGCAGAATCTGTGGGCAACCAAGTTTGCGCCACGTAGTTCGGGAAATTACGGTGATATCTGATGCCGTATCCAACTGAAGACGAATACGTTTGCCGTTAATATCTAGTGTTATGTACTTACGTTTGCTGGCGAACTCGACTTTGGAAGTAGTGAAAACGGTCTGTACTCGAGGAGATTGTTTCGGCTCGAAACGACTACTTCTGTTCCTCACCGAAGGATTTTTCTGCGGTGTACAGTAACCCTCCTTATGTCCAAAACGGTGACAATTACGGCATTTATGCTTCTTGAAAGGACAGAACTTGACAAAATGCCACGAACCACAGTGCCAGCACACTGAAGGAGGTTTAGCTGAATTTTGAGACTGACGTTCTGTGTGCTTAACGGTGATCGGAGGACTTTTCACTGTGTTAATCGAACCAAATTCAGACGACTGTCGTTTGCACTCCACCATAGCAGTATCGTGCTTCAAGTTGATTAAACGTAGGCATTCTGCTGTCACCATTTGTAAAGTCATTTTCGGGTCTTGTTCCACGAGTGACAGAAGTCGAGTTCGTATGTCAGTATCTTCTGGGTTCTTCAACCCACAAATAAAAATCAAACACTTGAACTGATCTGATGTCATTTCGTGTGGTTTGAACCTTTCACATTCCTTGTTCACTTTGCCAGCGTAAGTCACATAATCATCGGAAGGCATTTTTGTCAACTGAAAACATTGATACCGAATATTAAACATGGATGACTGTTCACCAAAGATTTGTGATAAAACGGTGACTGTCTCATCGAATGATAACTCACGTGGGTTCTTGGGCAGAATGAAGTTAACATATCTGTTGTGCTCAACAGTACCAAGTTTTCTTAGTAACAATCGGACTTTGGCAGCATCATCAAACATGTAGCATTCAATACGGAAGACGTCTTCGTAACGATTGAACCATGCATCAAATACGAGACCAGATATTGGGTCGTAGTTGAACTCACTGATGGAATTTGAGATGCTTTCATATTTGTCAGAATGAGATGTTGATGGAACTTGAATGGACAGCTTCTGAGTGAGAGCTTCGATTAATTTTAGTTGAGCTGCTTCATTCTGAACTTGCTGCTGCTGCAAGATAGATTTGAGATCGTCCAGAGAGATAGACATTGTAATTGGGTTGTAATTAACACAGTCAAAAATGTTATATAGCTGCGCTGAACAGAATAAAAACTGTCGTCGTTTGCTTGCTTGTTATAACTGCAATGAATTAAGGTAAAACCCCGTCGCCAATTTGTTATAACTGTAGGGAATTGAATGAAGACGTTTTCACCTTGCTCTGTCTGCGCCTGAACTAATCTGCCTATCTGCTTGTCGTACCTTCCGATTTAGTAAAGCACGCAAATATCAAAAGACAAAGGCTGGACTGTGACTGTGTATTGAAGTGCAACAACGACAAAGAAAGCCATGGTATTTATACATTTTACAACAATATGGACAGCTAACAGCATTTGAAATAATTGATCTTAATAGCCAATAACAAAGTGCGTGAGAGATGATAATATACCATATGTGCGAGATTGACAGTCAATAACAAAATGTGTGGGAATGATAATATACCATATATGCAAGATTAACAGTCACTACCAAAATGTGTGAGAATGATAACATACCATATATGCAAGTTTAAACAGTCAATACCAAAATATGTGGGATCCTATCACCTCCCCCGTAAAGAGTGTAGGACTTGCTTTTTGGATCTATTTGAAAAGGTTTCGGAGCTCTTCTTTGTCGAGTTGACCTTTGCGTGGTACTGGATAGAGCGTGATCTGTGTGTCTGACACATAACTGTCCTTTTTCATTCGTACGATAATGCAGCAAGAATTTATCCAAAATTTCTTCTGTTGTTCCCTCCCCCTTCGCTTTTGCATAAGCACGCTTAAAGGTGTCGACGAAACGTTCAGTCTGTCCATTCGATTGGGGATGATACGGGGGGCTACGAATATGCTGGATGCCAAACAGTTTGCAGCAACCAAGTTTGTCCTGGAAGACAGAAGCGTGCTTTTGACGACGGCGTTGCAAGAGAGATTGATCAGATACATCTCCGGGAACAACGTTGTGTGGTGAAGACGAAACATTAGAGCATACTGAATTTAATGGTACATTAAAGATATGGAGCTTGTCTAACCAGTCAAGACCAAGCAAATTCAAATCATGGTAGTTTGTAACGTAACATACACCATTGAAGTGATGCTCACCAAACTGAACCTGGCAATTTATCTCACCCACGAGTTTCAGTATATCTCCAGAGACATTCTTGGCGACATGCTCGGTCGGCAGAATCTGTGGGCAACCAAGTTTGCGCCACGTAGTTCGGGAAATTACGGTGATATCTGATGCCGTATCCAACTGAAGACGAATACGTTTGCCATTAATATCTAGTGTTATGTACTTACGTTTGCTGGCGAACTCGACTTTGGAAGTAGTGAAAACGGTCTGTACTCGAGGAGATTGTTTCGGCTCGAAACGACTACTTCTGTTCCTCACCGAAGGATTTTTCTGCGGTGTACAGTAACCCTCCTTATGTCCAAAACGGTGACAATTACGGCATTTATGCTTCTTGAAAGGACAGAACTTGACAAAATGCCACGAACCACAGTGCCAGCACACTGAAGGAGGTTTAGCTGAATTTTGAGACTGACGTTCTGTGTGCTTAACGGTGATCGGAGGACTTTTCACTGTGTTAATCGAACCAAATTCAGACGACTGTCGTTTGCACTCCACCATAGCAGTATCGTGCTTCAAGTTGATTAAACGTAGGCATTCTGCTGTCACCATTTGTAAAGTCATTTTCGGGTCTTGTTCCACGAGTGACAGAAGTCGAGTTCGTATGTCAGTATCTTCTGGGTTCTTCAACCCACAAATAAAAATCAAACACTTGAACTGATCTGATGTCATTTCGTGTGGTTTGAACCTTTCACATTCCTTGTTCACTTTGCCAGCGTAAGTCACATAATCATCGGAAGGCATTTTTGTCAACTGAAAACATTGATACCGAATATTAAACATGGATGACTGTTCACCAAAGATTTGTGATAAAACGGTGACTGTCTCATCGAATGATAACTCACGTGGGTTCTTGGGCAGAATGAAGTTAACATATCTGTTGTGCTCAACAGTACCAAGTTTTCTTAGTAACAATCGGACTTTGGCAGCATCATCAAACATGTAGCATTCAATACGGAAGACGTCTTCGTAACGATTGAACCATGCATCAAATACGAGACCAGATATTGGGTCGTAGTTGAACTCACTGATGGAATTTGAGATGCTTTCATATTTGTCAGAATGAGATGTTGATGGAACTTGAATGGACAGCTTCTGAGTGAGAGCTTCGATTAATTTTAGTTGAGCTGCTTCATTCTGAACTTGCTGCTGCTGCAAGATAGATTTGAGATCGTCCAGAGAGATAGACATTGTAATTGGGTTGTAATTAACACAGTCAAAAATGTTATATAGCTGCGCTGAACAGAATAAAAACTGTCGTCGTTTGCTTGCTATAACTGCAATGAATTAAGTTTGTTATAACTGCAATGAATTAAGGTAAAACCCCGTCGCCAATTTGTTATAACTGTAGGGAATTGAATGAAGACGTTTTCACCTTGCTCTGTCTGCGCCTGAACTAATCTGCCTATCTGCTTGTCGTACCTTCCGATTTAGTAAAGCACGCAAATATCAAAAGACAAAGGCTGGACTGTGACTGTGTATTGAAGTGCAACAACGACAAAGAAAGCCATGGTATTTATACATTTTACAACAATATGGACAGCTAACAGCATTTGAAATAATTGATCTTAATAGCCAATAACAAAGTGCGTGAGAGATGATAATATACCATATGTGCGAGATTGACAGTCAATACCAAAATGTGTGAGAATGATAACATACCATATATGCAAGATTAAACAGTCAATACCAAAATATGTGGGATCCTATCACCTCCCCCGTAAAGAGTGTAGGACTTGCTTTTTGGATCTATTTGAAAAGGTTTCGGAGCTCTTCTTTGTCGAGTTGACCTTTGCGTGGTACTGGATAGAGCGTGATCTGTGTGTCTGACACATAACTGTCCTTTTTCATTCGTACGATAATGCAGCAAGAATTTATCCAAAATTTCTTCTGTTGTTCCCTCCCCCTTCGCTTTTGCATAAGCACGCTTAAAGGTGTCGACGAAACGTTCAGTCTGTCCATTCGATTGGGGATGATACGGGGGGCTACGAATATGCTGGATGCCAAACAGTTTGCAGCAACCAAGTTTGTCCTGGAAGACAGAAGCGTGCTTTTGACGACGGCGTTGCAAGAGAGATTGATCAGATACATCTCCGGGAACAACGTTGTGTGGTGAAGACGAAACATTAGAGCATACTGAATTTAATGGTACATTAAAGATATGGAGCTTGTCTAACCAGTCAAGACCAAGCAAATTCAAATCATGGTAGTTTGTAACGTAACATACACCATTGAAGTGATGCTCACCAAACTGAACCTGGCAATTTATCTCACCCACGAGTTTCAGTATATCTCCAGAGACATTCTTGGCGACATGCTCGGTCGGCAGAATCTGTGGGCAACCAAGTTTGCGCCACGTAGTTCGGGAAATTACGGTGATATCTGATGCCGTATCCAACTGAAGACGAATACGTTTGCCATTAATATCTAGTGTTATGTACTTACGTTTGCTGGCGAACTCGACTTTGGAAGTAGTGAAAACGGTCTGTACTCGAGGAGATTGTTTCGGCTCGAAACGACTACTTCTGTTCCTCACCGAAGGATTTTTCTGCGGTGTACAGTAACCCTCCTTATGTCCAAAACGGTGACAATTACGGCATTTATGCTTCTTGAAAGGACAGAACTTGACAAAATGCCACGAACCACAGTGCCAGCACACTGAAGGAGGTTTAGCTGAATTTTGAGACTGACGTTCTGTGTGCTTAACGGTGATCGGAGGACTTTTCACTGTGTTAATCGAACCAAATTCAGACGACTGTCGTTTGCACTCCACCATAGCAGTATCGTGCTTCAAGTTGATTAAACGTAGGCATTCTGCTGTCACCATTTGTAAAGTCATTTTCGGGTCTTGTTCCACGAGTGACAGAAGTCGAGTTCGTATGTCAGTATCTTCTGGGTTCTTCAACCCACAAATAAAAATCAAACACTTGAACTGATCTGATGTCATTTCGTGTGGTTTGAACCTTTCACATTCCTTGTTCACTTTGCCAGCGTAAGTCACATAATCATCGGAAGGCATTTTTGTCAACTGAAAACATTGATACCGAATATTAAACATGGATGACTGTTCACCAAAGATTTGTGATAAAACGGTGACTGTCTCATCGAATGATAACTCACGTGGGTTCTTGGGCAGAATGAAGTTAACATATCTGTTGTGCTCAACAGTACCAAGTTTTCTTAGTAACAATCGGACTTTGGCAGCATCATCAAACATGTAGCATTCAATACGGAAGACGTCTTCGTAACGATTGAACCATGCATCAAATACGAGACCAGATATTGGGTCGTAGTTGAACTCACTGATGGAATTTGAGATGCTTTCATATTTGTCAGAATGAGATGTTGATGGAACTTGAATGGACAGCTTCTGAGTGAGAGCTTCGATTAATTTTAGTTGAGCTGCTTCATTCTGAACTTGCTGCTGCTGCAAGATAGATTTGAGATCGTCCAGAGAGATAGACATTGTAATTGCGTTGTAATTAACACAGTCAAAAATGTTATATAGCTGCGCTGAACAGAATAAAAACTGTCGTCGTTTGCTTGCTATAACTGCAATGAATTAAGGTAAAACCCCGTCGCCAATTTGTTATAACTGTAGGGAATTGAATGAAGACGTTTTCACCTTGCTCTGTCTGCGCCTGAACTAATCTGCCTATCTGCTTGTCGTACCTTCCGATTTAGTAAAGCACGCAAATATCAAAAGACAAAGGCTGGACTGTGACTGTGTATTGAAGTGCAACAACGACAAAGAAAGTCATGGTATTTATACATTTTACAACAATATGGACAGCTAACAGCATTTGAGATAATTGATCTTAATAGCCAATAACAAAGTGCGTGAGAGATGATAATATACCATATGTGCGAGATTGACAGTCAATAACAAAATGTGTGGGAATGATAATATACCATATATGCAAGATTAACAGTCACTACCAAAATGTGTGAGAATGATAATATACCATATATACAAGATTAACAGTAAATACCAAAATGTGTGAGAATGATAACATACCATATATGCAAGTTTAAACAGTCAATACCAAAATATGTGGGATCCTATCACCTCCCCCCGTAAAGAGTGTAGGACTTGCTTTTTGGATCTATTTGAAAAGGTTTCGGAGCTCTTCTTTGTCGAGTTGACCTTTGCGTGGTACTGGATAGAGCGTGATCTGTGTGTCTGACACATAACTGTCCTTTTTCATTCGTACGATAATGCAGCAAGAATTTATCCAAAATTTCTTCTGTTGTTCCCTCCCCCTTCGCTTTTGCATAAGCACGCTTAAAGGTGTCGACGAAACGTTCAGTCTGTCCATTCGATTGGGGATGATACGGGGGGCTACGAATATGCTGGATGCCAAACAGTTTGCAGCAACCAAGTTTGTCCTGGAAGACAGAAGCGTGCTTTTGACGACGGCGTTGCAAGAGAGATTGATCAGATACATCTCCGGGAACAACGTTGTGTGGTGAAGACGAAACATTAGAGCATACTGAATTTAATGGTACATTAAAGGTATGGAGCTTGTCTAACCAGTCAAGACCAAGCAAATTCAAATCATGGTAGTTTGTAACGTAACATACACCATTGAAGTGATGCTCACCAAACTGAACCTGGCAATTTATCTCACCCACGAGTTTCAGTATATCTCCAGAGACATTCTTGGCGACATGCTCGGTCGGCAGAATCTGTGGGCAACCAAGTTTGCGCCACGTAGTTCGGGAAATTACGGTGATATCTGATGCCGTATCCAACTGAAGACGAATACGTTTGCCATTAATATCTAGTGTTATGTACTTACGTTTGCTGGCGAACTCGACTTTGGAAGTAGTGAAAACGGTCTGTACTCGAGGAGATTGTTTCGGCTCGAAACGACTACTTCTGTTCCTCACCGAAGGATTTTTCTGCGGTGTACAGTAACCCTCCTTATGTCCAAAACGGTGACAATTACGGCATTTATGCTTCTTGAAAGGACAGAACTTGACAAAATGCCACGAACCACAGTGCCAGCACACTGAAGGAGGTTTAGCTGAATTTTGAGACTGACGTTCTGTGTGCTTAACGGTGATCGGAGGACTTTTCACTGTGTTAATCGAACCAAATTCAGACGACTGTCGTTTGCACTCCACCATAGCAGTATCGTGCTTCAAGTTGATTAAACGTAGGCATTCTGCTGTCACCATTTGTAAAGTCATTTTCGGGTCTTGTTCCACGAGTGACAGAAGTCGAGTTCGTATGTCAGTATCTTCTGGGTTCTTCAACCCACAAATAAAAATCAAACACTTGAACTGATCTGATGTCATTTCGTGTGGTTTGAACCTTTCACATTCCTTGTTCACTTTGCCAGCGTAAGTCACATAATCATCGGAAGGCATTTTTGTCAACTGAAAACATTGATACCGAATATTAAACATGGATGACTGTTCACCAAAGATTTGTGATAAAACGGTGACTGTCTCATCGAATGATAACTCACGTGGGTTCTTGGGCAGAATGAAGTTAACATATCTGTTGTGCTCAACAGTACCAAGTTTTCTTAGTAACAATCGGACTTTGGCAGCATCATCAAACATGTAGCATTCAATACGGAAGACGTCTTCGTAACGATTGAACCATGCATCAAATACGAGACCAGATATTGGGTCGTAGTTGAACTCACTGATGGAATTTGAGATGCTTTCATATTTGTCAGAATGAGATGTTGATGGAACTTGAATGGACAGCTTCTGAGTGAGAGCTTCGATTAATTTTAGTTGAGCTGCTTCATTCTGAACTTGCTGCTGCTGCAAGATAGATTTGAGATCGTCCAGAGAGATAGACATTGTAATTGCGTTGTAATTAACACAGTCAAAAATGTTATATAGCTGCGCTGAACAGAATAAAAACTGTCGTCGTTTGCTTGCTTGTTATAACTGCAATGAATTAAGGTAAAACCCCGTCGCCAATTTGTTATAACTGTAGGGAATTGAATGAAGACGTTTTCACCTTGCTCTGTCTGCGCCTGAACTAATCTGCCTATCTGCTTGTCGTACCTTCCGATTTAGTAAAGCACGCAAATATCAAAAGACAAAGGCTGGACTGTGACTGTGTATTGAAGTGCAACAACGACAAAGAAAGCCATGGTATTTATACATTTTACAACAATATGGACAGCTAACAGCATTTGAAATAATTGATCTTAATAGCCAATAACAAAGTGCGTGAGAGATGATAATATACCATATGTGCGAGATTGACAGTCAATAACAAAATGTGTGGGAATGATAATATACCATATATGCAAGATTAACAGTCACTACCAAAATGTGTGAGAATGATAACATACCATATATGCAAGTTTAAACAGTCAATACCAAAATATGTGGGATCCTATCACCTCCCCCGTAAAGAGTGTAGGACTTGCTTTTTGGATCTATTTGAAAAGGTTTCGGAGCTCTTCTTTGTCGAGTTGACCTTTGCGTGGTACTGGATAGAGCGTGATCTGTGTGTCTGACACATAACTGTCCTTTTTCATTCGTACGATAATGCAGCAAGAATTTATCCAAAATTTCTTCTGTTGTTCCCTCCCCCTTCGCTTTTGCATAAGCACGCTTAAAGGTGTCGACGAAACGTTCAGTCTGTCCATTCGATTGGGGATGATACGGGGGGCTACGAATATGCTGGATGCCAAACAGTTTGCAGCAACCAAGTTTGTCCTGGAAGACAGAAGCGTGCTTTTGACGACGGCGTTGCAAGAGAGATTGATCAGATACATCTCCGGGAACAACGTTGTGTGGTGAAGACGAAACATTAGAGCATACTGAATTTAATGGTACATTAAAGATATGGAGCTTGTCTAACCAGTCAAGACCAAGCAAATTCAAATCATGGTAGTTTGTAACGTAACATACACCATTGAAGTGATGCTCACCAAACTGAACCTGGCAATTTATCTCACCCACGAGTTTCAGTATATCTCCAGAGACATTCTTGGCGACATGCTCGGTCGGCAGAATCTGTGGGCAACCAAGTTTGCGCCACGTAGTTCGGGAAATTACGGTGATATCTGATGCCGTATCCAACTGAAGACGAATACGTTTGCCGTTAATATCTAGTGTTATGTACTTACGTTTGCTGGCGAACTCGACTTTGGAAGTAGTGAAAACGGTCTGTACTCGAGGAGATTGTTTCGGCTCGAAACGACTACTTCTGTTCCTCACCGAAGGATTTTTCTGCGGTGTACAGTAACCCTCCTTATGTCCAAAACGGTGACAATTACGGCATTTATGCTTCTTGAAAGGACAGAACTTGACAAAATGCCACGAACCACAGTGCCAGCACACTGAAGGAGGTTTAGCTGAATTTTGAGACTGACGTTCTGTGTGCTTAACGGTGATCGGAGGACTTTTCACTGTGTTAATCGAACCAAATTCAGACGACTGTCGTTTGCACTCCACCATAGCAGTATCGTGCTTCAAGTTGATTAAACGTAGGCATTCTGCTGTCACCATTTGTAAAGTCATTTTCGGGTCTTGTTCCACGAGTGACAGAAGTCGAGTTCGTATGTCAGTATCTTCTGGGTTCTTCAACCCACAAATAAAAATCAAACACTTGAACTGATCTGATGTCATTTCGTGTGGTTTGAACCTTTCACATTCCTTGTTCACTTTGCCAGCGTAAGTCACATAATCATCGGAAGGCATTTTTGTCAACTGAAAACATTGATACCGAATATTAAACATGGATGACTGTTCACCAAAGATTTGTGATAAAACGGTGACTGTCTCATCGAATGATAACTCACGTGGGTTCTTGGGCAGAATGAAGTTAACATATCTGTTGTGCTCAACAGTACCAAGTTTTCTTAGTAACAATCGGACTTTGGCAGCATCATCAAACATGTAGCATTCAATACGGAAGACGTCTTCGTAACGATTGAACCATGCATCAAATACGAGACCAGATATTGGGTCGTAGTTGAACTCACTGATGGAATTTGAGATGCTTTCATATTTGTCAGAATGAGATGTTGATGGAACTTGAATGGACAGCTTCTGAGTGAGAGCTTCGATTAATTTTAGTTGAGCTGCTTCATTCTGAACTTGCTGCTGCTGCAAGATAGATTTGAGATCGTCCAGAGAGATAGACATTGTAATTGGGTTGTAATTAACACAGTCAAAAATGTTATATAGCTGCGCTGAACAGAATAAAAACTGTCGTCGTTTGCTTGCTATACTGCTATAACTGCAATGAATTAAGGTAAAACCCCGTCGCCAATTTGTTATAACTGTAGGGAATTGAATGAAGACGTTTTCACCTTGCTCTGTCTGCGCCTGAACTAATCTGCCTATCTGCTTGTCGTACCTTCCGATTTAGTAAAGCACGCAAATATCAAAAGACAAAGGCTGGACTGTGACTGTGTATTGAAGTGCAACAACGACAAAGAAAGTCATGGTATTTATACATTTTACAACAATATGGACAGCTAACAGCATTTGAGATAATTGATCTTAATAGCCAATAACAAAGTGCGTGAGAGATGATAATATACCATATGTGCGAGATTGACAGTCAATAACAAAATGTGTGGGAATGATAATATACCATATATGCAAGATTAACAGTCACTACCAAAATGTGTGAGAATGATAATATACCATATACACAAGATTAACAGTAAATACCAAAATGTGTGAGAATGATAACATACCATATATGCAAGATTAAACAGTCAATACCAAAATATGTGGGATCATATCAAGTATAAAATTAAATCAAGTGAAAGAAAATATTTGGGACAATGTAATAATGAGAACATGAAAAAACAATGCCGTTTACTTAGAGTTCCTCAGTAAATTGGTGATTTCCTGCCTTACACTTTTTCTCATCATATAAAATGTGTGTGTGTTGTCCGAGCATACAGTGTTCTAGAGTTGCTTCCGATGAGAGGCAGCAAGGAGAGAGTTGTATATATGGAGTGGATGTTCAGAGTGTGACAGGATAATATTTGCTAATTTCTTGCAAAAATCTAACAGAAGTCAATCGATGAGGTCCTGAAGACACATGGAAGACATGGCTAGGACACGCGTCGCAAGAGTCAAGCCATTTCCCTCCTAATCGAAAAATGTCAGCTGGCTCCATTATGGGGAAAATTTATTTTGATAAAGTCTAACACAGTGTTATACAGCAATATTTACTGATGACCACGTTTCGAGCACAATTTATTACTACTCATAATCATATCAAGACACTATTCACACAACTTTCTAACTTCGTTTATATAATTCCATCATTATTTTTCAACGCTTGATTTGATTGGTAGTAGTATTTTCCATATTTCCGGTATGAATTATGAGTCATTCCTATTGTACGTGTTGGGTATAGATTCTATGAACAAGGGTTCAGTAATCAACCAGCTATTTATATTACTGTGGTGATTGACAATTTCTATCTCTGTATTGTATAAATACTTACTGTTGATTGTTAATATATTTCTTATATGAACCGAATAAGAATTCCGCTAAATACAAATTCCTGAATTCCGCCCTCTCTGTGTTTTGGTTGGATTCTTGTAATTCGGTCATCTCGAAATACTAATACTACGATTACAATAAATTACAACAAATTGGCGTCGCGATGGAACTAAATAACCTGGGAAAATTCCCTATTAATGGTTCTCCGCGGGAGATTGCTGATTACCTTGAATGCTTCGATGCGTGGTGCATTTCAAAGAACGTTCCGGATGACAAAATACCAGCACATTTCATCACTGCTATTGGGCTAGATGCATATAGCCTAGTGAAGACTCTGTCGTTTCCAGATAAACCAATTTCTCTGTCATATGACAAGATTCGTGAACTTCTGATAAATCACTTTCATGTAACTACATTTGAGACACGAGAGAGGGCTCAATTCCATAAACTGGTACGTTCTCCCAACCAGAAGATTCGAGACTTTATTCTTCAACTTCAAATTCAAGCTTCAAAGTGTAACTTTGGAGATCAGCTGCATACTCAACTACGTGATCGTCTAATTGCTGGAATCAATATTCCCAATTTAGAGAAAGAGTTAATTCAGATTCCTTCCTGTACCTTTCAAACTGCTAAAGATTTATGTATTACATATGAAGATGTCAACAGTGAATACTCTGCTCCCACTACGTCAGTATCTGATGTCATGCTGTCCAAAGTCGAAAATACAAGTGTTCATGGAAAGAAATCCAAACTGTCGTCCACATGTAATAGAATGCAGCGAGAGATCAAAAACATAAAACTGTGTTTTTCCTGTGGAAAGTCACATCTACGAAGCACTTGCCGTTTTCGGGGTGGTAAGTGTCATAAATGTGGTAAAGTTGGACACATCAAGACTGTTTGCAGAAGTTCGAATACTTATGTTACTCAACATTCTTATAATTCTCCCAATCTGTCTAGTAAAATGAGTCAATGTGTCTTTCAACTTTTCAAAATACTCATCTCATCCAATGAAAACCTCCACTAAGTTCGGCAACTCAAGTGTCAACTGTTTTCAAAAATGAGGTAGCTGAGTTACAACGTGAACTGTCGAAAACACGAAAAGACCTGAATGAGATGAGAGAGTAACTGATTAAAATGGAGGAATTGCTGCATATGCATAGACTGCGTCTGTTGAATGCAGAACATACAAGTACCCATGAAAGTCCTGCAAAACTATTCAAATCCCGAATTCTCAGAAAGCATCTGATGTCCACGACTTCTAATGTACATTATTACAGAGGGAATGACTATAGACCTTCTGTTGGAATCATACTACAAAAAATGGGAAATCGAATGGTGAAGATATTAGACATCAAAGATCACTCAATTCATAACAGACACCTGGACAAAGTGACAATAAATGAAGTAGGTCGTTCCAATTACAATTTTAATGATTCCGCTACTAATCCTGATTTTGTGGATAATTCAGAAATAAGTCCAGATAATACTGATGAAAATAATAACACAGAATCAGTTAGAAGGTCACAGCTACTTACAAGCAAACCAAGACAATCTTATAAATATGCAAGGAGATATTCCACATGTGGCGGATGTGGTGATTGACAATTTCTATCCCTGAATTGTTTAAATACTCACTGTTGATTGTAAATATATTTCTTATATGAACTGAATAAGAATTCCGCTAAATACAAATTCCTGAATTCCGCCCTCTCTGTGTTTTGGTTGGATTCTTGTAATTCGGTCATCTCGAAAAAATAATACTACGAATACAAAATATTACAACAATTACTTCTTAGAATTTTGACCCTCTCGCACCCTAGTGTGTGGTTGTTTGTTAATGCATGCGGTGCAACTGCTGAGTTGTTTTCTAAATTACTTATCTTCGCGGGATCAATCATTCTAACCTCAACTAAATCCTACCGTTCTGATAATCTCACTACTTCTGATCTACTAATCTGACCTATGTAGTTGACTTGACTCACAGTCATTGCAAGGTATTTTGTAAATTATATTATTTTGTTTAATTGGGTCAACCAGACCACAGGGTCCTCTAACCTACAGAGCTTGTCTCTGAGTTTGTACGTTTGAATGCCACTCTAATTCCTGCTTTATTGAGAATCCTATCTTATATCAATGTCAGCTGGCATCAGATTTATTTGGAAAAAAGTTAAGGATGAAAAAACCAAAACATGGTAACAGTCCATGAAGTGTCTGACTGTTGATTTGAGCCACGTAGAGATGCAGACTACCTCGATAGGGCCCTCAACATGCTAAGAACCAACAGTTCGAGACTCTCGGTAAGAGTAGTTTGAAATTACTCTCAATGGCACAGATGTATTCACCCTTCATGTTATTATTTATTTTTTTTTATTTTTGATTACAGCTTGATTCCACACCGTATTTTTGGTACAGGTATGGAATTTTCAGCATGGATATCGGTAGCCCAAAGTTTGCAGGCCGACCATAGATATCAGTTGTGCGTCAACGAGGGCTCGAACCTCGGACCATGTGCATGGTCGGCGAGAGTCCTAACCACTGTGCCACCGACACCCTCTTCAACACATTTCTGCTCATTGTGCTTCTATTCTTTTTTTCTACCTCCGTGTGCTGTCTGAGGTGTAGCAGCTTTTACTGCTGCACTTTTGTGCCATGGTTCTATGTTGAAATACAGTCAGTTAGTTCTCAGGGAAACGCTAAGTGCCCCCCCCCCTAACCATAAAAAAGGTTTTCATGATGCATCGACATCTACTGACGCAACCATTTAAAAATAAATAAAGCCACAAGTATTTCTGATATGCAGTCACATGTTGTCTGCTTTGTTTTGACAGTCTGATATTTCTTGCTACATGTAAATTGATCGTTATTTCATTATAATCCACAATATGTTTTGTTCGTCCATTAACTAAATAAACAACGTATGACCTTTGTCACACGACATTACAACCAATCAGAATCCAATGATGGTAAGAAAACCTACTGCCTATCTTATTGGTTCATACCTGTTGTTAGTCATTTTCATATATACTCTTGTATTGTACAGTTAGTTAATACACTCTCTTTCACACCTCTCGTACTCTTTAGTACTTTTCCATTCACACACTCTTGTGTGACAGTTAATTTTCCTTGTTGGAAAATACACGTATATCATCGTGAACGTGGTGGTCTTCTGATTTGCGCCTTCGCGTCAAGACAAATTAAGTATTCAGCAATCCCAGTATGTACGTTGTCGTCCGTTATATCTCATTAGCACATAATTCCACTCGGTCCCACCATAATATTGGCAACGACATCATAACATATTAGCGACGAGTTCATAATAATTTGGTTCTATACTTCGGAGCTCTGTACGACGACAACCAAATCCGGAATCGAATTTAGCACCATTACATATTGGGGCAACAACTATTTAAACTCAGATTCAATAGGTCATGATTTTCAAGTTACTGGTTTGTTATTTTCCCTTGCAAACCTGGTGAATTTGTGAAGCAACATCATACTGCGAATACAAAGAACTAGATTATGTTTTTTCAGTACTAACTACTACTAATAAGCGTGCGTATTACAGAATAGGCTTATTTTACAATAACAGGAAAGATGTGGGAAAATGGAGGTTTTTGACGATAAGTGTACGTATGTGTGGGGAGTCTGTTTCATTGTTCAACTGGGGTAAGATTAAACACAGTAAGTCATCCTCTGATGACGTATACACAGTTAGATAAAGTGAATTAATTAGCAGGATAGGACATCTAAACCGACAAATACGGATTGTCTTTCTACAGGACCAATATTAGCTCAAATAGGACCATATGAAGTAGACATGTGGCCTGTGCTACTGACAAGATTTATCAGTAGTATATAAACAGACCTTCATCGGCACATAAATACCAAACATTTGATGTCAAACAGAGTAAATGAACCAATGTTGCAGCAAAACACGGGAGACACAAAAAGAAGACCAAAAAACAATACGAAGGGTAGAAGTAGTACAACGCGGAAGATTTGTGCAAATGACGATTTATATATTAGGTATAAACAGTTTCCCTATGTGTACATCAAATTGCAAGTCGCTTGTCTTCTCCCCTCAGAGACTTAAAGATAGTGGAAATAAAACACGTAGTTTAGCGAAGAGTCTCTTTTCGGCGGCGAATTCATTTTCTTAGCTGTACAACCGCAAATATATATATATATATATATATATGTTATTTTGTATGTATGTGTACATTAAGTTTGTCAAACAAAATTACAATTTGTTATGGTTATTTTAACTAAGCAGGTGAAGATTGGTTACTGGAGTTACGTAATACACAATCAGTCAAGAAAACTACTAGGTGTTAATGATATTAGGGTAGTAACAAAGGTCACGAGTTGTCAAAAACAGTTGTTAAAAACAGAAGTTATGCAATAGTATGAATAGTTTGATGATTGAGTTTTACTCAGGATACACATAGGAACAAAGTAGAGAATACGAAATTGCGTAAGAGTTCAAAATGAACACAAGAATTATAAGCAGTTAAAGAACAGGCAAACAAACAAAATTAAGTTATCAAAATCAACAAAGTTGCTACCATGACAGTAGAAGTCGTTGAGTAATACTCGTTTGTATGCACAGCTCCGGTTCTCCAGCGTGAATGGCCAGAGCTACAGTGATACAAAGAAGACGAAACCGTATTGCCTTTGGTAGGTTATTCTTGACTCTGTAGATTACTTTGAAGGAGGAGGCGTTTGTTGAGATGGAATGATCAGTGTTAACCAGGTGTCCAATTATCGCACTCTCTATTGCACCACTATTACCTTTTTGCAACCATGCTGGATAGTGTTCTTGAATCCTCTCCGACAGGGTGCGCGTCGAATGACCGATGTACCTGGCTCCACAGCAGTAGGTGAACTGATATATATGCACATAGAAGTGGCCAGATGCGGGATCTTGTCCATGAGGCTTCTGCAGATCAGTGGGAGACTGGAGAACATTATTCTTAGCGTTGCAGCAAATAATGTTCCTCTCCGATATGATGTGATCCTTCTCTTGAGATCATCGCTTGTTAAATCTCCTCTGAAATCCAAGTCCATGTAGAGTTTCCTTTTAGGCGCAAGTGAAGTTTCGTTTCTCCAAATTCTTGGTTTGATATTTTTGTCAATGAATATTATTAGGTATCCATTTTGGATGAAGATTTCTCTCAGAATATCTAATTCTGTTTCTAGAACGTTGGGACTACAGATGCGGGATGGTAACCGATTAAATTAAATTCTGGAGCATAAAGCCAACTCATGAAATGCTCTACTATTCATTGAGTTACTTTGGTTATCTGGGCACCTTCAGATGTTAAGAACTGGCAGTCAAAAATCGTTGATAGCTTAGCCTAAACGATTTACTAGTAAAGATATCCTTCTCAACTAACAGCTTCGAAATTCGATGTCTTTTTATTAACCCTCGTCTAACAAATCCCACTCTCCCTTTATAGCCATGTCTTTGTCTATCTTAACGTTAGTATTTCCCCCATTTCTATTCACTTCCCTGATGTGGACTGTTTTGTAGATGCGAAATGACATTTAGTTTATGTTTATAGTCTGACTACGAATTATTTACTGACATGAGCAGAATTTGGAATTTATGGGCTGGTTATTAAGTCGGGTCCCAGTGGCTTACCTTGTAACTGGAATGTCCTGGATCCCAACCCTGATGGTAGGTGCGTACTGCTAATAAGTCACAGTTTAAGACGAAGCAGTTGTCTAATACTCCCTGCTGGTTTTCAATGGTTGTCTAACTGATGTCAATCAGTAATCAAACTTCAGTGCACGGTGATGCTGAGCCACCTAGCCTGGTGACCACATTGCAAGTATGACCCACAGAATTCACTCTGCTGCAAACAAAGGACTAGATGTGCATGACACTAGTTAGTATCCAATCAAAGAAAAGAATAACCTCGAACTCTGTTATATAAAACTAGTTTTGCCTAACACTTTTAAAACAGCTACTTTAAGGAGTTATCGCGCACTGTAGTGAACCCTCTGTTTGGATTCCTAATGACAGTTAATACCTTTAATGCATCACTGAATTAGTGCATTTTCAAGGTTGTCCTAAAGGTATATTTATACAGAGTTTCTGTCTAGCATTTCGTCTGTTGTTTGAGACAGTACCAATGCCCTTTAATCGACATCCAGCCTTTTTCTTTGTCTCTGCGTGCCTGTGGTGTTATTGTTGTTGCTGACGTGCAATTGGGACAGATTAGTCACCAGCAGCAATAAGTTAAGTATTCGCTCATATTCTACTGGGACGTAGTTCCCGTCATAACAAATTCAAAGAATCACATCCGACTGACAACTTGATCGTTTTAAAACAAAAATTCATCAAAAATCTCATCCTCTTTTAAAATTGTATTTTAAAAACAGAGCTGAGAAAAATGCAGAACGGAAAATGGAGTTTATAAAAACAGGAGAACTTCAGTAGATTTTCAAGCTTTTTTTCCTATTTGATGATAATATTGAAGTAACACGGGAAAACTGGTTGTGTACTAACTGCATCAAAATAAATGCATCATTCCACTGCCACTTTTACATTATCATTAGTTAGCGATCACGACTCAATAACTGGTTCCGGCCATTCAAAATTACCGGAATCAACTAACTTTGACGCTGCTTTCAATAATTTCTCTATATTAACAAAAAGAGGAATGTATAATGACATATAGATTACAAATTTAATTCAAAATACAACTTCTATTTAACCGCTGGAATATCACCCGGATGCCTAAATTAAAAGCGGGTGGTTGTCGTATAAAAGGCCAACACTCACCGAGGTACTGATTTGAAGTGTGATCTACAAGACAGTAAGATAGCAGCATCACAAACTGCGTGTGCTACAGGTGATCAGCAGAACAGGTTCATCGTATGATGCTCGATCTGCTCAGGTTCTAGAACCCATGTACATCACAGGCTGACAAATCAGAGTTTTTCGCCTGTCTTAGATAGACCAGTCCCCGGTTGTAAGCGCCATATGTTTGTATTCACCCATTCACTCTTACGAGGAACATCTTACTAGTGATGTGATAAGCATAATGCCTAATTGATTTCATAAGCCTGTGAAGAATAATGAACAAAGAATATGGCTTTTCGATGACCTCTTCTTCAACAAGTTCTACATTTAAATACATCCACTGTAATTGTGGTAAGAGCTGTCTGCTAACCAAAATTTCTAGACAGTAATTGACGTCAATGTTTGCGTCCCCAATCGGGGTCATGAGAAAAAAACAAAGACTAGCTGAACAATCAATCACAGCAGACTTTGCGTGGGCGGATACGATTAACAGATATATGGCATGACCTTCAAAGAAATGGCCACAAACAAATAACAGGTTAACTTTCGGCGAGGAAACAACCAATCAGAAGATACTGTTTCTGTGCTAATAATAACGAACAATAATGTACATAAAAATCTATAAACATCTGTTAATTTTCTCAATAAACGATCAGTTTCCTGGCTCTTGTCTTCTGTCGTTACATAATTACAGGATTATAGTTACTAACAAAATTGGTGATTCATTTAAACAATACTGAATTAATAAAATCAATAAATTACAGTTCAAAAGTATCTTTAACTGATTATATGCATGAATACATCACTAAACGGAAATACTACATAATTTATGGATTTATTGGCTCCACATCAGACCAGGATAGCAGTAGTGACTGATTGGACGTGTTTCTTTTGCACAGATGAAGTTCCATGAGTTTTAGGCGGATTGCAATGATCTCTACTGTCTGAAAATTTAGGCACTTTGCTTGATACACAATATATGGTAGAAAAAGACTCGTCAATATCTAGCTTCATAGACTGTTTATTTAGGCCAGGTCTAAACATAAGATTGCAGAACTTGATGAAAAGGAAATTGTCGAAAAGTCATATCCTTTGTTCACTAGCCAATCTTGTGAAATTAATTAAGCGTTATGCTTACCACACCAATGGTGAGGTGTTCCTTGTTAAAGTGAATGGGTGAATACAAACATCTGGCGCTTACAACCGGGGACTGGTCTATCGAGGATAGCCGAAAAACCAGGATTTGCGGGACTATGGTGCACATGGGCACCAGAATCTGGACAGATCGAGCGTCGCCTATAGCACACGCGGTTTCTGATGCTGCTATCCTACTGTCTTGAAGATCACATATCAAATCAATGCCTCGGTGAGTGTTGCCCCTTAAACGACAACTACTTGTTTTGATCTAGGCGCCCAGGTAATAACCCAGCTGTCGCATAAATCGCTAGCTTGGAGATAGAAAACAATACCCAGAATAAATTTTTCTAGTCGACTGGCAACATTCCCCTTCTTTTCAAGATAGAAATCAATCAAAAGGACACTGAATTCTGATATAACCTAATTTGAGGGTTTTCACGACAATGCAAACACATTCACATTCACAACAGTGTGCCCCACACTAAAAAATGTCATCAGTCTTCGAAACCGGCTACACAGACATACAGATAATCTGATGGGTTCGACTATTTCCAATTTTGCTGATATGTATGTACCATAGTATCGATTATTTCCAGTGAATACAGCTAGGCATTCATTTATTTTCATCACTATTGTATATTATGCTTCATTATCTTCAAGGTGTAAATATTATTCAGACTGGAAATAATCTCAAATGACTTCAAACGTAGTAAGCTTATATTACACCCTGGCTTGTTGGCCTAATTCATGAATTTATCTTCATTTGTACAGGCATATCTGACTGACCACTTTCAACATAAAACTTTTCACAGATGTGCAGTATTTTCACTGGCCCCACTCCCTCCATGTAGCGAACAAAGCAAGAGAAGAAAGTGAAGAGACATTTAAGAGAGAGAAAGAGACAGGTATTAGACAAAAATGTCAGGCAAAAAGAATAACAATAAAATTTTGTTGGTTATTGCAAATGATAAAAAGTGAATGCATCTGTGCCATTGACATCGATGATTTAGAGCCATATCTCCCACCAATTATCTCCAGTCATCATTGGTTCTTACCATCCCAAGGATCCGAACGAGAAAGTCTACACCTTCCTATGTGGCTGGCTTAAACTAAGTGTTATGATTTCATTGACTGATGAAACCAGGTTTTCGTCTGACCACCACCACTAGCTGTTTTCCAACCTGATCCATCCCATGTCAGTCAGCTAACATTGCCTGTTGTCGAGAAAGGCGATGGCTAGTTATGCATAGCATATGTCCTAACCATCTCAATCGTGTAACTTCACAACGTCGTTGATTGATTCGCCCTCCTCAGGCATATCACCTCACACCCATCAACCCACCGTAACTACAACTTCAACTTTTGGACAACTTGTTTTCTCCACTAAAGGACCAGTTATTTTCACCTGTCCAAGTGAGTGTCTTTCTATAGAACCCCAGTGGATACAGTGAACAATTGTCAACAGGGTGTAACAAAAGGTAATAATCTCTGATTAGAACACTGGGTTCAAATCTACTAAAGAGAAAGGGAGAGAGGTGATATCAGCCTCACTAGAGATTGTAGATACGTCATACTAGTCATACTCAATAAAAAGGAAAACAAGCTCCGTAACTTCTTATCGATTACTTTAAAATATCTAACATCAATTCAAAGTATGTGGCTTGATAATCACATTGTACGCAAACTTGTCTTGCACTCAGTTAGTGCTACCACTAAGGACTAAATACACGGGAGATTGGTTACTCTTCCTCTTCCAGTGACTAATCTTATAATATGATGTCTTGAACCAAAGTACAATCTTTGCTTGTACACTTGAATAGAGCACATCGTTCACACACACAGCAGTTTTCTGCTAGTAATCTAGAATATTTTGATATGCAATTTACTAATATGCTTTCCTTGATTCTTCGGGTACCTACAACAGACAGAGGGTTAGTGTTGCGTGACCGCAGAGCCCAGGGGACGACTGCTTAAGGCCGGTAACACACGGCATGTATGAACTGATTTCTACGGACCACCGTAGGGTGAGTCGGGATGTACAATTGTTGGGGTCGACCAAATTTAACCCCCTCTCTCCAGAGTGGAGAGACAGAATAGCTGGCATGCTGGTCATCTGAGGGAAACACCTCACTGCTGTTACACCTCTATAAGAAAAATTCTTACACTAAGCCGGTAATTGCTTTCAGTCTAATCACTACTCTAACAATCTGCCTGGCATGGTAGGACCTGCAGGAACATTGGTTCCAGCCAGTGTAGCTCTGCTCACTGTCTCTATCATGCTTTTCTTGTACTTTCCTTCTCTTGCTTCGCGTGCTACACGGAGTGTGGCGACTTGAACTGCTGCACATCGGTGCAAAGTTTTATGTCGAAAACAGACAGACAGAATATGCTTTCCTTCCATATTGAAGATTAGACGACCGGTTTGGAAAGGATAAGCAACAATGACCACCTGTGACAGACAACTAACCAATCAAGAATCTATCACCTAACAAGTATGTAGGAGGAAATGAAGATGGATTGGACACATGCTGGAAGACCACCATCGATGAAGGACATTACACGCCAGTAAGTCAAGTGGAACCAGTAGGAGAAACGAACGATTTCGTCATCTGAAGGTGAAACACAGGCAATTGTGTGTGAGGAGGGAATAAAAGCTTATGAATGGTAATCGTGGAGCCAGTCAGATAAAGACAAAATATTCAGAAAACTGAGTGAAGCCTAGTGTTTCACTGAGAGTGCAAGGGAATAAAAATAACTAGTACAAAACCTAGATCCAAGGCTTCCTGCCGATTGCCTCCAACCATTGAACAACAATAATATGGTAAAAATACAAAATTTCAATTGATTACTAATATACATAACTAATACAAGAGGCACATTGTAAGAGAGAGGGAGGGAGGGAGAGAATGAACTATAGAACAGTGGTGAATGATTGTTGCACACTCATATTGCAAGACATCAACTAAATTCAAGTTACCCTGGTCAGCAGTACATATAGTAAGATATCCTTTAGCGTGAAGAATTGAAACTGAAGCCTCGAAATAACAGTGAACTGAACAAGCTAACATCATTTTGCTTTAAAAGTTTCATATTTGAGGACATTACATTAAAAAACCAGTGTCGGTGTATGTGGGAGGTGGAGGTAGAGTAAAGCCAAATTCTATCACCACTCTGCATTATACAACGCTTACTTACCTCTAGAATCCTCCGTTAAATCATTTTGCGTGAAAAGTAATTGATGCCCACCATGGATTAAAATTCTTAACAGCACCTGTGCAGTACAACATAATTCATCCTATTTTTTTTCAATGAAGGAAACAAAATAACAACGACAAGAATATTAATAATAGCAATAATAGAGGCATGAATTATTATATTACCATTGCCTTCGTTTCCAAGTGGAACAAAGGGCTTTAACAACACATCTCCATTTTGTTGGATTTAGTGCTGTTCACTTCACCTGGGTCCACAATAGACCATAATATATCCCAACTCGTCCTCCAACTCGCCCCGACCGAAAGCTGCTACCTTGACGTGGTGGTCGCGCTTGAACACCGCAATGATCTAATCAAGCTATACTGGCTGAGACTTATGTCTCTTGAGGTTCTACCATGCCAGGCAGGTTGTTTGGATAGCGGTTAAACAAAAAGCAGCTACCCAATCCAACATCATGATCAATACAAAATCACAAAATTTCATGCCGGATCGGCCGTGGCCCGGATTAACAACGACCGCGCTTCCTGCTGCCGTGTCACAGGGCAGGAGTGATAAGTATGCTACTGAGACACACCAAACAAAAAGAACAAACAAAAACAGGCCGCGTGTGACCGGCCTCAAGCAGTTGTCCCCTGGGCTCTGCGGTCACGCAACCAACTTCCACGGTGTGGGCAGCCGGGAAGTAACAATCGCCCTCACAATCCGAAATGCACACGAAACCTCTCTATTACTCACTCATCTTTGTCTTCATCTTCATCTCTATCATCTTGCCTTCCTTCCACTGATGCAACTCCTCGACTTGATAGCTCTCCACTTCCTCTCCACTCTGCGTCCACTAAAAACGATGGAAGCCAAAAAACCACCACCGACAGCCTCTTAAAGCCGCGCCACCAATTTCATATAGGAGCTCTTAATGTTAGGACACTTTGCCAAATAGGACAACAAGCATCACTAGCCAAGACCCTGGCATCACGAGCCATTGATGTATGCTGTGTTTCAGAAACACGCATACAAGACCCAAGTGTGGTTATTCACCTAACCCCACCTGGCCAACAGGTTGAATCTGCAAAATTCACCTTGAGGGTGTCAGGAGATGCCACAGCTAGTTCACGAGGATTAGCTGGCGTAGGGATAGCTTTGAGTACTAGGGCAGAAAAGACATTGCTTGACTGGATCCCGGTAGATAGCCGAATGTGTGCTGTCCGTCTGAACGGATCAGTAAAAAGGAGGAAGGACTGCACTACTCGCCGATGCCTTTTCGTAATCTCCGCCTACGCCCCCACTGACTGCAGTTCAGATGAAACGAAGGATGAGTTCTACCAAAAGCTGTCTAGTTTGGTGCGAAAGGCTAAACGCTCAGACATAGTCGTTCTAGCTGGTGACTTTAACGCTCAAGTAGGGAAATTGTGTCAATCTGAGAAGGATGTCGGTGGCACCTATGGAGTTCCGTGCCAGCGAACCGACAACGGTGACCGTCTCCTACAGTTCTGCTCTGATAATCATTTGTTTCTTGTAAGCACTAACTTCAAACACAAGGAGAGACACTGTTTGACTTGGAGACCCCCTTCATCAAACCAACGCTGGACACAAATAGACCACATAGCAATAAGCTATCGTTGGCGTGGGTCGGTAGGAGATTGTCGCTCCTTCTGGAACACGTGTGTAGATACCGACCATGCACTGGTCCGCGCTCGGGTGTGCTTACGACTGAACGGACGTAGGAAACAGCTGGCGGTAAAACCATCACGTCCCCAGCTCGATCAGGAAACTAAATCCGTATTTGAGGAAGAACTAGCTAAACACATATCTGTGTTCGACAGCTGTGCTCACCCTGAAGAAGCTTGGAAAAATATCCAGGCAGCCATAGATACAGCTGTAAAAGCTGTGAATAAGGTAAACCCAAAGGTGAGTAAAAACCACTGGATCTCCACCGCCTCATCCGAACTGATAGATGCTAGAAGACTTATTCCGGCGAGCTCCGAATTCAATGAGGAGCGAAAGCTGCACAAGAGGAAACTTACGAAAAGTCTCCGCAAGGACCGTGAACAGTGGTGGGCGACAAAAGCCAAAGAGATGGAGAAAGCTTCGAGGATAGGCAACACCAGGCAACTCTTTAGACTCATCAGGGAAACGGGTGGGAGAAGACAAATCATTAGTGAAACAATCTCGGAAAAAAATGGCACTATAATTAGCTCCCAGGATAGACGACTGGATCGTTGGAAAGAGCATTATGAGGAGCAGTTTAATTGGCCCACAGCCACGCTCAACCTTCCGAGCATCCAACACCTCCCTGAATGGGATATAGACACAGGTCCTCCGTCACTAACTGAGGTTACTAAAGCTGTCACCAATCTGAAACTAGGCAAAGCAGCGGGACCTGATGGAATGACTCCAGAGGTATTTAAGTACGGTGGAGACAGCTTACTGTCCGGATTAACTGAGGTACTAGGCAGCGTCTGGGAATCAGAAGAAGTCCCATCGGGTTGGTGTAAGTCACTGATTATCCCCATATACAAGAAGGGAGACAAGTCTTCCTGTGATAATCACAGAGGGATTAGCTTGACTAATATAGTATCTAAAGTCTTAGGCTCAATAATCATGCGTAGACTGAGTGGTGCTCGGGAAGCACAAACACGAGAGAGCCAGGCAGGCTTTAGACCAGGAAGAGGGTGTATTGATCATATCTTCACCCTCCGACAGATTCTAGAACATAGGCATTCCTACCGGCGTCCAACAGTCATTATATTTCTTGACCTAAAGGCAGCATTCGACTCTGTCGATCGGGAAGTTCTCTGGAGATGCTTGGCTGTAAAGGGAATTCCAAGAAAATATATTGCACTGATTAAGGCACTCTACTCGTACTCATACAGCCAGGTGAGGGCTTACGGCGAGCTGTCATCTGAACTGGTGACGACCAGTGGTGTCCGTCAAGGATGCCCATTATCCCCTTTTCTATTCAACTTCATCATAGATGTACTAATGGACTTAACCCTAAGTGACTTCAGCGACTCAGGGATTGACTTGCTACCAGGGAATAATCTCGTTGACTTAGAATATGCAGACGATATAGTCCTTCTAGGCGAGGGTGCTGACAAAATGCAGAGTCTTCTAAACACCTTGAGCTGCAATCTACGAATGTTTGGCATGCGATTCGCTTCCGCCAAATGCAAGATGATGTTACAGGACTGGACTACACCGACTCCTAGTTTAGAAATAGGAAGTGAAGTGGTAGAGCACGTTGACCGCTTCACTTATTTGGGAAGTACCATCAGCCACGCCAACGGGTTGATCTCTGACGAAATCTCAGCACGAATACAGGGGGCTCGTTTCGCATTTGCCAGTTTACGCCGACTCTGGCGTAGACGAGATGTTCGACTATCGACCAAAGGGCGGGTGTACTGCTCATCAGTCCGCTCCGTCCTCCTTTATGGCTGTGAAACCTGGCCACTGAGAGTGGAAGACATGAAAAGACTAGCTGTCTTTGATCATAGGTGCCTGAGCTCTATTTCCCGTGTGAAGTGGTAGTGTAATAGGGTGAGCAATATTGAGGTTAGGCGTCGAGTTCTACGTAAGGAGGGGAAATCAATCGACGAAGCTGTGAAATTACATCGACTGAGATGGTTAGGACATGTGTTACGAATGCCAAGTCATCGCCTTCCTCGACAACGGGCAATGTTAGCGGATATAGGGTCAGGCTGGAAAAGAGCTAGCGGCGGTCAAACCAAAACATGGCACTAGTCAATGAAATCCACAACAGTTAGTCTAAGCCACGTAGGAAGATGTAGACTTCCTGACTGGTTGGGGTCCTCGGGACGGTAAAAACCAATGAAGGCTGGAAACTATTGGTGATATGGCTCAAAATCGTTCTCAATGGCGCAGATGCATCCACTCTCTGTGACTTATGATTTCCAATGAAACCATGTTGTTTTTCGTTATTACTCTTCCTTTGTCTCATACCTTTGCTTACTGTCTCTCTCTGTTATGCATTTCTTCTACTTTCTTCTCTTGCTTGTGTGCTACATGCAGGGAGTGTGGCGACTTGAACTTCCGCACATATGTGCAAAGTTCTATGTCGAAAACAGACAGACAGACTAACTCGCTCGATCTCCTCCTGTCACCATCGTACTGACAACCCACTCGTTGCTTCCCATTCGGATTCGCTCGAGGGATGACATGGAGCGCGATGTCGTTCGACAATCGCCTCAACATATGCCTGATCCCATCTCCATTTTCTCCTGCATATTTATTGAACGATCGGCTCTTAGTTGGTTGTTGCCAGCCAGCAAAGGAGACACCTGTTGACAAAAGTCTGCAGTAGGCTGTTGGAAATGCTTTTCATGACGGCTGTATCTCAGCCCTCACACAATAAATGAAATGAAGCACCAAAGTATCAGTAAAACTTATCGCTCGGGTATACAGTGCTTCGGCGCGAGCTGTCTCGCTCTACGCCTGTGAAACCTGGCCTCTCGAGCTGAGGATGTGCGGCGACTCTGCGTGTCGATCGTCGCTGTCTCCGCAGGACTGCTTGCGTTCGATGGTATCATCGCGTGAGTAATTCTGAGGTTCGGCGGCGTGTGTTTGAACACAGTGGAGATCACCATTCATTGAGTGTCGTCATCTGGAAACACCAGCTTCAGTGGTTTAGACATGTGCTGCCAATATCATCCCAGAGGCTTCCGTACAGGTCTCTGTTCGCTAACCCTGGGAAGGGATGGAAAAGGCAGAGGGGTGGTCATTCAGTGACGTGGCGTCGTGGATGAAGGATGTTTGTGCTAGATTAGCATCGGTTGGTGCGTCACGACTCTCTGGTTGGGGCCCGAGAGATAACTCGAACCGTTATCGGATATGACCGAGAATCGTAATCAATGGCGAACGTGTTGCAATTTCCTTCTTTCTTCCCTTCCGATGATAGTTAACGAATGCTGTTTGAACTTGTTAAGCATAACTGTTTTCCTTCCAGATGAAGTTCTTTATCCGTTCTCTACTTATATTTTTTTACTTTTGATCTGTGTTGTTTTATAATTATTGTGTGGTACATCTTTCTTGGTGCCATATTGTACCAAGTTTGTTCTGTGTTTAAATAAATAAATAATAATAAACATCACCTCCGTCATCTGTATGTTCACTTGGAGTCCAGTCTTCGCTGTTTTTCCAGCCAGTTTGACATTAGACATATGTCATCAGCGAAATCCAGATCTTCTACAGTCTTCTTATCAGTGGTCCGGCGTATTCCTGATTTCTCATTCCCAACGCACAGTCTGACGCATAATCCAGTCCACAACAATTAAGAATATCATCGGTGATAATAGGAAGCCTTGTGTTACTCTTGTATGTACTTCGAACGCCTCGCTGAGCTTCCCATTGTGGATCACCTGACATGCGGCATTGTTGGATGATGCTGATAAAGACTTGGGCAATGAACGTCATACTGTTGAAGTAGTTTCCAAATTACCTCTCGGTTAACGCATGATGAATGCTAATAATACACACTCATTAGAAAGTATTGTTTAAAACCAATTTAAATATTCCCATTATAATAATTCATATAATTTGATTCCATTGTATTCCCAGTGGAACAAAGAGCTTCAACTAGAACAATAAAAATTTCTATAGCAGTGGTTTTACTTTTACGGCACAGGGTTGCTCTAGCCTCACATTCTCAACCCTCCTCCTCTTCACCTGCCTTATTACCAGCCTAGAGAAGTTTAGGAGTGCGTGGGCCGAGGATCCAACCCCAGAACCACTTGCTTGGTTGGCGAGTAAGTGTTCTACCACTGAACCACTGACGACGCACTGTCTCCTATTTATCTGGTGACCCTGAAACTGATTGTTGGAAGGGGAGATGTAGATTAGGTAGTCAGACCATATTGCGTCCTTACAAGAGAAATAACAGTCATATTGAGGTATGGAGAGGATATATTGTGAAAAACAAAAACTTCAGTAAACAAAAAGTAAGCGCATAATTACTCATAAGCATGCAAATGAAAATATTATTGTATTCAGTGTTACTCTATACTTTTGGAGAATGAAAAAGGCACGCACACACAAACACATACACACTTACCTGTTGAGCAAGGGACATCAACGAGTGAAGACGTATATATCCCGGTTCACATGGATCCAATAAACCTGTACTCCCAGGAAGAAGAAAACCACTAGACAATAGATACAAAACACGTCTACAGAGAGAAAAGAAAAAACGAGGAAAACAACATACAGATGAGAGGCATGTTTTGTTAATTTAATTAATTTATTTTATACTTTATTACAGGTTGACTCTACCCAGAATTTTGATATAGGCATGGAATATTTCAGCATGTAATATCGATAGCCCAAATTTAGTAGGCCCACCATTGATATCAGGCGTGCGTCGGCTGGGGATCGAACCCCGAACCGTGTGGATGGTCGGCGAGCATCTTAACAGATGTGTCACGGAAAAATTTAAAGAATTAACTAACTGAACGAAGAGTTGTTCAGGACTAATGAAACAGAGATAAATTTCTATTGGGTGATTATAAAATTAATACAATTCTTAAAGTACAAACTAGGTTTATATGAAGAGTAGTGATTTGTAGTCACATGTTGTCTGCTTTGTTTTGACAGTCTGATATTTCTTGCTACATGTAAATTGATCGTTATTTCATTATAATCCACAATATGTTTTGTTCGTCCATTAACTAAATAAACAACGTATGACCTTTTGTCACACGACATTACAACCAATCAGAATCCAATGGTGGTAAGAAAACCTACTGCCTATCTTATTGGTTCATACCTGTTGTTAGTCATTTTCATATATACTCTTGTATTGTTCAGTTAGTTAATACACTCTCTTTCACACCTTTCGTACTCTTTAGTACTTTTCCATTCACACACTCTTGTGTGACAGTTAATTTTCCTTGTTGGAAAATACACGTATAGCATCGTGAACGTGGTGGTCTTCTGATTTGACACCTTCGTGTCAGGACAAATTAAGTATTTAGCAATCCCAGTCTGTACGTTGTCGTCCGTTATATTCATTAGCGCATAATTCCACTTAGTCACACCATAATATTGGCAACGACATCATAACATACTGGCGACGAGTTCATAACAAGTTGACCTTTCAAAATCAATATAATACAATGAAGTAGATGTGAATTCTCAGGGGAATAAACAAGAAAACAAGTTTGAAACCACTTTACATCACAGCTTTATTGTATTCTAACTAACTGACTGGTTTCAGCGTAGTACTTTGCACAGATATGCAGCAGTTCCACTGGTCACACTCCCTCCATGTAGCAAACAAAACAGAGAGGGAGAGACAGACAGAGAGGTAATAAACAAAAATGCTAGGCGAAAAGGATAATAATGTAAAAGAACAGTTGATTTTTATTGGATATCATAAATCACAAAGAGTGAATGCATCTGAGTCAGTCGTTGAAAACGATTTAACTTCCAAGATTAACTATTTCCGTATAACATTAAGTATCATCATTTATTTTCTGAACCGGACCTTCTGATTTACTCCTTTCACTTACTACATAATTTCTTGAACGTTTTCATATTATGTAACCCTGGTTATTGATCACATTTCTGAAATATTTTGATGAATTAAGCAATAACCCAAACTAATTTTTACTCTTATTTGACAAATTTAATGTACACATATACATAAATATATATGCATAATAAGATTGTACAGCTAAGTGAGTGAATTCATCAAAAAAAGACTCTTTGTTGAACCTTTTTCGCTATTTCAATCAGTAAAATTTATGCCTGGTGATGAAAACTACAAGCCGATGTGCAAACAAACAAATTTCCGACAGAGTAACAATTATTTATTTCTATTTCATTTTTTCTTAATTCTTTGCGTTCCTAGTGAAGCAAAAGGGCTTCAGAAGCTTGAGATTTGAAGCTGCAATAGTAGTCAGGTTTATTTTCTATGAGGTAGGGCTGTTAGTACCACACACACACACACAATTTTTTCCCTATAACGGGTTTACTACCCGTCAAGTCAGACTAAGGAGTGCACTGGCTGGGAATCAAAAACCTTGAACCGCCTGAGTAGTCAGTGGGTTAGAGGGACTTCACTACGCAGCAGTATTTTTTTCTTACAGAATAAGTCAAAATTAGTAATTATCTAGAGATTGTCCTTTTCTTTCATATTTAAAAATAGTACTAATTAAGTACTGCTTCTACTTCCTTCATCATTCGAACTGATAAACAGAGTACAATTATTACAGTGTCGTGATCATACTATGGGTGAGAGCTGTCTGCTAGCCAAACTTGGCAGACAGCAATTCATGTCACTGTTTACGTCCCGAATCAGAGTCATACGAAAAAAAAGAACAAAGCTTATCCTTGAGGAACGCAACAACCAATCACAGCAGAGTTAACGTGTGCAAATACGATTCTCAGATATATGGCTTAACTTTCTGAGAAACGATCACAACCAGTATAGAATAACCTCGAACAAGAAAACAAGTAATCAGGAGACTTGCTTCTCCACTAACAATAACGAATAATAATGTACATATAAATCTATAAATATCTATCAATTTTCTCAATAAACGATCTGTTCCTTGGCTTTTGTCTTCTGTCGTTACAATACTATACGGGACTTTTAATCTTTAGATATCTATCCAAAGTCTATTGATTTCTATTCACGAAGAAAACAATTCTTACAATTATTATTCAAATAATTTTTGAAACCACGTAGATTGTATTTGACATGAAAGGTAGCATATATATCACATACTTAGGAAGAGATTATATTACCACACATATAGAAGAATCTAACCAGTAAATGCAATTTAGATGTCTAGACAATGTGTTAGTTGTGTAATGGGATTACATTGCCTCTCATACAAAGACAAACCGGGTAGTCTGAGAAATGTTATTCAATCTGGTACGTTTAATCCTTCACCTCCTTGGTGTATGCATCACTTTACCATGGTAAACTGGATGCGGGAGGATGAACTTAGCTATATTCATGAAAGATACACACCTTAACCTTATCGTGTTACACAGAAAAAACAACTGGGCGGACGATTGCTGAAGTATAATGTCAAGGAGAGAAAAGCTCTATAGAATCTAAAAACATACGTGGTTTAGTGGCGGAACACTGGTCAACCAGTTAAGCATACGTTTACCACGCCTAGCTGGGCGTAAAGACGGATAAAGGGGGAGGATTAGGCGTGAGACTACCAAACCCATGTCGTAAAAACAATCACTACTACTGAAACTTCAAAAGCTCTAGCTTGAAGCTCTATGTTCCACTGGCAGTGCAAAGGAATAAAATAATAAAAATAATGACAAGTAATGTACTGGTGTGAAAGATATCTGGGAGGCTATCGCATGTAGGGATAAAAAGAAAGGTATAGATAACAGCCCAAAACAGCTTTATATGCTGTGTATTAGTTGTAGCAGTAGTACCTTCCCACTCAATACATGTAACGCGAATGCAGTAGACAGTAAAGAGAAACAATATTACAGGATTTCATCATGACCTGAAATTGGTTAGAGGACCATTGGAAAACCAGCTGGGAGTACTGGACAACTGTTTCGTCCTAGTTGGGACTCTTCGCAGCACGCACCCACCGGGGTTCGAACCCAAGACCTTCTGGTTACAAGGCCTAATGGTCTACGCGCTCACCATGTCAGAAGCTCATGATGAAATCCTGTAACCAATCAATCATATCCCTACAAACCTATACTCGAGAAACAATATTACTTGAAGAAAGTTATTTAAAATATGTAGTTTTAATTATCACTTAAAAACTTACCTAAAGGCATGATTAAGTGGCAATGGTTGACATTGTGGACTATTCATAACAGCATACTGAGCCTGTAAAACGCAAATTAACAAATAACAACAATAGTAATAGAGAAGATTTGTAGTGCTCAGGCAGATGATCCCGGTGTGACTGCGTTCACTAAGCCGGATGGTTCACAATTGTGAAGCTTTCGTTGTCTTTCAGGACATGAGGAGAATTCGATAACACTTTTAAACCTCTTGGTCAAGCTAGCGGACCCTGGTGTATAATCAAATATCTTGTTGCTAATACCTATTAGTTATTCGTCTTGATGACCCTTACCCCCTTAATTTCAACCCCGCCCCCCTTCCTCTTTACCTAAAACCGATTAACCGAAATCATCATATGATTGGTAAAACATTTTTGATGTAAAAAGATACATGTTAGTGCAGAGCCGATGATGAGGAACTCATTGAAAAGGAATACATATTTCTTCGCTCAATCTGTCGTTTGTCCTACATGCGTAAATGGGAATTTGGAAAATACATAATTATACGAGTAACGAACACGAAAAGTACAGAAAAAACAAGTTGTGTATTACCATTTTATTATAAAAGTTTTGTAATTCCCATTGAATGAAAATCAAGGCGATATTGTTTTTACTGACGCTCAGCATGTTTAATGCCGCTGATAGCATTATCAAAATATTCTTAAACCAGAATTTGAACAAGGCATTTAAAAGACAAATTTTGCGCGATAATATCATTTTCGTAGTTTCTCTACAATCGCCTTACAACTAACATGGTTCACAATAATAATAAAATAAAATGCATGATAATTACTCAGTTATATAAAATTAAAGTGTAACGACAGAAGACAAGGGTCAGGGAACAGATCGTTTATTGAGAAAATCAACAGATATTTACAGACTTTTGTGTACATTATTATTAGCGTTATTGTTAACAGAGAAGTAACGTCTTCTGATTGGTTGTTTCTCACTCAAGGTTATTCTGTCATCTCTTTGTTGACGTTTTTTGGCAGTCCCGTTGATACTTTTGCGAATCGTATCCGCCCACGCAACCTGTTGTGATTGGTTGTTGAGTTAGTCTTTGTTATTGCTTTTTCTTATGACCACGATTCGGGACGTAACATTCATGTAAACTGCTGTCTACAATTTTTGGCTCTTACTACAAAAGGACATACTAATCACCAATTATATTTAAACAGATCAATTAGTCAGTTTATGGTAGGCGAAGGTTGAAGTCTATATGTTATTGTACACACAGTTTAGGACGTATCTGATCAATCCAAAGTGCTTCCATGGACTACTTGACCAATCTAAATATGATTGGTCATTAGTATGTACTTTTATTTCATATAATTGAGTGACTGTCATGCATCTTATTTTAGTATTGTTGTGAACCATGCTACTTGTAAAGCGACTGTAGAGAAACTACGAAATGATATCGCGCGAAATTTGGCTTTGAAATGTTTTATTCAAATTTATCAAAAAGGATAAATTGTTTTAATTTTCCCAAACCAGAATTTACAAAATCTTAACTCATACAAAGTAACTTAATCATCGTTCTTCAGCATGAGGTAATTTTTTTGTTGTCAAAGCGGTCAGTTGGTAACGATAACAACCACGTGTAGATTTTTAGATTTGATAAGCGTATGAGATGGTAAAAACGGTATGCATTTACACGATGAAATTGCTTATCTCATTTATGTTGACTTTGTCCCTTCACGGGGGGAGGAGGGTTTCAACCAAGTCAAATTCTGTCTTAGTCCAGTTAATGTGTAAAATGTGTGCACTGTGATAGTATGGAACTCCATACTATTTTTTGTTTATTAGATACATCACACAGTGTTTCACACACACTGTTTCGCTGTGTAATCTTTGTCTTAGTCCATCATTCCTATTCAGACAACTAGAATTTCATTTGATATGAAGGGCTTCTGATATTAGAAGTTCTTGCAGATTTCTGGAATTTTCCTGGACTATTTCAATATTGTTAAAATCTAGTTCTATAGTGTATAGACCTTTGGTTGATAAACAATTTTAAGCTTTTCTAGCTCAACTGGATTTCACCGTGGTCGAACAGATGTTCTAGGGTGTTCATTTCTTCTTACCTCGGAAATCACTGCAAGACTATTCAAACCTTTTTAGGAAAAGATGTTGCCTACACACACACACACTAACAAAATTATTTCAATCTGCATTATCAACCGAAAGTCATAACAACAAAAGAAGTGAAAATCAATATCATCTACCAAATAAATTGCATGAACTGTAATAGGCATTATGTTAGGCAAAATGGGCAACCCCTTCGACTCCGAGAGTCTAACAATTTAAACTAGCGATGTCAAAAGATACTACATGTATGCTTTCATATCTATGCATAGAGTTACCTATGGACATCTATTTAATTGGGAAAATGTAGGCATTTTAAACAATAGGAACACTTAAAATGCCATGGAATTTCTAAAAGCCTGATACTCAGGTGAACTAGCGAATAACAGAGACATTACTTACTATAAACCAAATTTTTCAACTAATAAACAATATCAAGTTTTGGTATGCAGAGATTTGACTGACTACATGTACGATCCCAAGTTGATATCAGTTAGATAAACATTAGAAAATCTGAGAGTACTGGATACCTTTTTCGTTCTCCTTATTTGGAAGTCCTCACCATTATGCACCCATCAACGTTCGACCCCAACATGTTTCAGTTACCAGACGAGCTCGTTGACTGTTCAGCCACTGGGACTCGACTCAATGGCCAGCCTATGAATTCCAACTTCTGTCAGTTCGCGACATATTATATAACGCAACTGCCAGCCGATGTCATGGTGGACCCCGCTGGTTACGACTTCTCACTAGAACTACGGATAACTTCCTGCATACAGCCAGCCACTTATGTGCATCAGATTAATTAACATTACATTAATTACATCTGACTGGCCACAGGTTTGAGATCCTGGGCTCGAATCCCGGAGAGTGAGTACCGACGAAGAGTCCCGAAGTGGGACGAAACGGTGGTACAGTACTCCCAGGTTTTCTAATGGTTATCTAATTGATGTCAACTCGTGATCAAACTTTTATTAAGGAATAAACGTCATGACAGAAAAAAAATCAAATTTCAGGTAAATAAAAAACCATCAATAATCAAGTTAATTAGCAATCAAGATAACGGTTGTCAGATGATACAATGACATCATTCATGGAGAGAATTCGAATAAGTTCACTTCATAGTAAAGCTTGCACTGAAGATATCTAAAACGACAACGAAAGCTTTGCAATTAAGTCACCATCCACCTTAGAAAGTGTAACCACATCACGATAATTATATATTACATATTATATATATATATATATATATTATAAAATGCATATTGTTGTACAACTTACCAGTAGATTAATCAGCCAAGAATTCAAACAACTAAAGCCGCGAAAACGTCTTCGAAAATCTTTCAAGATACGCGTTAATACTTTCACACTGAAAGAGAAAATTGAATTAAAATGCCAACTTACGTAGGATGTGAAGCATGTTCCTCAGTCCAACGTAAATGTCGAATTGAAGCAAGTGCAGTTTTTTGAGCAGCTAAATTAACTAAAGTAGTAAACAGAAGAGAGAAAAACCAGCAACAACAAAGAACATTAAGAAAATAGAGTAACTAATGTACACAAAAAACAGACGATAACACAAATTCTTTTCCATGCATTGTCAGTAAGTGTCACTTAAAAGTTTCAACGGAAAATATTACGATGTATTCAACAGTTTCTGTTGACATAACGGCTCATAGCGTGATGACAGCTGTCTGCTAGCCAAAATTGGTAGACAGCAATTTACGTCAATGTTTACTTCCCAAATCGGGGTCACGAGAAAAAACCAGGAACAAAGACTTTGCGTGGGCGGACACGATTAGCAGATATAGAGTCTAACCTTCAAAGAAACGGCCATAAAGAGATGATAGCGAGCGAGAAAACAACCAATCAGAGGACACTGTTTCTCTGCTAGTAATAACGGATAATAATGTACATAAAAATCTATAAATATTTGTTGATTTCCTCAAAAACGATCTGTTGCCTAGCCCTTGTCCTCTGTCGTTACAATAGTACTAGTGAAAGTAACTTAAACAATGATAACTAATACCTACTGAATAAAAGGTGCCTCTTGTGGCCCACTGGATATGACACTAGTGTTTGAAACGATTTGGTGCTGGGTTTAAGCTTAGCTTCAGACGGTGAACATCATCATCACTCGCTCACTGGAGATGCACAAGATACATCCAGGTAAGGAGTCCTAAATAGGGAGAAATGTGTATTCTGAATCCTATTGCTAGTCACCGCCAACCAAAATTGACAATATATGGTTGTAGTAACAATTGATGCAGCTAAATTATCCTCTTTGGGGGTAAACCACATGAAGTTAAGTCTGTCTGTCTGGATTCAACATAGAACTTGGCACCGAAGTGCAGCAGTTCGAGTTGCCACGTTCCAAATAGCACACAAGGTAGACAAGAAGATGAGTGAAGAGAATCAATAGAGTTTGAGAAGTATACGAGTGAAACAGAATGGGTAATGGTAGAAAGGAATATGAAAGATTACAGAGACTGAATACATGTGCGCCATTGACAACGATTTTGAGCCATGTCACCTACTGTCTCCAGCCATTGATTCCTAGAGTCCCGAGAGCCCCACACCGGAAGTCTGCATCTCCCTACCTGACTCAGTTTAACTGTCAAGGATTTCATGGATTGATGCCATGTTTTTGTTTGGCCACCACTGGCTCTTTTCCAACCTGAACCTATATCAGCTAGCAAAGCCCGTCGGGGGAGGCGGTGGTTAAGTTAAGTCTGTGTGGTTGCCATTAGGTGAATGATTCACAAACGAATCTCCACAACAACAACAGCAAGCAAAGACTTTCTCACAGTACAAATGATATTAAATACTGTTTAAGTGCCCATAAATGACACATTAATGTGGAATATAGCATAGCATAAAAGTTCATTAATTTGAATTTATACACCTCCAAAACAAAACAGGAACTAAGTGGTATTACAACTGAAAAAATGGATGTAAATTAAAAATCCCCATAGGCTAATCAAAACACGATAAGCGATTCGATAAATTATTCTTCAGGCTCTACACAGTTAGAAATCCATGATCTCATTATAATACATATAGCCATTGAAGGCATATAGAAATTATATCGGAAACTGTATTGTTGAGGTAGATGTATATAATATGGAGTGATATTTCGTTATTTAATGTTGTTAAATGAACGTATATAAAAAATATGCAGTCATGCGGAACATAGAGACAAAGTGTGAATACATAAAAGGTTGACATACTAATGTAATTTATAGTCAATAGAATGTTTAATTTGGGGGTGGGAGTAAACTATATTCAATGGTGTGAAAGGAAAATAACTACCATAAAATACATACAAACAAATACCAAAAAATGGGGAACAATGAATGTAGGTTCAAGTAAGGGCTGTAGTGTAGTGATACAATTACATAAAGAGGTTAAATGATGAACTGTAATAAAATACTAGAGGCATAATATATATTAAGTTTAGTATAAATTATAAACTGGGTCGACACATAATAAAGGTAATAATGGAGTTCTATAGTTTGGTTTGTAAGGATTAGTATGTTCGTGACCAGTGAGGTCCAATTAGATGTCACGTGTGTGATGGGTCCCACCAACGACAATGGTTGGGGTCGCGCTAAATCGAATTGGTAGAAGTTAGAATTCACGAGCCATTGAATCGCGTCCAGTGGCTGAATGGTATACGAGCTTGCCTTGTACCGGAAGGTCCTGGGTTCGAACCCAGTGGGTGCGTACTGCCGATGATTCCCAAACAGGATGAAACAGCAGCTGTCCAGTACTCCCTGGTTTTCAATGGTTCTCTAAATGATATCAATCCGTGATCAACTCGTAATAATGGAGTACAGTGAACTAGGTGAGAAGGAATAAGAAGGCATAGTATATGACATGAAAATATGATTATGATGCTGTTGACCCTGTAATAGGCTAGGGTAAACAAAGAGAATGAATGCTCCATTTTTTCACACATAGGTCAGGTTTTTTCTTATTAATCTCTATAGTTTCCGCTAGAGCTAGGAGATGTAATCGTGTGTCTTTAGGCAGATTATTTGGTACTTACTCGATATACAACCGTAAATGACTTATCTATTTTGATGTAGTGTTCACAACCAAAACGATGAGACAAAATGGCACTGTTTATTGATTTGGTTATGGTTTTTCCAAGTCAAACAGGAACATGTTCTCAAACGTGCAAGGATGAATAGTTCTCTGAGTCCGACCTATATAACTAGCTCCACATGAGCAGTTGAACTTGTACAATGACACTGTTATGACTGAAATGAACTGAATAAACCCGTTGCTTCTTAGTTATGTCCGCGACCGTTAATTACTTTGGCGATAATGAACTCGACCGTTGTACCTTCTGATTCACTGAGCAACGCTAATATCAAAAGGCAAAGGTTGGCATGTGACTGTATGATATCGTATTATAATATTTTATGCTAAGTCCTATCAGACACATTGATGTGACCATCTTAGATAATTTATCTTTTTGTGCAATGTCAGTAAGGATCTGGTTGAGAAACTGACGGGTAGTTAGTTTTGTGGAACTGAAAGTTCTTTCAACTTATCTGATCAACCTACGGCTTAATATATCACTGCTTATATCACCTTTGAACTGTACTCTTAAATAAGGGTTTTTCTTATTCACTGTGTCACGCTTAATTTTATCACTTCTTTTGGAAATACACTTTTTCACAAAATTGGTAGAAGGATATTTTTAAGATTTTTGATTTCATCTTCAAAACAATCTTCAGTATATATGCGCCTAATTCTATGACTAAGACTATGGACCAAGTTCCGTTTATATTGTACGGGTATGAAACCATGGAAATGGATATATTGTCCGTTTCATGTCGCTTTTCTGTAGTTGATTCGCTTCAATGTGCTGTCTGGCGTTTTGGTAAGAACATTCGAAAAAGAAATACTTCCTTGATATTCTTCTTCGCAAAGGAATTTAATTACCGGGTACGCATTATTACTGGACTGCATCAGATGTCAATTATCCAGAATATTGACACAACCGATGAATGTATCGTCTGCATAACGGCAATAATATTCAGCTTTGTTTAACACCTCTCTTAGAGGAACATTCTCCAATTTAGCTAGGAAAATGTCCCATTCTTGATATGTCAAATTCACTATTTCATTGAACATCTGAATAAATGACTGGTAAATCTGTTTGAGCCGCTACATCGGGAGTAGGTTAAACATAGTGTAAAAGATGTCTTCACTTTTGTTGACAACATTAAAGATAAAATCATGTTATCGTTGGATTTGACGTTACTATTTACCAATATTCCCCTGGTTGAAACAGTGGATTATTATATATATATATATATGGCTGTGAGACCTGGCCACTGAGAGTGGAAGACATGAAAAGATTAGCTGTCTTTGATCATAGGTGCCTGAGCTCTATCTCCCGTGTGAAGTGGTAGGTGTAGTAGGGTGAGCAATATTGAGGTTAGGCGTCGAGTTCTACGTAAGGAGGGGAAATCAATTGACAAAGCTGTGAAGCTACATCGACTGAGATGGTTAGGACATGTGTTACGAATGCCTAGTTATCGCAATGTTAGCTGACATAGGGTCAGGCTGGAAAAGAGCTAGCGGAGGTCAAACCAAAACATGGCACTAGTCAATGAAATCCACAACAGTTAGTCTAAGCCACGTAGGAAGATGTAGACTTTCTGACTGATTGGGGTCCTCGGGACGGTAAAAACCAATGAAGGCTGGAAACTATTGGTGATATGGCTCAAAATCGTTCTCAATGGCGCAGATGCATCCACTCTCTGTGACTTATGATTTCCAATGAAACCATGTTGTTTTTCGTTATTACTCTTCCTTTGTCTCATACCTTTGCTTACTGTCTCTCTCTGTTATGCATTTCTTCTACTTTCTTCTCTTGCTTTGTGTGCTGCATGCAGGGAGTGTGGCGACTTGAACTTCCGCACATATGTGCAAAGTTCTATGTCGAAAAGACAGACAGACAGATATGCGAACACGTTGTAGAAAGGAAAATAGATATCGAGATCACACTTATGAAATTGAAAGAATTGTTGCTAAAATGTACTATGAATATTCATTTTGTACTTAACAATGAGTTTTACTGTCCAGTAGATGGGGTTGTTATGGGTTCCCCTCTGCGTTGCTTATTAGCTGACATTAGCGCTCGGCATGCATAACCCATTTAGCCACCTTGATCGATAGAGCTTACAACTTCAAAGTTCCATTTCATCTCGCAACGCAAATCGACAATGCAATATGTACGACGTTTTCTACACAAAAAGCAAGACACGCATATCCTGACTACCAACTAAGTAAGCAGGAAATAAAACCTTATTAACTAAAGTTAGCGAACTGTAAAAAGAAAGTTTTTTTCAATCTATACGTTGATCACACAGAAAAACAGTATGAATTTCGCTAGTTTTCCCTGTAACTCACAAAGACTAGTGGTAGGTAATTTGGATAATCGAGGTGCTAAGGGACAACTCCCTTTTACACTGTATACTGACTCATATTTCTTTCAGTCTGTCGACTTCTAATGCAATGGGTCATAGATTCGAACCGAACTCCACCTACCTAGGTTTAGGTATCCAAGGTAGTATCACACACAAGCCCTCAAATAATAGCTGTGTGTAACTTATCTCCAACTGCATGGAATTACAAGTGGTTGTTGAGTAACATTAACAACTATGCAATTATATACTAGTATCGCTTAAAATGTGAGTATTACATTTGTTTCTTCTTCTTGCATACAATATTTATCGCTCAGTGAAAGCAGTACTGTGTACAGTCAAATCTAGTGAATAATGAGCTAGCTCTTGAAGGTAAACTTTTAGCCAGAATCTTGGTTTACACAAACGGGAAGTTGTATTTTTAAAATTATAACCTAAAACAATCCTATGCATTAACCGTGTCAACCACCTGTAAACTCAATTACTTTAGCATACACTAACTGACTGAGTTCTAACACAAAACCATTGCACAAAAGGAAGCAGTAGACGTTGCTTCACTTTATCTTACATAAAAATAAGGAGGTAAAAAATATTTAATATTCTGATTATAGCCTGAAACCATGGAATACTTTCGGTACATGTATGGAATTTTCAGAATGTGATATCGGTAGCCCAAATTTTGCGGACCGACCATTGATATCAGGTGTGAGCCGGCAGGGGACCGAACTCCGGACCATGTGCATGGTCGGCGAGAGTTGTAACCACTGTGCTACCAACGCATAGAACTATAATCAGCAGGAATGTGTGTAAAAAAACAGTAACATGAAAACAAAACACGAGGGTTTAATGAATATTGGAGATCACACAGTGAGGATAAATTTGAGTAATATCATCATTCTTAGTCTCATTGGTCTATAGTGTCTTGAAGATCCCAACACCAAGCAGTTTACACCTCTCTCTACGTGGCTCAAATCAACAGTCATGGATTCCTCATGGATTGTTATCAGGTTTTGAGTTTGACTACTCCAATCTAATCTTATGTTTGTCAAGGAAGGCGATAGGTTCGGCATGCACAACACGTGTACTAACCGCCTTAATCGATTGACTCATCCCACCCAGACTAACACTAAGTCTCACCTCAATACTACTCACCATGTTATACTACTAATTAACATGGGAGATAGGACGCAAACATTCATGGGGTCAAGGGCAACCAATCTTTTCGTATCTTTCACTCCAGGATACATGGAAGTGATATGATCACAGACAAAAATTATAACAGCAGAAAATGTAACTATAAATAAGTAGGCAGAAGTATAATCATAATTGAGTGGGGTGACAGGTTGATTTGCTCAATTCCAGCTGGTTCTGCCCTATTCAAAAGAGCTTCCAGACAATAATATTAATGGTTTGCATACATCAACAACGCAAATGAGGAACCAAGTATAGGTTTAACTATAGCCAAAATAGCATGTCTTTGCAATATTGAAGAGATTTGCGTACTCATAATCCACAGGTTAGGGGTAAACATTATGAGAAACTCTAGTGTACACTAACACTACGTGACCTTTATGGCTTCAGTTCACCTATCCTTAGTTGAATTCCAGTACAATTTTATTCAATTAACTTGCATAAATAAGAGTTTTCAAAACTTACTATGTATATTAGGATCTACTTTATTTAAATTCATTGGTGTAGTAGTGATTAAAACTTGCACAACATAGTCCCCAGAGGTGACAGAGAATCCATAGCTTTCTAATTCAACTTTACAATTAATATATTCAGTCGACGATTTATTAGTTGTCAGTTGACTACGAACAAAATTGGCTAAGTTTTGTACAGCTTCACGTGTTGGTAGTGTTCGAAGTACACAGACTAAATCTGCTATGCATGAACCATTCAACCATGTGCCCATTTTAAAAGAGCCAACACGATGAATATGCTCCAGTTGCTGAAATAGGAAGACAAAATTTAAAAGTAATGTAAGGCAATAATTTCGATACAATAATTACGTCACACTTGAATTCATAACAGTGAGGAAAGCTAAAACATAATAGTTTTTGGGGATACTTGTTAAAACATAGAGAAACTTGATTTTGGGAACTAAATATTTGATTTGCACTAGACAATCCTATTCTGGTTAGTGATGCCATTTAGATTACCGAAATACCAACTATGGTGGAACTATGTTCGAATCCGTCACTGTTACCTTCAGGCTAGGTGACTAAACCAAGGAGCAACGGTTGCGTGATCTGAATGATCATAAAATAGAGTTCACAACAACTTAAGAGATAAGTCGGCAGCTAAGAATGGTTGTTCAGTGGTCTGGAGAACCAAGACGTGGATCGTTAGCATGATTCGGAATTTAAGTCATATCTAGCTGAGTTTGACTCCTGCAACCAGGTAGTACAGTAAGCCTCCCGCTATGTATAGAAAGTTTTCGTTAACTCAGTTGCAGTCAATTACTTCGTATCACTCGGTAAGAATAATTCTGAAGAATAATATTATTGGAATTATTACTTTGTTTAACTTTATGAAAGAACACAACTAACCTCTAACGGCTCAATGATTAAACAACTAAATCAGCCTGTTTCCTTCCTGTACAATGAATAGTGTCGCAATGCCATGTATTCGTATACGTCTTTCTCGTCAACTCATACCCAAAAAGTGTACAAAAGCCACAGCCGACGAATACACATAAGCATATTCTTCCTAAAATCTTAAGGCTGATAATTCAGTAATATTGTTACACAGAATTGCAGATACGCGACAACTGGATAATTCAGAGGGTAGCTGAGGTCATCATCCCCACTTTTACAATAAGTATCTATTAATTCTAATGAGTTTTGCTAAAATACGAAAATATCCATATCAGGTTGCCAACTGAAAAGTATGACAAGTGACGTTATTATTTATTTATTATTGTTATTCCCTTGGGTTCCTAGGTGAACATACGCTTCAACTGAACGTCTCCATTTGCTTCTGTCTTCTGCTTGCTTTTCTCACCTGCATCCATGTCAGTCCATACTGTTTCAACTCCTCTTCACACGATCTCCTCCATGTCACCCTTGGACGTCCCACACGCCGCTTCCCTTTCGGCCTGGTTCCACTCGAGAAATGGCCTGAGGTGCGCGCGACGTAACCCAGAGGCCTCCTCAGCGAGTGTCCAATCCATCTCCACTTTCTCTTGCATATTTGTTGGGTGAGTGGTTCTTGTTTTGTTTGTTCCCATAGTTTCCAATAGTTGGTGATTCTTTACGGCCCGGCTATCTGATCTTCAGTATAGAGCCAGCGAAGACAGTTGTTGGTTGATAAAGGTCTGCAACAGGCTGTTGGAAATATTCTTTGTGACCCGCCCACCAAGTTTCTGATCTATATAGAAGAACTGACTGACTTGACGTTTGTATTGAAGATCCTAATTTTGTTGTTGATGCTGAGTTGAGTGACGAAGATTTCCAGATTGGTTTCAGGCTGACGAATGTGTTTCTCGCCTTCCCGATTCTCAATTTGACATCCTCGTCCGTCCCGACTGCCTGTAGCTGAGACAATGCTCCCTAGACCAGTGAGTGAATGAAGTAACCTCTTTCAAATCCCTCCCGTTGATGGTGATTGGCGCTGGAAGTTGCTGCTATTGTTGTTGTTGGTTGGTTATTTTCATAACCGTCTTGTCTATGTTCACTTGGAGTCCTGCCTTCGCTGGCTGCTTCTTCGACCAGTTTGTCAGTTTCCGCTTGTAAGTCTTCGACTGTGTGTGACATCAAACATAAATCATCCACGCGCGAAATCCAGGTCTTCTAGCTTCTTCACGTCGGTCCAGACAGGATATCCCTGTCTTCTCGTTTCCCACTGTCTGACGCATAATCCAGTCAGTCCACCACAATTAGGAATATCATCGTGGGTGATAACAATCACCCTTGTCTGACTCCTGTGTTTACTCCGAACGCCTCGTTGAGTTTCCCGTTGTGAATCACTTGAAATGTGCCGTTTTCGTACAGCTGTTGAATAAGGTTGATGAATATTTAGGGTAGAGTGACGTTATACTGTGGGGTGAAAAAAGGTATGCAAACGATTTCTTAAGTTTACTCTAACAAATAAAACCTAAAGGAACTGAAATATCTTTTAATACTAACATAGTAGACTAAGAAAGGAGTAACAACTACGCATTCAAAGTGATTCACATATGATCGGAAGACCAACCAACCAACAAATCAGAGTTAGGCGAGCACGTTATCATGCAAGCTTGCTTTTTAATGTGAAGATACTAGGTTCATATTATGCGAGCATAGTGCTGAAAAGCCTCGAAGTAGGATAAAACAACCGTCCAATACTACCTGATTCTTCAAATGATGCCAGTTCGTAGTAGAATCGAACTGAAAATCAATCAAATCCATACAACCCAACACTAAAAATTAAGATTGTTTTGTTGAGTTAAATTGCTATCAAAGCTTTTTTCACCATAAAACAATACTTTTTTAAAATGACAAATTCAAAATAATGCAAAAAAAGCAATTATACTAACATACTGCTGACTCAAAGATTGACGGGTTGATAATAATATTATCCAGAATTTCACATATTCCATTGTTTAAGTTTGTCAGAGCATGCTGAGAATCAGAAGACGGCGTTAGTTGGGCATGTTGGTTTAACAAACATTGCAGCAGATTTTGGTCATCAGCAGGGATAGCCAAATCGGGCTGTAGTAGAGCAATATCAAATGGCAACTGTTGAATAAATTGACCTGCATGTGCCCTGAAAAGAAAGGAACGATTTAATCCTCAAACTCTTATCTAGAGGATACTGACTGGGAGACAAATACAGTTATAGTGATAAATGTTATACGGAACAATAGTTTCTCAATTAGTAAACATTTATCGGTTGCCTAGAGACCCTTAGAATCACCCCTGGTTGCTTTGATCTGTTTATATTTAAACTATGTAAGTCACACTTATAAATATAAATAAAAGTCTATTAACCACAAAAGTTAACGCAGGATAAATGTAGTTGTGAGCAGTCGTTCTGTAATGAGATGTCAGTTCAGTGAGTTAATCCATGAGCAGCCGTCAGCCGGCCACACCATCAGCCAACGATATATATATATATATATACGCTGGGAAAGACCCCATCTGACCGTCCCGGTCTGACTACATTTTTAAATCAATGGAATATGGGTTTGAAAATTCTGTCCACGATTTGAATGTCTTTGTGTGTAACTTACCTAGTCACTTGTTTGTCCTTAGCTTTGGTTAACCATTAACCACTGAAAATTCCCGAATCGTGTAACAGTAACTCTACGTATTAAGTAATTGCTCAACTGCATTCTGAGGCTTAGACACATCGTGATCATATGCCGGCTATGCTGTTGCTTATTTGATTCCGTTACACACTCAATTTCCTTGATTATAGTTTCATGGATTAGACTTTTAACAAACATACGCTTTGAAAAGTAAGAGATGAAGAGCACATCTGCAAGCCAATACGAAACATACAATGAATGAAAATGTAAAGCTGAGCAGTGATTTCTTGAGTACCATGAATATTATGGTTGATGGAGTAAAAATTTTAAAGTACAAACATAGATGAACATAAATTTGCAGTTACTAATCCACCTGAGTGACTGACTGGTTTCGACATTCAACCTAGCACAGAATTGCAGCAGTTTGAGATGCCACACTCCGTGAAGCACAAGACAAAAGAGAAAGAGCTTCAGAATAATACAGCATAGTAAGAAGAATAATGAATATACAGTACCGAAATCTTGACATACTAAACAAGGCATTTCTTGCGTAGAGAAATACAGCTGTACGCTGTATTTACGAAAAGTAGTATCCCACCTCTGATATCAGACAATGAAATCACATGACAGCTCCCATGTTGACAGAATTATTCCACCAAATTTTTCGTTCCAACTTGTACTTTTAGGGACTTAATGAAGTGAACTTTACTAGTCGTGTCTTTAAACAGTTTCCAGCTTCTCATGTGTAATTACTACTCATACAGAAAACAATATCAGTGAAAAACTGCATTTGCTCAATAAGACACTTTCCCGAAACAATGACATACTGGCGAAGTTACACTTTAGGAACCGAAGGAGTGGGACACACCAGTCACTTAGAAAAGGCGATTTCTGCATAACAAGTACAAATATATAAGAATATTATGGATAAAATAGCACGATGCCAATAAAAAGAATACCTTCCTCTGCCACGTGACAAGGCTGCTTCTCCGTTTTGGATTGGCGTGAAAATAAGGCGATTTTACCATGTTCTATACATGTATTCATCAAGGTCTCCCGACACTCATTTTAACCGTTTCCTTAACCTAACGCGAAACTGCTCATAAACTAATCCTAATCTAGACAGGACCGAACGGAATATCGCACTTATCAGGCAAACGTAACCCTAAATGGTCAGGTTATGACCTGTTCCGAGCCTATGGGAAGAAATGACCTTAATCTTTCCCGAAACTAACAAGAACTCACCGCACCCCGCCTAGTATCAAAGCACTACAGTGCTGCATGTATACATGCAGCATATTTTATTCGTGATTCTCATGTTACTTCCTTGGTGCCACTAACGTGCTTACTGAGCGCTTCACGGTCACTGGTGAGGTTGCACTTCTTTGGTACCCCAACTATTATTTCCTTCGGGCGCACTGCATGATATTCGGGGCACTGCATAACGTGTAACAGTGATCTGCAGTCTGCCTCAAAGTTATGGTGCTCAATGTCTAACTTCGCTCTTAAAGGTTAGCTTAGCTGTTATATTACTATTAAACGTGCCAACTTACGGATTATTCCGCCTGAAAGATTGTCTCCCATGACCGCGTCCCACCATGGCGTTGAGATTGTTAGCGCGCACACACAAAATTCAATTCTCAATACTCAATATGACCGTGTGCATCTTCTAATATCCACTCTCTCCCTGAAGAACCTATATAAACCTTAAGGGCTCCTGAGGCAAGTTACTTGGGGCGTACTGGGAACTACCTATCAAATTAATAATGATCAGATCAGACAGTTATCATGTAACTACAAATTGATTTGGAGATCTGCTATATAGGCAGCCGGTGTTTGAGTTTCGATTTAAGAAGTATGAATTAGAGGCAGATTTCACACTTCCATTGTGCTGGTAATGATGCAAAAGCCGAGTCCCCATTTTAATCATCGCCGCTGGTAAAATGTACTACATTTTGCTAGAATAGGTTGTAATTCTTATTCGTTACATGTGTTACACCCTATGGTACACATTAGTCAATCTTATGTTCCTGTTTTCTGCAGTCAGTAATTGCAAATTATGCGAGCTACTTGTTGAGTTGGTACTAGTGTACAACGGTTTAGGCGCGATTTTCATGCTTTAATACCTAGAATCTTGCAGACTCCACGAGGTAACGTATATTTCTCTGTTAGAAACATTGTGTAGCCCTTAGTAAAAGAATTCAAGGGATTACTTTACACGACTAACCTCTAAAAATGCCGTCTTATATGAGAAATTCGACCAGAGTACCTGAGTACTCATTGTGGTGGGTGGGACGGTAACAGTCTGTCCAGCATCTCCGAATAGATTCTTAAAACACCACTTTCTACTTGGAGCGAAGTGATAAGCTTCATATCTAGACGATGAGTCCCTTTTGAATAGACATGAAGTTAATCTCCTAAAACGAACACAAACATGCTAATTTGTTCTACAGAGTTTGGTTGTTTGTAAGAACTTGGGGAATATCGAAAGAATTCCACGTCTGCCCTTCAATGCAGCGGCATGAAATTAGTATGTTCATCATCTAGAGTTATTTGTTATCACTATTTTTCACTTGCTTCACGTAAAAGTAAACATTCTGTAGTCCACTGTTATACTTAGCCTTCCTCTTTTGTGGAAGTGCACCTTGAAATCTCAGTAGCTGTGGGAGTGCTTTTCGGGGGCTCAGGCTACTGGCCTCAAGTCCCTGTAACACAAGCTTAGGACAGCTTAGTAAGTGAAGCGAGTTACAAAAACTGCCAGTTCTTCCAGATTTCAGGTCACAAGAATTATATAGAGTTTACATATATTAACCATACGATTCTGGGAAACTCCTTCATACGATGTCGAAGACTAAACCCTTTCAATTGATGGCCATGATCCGTGCGTCGAATGCACACCTGTTAAGACTCTCGTCGATCATGCACATGGTCCGGAGTTCGATCCCCAGCCTGATATAAATGGTCGGCCTGCTAAATGTGGGCGACTGATATCAAGTGCTGAAAATCCCATACTTGTACCAAAATACTGTTTACAGTCAAGCTATAATCAAAAAGTGAAAATAAAAATTCTAAACTTCCGCCACTCCTACGATGGCTAAGTACCTCCATGGCCTATAGTTCCTAAGGTGATATTTCACTCTAAAGAAGCAATTAAGAAATCTAAAAACCCCAAGTATGCGAAATTAGCCCCCTTCGCAGATTCGGCGTTGTAGTCTAAGAAAGTCAGTACATAAATATCTGATACCTAAATTATTCTTGGGACCAGCCAGTGAACTAGATAAGACAGTTCTTCAGTATCCATTGTCTTCCGAACATAAAACATGAAGAAACTGCAAATGCGACTTAGGTTTATTTATTGCCACTTCTCTTACGCTAGTTAAGCACAGCTTTTATTCTGAACGGACAGATGTAGCAGAATGAATTATCTGAAAGTGATTCTTCAGGATTGTATTTACAGTAGCGACGTTTATTCCAGGATTCCCACTAATTTTCTATTGATTCTCCCTTACTCCCGATGCATCTGTGAATATGTTGACATGACTCGTCACTTTTCTATTTATTGTTTATTATTTATCTTTGCTTTCCGATAATTCATATACCTATTGCTTCATAATCCCAATATGCAGCGCTGATCTGCTGACATAAAGTTACACCTCGTTATTGCGGAGGTTTTGGATGATGATATTGCAATACACGGTAGCCTAGTGCTAATGTAGAGGTATTTTTCTACATTGAACATGGCTAACTGATGTTCGAGAATACCGCAGATCTCATAGTGTTGAAATGTGTTTTCAAGCTGCTGGAGTATATTCTTCACCCTTGCATGACTCACGAAATTCCGAAGGACTGTTAAGTAGAATACTATCTGTCAGCCACGTCTCGTAAACCGTTAATGCCCAGCTCTTGCTACGCTCGGGCTCACGCTGTTCCTTGAAGTTTCTCAGAAACGCTTAGTAATAACGGACGAAAAAACCAAAACACCAATTGGTGACTCGAAGATTCTTTATTGTTACACCAACATATAAAAAATGTTACAACTAAGGTCTGTGAACAAATATTACAATAATAAATCACAATATTATTTCTGACGGTTTTTTACTCTTCTTTCTGAACAGCGACCGATGAGACGATGACTGTCGTATTGATGTCCCCGCGAAAATTGGGGAAGTTGGTTTCGAGCAAACAACCATGAATTGATCATTCAATCTTCAACTACATTGACACTCCCCGGCAAAAAAGGATCTATTCCTTTTTTCCATCACGACCAATACACGTTGACTTGGATGCCATTGCGAGAACCCGGGTCACTCGGACAGAGCTGAAATGGAAAACAAACAGAAAAGCCAACACACCACAAGTATACCCACAGCACAATCTCACACATCAATGACGACCTGCGCCTCCAGACAGAGACCTCCTCTTGACATCTTGCAACACAATCGCCACTTGCTAGAATGACTCTTGCAGAATGCAACGTGACCATAGCAGCACCTCACGATACTCTACGCACATCGTCCTATCTACTCACTACCAATTACCACTGCGATCGCTTGTCACTCATTCTGCCTCAGTTCTAGTAACGGTGACGTATGCGAGCCTCAGTCGTCTACACCCTCGCTCCCCGGCGTGTGGGACCGCAGCTAATCATTATCCTCGTATGCATTTCATTCTCAGAAATAGCCTCTATAGCGTATACGACCCATCTGCCGTCTTTAACATCAATCAATCCATTCACGGATGTGGAAGACTCGAAACAACTTCAGAAGTAATCACGACGAAAATTTTAACAAAATTATGCAATAACAACAAGGTACGAAAACGACGGGTAAACACAATGAATCCAAAATAGACCAATTGATATGACACACCACACATGCATACAAACAGTACACACAAACTCGCGGATCATGTCTTGATGGAATTCCTTCGAAGAATTGCAGGACTTACACCAGTACGCCTACAAACCTTCACAGGTTGACGATTGTAAGTTGTGGAATGTCCGGACACAAACAAGATTAACCAACAATTACAATAATTGGAACTCACACAATTATTTAACACAAACATATGTACAATCAACACATCAAATGTTGTAGACTCTGGCACGACAAACCACCCTTGAAGAACTGTAGGACTTACAGCAGTACGCCTACATTCCTTCTCAGGTTGATGATGCGACTGGAAGTCGTCCGGACACAAACAGAATTACCAACAGCTAGATGACAGATGATATCAATTCAGTATATACAATATGAACATATGTACAAAATCACACACCGAGCACATTGGACTGCTCACTGATGCGCTACCCTTTGAAGAATTGTAGGACTTACAGCAGTACGCCTACAACCCTTCTCAGGTTGACGCCCTAGGTTGGAAAATCGTCGCAGAGTTCATTTGCTGACTTCCTTCTATGAGCTAAATCCTCAAATCTGAACAGTAACACGCCCATGTCATTGTATCGTAGAATATAGATGACGAACAAACACACGGCATATCTCATCAACCAAGTGTAGAAACAGAGTAATTTACACCAAAGATAATAGCATTCAATTAGTAACTTGAAACTAGAAATGCCTTTATTCATGCAAGTCAATTTAACAATAACTCTCTCCTTTACACCTGGCTTATCCACACTAAACTGACCAATGATATTCGTCCTTTCAAACGAACTGATACTGCCATAGTCATTGTAGAAGATACTAGAGTTGATGGGCATCTGTTTCATTGTGGATGAAAACACCAACGATGACTGAGTGACACAAGGTGATGAAGTTAGCGGTGGATCAGAAGCTGTTCTTTTTCGGCTTTCAGATAGTTGTCCAACTGCAAGATTACCACCACTGCTGTCTTTCACTACTAGTTCGGGTTTAGCACTATCATCTGATGATAGGTGGGCTACATGCTGATCAATTACACTGACTGTCTCACAAGTATGCACACCTTTTGGAACTGCATCTGCGTTCAATTCTACTTCACGTTGTAGTTGTACAGAACCTTTATTTAACTTAGCAGTAGTAGGCATATCCCGCATCTCATAATGATCAACCAAAGACAAATCTGCACTATCATGATCATTACCACAAATATTCAATTTACCGTCAAGTTCATCATTTTCAAACTCTTTAATAACAGAAGTAGACAATTTTGGTTCCTCCTCAAAAATCATTAAAGGTTTTATAACTTCACTCTGACTAGATATACTTTGTAAACTTGTGGAGTCAGAACTCCACTCTGAAGCAGTAACTCTATTCTGTGACACTCTATTCAACAACGGCTTACCAGTTGCAACTACAGACTTTTTCACAACACCGTTATCGTCACACAATTTGGAGTCAGACCTGGAGTTTACATTTAGCTTATCACTGAACTTGCTCACCGGTTCACAGTTCACTTCTGTATGCACCTCTTGCACACGTGTCAAGCACAACCGTGTTTGTCTTGTATCTTGTAACTTATCTGTTGAGGATGTACTACGAAACCTGTTACACTCACTAGGTCTATATGCATTACTAGACATCATGGAGCTTTCTCGATATCCACCTCTCTGAGGCCTACTCGTCATCAATGATTGCATTTTGATCTCAGACTGCTCTATTCTAGGGGTGAGATGTAATAGACTGGCGAACTTGCTCATAGATTGATTGACACTAGTATTTACCAGTTTCAGGATATCATCAAACTTTGGCTCGATACCCTCATCCTCCATACGGGAGCTTATCTTCACCCACTTCCTTTGCAGTCGAGTAGGTAGGCGTCTTGCTATTACTTCTAGTATAAAACTCGAGTTGAGGTCACTCATGCAATTCATCGAAATCAATGCATTCTTGTAAATTAGCAAATTAACCAAAAACTCAGTGAGTGCCTCGGAGTCATCCTGTAATTGACCACCATTACCCTTAACAGCCTCGAATAATTTCCCTGCAATCATCGAGGGTCTTCCAAACCTTTGACGTAATATGCTCATAGCCTCGTAGTAGCCCTCTTTTGGCTTCATAAACTTACAACACTGTATAGCTCTTGAAGCATCTCCAGTGCAATATCTCATCAAATACATTAACTTCAATTCATCACTTAATAGAAAACTATTCAGCATGATCTCAAACTCCTTTACAAATTGTAAATAATCAGCCGGGTTTCTATCAAAACACCGTGGTTCAAATTTAGGGAGTTTGATGTTCCTATTATCCCTGAACGGCGAAACAGTAACATCAACCATGTCATGCTTAACATCAGACACATCGTTACAATTAACAGACAAGTCACCATGACTTACTTTCCTGTTTGCATCCAAGACACTCTGTCCCTTCTTTGACCCAGGCATTGTTGAACTTGACCAAATTCCAAAAAAGTTCCAGATATTGCTTGTTCAAAGAGGACTTGACCGGCACCAGGAAAGATGAACGGTGACTATCCAAAGTCGTTCCAACTGACCGAAACCGTTTAAAACTGACGTTGTACTGTCAGAAACCGTCAGCCACGTCTCGTAAACCGTTAATGCCCAGCTCTTGCTACGCTCGGGCTCACGCTGTTCCTTGAAGTTTCTCAGAAACGCTTAGTAATAACGGACGAAAAAACCAAAACACCAATTGGTGACTCGAAGATTCTTTATTGTTACACCAACATATAAAAAATGTTACAACTAAGGTCTGTGAACAAATATTACAATAATAAATCACAATATTATTTCTGACGGTTTTTTACTCTTCTTTCTGAACAGCGACCGATGAGACGATGACTGTCGTATTGATGTCCCCGCGAAAATTGGGGAAGTTGGTTTCGAGCAAACAACCATGAATTGATCATTCAATCTTCAACTACATTGACACTATCAATTAACTGAATTGCACTGACTTCTAGCTTCCTGTATTTATAGAAAGATACTTAGATTTCGGCCGTCGTTGCAATCCTAAATAACTAATTATAAGAAGTATCTTACTTGTGTATTCTTTCTGAACTTTTCATCGAAATGTTTTGTGGAGGAACGAAAGTGGAACCAGTGAATCTCCAATCAATTCGGAACACGCGGTGAATGCTTTTGTCTCACCTGTTGAATTTCAAGGAAGACTGTCACCCACGGTTATTATCTAACAGGTCATCAAATTAGTGTCAGGGCAGAACAATGCGCTGGTCTCCCACTTCTTGCTCACGTTTGCCAAAAGTGGATCGTATACAACAATAACCTAGTACCGACAGTAGAATTCAGCAAACTAAACAAAACCATGCCTGCCAATGGAACTAAGAACTGATTTAGATATCAGTATCCCTGTAGATGAAGCCTCACTGAAAGATGTCAAAATAGCTTGGACTACTGCAAATTGTCCTAAGAAATTTTCACCCAAACGTAGTAACCTCACCACGGTGAACAAATTTCACGAGACTGAGACTAACGATGAGGAGGAATACTTTGTGTTCAGCAAGCCTGCTGAGAGTAAGCGTGCCAACAAACCCAAATTTGATACGCAAAAATCCCATCAAAACACAGGTATATTTGGTGGTTTTCAGCATACCCCACCTTACAGAAACTTAGTCAACAAAACCCTCAATGTCTTACAGCCTAAGCACCTTCCCCCAGTATTCATCTGGTTATAAAAGCAACATGAAGATGTGTGCCAGTGTGACGAATAGCAGAATGACGGGTAGACCTTGTGTCAATGTAGTTGAAGATTGAACGATCAATTCATGGTTGTTTGCTCACACCCAACTCCTCCATATTTATAGCGGGAGTCATCAATACTGCAGCCATCGTCTCATCGTTCGCTGTTCAGTGGAAGACAGAAAACTATCAGAAGTATTATCGTGATCTATTGTTATAACATTTACTCCTAGACCTTGTGTGTAATATCCTTATTGCTGGTTACATACTGGCGCGAGAATGAAGGATTCTCGAGTCGCCAATCTGTGTTCTGGTTTTCGCGTTGGCTAATACAAAGTGTTTCTTTAAGTCTTCGAGGGACAGCGTGAGGTCCAGCGTAGTAAGCGCTGGATATTCACAGTTTATGAGAGTTGGCTGACAGTTTCTGATAGTTTCTGTTCGTCTTTCGTGGTGCCGGCCAAGTCTTCTTTGGACAAGTATTATCTGGAACTTTTCTGGAATTTCGGTTAAGTTCAATGATGTCTGGGTCAAAGCGCCTTGGAAGCTAGCAGGGAAGTAAGTAATGTTGAGTTGTCTGTTACATGTAACGATGTGTGTCAATGGAGTTGAAGATTGAACAATCAATTCTTGGTTGTTTGCTCAAAATCAACTTCCCCGATTTTCGCGGAGGCATCAATACGACAGTCATCGTCTCATCGGTCGCTGTTCAGAAAGAAGACTGAAACATCGTCAGAAGTAACAACGATTTATTATTGTAATATTTGTTTACAGACCTTAGTTGCTTAGTTCGCTTATTCCTTTTATATGTTGGTGTAACAATACAGAAATATCAAACGGCAGATCGGTGTTTTGGTTTTTGCGTCCGTTATAACTAAGCGTTTCTGAGAAATCTTCTAAGAACAGCGTGGGCCCGAGCGTAGCGAGAGCTGGGCATTAACGGTTTATAAGACGTGGCTGACAGTTTCTGACGATAGAAACAGATCTGGCGGATTCAAACAGTTGGTGAAATTTCGGATAGTCGCCGTTCATCTTTCCTGGTGCCGGTCAAGTCCTCTTTGAACAAGCAATATCTGGAACTTTTTTGGAATTTGGTCAAGTTCAACAATGCCTGGGTCAAAGAAGGGACAGAGTGTCTTGGATGCAAACAGGAAAGTAAGTCATGGTGACTTGTCTGTTAATTGTAACGATGTGTCTGATGTTGAGCATGACATGGTTGATGTTACTGTTTCGCCGTTCAGGGATAATAGGAACATCAAACTCCCTGAATTTGAACCACGGTGTTTTGATATAAACCCGGCTGATTATTTACAATTTGTAAAGGAGTTTGAGATCATGCTGAATAGTTTTCTATTAAGTGATGAATTGAAGCTAATATATTTGATGAGATATTGCACTGGAGATGCTTCAAGAGCTATACAGTGCTGTAAGTTTATGAAGCCAAAAGAGGGCTACGATGAGGCTATGAGCATATTACGCCAAAGGTTTGGAAGACCCTCGATGATTGCAGGGAAATTATTCGAGGCTGTTAAGGGTAATGGTGGTCAGTTACAGGATGACTCCCAGGCACTCACTGAGTTTTTAGATAATTTGCTAATTTACAAGAATGGAATGATTTCGATGAATTGCATGAGTGACCTCAACTCGAGTTTTATACTAGAAGTAATAGCAAGACGCCTACCTACTCGACTGCAAAGGAAGTGGGTGAAGATAAGCTCCCGTATGGAGGATGAGGGTATCGAGCCAAAGTTGAATGACATTCTGAAACTGGTAAACAATAGTGTCAATCAATCTATGAGCAAGTTCGCCAGTCTATTACATCTCACCCCTAGAATAGAGCAGTCTGAGATCAAAATGCAATCATTGATGACGAGTAGGCCTCAGAGAGGTGGATATCGAGAAAGCTCCATGATGTCTAGTAATGCATATAGACCTAGTGAGTGTAACAGGTTTCGTAGTACTGATAGGATCCCACATATTTTGGTATTGACTGTTTAAACTTGCATAGATGGTATGTTATCATTCTCACGCATTTTGGTATTGACTGCTAATTTTGTATATTACCATTCTCACGCATTTTGGTAGTGACTGTTAATTTTGTATATATGGTATATCATTCCCACACATTTTGTTACTGACTGTCAATGTCGCACATATGGCATATTAGCATTTCTCACACACTTTGTTATTGGCTATTAAGGTCAATTATTTCAAATGCTGTTAGCTGTCCATATTGTTGTAAAATGTATAAATACCATGGCTTTCTTTATCGTTGTTGCACTTCAATACACAGTCACAGTCCAGCCTTTGTCTTTTGATATTTGCGTGCTTTACTAAGTCGGAAGGTACGACAAGGAGATAGACATATAAGTTCAGGCGCAGACAGAATAAGGTGAAAACGTCTTCATTCAACTCCCTACCGTTATAACAATTGGCGACGGGGTTTACTAATTCAGGCGCAGACAGAGCAGATATAACAATTGGCGACGGGGTTTTACCTTAATTCAGTGCAGTTACAACAATTGGCGACGTGGATTTACTTTAATTCATCGCAGTTATAGCAAGCAAACGACGACAGTTTTTATTCTGTTCAGCGCAACTATATAACATTTTTGACTGTGTTAATTACAACGCAATTACAATGTCTATCTCTCTGGACGATCTCAAATCTAGCTTGCAGCAGCAGCAGGTTCAGAATGAAGCAGCTCAACTAAAATTAATCGAAGCTCTCACTCAGAAGCTGTCCATTCAAGTTCCATCGACATCTCATTCTGACAAATATGAAAGCATCTCAAATTCTATCAGTGAGTTCAACTACGATCCAATATCTGGTCTCGTATTTGATGCATGGTTCAATCGTTACGAAGATGTCTTCCGTATTGAATGCCACATGTTTGATGATGCTGCCAAAGTCCGATTGTTACTAAGAAAACTTGGTACTGTTGAGCACAACAGATATGTTAACTTCATTCTGCCCAAGAACCCACGTGAGTTATCATTCGATGAGACAGTCACCGTTTTATCACAAATCTTTGGTGAACAGTCATCCATGTTTAATATTCGGTATCAATGTTTTCAGTTGACAAAAATTCCTTCCGATGATTATGTGACTTACGCTGGCAAAGTGAACAAGGAATGTGAAAGGTTCAAACCACACGAAATGACATCAGATCAGTTCAAGTGTTTGATTTTTATTTGTGGTTTGAAGAACCCAGAAGATACTGACATACGAACTCGACTTCTGTCACTTGTGGAACAAGACCCGAAAATGACCTTACAAATGGCGACAGCAGAATGCCTACGTTTGATCAACTTGAAGCACGATACTGCTATGGTGGAGTGCAAACGACAGTCGTCTGATTTTGGTTCGATTAACACAGTGAAAAGTCCTCCGATCACTGTTAAGCACACAGCACGTCAGTCGCAGAATTCAGCCAAACCTCCTTCAGTGTGCTGGCACTGTGGTTCGTGGCATTTTGTCAAGTTCTGTCCTTTCAAGAAGCATAAGTGCCGTAATTGTCACCGTTTTGGACATAAGGAGGGTTATTGTCCACCGCAGAAAAATCCTTCGGTGAGGAACAGAAGTAGTCGTTTCGAGCCGAAACAATCTCCTCGAGTACAGACTATTTATACAACTTCCAAAGTCGATGTCGCCAGCAAACGTAAGTACATAACACTAGATATTAATGGCAAACGTATTCGTCTTCAGTTGGATACGGCATCAGATATCACCGTAATTTCCCGAACTACGTGGCGCAAACTTGGTTGCCCACAGATTCTGCCGACCGAGCATGTCGCCAAGAATGTCTCTGGAGATATACTGAAACTCGTGGGTGAGATCAATTGCCAGGTTCAGTTTGGTGAGCATCACTTCAGTGGTGTATGTTACGTTACAAACTACTATGATTTGGATTTGCTTGGTCTTGACTGGTTAGACAAGCTCCATATCTTTAATGTACCATTAAATTCAGTATGCTCTAATGTTTCGTCTTCACCACACAACGTTGTTCCCGGAGATGTATCTGATCAATCTCTCTTGCAACGCCGTCGTCAAAAGCACGCTTCTGTCTTTCAGGACAAACTTGGTTGCTGCAAACTGTTTGGCATCCAGCATATTCGTAGCCCCCCGTATCATCCCCACTCGAATGGACAGACTGAACGTTTCGTCGACACCTTTAAGCGTGCTTATGCAAAAGCGAAGGGGGAGGGAACAACAGAAACATTTTTGGATAAATTCTTGCTGCATTATCGTACGAATGAAAAAGGACAGTTATGTGGCAGACACACAGATCACGCTCTATCCAGTACCACGCAAAGGTCAACTCGACAAGGAAGAGCTCCGAAACCTTTGCAAATAGATCCAAAAAGCAAGTCCTACACTCTTTACGGGGGGAGGTGATAGGATCCCACATATTTTGGTATTGACTGTTTAAACTTGCATAGATGGTATGTTATCATTCTCACGCATTTTGGTATTGACTGCTAATTTTGTATATTACCATTCTCACGCATTTTGGTAGTGACTGTTAATTTTGTATATATGGTATATCATTCCCACACATTTTGTTACTGACTGTCAATGTCGCACATATGGCATATTAGCATTTCTCACACACTTTGTTATTGGCTATTAAGGTCAATTATTTCAAATGCTGTTAGCTGTCCATATTGTTGTAAAATGTATAAATACCATGGCTTTCTTTATCGTTGTTGCACTTCAATACACAGTCACAGTCCAGCCTTTGTCTTTTGATATTTGCGTGCTTTACTAAGTCGGAAGGTACGACAAGGAGATAGACATATAAGTTCAGGCGCAGACAGAATAAGGTGAAAACGTCTTCATTCAACTCCCTACCGTTATAACAAATTGGCGACGGGGTTTACTTTAATTCATTGCAGCTATAACAGATATAACAATTGGCGACGGGGTTTTACCTTAATTCAGTGCAGTTACAACAATTGGCGACGTGGATTTACTTAATTCATCGCAGTTATAGCAAGCAAACGACGACAGTTTTTATTCTGTTCAGCGCAACTATATAACATTTTTGACTGTGTTAATTACAACGCAATTACAATGTCTATCTCTCTGGACGATCTCAAATCTAGCTTGCAGCAGCAGCAGGTTCAGAATGAAGCAGCTCAACTAAAATTAATCGAAGCTCTCACTCAGAAGCTGTCCATTCAAGTTCCATCGACATCTCATTCTGACAAATATGAAAGCATCTCAAATTCTATCAGTGAGTTCAACTACGATCCAATATCTGGTCTCGTATTTGATGCATGGTTCAATCGTTACGAAGATGTCTTCCGTATTGAATGCCACATGTTTGATGATGCTGCCAAAGTCCGATTGTTACTAAGAAAACTTGGTACTGTTGAGCACAACAGATATGTTAACTTCATTCTGCCCAAGAACCCACGTGAGTTATCATTCGATGAGACAGTCACCGTTTTATCACAAATCTTTGGTGAACAGTCATCCATGTTTAATATTCGGTATCAATGTTTTCAGTTGACAAAAATTCCTTCCGATGATTATGTGACTTACGCTGGCAAAGTGAACAAGGAATGTGAAAGGTTCAAACCACACGAAATGACATCAGATCAGTTCAAGTGTTTGATTTTTATTTGTGGTTTGAAGAACCCAGAAGATACTGACATACGAACTCGACTTCTGTCACTTGTGGAACAAGACCCGAAAATGACCTTACAAATGGCGACAGCAGAATGCCTACGTTTGATCAACTTGAAGCACGATACTGCTATGGTGGAGTGCAAACGACAGTCGTCTGATTTTGGTTCGATTAACACAGTGAAAAGTCCTCCGATCACTGTTAAGCACACAGCACGTCAGTCGCAGAATTCAGCCAAACCTCCTTCAGTGTGCTGGCACTGTGGTTCGTGGCATTTTGTCAAGTTCTGTCCTTTCAAGAAGCATAAGTGCCGTAATTGTCACCGTTTTGGACATAAGGAGGGTTATTGTCCACCGCAGAAAAATCCTTCGGTGAGGAACAGAAGTAGTCGTTTCGAGCCGAAACAATCTCCTCGAGTACAGACTATTTATACAACTTCCAAAGTCGATGTCGCCAGCAAACGTAAGTACATAACACTAGATATTAATGGCAAACGTATTCGTCTTCAGTTGGATACGGCATCAGATATCACCGTAATTTCCCGAACTACGTGGCGCAAACTTGGTTGCCCACAGATTCTGCCGACCGAGCATGTCGCCAAGAATGTCTCTGGAGATATACTGAAACTCGTGGGTGAGATCAATTGCCAGGTTCAGTTTGGTGAGCATCACTTCAGTGGTGTATGTTACGTTACAAACTACTATGATTTGGATTTGCTTGGTCTTGACTGGTTAGACAAGCTCCATATCTTTAATGTACCATTAAATTCAGTATGCTCTAATGTTTCGTCTTCACCACACAACGTTGTTCCCGGAGATGTATCTGATCAATCTCTCTTGCAACGCCGTCGTCAAAAGCACGCTTCTGTCTTTCAGGACAAACTTGGTTGCTGCAAACTGTTTGGCATCCAGCATATTCGTAGCCCCCCGTATCATCCCCACTCGAATGGACAGACTGAACGTTTCGTCGACACCTTTAAGCGTGCTTATGCAAAAGCGAAGGGGGAGGGAACAACAGAAACATTTTTGGATAAATTCTTGCTGCATTATCGTACGAATGAAAAAGGACAGTTATGTGGCAGACACACAGATCACGCTCTATCCAGTACCACGCAAAGGTCAACTCGACAAGGAAGAGCTCCGAAACCTTTGCAAATAGATCCAAAAAGCAAGTCCTACACTCTTTACGGGGGGAGGTGATAGGATCCCACATATTTTGGTATTGACTGTTTAAACTTGCATAGATGGTATGTTATCATTCTCACGCATTTTGGTATTGACTGCTAATTTTGTATATTACCATTCTCACGCATTTTGGTAGTGACTGTTAATTTTGTATATATGGTATATCATTCCCACACATTTTGTTACTGACTGTCAATGTCGCACATATGGCATATTAGCATTTCTCACACACTTTGTTATTGGCTATTAAGGTCAATTATTTCAAATGCTGTTAGCTGTCCATATTGTTGTAAAATGTATAAATACCATGGCTTTCTTTATCGTTGTTGCACTTCAATACACAGTCACAGTCCAGCCTTTGTCTTTTGATATTTGCGTGCTTTACTAAGTCGGAAGGTACGACAAGGAGATAGACATATAAGTTCAGGCGCAGACAGAATAAGGTGAAAACATCATCATTCAATACCCTACAGTTATAACAGTACATCCTCAACAGATAAGTTACAAGATACAAGACAAACACGGTTGTGCTTGACACGTGTGCAAGAGGTGCATACAGAAGTGAACTGTGAACCGGTGAGCAAGTTTAGTGATAAGCTAAATGTAAACTCCAGGTCTGACTCCAAATTGTGTGACGATAACGGTGTTGTGAAAAAGTCTGTAGTTGCAGCTGGTAAGCCGTTGTTGAATAGAGTGTCACAGAATAGAGTTACTGCTTCAGAGTGGAGTTCTGACTCCACAAGTTTACAAAGTATATCTAGTCAGAGTGAAGTTATAAAACCTTTAATGATTTTTGAGGAGGAACCAAAATTGTCTACTTCTGTTATTAAAGAGTTTGAAAATGATGAACTTGACGGTAAATTGAATATTTGTGGTAATGATCATGATAGTGCAGATTTGTCTTTGGTTGATCATTATGAGATGCGGGATATGCCTACTACTGCTAAGTTAAATAAAGGTTCTGTACAACTACAACGTGAAGTAGAATTGAACGCAGATGCAGTTCCAAAAGGTGTGCATACTTGTGAGACAGTCAGTGTGAGTGATCAGCATGTAGCCCACCTATCATCAGATGATAGTGCTAAACCCGAACTAGTAGTGAAAGACAGCAGTGGTGGTAATCTTGCAGTTGGACAACTATCTGAAAGCCGAAAAAGAACAGCTTCTGATCCACCGCTAACTTCATCACCTTGTGTCACTCAGTCATCGTTGGTGTTTTCATCCACAATGAAACAGATGCCCATCAACTCTAGTATCTTCTACAATGACTATGGCAGTATCAGTTCGTTTGAAAGGACGAATATCATTGGTCAGTTTAGTGTGGATAAGCCAGGTGTAAAGGAGAGAGTTATTGTTAAATTGACTTGCATGAATAAAGGCATTTCTAGTTTCAAGTTACTAATTGAATGCTATTATCTTTGGTGTAAATTACTCTGTTTCTACACTTGGTTGATGAGATATGCCGTGTGTTTGTTCGTCATCTATATTCTACGATACAATGACATGGGCGTGTTGCTGTTCAGATTTGAGGATTTAGCTCATAGAAGGAAGTCAGCGAATGAACTCTTCGACGATTTTCCAACCTAGGGCGTCAACCTGAGAAGGGTTGTAGGCGTACTGCTGTAAGTCCTACAATTCTTCAAAGGGTAGCGCATCAGTGAGCAGTCCAATGTGCTCGGTGTGTGATTTTGTACATATGTTCATATTGTATATACTGAATTGATATCATCTGTCATCTAGCTGTTGGTAATTCTGTTTGTGTCCGGACGACTTCCAGTCGCATCATCAACCTGAGAAGGAATGTAGGCGTACTGCTGTAAGTCCTACAGTTCTTCAAGGGTGGTTTGTCGTGCCAGAGTCTACAACATTTGATGTGTTGATTGTACATATGTTTGTGTTAAATAATTGTGTGAGTTCCAATTGATGTAATTGTTGGTTAATCTTGTTTGTGTCCGGACATTCCACAACTTACAATAGTCAACCTGTGAAGGTTTGTAGGCGTATTGGTGTAAGTCCTGCAATTCTTCGAAGGAATTCCATCAAGACATGATCCGCGAGTTTGTGTGTACTGTTTGTATACATGTGTGGTGTGTCATATCAATTGGTCTATTTTGGATTCATTGTGTTTACCCGCCGTTTTCGTACCTTGTTGTTATTGCATAATTTTGTTAAAATTTTCGTCGTGATTATTTTCGAAGTTGTGTCCACTCTTCTACATCCGTGAATGAATTAACCACCGTGCCACCGACGCACATGATAAGGTTTGGAGCCTGGATTCGATGATATTGTGAGACTGGTGAAAGACAGTGTCAACCAGGCGACGGGCAAATTTGCCAGCATTTTGCATTCTAAGGTAGAACCTAAGGAACCGGTGAATATAAACTACAAGTTTATTTAGGGGTGATAGGTGAAAGGACCAAAATCCTCGGTAGAGATTTTTGTATTGTTGGATAATGGTTCAGACGTTACATTGATAGATGCTAAGCTGGCTGGCTGCTTGAGTATTAAGCGCCCAAAGCAATCCTTGGTTCAAAATACTTTCAATTCTTCAAAAACGGCAGCATGTGAACAAGTGTCATTTCAGTTAGAATCCATGACTACTGGGGAAACCGTTGAAGTAGATACTGCTTACACTACCTCCAGTATGAAACTCGGCGGAGCTATAGTTCCTAGTCGTGAAACGGTTGTCGGTAAGCCATACCTGTGTGACATACCGCTTTCAACACTGCCAGATGGTAGAGTGAGAATACTCATTGGATGCAGTGTGCCAGAAGCTCACAAGGTACTAGAAGAAAGATTCGGAGGTAGAAATGATCTGTTCGCGACGAAAACACCTCTGGGATGGAGAGTGAGAGGACCTATACCCATAGCCCACATACCATCATTAGTTGCAAACAATTGGGACAAACTGGAGACTATGATTAGAAACATGTATGACAAGGAGTTTTGTGACTGCGGTGTCCCAGAGAAGGGTCGTTCTGTGGAAGACTTAAAGGCAGTTAAAATAGTTGAGGAGTCTTGTAAATACGAAAATGGGCGTTTCGGCGTTGACCTACCACAGAGATTTCCAGATAGACAGTTGGTTTATAATAGAGAAGTTGCTCTTAAGAGACTAATGGGTTTAAAGAAGAAGTTTCTGACGGATGCAGACCTCTGGACCAAATATAAGGATGTCGTCGAAAAGCATGTAATGAAGGGCTACGTTGAAAGACTAGTTGACCAGAGCGAGCCAGGGAAGTGGTATTTGCCCCATCATCCCGTCTTTGTGGTGTTCGATTGTTCTGCGAAACATGAAGGAGTCTCTTTGAATGATAATCTGTATAGTAGCCCAGACTGCGTGAGCTCATTAGTTGGCCTGCTGTTAAGATTCAGAAAGTCTACAGTTGCTGTCGCGGCGGATATTGAGGAAATGTTCCTACAGGTGAAGGTGCCAGAGAGCGACAGAGATTACTTAAGGTTATTGTGGTTTGATGATGGTCCTTGTGGTAAGGTATCAGAATATAGGATGACAGTCCATCCATTTGGTGCCACGACCTCCCCGTTTTGTGCTAATTTTGCTCTACGAAAGGCAGTGTCCACATTCGGTTCTAATGATTTGCTGGATATCACCGATTATTGCTTCTATGTGGATGATTGTTTAGCCTCCTTCGTGATGATAAGTCTGCAGTTAGATTTGCAACAAGCATTACTGAAGTGTTAGCTAAGGCCGGCTTTCGTCTAACTAAGTGGATCTCGAACAGCCTAGACGTTTTGAAGCATATAGTTCCAGAAGACAGAGCACCTACTGTACGAGATTTGCCTGTTGATACTCTATCAGTTGAACGCATATTAGGTATGCGATGGGATGGGAACTCTGATACCTTTGGATTTAGTGTTGGCGGTATTGATAAGCCAGTTACTCGGAGAGGTGTGCTCTCTGTGTTGTCGTCCGTGTTTGACCCACTTGGGTTAGTAGCACCTTATCTACTTCCGGCGAGGAGGTTATTTCAAGAGACATGCAGGAAAGGGTTACAGTGGGATGACCCATTAAGTGAGAGGCAGAGAGAAGAGTGGAAGGGGTGGGTTAACAGTTTAAGAACGCTGGATCTACATTCCGTCTCACGTCCACTTAAGCCATCGAGAAATCATGATATAATTGGCTCCTACGTTTTTTCCGATGCCTCTGAGGTTGGACTTGGACCAGCCGTCTACATCAAAACCACCTTAAGGGATGACATAGATGTTCGCCCAGTGATGGATAAGTCTTGAGTTGCACTTCCAAAGACGGTTTTGATTCCGAAATTAGAACTTACTGCAGCCTTGCTAGCTGCGCAGTTATTCACAACGGTGTGTAAAGAGTTGGATTATCCCATGTATCCTGTAACGTTTTGGACTGATTCGATGTCTGTGATATATTATATACGCAACGAGTCAGCAAGATATGCATGTTTTGTAGCTAAGAGAGTATCTCAAATTAGTGAACTAACAACTGTTGAGCAGTGGAGGTACGTACCGTCTGGAAAGAATCCAGCTGATCTAGCATCGCGAGGAGTTATTGATATGAATGTGGTTAAAAGTAAGAGGTGGAAAGTTTCAGAGTTCTTGCTACGGGCTGATAGTATGTGGCCTAGTGGAGAAGATGAACCACCGATAAATGAGTGTGTCTTGGAGTTTAAGACACGTGTCAATTTAACATCTACCCAGGAAAGACATTCAGGTTTACATCCACTTTTTAAATATTATTCTTCTTGGTACAAACTACTGAGGGCTATGCGTGGTTGGCACGATATGCTACGTATTTAAAGGTCATGCATATTGCAGGATACGAAGATATGAATGTGGGACCTTTGAGAGTCGAAGGTATTAGAAATGTGGAGTTAGTGATTTTGAGGGCTGCTCAGCGGGAAGCGTTGGGTGAATTGTCAAGGAGGATAGTCATGATTTCTCAGATTTCAAGGTGTGGTTAGATCGATTATCTCCGATAGTTTCCGAAGGGATAGCTAGAGTTGGTGGACGTCTACAAATGTTAGAATCGTCATATGAGACCCATCATCCGGCCTTATTACCTTGCTACCATCCAATAAGGTCATTTGGGTTCTTCACAAGTACTATCAAGTATTCGATGTAAGTTTTGGATAGTGAACGGAGGTACTGCTGTCCGTAAAATAATTGATAAGTGCATGGAATGCAAACTGCGGAATGCTCGTTCAGCACAGCAGATGATGGCACCACTCCCAGGGTGGTAAGTTTCTGAAGGGAATTATCCATTCGAGTACGTTGGGGTGGATTTGTTCGGACCTTTTGTGGTGAAGAGAGGCAGAACCCAATGTAAAAGACATGACTGTTTATTGACCTGTTTGAAGATGAGAGCTGTGCATATTGAGATAGTTCATACGTTAACTACTGATTCAGTCGTGTTGGCATTACGCAGATTTAAAAATAGCCGAGGTGCACCGAAGATGATGTTCAGTGACAGAGGGACTAATTTTGTTGGCTGTCACGCCGAGCTTAAAGAGTACTTCGAAGGTCCTCAGACGAGAGTTCATGAAGAGTTACTGAAAAGAAACATCGAGTGGCACTTCAACCCATCATATGGCAGCCATAGAGGTGGGCTATGGGAAAGACTTATAGGAATTATCAAGCGTATTTTAAGCTCCATAATTAAAAACCAGAGTTTGAATGACGAAACGCTGGAGACATTTTCTGTAGAGCTGAACGAATACTAAATGACCGGCCGCTATTACCTGTGAGGGACGACATCAAGGATTTCGATGTGTTAACCGCAAATAAAGTATTGTTATTGGGAGGCGACCCTGGTATAGAGGACTCGAGCGCGGAACGAATACCCACGATTAAAGGATGGAAACAAGCCAGGCACATGAAAGATATATTTTGGAAAAGATGGGTAAAGGAGTATGTCCTAACACTGAAAACCAGAGACAAGTGGAGAAAGTTGTGCAGAAACTTAAAGGTTGGTGATACAGGCTTAGTAGCAGATAAATGTGCCACAGGCAAATGGCCTTTGGGAATGGTAGAAAGGCTACTCTGTAGTGGTCATGGGTTGGTGAGGACAGTTGAGGTGAGAACAAGTTGTGGCATACAGGTGCGAGATATTAGGAAACTGGGTGTACTGGAAGGTGCTGAGAGTCGAGAGTCGGAGGATGAACCACTTGCCCATTTTCCGACCTAGGGCGTCAACCTGGGAAGGGTTGCAGGCGTATTGGTGTAAGTCCTGCGATTCTTCGAAGGAATTCCATCAAGACATGATCCGCGAGTTTGTGTGTACTGTTTGTATACATGTGTGGTGTGTCATATCAATTGGTCTATTTTGGATTCATTGTGTTTACCCGCCGTTTTCGTACCTTGTTGTTATTGCATAATTTTGTTAAAATTTTCGTCGTGATTATTTTCGAAGTTGTGTCCACTCTTCTACATCCGTGAATGAATTAACCACCGTGCCACCGACGCACATGATAAGGTTTGGAGCCTGGATTCGATGATATTGTGAGACTGGTGAAAGACAGTGTCAACCAGGCGACGGGCAAATTTGCCAGCATTTTGCATTCTAAGGTAGAACCTAAGGAACCGGTGAATATAAACTACAAGTTTATTTAGGGGTGATAGGTGAAAGGACCAAAATCCTCGGTAGAGATTTTTGTATTGTTGGATAATGGTTCAGACGTTACATTGATAGATGCTAAGCTGGCTGGCTGCTTGAGTATTAAGCGCCCAAAGCAATCCTTGGTTCAAAATACTTTCAATTCTTCAAAAACGGCAGCATGTGAACAAGTGTCATTTCAGTTAGAATCCATGACTACTGGGGAAACCGTTGAAGTAGATACTGCTTACACTACCTCCAGTATGAAACTCGGCGGAGCTATAGTTCCTAGTCGTGAAACGGTTGTCGGTAAGCCATACCTGTGTGACATACCGCTTTCAACACTGCCAGATGGTAGAGTGAGAATACTCATTGGATGCAGTGTGCCAGAAGCTCACAAGGTACTAGAAGAGAGATTCGGAGGTAGAAATGATCTGTTCGCGACGAAAACACCTCTGGGATGGAGAGTGAGAGGACCTATACCCATAGCCCACATACCATCATTAGTTGCAAACAATGGGGACAAACTGGAGACTATGATTAGAAACATGTATGACAAGGAGTTTTGTGACTGCGGTGTCCCAGAGAAGGGTCGTTCTGTGGAAGACTTAAAGGCAGTTAAAATAGTTGAGGAGTCTTGTAAATACGAAAATGGGCGTTTCGGCGTTGACCTACCACAGAGATTTCCAGATAGACAGTTGGTTTATAATAGAGAAGTTGCTCTTAAGAGACTAATGGGTTTAAAGAAGAAGTTTCTGACGGATGCAGACCTCTGGACCAAATATAAGGATGTCGTCGAAAAGCATGTAATGAAGGGCTACGTTGAAAGACTAGTTGACCAGAGCGAGCCAGGGAAGTGGTATTTGCCCCATCATCCCGTCTTTGTGGTGTTCGATTGTTCTGCGAAACATGAAGGAGTCTCTTTGAATGATAATCTGTATAGTAGCCCAGACTGCGTGAGCTCATTAGTTGGCCTGCTGTTAAGATTCAGAAAGTCTACAGTTGCTGTCGCGGCGGATATTGAGGAAATGTTCCTACAGGTGAAGGTGCCAGAGAGCGACAGAGATTACTTAAGGTTATTGTGGTTTGATGATGGTCCTTGTGGTAAGGTATCAGAATATAGGATGACAGTCCATCCATTTGGTGCCACGACCTCCCCGTTTTGTGCTAATTTTGCTCTACGAAAGGCAGTGTCCACATTCGGTTCTAATGATTTGCTGGATATCACCGATTATTGCTTCTATGTGGATGATTGTTTAGCCTCCTTCGGTGATGATAAGTCTGCAGTTAGATTTGCAACAAGCATTACTGAAGTGTTAGCTAAGGCCGGCTTTCGTCTAACTAAGTGGATCTCGAACAGCCTAGACGTTTTGAAGCATATAGTTCCAGAAGACAGAGCACCTACTGTACGAGATTTGCCTGTTGATACTCTATCAGTTGAACGCATATTAGGTATGCGATGGGATGGGAACTCTGATACCTTTGGATTTAGTGTTGGCGGTATTGATAAGCCAGTTACTCGGAGAGGTGTGCTCTCTGTGTTGTCGTCCGTGTTTGACCCACTTGGGTTAGTAGCACCTTATCTACTTCCGGCGAGGAGGTTATTTCAAGAGACATGCAGGAAAGGGTTACAGTGGGATGACCCATTAAGTGAGAGGCAGAGAGAAGAGTGGAAGGGGTGGGTTAACAGTTTAAGAACGCTGGATCTACATTCCGTCTCACGTCCACTTAAGCCATCGAGAAATCATGATATAATTGGCTCCTACGTTTTTTCCGATGCCTCTGAGGTTGGACTTGGACCAGCCGTCTACATCAAAACCACCTTAAGGGATGACATAGATGTTCGCCCAGTGATGGATAAGTCTTGAGTTGCACTTCCAAAGACGGTTTTGATTCCGAAATTAGAACTTACTGCAGCCTTGCTAGCTGCGCAGTTATTCACAACGGTGTGTAAAGAGTTGGATTATCCCATGTATCCTGTAACGTTTTGGACTGATTCGATGTCTGTGATATATTATATACGCAACGAGTCAGCAAGATATGCATGTTTTGTAGCTAAGAGAGTATCTCAAATTAGTGAACTAACAACTGTTGAGCAGTGGAGGTACGTACCGTCTGGAAAGAATCCAGCTGATCTAGCATCGCGAGGAGTTATTGATATGAATGTGGTTAAAAGTAAGAGGTGGAAAGTTTCAGAGTTCTTGCTACGGGCTGATAGTATGTGGCCTAGTGGAGAAGATGAACCACCGATAAATGAGTGTGTCTTGGAGTTTAAGACACGTGTCAATTTAACATCTACCCAGGAAAGACATTCAGGTTTACATCCACTTTTTAAATATTATTCTTCTTGGTACAAACTACTGAGGGCTATGCGTGGTTGGCACGATATGCTACGTATTTAAAGGTCATGCATATTGCAGGATACGAAGATATGAATGTGGGACCTTTGAGAGTCGAAGGTATTAGAAATGTGGAGTTAGTGATTTTGAGGGCTGCTCAGCGGGAAGCGTTGGGTGAATTGTCAAGGAGGATAGTCATGATTTCTCAGATTTCAAGGTGTGGTTAGATCGATTATCTCCGATAGTTTCCGAAGGGATAGCTAGAGTTGGTGGACGTCTACAAATGTTAGAATCGTCATATGAGACCCATCATCCGGCCTTATTACCTTGCTACCATCCAATAAGGTCATTTGGGTTCTTCACAAGTACTATCAAGTATTCGATGTAAGTTTTGGATAGTGAACGGAGGTACTGCTGTCCGTAAAATAATTGATAAGTGCATGGAATGCAAACTGCGGAATGCTCGTTCAGCACAGCAGATGATGGCACCACTCCCAGGGTGGTAAGTTTCTGAAGGGAATTATCCATTCGAGTACGTTGGGGTGGATTTGTTCGGACCTTTTGTGGTGAAGAGAGGCAGAACCCAATGTAAAAGACATGACTGTTTATTGACCTGTTTGAAGATGAGAGCTGTGCATATTGAGATAGTTCATACGTTAACTACTGATTCAGTCGTGTTGGCATTACGCAGATTTAAAAATAGCCGAGGTGCACCGAAGATGATGTTCAGTGACAGAGGGACTAATTTTGTTGGCTGTCACGCCGAGCTTAAAGAGTACTTCGAAGGTCCTCAGACGAGAGTTCATGAAGAGTTACTGAAAAGAAACATCGAGTGGCACTTCAACCCATCATATGGCAGCCATAGAGGTGGGCTATGGGAAAGACTTATAGGAATTATCAAGCGTATTTTAAGCTCCATAATTAAAAACCAGAGTTTGAATGACGAAACGCTGGAGACATTTTCTGTAGAGCTGAACGAATACTAAATGACCGGCCGCTATTACCTGTGAGGGACGACATCAAGGATTTCGATGTGTTAACCGCAAATAAAGTATTGTTATTGGGAGGCGACCCTGGTATAGAGGACTCGAGCGCGGAACGAATACCCACGATTAAAGGATGGAAACAAGCCAGGCACATGAAAGATATATTTTGGAAAAGATGGGTAAAGGAGTATGTCCTAACACTGAAAACCAGAGACAAGTGGAGAAAGTTGTGCAGAAACTTAAAGGTTGGTGATACAGGCTTAGTAGCAGATAAATGTGCCACAGGCAAATGGCCTTTGGGAATGGTAGAAAGGCTACTCTGTAGTGGTCATGGGTTGGTGAGGACAGTTGAGGTGAGAACAAGTTGTGGCATACAGGTGCGAGATATTAGGAAACTGGGTGTACTGGAAGGTGCTGAGAGTCGAGAGTCGGAGGATGAACCACTTGCCCATTTTCCGACCTAGGGCGTCAACCTGGGAAGGGTTGCAGGCGTATTGGTGTAAGTCCTGCGATTCTTCGAAGGAATTCCATCAAGACATGATCCGCGAGTTTGTGTGTACTGTTTGTATACATGTGTGGTGTGTCATATCAATTGGTCTATTTTGGATTCATTGTGTTTACCCGCCGTTTTCGTACCTTGTTGTTATTGCATAATTTTGTTAAAATTTTCGTCGTGATTATTTTCGAAGTTGTGTCCACTCTTCTACATCCGTGAATGAATTAACCACCGTGCCACCGACGCACATGATAAGGTTTGGAGCCTGGATTCGATGATATTGTGAGACTGGTGAAAGACAGTGTCAACCAGGCGACGGGCAAATTTGCCAGCATTTTGCATTCTAAGGTAGAACCTAAGGAACCGGTGAATATAAACTACAAGTTTATTTAGGGGTGATAGGTGAAAGGACCAAAATCCTCGGTAGAGATTTTTGTATTGTTGGATAATGGTTCAGACGTTACATTGATAGATGCTAAGCTGGCTGGCTGCTTGAGTATTAAGCGCCCAAAGCAATCCTTGGTTCAAAATACTTTCAATTCTTCAAAAACGGCAGCATGTGAACAAGTGTCATTTCAGTTAGAATCCATGACTACTGGGGAAACCGTTGAAGTAGATACTGCTTACACTACCTCCAGTATGAAACTCGGCGGAGCTATAGTTCCTAGTCGTGAAACGGTTGTCGGTAAGCCATACCTGTGTGACATACCGCTTTCAACACTGCCAGATGGTAGAGTGAGAATACTCATTGGATGCAGTGTGCCAGAAGCTCACAAGGTACTAGAAGAGAGATTCGGAGGTAGAAATGATCTGTTCGCGACGAAAACACCTCTGGGATGGAGAGTGAGAGGACCTATACCCATAGCCCACATACCATCATTAGTTGCAAACAATGGGGACAAACTGGAGACTATGATTAGAAACATGTATGACAAGGAGTTTTGTGACTGCGGTGTCCCAGAGAAGGGTCGTTCTGTGGAAGACTTAAAGGCAGTTAAAATAGTTGAGGAGTCTTGTAAATACGAAAATGGGCGTTTCGGCGTTGACCTACCACAGAGATTTCCAGATAGACAGTTGGTTTATAATAGAGAAGTTGCTCTTAAGAGACTAATGGGTTTAAAGAAGAAGTTTCTGACGGATGCAGACCTCTGGACCAAATATAAGGATGTCGTCGAAAAGCATGTAATGAAGGGCTACGTTGAAAGACTAGTTGACCAGAGCGAGCCAGGGAAGTGGTATTTGCCCCATCATCCCGTCTTTGTGGTGTTCGATTGTTCTGCGAAACATGAAGGAGTCTCTTTGAATGATAATCTGTATAGTAGCCCAGACTGCGTGAGCTCATTAGTTGGCCTGCTGTTAAGATTCAGAAAGTCTACAGTTGCTGTCGCGGCGGATATTGAGGAAATGTTCCTACAGGTGAAGGTGCCAGAGAGCGACAGAGATTACTTAAGGTTATTGTGGTTTGATGATGGTCCTTGTGGTAAGGTATCAGAATATAGGATGACAGTCCATCCATTTGGTGCCACGACCTCCCCGTTTTGTGCTAATTTTGCTCTACGAAAGGCAGTGTCCACATTCGGTTCTAATGATTTGCTGGATATCACCGATTATTGCTTCTATGTGGATGATTGTTTAGCCTCCTTCGGTGATGATAAGTCTGCAGTTAGATTTGCAACAAGCATTACTGAAGTGTTAGCTAAGGCCGGCTTTCGTCTAACTAAGTGGATCTCGAACAGCCTAGACGTTTTGAAGCATATAGTTCCAGAAGACAGAGCACCTACTGTACGAGATTTGCCTGTTGATACTCTATCAGTTGAACGCATATTAGGTATGCGATGGGATGGGAACTCTGATACCTTTGGATTTAGTGTTGGCGGTATTGATAAGCCAGTTACTCGGAGAGGTGTGCTCTCTGTGTTGTCGTCCGTGTTTGACCCACTTGGGTTAGTAGCACCTTATCTACTTCCGGCGAGGAGGTTATTTCAAGAGACATGCAGGAAAGGGTTACAGTGGGATGACCCATTAAGTGAGAGGCAGAGAGAAGAGTGGAAGGGGTGGGTTAACAGTTTAAGAACGCTGGATCTACATTCCGTCTCACGTCCACTTAAGCCATCGAGAAATCATGATATAATTGGCTCCTACGTTTTTTCCGATGCCTCTGAGGTTGGACTTGGACCAGCCGTCTACATCAAAACCACCTTAAGGGATGACATAGATGTTCGCCCAGTGATGGATAAGTCTTGAGTTGCACTTCCAAAGACGGTTTTGATTCCGAAATTAGAACTTACTGCAGCCTTGCTAGCTGCGCAGTTATTCACAACGGTGTGTAAAGAGTTGGATTATCCCATGTATCCTGTAACGTTTTGGACTGATTCGATGTCTGTGATATATTATATACGCAACGAGTCAGCAAGATATGCATGTTTTGTAGCTAAGAGAGTATCTCAAATTAGTGAACTAACAACTGTTGAGCAGTGGAGGTACGTACCGTCTGGAAAGAATCCAGCTGATCTAGCATCGCGAGGAGTTATTGATATGAATGTGGTTAAAAGTAAGAGGTGGAAAGTTTCAGAGTTCTTGCTACGGGCTGATAGTATGTGGCCTAGTGGAGAAGATGAACCACCGATAAATGAGTGTGTCTTGGAGTTTAAGACACGTGTCAATTTAACATCTACCCAGGAAAGACATTCAGGTTTACATCCACTTTTTAAATATTATTCTTCTTGGTACAAACTACTGAGGGCTATGCGTGGTTGGCACGATATGCTACGTATTTAAAGGTCATGCATATTTCAGGATACGAAGATATGAATGTGGGACCTTTGAGAGTCGAAGGTATTAGAAATGTGGAGTTAGTGATTTTGAGGGCTGCTCAGCGGGAAGCGTTGGGTGAATTGTCAAGGAGGATAGTCATGATTTCTCAGATTTCAAGGTGTGGTTAGATCGATTATCTCCGATAGTTTCCGAAGGGATAGCTAGAGTTGGTGGACGTCTACAAATGTTAGAATCGTCATATGAGACCCATCATCCGGCCTTATTACCTTGCTACCATCCAATAAGGTCATTTGGGTTCTTCACAAGTACTATCAAGTATTCGATGTAAGTTTTGGATAGTGAACGGAGGTACTGCTGTCCGTAAAATAATTGATAAGTGCATGGAATGCAAACTGCGGAATGCTCGTTCAGCACAGCAGATGATGGCACCACTCCCAGGGTGGTAAGTTTCTGAAGGGAATTATCCATTCGAGTACGTTGGGGTGGATTTGTTCGGACCTTTTGTGGTGAAGAGAGGCAGAACCCAATGTAAAAGACATGACTGTTTATTGACCTGTTTGAAGATGAGAGCTGTGCATATTGAGATAGTTCATACGTTAACTACTGATTCAGTCGTGTTGGCATTACGCAGATTTAAAAATAGCCGAGGTGCACCGAAGATGATGTTCAGTGACAGAGGGACTAATTTTGTTGGCTGTCACGCCGAGCTTAAAGAGTACTTCGAAGGTCCTCAGACGAGAGTTCATGAAGAGTTACTGAAAAGAAACATCGAGTGGCACTTCAACCCATCATATGGCAGCCATAGAGGTGGGCTATGGGAAAGACTTATAGGAATTATCAAGCGTATTTTAAGCTCCATAATTAAAAACCAGAGTTTGAATGACGAAACGCTGGAGACATTTTCTGTAGAGCTGAACGAATACTAAATGACCGGCCGCTATTACCTGTGAGGGACGACATCAAGGATTTCGATGTGTTAACCGCAAATAAAGTATTGTTATTGGGAGGCGACCCTGGTATAGAGGACTCGAGCGCGGAACGAATACCCACGATTAAAGGATGGAAACAAGCCAGGCACATGAAAGATATATTTTGGAAAAGATGGGTAAAGGAGTATGTCCTAACACTGAAAACCAGAGACAAGTGGAGAAAGTTGTGCAGAAACTTAAAGGTTGGTGATACAGGCTTAGTAGCAGATAAATGTGCCACAGGCAAATGGCCTTTGGGAATGGTAGAAAGGCTACTCTGTAGTGGTCATGGGTTGGTGAGGACAGTTGAGGTGAGAACAAGTTGTGGCATACAGGTGCGAGATATTAGGAAACTGGGTGTACTGGAAGGTGCTGAGAGTCGAGAGTCGGAGGATGAACCACTTGCCCATTTTCCGACCTAGGGCGTCAACCTGGGAAGGGTTGCAGGCGTATTGGTGTAAGTCCTGCGATTCTTCGAAGGAATTCCATCAAGACATGATCCGCGAGTTTGTGTGTACTGTTTGTATACATGTGTGGTGTGTCATATCAATTGGTCTATTTTGGATTCATTGTGTTTACCCGTCGTTTTCGTACCTTGTTGTTATTGCATAATTTTGTTAAAATTTTCGTCGTGATTATTTTCGAAGTTGTTTCGAGTCTTCCACATCCGTGAATGGATTGATTGATGTTAAAGTCGGCAGATGAGTCGTATACGGTATAGAGGCTATTTCTGAGAATGAAATGCATACGGGGATAATGATTAGCTGCGGTCCCACACGCCGGGGAGTGAGGGTGTAGACGACTGAGGCTCGCATACGTCACCGTTACTAGAACTGAGGCAGAATGAGTGACAAGCGATCGCAGTGGTAATTGGTATTGAATAGATAAGAGGATGTGTGAAGAGTATCATGAATTGTGTGGTGGACCTTTTACTCTGTTAGCTTAGTTACCCAAATTCAAATAGAAAATAAAATACCAAATCAGTTTAGTTACGGGAAGAATATATTAAAGTTTCGTTACTTGGGTTTACAAAGATCCAAAATCCACAATAAACGTAATAGACTCCAGGCGCTGCGGGAAGACTGCTCCAGTACTAATTCTCCAATGTTGACGTTGCCGGAGGTCGACCAAAGTACGTAGGAAGAAACTACGGTGCTCCTGCAAAAATTTGAGATAGAAAGCAGGTGATTAAAATTGATCGACGGCAGTTGAGATGGTGGAGAAGACGGAGAGTCGAAGGCAGAACTATATATTTATTCAAAACCCGAGGTAAAGTTCAAAGTACAGAGTTTATGGTTAAAACAAAGTATGTACAATATGTTCATTTCTTACATAGTAGTAAAATTTGGATAAGTTTATTTTTGAGGACTCCACAGGGCTCCCCCTCTTAGAGGTCCGGAGGACCATCAGTACTGTCCTCGTGGACGATTACATGAATATAAGCAATATAAATAAGGGATAATGTCAACAATAAGGATAACAAAAAATAACACACAACAATAAGGATACAAAGTTAGATCAGGATGTATGGAATGCATCCGTGTCGTATAAAGTTTAGCACATACAAGCACATACAGGAATTTAAAAAAATCAAAACTTGTTATAATTTTAAATAAAAAATTTATGTACATAATAAACCATGACATGTTCGTTAACATTTGTGAAATTCATATATAAATAGATATATACATATACTTGGTGAATGCGTGTGCTTGCAGTACAGTTAACGAACAGCAAACAATAATACTAATAAATATTAATGGTTATAATGAAATGAATGTCGACAACAATAGTAATGAGAAGAATGTCTAAATGAGGTTAACGTTTATGTCAGTCAATGAAATGAACATAGCGGGCAGGTTTACAGATCTGCCGTCCACTGCGTGTCTGTACAGGGGGAAGTGTGAAGAGCGGGAGAGTTGGAGTTGCATTGACTTTCTGATTGTTTATTGGTGCGGCGTTGCTAGTGTTTCATATTCGCTGTCGGTGTACGCTGGTTTAAGACGATCGATAGAAACAGTCTCCGGTTTACCATGTTTGTTCAGCGTGAAGTATTTATCGGTGCGTTTAAGTACTAGAAAAGGACCTTCATATGGATGTTGTAAACCTTTTCTAATGGCATCGACGCGAACAAATACAAATTTGCTAGTGAGTAGATTCTTATTAACTTGAGCTTTCTGAAGTGATTGGCGAGGGGCTACTGGTCGAAGCTGAAGCATTGCTGGGTAAGGCGGTTGGTGAAGTCGGAGATATTTACTTCAGTTGAATCATTAGACGGAACTAACTGACCAGGCAATGTGAGGGTAGTACCATACACAAGTTGAGCTGGTGTACATCCCAAATCTTCTTTTACAGTTGATCGGATACTGAGAAGAACTAATGGTAGGTGTTCACTCCACTTAGATGAGTCAGCTTGTGCCATTAAGGAGCTTTTCAGTTGTCGATGGAAACGTTCCACCAGACCATTCGCTGCAGGATGATAAGCTGTAGTGGAGATATGGTTCACTCCAAGGAGTCTCGTAAACTCTCGAAACAGAGTTGATTGAAATTGAGCTCCTCGGTCTGTTGTAATAGTTGTGGGTACTCCGTAGTTTGACACCCAACGATCTAAGAAAACCAAAGCGATATTTTCTGCAGATATATCGTTGAGTGGACAAGCAATAGCCCATCGGGTAAATCGATCAATCGCAGTAAGTATATGAGTAAATCCTCTGGATGGCGGTAATGGTCCAATAATATCTATATGAACGTGTTGAAATCGTTTATCCGGTAAATTGAACTGTTTTGGAGGTGTGACGGTATGATGATGTACCTTGGATCTTTGACATTGCAAGCATTGGCGGGCCCATTTCCGAATATCGGAGTTCATCTTGGGCCAAACAAAACGCTCGCTGATCAACTTGACTGTAGCACGCACTCCAGGATGAGACAATGAATGTAGATGTTCAAACAAAGGTTTTCGACAACTTAGTGGAACAAAAGGTCTATGAACGCCCGTTGAAACGTCGCAGACGATAGTTGTATCAGACAGGGGAATAGGTACATCCTGCAACTGTAGGGAGGAGTTTCGTCTACAAGTATGGAGTTCGGCGTCATTTTTCTGCAGCTTGGCAATATTGTCTAAGCTAATATCTATCGAAGATAGGTGATTAACGTCACATCGAGACAAAGAATCGGCTACGATATTGGAATCTCCTTTGATGAACTGGATGTCTGTTGAGAATTGTGAGATGTAATCCAGTTGTCTGGCTTCTCTCGGAGAGTGTCTGTCCAACGAAGTGGTGAAAGCATAACAAAGAGGCTTATGGTCGGTTAAGATAGTAAAATGTCGACCTTGTAGTAAGAAGCTGAAATGTTTCACTGCTAGGTAGATGGCTAACAGTTCTCTGCCAAAAGTGCTGTAACGAGTTTGCGCAGGTTCCAACTTCTTGGAGAAGAAAGCAAGTGGAGTGGTGTCATTATTGAACTTTTGTTGTAAAACTGCTCCCACTGCTACCTGCGATGCATCTGTACATAAATGAGTGAAGCTTCTGGGTTGATGTGAGATAACATTACAACGTTGGATAAGGCATCTTTTGCATTATTAAATGCTGCTTTTGCTTCTTCAGACCACTGAAATTTCTTCGAATTGCATCTAAGTAGGTCGGTCAGTGGCTGAACTATGGAGGCACATGATGGAATAAAACGTCGGTAGAAGTTGAACATCCCGAGAAAACGTCTAAGTTTCTTTAAGGAATCAGGTTCGGGAAAGTTCTTAATAGTTTTTATCTTATCTTCGGTAGGTCTGATGCCTTCGGCAGTTATTCGATGTCCTAAGAATTCAATGGAAGGGGAACCAAAAATACATTTCTTTGGATTGATAACAACTCCAAATTGTTCAAACCTTTGAAATAACAGCTTAAGTGTTCCATATGTTCTTCCATCGATGAGCTGGCAATTAAGACATCGTCGATATATACAAAGACGAAATCAAGACCTTGGGTAACTTGGTCCATAAAACGCTGAAATGTTTGAGCAGCATTCTTTAGTCCGAAAGGCATTCTCAAGAATTCGAATAATCCAAAAGGCGTGATAATTGCTGTTTTTGCAATGTCTTCTGGAGCGACTGGTATTTGATGATATGCCCTGACCAAGTCAACTTTAGTAAAAACGGTCTTTCCATGTAAGGTCAAGGAGAAGTCGTGGAGATGAGGTATAGGATAACGGTCTGGGACCGTAGCGTTATTCAAAGCGCGATAATCTCCACATGGTCGCCAGTCGTGATTAGTTTTAGGTACCATATGCAAAGGTGAAGACCATGGACTGTTAGATGGTCGTATGATGCCTAGCTGCATCATATGTTCGAATTCCGACTTAGCTGCTGCTAGTTTATCGGGTGGTAACCGTCGTGGACGTGCCTTCACAGGTTGTCCTGTTGTGATGATCTTATGCGTAACTGTATGAGATATATCTTCGACGTTGTATGATGGTTTAAGGATTTTAGGAAATCGTTGCAATAAAGCAGAGAACATTTCACTCTCCGGCTTTTCTATACAGATGCTATGAACAGAGTAGTCACATGTAATACCGTGGATCTTGAGTTGGGTGCAATTGTCAATCAGTTTTTTCTTGCTGATATCAACTAACAGATTGAAGTGACTTAGGAAGTCTGCACCTAGTATAGCGTGACGTACGTCAGCTACTATGAAGATCCATGTGAAACGTCGGCGTAATCCTAGGTTTAAAATCATTGACTGTTCGCCATACGTCTGAAAGTTGGTTTGGTTGGCAGAAAGCGAATGGGTCCCTACGTATTTGTGCTGATTTATCTACTGGGTTGAATGCTGCATTAGAACAGCACCACTATCCTTTACCTATGCCGGATGATTCATTCACTGTTTTAAATGGTGGATCCTATTTTGCAAAACTGGATCTTGCTGACGCATATCTACAAGCTGAAGTAGCACCAGAATGCCGGAAACTCCTTACCATTAATACACATCGCGGTCTGTTCCAATACAGCAGATTACCTTTCGGAGTTAAAACTGCCCCAGATATTTTCCAACAACTGATGGATACTATCTTGGCAGGTTTTCCGGGTGTTGCCGTCTATCTTGATGATATCTTGGTGGTAGCGAATTCTATAAACGAACTTTACAGCAGGACAGAAGCTGTCTTGTCACGCGTGCAGGAGAATGGTCTACGACCACGCTCAGAGAAGTGTCAGTTCTCCTTGAGATCTGTCAAATGCCTTGGATTTATATTTGATACATGGGGTGGACGTCCAGATCCTGACAATATACGTGCTATAAAAGAGATGCCTGCACCTACTGACGTGCCTTTTTTACGCTCTCTTGGGATTAATTAGCTATTACTCGGCATTTCTGCCTGCGCTGCATAATGTTCGACATCCTCTCAATCGACTACTCGAAAAGAACGCAACCTGGAAACGGTCTGAAGCTTGCAGATCAGCTTTTGAAAAATTGAAGTCTATGTTAACTTCTGAACTGCTTCTGACACAATTATAGTTGCAGCGGACGCTTCAGCAAGCGGAGTGGGAGTTGTCATTTTACATGTCTTCCCAGATGGTTCACAAAAAGCAATAATGCATGCATCTCGAACACTAACTGCGGCAGAGAAGAAATATGCACAAATCGAAAAAGAAGCCTTAGCTTTAGTCTTCGCCGTACGACGTTTCCATAAAATGATCTACGGCCGCCGATTTACTTTGCTGACAGATCATAAACCGTGAATTTTCATTTTCGGATCTAAATCAGGTATCCCTGTACATGCAGCTAACCGACTACAACGCTGGGCAGTAATATTACTTGGATACGATTTCGATATTAAATACAACCGAACCAACGAATTTGGTGAAGCCGACGCTCTATCTCGGTTAATTAGCAACTATCCTGCATCAAGTGGAGATACGGTAATTGCATCGATCGCCAGGAAAGACTATGCAGTTAACCTCATCGACAATGCTGTTCTATCTCTACTAGTAACGCTTGCAGAAATCCAGTGAACTACAAGCACCGATGCCACCTTACGACGTTCTACACAGTATGTATCCAGCAATTGGCCAAATATTAAATATAGTGGAGACCTAAAACACTTGTTCACTCATCGTGATTCCTGATGTGTCGTAAAAGATTGCTTGATGTTCGGAGAACGCGTAGTGATACCTGAAGCATTACTAAATACACTCCTGAAACAGTTTCATATGGGACATCCTGGTATTCAGCGGATGAAGAGTGTTGCCCGCAGTTACGCATACTGGTCTAATATGGATAAGCATATTATCGATTTTGTTCAACGATGTTCAAAATGTCAACAATCAGCAAAGCTACCCCACCAGGTACCTCCCGTACCGTGGCCACCAGCTGCCCATCCTTGGTCCAGAAATCATATTGATTTTGCTGGCCCTACAAATGGTGCATATTATTTAGTGGTGGTAGACGCTTTTTCTAAGTGGCCAGAAGTTATACCAATGGTTTCGTCGACAACGTCCCAGACTCTCAAAGCTCTCACTGACATATTCTCCCATCATGGTCTCACAACTCAACAAACAGACGAAGCAACAGACGTCAACAACAAATTGAACGGTTTCAGATAAACCCCAAGAAAGCACGCTATTAATCATCAATCTTCTCAAAAGGGGAGGTGATATGTATCCACATAATATGTGTGTTTGTTTTTGACAGTCTGTTATATTTTGCTATGTATATATGAATCGGTACTCCATAATAATTGACAATATGTATTTGTCCGTCCGCTAACTAACAACCATGTCTGACCTTGTTGTCACATGACATTACAACCAATCATGTTAAGACTGTCTATTGATTCGTTCATTTTTGAACATTCGCTCATACACTTGTGTGACATTGATTTTCCTTGTTGTTTGAAAAAATACAAGTATCATCGTGAACCTGGTGGTTTTTCTGATTTCCGCCTTTTTGAGTCAGGACTATTAATTACTCGACCAGTACATAGCAGAAACAGTGCGCCGAAGCTTTCTGTAGACCCCTGTGCAACTTATTCCAACACTCAGTGGATTCGGAGACACTGCCAAGGGAGTGGAAAAGAGCCATCCTTTCTCCAATCTTCAAAGGCGGGGACAGGCAAAACGCCACTAGTTATAGACCAGTAGCTCCACTTCCACTGGTGTCAAAAGTACTGGAGAGTATTATTGATGACCACATCAGGGAATATTTCGATAGGTCTAATATACTACATGAAGCCCAACATGGTTTCAGAAAAGACGGATCCTGCGTTACTGACCTACTGTCAGCTCGGGACGACTGGACATCACGCTGGGATATGAATGTTCCAGTTCATGTGGTCTTCCTAGACTTTGAGAAGGCATTTGACACTGTTAACCACGACCATCTCCTACATAAAATGAGCCAGGCAGGTGTAGGAGAGCCACTTCTGTCATGGTTAAAGGACTACCTAGCTGACAGGCAATTTCTCACTAATGTCAATTGAGTTCGATCATCTTCGCGCAGCTCGTCATCAGGAGTGTCGCAGGATTCTATTCTAGGACCACTGATGTTTTTGATTTTTATCAGTGATCTACCACGCCGTCTAGGCTGCCCGACTCTTCTGTACGCTGACGACGTAAAGATATGGAGGGCGATAAAGTATCCGGAGGACTCAGACTGGCTGCAGGAAGATCCAAACCTTCTGGAAGACTGGGCGGTGGCCAGTGGCATGACTTTCAACCTGACAAAGTGCAAAGTAGTGAAGTTGCGCACTTGTTGATTGCAGAATGCAAGTTACACCCTGTGCAACGAAAGCATGTCCTGCACAACGTCGGAACGCGACTTAGGTCTAGTTCTAACGGAAAAAATGGACACAAGCGTAAATTACACAGGGGATGTAGCAAGGGCATATGCGGTCATGCAATTTACGCATAGACAGTTAGGCGCACTCACTCCTGAGCTCTTTCTAAGGTGGTACAAAACATACGTCAGGCCACACTTTGAGATGCACAATATTATATTAACTTATCCATGCCTGCACAATTGGTATGTTCCTGCATAAACAGGAAGAAATATATTATTATTATTATTATATTATTGCACCCCCAATACTGAGAAGAGACGCCAACCTATTGGAAAGAGTCCAACGACGGGCAACAAAAGGAGTGGTTGGTCTCCAAAATAAACAATATGATGAAAGGCTGAAGAAATTAGGCCTGTTCACACTTAGCTACCGTCGGCTTGGGGGTGATTTGATTACTGCCTACAAAATAACAAACGATCAGAATCATGCAAACAAAGGTGTTCTGCCATTGAGTAGGTATAGGCTAACACGTGGAAATCCCAGAAGGATAGCTCATCAGAGGGTAAGGACCCGGCTGCGCTCCCACTTCTTTTCACTGCGGGTTTACCGTCCCTGGAATTCCTTACCGGCAGATGTAGCTATGGCACCGTCTTTGGACGCCTTTAAGCGAAGGCTGGACAACCATGCAGCGACACAAGGACTGCATCTAAATCGCCTATCCCCTTAAAATCGCATACACCATTCAGGGGTGGATAATTAAACTCGTCGTTTTACTTCTTTACATCCTCTCCCGTCTTACTCTCCTGGCAACTTATTAGTGTTATTATTATTACCGATATATATATATATAAATATATATATATATATATATATAATTCTTCAAATTTAATCAGCTGACTGTTGTTACGCTTTCCTATTTCCGTTTATGTCTGTTAGTCTGAATAACTTCACTAATTATATCTATTATTAGCATTATTATTATCTCTTTTCTCTTGTCGACGATATCGGAGGACTAACTAGCGAAAGGATCAACCCCATTCACAGTAGCAACAGTCTTAACACGCCTCATACTACAAACCACATATAATTAATCCCGGCACTACTCCCTTTGGAGTCAACCAAAGCTGCGACAGTCGAGTGGCGGGACGAGCTACACAGAAGTTTGCCGAAGATCAGGAACCTATACCTCACAATCAAGAAGCGAGCACAAAGAAATCAAATTGGTTTATACTAGCTCGTGAAAACGATATTGGATATTGGAATAGCTGCGCATTTGTGACTGTTACGCTACTGTCTCTCTAATTATGAATAATTCTGGTGATATAAAGAGTACTCCTGGCTTTGAGTCTGAATCGCAAAGTATTTATCAATTTTAATTAAATGGTATAAACTTCAGAAGATCTATCAGAGACACCTAATTCCGATGGAACTTCTCAAATCCCGGCCCCAACTACTATCAGAACTAGGCGGCATAAGTCTAATGATGAAGTTATTCTCTCACCCACCTTTCCGAAACCAAAGTCAACAACCGAGCTTCGAAAGTCGCTGAGATCTCGGGTTTTTTCCAATCGAAGCAGTCAAAGCAGAAAAAGGGCCTTGACAGGATCGCGTTCTAGACGTCATGTGCTTAAAAAAGACGCACGTAAATTAGCAATTTCCCCAGCCCTTATCACTCTTAAAAACTGTGTTTTCCATGAGGTAAGTTGCGATTTTGGATTCTCCTACCATCAAGAATGTTTGGTATCGTGTTGGTGACATAGTTTCACTGTTGGATATGGATGGAGAGGTGTATTATGCTCAAATAAGAGGTACGAAAGCTTGTTACTTAAATTACTGTTAGGACTTGCAACGGATTTCGTTGGTGATAATTGTTGTTTTTTGACTTGGTTGATTCCAGTCTCAGGTTGTCGAGATGAAGAATTCCGGCCTTCGGACTATATAATTGGTAAGTGGTTTTTCTTTTATTCTAATCTACTTTAGGTATGGAAGAGGATGTACTAAGAGATTTGAATTGCTGCAAGTTGGTGTGCCGTTGTCCTGCTGATTATTTTCAGCCTATTGATAGTCCGTATACAATACAGTCATTTAAGTAGCCTATAACGCATCTTGTTCATTTCTCGCTTTCTTTTCATTTCTATACACAGATCCTAAATGTACGTTTTTCCTAGATAAGCTGTTTTCTTATTTGAAGCGCATATTATCAAAGCAGCATTTGGCAAATTGTCGTGAGAGGGAGAGGATTTTCAAGTGTAGTCTGAATTTAGCACCCCCCCTTAGTCCGCTGTCATTATAGCTTCGTTTGGTAGCATGAAGTGTGAAGACCAATCGTTAATTAAATTCTCGAACTCACTATCTAAATTCCTGTGCGTTTCGTAACGGGAGAAATAGGGTTGCAACTACAACACTGAGTGACGTGTTGACTTAGTTTTATGTAGTGCATTATGTTATCTTTTGGCATTATTTTCTTTTGAATTGCTTAAAATCCTCCATACAAGTATTTTTAATATTCACCTAGAGTAACTACTTTTCCAGTTAGCCACAACAAGAAAGTGACCAGAATTTTATCCTACTTGCATTGGACTACTAAAATAACTATTACGCGTGCTATTCCACCCTCTTCCTTTATGCGTATCGACACTAAAATTCACTTAAAAACTTTGAATGCTCCTTCTAAAATGTTTTCAGCATTTCCTACAAAAAATACTCTTCAGTAATAGGGAATGATAGACGCCGATATTTCTGTTTGTCATGTAAATGTGCACTTGTTAATTGCTCAGAGATTATAGGTTTTTATACGCTCTATGAACTGGAACTAGTTGTTATATGTTAAGTATTTATAATACTGTGCTACTAATCCATTTGGAGATGATTCAACTCAATTTTCCTGAGATCGGGTAACTTACTGCATTCAAACAGTTGATTTAAATTAACGAATTTTTCTCCAGATATTTTTAACAGCCTATTTCTAGGAGTGAACTAAAGGGTGTATAGCCATGAAAAATTTGATCAGCATCTAACATATGCCTATATAAGATGTAGACATCAATCGTCAAGACTGTATCCAATCTGAGACGAGGCAAAGTAGCGGTACCTGATAAGACAATTCCGGAGATGCTTAAAGATGGTGATGGGGAACTGTTGTCTGGATGAACCAAGATTTTAGGTAATTTGTTGGAATCAAACGAAGTGCCATCCAACTGGTGTAAACCATTGATTGTCCCAGTTTATAGGAAGTGTTCCTGTGGTGATAACGATACGAGAACTAGCTTGACTAACATAGTAATGTAAAGTTCTAGATCGAATAATCATGTGTAGACTAGGTGGTGCTCGGGAGAAACAAACCGGAGAAAACCAAGTAAGCCTTAGGCCGAGATGAGGGTAGTAGTAGTAGTATCTGTCAGTGATGCCCACTGTTCCCAGTTTTGTTTATCATCGCCATAGATGTACTAATGGATTTAACCGTGACCAACTTCAGTGACTTAGGGATTGAATTGTTACTAGGAAACAGTCTCATCGATGTGGGGTGTGAAGATAGTATTGTCCTCCTAAATGAGGACGCTGACACAATGTAGAGTCTTCTGAGTAGAAGCCTTGGAATGTTTGGAATGGGATTTACCCCTATCAGATGCAAGGTGATAATGCAGGGCTGGTGTGCACTGACTCCTAGTTTAAAGATAAGGGGTGAAATAGTTGATCGTGTTGACCACTTCGCTTATTTTGCAAGTGAAATCAACCTAAATGATTTGGTTGTTAATGGGATCTCAGCCTGGATACAAAGGGCTCATGTGTCACTTTCTGAATTACGTCATCTATCACAGACGTGGTATCTGGCTATAGGTCAAAGGACGTGTTTATTGCGCAGTAATCCGTTCTGTCCTTCTCTGTGGCTGTGAGACATGGCCACCGAGGATGTGCAGACCATAAGTGTTCACATTCTGTTTCCAGTATTAAGTGGCATAATGTGGTGAGTAGTATTAATTTTAGAGGTAAATTGTTAGGTACAGAAGGAAAGTCAGTCAATGAGGTTGAGAAACCGTGTCAATGAAGATGGCTGGGACAGATGTTAGGCACCCAAACCATCACCTTCGTCGTTGAGCAATATTAGCTGACATAGGATTAAGTTGGAGAAGAGACAGGAATGGCCAAAACTACACATGACATCAATACACACAACAGTATTGTCTCATCATTAGACAAAGGTGCCAAATATGTCCGTTGCACGTTTCTTGACTTTACTTCTGCTTTCGACTCTGTACCTAGAAGTCTCTTGCTAAATAAGCTCTCCATGACACAAACCGAGTCCTGGGTCACTAACTGGTTGCATTCCTACTTTTCAAACAGAATGCAGTACACCGTATACAAAGGCCAATCCTCCTCTGCTGTGCTCACAGAAGCTGGTGTCCCCCAAGGTGCTGTAATCTCCCCACTTCTCTTTTCTTTCTTCCTACATGACCTACCGTCTTCAAATGACATTAACTTTGTCAAATATGCTGATGACCTGACTGTATCTTTGCCTGTCAAATGTCAAAGTGACTGCTCTAAACTAAATGGCTTCTTATCGGAAATTAGCCAATGGTCCAAGGAAAACGGTCTAACCTTAAACCTCTCCAAATGCCAAACAGTTAATTTCACCCTTAGGCATAAATCTGACCTAAACAAACTGGTTAGCACTCACGAGGTGTGCAACATAGATGGCAGTGAAATAGAAACCAAGTCGGAAATTAAATACCTAGGCGTCACTTTATCTTCTGATCTTTCCTGGTCGTCTCATATCTTGACGATTTCCAAGAAAATATACCGTCTTACCTTCTACATCAAGAAGTTAAGACATTCTGGTGTAACCCAACCCTTACTCTTACAATTTGTTAACTCCCGTATTCTGCCTATTATTCTCTATTGCTCCCCCTTAGTCTTTCCTGGGCTATTGAAGAAAGACTATACCTTATTACGTAGGATGTTAAAGGTTGTCAGCAGGGTAAGCAGTTTGCCACTTAGCCAGCTTGTTAATATTCTGGTGGACAGGCATATGGACTCATGTGAAAAATGGGCGAAATCCATTTTATCTGACTCACAACACCCTCTACATTCACAACTCTCCTCATGTATCTCTTCAGGGAAAACAAGAAGCCTATATAGGAAACTATATGCCCGCACTAGTAAGTACAAAAACTCATCCATACCCTACCTAGCCCGTGTTCTGTGCGATAAAGAATGCATCAGGCATGAAACCTTTAACTTATTAAATAGTCAGTAGAACCAATGGATCTCGTCTTTCCAACTCACATCATTTATAGGTACAACGTTTTCTCGCTCTTCATTCTGTATTTATTTTTGTTATGTGCTATTTTGTTTCTCTCTTCCTTGCAAACTCTACTTAAAACATTCTTGTTCGTTCTTTCACACTCTGTATATCTCGACCATTTTGCTATCGCTTACGCCAGTAAATATGCTAGTAGTATCTACTTTTCTAACACCTTCAAACACTTAAATTTTGGCTTTGCTACCGAAATGCTAATATGTTGTTGAGATAACTTTAATCTATGTAGAACTTTATTTATTGTTAATGTAAAAAACTGGATGCAATATTGTAGTAAAATGCTGAGAATTCCATTCTGTATCACAAGTACTGATTTGGAATAAAGCTTATGTTATGTTATGTTATGTTAATACATGAAGTCTTCGGCTGTTGGTTAACCAATCACTATCAATCTGAGAAATCTAAAGGAAGCCTCATTTTTCATTTTTCTTCTGAGTGTTCAGCTTCGTTTAAACTGTCATCGGGCGGCACCTATGAAGATGTCAAAGAAGGAGAGACCTTCGTTAATCTGAAATCAGTCGAGAAATCCGTTGCATGCAGCATACAGAACAAGATTTGAATTTTTAATTGTGCTTCTTTGTAGTTCAAAGACTTGGCGCATTGCCGAAAGCACTCTCACCAGGCTGCATACTTTTATCCACAGCTGCCTTCGCAGGCTCTATAATGAGGATCAGATGACCAAAATGGATAAGCAGACAACAAAGAACTTTGACAATGAACCACTCGAGAACCTGACGCTTGACATGTAGGTAGAATGAAATATAGATAGATTGGATATATGTTGAGAAGACTATTGAGGGATAGGGTGACATGGAGATTGTTTGAGGAGGGATTGAAAGCTTATGGTCAATAGTGAAGCCATATAAAGGTAACTGCAGAGAACATGATGAAATGTAGAAATACAACGGTTGAAGTCTTATGCCCCACTCGGAACTCAAGGGAATAATAATAAAGTTTCCATTTTAACGAGATTTGTCTGGGATTTCCATTATGCCCACTTATAAATAGTCAATGTAAATACAAAAACATATTTCTGAAGGATGAGCTAACATTGGTTAGTGAACTCTTGAAAACCAAGGAATGTTGAACTGTTTAACAGTGCGTATCCATCACTCCAACATGCATTGAACCTCAAGCCTTCAGTTTACGAGGCTAGCCCACCGACCGTTCAACTACTGGGATGGGATCCTTTGATATGCCTGCTTAGTACTCTCTGGTTTCTAACTAATGTCACCTCATGATGATTAATCTAGTGGTCATCATTGACCGAATACACGAGGTTACCTGGAGTTTTAGTGAAAAGTCATAACCACTGAGGTCTACCGAGTTGTGTATCAGGAAAAATACGCACCGATGACATTGGCTAGCAGATGTGCTGTATATCACAGATTGGGAGAAGTTAGAATTCATGGGCTGTACAGTGAATTTTGTCTGAATGGCACACCCTGTAACGTTAAAGTCCGGGTTTCGATTCAGCAAAGGTATTCAAGCTAATTACAGCCGATTCCTTGTGTCAACAAGAGCAAGTATCTCATGCCGTGTATGATATTTACTAGTAAGCGGTTCTTCATACTTGATTTTCTATTTCTTTTATCAATGTTGTCAGGAAGTTGAATGTGGACATCACAAGCTGGAAGCGTTTCTATGTCATGGAAATCATTCTGAGTGTCAAAAATTTTGGGCTATTCAACAGTAAGAGACTGTGAAGTAGATTTAGATTTGGTCCCATATTTTGTGATTGATAACAATGGAATCCGTGGCGCACGTTTCACTGTCTTTCGTATTCGTCATTTGGATGTACCTACTTCTTTATGCATAATGGATATACGTGTAATGCTCAGAATCAATGCACATCGTCATAGACTTCAAAGTATTGTCCATTCGGCTAATTTGATGACGGAAATTGGCTCCTATAAAGCCAGTATTATTTATAAAAATTAGTAACTATTTGCATATAAGCTTGTAGAATGGATGGACACATTGGCGATGTTCAGGTGATTGATAGTTGTCATCTTGTATATAATATGAAATCCGAAATCATGGCCATCTTTTAAGCCTCTTCTCTAGAAGCTCATATGTCATTTCGTTAGGATAAGCGATGAAGAATTACCAATTGTTCGCGGATTGATATCAGTTAGAGAACCACTGTAAAACCTGGGAGTACTGAACAGCTGTTGCATCCTAGTTTGAGAATCATCGGTAGTATGTACCCACCACAGGCGTTCGAGCTCAGGACCTTCCTGTTACAAGGCGAGCTAGCTCATAGGCCATTCAGCAACTGGGACCCGATTCAGTGGCCAGCCCATGAATTCTAACTTCTACCAATTCGTGATTTAGTGCGACTGGCACCATACAATGTCATCAGTGGGATATCCATCCTCACACTTGACTAGATGGACATCACTGGTCATGAATTCTCACTAGAACTCCAGGAGACTCTGTCATGCAGCAAGTCACTAGCGAGCATCAGAGAACCGTTGTTCTCTAACTGATATCAATCCATGATCAACTCGTAAAAACAAAAATGAATCCTTACAAACCAACTATAGAAAAGAAAAATTATCAGTTGATAAATAGAGTGTGAAATGATAACTGAACATTTCTACAGAAGGAGAAGACTAAATATATTCTGATTATAACCTAAATTAAGTATCATCCCCTTGGTGAGTGGTTTCTCCTCGTATAGCGCACGCCTAAAATGCCTAAACGGTAGTAAATTAGGGAAACTTTCAGGTGATTCTGGCCACCTCATCTCGTAAAGACAGTATCATCAATACTGAAACTTCAAATACCACCACGAAGTCTTCTGTTCCATTCAGAATGCAAGTGATGAAAGAAATGAAATGAAGTAGTTGAAATGTAAAGAAAAATAAATACCATGCGTTTTGAATGAGTCTGTTATAAGTCAGGATAAAAGTTCATGTCATTAGATGGATACCATAAGTTTGTACAGTTAGTTAAAATGCCTTATTGTTATCATCAATATAAAGCATTCCTCTTTCCTATTGTAAAAACAGAAGACAAGGGTCAGGAAACAGATTGTTTATTGAGAAAATCAGCCGATGTTTATAAATTTTTATGTACATTATTATTAGCGTTATTGCTAGCAGAGAAGCAACGTCTTCTGATTGGTTTTTTCTTGTTGAGGGTTATTCTGTATTGCTTGTGACCGTTGCTTACAAAGTTATCTATGAATCTGCGAATCATATCCGCCCACGCTAAGTCTGGTGTGATTGGTTTTTGAGTTCCTCCAGGTTAGTCTTTGTTCATGTTTTTTCTCATGACCCCGATTTTGGGACGTAAATATTGACGTCAATTGCTGTCTATAATTTCGTCTTGCAGACAGCTCTCACCACACTACTACAGCGAGAGTTGTAAATATAAGAGCAGATTATCACTGGTAATTGGAGTTTTTGCTTACTAATCAATATTTTAAGATATTCGATTACTGAGAGGAAGTTCATCTCCTGGTAGTCAAGAAATCTGTCATGGTGTTCAACAAAGTGTGAAAGAGAAAATATTGTACAGTTTATTCATAAATTCCTTTACAAAACGGAAGTTATTCATTCCTCTTGGTGATAATCTATCAGTCAAGTATACCGATCCAGGAATACAGACGCACCAGTGATGTTAAGTGTATACTAACATAACATAACATAACATAACATAACAATTTCGCTTTATTCCAGAAACAGTACTTGTGGTACAGTGTGGAATTTTCAGCACATATCTACAATATTGCATCTAATTTCATCGTACATTTAAAAGGAGTATTATAAAAAAAAAAAAAAAAATAGAATATAAAAAAAACCAAAAAAAAGAAACAGAAATAACCAAAAAAAATGCAAATAAAAATACTGAGTAAAAAAGAAGACGAACACAAATAATGAAAAAAAATATTTCAGTATTAGTTAGTGGAAGCTACGATATGTGTATGCGTGGTGAACAGTAACAGCTATAATCATACGGGAAATTATGAGATGTTCTTAAAAAAATGTTTATAGCCAAGATGATCAGTTAATTTGATTGAACAACACTAAGCAATCATAAGATAAACATTTCAGGTTTTTTTTTGTCAGTACTAATGCGGTTGTTTGTAGTGGCAGTGTGAGGAATCATGCATAATACAAAATTTTTAAGATGGTGATAGTGGCAATAACAAACAAGATTGTCAGTTAAATAGTGCCGAACAAAGAACAACCACAAAACTAATGTTACATGATGGTTAATGACGGGACAATTTTTAATAATCATAGTGATAATATAGTCGGACCCAGTAGATGTACAAAGAAGGAATAGAATAAAGAATAAAAATGTAAGCCAATGATAATAATTTTAAGCAGCTAAGTATGTTTAAGAAGGTTGTTCACTATAGAGTACAAATAAGAGAGTGTAAGGGGGAAAAAAACAAGGGCCAAAATTATGTTATTAACAACAAAGCAAGTCATAGGTTTCACGTCTAACATTGTCTCTGTCACTTAGAACACGGGCCAAATATGGTATCGTTGAGTTCCTATACTTGGTTGTGCGAGCATATATTATTTTATACTGATTTCTGGTTCTACCTGATGAGATGCAGGGAGAGAGTTGGGAATAGAGGGGGTGTTGGGGGTCAGAGAGTATGGTTTTAGACCATTTCTCACATGTATTCAGATGCTTATCCACTAATGTTGTGACGAGCTGACTGAGTTTTACACCGCTAGTCCTGCTAACTACCTTCAACATCCTTCTCAGGATGGTATAATCCTTTTTCAGTAACCCAGGAAAGACTAACGGGGAACAGTAAAGTAGAATAGGTAGGATACGAGAGTTGACAAATTGTGTAAGCAGAGGTTGAGGGACTCCAGTTAGTCTGAGTTTCTTAATGTAGTAGGTTAGACGAAACACTTTCTTGGAAATCATTTGGATATGAGATGACCAAGTAAGGTCGGAAGATATAACTAATCCGAGGTATTTTGCATTAGACTTTGTTTCAATTATAGTCCCCTCGATTCTACAGACATCATGAGTGCTTACTAGTGTTTGTAGATCTCGTTTATGCCTAAAGGAGAAGTCGACAGTCTGGCATTTTGAGGGATTCAGCGTTAGGCCATTTATTTTAGACCACTGACTGATGTCCGACAGGAAGCTATTTAATTTGAAGCAGTCTGACTGAGACTTAACGGGAAGCGAAACAGTCAGGTCATCTGCATATTTGACGAAGTTGATTTCGTCTGAGAGAGGTAAGTCATGTAAGAAGAAGGAAAAGAGAAACGGCGAGAGAACAGCACCCTGAGGAACACCAGCTTCAGTAAGCAAAGGAGAGGAAGCTACACCATTATATACCGTGTACTGCATCCTATTGGAGAAGTAAGAGTGCAGCCAGTTGATAGCCCAGGACTCAGTTTGTGTAAGGCTAAGCTTGTTTAACAAAAGGCCTCTAGGTACAGAGTCAAAAGCAGATGTGTAATCAAGGAAAGTACAACGGACATACTTGGCCCCTTTGTCTAAGGAGGATACAATGTTGTGATGAAACACTGCAGCAGCATCCAAAGTACTTCTACCCTGTTTGTAAGCAAACTGCTTTGGATCATTTGAGAAGCTTAGGGAGGGAATGAGTTTTTGTAAGAGTAATTTCTCCATCAGTTTCAAGAAAGGAGAGGTAATGGCAATTGGTCTAAACTTAACACTATCTCCAGAACCAGACTTGGGTACAGGGATGATTTTAATATCTTTCCACAGAGAAGGTACATTATTATTAGAAAAAGAAGTATTGAAAATGCTTGTAAGTGGGTTACTTAAAATATCAGCACATTTCTTTAAAACAATGGCAGGTATACCATCAGGGCCTAGACTCTGGGAAGGTTTAAGAGATTTCAAACATTTAAGAACATCAGAAGTATTGAAACGATGAAAGTCACTGGTCGTGTTATTAGTTAAATTGAAGGCAGAAAGGACATTTGGAGGGCGGATAAAAGATCTATTGAGAGTATTTACATCAATAGAAGAGGCAAAATTATTATGCTTACCACAACCAGTAATTTCTCTAAAAAGCTTCCATATGTTTTCTGATGTTTTACAAGATAGTATTGTTTGATTATAAATGTTGTTTAGTCTCTTGATTTCAGATTTAATTTGGGTGTTTATCTTCTTAAGACCAGATTTATTCTTTGTCTTGTACAGCTTCTCTTTTTCTCTACGAAGTTTTTTGAGATGAGGGGAAGAAAAACGATCCATTCTTTTGAAAATTATCTGTTTTGGACAGCATATATCAAGACAGAATTTAAGATAGTCAGTCAAATTGGAAATAGTATCATCCAGTTTGTGTTCGTTGAAAAGTTCCCAGTTAGTGTCATTTAGCATACATCTTAGTTTGAGCATATTTTCTTGTGAGTAACACCTTTGCTGTGTTCTCTTGGACAGATTTGAGAAGATATTAAAGTGAGATCTGCTGTATATCTTAGGTAATATCCGAATAATACAATGATCTGAGTTCATGATAGGAGCACGTCGGCGTACTTCATATATTTCCTCATCATTAATGAACACCAGGTCAAGGGTTTTATCAAGTCGAGTAGGGAATTTAACAATATTGGCATGACCTAATGATACGAGGAAAGAACAATCACAGCAGTTAAAATCTCCTGTGACAACTGATAAAGAGTTTTCAAGATGTGTAACGGCAAATTCAGTGAATTCATCAGCAAAATCAGATAGATCAGATGCAGAACAGCCAGGAGTAACATAAATGTTAGAGATGAAGACGTATTTGAATTTGGATAAATGTTTCGGGCGGCATTTGACCGTTATACAATCAATAAAGTCATTAGAGTAAGAAAAACATACATTATTTGAAGTTGACCATTGAGAATGAATGAAAGTTGCAACACCTCCACCTCTTTTCTTTCTGGAGCATAGTCGATCTTGTCTAAACAATGTAAAACCATTTAGGGAAACCAGATTGTCATCATAGAGTTCATGGAGCCATGTTTCTTGTAATGCAACAATCGCCGTATTGTGATAAGTATCAGATGATAAGAGAGACTGGAGATGCATAATTTTGTTGGGAAGTGAACGGCAGTTTGAAGTGACAATAACAGGAATGGTTGTACGATATAAAGGTGTCTGTTTAAGTGCACGCTGCCAGCCAGCATGATGTTTTCTCTTAGATTTATTAGATGCATTATTAGTTGCATGAAAGTCATATGGTTTAAAACGTTTAATGAATGAATTACTGTATTTTATGCGATTTGTGATCATATTTTATTAAAATTAGGAATGAAAACATGACTTATTAGATGCAATATGTAGATGCACGAAAAAGGTAGCCCAGATGTCAAACAGGCCGCCGCCGTTGGATAACTGGACCTTACATTGTTATAGAGCCACTATTGAAAAACTGGGGTGCCAATTTCAAACCGATCTTGTTTTTAAGTACTGTATTGGGTAAGTCTAGGCATTAGTCACTCAAAAGCAGGACCCAAGTAAACGAATCTAATGACCTGGATCAACCAGTCAGACGAACCTGTAATCAATAAGCGAAATTATAGATACTATCAAGAGGTAGTATTTGAGAAGTGTAGGGATAATAGGCTTATAGGAAGCTTTTAGTTGTGGAGGAGTAATTGCTTTATAGAGTTATTCAACCACTGTTGATGGATATGCGTACAGATGTCCAACGTGTCGTTACAGAAAATCTTTCCAATTAGACATGTCGTTCCTATTTTAGACTTATGGATGCCTTATCTGTATCTGATAACAAGAAAACTCTCTCTCTCTCTCTCTCTGTATATATATATATAATTTTTATTATAAATTATTTGAGTTAGTCCCAGCGTGTTTAAGAAAATCAAAACATAATTTTTCTGAACGTTTCGCTGTGTAAGCCAAAGCGCTCAAATTATTTCAGGAAGTTCGTAATACTTAGCGTCTGGAAACTCATAATTATTTTTGTTTAGTTTCCTTACTACTATTATTGGCTATAAGTAGCTCAAAATGCTGAACAAAATAAATTAGGAAGTCCATTTACATCAACTGAAGTTAAATAGAAGCAAAAAGAACACATTGAGCAGTAAAACAATGACGTTACCATATTTCGTTGGTTTTTCTTAGTGGCATACAACCACAAGTTCTTTAATATCGATATTACACGGGATTCAAGTACTCTAATCAGTGATTCGTTTCTTAATTTTGACTGCAGCTTGATGCCACACCGTATTTTTGGTACATGTATGAGATTTTCAGCATGTGATATCGGTAGCCCAAATACTAGCTTGCTAGGCTACTAGCTTACTAGTTTTCTCGCCGGTCCCAAGCCCGGGTAAAGAGGGAGGGTTGGGGCGTGGTGCTAGCAACTCCACCCCTGTAAAACAACCAAATCGCTACAGAAACTTCAACGAATAAATATATTAAAAATTCTAAAAACATAAGCAATAGCCTTACTTTTCGCTGGAATCGGGGAAGTGAAATGACGCAGGCTGGTGAAAGCCTTCGGGAAGCCAGTCAGCCGATGTGCCTTCTTTCGATGAAAGCAAAAGTAAGGATGGGTACCTGGAATGTTCGCACAATGTACGAAACTGGAAAGGCTGCCCAGATAGCCGCTGAAATGAGAAGGTACAGAATAGAAGTGTTGGGAATCTGCGAGAGCAGATGGAACGGAACTGGAAGGTGCCAACTACCTACTGGAGAGACAGTAATCTATTCCGGCCACCTAGAGGACAACCATGAGCACACCGAGGGAGTGGCCATCATGATGTCACCAACAGCAACCAAAGCTCTCATGCAGTGGGAACCAATCTCCTCCAGGATAATGACAGCCAGGTTCAACTCAAAAGGAAGGAAAGTTACAGTCATTCAATGTTATGCGCCTACAAACGTCTCAGAACAAGAGAAGAAGGAGGCGTTCTACAGACAACTACAAGCAATAATGGACAACGTCCCAAATGGCGATATCAAAATCCTGATGGGCGACATGAATGCGAAGCTGGGAGGAGACAACACAGGAAGAGAACTCACCATGGGTCGTGAGGCCCTCGGTGAAATGAACGACAATGGTGAACTCTTCTCAGACTTCTGCGCCTTCAATGATTTGGTGATTGGCGGTAGTGTGTTCAAACACAAGGATATACACAAGACGACATGGATTTCACCAGATGGAAACACCAAGAATCAAATAGACTTCATCTCAATTTCAAGAAAGTGGAGACGGAGCCTACTGGACACAAGGTCAAGGAGAGGAGCAGATGTGGGTTCAGACCACTATCTAGTAGAAGGGACTTTCAAGGTGAAACTAAAAGCCTCGAGGATAGCTGGGGATAGGCCACAATGCAAGTTCAACACTCAATTACTGAAGGACACAACCACAAAAGACACCTTCACTGCAACTGTCAGAGCAAAGCAGGAAACACTACGCGACAGCACTGAAGAATCATGCGTGGAAGAACATTGGAAGTCTCTGAAGGCGATTCTCAACGAAACGTGTTCAACGGTTCTAGGAAGAAAGAAGAGACAAGACAAGGAATGGCTCTCAACGGACACTTGGAAATTAATAGAAGAGAGGAGAATGGTGAAAGAGAAAATGATTCAATGCAAGGACGGACAGGAGAAGGAGACGATGAGCTCAACTTACAAAGCATTGGACAAAGAAGTGAAGAAAAGTGCTAGGAAGGACAAAAGACGATTCTACGACAATCTAGCTACTGAAGCTGAAAAGGCAGCAGGCAAAAGGGACCTGAGGACACTATATCAGATAACCAAATCTCTATCCGGGAAGAGACCAACACAAGCGAAACCTATAAAAGACAGCCAAGGGAAGCCCATTACCAAGGAAGAAAAACAGATTAAACAATGGGCGGATCACTTCAAAGGACTCTTGAACCGACCATCACCTGCAACCCGTCCAGAAATACCAACAACAGCGCACACCCAACTGCAAGTTGACACCAATCCTCCAACGAGAGCTGAAGTCTTGAACGCAATCAAACTTCTGAAAGCTGGAAAAACAGCCGGACCAGATGGAATACCCCCTGAAGCACTGAAAGCAGACCCAGAGACGACAGCAGACATGCTGACTCCATTATTGCAAAAGGTCTGGAAGGAGGGAAAGGTGCCTACTGACTGGAGGAAAGGTTACCTCGTGAAACTACCAAAGAAGGGCGACTTAGGACTCTGCAAGAACTGGCGAGGAATCATGCTCCTATCGACGCCAAGTAAAATCCTGAGTCGCATCATCCTGGAGAGATTAAAGGACGCACTGGAGACAGAACTCCGACCAGAACAAGCTGGATTCAAGAAAGGCAAATCATGTACTGACCAAATTGCAACTCTACGCATCATCATCGAACAAAGCATGGAATGGCAATCAAACCTCTACCTCAACTTTATAGACTTTGAGAAGGCCTTCGACAGCGTTGACCGTGAAGTAATTTGGAAATTACTCGAGTACTATGGCGTACCCCAAATATTCATCAACCTTATTCAACAGCTGTACGACAACGGCACATGTCAAGTGATCCACAACGGAAGACTCAGCGAGGCGTTTGGAGTAAACACAGGAGTCAGACAAGGGTGCTTACTATCACCAATGATATTCCTAATTGTGGTGGACTGGATTATGCGTCAGACTGTGGGAAACGAGAAGACAGGAATATCCTGGACCGACGTGAAGAACCTAGAAGACCTGGATTTCGCGGTGGATGATTTATGTTTGATGTCACACACAATCGAAGACTTACAAGCGAAAACCGACAAACTGGTCGAAGAAGCAGCCGGTGAAGACAGGACTCCAAGTGAACATAGACAAGACGGAGGTTATGAAAATAACCAACCAACAACAGCAACAACATCCAACGTCAATCACCATCAACGGGAGGGATTTGAAAGAGGTTACTTCATTCACTTATCTAGGGAGCATTGTCTCAACTACAGGCGGGACGGACGAGGATGTCAAATCGAGAATCGGGAAGGCGAGAAACACATTCATCAGCCTGAAATCAATCTGGAAATCTTCGTCACTCAGCATCAACAACAAAATTAGGATTTTCAATACAAACGTCAAGTCAGTTCTTCTATACGGATCAGAAACTTGGACGGTCACAAAGAATATTTCCAAAAGGCTGTAGACCTTTATTAACAACTGTCTTCGCTCAATACTGAAGATCAGATGGCCGGAAAGAATCACCAACAAGGAATTATGGGAACAAACAAAGCAAGAACCACTCGCCCAAGAAATATGCAGGAGAAAGTGGAGATGGATTGGACACTCGCTGAGAAGGCCTCTGGGTTACATCGCGCGCCAGGCCCTCGAGTGGAAGCCGAAAGGGAAGCGGCGTGTGGGACGTCCAAGGGTGACATGGAGGAGATCGTGTGAAGAGGAGTTGAAAGAATATGGATCAACATGGATGCAGGCGAAAAGTATAGCAGAAGACAGAAGAAAATGGAGACGTGCAGTTGAAGCCCTATGTTCCACTAGGAACCCAAGGGAGCAATAATAATAATATATTTTGCAGGTTGACTATAGATATCTGGTGTGCATCGGTAGGGAATCAAACCCTGGACCATGTGCATGGTCGGCGAGAGTCCTAACCAGTGTGCCACCGACGCACATGTGATTGAATAGCACACTTATTATTATTATTATTTATTGTATCCTTTAGTTCCTAGAGGAACATAGGGCTTCAGCTGCGCACCTCCATTGCCTTCTGTTTTCTGACAACTTTTTCACCCCGCTCCAGGTCTATCCACATGCTTTCATCTTCTCCTCACATGACCTCCTCCAAGTCACCCTTGGACGACCAACTCGCTGCCTCCCTTTCGGGTTCCACTTGAGGGCTTGTCTAGTGATGTCACTTGACGGTTTCCTCAGCGTATGGCCAATCCATCTCCATTTCTTCCTGCCTATTTGTTTCACAATCGGTTCCTGCTGGGTTGGTTCGCTCATCGCCAGAGATCCCTGTTGCTGATCTTTTCTGACCGTCCATCTGATCTTGAGTATTGAGCGAAGACAACTGTTAATGAAGGTCTGAAGTTTGTTTGAGATGCTCTTTATGACGCGCCAAGTCTCTGATCCGTATAGTAGTACTGACTGACTTTACATTCGAGTTGAAGATCCGGATCTCATTTTTGATGATGAGTACTGCTGACCTCCACACAGATTTTAGAGTAATGAAAGCTTGTCTTGCTTTTCCGATTCTGGCTTTGATATCCTTGTCAGTTCCGCCTATAGTTGAGACGATGCTTCCCAGGTAGGTGAAGGAGGCTGTTTCTTTCAGGTTCCTCCCATTTATGCTGGCTGATTGTTGTCTGTTGTTGTTGCTGTTGATGTTGACTAGGAATCTTCATAAGCTTTGTTTTCTCCATGTTCACTTGAAGTCCTATATTTGATGCTTGTTCCGTCAGCTTGTTGCTTTTCACTTGCATATCTTCCAGTTTATGGGAAATCCGACATATATCATCGGAGAAGTCCAGATCCTCCAAGTCTTTTGTGTGAGTCCATTTTATGCTCATTCCCTCGTTGGTTGCCGTTGTCTGTCGCGTTATCGAATCTACTGCAATCAGGAAGATCATTGGTGATAATAGGTAGCATTGCCTCACTCCCGTCCTCACTTCGAAGGCTTCCGTAAGTTTCCCGTTGTGGATTACTTGGCATGCAGCATTGTCGTATAACTGTTGGATGAGATGTATAATTGTCGATGGGACCCCGTAGTAGCGAAGTAGTTGCCAAATGACCTCTCGATCGACGCTGTCGAAGGCCTTCTCGAAGTCTATGAAGTTGAGATAGAGAGGTGACCGCCATTCCAAGCTTTGTTCAATGATGATCCGTAGAGTGGCGATTTGATCAATACATGATTTGTTTCTCCTGAATCCGGCCTGTTCCGGTCGAAGTTTTTGATCCAGGGCTTGTTTGATTCTCTCCAGGATGATGCGACTTAGTATTTTGCTTGGAATGGACAGAAGCATAATTCCACGCCAGATTTTACATTGACTTAAGTCTCTTTTCTTTGGTAGTTTGAATAAGTATCCTTCCTTCCAATCCTCGGGTACTTTGCCCTCTTTCCACACCTTCTCCAGCAGTGGCGTCATCAAGTCCGCTGTTGTCTCTGGGTCTATTTTCAAAGCTTCTGCTGGGATTCCATCTGGTCCTGGTGCTTTCCCAGCTTTTAGCATCTTCATGGCATTCAGGACTTCTGATTTCGTCGGGGGGTCAATGTTCACTGGTAGTTCTGCTTCCGTTGTTGGTATTGTTGGGCGTGTTGTAGGTGGCGGACGATTTAGAAGTCTTTTGAAGTGTTCAGCCCAGTGCTTTCTCTGTTCCACCTCTTTGGTGATTGACTTTCCATTGTCGTCCTTTATTGGCTTAATCTGTGTCGAACTTTTGCCCGATAGGTGCCTAGTTGTTTGATAGAGTGTGGCGTGGTCTCCTTTTCCTGCGGCTTGTTCTGCTTCGTTTGCCATGGTTTCATAATATTTTATTTTGTCTTCCCTGGCAATCTTCTTCACTCTTTTGTTCAGTGTATTGTAGCTTGCATTCAGCTCCTGTTTTTGTTGCTCGTCAGTGCACTGGATAATCTTTTGTTTCACTGTCCTTCTCTCTTCTATTAGTTTCCAAGTGTCTGTAGTGAGCCACTGTTTGTCCTGTCTCTTTTTTCTGCCTAGAATGTCCATGCAGGTTTGACTCCACACCGTTTTCAAGTTGTTCCAGTGCTTTTCGACGCTGACCTTTTCTCTGGTGTTGATTTGTGTCTCGGCTTTGTCCTTTATGCTTGCAATGAAGATGTCCTTTGTAGCCTGGTCCTTCAGGTTTTGAGTGTTGAACTTGGCTTGTGGTCTATCTGCAGCTCCTGTTTCCCTGAAAGCTTTTAATTTGATTTGGATTGTCCCCTGTACGAGATAGTGGTCTGAGCCAACGTCTGCTCCTCTTCTTGTTTTTGTATCCAGTAGGCTGCGCCTCTACTTCCTTGAGATTGAGATGAAGTCGATTTGGTTTTTGGTTTGCCCGTCTGTTGCTGTTAAGCATAAATAAAAGTAACTAGAAAATGTCTTATAATTATCACCTAATGTTCCAAATTGAACAAAATATCAAAATTAACAACACTTCTACGTAAATGTTAGATAATATAGTTGACCAGACGTCAAAAAAACAGTCTGGTCAAGTATATTCACCATCGTAAGGCAGGATTAATCACAGTTTCCTTCTGAGTGAATAAATTTTATTTTAACTGTTTAACAGTGATCAATTTAGTAATATACAGCAACCTGTAAAAATACCTGATTTCTAATTATCTTAAAGAGTATTAACACATCGATTTTATGACCACGGTGACCTGCTTAAATCATTGGATGACCTAGATTTCTTATTCATCAAAATGAATCCTGTTTACTTCGTTTCATATTATTTTATTGATCTAATTACCACAGTGAGTCACAATTCGTACTTGTGCACTATTTCAATAGAGTTTCTACCTTCAGCTACACGAATTTTTCAAAAGAAATGAAGGAAAAACATTGTGAATTAGTACTGGAAAAAGCTTCTGGTGAGACAATATTGAAAGCAGAAAAAGACTACTCACTATCTGTAAACAAGAAGCCTCCATAAATACGACTGCAATCCAAGGAAGATATATATATATATATCTAGCGAAATAATTACGAAGCAATTAAGAAAATCAGTTCAAAGGACTCCTAATGCCGGCGAACTACAGGTCTTTTTCTCCACACCACCCATGGTGATTCCTCTATTGAAAGATGAAGTACCTAGACTAGCCACTTCCAATTGTATCTACCAATCAATTGAAATGCGCTTGTGGTGGAGCGAGTTATATTGGTCATTGCGTATGGAACTTGATTTTTCGTGCTTGCTCGCGAACATCTCCCAGTTTGTCTAATTAAAAGGTGTGGTGAAAACCATAAACAGTTAGATATTAGAACACCTGGTCGAAACCGGCCACAGAGCTAGCCAGAATCGAAGAATCCTTCCCTATCATCTACCACGTATCAAATAAATTGACGAAAACATCGAGGTACCGCATACTCCAAACAGGAGAGGGTATCGTGATTCGCGTGAAGCAACCAGTGCTTTGTGTGCAGAAGAAGCAAGTCCAATCAGCCACTACTACTACTACCTTGGGTAGCCTTTAGTGAAGACTATAAATTCATGAATTTATATTATTGTTATCTTTCCTATTTTTTCTGGTATTCAGTGTGTAGTGTTATATTGATGCTACTGAACTGTAATCTATTAATATTATTACTGATTCGATGTTATTTAAACAACATTAACATTGGTAATAAAACTAATTCATTGACTATTATGTATAAATAACTGTAGAACCTGATGAAGAGCTGGTTATCGAAAGGAGTATTCCTTGTTCAGTAACCATTCTTTTGAAAAAAATTTTAATTGGGCACTTTTTACTCAGTTATTATCGATACATTATATTGTTTGAAGATTCTACGTAGGGATTAAATATCTTACATTGAAAGTCACTAAAATTTTTGTATAATATATGAATGCATTTTTTAGAATAAGGCTATTATTCTAGACAACCAACAAGACTACTAAAGACGTTCTCCATTTTTTCAGAAATAAGGATCTTGGAATATTCTCTGATATGCGATGACAAATCCAATGCATATACCCTTGGATGGAAATGTCAATTATATAACCCTTGTGTAAGTATGTTGTTAGTTTAACATCTCTGTCGAGTTTTGAATATTCCTTCGTAATTATTATTGGCATAGACGCTAACATGCTCAACAAAAATATTTACTTCTTTCCATTATACTACTTAATCACGTGATTTAAGTAACCTTCACCTTTATAATGAATAAGTAAAGTATCTGAATAATATTTAACACTGATACTAAATTGTTCATTGTTGTATTTCGTCGACGAAAACCAAAAAAATACAATGACACTATATTTATCCTCATGATGAATGTGTTCTACTTGCTTTGTTCAACCTAATGTATGTATCTCTCTTAGATTCATTTCCTAGCCAATGTACTCACTCGTATGATATTAAATGGTTGGAGGCAATCGGCCGCATGAAGCCTTGCTTGACCTAGGTTTCCTGCTAGTTGGCACTCATCAGCAAGGCGTTTCTGCAACCATGAAGCAACTCATATCCCTTCTGACTGATAGAATTCAGTCTGCACCAAAGAAATGACTAGACGCATCACACTAGTTACTAGCGTTCAATCAAAATACTCACTCGTATACCTCACCTAGCTCACTAACTGCTAGTTAATCTGAAGAAGAGGATGAAGGGATCGATCAGATGGAAGACTAGCAATTCCACATCATCATCAATGCTGCTAAAACTTCACAACTCAAGCTTGAAGCCCCATATATATATCTCGCCTTCAGAAAACAAAGGAATTGAAAAAATAATGTCACTATATACAAATACAAATTCGTTTATGAATGACAAAGTATTTTATACTTGTATTTGATTGTTTGATCACATGAGATGTGATTTTTTTTTGTTATAACGGTGTAATTCCCCAAAAAAGAATTTTGTTTTCCATTTTGTATTTTGTTGTGGATAAAAGGGAGAGGGAGAGAGAGAGAACATATTTGTCTTTATTTGTTGTTGTAAATGTTTTTTTCCCTCAGATGACATTTTTCACAGATTCATATATTAAATATCATTTTGATAATAAGGGGATCCAATTAAAAATGATAAATGATGCTTTAGTTAGGCGAGAAAATCAATAAGGCATTAACAATCACATATCTCATATATATATATAATTATTATTACTCTTCTGTTATTGTTGTTGCCCAAGTGGTTATGAAACGACGGTTTACTAAATGTTAGGACGAGCTAATTATCTTTATTAGCCGTGAAGTTGTGTGATTGGTGCATGCGCCTACATAATAATAATAATAACTCGGCTGGACAATTTTTGATCGATTTATTTTAAAGGAGCTTCAAGGTCATGCAATCAATCAGATATTGTTTATTAGTTGATTGTTTAACTTATGGTTTGGAAGATGTGAAGATTTATTCAAAGTAGAACTGGCCGAACTAGATAATATTGCAGCTGTGAGATATATGTTTTTTGGTAACCAACTCACCGAAAATTCTCCTATAATTGAGTATTTTATCTAATCATTTTTACTTTTCAGCGGAGTGTTTTAATCAAATATCCATCAGTTTTGAGCAAGTCTAATTGGTGTTACAATAGGGATAGATGAGGTATGAAGACTTCCAAGTGAAATTGATCTAAGTAAATTATCTTTGCAGTCATTTAATTACTTCTATACTGAGATTATTGATTATTTCATTTACTCAGCTACAAAATTACAGAGAAAATCACTAGTCGATGTATGATTCACACAGTTTGGTTTCATTGACTGAATGGTTAGCAGACTAATCACATCATTTGAAGATATTGGGTTCCATCCTTTTAATGAGATCGTGTAGGTGGTCACTGTTATACAGTCTTTAACTGAAAAGATTCTCCAACTGATTCGTTATTCTTTCTTCATCGATTATATCAGTCAGTAGACTGTTCTATGAATTTCATTGAACGCGGCTAGTGTATTACAGTATATATAACATCTCTGATATTAGCTTATTTATTTAAAATTTAAACGATGTTTATGAAATGAAAGTGATGTTTAGTCAGTTTTTGTTAGGACTAGCTAGTCATTGGCATACTAAGATCATTGATTCTGTCATTCAATCAGTCAAAGAACTAGTACACAGCAATTTTTCAGTTGATGTATTATTTGCACACTCTTGGTATTTCAGTGAATCCATGAAAAGTGATGTTAAACACTAAGATGGATAATCTGAATTTCAGTAATTCATTAAACTGTAGTGAAGGCAGTATTTCTGTAAAACCAGGAGTTATGTTCAGTTCAAGTGCTGGAGATTTCCATGCCAGTTTCTTTTGTCTTAGAGGAGAAGGAAGAGTTCTCTCTGGTTCCCACTAAGGGCAAGGCTGCTAATAATGCTTCTGGAAATTACCTGAAATTAGTTGGTGAAATCTCTTGAGATGTTTGATTCATTTCAAGGAAATTTGAAGATTTATGTTATCTCACTTTTGCGTCAGTGGCACAGCGGTAGAATGCTCACCGACCATACATGTGGTTCGGAGTTCGATCTCTGGCCGACGCACTCCTTTACCTCCCTAAGGCAGCAATAAGACTGATATAGAGGGAAGGTTGAGCATGAGGCTAGCAAGCCCGTTCCGTAAAAATAAATGTCACTGCTACCGAAACTTTAAGCCTGTAGCTTGAAGCCCTATGTTCCACTGGGAACTTAAAGGAATAAATAATGATAGTAATAATCTCATCTTACCAATCGTTATGATGTTGGTCTATTTGGCACTGATTCGAGATTGATAAATCACCCCTTTGGGAAACACTTTTTGGTGACATTGATTTTGTTGAAATAATGCAAGTTCTTCATAAAATATTTCGGTAACATGCATCAGTAATCAATATCCGCTGCGAATGCTTAGCTCTGACCAAAGAACTATGTAATGACTTCCTTACTTTTGCTGGTTAAGTCAGCTGTACACCCCGCAAGGATCTCATAATATTTCCAGTGGTCCCTTAATTGAAAACCAAATATTTAGGCGAGGTGTTAGGATGGACCAGCTGCATGCGCTGACATAGCAACCTGTTTGGACAGTTTTTGACTGATTTATTTTTGAGGACCTTCAAGGTCACGTAATCAACCAGATGTTGGTTATACACTCATGATTTGAATCTCCGTGGATGTGAAAACGATATTTTATACTCAATATTTTGTATAATAGAGTGACTGTTACTGTCACGGTTGTCATAGTATAATCAGACTTTTGAGTGTACTTCAGTGTGGGGAAATATTTTCAAGTGACTAGTTGGCCATAGTGTTGCGTTTGAAGACGCATTGTAGTCAAAGTAAGCAATAACCAACAAATCATAAACACTCCTTTACAACACTAACCACGCTTCATCCTAGACAAGTTTATTTTAAATATCACATAGTGAGTGATACAGTATTAACAACTGGATAACATTTCAAGTGCAGTTTATTGCTATTGGTCATCAGATCACTGTATTCATAAGACTTTACAACTTTGATAGAGAAAGAAAGATCAGATTTGCAGTATCAAAAATGATGCATCATCATTCTATTTCACAGGTTCTCATCAACTGCAAACAACCTGAAATTACAGTGGTTATAAATAATAACATTTCACATTTCAATATTTGAGAGGTAATAAAGAAAACATTATGAGATGAACGCATTCGGAATGTAAGTATTACAATTTTTATTTTAAGTTACCATCAATTTATATACTATCAAACTATGAAAAAAACGGAGGTGAGATAAGAGAGAAAACGAAAAAAATCTAATAAACAATGTTAGCTTGTATGTCAACATGGCAACTCAAAAACGTTAAAGTTTATCAAATTGAAAACTTGCTTAGTGAGCTGAGCTCACCAGTGTGCATGACTAATCAGTGTGTAATGAAAGTAATACGGTTACGAAGGGAGTGAGAGATTGACTACACTGCCTCTTTCTATGTGCATAAGTTTGGTTTGAGACATTTGATTGCAATTGCTTCAGCATATCGTAGTAGATTCGCTGTCCTTTTTACGCCTAATATTTCAAAGGATTTGGAAATCTCGACAAAATGATCTGTATCTACAAGGTGTCTGGTGATTTTACTTTGTAAATATCTGCTTCCTTTTAAGCATAAGTTTCTTGGAATATGCTCTGAAAACTGGATAGAAGCCCTTCTTTCTGTCCTTCCAATGTACTTGCTGCTATAAGTGCACATAAATTTATGAATGCAGTTGGAGGTAACATCAGTAGGGTATTTATTCAGTTTCGATTGGTTTATAGTGCATGCAGTGCTGCATGGTGTCACTAGCTTAGATGCAGGGAAGCATTTCTTTATTGCTCCCTTCATCCTCTTTTCAATCTTTTGTGATACTGCTTCTCTTTTGTATGGGAGACAAATGAACACTTTCTTCTTTTCAACTGCTGGATACTTCGCTTTCTCATCTCTTTCTTTGCTGTATTTTAAAATAAATCCCTTTGAATACCATTTTTCTTTAAGACATTTTTTAATAAAGCTTAATTCGTCTTCTACCTTGTTGGGTGAACATAACTTCCTGACCCTGTCGTACAGTGTCCTTACTAATCTCCACTTACAGCTTATTGGGTAGAAGCTGTTGCAGTGAAGACATTGTCCGGTCCAAGTTTCTTTTCTGTATAGGAACTTTTCAACCATTTCATAGTTTCTTCCTTTTACATTTAGGTCGAGGAAATTGAACTCGTCTCTGTGTTCAAATTCCATGGTCAATTTAGTGTTTGGGTGGATCTCATTAATGCGATCAAATAATAAGGATGCCTGACTCATGTCATTACAAACAACAAACGTATCATTGACACATCGACGATAGTATGTTGTTTCATTGATAGCGTCACATAGTCGCTTCTGTTCGAGATAACTCATGAAGACGTCAGCTAGAATAGGTCTTAGAGGTGAACCCATGGCGACCCCGTAAATTTGTCAGTAGAATTTATTTTTTTTATTTATTTTTGATTACAGCTTGATTCCACACCGTATTTTTGGTACAAGTTTGGAATTTTCAGCGTGGATATCAGTAGCCCAAAATTCGCAGGCCGACCATAGATATCAGGTATGCGTCGGCGTGGGCTCGAACCCCGGCCCATGTGCATGGTCGGCGAGAGTCCTAACCACTATGCTACCGATTGGATATCTTTGTGCGAAGAATTAGTGGCGCTTCATCTCTGTTTCCGCAAATGGCAATAGATTTGTTTGTTTACAGATGATGTCTATTGTTTTCATAACTAGTACGTTTGTAAGTAAGGCAGTCACGTCGTATTACACCATTAGTTCATTTGATATATCAACATGGTTGACTTCGTTTATTAAATTGGAAGGTGTCATCAAAGCTATGAACTGCAAATTTCTGTTGAACTGGCTTCAATGAATCAGCAAGCCATCTGGCTAGTTTGTGGCATAGTGAGTTTATCACTGATAATGTGGGTCATGAGGACACATTGACCTTATGGGTTTTCGGCAGACCGTACATAAATGGGAGGCGTCCATCTTTTGACCTGAGTTCGTTGTAAGTCTTGTTGTCAATCAGTTTCTTGATGAGGAGTTCTTTGAGGCAATTATTTATTTTACTTTCAGACGACGTTGTTGCATTCTTCTTAGTTTTATCCACCTGCAATTTTTTGAGATAGTTAAGAATTGTCAACATTTCATGTACATAATCAGTTTTATTCATTATAACAACTCCAGAGCCCATATCGGGTCTAAACATGACGGCGGCATCATTTTCACATAGTCTCCATTCAAACATTGAAGTAGTTTGCAGCAGATGAGAACCTGTGAAATAAAATGATACCATTTTTTACTGCAAATCTAGTCTTTTCTTCTCTATCTAAATTTATCAAGGGAACCGAATGTATGAAGCTTTACAACTTGTTTCATATGGTCTTACCCCTTCTTGTTGAAGTCTTCTATATATATCCGGGTGAGGTGTTGATTCGATGGGCAAATATTCGGTGAATAACCTCTCTCTGTCTCCTTCCTTACTAAGCCACATAACCCTTCAATACTTTTATCCTTTCTCACCCTACTGGGTGAATACAAATGAATAAATGCAATGCAGTCACCAAGCTTTCCTCCAGATTACTTAATTTATCAATATCAATCATTCTAGCCCTAACTAAATTCCTATATTCTCATAGTCTAAATGACTCCGATTTATCTATTTGAGTTGCTTGGTTTAAATTATAATCTAATTCCAGCCTTAATAAGAATCCCACTGTGAACATATCCTTTAGAATTTGAGTTCTATCAATCTTGATACGTGGTGATATGATGAAGACATTTGAAATACTTATCTCCAAGGTACTTGTTATCTTACTTTCTACTATTCTCTTAACAGTATTACTATCGTCAATCTTCTCTCTTCTGTTGTTTTATCATGTCTCGCTCATTTTTTGTCTTCCATTCTTATTTGAATAAATTTAAAGCCACATGGGAAGAGTGAGGTTAACTTGTTTAAAGTACAATGCGTGGATGCTATTCACAGACGAATACTGTTATGTACCCTTAGTATTATTGTTATATGCATCTAATTCCGTGTTAATATGAAGACCTATATTAAGCATACGAATTGATTTTACCTTTTTATCTTGAGTAATACCTTCTAAGTCATACTCAATTAACACTTAATCTGCTGTTTTCTTTTCTGTCTTTTTAAATCTTTCTTTACATATATCACTTGATGTTATTATTATTATTACTGGAACACACTGCGTCGGTGGTACAGTGGCAAAATGCTCGCCAACCACTCAAGTGGTTTGGGTTTAAATCCCCGGCCACGGACGCACTCATTTAACTCGATAAGCCAGTTAGAAGACTGGTAAAGAGGGAAGGTCGGACAGAAGGCTGTCAACTCCCACCACTGCTACCGAAACTTCATGCCTGTAGGCTGAAGCCTGTGATCCACTGGGAACGTCAAGGAATAAAAAAACAACAACGAAAACCACAGTGAAATATGCGGCCGTATTGATGACTTAGCTGACCTGAGAAGTACACTACAAACTATGAGTATTTCATCAGATGATGATGGCGATGATGTAATAGGAGTTTACAGATAGAAAGGCCAGTTACTAGTCGCCCTGATAAAATCACTGAATCAATGGTGAAAATTAGGTCAATAGTGCTTTAGTGAGTTGAGTTTGGTGATATGCAAATGTAAGCAATAGAGCGTCAAAGGCAGGCTATGTGCACACATATACACTACTGTTAAAGTGGCATGTACTACTGATACGATATATCAGTAGCATATATAAAGAGATGTTCATCGGCATAAGAAAAAAATACACAGCAGGGAAATACATTTGATGTCAGACAAAGCAAATGATACAGCGTTGCGAAGATATATGGAAAACGTGAAGGGAACACAAGGAAGCTCGATATGAAGGCGAGAAGTAGCGCAACACGGAAGATCTGAGCAAATGGTACGTCGAAGATATAATTTGACCGTGTAGAGATACCAGATTGCAGATAAACATTCGTTTACCAAGTAACTCGTCTTCTACCGTTCCACTACTACTACTACTACTACTTCTGGTGTGCCGTAGAATTTTTAAGAGAGGCTAATTAAAATCGAGTGTATTTTCCATGAAGCTTTAAGTAAAATGTAAAATGTTGAGCCGGTGAACATAGGGAAGGGGTTTGGACAAAAGTTGAACTACGTAACGCTACTTTTATGTCATTTTATATTACATTTAAGGGGATTGGAATAAATATAATAATCCACAAGGTTATTTAGCCGACAAATACCATAGAGCGATGGAATCATAGATTGGTAGTAAGACGATCTGAGATATTCTTGGTGTTTGTCAGACTGTTATTGATATAATGGTTGGTGATTTCACTTCCCCTTCAATCATCACCACCCAGCAACCACCTGCCCTTCTCCTTATTCTAATCCAGTATGACATGAGGGACCTAGTTCAGAAGGTAGTATGATGGCGAGCTGACAGTAAAATGTTATTCATTCTGGACATTACGTGTAATAAATCTAGTGAGATGATGACTTGGTTAGTATTTGGGTCTCACAGCTCAATTGGTCGAGTGACGATCTGACGATTCGGTGACCACTAATTCGGGTCCTAGTGTGGCCCAATATTTCATTTCACTTTCAATCATGATCCATCACACAAACTACAAATTCTTAAATTGTTTGTGACACTACACCTAATATTGTGGTTGTATGCCCTTAATTCCGTGTTAATATGATGACCTATATTTCAAGCCTACCCGTTGATTTTACCTTTTGTTTTGAATAAAACCTGCTAAGTGATACTGGATTGGTATTATGTGATATTATTATCATGACTGGTAGTTTGGACTGTAGATTGAAGACAGTAAAGGTTTTCTAGTCAACTGTCTGTCTTTATAATTCCTTCATTGTGTCACGTGTCAGTGGTATACTGTTGTTGTTGTGGTGGTGGTGGTTGTCACCGCGATTAGTGATTAGAACACTAAGCTCACAAATCTGCTAGCTGGGAAGTTCATTAGCACAAGAGACTGGTTAACTATTAGGTTCTATAGACTTTCATATCAAATAGAACAAACAATCCTTTTATTGTTACAGCCCTGTCAGTGGTTATTGTCAAAAGTGTGCTCATAAAAGCATTTCTGTAGGACTATTTATTGAACAAACTGTTTCCCATTATATATATGTACATATAAATATCGGAGTATCGTAATAGACATAATTGATTTTCTCAGCTTGTATACACAAATGAGAATGTACATAGCTCTGATTTAACACTAAATTATTCTAAGTGATATTTCCTTCTTACCTTTTTCAAAATCTCTATCGAAGTGGGCTAACATTGATGAGAATCACTGATTCATTGATTATTAGCCTTATGAAAAAACAACAAGTTGAAATGCACTTTATATTATCGGATTATTTTAAAATTACATGGACATCATAGGGGGTTTATTAGATATTTTCAGGTAGTGGTTTCTGTAGGGATTCTGTTTGACTGCATGGAGGATTTCATCATGAGTTGACACCAGTTAGGGAACCACTGGAAAACCTGCAGGGAGTACTGGACAACTGTTTCGTCCTAGTGAATTAGCAGAAGTTAGAGTTCAAGGATCATTGGATCGGGTCCCTGTGGCTCAATGGTCTACAAGCTAGGTCGCCTTGTAACCACTAGGTCCTGGGTTCAAACCTCCTGTGGTGGGCGTGTACTGATGAAGAGTCGCAAACTAGGACGAAACAACTGGTTGTCCAGTACTCCAAGGTTTTCCAGGGGTTCTGAAACTGATGTCAGCTCATGATGAAATTCTCCATGCAATTTATTAGATAGTTTGAAATATGAATTTAAATAACAATAATAATAATAAGCATAATTTATTTGAGTGTTAATTACAGGGATTTGATTGGTTTCTATTTCGGTCACAAACTGATCTGAGTTTAGAAAAAACTCACTGAAATCAAGATAGTACTAAAAGATGAATGCTTCATCCTAGCCTGGAACTCTTCAGCATTACTCACCAGTGACCCCACCAAGAGTCGAACCCAGAGCCTTCATCTTAAGAGTTGAGCCACTTGACCATTTGGTCAATGGGAGGAAATGTAAAAAAGATCATAAATTCCAACTTCTACCAGTTTATGGTAAATAGAGTAACCGCCATCCTATGTCATCCGTGTGAATTTATCCTCACACCCAACTTGGTGGATTGCACTGGTCACGAATGCTGTCGTTCACTACTGGGCATCAGATTAGTTTTGAAGTATTTGTATTGTATGGATTTGATTGGCTTTAAGTTTGACCTTGGATTGATATCATTTAGAGAATCTCTTTGAACAAGCAAGTACTGGACGGCTGTTTTACCCTGGTTTTCAACTCTTCATCAGTACCCACGCATCACCCTTCTGAGGGTTGGTCGGGCGCAAAACCTTCAGGTTATCAGGTAAGCTCATTGGTGATGTAGCAACTCGGGTAGAATACGATCATTTATGAATTCTAATTTCTTTCGATTCAATCCTCACTATGTTCGTAGGTATGCAAAGATGGAGATTCTTGGAAGAGGACGAAACTGATGTCCAGTACTCCCTGTTTTTTAATGCTTCTCTAACTGATATCAATCCGTGATCAAACCTGGAATGAATTATTCAAACGAGATCGCTTTTAACTGAAAAAAATATAAGAAAAATCTAAAACAATACTGTTGGAAAAAATGATGGTAAGCAGAATGTCAGTGGAAGAAAGCTTTTATCCTTTGTAGAAGAAATCAACTCGAAAAACATTTCATGCTTCAACTTCCATGTTTTCAAATGCTCCGAAAAAGTAATTGAAGACGAATTAAGCATTGTATATGATACCTTGATTGAAAATAGCTATCCTGACAAATTTATCAAGAAACACATGACAAAGAAAGCAGAAAAGGACTACTCACTATCTGTAAACAAGAAGCCTTCATACATTCGACTACAATTCAACGGCGATGTATATACCTAGCGAAATAATTACGAAGAAGTTAAGGAAATCAGTTAAAAGAACTCTTAATGCTGGCAAACTACACGACATATGGTGACTCCTCGACTGGGAGATAAAGTGCCTATACTAGACCAGCCGCCTCTAATGGTATCTACTAACCAAGTGGACTGCACTTGTGGCGGAGCAAGTTATATTGGCCGTTGCTCTAGAAACTGGATTTTTAGTGCTTACTCGAGAACATCTCCCAGTGTGGTTAAGTGAAGGTAAATCGCCAACCTGCAATCAGAGTAATTTATTCGCCACTAACCTAGCTGAAATTTGATGTAACTAAGAATGCTTAAATACGATGTGTTTTTCCTTAATAAAAAGGTTCACCACCCAGTAAGACACTTATCTTCTTCGGTTACAGTACCAAATGGAATATAAGGCAGGAAGGAAGATACATATAGGAGTTCCTTGTCAATCATCAACTGTCCTAACAAAGTGGTCAGGAAATACTTGAAGAATTGTAGAAATAAAATTGAAAAATAATAGTGATGTCGGCAGTCATGAAAAATATACACAGAATGATGGTAACCCAAAGAAAAGAGAATCTTAAATAACTGTAGCACTTCATTATGAAGGCGAAAGGTCTGAAAACTTTCACAGAATTCTTAACAATGCAGGAAGAAAAGTGGCATTCAGAACCAACAAACTCACCTGGAAACAAAATATAACAGTCAGAAGATCCTATCGAATCAACCAAACAAAATAATTTGGGTTTATCTGATACCCTGAAGTGATTATGAGGTCAAACACATAGGTAGACGTAGTAGACTGAGGTCAGTTTGACCAACTGAGAACATAAACGCTAGCGAAATCTAAACTCGTTCGTAGATAGCACACAAGATATGAAATACAGAAAAAATGAGCTGAGCGATAGTATTACAAGTAGTTCCACGCAACCATATATATGTATATATTGTGATGGGACAACATGATAGTCTTAAAACCTAATGTGACATGGACGGTAGGAGAGATTCGTAACAGAAGCTTCATTTATCATAACAACTGAAAATACATACTGTGGGAATGATTCAACACCTATTTTGGAGATTAGGAAAAGTCTACTACCCTAACGACAAATACAGACGAGAGACAAAAACTATAAAAATCAAGTTTTAATATACTTAGAAACAGTTAATTGTGCTCAAAATGTCATCCAGTAAATAATACTACTTCACTCTGTGTGTGTATGCATATATCCAATAAAAATAAAATGAATGTGGAATACACGTCAAATTTCCCTAATTTATGTTAGGCGGACTATTCATTTGCATAAACAATTGTCAATATTATTGATTTTTTGATACTGATCTTATAGCGGTTACTTTCATCAAATAATTTATAATATTTCACTTCTTCCAGACAACTTCAGTATATATTTATGTATTTATTTATTATTTCAGAAAAATCTCACAAATACAAATAGAAATGAAGTTGTTTTCACCCGTATTAAGAAAATGATCCTATAGTGGGAAATTATTTCAAAGGCCTAAAAAGGGATGAGCGTAATTTAGTGCGCTCACGCGCGAAACAGAGAAGGAACAATGAAATGTATGTGGAAAAAGAGAAACATGTTGGTAAAGAACAAAAAATCGCAATATCTGAACAATTGAAATATTTTTTCCTAAGCTGGTACAGCGGCAGAATTCTCACCGACCACGCCTCATGTTTTCCGGGGTTCGATGCTGGGCCGACGCACTACTTCACCTCGCTAAGCCAGTGGTGAGACTGGTAAAGAGGGAAGTTTAGGCATGAGGCTAGCAGCTCCATCCCGTGAAATCAAGCACCACTGCTGCTGAAACTTCAAAGCTCTAGCTTGAAGGCATTCTGTGTTTCACCGGGAACGTAAAGCAGTGATAGAATATATGTACAAACTGGATGATCCCTTTTTCAGGCTTACAGTAAGCTAATAAATTGGACAAGGCTAAGGAATATGTCAAGCGGGAATCGAACACTGGAACACACTTTTGATTAGCGAGCATTCTACTGCTGAATAACCAACGAACCTTTTATTTCAAGAAGAGACTGTTTCAATCTTCCAAAAATTTTGCTTATGCAATCTATTCCTTCCCAAGTGTTCGTATGCCATGGTTTACCTTGTTAAAAGTTTGGTCACGTGTTGATATCAGTTATATATATATATATATATATATATATATATATATATATATGCATATATGTATATTGGTGTAGGACAACGTGACAGTCTTAAAACCTAACGTAACATGGATGGAAGAAGAGATTTTTAACAGGAGCTTACAGTCAGCTATTAAATTTGGCTCTTCCATTACTACTCGTCACGTCTTTGCATTTTAAATGGTCTTAAAATTAAATTTTGTCCTTTAACACGGAATACTTGGTAAGTAAGTAAATTTATGTGTATAGCGCGTACATATAAACATATATAGTATACAGAACGTCAAGAGAAATCCTCTTTTTTGTGACTATATAATAAACAGTCAATTTTACACACACTTAGACTGATGATCATAGATAAGTAGTAGACGATAAGTAAAGTTGTATAAAAACAGAGATTGGACTTTGCTTTGACACATAAAAAGGATTAGTAAGTTGGGTGGGTTGGTGGTTCGGTTGATGGTTGGTTGTCATGATGTAAAGTATGTTAGAGTTGTCATTTAAATAAAGGCTTTCTATCTTCAGGCAAGCATAAACCAATGCCGAAAAAAAATAACAACATTAAATAAGGTTGAAACAAAGTGCATATGAAAAACCAATGACAGTGAATAGTAGTCAGAAATAACCTTGTAGGTATGATGCATATTTATGCATAGATGTGTGGATGAATTTAGCTTTTGGTAGACGTGGTTGGTTTTGTACTAATGCAGACCTTTTTCTTCCGACTGCATTTCGCTGTTTTCGTTGTTTTTGTTGTTATGGTGGTAGGGGTAGTCGATAACTTGAACACTGAACTAAACTGATCATTGGTAGATTTAAACTTAATTATTGACAAGAACAATGACACATACATAAATTTCAGGAGAATGGAGAGAAAAAAAACAGCCGTAATAAAAGAAATGGTCTATTTCATGATCTGGTGAAGTGATTGTTAATAGTGAAATACTTGGATTGTTTTGCGTTTTTTTTTCGGTGGGCGTCATCCAATCTTATGGTCAGGAGGTAGTTAGTGTAGGTAATAGTCGAGGAAAAGACAGTTTTCATGGAAATAAGTAGCTTTTGGGGATTTTTAAGGATAGAAATTGAGAATTGATTAGATTGAAAGATATTCAGCTATAGGCATTACACTATCAAGTTAAGCATTCTTATCCCTTATTTCAATTACATGAATGTTTTGACAGGATTTCTGTTGAATTCAAGTTGGATTTACTTTAAGTATTTTTCTGTAGTTTGGTTTGTAAGGGTTAGTTATGTTTTACGAGTTGATCACGGATTGATATTAGTTAGAGAACCATTGGAAACCAGGGAGTACTGGACAGCTGCTGTTTCATCCTTGTTTGGGAATCATCGGCAGTACTCACCCACTGGAATTCTAACCCAGAACCTTCCGGTTACAAGACGAGTTCGTATACCATTCAGCCACTGGGACCCAATTCAATGCCTCATGAATTCTTTTTTTTTTCCTTCACGTTTCCCAGTGGAACATAGGGCCTCAAGCTAGTGGCTTGAAGTTTCTGTAGCAGTGTTTATTTTTACAGGATGGGGTCGCTAGCCTCATGCCCAACGTCTCCTCTTTAGCAGCATTATTTCTGGCTTAACGAGGTAAAGGAGTTCATGGGCCGGGGATCAAACCCCGGACCATGTACATGGTCACCGAGCGTCCTAACCGCTATGCCACCGACGCACTCATGACTTCTAACTTCTACGAATTCGTGATTTAGCGCAACCCCATCCACTGTCGTTGGTGGAACATCCATCCACACACGTGACATCTAAATGGACCCCATTGGTAACGACTTCTCACTAGAAGTCCAGGAAACTCCATGCTGTATGATTTATATTGATCTGTTTATTCTCAGTATCAGCCACTAAATTTAGTGTTAGGAGAAATAATCGCCGATGACGCTGGCTGACAGTTGCGGTGTATCTCGTTAATTGGCAGAAGTTAGAATGGACAGGCCGGTCATTGGATTCTACCTTTTTGCATGAATGGTAAGCAGGCTTGCTTTGAAACCTGAAGGTGCTGGGTTCGATGCCTGATGGCAGGGTCATGGATGCCTATTACTAAAGAGTCTGGAACTTGTAGGAAACAACTGCCTTTCAGTACTCTCTGATAGTTTTCAGGGATTCTCTAACTGGAAAACCTGGGGGTACTGGACAGCCAGCTGTTTCGTCCTAATTTGGGACTCTTCATCAGTACTCACCCACCGCCAGGGTTCGAAACAAGGACCTTCTGGTTACAAGGCGAGCTCGTAGACCATTGAGCCACTGGGACCCAATCTAATAGTCCTTGAATTCTAACTTCTGCCGATTCACGACATAGTGTGACCATTTCTCAGTGTCTTCTTCGATGAGTTACTGCCTCATCTTCAACCTGCTGTACCCTACTAGTCCCATACTAGGGCGAAACAGCTGTCAAGTACTCCCAGGTTTTCCAGTGGTTCTCTAACTGATGTCAGCTAGCGATGAAACCGTCCATGCAATCAAACAAAGTCCCTACAAAACCAATACTAGAAGATTCTCTAACCGATTAAAAACTTTATATCTATGAAATTCCTGTAAATCGACACTTGAGAATTATAATTATTATTAGTTCTTTGTATTTGTTCCAGTGAGACAAATGGCTTCCGCAGCGAATCTCTACTGGAGTCTAATCTCTCTACCCTCATTTTTATTCTTATAATAAATACAATTGTTTAGTTGATGATATGATACTTCATTAAAACTAAATATTTGTAGAGTACATGTTACGAAAGGTTGGGGAGCGTGCAGGACAACTAGTGTAGAGTAGCTTTATAAATGGAATCACAGATTCTGCTCTTAAAATATGAGAGATTCTGAGCATTTCAGTTAAACGAGTTGAAATAACAGTGAATTAAAAACGTTTCAGTGTGTAACTACAGAGAACAGGTGTAAATGAGACACCTTTCACTGTTGACTAGTCTAGTGGGTAAGGTTATAACTTTTGAGATCGTCGATTCTGGATTCATATCTCATTATCAATAACATCATAATAAGAAGCGTTTAAGTCCAGGCGACAAGTGTGCTTGTTAACTGGATCCTTTAGCTAACTGTATATCACCTATGGAAATTTTATTATTATTTCCTTAATTCCTAGAGGAACATAGGGCTTCAGCCGCGCGTCTCCATTGCATTCGGTTCTCTGCCAACGTTTTCACCTGGCTCTAAGTCTGCCCATATGCTTTCATCTCCTCTTCACATCACCTCCTCCAAGTTACCCTTGCACTGAAAATCAACTCGCCGCTTCCCTTTCGAGTTCCACTCGAGCTATGTCTGGTTTAGTGATGTCACTTGATGGCTTCCTCACAGTATGGCCAATCCACCTCCATTTCTTCCTTCATATTTGTTGCACAGTCGGTTCCTGCTGGGTTGGTTCGCTCACTGCCACAGATCCGTGTTGTTGATCTTTTCTGGCCGGCCATCTGATCTTGATAAGAATTGAGCGAAGACAGCTGTTAATGAAGGTCTGTAATTTATTTAAGGTGCTACTTATGACGCGCCAAGTCTCTGATCCGTATAGTAGCGCTGTCTGACTTCACATTGAAATTGAAAATCCGAATCTTATTTTTCATGCTGAGTGCTGTTGACCTCCACACAGGCTTGAGAGTAATGAAAGCTTGCCTTACTTTCCCGATCCTCACAGCTTTGATATCCTTGTCAGTTTCGCCTGTAGTTGAAACGATGATTCCCAGGTTGTTAGGTAAAGGAGGTTGTTTCTTTCAGGTTCCTCCCATTTATTCTGATTGTTGTCTGTTGTTGTTGTTACCCAGGAATCTTCATCACCTCTGTTCTCTCTATGTTCACCTGAAGTCCCTCCTATCTTTGATGCTTTTATGGAACAGCATCAAAATATAACTACCATACATTTTTGAATCGATTTACAAGAAATATTTGTGTTCACCTTCCTTCTTAAGTGTGTTTTATGTTAACAAATAAATGCGTCTATTATTATTATCTTCTGAAATGTCATCAGATATTTGTCTTTCACAGAAAGATATCACATAGAATGGAAGCTTCACAATGAAAATACAAAGTATACCAGCATTTTAATATAACTAAAGGACTTCAAACACAAGTGGCAATCACTAATAAAGGGAAGAAAAAATTCTGAATATCAGATAGCTAGTCGGAGAAAATCAGCAACAAAGAACTGTGAGGGTGAACCAGTCAGGAAACTGTTGCTTAACAAACATGCTGAAGAAGGTGGAAATGGATAGGGCATGCTCTAAGGAGAACAGTGGATCACATCTAGCACTAGATCATCATCTGAGTGGGAAGGAACTGGAAACTGACCACTTGGACGTGGGTTTGAAGGTAACATGATGGAGGTCGTGTGTGTGTGGGTGTGTGGAGGGAGGGGATGAAAACTTATGCGAAGTCATACAGCCAACCGACGATAACTTCAGAGGATCAGACAAAATGGAGATATGGCGTTGAAGCTGTATGTTCCACACGGATCAAATCAATACATCAGTGTCATAAGGAGTAGAAGTGCAATACTGACAAAAAATAGAACAAATTATAAGTTAAATGTTTTGATAAATCAAAAGTATTGTAGGTTGACTGATTAAACTAACTTTTCCTAGATGCAGAGTATTACTGCTCATCTGTTTGACAAATTATCCCTGCAGATTGTCTGATAAACTTGTACGAATATGTGTATTTAGTGTGACCACCAGCCAATGTCATTGGCGAGTAGTTATATAAAAACAGAAGACAAGGGTCAGGCAACAGATCCTTTATTAAGGAAATCAACATATATTTATAGATTTTCATGTACATATTATAGATTTTTGTTCGCAGAAAAACACAGTCTTCTGATTGGTTGTTTCTCACAGAAAGTTAACCTTGCATCTCTTTGTGGCTGTTTCTTGAATGTCAGATCACCTATATGTTAACTGAATCCGCCTACACAAAGCCTTTGTTCTCATTTTTCTCACGACCAATATTGGCGACATAAACATTGACGTAAATTACTGTCCAACAATTTTGGCTAATAGCCAGCTTTCACCACACTCGTCCCCCCTTCAAAGACTTGCGATTGAAGTTGCTTCAGTCTTCTTGGTTCTAGAGGCTTTGCTCGTTTGTGTTGCTGTCTGGAATCTCTGCACTCGCTGATGTTTACCTGTTTCTCTTTGTCCACCATTGCTGCTGTGTCCGCATAACCCCATCTCAATGTGACTATATGTGGTCCTTCCCACTTTGGAAACTGTTTGCCTGACCCTGTCGCACATTCGTCAGTATTTCGCCTCACGCTTTCATATGCTGCTTTCTCCCGACCTCCCAGCAGCGTCCCAAGTAGCAGCCTCATCGCTAACAGATCTTGAACGCCACTCAGCTGTGCAGAAGCCTCGAAGTCCTCCTGAAGATCCATATGTATTCATCAAAAACTTCAGGGCATAGGCTTTCCATCTATCGGTAGGCAGTGACATCAAATGTAACAACAGAAGACAATGGCGAAGCAACATATCCTTTATTAAGGAAATCAACACATATTTATACATTATTATAGATAATTTTTAGCTGACAAACACAATTTTCTAATTGGTTGTTTCTCACAGAAAGTTAACCTTGCATCTCTTTGTGGCTGTTTCTTGAATGTCAGATCACCTATATGTTAACTGAATCCGCCTACACAAAGCCTTTGTTCTCATTTTTCTCACGACCAATATTGGCGACATAAACATTGACGTAAATTACTGTCCAACAATTTTGGCTAATAGCCAGCTTTCACCACACTCGTCCCCCCTTCAAAGACTTGCGATTGAAGTTGCTTCAGTCTTCTTGGTTCTAGAGGCTTTGCTCGTTTGTGTTGCTGTCTGGAATCTCTGCACTCGCTGATGTTTACCTGTTTCTCTTTGTCCACCATTGCTGCTGTGTCCGCATAACCCCATCTCAATGTGACTATATGTGGTCCTTCCCACTTTGGAAACTGTTTGCCTGACCCTGTCGCACATTCGTCAGTATTTCGCCTCACGCTTTCATATGCTGCTTTCTCCCGACCTCCCAGCAGCGTCCCAAGTAGCAGCCTCATCGCTAACAGATCTTGAACGCCACTCAGCTGTGCAGAAGCCTCGAAGTCCTCCTGAAGATCCATATGTATTCATCAAAAACTTCAGGGCATAGGCTTTCCATCTATCGGTAGGCAGTGACATCAAATGTAACAACAGAAGACAATGGCGAAGCAACATATCCTTTATTAAGGAAATCAACACATATTTATACATTATTATAGATAATTTTTAGCTGACAAACACAATTTTCTAATTGGTTGTTTCTCACAGAAAGTTAACCTTGCATCTCTTTGTGGCTGTTTCTTGAATGTCAGATCACCTATATGTTAACTGAATCCGCCTACACAAAGCCTTTGTTCTCATTTTTCTCACGACCAATATTGGCGACATAAACATTGACGTAAATTACTGTCCAACAATTTTGGCTAATAGCCAGCTTTCACCACACTCGTCCCCCCTTCAAAGACTTGCGATTGAAGTTGCTTCAGTCTTCTTGGTTCTAGAGGCTTTGCTCGTTTGTGTTGCTGTCTGGAATCTCTGCACTCGCTGATGTTTACCTGTTTCTCTTTGTCCACCATTGCTGCTGTGTCCGCATAACCCCATCTCAATGTGACTATATGTGGTCCTTCCCACTTTGGAAACTGTTTGCCTGACCCTGTCGCACATTCGTCAGTATTTCGCCTCACGCTTTCATATGCTGCTTTCTCCCGACCTCCCAGCAGCGTCCCAAGTAGCAGCCTCATCGCTAACAGATCTTGAACGCCACTCAGCTGTGCAGAAGCCTCGAAGTCCTGCCTGAAGATCCATATGTATTCATCAAAAACTTCAGGGCATAGGCTTTCCATCTATCGGTAGGCAGTGACATCAAATGTAACAACAGAAGACAATGGCGAAGCAACATATCCTTTATTAAGGAAATCAACACATATTTATACATTATTATAGATAATTTTTAGCTGACAAACACAATTTTCTAATTGGTTGTTTCTCACAGAAAGTTAACCTTGCATCTCTTTGTGGCTGTTTCTTGAATGTCAGATCACCTATATGTTAACTGAATCCGCCTACACAAAGCCTTTGTTCTCATTTTTCTCACGACCAATATTGGCGACATAAACATTGACGTAAATTACTGTCCAACAATTTTGGCTAATAGCCAGCTTTCACCACACTCGTCCCCCCTCAAAGACTTGCGATTGAAGTTGCTTCAGTCTTCTTGGTTCTAGAGGCTTTGCTCGTTTGTGTTGCTGTCTGGAATCTCTGCACTCGCTGATGTTTACCTGTTTCTCTTTGTCCACCATTGCTGCTGTGTCCGCATAACCCCATCTCAATGTGACTATATGTGGTCCTTCCCACTTTGGAAACTGTTTGCCTGACCCTGTCGCACATTCGTCAGTATTTCGCCTCACGCTTTCATATGCTGCTTTCTCCCGACCTCCCAGCAGCGTCCCAAGTAGCAGCCTCATCGCTAACAGATCTTGAACGCCACTCAGCTGTGCAGAAGCCTCGAAGTCCTGCCTGAAGATCCATATGTATTCATCAAAAACTTCAGGGCATAGGCTTTCCATCTATCGGTAGGCAGTGACATCAAATGTAACAACAGAAGACAATGGCGAAGCAACATATCCTTTATTAAGGAAATCAACACATATTTATACATTATTATAGATAATTTTTAGCTGACAAACACAATTTTCTAATTGGTTGTTTCTCACAGAAAGTTAACCTTGCATCTCTTTGTGGCTGTTTCTTGAATGTCAGATCACCTATATGTTAACTGAATCCGCCTACACAAAGCCTTTGTTCTCATTTTTCTCACGACCAATATTGGCGACATAAACATTGACGTAAATTACTGTCCAACAATTTTGGCTAATAGCCAGCTTTCACCACACTCGTCCCCCCTCAAAGACTTGCGATTGAAGTTGCTTCAGTCTTCTTGGTTCTAGAGGCTTTGCTCGTTTGTGTTGCTGTCTGGAATCTCTGCACTCGCTGATGTTTACCTGTTTCTCTTTGTCCACCATTGCTGCTGTGTCCGCATAACCCCATCTCAATGTGACTATATGTGGTCCTTCCCACTTTGGAAACTGTTTGCCTGACCCTGTCGCACATTCGTCAGTATTTCGCCTCACGCTTTCATATGCTGCTTTCTCCCGACCTCCCAGCAGCGTCCCAAGTAGCAGCCTCATCGCTAACAGATCTTGAACGCCACTCAGCTGTGCAGAAGCCTCGAAGTCCTGCCTGAAGATCCATATGTATTCATCAAAAACTTCAGGGCATAGGCTTTCCATCTATCGGTAGGCAGTGACATCAAATGTAACAACAGAAGACAATGGCGAAGCAACATATCCTTTATTAAGGAAATCAACACATATTTATACATTATTATAGATAATTTTTAGCTGACAAACACAATTTTCTAATTGGTTGTTTCTCACAGAAAGTTAACCTTGCATCTCTTTGTGGCTGTTTCTTGAGTGTCATATCATCTATCTGCTAATTGTACCCACCTACGCAAAGTCTGCTGTCAGTCTTTGTTCTTGTTTTCACTTGATTAATATTTGGGACATAAACATTGATGTAAATTACTGTCTACCGATTTGGCTAACAGCCAGCTCTCACTACAATTATTCTCACGCCAAATCTGGGAAGCCCCACTGATCACAGCTCCTCAATAGGACTCCAGGCAACTTTATCCTGTAACCAGTCACTAGATAACAAACTTTTTTCTTCTGAAGAAATCAAGCGTTTAAGATAAAGCATTAATCTTGATTAATTTTTCTGTAATTTGCTCATAATTTCATTCAATTGTTTTTTTGTTATTTTTTTTAATTCACCCAATAAATTAGAGCTTTTTTGAAAACAAATCTTTAAAAAAGATGGGCTTAATTTATTGTCCATGTAAAATTCCATTAACCAGAAAATTTTATTTTCCTACAGAGACTAAATTTTCCCTACTAATCAATGGTTTCATTAGAATTTATTATTTGCGCGTAAAATAAAGACAAAAAAAGGAGGGGCAGGGGTGGAAAAGCAGCAAACTTGTCTTCTAAAATGTTTATCGACTTCAATCAGTCTGAATTATTCACATGAAACAATCTTGAGTGAATTTCAAATAGAATTAGATGACTGACGTTAATTTACGTTGTCAAATTTAATAATGACGACAGAAATTAACTAGAGCACTACAAATTGCATTTAATAGTGTGTATTACTAAACAGTAACCGGCATCATGTATTTAGGTAATTCACTGGTAGAATGCAAGTCAAACATATTGGTGATACGGGTCGAATTCCCCGTCGATTCATTCTTTAACTCATGAGAAATTCCCATATGAACACTGATAGAAACAAGACAAGTACTTCAGCGAACAGTCTCTTCCGTCAAATTCACTTTAATTAGCTGCACAAACGCATTTATTTATGGCTATAGAGGCAGTCAGAAACGAACTCATTTCTGACCAAGAACTCGAACTTAGGACAAAAGTGCTACTTGAGGACATAATGCTGGGAATGCAGCTACGCCTGACTTCCACAGTACTTAAATTCCAAGGGAAAATATACAAACAAACTAAGGGAGTTGCTATGGGATCACCAATATCCCCGGTTGTAGCAGATATATTCATGGATAGGTTGGAAAACATATCATTTGAAACGTTCACCCCCACTCCAAAAGTATGGTGGAGGTATGTAGATGACACATTTACTGTACTTAGAACACAAGATGTAGATAGATTTTTTGAACACATTAACTCAAAGGTGGAGGCTATTCAATTCACTTATGAATTGGGAAGTCAAGAAGGGGAGCTTTCAATGTTAGATTGCAGCGTAAAAAGGAAAGAAGATGGGAAGTTAAACACTAGTGTTTACAGAAAACCCACAAATTCAAAGAGTTATTTGGACTTCCGATCATCCTATGCTATGTCAGTGAAAATAGGATTGGTGAAATGTTTAAGTGACAGCACAAAATCTAAGTGGTACTAAGGAAAATTTAAGACAAGAAGTGATACACATAAAAGAAGCTTTAAAACTTAGTAATTACCCGGATAAATTAGTAACAAAGTATGTAGGGAAATGTAAGAATAAAATAAATAATAACAGCAATGATAGTGATAATAATATTAACAATGGTAATAATAATATTAATGACGATATGCATGTCAAAATGCGCAAGACAACACCAAAAATAAGGAATCTAAATTATCAGTAGTAATTCCATACAAGGAAGGAACCTCAGAAACCTTACGCAGAATTCTTAACAAGGCAGGAATAAAAGTGACTGGCATTCAAACCTACCACAAACTCAATTAGAAACAAGCTTTGTCGGCTAAAGGATCCTTCCAGTGAAGCCTTTAAAACAAAACAACTTAGTTTATCTAATACCCTGCAATGATTGTCGGGTCAAACACATAGGTCAAACTAGCAGAACAGGGGCAGTCAAACTAGCCGAGCATAAAAACCTGGCAAAATCTAGATTGGTTGACCCTAATAAGATAAGAAATCTGGAGAATAGTTCAGCTGGGTACAATCAATCTTAGACGGAATCTAAGTATATCCTCTGTTAATCGTGTTCGACGCATCTGCCAAACATAATACTCTGGAGAAAAAATGAGACTTTTTGAAAAACAAAATATTCATGTAAAACTGATATCCATCAAGATCTATGGATAAGAATATGAAGGTGAAAATTCAAAGACAAGAGATGTCATCCATGCGAAAAAAGAAACTTTACACGGACACCAACTTCAAAGGTGACCTACTCAGTAATGTCCTCAAAAGGAGAACTTCGCCTTCTTCCAAGAAAAATTTTTTTTGCAACAATGCTTAGAGTAGTGTTTCCCAGTCGCCCAACGGTCTCTAGAAGCCCGAAAGACGATATCTCGTATCTGATCAATTCTCTGTGTATATATATGCCCACCTGTTCTTGTGGAGTCAAGTATATTGGTTGTTCAACGCGGATCTTGTCTAAAAGAGTTCAAGAACACTATCCTGCATGATTGCAGAAAGGTCCATTGAACTACAGACATCATAAATGACTGTTTTCCGGAATTCGAATGAAGTCTGCCTGGGTGGGAACCAGAAATCCTAACTGTTAGACAACGCAGGACAATAACTATAACATTACTTTACCTGATTGAGTTTTCCATGACCTTCAAAAGAATGATTACTGAACAAAGAATACTCTTTTCGATAACAAGCTTTTCATCAGGTTCTACAGTTATACATACATAATAGTCAATGAATGAATTATTATTATTAACAACATTAGTGTTGCTAAAATAACATCAAATCAGTAATAATATCAATAGATTACAGTTCAACAGCATCACACATTACAATACATATTGAATGTCAGAAATATTAGGAAAGGAAATAATACGCTTATAGTTCTATCTACAAGTTTAACTACTATTGTGAAGCGAGTTTTACGGGCCGTCGCTCTAGGAACTGGATTTTTCGTGCTCACTCGGGTACACCTACCAGTATGGTTAAGTAAAGGTGTAGTGAAAACCATTAACAATTCGATATTGGACCATCTGGTGTAAACCGACCACAAAGCCAGCGTTGACGAATCCTTCTCTTTCATCGACCCGTATCAAATAAATTGACGAAAACATCCAGGTACCACATACTCCAAACAGGAGAGACTATCGTGATTCGCGTGAAACAACCGGTGTTCCGTGTGCAGAAGAAGTAAATCCAACCAGCCACTACTAATGCCCTGGCTGGCCTTCAGTGGATACTATAAATTCATGAATTTGTAATATTATCCTTCCTAATTTTTCTGACATTCAGCTTATTTTGTGTTGATGCTATTTAGCTGTAATCTATCAGTATTATTGATTCGATTTTATTTAAACAGCAACATTAATATTGTTCATAACACTAATTTATTCATTGACTGTAATGCGTATATATCACTGTAGAACCTGATGAAGAGCTGGTTATCGAAAAGAGTATTCTTTGTTCAGTGACCATTCTTTCCATGATCTAAGAGGTCCAGTAGACCAAGTTTATGAACATATACTTACCAACTCTGGTGAATAAAAATCATTTCACACCACTCATAAGAAAAAAGTGGAAATTATGGGGAATTAAACTTTTATTGATTGACTAAAATATAATATGTGTGCGTTGGTGGCATTGCGGTTAGGACGCTCGCTGACCATGCACATGGTCCGGGGTTCGAACCCCGACCGACGAACTCCTTTACCTCGCTAAACCAGAAATAAAGCTGGTAAAGAGGAAAGGTTGGGCATGTGGCTAGCAACCCCATCCTGTAAAAATAAACACTACTACAGAAAACTTCAAGCCACTAGCTTGAAGCCCTATGTTCCACTGGGAAACGTGAAGGAAAAAAAAATATATAATATGGAGGATTTCATCATGAGCTGACATCAGTTAGAGAAATCCCGCATGCAGTCAAACAAAATCCCTACAAAACCAATACTTAGAGTATAATAACATACTAATCCAAGGAACTAGATGGTTTCCGACTGGATTATTCACAAGGTTATGGTTTTAGTAAACAAATGCCTACTAGTCTTTTGTTTTGTGATAAATGCCAACTTAATTGTTATGTAGGGTATATATATATCACGCACAAAGGCAAATTCTATTCATTTGTTTAGTTAGCATATCCGATCATTAAAAGTGGGAAAATATTTTGTGACCAAAACAAAATTGATCAATAATAATAACAACAAATAAATCATTTTCTACAGTAAACTTTGTCTTTTACAGGCCAAAACAAAAGAAAATGACGTGTCAATCAACCGACTAATCAATAAACAAATAGACTCTACTTAAGCGATGCAAAAAATATTAAAAAATTTGAAAGCAAAATAATTTTGAGAAGGAATAGATTACACAGGGCGAAATAGAAGAAGTTGAAATTCATGGGCCACTAGATGGGGTCCAAGGGGCTGATTAGTGTATGAGCTTGCCCAGAACCTTGAAGCTACAGTGAGTGCATACCGCTGAAGAGTCCCAGACTAGTTGGAAATCGCTATCCAGTACTCCGTGCTGGTTGTTAGACTGCCCTCTAACTGATGTCAATTCGTGGCCAAACTTGTAACCAGTCAAACTGCTGTATACGAACACTTGAGAAAGAATAGATTGTATACGCAAAATTTTTAAAAATTTGAAACAGTTCGTACTGAGATGAAAGGTTCGTTGGTTGTTCAGCCATAGAATGCTCTCTAATCAAAAGTGTGTGTTCAGTGTTCGATTCCCGCTCAACATACTCTTAAACCTTGCCTAATATATCTGCTTACCGCAAGCATAGAATGAGGGATCATACAGCTTATAAATATCATATTACTCCCTTAAGCTTCCAGGGGGAACATAGGGTGCCTTCAGGCTAATTCTTTGAAGTTTCAGTAGCAGTGTTGATTATTTGTACGGGATAGAATTTATACCCTCATGACCAACCTTCCCTCTTTTACCAGTCATATTACTGGCTTAGCGAGGCGAATGAGTGCATCAGCCGGGCATCGAACCCAAAACCACATGAGGCCTGGTTGGCGAGCATTCTACCGCTGTGCCAGCTTAGGAAAAATATTTCGACTGATCAGATATTGCGATTTTTTGTTCTTTACCAACATGTTTCTCTTTTTCCACATACATTTCATTGTTCCTTCTCTGTTTCGCGCGGGAGCGCACTAAATTACGCTCATCCCTTTATAGGCCTTTGAAATAATTTCCCATTATAGGATGATTTTCTTAACACAGGTGGAAACAACTCGATTTGTCCTTGTTGGAAAGCGTATTTATGAGATTTTTCTGAAATAATAAACAAATACATAAATATATACTGAAGTTGTCTGGGAGAGATGACATATTATAAATTATTTGATGAAAGTAACCGCTATAAGATCAGTATCAAAAAATCAATAATATTGACAATTGTTTATGCAAATGAATAGTCCGCCTAACATAAATTAAGGAAATTTGACGTGTATTCCACTTTCATTTTATTTTTATTGGATATATGCCATACACACAAACAGAGTGAAGTAGTATTATTTACTGGATGACATTTTGAGCTCAATTAACTGTTTCTAAGTATATTGAAACTTGATTTTTATAGTTTTTGTCTCACGTCTGTATTTGTCGTTAGGGTAGTAGACTTTTCCTAATCTCCAAAATAGGTGTTGAATCATTCCCACTGTATGTATTTTCATATTAGTTTGATTATTAAATGTATCACACAGTGAAACAGTATTGTATACTGGATGACGTTTCGAACACAATTTATTGTTCATAATCATATCAAATTTTTGTCATCCAGTATACAATACTGTTTCACTGTGTGATACATTTAATAATCAAACTAATATGGAATTACTTAACACCACAGTGCCCAAGTTTTACACATATATTAGTATGTATTTTCAGTTGTTATGATAAATGAAGCTTCTGTTACGAATCTCTCCTACCATCCATGTCACATTAGGTTTTAAGACTGTCATGTTGTTCCATCACAATATATACATATATGTGGTTGCGTGGAACTACTTGTAATACTATCGCTCAGCTCATTTTTTCTGTATTTCATATCTTGTGTGCTATCTACGAACGAGTTTAGATTTCGCTAGCGTTTATGTTCTCAGTTGGTCAAACTGACCTCAGTCTACTACGTCTACCTATGTGTTTAACCTCATAATCACTTCAGGATATCAGATAAACCCAAATTATTTTGTTTGGTTGATTCGATAGGATCTTCTGACTGTTATATTTTGTTTCCAGGTGAGTTTGTTGGTTCTGAATGCCACTTTTCTTCCTGTGTTGTTAAGAATTCTGTGAAAGTTTTCAGACCTTTCGCCTTCATAATGAAGTGCTACAGTTATTTAAGATTCTCTTTTCTTTGGGTTACCATCATTCTGTGTATATTTTTCATGACTTCCGACATCACTATTATTTTTCACTTTTATTTCTACAATTCTTCAAGTATTTCCTGACCACTTTGTTAGGACAGTTGATGATTGACAAGGAACTCCTATATGTATCTTCCTTCCTGCCTTATATTCCATTTGGTACTGTAACCGAAGAAGATAAGTGTCTTACTGGGTGGTGAACCTTTTTATTAAGGAAAAACACATCGTATTTAAGCAGTCTTAGTTACATCAAATTTCAGCTAGGTTAGTGGAGAATAAATTACTCTGATTGGTGGTTGGCGATCGACTCAAGGCTGAATTGGTCGTGCAACGAGCTTATTTCATGTCCACAGGGTATGCTGAATCCAGATTTGAGAGATGGACACTTCTAACTCTGCTGTAGCCATTGACTTAAAATAGTGATTTGTGTTCTGTCCGCTTCTTATCAATCTGCATCACACCACAGTATTATTTTGTTTATTTTGTCCTATTACTTGAACATTCCATGAATACTATTTTTAGTAACATGGAGTAGGATTAATCGAATTCCAAATATTGATCTGAATCTATGCGTTTTCGGTCAGTGCTAGTGTTTAACTGGTAGTCTTGTTTCTTTTTCACAATGCACTGCAACAGGGAAATCTCCTCAATACTGATTTTCTAACTGATGATTGAGTTGAACTGCATCTACCAGTGAGTTGATGCGTTTGCAAAACCTTTGCATCATCTATGTTCTTATTACTTTGAATGTGTCACTCGGAAATCTTCACCACCTCTTGGGTGGGATGGAATGTTCCGAACGCAAATGTCTCCCACTTACACGTAAATACGTCAGTCACTGCAGGGGAAAATTGGCGACCAATAAACATACTGTCACATTAATTCGTTGTATGGTGAATAGCAGTAGAATTCAAGATGCGCATTCCGTCTTACATCCAGTTGATGAGTCTCAAATAGGGTGAAACGCGCATCCTGGATTCCACTGCCAGTCACTTGCCACAAAAATACTTCAGGTTGAATCCTCGATGCATCTGGAAATGGAGCTGAGATGTCACGAGAGGCTGAATATTTTGGTCCAATCATTCATGTGGGAAAATGGAAATTGAATCCAAGATAACTAGTAATTTGGTAACTGCTTCAACACTATAACGTGCATCGCCTAATTTTTTATCAATATCATCCAACAGACAACTATATGAAAATGCCAGGTATCAGGTGATCAACAACCGAAAATTCAGCTTAGCCAATTCTCCAGTGGAATGTGAATGGAAAGCGACGAGTGGATCGTTGGTGTTAGAGTGACAAGGAGGAGATCGTGTGTGGAGGAGATTAGAGATTGTGGACAGTTGTGGGACTAGCCAGATGAAGAGGATAGCAGATAGTAGAACTTTACACTGAAACTTGCGCTGAAGATGTTGTCTAGAAGGATGACGAATGCCCCGCAACGAAAGCAACCAGCTCAGAGAACACTATGAAGCCCTATGTTCTACTCGGAACCCAAGGGAATAATAATAATAATAACATCACAGTGTCCAGTTTTACACATATCAAAATGATATGTATTCGTTTTAATTAATTCATGCTGAAGGCGATAAATATTAATTTGACTGCGATAATGTGAACAATCTCAGATGGCGACAACATAAAGAACACGAGAGAAAGCTTTCACGCATTCTACTCAATTTTATTTTCGAAGATTAGACATGAATTTATTCAGTCTACTACAGTTAATAAATCCCACTCTTACATTCATGAACTAGTTGATCAACATCAACCAATTTCTTTGGGGAGATAAAAACAGTAGAGATCAGAGGGATAAAGAGAATTCACGAAGTTGACTTCACGCTAAAATGATTGCCTAAGATATTGTACTTCAGGAAAATGAGCACTTCATATTTGAGCTGTCCAACACATGGAACACAACAACACCGAAAGTATTTATATTTACAGTCACTGATCACTGTATGAATATCACGCGTATGCGGTCTGGTCTGGTCTTTAATCTTTTGGTGCTGACTGAATTCTATCAGCTTACTTTGCAGTGTTGTGAACAAGCTAGGACACTTACCATCGTGAAGTATTCTGAATTATTATCAGACGTCTCCGTCTACAGCTGTTAGCATTCCTTTTAGGGTACAGGCACACGATACTGACAAGTGCCAGTGAGCATGGAAACTAGGTCACAGGCATCTTGCTGATCACCGTCAGCCGTCTCACAGTAAACAGCCTTAAGTATGTTTATAGTTATAACTTATTGTATTGGTATTATCATAATATTGAAATAATTATTCAGATAGCAAAATATGATACCATAAATGGCATTCAGGAATGCAGCTATACACGCTGATTGATATGAGTTGTTGTATACAACTCACATTAGCCAGTAATGTCTACTGTCATCGAGCAGACCACAAATTATGCTCAAAATGATCTTGGTTTCTGAAATAAATTGAGAAAAGTTAAACTATAAGTATTCATGGAAGTCGACCAATCAGAAGAACTAGCGATCTCTACATAAAAAGGCCTTTTATTTACATGAGAATTGTAGAGAATCAAGATAGAACACAATAAACAGGATATTTTTCCCTGATGTAGCCTAAAGATATTTCCCATACATAACGAGGAGTATCAGTTTTCAGGTAAAACCACTTAATGTACATGTATTCATCCAGGTGACCGAAGATATGTTCTGTTTTGACCCATTTATCGCCGTTACCCGGTTTTCCAGTCTTCGTCAAAAGCTGTCGATTGAATTAGAATGGGTTCTAGTAACGGAATCGACAACTGTTTACTAAGGAGATGCATATTATAAAAAAATAAAACACCCTAACACTAATCACAACCCCTGACCTAACCCTAACCATGACTCTAACATTAACCGTGGTTCTAACCCTTATCCTAACCTAAATCTCAACTCGAACCCTGATCCTAACCATAACCTTAAAACTCATTGCTAAAAAGTAGCTATGTGGGACAAATTCCTCGTATGTGTACCAAGAAAACCTCTCAATTCCTTATCGAAGTCCCCAGTCATAATCAAAGCCTATTTGTTTACTTAAATTCTTCCAGATATCCGCGTATCATCCCGTTTCATGACCCATTCACCGCTCTACGGCATCCATATGCCTAATAAAGGAACAACATATCTACTAGGACAGTTTCTCTGTGACCACAGGTTGGACATTTGTACATATATCCATCAACAGTGACTGCTTTGGTTGAGGTGAATTAAAACTCCTGACTGCCTTCATAGATTAATCATATTTAAATGCAAATCTTCGTTTACAGAATCACTGATAACTAAGCAAAACTGGGCAGCTGTTTTGCGCTATTTCTGCAGTCTTCAGCACTCTTGTATACCTATGACCACATCACGAATCACTTCTATGATCTCCAAGTAATGAGTTAAGCCTGTTGACCATTCAGTCATTCCCTGATTGAATACATGAACTCTTGATCAGATTTTCGATTAACCAGCCAATCAGAAAAGCAGCATAACTGATGCATTTGATTGGTGGATATTTCAATGCAGCGGGCATTTCGAAAAATCTCATCTACCATTCAAATGTTCAATGGTTGTGTATAAGAAACTTATAGGCTGAATATTTTTGGTTTTATTGCTCATAATTTCATTGTGTTTATAAAATATCAAACTAATTACTTATAACTATAAATAAATACAATCCGAAAATAATGGGAATATTTCAGACTTTGTTGTTGTCTATTATTTCAACTTTTCTAGTTAAAATATTCAATGCAATCTGCACAATCAATAATGACAGTAACAGCACTAATACAAATATTTCAAGGGCTAGAAATTAATTCAGACAGTAATCTTCATTTTCTTAGTGAATATGACGTAACTCGGATACCTTAGTGAAATTTATTCATCATTGCTATTTTGCCATCATTTTGCTTGGTAGTAGTAGTAGTAGTAGATCAAATGACATGTACATTTGTATCATCTCCTCACCAACACCCCACACGCCCACCCCATGCCGCCAAATACTACCAAATCTTAGTTATTCTGACTTGTTCAATTCACAGAAGTGGGAGATTTCTTCTCTTGCTTTACCAAGTGTGTATGACAGGGGTGTGTTGCTTGTGTGTGAGTGTGTGTGTATGTGCGTGGATGGGTGCATTTGCACAGATTCATGTATTTATCGGCGTTAAAATTGTTGATGGCGATGTTTCTGTTTAGACGTATGACATTTCTAGTGTTTCTAATGCATTTGGAGACACAAAACACAAAGTACATTTACGCAAGCATTAGACAATTTAAAAATAGACACACACTCACTCACACACACATACCGAGAGGCAAAGAGTAAAGTGGTAGTTGGCGGATAGATTAGACGAAGAATCCCAATGACAGCGTTAAGCATTCCTTTATTTCTTAAATGGATCTGAAAATTTGATCAGATTTTTTACTACAAGGTTAACGAGATGATTGATCATGACAGAGAGATTTCTTACTTAAAAAGCTCTGTGTCTTTTTTTTCTCACTGGAAGATTTTGAATTTTAAAATGTTATAAATATGAAATGAAAGAAAAACAAAACCGTTAAACAACATCTTCAGTCAATGCTTTTAAATGGCAGAGTGATATTTCAATGAAAGAGAAGAAGTGTCATTTGCAAGAGAAATTAGTTTTTTTTGTTGTTGTCTTTTTTTGGTCTGGTCAATAATTGTTAGTTGTTAAATTACCTTTTAAACTTTACGTCTGTTTGGAGGAATTTTGTTATGAATGTAGATTAATTTTGTTTCTCCAGTAGAGCATTTATGCGCATCTACAGACTGACTGACTCAATAGTCTGTTAGTCAGAATTTCAACTGTATAAATATTGATTTCCTATAAGTCAGTCAAATGAATGACCAATCAGATTTCACAACGTTAACAGACTTCTAATATTTAGTCGATGTTATAGCATAACGAGTTCCGTGATACCCAAACTAGTTCGTTTTTGAATGAGTCCTTCTTGAAGTTACTAGTTCCCGTCAGGGAAAATCAATTATGAGGTCACCAAGCCTTCATTACTCCAAAACTTATTCATTTATGGACTTAAAGATCAGAATAAGAATCTAAGGATTGTGAAATAAGCTTATAACTAATCAGTCCTTAGGTTATAATCCAATTTTTATTTTCCTGAATTCTATATACAGTTTATAGAGTTCTAATGCGGAATCATGACCAATGGGGTTCACAAAGTAGAGTGTAAAGACATTAGTAGTACTGAATGGTGAACCAATATTTGAGCGGTATGAAAAACAGGTTCTGTTCATCTTAGTTAATGAGTACGCACTACAGAATAACTCCCAGAGTAACCAGGAAAAAGGCAGTTGTTTAATACATTTGGTTTCCTATTGTTTTGCAAAAAAATATTGGTTTCATGAGGACAGTTACCTTGAAATCAGACTCCATATTGGCATCACAAGAAAAGTTTACCATAATGTTATTATTATTGTTATTATCATCCAGTTGGCCTCCGATTGGAACAAAAGGTTTCAACAACATATATCCATTTCACACTGTTCTCTGGCGTCCTTCAAAGCTTGCTCCAGAAATGCCCAACAGACTTTACTTCCTTTTCATGTGATCTCTTTCATGCTACCATCGGGCCCATGCTCAGCTCGTATTTCTTTCTCCAACTGGATTCCACCCAAATACTCTGCTTCTTACAACACTTGTATGTTCTCTCGATGTATGTCCAGTCCATATTTATTCCTTCTGAATATTATCTTGAATATTAAGCTCTTAATCGGTTGGTCTTCGGAGCTCCTTGTCGTTTATCCCTTCTGTGTTGAACTATTGAAGGCACTTGCTGATGAATGTCTCCATTCTGCTAGAAACGGCAGTTCTCTGAACTACATGGAAGCAATGACTGATTCGACATCTTTGTTGGCAATTAGGCTGTTATTCCCTTATGATGATCGCGGCAGATTTCTAGAATGATTTAAGAGTGTTGAAGGTGTGTCTTTCTTTGCCGACTCTTATTGACCTTAGCATCCTTATCCGCACCAACTGTGGTTAGTTAAGATGACCCTGTTGAGTTAAGGGAAAGAGACAGTTTCCATTGATGATTTTTGATGTTTTATTGTTATAATTGACGGTTGGATATCTTAGTAGCCTCAGTCTTCTCTATGTTCATATGATTCTTGTATTCACTGTCTGCCTATTCTACCAAATTGTTAGTTTTCTCCTATATATGTCCATGGATTAGACATAAATGACTTAAGAAGTTCAAATCTGCTAGGTTGTATTTATCGCTACAACGTATTAATTCCGAGACTGTTTGAGTCAGTTATAATATATCATATATGCCTACTAAGTAGTGACTTAATTGCATTTTAAGAGTCAACGACTTTTAACCACTGGTACTTGACGATAAGGGAGTAAGACAAGACTGTCTACTATCTCGAATGACTTTCGTGGTCACGGTGGACTGGATAATGCCACGGACAGTGGGTAGCGAGGAAACAGGCATGAAATGGACCCGCACAAAAAGGGATCTGGACTTAGCCGGTGATATGTGTCTGATTTCCCACGAACCGCAAGATATGCAACTGAGAAGCAACAAGTTGGCAGAAGAAACATCCAGAGAAGAAAAAGACTTCAGGTAAACAAGAGAAAACAGAGGTTATGAAGATTCCTGGCCAACAGAATCAGAAATAACAACAGACAGCAAACAGCATAAATGGTGGAAGTCTGAAAGAAGCAACCTCCTTCCCTCATTGACCTGAGAATCATCGTTTCAACTAAAGGCAGACGGAACTGACGAAGATATCAAAGCAAGGATCAGGAAAGCAAGGCAAGCTTTCATTCCTTTCAAGTCAGTGTGGAGGTCAACAGCACTCAGCGTGAAAAACAAGACCAGGATTTTCAACTCCAATGTAAAGTCAACCAGTGCTACTATACGGATCAGAGACTTGGTCAGAGAGTCACGAAGGTCACTTTGAACAAACTACAGACCTTCACCAACATCTGTTTTCGCTCAATACAACTCAAGATCAGATGGCCGGGCAGAAAAGATCAGCAACAGGGATCTCTGGCAATAAGCGAACCAACTCAGCAGGAAACTATTGTGCAACAAGTCTGCAGGAAGAAATGGAGGTGGATTGGACACACTTTGAGAAAACCATCAAGTGAGTGACTTTACGCGCCAGGCCATTGCTCGAGTGGAATCCAAACGGGAAGTGGTGAGTTGGTCGTCAGTGCGAGGGTGACATGGAGGAGATCATTTGAAGAAGAGATGAAAGCATGTGGGCGAACGTGTAGCCAGGTGAAAACGTTGGCGGAGAACCGAACGCAGTGGAGACGTGTGGGTGAAGCCTTATGTTCCTCTAGGAACTAAAGGAGACAATAATGATAATATAATACTTGACGGTAAAATTCTGTATTTACTCTCCAAACGGTCATAAAGCATACTGATAATAAACTGAAATTTCATAGGAGGTGAAGATCTAATCAGATAGCCGAATGACAACCGGGTCTTTTAGAAACCTCTTGATTCACAGCACTATTTTTCATCAGGATATTGTCTGTCAGATAAGTACAGCCAACCACTTCTCATCCTACAATGAAATAACTGCAAGTATTTCTTGATTAACAAAAGTAGCCTAGGTTGCTTCATTTTCTCATTCCTTAGCATTCTAAATGGAACACATGGCTTCACACTTGAAGATTTAAAGTTTCAGTAGCCGCGGTGTTGTTTCTCACACCTAACCTTCCTCTTCTCTAGGTTTACTATCAACTAGTTAACTGGATGCGATTCAGAATTTAATCCACCGGAGAACAGACTCCAGACCAAGCGAATGGTGGTTGGTGAGCTGATTGAGCATTCAACCAATGGAATAATAATTATCATTGATTTGTGATAAATTCTGTTTTGAAATCAGTAAGAACATGAGTAAGTTTACAGACTGAATTTTAAACCACAAGTCTGAATTACTTTTCAAATTCAAGACTATACGTAGGGCAGCACACATTTAGTACATTCATGATTACAATGAATGTAATACTCCCACTAGTATTAGTCCACTATCGACGATACACAACTTTCAATTATTGATTTTGTAGGGATTTTGTTTGACTTGGATAGAGAATTTCATCGTGAGCTGACATCAGATAGAGAACCACTGGAAAACCTGCCAGGGAGTACCGAACAACTGTTTCGTCCTAGTTTGGGACTCTTCAACAGGACGCACCCATTGCTAGGGTTCGAACCCAGGACCTTCTGGCTACAAGGCGAGCCCGTAGACCATTCAGCCATTAGGACCCGATCCAATGGCCAGTCCATGAATTTTAACTTCTGCCAATTCATGACGTAACGCGACCATATCACAATGTCTTCTTCGATGAATTACTGCCTCATCTTCAACCTGCTGTACACAACGTTTAACACATTTTAACAAAATGCCTAAATTGGAAAAATGTTTTATACTCACGTGTTTGTTTTACTTTTGTCTTTTTCTGCTTTACAAAGTTCCAGTCTGGCATCTAAAAGTACTTCGTCTGTACTGACTGTTAATTCAACTGCTTTGAAAAGTTGAAAAGTTTCACTTCACTATGAACCACTTGCTTTAAAACCACTTTAAAATCAGCTGACCATAGTAGTTATTTTTAACCTTATCAGTTTTAAACTTAATCTTCAATGTCTGACTTTTTTATTACTAGTAGAAGGCATAAATCAGGATACACTAAGTGTTAAATGTCAAATATCAAATGATAAATTCACATTTCTTTATCAAAGTAATCAAAATATTTTCATTGTTACTGACGTTATAAAGTAGAAAAGGAAAAAGAAAATTATGTGAAAAAGGCTAACAAGTTTTCAATTGATCATTGAATTATTACGGTCTTCTGGTAATGAATAGGTCATTTGGTTGAATCAATACTTTAGCACTTGGTTATTTACTTCGTATAACTGCTGTTTAGAAATTTACGGAATTAATTTTCTGATTGAAATGGGTATCTTAACTGTCAGCTTTCATTGTGAACCATTATCATTTAGAGAGATCATTGAAACCAGAGTACACTTGATAGATGTTTCGTCCAAGTTTGGGCCTCTTCAGTAGTTTAGCCACCTGAGCTGAAATTCAATAATCCCTGAATTCTAATTCTCTCAATTTATGAAGTAGTGCTACATTCAGTCAATGCACCTTCGATAAACATCCACTTCGTTGTAAAAGTGGTGGACTCCAGTAGGTAGGAGTTATCACTACTGCTTTATGATTTCTTAACTGACAAGAAACTCTAACTATAGGGTCAATAAACACAAATTTTATGAATCAACATCAACATAATTGAAAATAATAATTCCTTACTCTATAGGATTTCTTGATGAGCAATTTTAACCTTATCAAATCTTTATCTTTATGCCGTTGAGTACCGCGTAATTTATCTTCACACATCCATTGATCATTTTTCGGCTGTAGAAAGCGATCCGTAGCTCAGCCGTAAGCAAAGCTTTTTTCAGTGATCTGCGTAAGCGATTCTTCAAAATCTCAGCTATGGTATCACCTTTGAATTCAACGCTCATAAATAGCAGTTTCTTTGACACCGTCTGAGTTCTTTCAGACTTTTGCTTTAACTTCATGTTTTTCTCAAAAAAATCTTGGAGGATATCCATTCTCTATGAGGACTTGTCTGAGTCGCTTAGTTCCCTCTTCGACTGTACCACTGGAACATATCCTTCTTATTCTTGAGGATATAGAGTGGATCAGGTTTCTCTTTCTTCTCAAAAGGGCCGAAGTAAGAAAATTCGTGTACTGACCATTCCATGTTGATTTCCTGTAGATCGATCTTTGAAGAGAACAAACAGATCTTGTTTTTAGAAAAACATCCAAAAAATGGAATTGTGTGTTCATCCCTGATTCTGATGTGAATTGGATGGCATGATGGCAGTTGTTGAACTCTTTACTCAGTAATAGACTACTATACTTTTTTGGTAAATATACATACGACTGTATAGCCTCCGAAGCTGGTTTCGTCGATAAAGAAGATTTCATTCATTGAATTTGTCTTTTATTTTTTTTCAAGACTCAGTGGGTATTTTCGTTGACTGCATAATACTTTGGAGATATGCATGATATGATGCAGTTTGCGAAGCCATCCAACTATAAGTGGTTAAGACAGGGAATCTAGAGTTTGAAATCGATATCTATTATATGGTATTCCAATAATAGATAACTGCCATCTTTGAAAATTATAATTTTCACTACTTATATTTCAATGAACAGAGGACTGTATATTGATTACATTTACATTTATTGATTGACCGATAATGATTGACTATTGTTATACATTTAGTCCTTGATATTGACACACAGTGAATTCTATCACCTAAGTTTGTAGTGTGGTTAGTATCAAGCTAGGTGGTTCACTATTTACGAAAATAACAAGGACTATGATGTAACTGTGACAGCGGGCAGCAAGGAAACAGGCATACAATGGAGCCTCACGAAAAACTTGGAGGATCTTGACTTCGCCGATGATATATGCCTAATTTCCCACAAACTGGAAGATATGAAAGTGAAAAGCAACAAGTTGTCGGAAGAAGCATCAAAGAAAGGACTCCATGTAAACATAGAGTAAACAGAGGTGATGAAGATTCCTGGCCAACACCAACAGCAAAAACAACAACAGAGAACACTCAGCATAAATGGGAAGAACCTGAAAGAAACAACCTCCTTCACTCACCGACCTGGGAATCATTGCTTCAAATACAAGTAGACAGGACTGACGAGGAGATTAAAGCAAGGATCTGGAAAACAAGGCAATTTTTCATTACTCTCGGGTCTGTGTAGGGATCAACAGAACTCAGCATTAAAAATAAGATGCGTATTTTCTACCCCAATGTGAGATTAGTTCTACTTTATGGATCAGAGACTTGGCGCATCATGGAGAGCATATCAAACAAACTACAGACCTTCATCAACAGCTGTCTTCGCTCAAAACCATTCAATATCAGATGGCTGGCCAGTACAGATCAGCAACACGGACCTCTGGCAATGAGCGAACCAACCTAGCAGGAACCGAATGTGCAAAACGTCTGCAGGAAGAAATGGAGGTGGATTGACCATATTCTGAGGAAACCATCAAGTGAAATCACACGCCAGGCCATTGCTCGAGTGGAACCCGAACAGGAATTGGCGAGTTGGTCGTTAGTTTGAGGGTGGGATGACATGGAGGAGGTCATGTGAAGAGGAGATGAAAGCACATGGGCAGACTTGGAGCCAGGTGAAAACGTTGGCAGAGAACCTAACGCAATGGAGAGGTGTGGGTGAAGCCCTATATTCCCGTAGGAATTAAAGGAAATAATAATAATAATAATGTAACTGTATAGATTCAATCTCACTGTCAAGAGATAATGATACACACCAGCCTGACAGACTGACAGTGATATGCTCCAAATCCTCTCAGTTAAAGGAAAACAATTGAGAGCTACAGCCACTTATTATTCAGTTTGAGTGGAGTTCGCCATATCAAATGTGAGGACAAATATTCATCATTGACGATCTCTGGCAGTGGAACTAAAAAGCGATGAAATTATACAAATCAGAACACATAGATGGATCATTAGATTCCATCTCAATGGTCAAATGGTCAATAGGCTTGTCTGGTAACCTGAAAGTCCCAGATTCAATTTTCTCTCTGCCCATGAGTTCACACAGCTAAGGTGTCCGAGACTATGACGAAACAGCTGTCTAGTACGTCCTACTTTTCAGTGGAAAAGTTCAAAACCATCAAATCCTCACAAAAGAATACTGGGATACTTGTTTTGTAGTGATGTGATACGGACATTTTGTTCCAGTGCGATATTATTCTCACACATTCCCACAGTTCAATACACCATCACCAACAGAATTTTTTCTTTCCTTCACGTTCCCCAGTGGAACATAGGGCTTCAAGCTAGTGACTTGAAGTTTCAGAAGTAGTGCTTATTTTATAGGATGGGGTTGCTAGCCTCATGCCCAACCTTTCCTCTTTACCAGCATTATTTCTAGCTTAGCGAGGTAAGGGAGTTCGTCGGCCGGGGATCGAACGCCGGACCATGCACATGGTCGGCGAGCGTCTTAACCGCTAAACCACCGACGTAATTACCAACAGAATACGATATATCTATTTCAACATTCTGTTTGTTGTTAGAGTCAGAACATTATTCTCACAGTTCAGTACTGAGATAACACCAGTATACTACATATTTGTTTTTGGACACTCTATTTCATGTCGTTTACTGTAAACCAAAATCACACGCTCAGTGACTGGTTAACGAATATAAACCGTATAGATACAAACAGCGGTTTGATTAATGACACATACTTTGGCTTCAGTGTCTTGCCTTCTGTTGTTAAATTTGGTGTCGCTATCTACCGAAAAGTGGAAAGCCTGTGTCCTGCAGTTTTTGAAGGAGATATACGGATATACGGGCAGAACTTCGAGACTGTTGTGTAGTTGAATGGCGTTCAAGTTCCGTCAGTGATGAGGCTGTTACTTGGAACACTGCTGGGAGGTCCCGTGACTGCAGCGAATGATAGTGTTAGGCGAAACAATGGTGAATACTCACCATGGTCATGAAAACTGCTGCCAAAGTGGAAAGGACCATACATGGTCACCGTGAGATGAAGTCACATATATACGATCAGAAAAGCAAGCAAAAAGAAGCGGGTGAACGTCAATGAGCCTTGGAACTCGATACAGCAATACAAGCTAAAAAAGCCACCAGCACCAAGAAAATCGTCCCGACTTCAGTCAAAAGGTTATATATTGCATTAAAAAACAGAATACTATGTATATTTGAGCATTCCATCCCGTGTTATTTGATGGAAACCGAAATTACATGCTCAGTGGTTGGTTAACGAGTATTAACTGTATAGATATAAACAGCTGTTTGATCAATGGAAAATATACCTTGACTTCCGTGTTTAGCCTTTTTCGAAAATTGAACTTTTAATGTAACTCACAGTTTTGAATGATTATTATCCGGTTTCTGCTTGCATTCTTGCATAACTGTATACTGTCAAGCTACAGTGTATATGACTGACCAGAAAATCTGGTTTTCACTGATGACTTATATCTAATGTCACACAAATTCACAAGGTTACAGGAGAACATCAAATAGTCGGCAGAATGGGTATGCAGAGAAGACAAGACAACAAGTGAGTATTGTTTTAATTTCCTTCACGTTCCCAGTAGAACATAGGGCTTCAAGCTAATGGCTTGAAGCTTCTCTAGCAGTGCTTATTTTTATAGGATGGGGTTGCTAGCCTCATGCCCAACCTTTCCTCTTTACCAGCATTATTTCTAGCTTAGAGAGGTAAAGGAGTTCGTCGGCCGGGATCGAACGCCGGACCATGTGCATGGTAGGCAAGCATCCTAACCACTGTACCACCGACGCACTGGCTCTACAATCATATATATGTTTATATACATAGAATATCCTAGAATAGTAGTCAATAACAATATTAGTGTTTTTTAAATAATATCGATTTGTAAATTAAATCAATGCAATTACAGTTCATTGAAGATGCTTGAATTATAATAATAATAATAATAATAATAATAATAAAGGTATAACAGCGAGTAGAATATCAACTAAAATTACGAAAATTCTACAAAAATTCATGACCATTCAAATCTAGATGGTCAAGGTAATGATAATCTCTGAACTAACTTCTTTTGGATGCACAAATTAGGCTTGTTAATGTGGATCCCCACACCCTCAGCAATATTTAGTAGACGAATTCTTAGGGTAAAGTTAAGATTTGTTGGTATGCGGTAGATGGCTCTGAAAGCCTGATCAAGATCAGTCTTGCGTTCTGTATCCACAAGATGAGATAGAATAGCGCTGTGAATAGATTTTGTTTGTCCTTTGCCTTACCAGACACGCAGGTTAATGTTCGTAAATTCGACGGGAAGCACGCCTAATTGTACAGCCCATGTAACTGGCTCATTCCACAGATGCAGTTAAATTAGTAGATACATCCATTTTTGCATCCGAAATAAGTTAGTTCAGAGATTATCATTACCTTGACCATCTAGATTTGAATGGTCATGAATTTTTGTAGAATTTTCGTAATTTTAGTTGATATTCTACTCGCTGTTATACCTTTATTATTATTATTATTATAATTCAAGCATCTTCAATGAACTGTAATTGCATTGATCTTACTTTACAAATCGATATTATTTAAAAAACACTAATATTGTTATTGACTACTATTCTAGGATATTCTATGTATATAAACATATATATATATATATATATATATTGCATGGAGGATTTAATCATGAGCTGACATCGGTTAGAGAACCACTGGAAAATCAGGGAGTACTGGACAGCCAGCTGTTTCGTCCTAGTTTGGGACTCTTCAGCAGTACGCACACACCGGGATTCGAACCCAGGACCTTCTGGTTACAAGGCGAGCTCGTAGACCGTTGAGCCACTGGGACCAAATCCAATGGTCCTTGAATTCTAACCGATACTTGAAAAAAATTTATCGAAAAGGATATTCTTTCCTCGATTATTTTATGTTTTATGAATGTCTGAATGAATATTTTTGCTATATCTCAACACCAATGTTAAATCAATCAGTGTTTCTATATTGATCAGATACTTGGTACCCGTGCCACGTAAATCATTCCCCGAAGTTTACAGACTTTCAGCAGTAGCTACCTTCGCTGGATGAATATGGAAGATAAAATGGCCGAAAAGAATTAACAACGAGAAATTCTAAGAATGAACCAATCAAGAACTTAATACTTAATAAACATTCCGAAGAAAATGGAGATGGGTGGGGCACATAGTCACCATATCACCATTGGGTAATATTTCGTACCAGGCCATCGCTCGAGTGGTACCTGAATGGGAAACGACGATTTGAGTATTGGTCCTAAAGTGACATGGAAAAGATCATGAGAGGAGGAGATGACTAGACTGTGGACAATCGTGGAGCCCGATGAAGAAGAGTTCAGTTAACAGGATGAAACGGAGATATGCTATTAAATCTCTGTGTTCCACTCGGAACCTGACGGAACGATAAAACAACAGCACAATTAACCAAAAGTAAACCGATTTCCACAGGTACATTAGGCTAACTACATTGTTCAAATGAATAAATTTAACACATTTCTAACTAATAAATAATAAGACAACTGTATCTCATGAGTTTATCAGCAGTGATAATTCATAACCATCTGTTCACATTTAGTTCACATGATAGTTCATATGACAGAAGAGAGTTATCACTTTGGTTGACTTTTATAAATAGTTTTGTTTGTTTTTTGTTCTCCATTCTATAAAAATCCATATGTGAATTATAAATTATTCAACGCTGTAATCTTCCTTATGGATCAGCTGATGACTGACTAACCTGCCGACCTGTTGCAATACTTACAGAAATCACCTTTTTTTACCCCTTAAAGTCGACGTAATACTCTACTGGACAAGTGACTCTTGTTTAGATTAGTGTTATCATTATTATCACCAATTATTAGAACTAAGCATCTGCTCATTGTTTTTTAAGCATATTTATACATGTGTACAGATTGGACATTGAATAACCCTCCCGCAGTCCCCTCACACACACACACACTCACACTTATACACAGACTCATAAACTTTGTTTACTCACCTCATAACGTGTATAATCAGCCTACACACATGTTATTAGCCTTGATAACGGTTATCGTTATTTTATAAGAATTTAGTAAGTACCATCTTTCGATTAAGTTTACAATGGGATTAAAAAATGAATCAAAAATTCCATTTCAAGATGTAGAAACGACAAGAGGTAATGATGAAACAATAAAAGTGGATAACTGACAAGAGTATGGGAAGAATACTATCAAACCAAACTCGAAAATGAGAAGAATGCAGTTCAGTGTAAAAAAAAATATTGTACATAAAGTTGGACATCTGAGAAGACTTAGTTGAAGATATCCTAAAGAGGAGAATCTCTAATGCCTTAAAGGTGACCCCTCTCCTGAATCAATTCTAAGAGTGATACTCTGTAGTTGTCCACTGCTGTTAAGCAGTAAGTAAGTGATTTATATTCATATCTTTAAGCTTTCACATTATTATCTCATTTATTCTACTTTTGCTACCATTCTATTGAATTAAGTAAGAGTAATATAATAGTTATAACTAATGTGAACCTAATATTTGCTTTTAATTTAATTTCGACCTTCCGACTGACTGATTCATATCGTTGACATTGTCACTGAGAGGCACTTGATGTCATGCTAAAGGAAGTTTGTTAGACTATAAACATCCCCCACTTTACCCGCAACTTCAACGTTGTGTTGCCTCAGGTAAAACAATAAGTCTTTTCAGAAGACTTTATGCACATACGTTTAAGTATAAAACTTCCTCTATGCCATATTTAGCACGTATTTCACGTGATGAAAATAGTTTTACGCATGAATTAACTAACTAAACTTTTTGCCTTACAGAATAAACCATTTCCTCCACCCTTACAACATCAACCTTTATTGTTATTGCACTTCTTATATTTATAATCCTCTCAATTTTTTGTTTATATTCGTTTACTTTTTCACAAGTGTGAATATCATTTAAGCTGTGTAATAACTGCTAATTTTGTATTTCCGCTCACCATTCTATATCAGTAGAACATTAGATCCAGTAATCTGTAACTTGCTAAAATTTTCAAACCATATCGACAATACTGTTTGAAACAAACTCACTCTTATTATTATTATATATATTATTATTTTTTTTAATATTCTCAATTGGTTCTTCGAATATTTTTGACTTTAATATCGTAAATAAGGACAAATTCCTCTGGTTAGTTTCGTTTTAATTTTATTTATATTTTGAGTAAATCGGATGGAATGTTGTGACAAATGCTGAGAATTCCATTCTGTATTATAAGTAGTACTGTTTGTGGAATAAAGTAGACTATTATTATTACTATTAATATGACCACTCCAGTGTCCGTATATCAGGCCATCTGCTTGTGCCGAGCTAAGTACACAGGTGAATCCATGTGCAGCAGCCTTTCAATACATGCTAGAGAAGATTCCCAGCTGGCTTGGAAACAGATGGTACTATTTCAGTCATAAGCCCTATAGTTGAACACCACTTCATCAAATACCATACCATCTCAAATGACTCATCATTCAGAGTCATTTTGTAAAGTGAATAGAAATCTCCCAGAAACTTAATACTTCCTTTTGACTGAATTTCGACCTTCCGACTGACTTATTCGACTGAAATTTTTATCCTTTATGGTAAGTTAGCTCCTAGTACAGACGCTTCGACGGTGTCTCAGGACTAATTTCAAGTAACTTAATGCATGTTAACTAGCACCAGGACGCGCATTTCGTCCTTTTAGGACTTTTTTATCAAACTGATTCACACTAATCCTCAGACAGTATTTAGGTTTCCATACTAGTAATAGGTAGGTGAACACATGGTAGGCGATCATTTCGGTGAATTGAGTCGACAGAAAAATGGAAATTGAATTAAGGACAAGCAATAACACTGATCCCCTGTTGCATGAAAGATGACCCTTGTGTGCCCTGGGTGATTTAGTGGATAACGCTTCAGTGTTTGGCTCGACTCTCGCCGGGAGGGTGGGGTGGGTATATCCCCACTCACAGTGGAATACGAGTACATTAGGCTGAAGAGTTTTGAAAAGGATGAAATGAGTATATTGAATTCCACTGTTGGTCAATATTCCCCAAATTTAGATATGATAGAGAAGATTTGTAGCTCAGGTGGATGATTTTGATGTGGTTTTGTTCTCTGAGCTGGATGGTTAGTTTGCGAAGCTTTCATCACCTTACTGGGTGACATCTTCAGCGCATACTTCAAATTGAAGTAAGGTGATGAAAGCTTCGCAAACTAACCATCCAGCTCAGAAAACAAAACCACATCAAAATTCCCCAAATTATAAGAATTTATGTATAAAAATACGACTGTACAGCTTTGGAAGGTGAAATTTCTGATAAGATAACTTCACTAATTCCATTATAGATAAGATTTTATTCTGATAAATCGCACAGTGTTTACATTTATCAGAATAAAATCTTATCTATAATGGAATTATACTCTACCACAGTGCCCAAGTTTTATACTTATATCAATAACTTCACTAAGCTACTGTTCTTTTCTCTTGAATTCAACGTCATCTACAGCAGTATAGAAAAATAGAATATTGAATAAATTCACTTGTTTTACACTGATTATGTATTTATTTATTTATTTATTCCGTCAAATACTGGGATTTTCGATAATTCACATAAATTTAATCTTATTAGTGATTGCAGAGATGGAAGCAATGTGCATGTGTATGTGTCACAGAGAAGGAAAAGTGAAGGTGATGAACAGGCTAGAAAAAAGTGTCAGAGTTAGTATATATGTGGTCTGAGGTGACGCAAAGTCTAGTAGAAAATGTCTTCAGTCTATCTGTCGTGAATTATCCTTGTTTATTTTATTTATTTCTACCTTTTTTCAAGAAAAGCGTGCTAAGCAAATCTTCTTTCATTACTTCCGTTAGTAATAACACAGTCAGTAAGTCAGTATGTAAGAAAAAAAATGGTGTAGCAGTGTCGTGTTTACATAAAAATTCCAGCATGGTTTTTTTCTTTCTTTTTGCCTTCTTTCTTTTGCCTTTGATGTCAGTCAGTAAACATACACTGAGGATGATGACGACGATAACCAGGAGGCAGGAGAAAAGAAAGATAGATTTGAGAAAATATGCAGAAATAATTTTCAGACAGTAAACGTAAAAAATAGAAAGAATGAAAGAAAAAAAGGGTGGATAGATGGATGGATGGATGGATGGCTAGGAGACTGAATTTAGCTGGTTGTAGTGTTCGATAATAGAGTTAAATAACGCAACACACACACACACACACTAGATTTGTTTATTTGAAGTGAATGATGTACGAAAGGTGGAAAAATACACAGACCTCCGAGTGAAATTTCAAATCTTTCAAACGTTACATGTGTTCTACCTCTTTTGTCTTCATATTTATGCTCCTTCATAATCATCTTTATTTCTACTGTTTGTACCTTTAACCTATAAGTTCACTATTCAGAATTTTTGCAGAAGACAACGTTTCAATATATATACTATTTAGAAATCCTTGTCGTCGGTTCATGTCACAACAGAGTATGGTTTTATAGTTTGTTTAGTAGCTATAAAGTTAATATATACTCGGTTCCTTTGACAAATTTTAATAGAGAAAACATAACTAGAATGTTTACTGTATTGAGGTAGGAAGCACGAGGATGTGACACAGGAAGCATTGTATGTTGATGTAGAGCAAGAAGGGGATGAGTCAGCATAAAACACGTTTGGCTCACGAGTTAGTTAGGCTACCAGAATGATTTTGAACTCATTTCCACTTAGTTTCGACTAGATATAACGCTCACGTTTGATGTGTGGCTCACTTAACTTGGTGGTCAGGCTGTTATTAACACTGCCCCAACTAGCGAGGGGAAAACATAACACTTATGGCTGTTGAAAGGTGTATTTATTGATTTGCAGAGAGTGTGCAACTAGATAGTCACACCATGACAAAGCCGCCGAGCCCTTGTCCCTTGAAAATTATAATGATAATAAAATTATGTAATTTACAAAATACCTTGAAATGATTGTGAGTTAGGTCAACTACATAGGTCACACTTGTAGATCAGGAGTAGTGAGATTATCAGAACATTAGAATTTAGCTAAGGTTAGGATGATTGATCCTACGAAGACAGATGAGTAATTTAGAAAAATCCTCAGCAATCGCACTGCATGCATTAACACCCGACCATATAATAGGGTGGGACAGAATCAAAATCCTAAAGAGTAATACAAGTAGGTGGAGAGAGAGAGGTGTTTGATTACTCAATTCTGGTTCATCGAGTCTACACCCAGCATATTCAATAGAAGTGACTAAACGCAAATACCAGAGATATGGAGGATATTATCACCATTCAAATCAGAAGAGGACAATAAATAATCTTAAAATTCTATTTAAATCACACACATCATTACATTCTAACAAGTTACTTATTCTGACTATAAAAACACTGGTCTTATTTCCCATCTGATTGTAGTTGATTGATAACACTAATACTATTATTTCTGAATGATTTTTATCTTATTTTATTCAGATGTCTAATCAATTTCACTCATGGATATAACTGAAGTAAAAAAGTTGTGTGAGTGACCTGGTATGATTAAAAGTGGCAATAATTTGTGCTCCAAACGTCATCCCTTAATGTTACTGCACAACACTATGTGATTTATCAAAATGAAATCTTATCTATAATGGAGTTATACTGTACCACAGTGCCCAAGTTTTATACTTATACTTTGAAAATCATATTTACCCCCATGTGTTATATTTCGCACAGATAAACAAATTGATCGTTGATGGAGAAACCACTTAGGTTCAGTTGAATTCACAAACTTCTTTGGTCCCCTACAGTATCAAATAATATCGTCGTCATCATCATCATGTTATTTTCCAGTTTCTTATCAGCTGCAAATTACGTGAAATCGCAGTGGTTATAAAAGAACCAAAATAACGAATTCTAGTGTTTTAATGATAACAAAGATGTTATAAAATAGGCCACCATGATTAACAGTTCAAGTCGTTACGGATCTGTTTGAAGGATTTCATCATTAGCTGACATAAAACTTAGAGAATCATTGGAAAACCACCAGAGAGTGCTGCAGAGGTGTTTCGTCAGCCTACTTTGACTCTTCATCACTACGCACCCACCACGGTGGTTTGAACCCAGGACCTTTTGATTACAAGGCAAGCTCATAGACCAATGTATGCGCATCAAAAAGTGGAAAACGAGTGGAGAGTATCGAAGACCGTAAAACAGAGAAGACCTGTAGGATTACACAACAACCTGGAAAGATGCTAATTCATACGACTGAAATCACTAATATGAATGATTGTGCAATCGTTACGACCAAAATCAATGTACCATTACCAAAAAAGTAGGAGACTGATCACACTCTTCTTCTGTATGAATAAGTCTGTTTCAAAATCTTTGATTGAACTCATAGAAAATTCATCATCCTCTGAACATTTATTATATTTGAGGACTTAAAGATAACGACGGTACATCGATGGCATAGCGGTTAGGACGCTCGCCGACCATGTGCATGGTCCAGCGTTCGATCCCCGGCCGACGAACTCCTTTACCTCGCTAAGCCAGAAATAATTTGTGTGACATTAGATATAAGTCATCAGTGAAAACCAGATTTTCTGGTCAGTCATATACACTGTAGCTTGACAGTATACAGTTATGCAGGAATGCAGGCAGAAACCGGATAATAATCATTCAAAACTGTGAGTTACATTAAAAGTTCAATTTTCGAAAAAGGCTAAACACGGAAGTCAAGGTATATTTTCCATTGATCAAACAGCTGTTTATATCTATACAGTTAATACTCGTTAACCAACCACTGAGCATGTAATTTCGGTTTCCATCAAATAACACGGGATAGAATGCTCAAATATACATAGTATTCTGTTTTTTAATGCAATATATAACCTTTTGACTGAAGTCGGGACGATTTTCTTGGTGCTGGTGGCTTTTTTAGCTTGTATTGCTGTATCGAGTTCCAAGGCTCACTGACGTTCACCCGCTTCTTTTTGCTTGCTTTTCTGATCGTATCTACGTGACTTCATCTCACGGTGACCATGTATGGTCCTTTCCACTTTGGCAGCAGTTTTCATGACCATGGTGAGTATTCACCATTGTTTCGCCTAACACTATCATTCGCTGCAGTCACGGGACCTCCCAGCAGTGTTCCAAGTAACAGCCTCATCACTGACGGAGCTTGAACGCCATTCAACTACACAACAGTCTCGAAGTTCTGCCCGTAGATCCGTATATCTCCCTCAAAAACTGCAGGACACAGGCTTTCCACTTGTCGGTAGATAGCGACACCAAATTTAACAACAGAAGGCAAGACACTGAAGCCAAAGTATGTGTCATTAATCAAACCGCTGTTTGTATCTATACGATTTATATTCGTTAACCAGTCACTGAGCGTGTGATTTTGGTTTACAGTAAACGACATGAAATAGAGTGTCCAAAAACGAATATGTAGTATACTGGTGCTATCTCAGTACTGAACTGTGAGAATAATGTTCTGACTCTAACAACAAACAGAATGTTGAAATAGATATATCGTATTCTGTTGGTAATTACGTCGGTGGTTTAGCGGTTAAGACGCTCGCCGACCATGTGCATGGTCCGCCGTTCGATCCCCGGCCGACGAACTCCTTTACCTCGCTAAGCCAGAAATAATGCTGGTAAAGAGGAAAGGTTGGGCATGAGGCTAGCAACCCCATCCTTTAAAATAAGTACTACTTCTGAAACTTCAAGTCACTAGCTTGAAGCCCTATGTTCCACTGGGTAACGTGAAGGAACAAAAAGATTTACGACAAAGTTCGTTATATCAGTGGTGTTTTTCTTCGTAATTGTAATTCAGCAAAGGAAAGTCTCTTTTCAACGATTTCATTTTCACAGCTGTACAGTCATACATATATATGTTTTACAAAAGACAATAACAGTCAATTTCGTGTGTGTGTATGTTAAAGTTTGACAGTGAGTGGAAATACTAAAGTGTTATAATATTGGTGTATAGGATTATGAGTCACAGTTGGTTAAATATATGAGTGAATAACAAAATGAATTCATTTGGTAAAAAAATAGTTAAACTCAACTAGTTAACTAGCTCGCTAGTTTTCTAGCCAGTTCCATATACGGGTAAAAAAGGAGGGTTGGGCAAGGGGCTAGCAACCCCACACCACTTAATCTTTCAAACCGTTAGCGGAACTTTAACACACAAAAGTGTATTGCAAATACAAAGAATTTAAAGGAAGACTTTATTCTTCCTCGTGAATTGAGAAGGCGGAATGAGATAGCAGGCTGGCGAAAGCCGGGCTTCGCGAAGCCAGTCAGTCAGCTGATGTGTCTTCTGCCGATGAATGCAAGAATAAGAATAGGCACGTGGAATGTCTGCACAATGTAAGAAACTGGGAAGGCTACCCAGGTAGTCAAAGAAATGTGAAGAGATGGCATAGAATTGCTGGGTATCTGTGAAAGCAGATGGAAAGGATATGGATAGTACAAACTCTGAACTAGGGAGTCAGTAATCTACTCTGATCTGGTCACCCAGACGACAAGCGCGCGCATACTCATTTACGACATGAATTTAAGGCAAACTGAGAGCGAATAATACAGGAAGAGAACTCACCATGGGACTAGAGGCTTTCGCTACTAGGAACAAGCTGGATTCAGGAAAGGCAGACCATATGCTGATTAAACCGAAACTCTACGCGTCTTCATCAGAAAACAAAGCATAGAATTGCAGTCAAATATCTTCCTACTTCAAATTCAATGACCTCGAAAAAGCCTTCGCCAGACAGTGTTGACTGAGGAGTAATTTCAAAACCACTTCAACACTGTGACGCACCTGAGGTTTTAATCAACCTCATTCAGCAGTCGGCTATATGACAGTGGCACGCGCCAGGTGATCCATAACGGAATACTCAGCGAGAAAATCGAAGTGCATATAGGAGTAAGACAAGGCTGTGTGTAAATTATCACCGATGCTATTCTTAATTGTGATAGACTGGATTATGCGTCAAGCTGTCCGTTGGGAGCGTGGAGACAGGAGTACTCTGGATCACCGATCAGAAAATCTAGAAGATCTAGATTTTACAGATGATATTTGTCGAATATTACACAAACTCGAAAACTTGGAAGCAAAAACCACTTAACTGGCTGAAGAGACTGGGAGCAAAGACAAGAATGCAGATGAACACAGAGAAGACGGAGGTGGTGACGATAACCAACCAACCAACACCAACAGCAACAAGAACCAGCGCCAATCACTATCAACGGGAGAGATTTAACAGAAGTTACTTCCTTCGTTTTAACCGCAGCCAGCGGAACGGATGAAGATGTCAACACAAATGTTAAGTTAGTCAGCACTTCTTTATGGGTCAGAAACTTTGCTCAAGCGTCATGAACACCTTTTTCAACAGTTTGGTGAAGATTTTGTTAACTTGTGAGAGTGAACCGATTTGGAACCTCTTACTTGATAAACATGCAGAAAATAATGTAGATGGATCGGAAATTCGCCTAGATTCCTAGTGAAAAATTGTCAACTGCGAGATTCATCCGGTCAGGAATGAGGACGAATATTTTCCCCCAATGACATTGTCCGGTGGTCACGCTAAATATATCACGAATTATTAGATGTTAGAATTCATTGAGTTCGGACCCAGTGACCTACTGATCTACCAGCCTGCCTTAAAATCGAACGACCTGGGTTCGAACGGTGGTGGGTGCCTATTGCTAATAAGTTCGAAACTAGGATGAAACAGCTATCTAGTACTCCAGTACTGGTTCTCCAATAATTTTCTAATTGATTTCAATCCGTGGTCAGACTTGAAGGAAAAATATTTAATTTGCTGTAATTTTCTGAAAATAGACATGATATTTTAAGTGATTTTATTACGTAACCACTGCTTGGAGTTTTTTCCTCTCTATATATCAAAGAGGGAAGCTGCGGAATCGCATTTCCTGTTCCTTTGATATCTTGACCTTCATACATGATTTATGCCTTTAAACAATTGTTGCATCATTAAATGAAGACCTAATTGAAATGAAAATGGCCCTTCTTTCTAGTCATTTATTCTCAAGTATCTCAAGGGTGTGATATTCATCATACACTGTTTTAGATAGTCGTTTATTTCCATTAAATTAAATTATTCTATTTGTGGAATTCTTCAGTTATTTTGTCAAAAATATTTTTTTTGGAAATGTCATACATCAAAATGTTCCTGGTTAATGAGATTATTGATTTCCATGAGGAAAAACATAGTTGTCTGTGTGTTGTTGTGTGTGTGTTTGACAGAATGAACATACTGTAACACACTTCATCCAGGGTTAAAGACAATCAACCAACAACTGTTCTGTTGAGAATTAATTAGGTAAATTGAATAGTTAGTCTGTAAAAACGAATATTATGTATCACTTACAACCGCCTTATGAATGTTGCATCTTTGTAGAATAAAATCAGTGTTCTACGGGTATATAGTGACTTTTATTAACTGGAGGATTTCATCATGAGCTGACATCAGTTAGAGAATCATTGAAAAACCTAGGAGTACTGTACAGCTGTTTTGCTCCAGCCTGGAACTCTTCTGCAGTGAGCACTCACCGCCGGGGCTAGAACCCAAGATCTGATTAAGACGCGAGCCCGTAGGCCATTAAGCCACTGGGACTCAACTCAGTTGCCAGCCAATGAATTCTAACTTCTGCCGATTTATGACATAGCGCAACCACTTTGCGATGTCTTCTTCGATGAGTTACTGCTTCAAATTCAACCTGCTGCACTCTACTGGTCTGTGAGATCGTCTTGTAACCAGAAGGCCCTAAGTATCAAAACTTGCACTGGGTGCATACTGCTCTAGAATATCAAACTGGGACGAACCGTCAGTCGAATACTCCTAGGTTTTGCAATAGTTCTATAACTGATGTCAGCTCATGATGAAATCCTCCATCCAATCAGGCAAAATCCCTACAAAAACGAACAGCCAAAAATATACTGTTTGTTTATGAATCAGTTTTTCAAATTTTTAATAGACGTCTTCAGTGAATTTTTTTCAGCTTATTATTGTATGTTTTTAAATTAGTTTTTGTATTTCCCCTTTGATTGACCATACTGAACTGAAGTGTTAAGTCTTCATTTACATTTCAGCTCCTACCGCGGAATGATAAGGATGCCTGGGGATTATTATGGCGGTATTTTGACTGGTTCTGACTGTCAGTGGAATTCAGGATAAGGATTCTGTCTTATCAAAAACTCCTTCAATTGATTTATTTGCATGCTGCTGTAAGTAATGGAGTTCCTGGCTAAACACGAACCTACTGCCCATCAGTCCAAAAGCCGAGCGTCATCTACTAAGCCACTTAGGCCTTGACAACCACCTTTTGTGCAGCAGTCGTTGGTTATTATTACTTGTTTTTACGTTGTGTTTTTATCTCCCACTGACTGATCGATTATTTTGAACTGAAACGTTCGATCACATGTCGGGTTTTAGTACGCATACTTCCACTTTCATCTTATTTTTCAGCTTTTATAATTTAGTCAACTATTTGTAAAACAGAAGTTGGATAAAAGTAACCTATGGAAGTATAAACGAACGACCATCATAATGACCTTGATCCATCTCCAACAATCAATGAGGTGAGCACAAAGTATAAACGCGTAATTTAAAAAAAGAGTTTTTATAGAAATTGAACGAAGTGTTAAGAAATGGTTATACGGGCTGACTTTTCCATATATATTCCAGGAATATCTCTCAGTTCTTTATTTAAGTCTTCAGTGATTCTCCAAACTAATTTCTGAACATCAATTCATCCGGATGACTGTGTATTAGTCTGTTTTTTCATCAATACACTGATCTAATCCTCTTTTTGAATTACATCCAGAGACGTTTGACAGAATCGATGGGTGTCCCACTGAAGAGATCAACAAAACTATTTGTATGATTTACTGCCTTCTGAATATAACTGTAGAAAAGATAACTGGCTATTACTATTATGACCATAACTGACTCGTTGTGGTTTGAACGCAGGAAACTGATCTCCACGTCCTACCATGTGGCTGACAAAACTTCATGGAATCATTTCACAGTCACAAAACGCTCCAGATATAGGGGAGGAGGATTGTTCACTGTTGGATTCTATGTTTGCCTCTCAACAGTGCCTCAGGGCAGCTTCATAGGTAAAGTTATTTTCCAAGTAAGAGACAAGTACCTAGAATCAAGTAGGTTATTTTCAAAATGGTGGGATCGGAAACTCCATCCCTAAGAATAATGCCCCGACAATTTCCGCAGACATTCCAGGGTCGGAATGACCTTGATTAATTCAAGCAGAATTGCATAGCAAGACTGCACTTTATCAATGTATCGCACGACCAAAATAGAGGTATTACTATGAGAGAATAAACAGGGATACAGACACATAGTGAGGATCAAGTCAACAGATAATATGCAGATGTCCAAACAGTTGTTCCCTTACAACAACTACTTCATTGGTCTGTATGTGTGGTTGTCACAAGTAGCACTAAATGTCGGATGATCGATAATATCATATTAACTATACGAGGATGTATTGCCATCACATATTCTTCCTGCAAACTTAAGTCGTGTAGTCCTAACAGCCACATCTGATTGGCACTCATTTGATATGACTGTATTTCCTTTATTATAAGCACAGTTTTATCCATGTTACCAACTACATCGACGCTAATAAGTACTTGAGTCACACTGTTCCCCCCCTATGACGTTATGTCTCTAAAATGCTAATACTACTGCATTGCAGACATCTGATAATTTTCTGTCTCCACAGTCACTGCTGTTACTTGTCTTTTCAAAACCTGGTTGTGGTAAATCATGAGAAGTTTTGCTAAAGAAAATTTGGATTTGGAGAACAAATTACCTATGACAACCATGAACTTTAAAAAGGAAGTACATACTATCTTAGACACAGTTTCTGCAGCGACAGACAGGATATCTGCACACATACCCATCAACAGCAGCTATGGATCTCTATATAGACATTACTCACACACATCCATATGATTTGTTGTTTCTTATAAGTCTATTATCCTTAACGGACTGAAATACTAGCTGAGCATGGAATTGGCAACATAATTAGTGTACTGAATTCATATTTTCGCGTATTTACTATGGGTCTATCTGATTAGCCAATCAAGGGCACTGTGATGGTCCTACGCTTGAGTCACTATAGTTTGGTGTAACCTAGCAGCTGTTCAGATAAATTTTTATGAATAACAACCTAGTAAATTAAGGATTATATGTCCAACACTTATACTTAAACCTCAGTTTCATTATTGTCTGAGACCACTTTCCCATAATCAGCTTAAAGTCTAAAGACCATGAGAATTATATAACAATTTTAGTGAATTTTCAGACGAAGTGGCCAATAGTTCTAGTAGAAAGTCGTGAGCAGTGGGGTCATTTCGGTCTAAAGTGACGACAACTACTTGGCGATGATATTAGCCAGTGGTCTCACTAAGATTGCCAATTTGCAGAAGTTAGAATACATTGGCTGACATATTAATCGGGCCCCAGTAACTAAATAGTCCACGAGCTTAACTTGTAACTGGAAGCTCTTGGGTTCGAACTTTGACAGTGGGTGCCTAATATTGATGAGTAGGGAACTGGGATGAAACAGTCGTCCATTACTCCATGGATTTCAAATTTTCTCTAACTGATTTCAATCCAAGATCAAAACTTGAAACATTTCAAAAAGCCACTAGGCATATTGGATATAATGTTGTAAATGTCAATCTGAGAGGTGCTGAACACATGTATACATATATGCATAATAGGTATAGGATCACTAAGAGATTGCATTTCCTTCTAAGGTTAATCAGTGTATGAGGCATATGAATGTTACATGAGAATCGAACAGCGAATAGAATTCCACTGGTGATTTTTATCAATCCTTGACTTTCAAGTGAAACATAGTCATACAAACTTTTGATATTACAGTAGTGGTGGTCACTGTTCCACAGGGTGAGGTTGGAAGGCTTACAGTCAATCTCGCTTCTTTCCCAAGCATACGGTAGGCTAATAAGCCAGATAAGGTTTAGAAGTTCATCAGGCAGAATCTAACTTAAACCATATGTGTGGCTGAAGAGCACTCTATCAGTGAAATGCTGACTTAACAGACATCAAAACATAAATATATATATATATATATATCATATCAGCGCGCTTTTCGACTATTACGCTACATTTTGGTCATAAATAAAATCTCTTATAACTCTAAAATTTTATGCAAAGTGTTTGCGGAAATTATCACAATTATTAACCTTTCGAACACTGAATCCAAAAAATACAATCTTATTGACAGATAATACACATAACTCACTGTTTGGATTTGTGGAATTTTTAAACATAAACACATCTATAATTGTATATATTGTTGGATTTATATGTTCAAGTTGCTCCAAGTCAGTGAGTTTATGGTTAAGATATCATTTTAGTTAAACGTACTGAACTATATTGCATGTTGTCCTATTGTATAGTTGTCGTCGCTTTTTGCCCTTTTTTCTGTGAACTGTTTCCTTTGTTGATGTTGTTCTCATTGTTTGTCCGTTATTTTCTGATTTTGAGGGGAGCAACCCAAAAAGTTGCTTCTCTCTAAACTTTTACTTAATGTAATCATTCTTTTCTCAGGCGTGAGGCTAGCAACCACACCCTGTAAACAAAATTGCTACAGAACCTTCAGCAAAATGAACCTCTTTGCACCAAAAGAAAAAGTCTGTGTAGGAACATGGAACGTCCGAACTATGTACGAGACTGGAAAAGCTGCCCAGATCGCCAACGAGATGAAAAGATACGGAATACAAGTGCTGGGAATATGTGAGAGCAGATGGAATGGGAGTGGACTCACCAAATTGTCAACAGGTGAGTCAGTGATCTACTCCGGTCACCCAGAAGATAACCACACGCACACCGAGGGCGTGGCTATCATGATGTCACCAACGGCAACGAAAGCCCTGATACAATGGGAGGCGATTTCGTCCAGGATAATGACCGCCAGGTTCAACTCCAAAGGAAGGAAAGTGTCAATCATACAATGTTATGCACCCACAAACAACGCAGACCTCGAGAAGAAAGAAGAATTCTACAGGCAACTACAGGCAACAATGGACAATACTCCAGCTGGCGACATGAAAATACTAATGGGAGACATGAACGCCAAACTGGGACCAGACAATACGGGAAGGGAACTCATCATGGGTAGAGAAGCTCTAGGAGAAATGAATGAAAACGGAGAACTCTTCGCCGACTTCTGCGCCTTCAACGAACTGGTGATTGGTGGCAGTGTATACAAGCACAAAGATATCCACAAGGCTACATGGGTGTCACCAGACGGGCAAACCAAAAACCAAATCGACTTCATCTCAATCTCAAGGAAGTGGAGGCGCAGCCTACTGGACACAAAAGCAAGAAGAGGAGCAGACGTTGGCTCAGACCACTATCTCGTACAAGGGACAATCCAAATCAAATTAAAAGCTTTCAGGGAATCAGGAGCTGCAGATAGACCACAAGCCAAGTTCAACACTCAAAAGCTGAAGGACCAGGCTACAAAGGACATCTTCATTGCAAGCATAAAGGACAAAGCCGAGACACAAATCAACACTAGCGAAGAGGTCGGCGTTGAAAAGCACTGGAACAACTTGAAAACGGTGTGGAGCCAAACCTGCATAGAAATTCTAGGCAGAAAAAAGAGACAGGACAAACAGTGGCTCACTACGGACACTTGGAAACTAATAGAAGAGAGAAGGACAGTGAAGCAAAAGATTATCCAGTGCTACGACGAGCAACAAAAACAGGAGCTGAATGCAAGCTACAATACACTGAACAAAAGAGTGAAGAAAAGTGCCAGGGAAGACAAAAGAAAATATTATGAAACCATGGCAAACGAAGCAGAACAAGCTGCAGGCAAAGGAGACCTCGCCACACTCTACCAAACAACTAGGAACCTTTCGGGCAAACGTTCGACACAGATTAAGCCAATAAAGGACGACAATGGAAAGTCAATCACCAAAGAGGTGGAACAGAGAAAGCACTGGGTTGAACACTTCAAAAGACTTCTAAATCGTCCGCCACCTACAACACGTCCAGCAATACCAACAACGGAAGCAGAACTACCAGTGAACACTGACCCCCCGACGAAATCAGAAGTCCTGAATGCAATCAAGATGCTTAAAACTGGGAAAACACCGGGACCAGATGGAATCCCAGCAGAGGCTTTGAAAATAGACCCAGAGACAACAGCGGACTTGATGACACCACTACTGGAGAAGGTGTGGAAAGAGGGCAAAGTACCCGAGGATTGGAAGAACAGTTACTTATTCAAACTTCCAAAGAAAGGAGACTTAAGTCAATGTAAAAACTGGCGTGGAATTATGCTTCTGTCCATTCCAAGCAAGATACTAAGTCGCATCATCCTGGAGAGAATCAAACAAGCCCTAGATGAAAAACTTCGTCCGGAACAGGCTGGATTCAGGAGAAACAAATCATGTATTGATCAAATCGCCACTCTACGGATCATCATTGAACAAAGCTTGGAATGGCAGTCACCTCTCTATCTCAACTTCATCGACTTTGAAAAGGCCTTCGACAGCGTCGATCGAGAGGTCATTTGGAAACTACTTCGCTACTACGGGGTCCCATCGACAATTATACACCTCATCCAACAGTTATACGACAATGCTGCATGCCAAGTAATCCACAACGGGAAACTTACGGAAGCCTTCGAAGTGAGGACGGGAGTGAGGCAAGGCTGTCTACTATCACCAATGATCTTCCTGATTGCAATTGATTGGATAATGCGACAGACAACGGCAACCAACGAGGGAACAGGCATAAAATGGACTGACACAAAAGACTTGGAGGATCTGGATTTCGCCGATGATATATGTCTGATTTCCCATAAACTGGAAGATATGCAAATGAAAAGTAACAAGTTGGCAGAAGAAGCATCAAAGATAGGACTTCACGTGAACATAGATAAAACAGAGATGATGAAGATTCCTTGCCAACATCAACAACAACAACAGACCACAATAAGCATAAATGGGAAGAACCTGAAAGAAACAACCTCCTTCACCTACCTGGGAAGCATCGTCTCAACTACAGGCGGAACTGACGAGGACATCAAAGCCAGAATCGGAAAAGCAAGACAAGCTTTCATTACTCTCAAATCTGTGTGGAGGTCAACAGCATTCAGCATCAAAAATAAGATCCGGATTTTCAACTCCAATGTGAAGTCAGTGCTACTATACGGATCAGAGACTTGGCGAGTCATAAAGAGCATCTCAAACAAACTTCAAACCTTCATTAACAACTGTCTCCGCTCAATACTCAAGATCAGATGGCCAGAAAAGATCAGCAACAGGGATCTCTGGGAGCGAACCAATCAGGAACCGATTGTGAAACAAATAGGCAGAAAGAAATGGAGATGGATTGGCCATACGCTGAGGAAACCATCAAGTGACATCACTAGACAAGCCCTCGAGTGGAACCCGAAAGGGAGGCGGCGAGTTGGTCGTCCAAGGGTGACTTGGAGGAGGTCATGTGAAGAGGAGATGAAAGCATGTGGGCAGACCTGGAGCAGGGTGAAAAAGTTGTCAAAAAACCGAAGTCAATGGAGGTGCGCAGCTGAAGCCCTATGTTCCTCTAGGAACTAAAGGATACAATAATAATAATAATAAATAATAATATATGGGTGGTATTCAACCAGTAACTCAGGCAATTCACTGAGTAAATGCTAAAAACTAGACATCGGCAAAGCAATTTATTGCAGACATTCAGACTATAGTTATTCAGAGAGTTAACGGTCAAAGTAATGGACTACTGTTCGCTAGTACTATAGATCGGAATAACTCCCCCCTAGATTATTGGCTGACAGTTCTACGACACACTGACAGCTGAAGCAGGTAAAAGTGATATCAGAACACTTTACTGGATAAGAACATGGCTATCCGAAAAAATACGTAATACAGATGATACCAATGAAAGGTAGAGAAGGGCACCTAAATAACAAGGAGGAGAAGCAAAGGAAACAATTGGTTCATCACTTTAAAACCAATCTTGAGCCGACTGCCAACTGAAACCAGTCGAGAAATAATTCCAAGAACAGTCACAGAACTGCCAATGAACACCACTTTCTCCACAAAAGCAGAAGTCCTGGATCTTATGAGGGTACCATAATCCGCAAAGTCGGTAGGACCAGACAGAATTCCTCTGAAAGCACTGAAACTGAATACAGGGATCTCATATCACGCCACTGTCACAGAAAGTTTGTAAGGAGAAAAAGGTACTCACTGATTGAAACAAAGACTGTCTTGTTAAACTAAAAAACAGTGAGAAATTAAGCCACTTGAAGAACCCGAATTTTATCATTCCCTGTCCACAACAAGCAAAACATTAACTTGCATCTTTCTGGACAGATTGGAAGTTACTTTGGATACAATGCTCTGCTTGCGATAGCCTGTATTCAAGAAAAATTGCAACGTTATGCATCATTATCCAACAGAGCACAGAATACCAGTCAAATCTCTGCATCAACTTAATCGACTTTGAAAGGACCTTTGGTAAAGTCGACTGTGAAGTGATTTGGGAACTACGTCGACAATATGGAGTCACCTGAACCTCTATCAACTTCATTCAGTTACTAAAAGATGATGACATATGCCAAATGATTCATTACGGAAAACTAGATGAAGACTTTGAGGTGAAGACAGAAGTAAGATAAGGCTGTCTACTGTCAGTTGTGATATTCTTCATTCTGGTGAATTGCATCATGCAGCATACCCTGGGTGCATAGAGAAAATTATGCTTCACACTTACTCAGACTATTCAATGACGCACATACTAATATTGAATTTATTATTATGGAAGGTGAAAGTGATGGAAACACTCCACTTCCTTGACATTGTCATGGAGCGCCTAGAAGACGGTAGTCTTTAGAAGTCAATTTATCGAAAGCCTCCTTGGAAAGAACAATACTTACATTTTAATAGTTTCTGTCCAAATAGCCTTAAACGTGGACTAGTCAAGACTCTATATTATAGAGCTAAGAGATTATGCTCCACAGACAAATGAGAGGAAGAATTCATGTTTCTCGAAAAGATATTGAAAAGTAATGGTTACCTTCAAAGATTCATCAACAAGTACAGGAGATGTAAAGTCTCAAATGTCAAACAAATCACAGTGGAGGAAAAGCCAATCTACATTCAGCTTGATTACAAATATGAAACCATTGTAGCCTATCCTGCAGCTAAGCTCGCTCCCATCTGCCGAACAACTTGTTCCTTGGTGCAATCAAAAATCGATAGATGATATCCTTCTCATGTTAACTTCAACTCGATATACAAATTTACATGTATCTGTGGGAACAGTTACATTGGAAGAACAGAAAGAAGGACATATCTACGATATTCTGAACATGTACCAAAAGCTTGTGTCTACAAAAGAACAAATGATTTGAATAAAGCCATTGCCAGGCATCTCCTTCACACGGGTCATGAGGTGGACGTCACAAAATCGTTCAAAATTATCAATAGGCAAAAGAGCTCAATTCTCCTCAAGTTTGTTGAAGCCATCTCCATCAAGCGCCTGAAAACCGATTTGTGCGTTTAGAAAGAGACAGTGATCCGTATTTCCTTGCCCAGGTAATTCGATATTTCCATTTCTCTTTCATCTGACTACGTAATGATGAACGTTTCCACTGTGTATGATAATTATTGTTCGGAATAGTGTTCAATATTACATATATATATGTATACTCTTTGCACATATCGATTGATTGATTTTTGTTTAAAATGAACTCTGTTTGAGTATGTTAAAATTGTTTGTGTAGATATACTTAATAATGACTTTTTCCTGTAAGCAGGTGATGAGAAGGCGACGAAATAAATGATGGTATCACTTTATTGTGCAAAAACTATAGCTTTTGTTTTATTCAAATTCTTTAAGGGGAATAAATATATGAAAAAAAAATACTGCTGAGCAAAGAAGAAGCCTTTAAAGGATTCTGACTTCTCAGACTATTTATAAGTAATGTTACACAAACTGGAGGATTTACAGCATAAAACCAACAAGTTGACGGCAGAGACAGAAAAGATAGGATTTCAAGTGAAAATGCAAAAGATAGAGGTGGTGAATATACCTGACCTACAACAACAACATCAACAACAACAAAAGCTTAAATCACTATCAGAGGGACAAATTTAAAGGAATTCCTTCCTTCTATCTATTTAGACTGTGTGGCTTCAACTACAGGCGACAGTACAGGTGAGGATTTCACAGTCAAGATGGGAAAGGCAGGAAAGACCTTCTTCACTCTGAAATCCGTTGCATTCAACATAAAGAACAACGTCCAAATTTGGTGCTCTATGAAAAGTATTTCCAAAAGATTGCAAACTATTATCAACAGGTGACATGACTGGTTCCATACTGAAGATTAGATGGTCAGTCAGAAATAATCTGCAACAAAGAACTCTGAGAACGAACCAATCAAGTGTCTACTGCCCAAAAGAGATGCCAAATAAAACAGGGATGAATCGAAACACGCTGAGGAGACCGTCTAGCGACATTGTGTATAATGCAGGCCATCGCTTGAATGCAAAGCGAATGAGAAACTGCGTGTTAGGCTTGGATCCGAAAGAACAGTTGATTATTATGAAGAGAAGATTAGATCCTATCAGCAGTGGTAAAGCCAGTTAAAGTTGGCTGCATAGAAGAGAGTGAAATAACGATAAACTATTAAAGTCCTATATCCTATCAGGAACCTAATCGAATTATCATAAAAGTACAAACAAAAGAAAAATGTTGCGTGTCACGAGCATATTTTGTAAGCTTTAGACTCAATGATCTATTCTGGGCATTATGACCAGCCTAAAACATCTATAGGAGAAAAGAAACTGCCTTGAAATGTTTCAATGTCCAGATGAGACATAGAATATGTTAACTTTCTTCTAATTGTGCTGTCATTGTGTAATACGCCCATTCTGATTGGTTGTTTTTTCTCTCACTTATTGACTGACTGCTGATTTGATTTTCATTATGAATCCCAATAGTTTTTATTGGATGATAAAAATATCTCGTCAATGGTGTCTATTTTTAATTGCTAATTAATCTAAATGTCAAGGTTTTTGAAAATTCCGTTTTTCCATTCTTTGTTTGTGTCTTTTTCTTTAATTTCCAGTCAATTTTAAAATCATTCTTACGTGGTGTATAGTGCATTAATATAAATGAAGTAATATGTTGTGACGCTAAATTGTGTATTTATCCTGTTAATTTAAGAAAAGGATAAGATGGAAGGCGATTAGATGAGGAGAAGTGTTTGTTTCATTGGAAGCATATAATGCCATCGTCCTAAAAGACGTAGTTACTGTCAGGATCAATAGTCACATACTGTTATACTATTATTCAATTCCTTGAGCTCTCTGAGGATCAGTGTTTCAGTTGTACATCGTTATTTTTTAGTTGGTTCCGCGTCTCATTCCATTTTTATTTCTTTCGCACACAGTCTTTTCCATATCATCCAATGAGTGGCCATCTCTTTACCCACTTTCCTTGCGAGTTCATCTTGAGGGCCTGAAAGCCGTCATTTACCCGAGTGCAAATTTCAAGCACTGATTGACTTGACATTAATATAATTGAGGTTTTGGATGTAGGTAGTTTATGATATCAGTAATTTTAGGTTATGGATTCAGATGAATGACGCTAGCTAGAATTACAGAAGGGTTGGATTCAGCAACGTCCATGCTCTTATCGTGATTAGTATTATTCCATCAGGTTTCAAGCGGGATATGAGGCTTTGACAGTACATCTCACATTTCATTCAGTTTTCCTCTATCCCCTTCAGATAGCTCCACAATCGTCCATAGGCTTTCAGTTACTTCTCATAAGATCTTGTCGATGTCACCTTCGGACATAGGTCCATATTGTCGTTTACCACTCGGACTCTACTCGAGGGTCTGTCTGACGCTTGATGTTACTCAATAGTCGCATTGATGTATATCCCAACTATCTCCACTTTCTTCGGTATATTTATGGTGCAATAGGTTCTTGCCTATTGGTTCTATCCCAGAGTTTCTGGTAGCCATCTAACCTTCCGTATGGCACCAGAGAAGGCAGGTTTAGATGAAAGTCGACAGTAGTCCGTTAAAAGTACTATCTTACATACAAAGAAGCTCTGACTGACTTCACCTTAGTGTTCAAACTTAAGATCTTGTTCCTTGCGCCGACTGCTATGTACTCTCACACTAATTTCAGGATAGTGAATGACTACTTCACTTTCTGTATCCTAGTTGGCCATGAGATCATCAATGTATGCCGCCTGTTATTTAAGATATGGTTGTGGAAAGTGAAGGAGATGACCTGCTCTAGATTTTTTCCCTTGATAATCAATGATTTTTGTTTTTTATTGTTTTTGTTGGTCAGATATATTCATCACCTATGTCGTCTCTATATACACTTGAAGTCCTGACTCCACTTTCTCTTCTGCTAATTTGTTGGTATTAGACATGAACCAAAAGGCTTATGTCTAGAAGGAACAAATGCTTGAACAGCGCCATCACCAAGCATCCCCTTCACACGGGTCATGAGGTGAACGTCTCAAGATGGTTCAGGATTGGTTACAGGATAACATCATGAGCTGACATTAGTTACAGAATCATTGGAAAACCTGGGAGTACTGGACAGCTCTATCGTCGCCAGTCTGAGACTCTTCGGCAGTACGCACCGACCACAGGGTTCGAACCCATAGCCTTCTGGTTACAAGGCGAGCTAGCTCGTAGACCATTGAGCCACTGGGACCCAATTCAAGTGAGCAGCCCATAAATTCTAACTTCTGCCAATTCACGAAACAGCTGTTCAGTACTCCCAGTTTTTTTCAGTGGTTCTCAGTTTTATCTTAACAAATGCCACAGACTGTACTTTTCTGACAACAATCGACAGAATAAAATAAAATTCATGATATCTCCCCAGTAGTGTTTAAGCCTTCTGAACTAGAATAGCGACTATTGGAATAAATAAATAAATAACAGCCTTAAAACTAAAAATAAAACAAAATATTCACTCAGTAGTTTTTGTGTTTTTTCCGTAAACTGTCAAATCGAATTTCCTCCTTTCCTTGTAGAATAAACTACATTTGCATGTGTTTTTGGTCGTAAATCATCTTCAATTCATTGATTCGATTTGATTTGATATTATCAACACTAAAATGAAATGAAATAGTATGCTGAACAAATGACAGACAATTAGGCGGATACAAATTATGTAGACTTTTGAAACAAAATACGTAATTATTGACATTTGGTTTAATTCTTGATAACAAAAATATTTTTTCCCTTGTCATCAATGAAGTAAGTCGACTTTTATCTTTGTCTGCTGACTTCATGTATGACATTGTTTTTTTTAAAATTATTATTATTATTATTGTAATCATTGTTATATATTGTATGCGTAATTGTTATTCTGAAAGATAACAGTGTAGACTGAGCGATAGAGTATGGCTTTTCGTTGACCTCCTCGTCTGACTGACAGAATGACTGTACAGTTATATGTACAAGATTAATCATTATTGATAATACTCATAGTCATGTTTAAATAATTTCCAGTTGTTAAGATCAATAGAATTACAGTTTAACGAACCATGCATAAGTGATCATATATGCATGAAAATGTTGTAATAAATTGATTATTGGTCGGAGGATTTCCTTATGACCTGACATTAGCTAGACAAACATTGGAAAACCATCAGTGACTACTGGGTAGTTGTTTCGTCATAGTTTGGGACGCGTCATCAGTACGCCCTCCCTGCCAGGGTTCGGATCCAGAACCTTCTGGTTACAAGGCAGGATAGCTCGTAGACCATTAAGTCACTGGGAGCCAGTTCAATGGTCAGTCCATGAATTCAAACTTATGCTAATTCATGACATGGCGTCACCACTAGCCGATGTCTTTGGCGAGTATTTGTCCTCACAACCGACTTGCAGTACCCTACTGGTCACGATTTCCCACAATAACACCAGGTCACTGCGTAAATACAGGCAGTCACTAGTGACCATCAGATCGAACGCCAGTGGGTGCGTTCCACAGAAAAGTATTAAACTAGGACGAAACGGTTCTCCAGTACTTCAAGGTGTCGCAATGATTCTCTAATCGATGTTAGCTCATGATGGAATCCTCTAACTTGTCAAACAAAGTCCCTACAAAACAATACTTAATAAAATGAATATCACATAAAGTGAAGGGAAATGTCAATGCAACAACTGAACATAATAATAATAATAACATATTTATTCCTGACAGTATTTATAAAACATAGAGAAATTTTCAGAGGGGTTTATTGTATGATATTTTCCCTTCGTACAATATCTTCAAGTAAAATATTATTTGACAGTACATCCTGTACCATACACAGCGGTCCCTCAGGTGAAGCACAAACCATTCTGTTGTGATATTTCTGCCTTGTCTCCTTCAAGAAATCCACAATATCTGGGTGAAAACGAGATGTAAGATGTTTAGGAGTACATTTTGACATCTAAGGACATACTTGGAGGACAGTGATCTCATGTATCGGTAAACGTCGCCACCCACAATCAGGCCATTCCTCAAATTTAGCAGGAGTTTCTAAACATTTTAAATACACACAAGAGTAGATAATATCATTAGAGATCATATCTTAATCGATTCAAACGTACCGAAAGAGGGAAAATATGTGCGATCGAGTGGTGGAAGTTTTTGGTAGCTCATATTTTAAGCAGGCCGCTAACAAATGTATCAATGATAGTTCATAAACAGCTTGAAAAGAAGGAGAAGTCGTCAGATTCTTACACTGAACTAATAACAGTCATGGCATGGTGACCACCTGAACGACAGTCTTCCACAGATTATGATTATGATAGTTTCAGCTGAATGTAGAAACAGAATTCGTAGAGTGTAATCAAGATTACTCGGACTACCGAAGATAACTTTAATTGCCCTGTAAAATCCAGCTCTATGTACACTATCTGTCTACAGGGTGCGCTAAAGCAGGGCTATGAACAGATCTTGTTTGTCACATTCTCGGACACGCACAATGTTCCGAAATACAGTGATAAGCATCTCTGATCTTATGGTCAGTATACTTGACCAAGGGTATTCGCTACTTTTCGGTTCTTCGAAAATTCCCGTTGGGAATCTTTTTCGAAAGAATTTATCATCAAACCGTACAATAGTATATACTCGACTTTTTGAAATAATATCTTGAATTGTGACAAAAACTAGGAGATAATTGAACTCAAAAAGCTCTCCTTACACAAAGGTCACCAAGGAATGGCCAACTGATAAACTTCTATATTTGGATACCTGTCAGTCGAAAAAAGCTCTCATCCCACTTGTCAACTGTATCAGAATAATTTGAAGCACTGACTGCTTAGGAGAAGAGCTAGTATTTCTCAAAAATATCCTGCCTCAAATGAGATACTTGGCACTTTTCGTTGAGAACAAGAAAGGAGAGACAAAAAGAGGAGAATGCAGTTCATTACCAAGGAAAACAATATATTTGAATGTGAACTTCAGAGGAAAGTTAGCCATAGGTATCCTGAAGAAGACCTATCAGGCAGCAACACGAAGAGTGATATTCTCCTGCCATCCACAACTTTCAAGCAGTTTGAAGGACAAACTTTCACATTTAAGCACTTCAATGTGCATATGTCGATTCACCTACTCATATGGATATAGTTACATAGCTCATTCCATGCGAATCCTCTTTAAACGTGTCAGAGCAGATTATCCATCACGTCTGAAAAGAGGTGACACTGTTCCAATCATGAGCTCTGCAGTTTAACATCACATCAAAACCTGTTATAGCATCTCAACTAACTCATCATTCAGAATCATTCACAAAGTGAATAAAAATCTACCGAAAGCAACGTATTTTCAACTTTATATTGCTTCATACTTCTTCATTATGTGCACAGAAATGCTTGAGTTGTGTGTTCAAAAAAAAACTGGTTCAGGCTCTCCATTTATCACGCGTCTAGTTTTTGTCCTTTGTTTCTTTTTTAGTTCGTGAGAAATACTCATTAGGACATTAGAAAGAAGAGAACACGAAATTTAGCAAAGATATCCTTTCGGCGGTTTCATTTTGCAAAAGCTATACAATCGTATTTGAATTGATAATTTTTATATAGATACAATTTTTCACTTGATTGCACATAATTACGATGGCGAATAAAAAGTGACAATTATTTTCAGCTAGACATAGTTTATGACAGGCTTAAAAACACAATTACATAGGATTAGAACGAATTACAGGTGTGTGAAAAAACGAGCTTGGGAAAAAATTGCAATAATAATTTTTAACTTGACATGGAAGTTAGGAGGTGTGAATGTGGATTACAAGAGCTTTAGAAACAAAAGTTACACAGGATTAGGATATAATTGTAAAATAGTTATTTTAAACGAACTATAAGTGTGAACAGGAAAAGTATGGAAACAAACTTAAAATAAACTGTTCTTCTAACTGAAAAATGGGATGAATTGAATAAAGACAGAGAGAGAGAAGAATCGCGTACACACAGCGAAAGGAAAAAATCACGAAAAACCGAAGGCTAATGGAACACACCGAAGTAGTTCCACGGTAGTTGTAGAGGTTGGACTAATTTCTTTTAAACACACACACACAGCTCCGGCTTTTCTATGCATATTGCGAAGGCTTCTGCAGTACAGAGAAGTCGAAAACACACTGCTTTTGGTGGGTTTCTGTTGACTTTATAAATTACTTTGAATGAATCAGTTGAGATGTTGTGGGAGGTGTTGATCAGATGTTTAATAATGACACTTCTGAATGAGCCGGTGCCTCCTTTCTGCAGCTCTGCGGGGTAGTGTTCTCTAACACGTTTTGAAAGAACGTGCATACAAAGACCTATGAAATTTACGATATGCGAGTTAACTCTTGAAAAGATATAAATTTCAAAAAGAGGTCTGCAGGTAACAAGATTTTGTATGCACTTAAAACATTACGCAACAAGGTGATACTGATGATAACATAATACTAAAAATAGTATACTGAGTGAAATGAATAAAGTTTGCCAATGAAATAATTCTCAAGCACTGGTTTTTGTAGGACAGTAACTCATTGAAGAAGACATTGCGAAGTGGTCAACCTATCTCATGAATTGCCAGAAGTTAAGATTCATAGACTGATCATTGTATCGGTTTGGATGCCAGTGGCTTGATGCTCTATGAGCTCTCCTTGTAACCAGATGGTCCTGGCTTTGAAACCTTGTAGTGGGTGCATCCTGATGAAGAGTCCAAAACTATGGCGAAACAACTATCCAGTACTCACTGTCGGCTTTCCAATGGTTCTTCAACTGATGTAAACTCATGATGAAATCCTACAACCAATCAAATCTATTTTAGTAAAGCAAGAGCGATTGTTTTTGCAGAATAAAATTGTACTATCATTTATTTCGTCGCCTTCTTATCACCTGCTTACAGGAAAAAGTCATTATTAAGTATATCTACACAAACAATTTTAACATACTCAAACAGAGTTCATTTTAAACAAAAATCAATCAGTCGATATGTGCAAAGAGTACACATATATATTTAATATTGAACACTATTCCGAACAATAATTATCATACACAGTGGAAACGTTCATCATTACGTAGTCAGATGAAAGAGAAGTGGAAATATCGAATTACCTGGGCAAGGAAATACGGATCACTGTCTCTTTCTAAACGCACAAATCGGTTTTCAGGCGCTTGATGGAGATGGCTTCAACAAACTTGAGGAGAATTGAGCTCTTTTGCCTATTGATAATTTTGAACGATTTTGTGACGTCCACCCCATGACCCGTGTGAAGGGGATGCCTGGCGATGGCACTATTCAAACCATTTGTTCCCTTTAGACATAAGCTTTTGGTACATGTTCAGAATATCGTAGATATGTCCTTCTTTGTGTTCTTCCAATGTAACTGTTCCCGCAGATACATGTAAATTTGTATATTGAGTTGAAGTTAACATGAGAAGGATATCATCTATCGATTTTTGATTGCACCAAGGAACAAGCTGTTCGACAGACGGGAGCGAGCTTAGCTGTAGGATAGGCTACAATGGTTACATATTTGTAATCAAGCTGAATGTAGATTGGCTTTTCCTCCACTGTGATTTGTTTGACATTTGAGACTTTACATCTTCTGTACTTGTTAACGGATCTTTGAAGGTAACCATTACTTTTCAATATCTTTTCGAGAAACATGAATTCTTCCTCTCATTTGTCTGTGGAGCATAATCTCTTAGATCTATAATACAGAGTCTTGACTAGTCCACGTTTAAGGCTATTTGGACAGAAACTATTAAAATGTAAGTATTGTTCTTTCCAAGTAGGCTATCAGTAAAATGACTTCTGAAGACAACCAATCACAAACTGGTAGAAATTAGAATTCATATGTCATCAAATCGGCTCCCACTGGTTGAATGGTATAAGAGCCTGACTTGTGACCAAAAGATCCTGAGTTCGAGCCCTAGTGATTGCGTGTTGCTCATTAATCTCAAACTAGGACGAAATCTCTGGTTTTCGATGTTTCTCTAACTGGTGTCAATCCATGATCACAATGGATTCCTACAAACTGACTTTTGGAAAAAAACATAAAGGAAGTGAAATTAGTTAGTCTCTGCTTATTTTATGAAGGTATAATTGAAGTGTTTCTAAAAAGATAGTGGACTTCTGCTATATTGAATGGTGTTTTTTCAGTTGATTCTTTGTATTATTTTGCTGTTAAACGGTATTTTTTATCACCGACGGAATTGCTATTTTTATGAACAGAGACTTCTTGAGAACTACTGACAATTTAGCTTCACTCTGATGTGAATTACTAGTTTTCACCAATAAACTTTTATGAATGTCCATTTTCATTCAATAAAACTGTTGTTTAACCTTGAGTTTCTCATTAAGATATTCATAAGAGCAGACTGCTTTAGCTTTGTGAACTAAACGCTTGATTATATTGTGTTTAAATTTCAGAGGTTGAGAAGCTTGGAAATTAGTCAGTTATGTAATCAATGCATGTATATTCTGGGAATAGTTAAGTGTTTGATGGTTGGAGGCGATCGGCCTCAGGAAGCCTTACCTGACCTAGGTTTCTTGCTAGTTGGCACTCACCAGTCAGCAAGGCGTATCTGTAACCCTGAAAGAACGCATGTCCCTTCTGAGATTTGAACCTGCGTCACCCATTGCTGCAGTCACACACGTTACCACTGAGCTATTCTGCCTCGCAATCAATTTCCTGTAGGAATGTAGTAGATACTTTGATTGTACACTAGTAACTAGTTAAGTGTCGTTGTTTCTTTCTCAGTAACATTGATAGTTATAATTTAGACTGGTACTGTACTATCTATCCTTTTTGTCTGATATCTTGATGGATGACATTTCGGTGTACGACTGGAAAGCGTATTCAGTACGGGCTTTCTTACACATTAATTCTGACTGTAGTCAACTAGATAAATAAGATTATTTTTTTCAAACAAAAGAAAGGAAAAAGCCTAAATTAAAAAGATTAGGCTTTGTGAGGTGAAAAATAATTCAGTGAGCTAAGCAACAAATAATCATGAGATCTTCTGTGAGAGTACATTTGTTAGATTCATTCCAATTTATAAGGGTCTACAAAGCCTAAGTGGATACTAAGTTGAAAATGGGACTCTTAAGACTTCAAGTGAATTCAAGAGAATACCATCTTCTACTGGATATGTAGGATACATTATGTGTTTTTGATAAAACGTTAAATGGTGTAATGTCATTTTGTTACATGATATTAAAGACACAACTTATTTTTCATAGTTATACTAAGGTTTTCTTAGTGTTTAAAATAATATAAAGCTTCCTATAAGCAGACACAGTTTACACTTGTTTGCTTTGACTGAGAAATAATTTGGAAATTACTTCAACACTATGGCGCGCAATCCGCAAGTCTTTATCAGCCACATTCAACAGATAGCTCTAGGACAGTGTCAGGTGTCGGGTGATCTTCAACGGAAAACTCAGCGAGGCATTTGACGTGAATACAGGAGTAAGACAAGCTCGCTGACTATTATCACCGATGATATTCCTATTTATGATGGACTGGATTATTCATCAAACTGTTGGGAGCGAGAAGACGGGGAATACGCTGGACCACCGATAAGAGGACTCTAGAAAATCTAGATTTTGCATATGATATACGACTAATGTCACACAAACTCGAAAAATTCCAGGCAAAATCCAACAAATTGGCAGAAGAGGTCAGAACAGCAGAGACAGGGCTGCAGGTGAATATAGAGAAGACCGAGGTGATGAAGATAACCAAACAGCCAACAGCAACAGCAAAAAGAAACGGCGCCCATCACCATCGACTGGAGAGATTTGACAGAAGTAACTCCCTTCACTCATCCGGCTAGGATGCATGATTTCAACCACAGGCAGTCGGAACGGATGAAGATGTCAAAGTCAGAATCGGAAAGTCAAGATACGCCTTTATCAACGTGAAACCAGTTTGGAAATCTTCTGCACCAACTCAGTTATCATCAAGAACAAGACTTGCATTTTCAACGCCAATGTCTAGTCGGTTCTTTTAAACGGGTGAGAAACTTGCCCTGCATGTCAGTCACGAGAAGGATTTCCAACACGTTATAGACTTTCATCAACAACTGTCTCATTCGCTGTCTGGCTCCATTTTGAAGATTAGATAGTCAGTCAGAAATAATTAACAACAAAGGACTCCGGGGAAGAACCAATCAAGAGTCGCTTGTCCAACAAATATTCTGAAGAAAATGGAGATGGATCGAGCATACATTGAGGAGACCATCGAATAAAATCTCATAAATGCTGGCCATCGCTTAGTTGGAATCCCAACCGGAAGTGGCGACGAGTTGGTGAACAGTATGATGGTGACATAGATGAGATCGTGGGGGAGGAGAAGATGAAAGATTGTGGGTAGTTGTGGATCCAGCTGAAGAAGATAGCAGAAAATAGGGAAAAATGTAGATTTGTTGCTGAAGTACTATGTTCCATCTGAAAGCCATATGTGATATATATATGTATATAAATACAAAAAGTATTTTGCATAAGTGAACCTCTCAGATTCGTTGTTAGCTGAGTTGACACTTCCATAAAAACCGAAGTACTATTATTATCATTATTTCCTTTAGTTTGAGGTGAAACATGCGGTTTCAACTAAGCATCTCTATTTCACTAAGTCCTCTAGTCTTTTTAAGATAGCTCTATAATTTCGGATAAGTCTCAGTCTCTTTTTTACCCGATTTCCCCCATGTCAGCCATGGAGGCCAAAGTCATCCACTCAAGAGCCGGATGCATAATGTCAATCAGTCGTCTCCTCAGCTTATCTCCAATCAATCTGCCTCCCAATTTCCTTCTGTAAATTTATTGATCAATGGATTCCTGGTTAGTTTGTCACCCGACATAGGTCCTCGTTGTTTATCTAACCCAAACCTCTATCTAATCTTCAGCATTGAATGAAGCCAGGTGTTGATGAAAATCTGCAGTAGCCGGTTCAAAATGCTGTCTATGACACACACGCACAAGCCTGTTCTCTGAACCATATAGAAGCGTTAACCAACTTGATGTTAGTATTAAAGATCCGGATCTTGTTCCATGGAACTTGATGTTGAAACGATTCCGCCAACCCTAGTGAGCGAAAAAGGCGACTTCAATCGGACTTCTTCTATTGATGATGATTGATTCTTTATTCTGAACAAAATGATTACACAATGTACAGAGATTCTCTGAGTATTTTATGACACATAATATTTACTCTTTGTCCAGGATCTCTATGTGAAATAGTAACGGACAGTAAATCACATAAAGAAATACTGTTCTTCTGAAGGAATCCCCCACTCCTATAGAATAGTTTTCTTTAATCCCCTCTGAGTGATGTCTAGCATTATATTAGAAAAAGGCGCTTAAAAATGTACGTGAATACATTTTGTGACCCAAATGACTATGTAATTCAAGTTGGCCGCCAAATAATACGAAAGAAATTAAAATATATAACCTAAGCAAACTGATGAAGAGTCCCTAATCAGGCTGACGAAACAGCTGACCAGTACTCCCATACTTTCTAGTTGTTCTCAAACTGATGTCAGTTCATGATGAAGTCCTCCATTCAATTAATACTCGAAAAGCCCAGAAAAAATCTACCTGATCAGTACTCAAAATGTTTTATAGTAATCAGACTAATCAATCGACGTAAAAATCTAAAATTCACTTAAATAATTAAAATGACCCATTGCACAAGAGATGGCTCTCGTGGCCCCAGCGGTCTGTGGGATAACGCTTTGGCGTTTGAAACTATGGGCACTGGGTTCGAGTTTCGGTGGGGACATCGCCCACTGGGTAATGCAGGCACTTCCAAATGACGAGTCCAAAATGGGATGAAATGCACATCCACTACTAGTCACTATCCACCAATTATATTCGAACTAATCTTCGCCTTCTACAAATCTGTTTTGTCTCTTCCATTATTATTCTACCGAAATATTCGTTTTCCCGAAAGATTTTTTTCTTCTTACTTAAAACCGAGTTTTCCTTTGAAGTAAAACCTTTTCTCTCTCTCTCTGTCTTTCAATGAGAATCAGTTCCACTTACTTGATATCTTCTTATCTAATAGATACCTTTTTTAGGTCACACAATACAACACATATCACCACTTCTTATTGATGCCTTTTAATCAGGCAATCAGTATTTTTTTTATTGAATTTAACATTACCGTTTTTTTTAAGTATATATTTCCGCTGACAAATGTTCCGATGATATCTCTATAATACATTACTCATAAATTTGTTGCCTTTTCATATTTAAACTTTAGATATTAAAGAAGACATTCATTGTTATTGTTTCGTTACATTCTGTATATCTTAAAAATAGTTTATTTAATAAATGAACGAGGCAGTGATCTTAAAGATAACCTAGAATAGTTTGTTGATCGTTTTATTTCAATCTGATTAATTTTGACTAAGATGCATGCTTGACTTAGACTATATAGTACAATATGCCATTTCATCTAATTGTCATTCAATGTTGAAAAGTCTATCTCAGTGAGTTGAATATAAGTTAGATTGGGCAGATGATAATAGAATGATGACAATATCGCTTGGCAACTTAATGATCTCTAACTGTAATAGGTTGTTTGTGTCGTCTGTTAGATGGCTTAAGAGTTTATAACTGAAACGTAACTATTAAGATTGAAGTTTGTAACAAGATGTATCTTTAAAATTATGAATGAGTAATTTTTTCTTATAACTTTCCTGATTTTCCAGCGTTGGTTTGATATCAGCTAGACGTCTGATTTGTCATATGGTCGCTAGCAATAGAATCTAGGATAGTAGTATGAGTTTGTCATGGAAAGCCAATATCTTGAATAATACTTTAGAATGTTGGTTTTCAGGCATTTAATTGCTATCAAGTTTAATCTAGAAGTTATTACAGCTACACAACCACTGTAGACCAACAAAGGGTAAGGGATAACTGTTTTATCCTCGTTTGGAAATTTCTAGCAGTGTGCACCTACTACCTTACCCATTAGGGGTCGAAATCAGGAAGAAGGGATTCTGCTGACCACTAAACTAGTAGGATGGAAACTTTTGGATCGTGTCCTTGATTAGATCATGGGCAAGTACTATAGAAGAGTCTCAAAAAGCAAAGAAACAGTACTTTCTAATTTTCAGTGGTAGCCTAACTGAAGTCATTTTGCTACCGAACTTTAGATCAATAAATTCTCCACACACTAACATTTAGAAATAATTCTCATGCTCATAAGAAGCTAAACACTGGATCACGTTGCCTAAAATCCTAGTTGGAAGTGGTGACCAGTGGGGTTCATCATGTTGAGTGTGAAGAGGAATACATCGATAACACTGGCTGGTGGTTGGGCCACATATATATATATATATATATCGAATAGCAGTTTTCTGTTTCGATCGATATATCTTCAGTTGAAGTCCCACTTACCACGATACAGGTACATCCTAATGACACGTTTTAAACAGGAGACAGCATGCGTCCCAGATTCCACTGTTAGCCAATATCCATCAAATAATATTTAGCCTTCAGTTATTTACCTGAAACCTTTAACTATATATATATGTATATTTGTGCGTCGGCGGCATAGTGGTAGAATGCTCGCCAACCACGCATGTAGTCCGGGATTCGATTCCCGATCGACGCATTGCTTTACCTCACTAAGTCAGTAATAAGCCTAGTAGAGACGGAAGATTGGGTATGAAGCTAGTAACCCCGTCCCGTAAAAATGAACACCACTGCTGCCGAAACTTCAGAGCTGTGGCATGAATCCCTATGTTCCACAAGGAACTTGAAGGAATATATGTCAATATATATATATATATATATATATATATATATATACATACATATATAAGACGTGGTTTAATATTTCGCCTGAAATGAACGGTACCACGATTCAGCGCCAGGTCTCACAAATGCTTAAGTCGCTTTTCTTTAATATGCTCACAAGGTAATCTTTTTTTAATCCACAGGTACCTTTCCTACCATTAAAACTTCCTCCAGTAGCAGCATGAGCATATCTGCTATTGTCTCTGAACCGTTTGTAATGCGATTCGAAGAAATAAAATCCGGCCATGCTGCTTTTCCAGGATTGAGTAATTTTAAGGCATTCAAAACTTCTACTTTTCCTGGAGGATCAGTGTCCATTGGTAGCCTGAATTTTGGATTGGTCATAAGTTTCTTTGAAAATTGTGCACATAACTTACTGATGAGGTAGTGTATTTTTCTATTTTTATTTTTTGATTATAGCTTGAAACCACACAGTAATTTTGGTACAATCATGAAATTTTCAGCATGCGATATCAGTAGCACAAATTCTGCACACCGACCATTGATATTAGGTGTGCGTCTGCAGGGAATCGAAACTCGGACCATGTACTTAGTCTTCAAGAGTCCTAACAGCTGTGCCACTGACGTACGAAGTGTATCTTAAGTGAAGCACGGACGCTTTTCAACTTTTAACACAAAAGAAGGATATACTTAAAACTGGTTTGTTAGATGGGCATCTTTTTTGTTTCAAATTTAAAAATTTATGTCTTTGTTATGATCATATTTTTACTAGTTCATATGTATTCTCACTTTCTGTAGGCTAAATGCATTCATGCCAGTAACATTAACTGTGTGAACTGAAATATTATTGTCTTTACCTTTTTTTTTCTAACCATCTGCTCTCCTTCACTATCATCATGATATCTTTAGTGCTGATTTGATAAATTGTCACCTTTCAAATTATACATTATCGTTTCTGAAATATCATGATGATACTGTTCAGTCCTAGTGACATTTAATAAAAATATCAACAGAAGTAGGCTAATTTTTGCATTCCTTTCATGTATATCACGTAACATAGGAAAGGAAAGAGAAGATTAATATTGAAATAGTTATCTGAAGCATTATGTTTTGGTGAACAGAATTTATTAGTTTCTACAGCACAGTTGTCTTCAAGCTTACTTACATTCATATTATGATTTTATTTGTTCAATAGTGACTAACATTCTAATCTGTTATGTACGTCCGACCCTGTTCAGGACTCATCAGTTGAATGTACACGTATCCATAGTGAGTGATGGTATCCCCGTTGAGATTGAAACTCATCAGCCGTCGTTTCCACTAAGCTAATGGAAGAAAAAAGCTGAATGTTGTGCAAAAGGTGTCAATTTTTATTCTTAAGTGAAGTTATTTATTTCCAACTTCCTGTTGATCAGTTATATTGGAGCAAAAAAATAAACGAGAATCTTTTGTGGTGAATAAGAATATGCGAAGGGCTGTACAGTCACCTTTTTTACGCGGAAGTCCAAATAGCTACAATTATTATTTAACTCACCGATAATATTCTTAATTGTGGTGGACTGGATTATGCGTCAAACTGTGCGTTGGAAGTGAGGAGTCAGGAGTACTCTGGATCACCGATGAGAGGACTCTAGGAGATCTAGATTTCAGAGATGATACCTGTCTAATGTTACACAAACTCGAAGAATCGCAGGCATGAGAAAACAAACTAGCAGAAGATGCAGCGAAAACACTACTGCAGATGAATATCAAGAAGAGGAAGGTAATGAAGATAAACAATCCACCAACAGCAACAGTAATAAGAACCAGCAGCAATATTCATCAATGGGGGAGACTTGAAGAGGGTACTTCCTTCATATATCCAGGAAGCATCGTTTTGAACTACAGTCAGAACGGACGAAGATGTCAAAGTCAGAATCAGAAAGGCAAGATACGCCTGTATCAACGTGACACCAGTCTCGAAATCTCCCGCACTCAGCCAGCATAAGGAACAAGATTCGCATTCGCAACACCAATGTAAAGTCGATCGGTGTTTCTATACGGGTGATAAACTTGCACTGAATGGGTGTCATGGGAAGGATTTTCAACAGGTTGCAGACTTTCATCAACATCTGTATGCTTCGATGGTTGGCTCCATACTGAAGATCAGATGACCGGCCAGGAAGAATAATCAGCAAAAAACTATGGGAACAAACCAACAGGGAAGAGCCGATCGCTCCACAAATGTGTAAGAGAAAGTTGAGATTGATCGAGCATATTATTAAAAAGGCTACCAAATGACATCACGCGCAATGAAGGTCACTGTTCAATTGAAATGCAAATGGGAGGCGACGATTGGGTCGTCAGTGCGAGGGTCACATGGAGGAGATCGTGTGAAGAAGAGATGAGAGAGTTTGGTCAATCGTGGACATAGGTGAAGAGGACGGCAGAAAACAGAAGACAGTGGAGATGTGTTGCTGAAGCCATATGTCCCACTCGGAATGCAAGAGAATAATAATATTATAATAATAGTAACGAAAGAAGAATAAGGTAGATAATAGTAATTTTCAACCTGATATGAAATTTTGCTAGTCTGTTAAAAGATGAATATAAAACACGCACACGTTCAAAAAAAAAGAGACAGTACAGACCTAGAAGAATAGTTGCGTCATATGTACATTAGTTTGTAACAGGGTATGTATTAGAAACAAACTGAAATAATAGCTTTTATAAAGGACGATCAAGAAGCATCGAATCGATGTTAGAAATGAAACAACCAAACAGGATTAGATCCACTGTAAATGTACGGCATGAACCAGTTTTCTTTGAACTTAGAACTCAAGCATTTCTATGCACATAATGAAGAAGTATGAAGCAATATAAAGTTGAAAATACGTTGCTTTCGGTAGATTTTTATTCACTTTGTGAATGATTCTGAATGATGAGTTAGTTGAAATGCTATAACACGTTTCGATGTGATGTTAAACTGCAGAGCTCATGATTGTAACAGTGCCACTTCTTTTCAGTTATTTAAGGTAATTCGCTCTGACACGTTTAAAGAGGACTCGCATGGAACGAGCTATGTACTTAGCTCCACATGTGTAGGTGAATCGATATATGCACATTGAAGTGGTTAATATGGAAGTTTGTCCTTCAAACTGCTTGAGAGTTGTGGATGGCTAGAGAATATCACTCTTCATGTTGCTGCTGGATACTTCTTCTCTAGGGAAAGGGAGATTCTGTTCTTCAGGATACCTATGACTAACTTTCCCCTGAAGTCCACATTCAAATATAGTGTTCTGTTTGATGATGAATTGCATTCACCTATTTTCAGCTTTGCTTTCTTGTTCTCAACGAAGTGTGCGAGGTATCGTATTTGAGCCAGCATATTTTTGAGAATTATGAGCTCTTCTCCTAAGTAGTCAGTGCTTCGAATTCTCCTGACACAGTAGGCTAATGAGATGATGAAAACTTTATTTGACTGATAGGTATCCACTATAGAAGTTTGTCATTTGGTCATTCTATGAAGGTATTTTGTGGATAGATCTCTTTTGTGTTCCATTATCTCTTAATTTTCGTCACAATTCACATTATTATTTCACAAAGTCAAGTATGTACTATCGTACATTTTGATGATAAATTCTTTAGTAAGAGATTCCCAAAGCGGAATTTTCACTAACCAAACGGTAGCAAATACCCCTCGTCAAGTAGACTGAGCATAAGATCAGACATGCTTTTCACTGGATTTCTGAACATTTTGCATGTGTAAGCAAGCGACAAACAAGGTTTGTTCACTGCTCTGCTTTAGCTTACCTTGTAGGTAGATACTGAATATATAGTTGATTTTTACAAGGCACTCAATGTTATCTTTAGTATTCCAAGTAATCTTGACTTTACCTTACAAACTTGTCTTCTACATACAGCTAAAGCCATCATAATCCATCTAAAGAAAAATCTTGTTTAGATGGTTTCCATAACATCGCTGTTATTAATTGCTCTTCAAGCTGTTTACAAACTATCATTAATATATGCGTTGGCAGCGTGTTTAAACATTTGGCTACCAGAAACGCTCATCTCTCGATTGCACACATTTTCTGTCGTTTGGTGTGTTTGAATTGATTAGGATATTATCTCTAATGGTATTATCTAATCTTGTGTGTATTTAAAATGTTTACAAACTCCTGATTCACAAGCTCCTATCAAACTTGAGGTATGGCCTGAGATAACTGTTCTCCATGTATGTCCTGGGGTCCTAAAATATACTTCTGAAAATTTTAAAACTGGCTTACACCCGGATATTGTGGATTTCTTGAAGAAGATATAGCAGATATATCACAATGTAATGGTTCGTGCTTCAGCTGATAGATTATCCTGTCACAGGATATACTGTCAGTTAAGATTTTACTCGAAGATATTGTACGAAGAGAAAATATCATGCAATGAACTCCTCTAGGAATTCTGTATATTTTATAAATACTGTCCAGACTAAAAGTGTTATTAATATTGTAGGTTGTGGATGGCTATATAATATTGCTACCATCGTCGCTTCTGAATTGGTCTTCTTTAAGGAACTGGAGATACTCATCGTTGGGACATCTTTTACTATGTCTATTTTAAAGTTCAGGCTCACGTACAGTATTTTCTTTGCCACCGAACTGTCTTCTTTTCCGCTTTAGTCTGATGCACTCTAATTGTTATTCAATGTCAGTAGGCTAGTCAATACTGATTCATGACAAAATTTACTTTGTTTTTCACATTTCACCTTAACCAGACGAAGAAATTTTTGATCATTTTTAAGTAAAATGACACATATTTTAGGATTTCATCTGATAATCTGTTGTAAGTGAAATTAGAGAAATTTTATCGAGATATTACCATATATCATACTGACACGTCAAACGCAAATTTAACGTGAACAGTGTGATACATATCTCACGGAAAACTTCTCAACTAAAACGATTATGTTATAAGGTGAAGAGGAAAACAGTTTATTCCGATTACTGTGTAGTGGAAGTAGTTACTGTGCGTCGGTGGCACAGTGGTCAGGACTCTCGCCGACCATGCACATGGTCCCGGGTTCGAGCCCTCGCCGACGCACATCTGATATCTATGGTCGGCCTGCGAATTTTGGGCTACAGATATCCACGCTGAAAATTGCATACTTGTACCAAAAATACGGTGTGGAATCAAGCTGTAATCAAAAATATAAAAAAATAAAAAAATAAAATAAATAAAAATAAAAAATAGAAATGAAATTTAACGTATTGAGCCAATCCAATTGTTCTAACTGACTGACTGAATGACCACCAAATTAATTTCAAGCTCTCCGGATATGCATATCAGTTCAAGTTGTCAACCTTTTTTTGAAAAGTATGAAACAAAGAGGAGGACGGAACGTATACATCATTGTGAAAGATTTTGAGTCATAACGCTAAGAGTTTCTAATAAAGTGTTTGTAGCATTGTGAGCGCCTCAGATACGGAATCTACGCCTCCTCATCAACATTACACTAATCGTCTCCTACTTCAGAAATGGTTGTCATTTTTGAGTTTGAACACTTCTTTCCAGCTCTTTTGGAACCTAACACTATCTCAGATAACACTGTGTTTCGTATATGACAGGGTGTCGGTGTGTGTGTCACATACTTCAGCTAATCAAAGTCAGTGAAATTGTACAAAATATATTTGACTGATTTACTCTACTCATCTAATACTCTACCCCCAAACTTAATACTGCCTACCATGTCGCCCTATTTGTTATAAGCATTAATATAAACAAAACACCCTACAAAAGATACTCTTGGGTACTTTATATCATCCGTTATCACAGACAATGATCCTTGAGTAAAGCAGAGTGAACTACATCGTAGCCAGATATCGTAAAAAGCATCGGAAATGAAACAAGTGCATAAATATTAAATCGAGTTCAGTTATCCATGCTGAGGTGACATCATTCTATTAGGATATACTGAAAGTGTAGTTTACTTCACATCACTACACACGAATTCCTGTGGTAGGTCTCAATAATAGTTGAAGTTTTGAAACTAATAACACAACGGAATTAAATTTCTTTGTTTGTGAGATCTATAACTTTAAGTTTTGATTGCAATCGGACAACGGAAAAGGGCTGGAATAAGCAGCATCTCCCATATTTATTATTAATAATCATGTAGGTTCCTAACTGAAACTAGGGTTTCAGCAGCGTATCCCCATTTCATCGTGTTATCTACTCTCCTATTTAGTTAACCCCATGATTGCGCCTAAACTCTTATCTCCTTCTCAATACGGCATCCTTCAGATAACCCTTGGATGTCTAACTCGTCACTTGCATCATTTTCAGGTTCCACTCAACTGCATAGTGATTCAGCCAACAGTCTCATCACTTTATGTTCAATCTATCTGTATTTTCCTCGGCATTTTGTAGGGTGGTAGATTTCTGGCTAGTTCAAAGCTAGCGTTTCTTGTTGCTAATAATTTCTGGCCATCTGATCTTGATTATTGATCAATATCAGATGTTGATGATGGTCTGAAGCCTATTCACAATGTTTTTGGTGGTGTCACAAGTCTCTGAATTACACAGTAACACCGAATTGACGATACCGTTGAAAAACCAAATCTTGTTCTTCATTTTCATACTGATGATTTTCCCTTTAAAATATTCATCTGTGCCGTCTGTAGCTGGAATGATGTAGCCTAGGAAAGTACAAAAATGTTTACTCCTTTTACACTGATAATAACTGGTGCTTGTTTTCGTTGTTGGCTAGGTTTTCGCCTGTCAGTCTTTGAGTTTGTGTGACATGAGACATAAATCACCAATGAATTTCAATTTTTCTGGAGTCTTTAATACGGCCCAAAGTATTCGGGTCTTTTTAACCCCCTCGAGCCGATCTATTGCGACCAGGAATTTCGTTGCTGACATTTAGCTGCCCTGTTTTATATCCTGTCTCCTCTACTCCACTCACTTCTTCACTATCTCTTACAAGCCTACATTTCCTTTTCACATGATATCCTGATTTAGCCCCGATCGTTTCTGCCTTCAGTGCTTAAGATGGCATAGAGAAATGAGTTCAGTTAACTTATGCGACCTAATATTCATGATAATTATTCTTTGTTCTGTAAAATTTAACCTCAATTAATTAGATAATGAATAAACTACTATCCAGCTTAAGGTTAAACTTATTTTATCTACTGATAATAGTGATAATAATAATAATAGCGATCATATTATGCATAGGTTTTATTTACTTTTGAGCGTATTTATGATACAATGAGGTAGTTAATTTTGTCATTGAAGCATTAGTAAAAAAAAGTAGAGAAGTTGCCGTAAAGAGGAATTTTTTTGTTATAATATACTTTACATTTTAGTAAGCATTACAAAGTCTAATGTTTAGACCTTTTGAAAAGTTAAACTTCATTTAAGATAATAAAACATCGTTTACTTTTATGCTTTCATCAATATCAGGTCTATTAAATGTTTGAGCGCACGAGGTTATTGACTACTGATTGACTGAGTTAAGTAGCTGACCAACACTTGCATCAAACAGTAATGCTTACTCACCAGATGAAAATGATCTTCATATTGGATGGTTGTTTCGTGCGTTCTCGGTTGAACTCATTAGGAGTTTACTCAGTTTAGGTTCACTCAGGATTCAGGTGGTTTTAACTGAGTCAAACTGGGAACAGCATTGATGAGCTCGACTGCAAACAATCTAGCAGCCCATTGTATTTAGGCAACTTCTATCTGGCTGATAAGTACCAGTGTTTATTGTTAGTGGTATCCGACTACCTTTTTCAATGAATCAGTAGTATATAGTGTCGTGAATCTGTGCTTACTTTTTGCTGAGCCATTTACGATAACAAACAGACCACATATTGTAGTCTGAACAATTCTGATTCCGTTCTATAAGAATCTGTGGTGAAATTTCACCATGAACTGTGTAATTCGTGAAATAGTGAATTAATTTGCAAATTATTAATATTGTTGATATAAGAATAAAATCTAGAAGTCCGTGGATCGAAACCATGCTCTGCTAACGTATTTTGGGGTTATCCTCCTATCACACACAAGTCCATATGACAAGACAGTAAACTTGTCTCTCCCAATTCTATCGCCACTCTTGCTTGCTCATCGAGCCTGCCGTGCAGTGTCCCTCTGTCTCCATCATTCATTCACTCATTCCCTCCCTACGAATCCAACACATGTGTGTCGTCCGTTCCTTCGACCACTCGTCAGTCGGACAGATTCACTCATCGCTGCGTGTCTGCAGCCTATTTCTGTAAGTGGCAATGAGCGGGGATATTTGTGATGGTTGATTGTGACACATGGTCTTCTCCTTTGTTAATATCGTTGTCTCCTAGTATGAATAAGCTATTTGACAGCTTGAATTATTTTGCAATAAATTCACTGAATATCCGATAGATTGAAGTTAGATCTCGTCAAAAGTTGACCTCTTCCCACTTAGTTTGTCAGGGGAGCTTCAGATGACGTTATCATATTAAACCAGTGGGTTGGAATCTTATGATCCATGAATTTTTAACTCCTTTCAATGTGTCACATAAACTCCCTATCGTTGAATTTTACCAGAGAATGTCATATATTCATTACTGACTTTTTGAATGCTATGGGTCGAGATTTCTTAACAGAACTCTGGGAAATTTAACCTTTAATGAACGCAGATTTCTATAAATTCCTAACTACAACCTTGAAATAGTTTTTATTTCCGGGACGGATATACTCACTACTACTATTATTATTGTTTATTTCATTTTTCAGTAACATATATATGTATATGTATGCATAAATTTGTCTGTTTATCATGTAAAGTATTCAACGAAGAATACAAGAATTTGTAACTGTATAAACACGCCATTCTGAATGAATTCAATCATTTCCCTTGTATCGTTTATACCTATAGGCTGAATAAGAGTTACATAGATCATTAGAATTGTATAACCCAGAGGAAGTCTGTGTATTGAAGGAAAGAATATAAAATCACAAACGAACTTAACGACAAATTGAATTTCCTGGACCTAAATGTAAAATGAAGAAACGATGGAACGGCTGAAAAGTTCATCTACAGAAAACAAACCTGGACTGGGCAATACCTTCACTACAACAGCTTCTGCCCTATAAGTTGTAAGTGAGGACTAGTAAGGACACTGTACAATAGAGCCAGAAAGTTATGTTTGGCTAAAAAGGTAGAAGAAGAATTAAGCTTTGTTGGTAACGAGAGGGATTTATCCTAAAGTACAGCAAAGAAAGAGGAGAGAAGGAGAAACATCCAACAGTTGAAAAGAAGGTGTCCATTCGCCTTCTATACAAAGTAGAAGTGGTATCACAAAAGATTGAAAAGAGAATGAAGGGAGCAATAAAAATATACTTTTACGCAGCCAAGCTGGTGACATAATACAGCACTACATGCTCTATGAGCCGGTCGAAACTGGACAAGTACCCTGCTGATGTTACCTCCAACTGCATTTATAAATTTACGTTCACCTACGGCAGTGGCTTCATTGGAAGGACAGAAAGAAGGGCCTCTATCCAGTTTTCAGAGCATATTCCAAGAAACTTATCCTTAAAAGGAAGCAGATATTTACACATTGCAATTACCAGACACCTTGTGGATACAGGTCATTTTGTCGAGATTTCCAAATCCTTCAAACTATTAAACATACAAAGGATAACGAATCTACCACGACTTGTTGAAGCAATTGCAATCAAATGTCTCAGACCAAACTTATGCACACAGAAATAGGGAGTGTAGTCAATTTCTCACTCCCTTCATAACCGTATTACTTTCATTACGCACTGATTAGTCATGCACACTAGTGAGTTCAACTCACTAAGCAAGTTTTCAATTTGATAAACTTTAACCTTGTTGAGTTGCCATGTTAACATAGAAGCTAACATTGTTTATTAGATTTTTTCGTTTTCTATCTTATCTCACCTCCGTTTTTTTATAGTCTGATAGCATATAAATTGATGGTAACTTAAAATAAAAATTGTAATACTTACATTCCGAATGCGTTCATCTCATAATGTTTTCTTTATTACCTCTCAAATATTGACATGTGAAATGTTTTTATTTATAACCACTGTAATTTCAGGTTGTTTGCAGTTGATGAGAACCTGTGAAATAGAATGATGATGCATTATTTTATACTGCAAATCTGGTCTTTCTTTCTCTATCGAAATTTATCAAGGGAACCAAATTCCGTCCCGGTAGCTGGGTGGTCAAGTGGCTCACCTAGTAGCCTGAAGGCTTTGTGGTCTGTCTCTGCCTTTTAGCGTCATGACTGCCTACCGTTAATGAATTCCAAACTAGAACGAAACAGCTGTCTAGTACTCCTTGCTTGTTTTTCGATGGTTCTTTAACTCAAGTTATTATTATCAATTTAACTGTTTTACAACTTGCTATTTTTTGATTTAATTATTCTTCTACTATTGACTTCTATAAAATTTGATCATACTTGTGTTGACTCCTTCTTAATTTTGATTTAATCATTCGCAAACTATAGATTATGTAATATAGTATTTTACATTGTGTAATTATTTCTACTGTTTGATTACTGCTCCATGGTTGTTTCTTGTATTCTTGCTTACTTATAACCGCTTTTTGTGAAATGTTGATTAATACTGACAAATGACTGTCGACATAAACGTCACCACTAGTCTGGTCGTATATATCTGTGGTGAGAACTGTCTGTAAGCCAAAATTGTAGACGACAATTGACGTCAGTGTTTACGTCTTGAATTGGGGTCATGAGAAGAAAACAATAACAAAGCTTGACTTTAAAGGAACTAACCAACCAATCACGGCAGCTTAACGTGTACAGATACGAGTCGCAGATATATGGCGTGACTTTCTAAAAAATGGCCGCAAAGCGATGACAGAATAACCTTGAGTGAGAAACAACTAGTCAGAAGATGTTACTTCTCTGCTAACAATAACTAATAATAATGTACATAAAATCTATGAATATCTGTTGATTTTTGCAATAAACGATCTGTTGCCTGGCCGTTGTCTTCTGTCGTTACACATCTACATGTATACACGTATATATGTTTATATATACGATTATAAACATTCCAGCTACATATTTTGCTAATCTTTACCTATTTCAACAATGAATCAATAGGCCAGTTGATATATATTTATACCAAAATCACACGAATTCATAAACAAATGATGTTTTATCTGAACTACTGAAAAAAAGGAAATGAATTCTACTATAGACAATACCATAATCAGATAATTGAAGGTAGTCATGAACAGACAATATTTTTATTTGTCTGATTATAATTTCATAATGAAATACACTCATCAGTAAAGCGATAAGTTGCATTCATGATAATTAATAACTAATTCAAATCGAATATAAACATTCTTATATATGAAGTGCGTTGGTGGCACAGTGGTTAGGACTCTCGCCGACCATGCACATGGTCTGGGGTTTGATCTCCTGCCAACGCACACGTGATATCAATGGTTGGCCTGCAAAATTTGGGCTACCGATATCACATGCTGAAAATTTCATACTTGTACCAAATATACGGTGTGGAATCAAGCTGTAATGAAAGAAAAGGTATTAGCTCTTCTGAATAACTGTGAAAATGCGTTGGTGGCACAGCGACAGGATACTCGCCAACCACTCAGGTGGTTCAGAGTTCGATACGCGGCCGACGCACTCCCAAACCTTGCTAAGCCAGTAATAAGATTGGTAAGGAAGAAAATTTAGGCATGAGGCTGGCAGCACCGTCCCGTAAAAATAAATACCACTGCCACCGAAACTTAAAGCCGCTAGCTTGAAGTCCTATGTTACGCTGGGAACGTAAAAGAAATAAAATATATACCGGGGAAGAACTTCTACACATCACCTAACTTACATGAAGTAATTTGTTTGGGTTTTAGGAAACTTCGGAGACTTTGAATTACCCTCGGTTGATAATTTATTTTTAGTTAAGCAGTGTATGTATTTTTGTGTATAAATGACAATTTTCAAAGATTCTCTAAATGGTATTGGTATGTATGCGGGGACCTAGAATGAAATTTTGCGAAAACCCTTCAGAAGTCATATAATCAAAATAGGAATCCTCAGTTCATTCGAGGATATTGCATGGATGTTCTTAAGTGCTAATTAAAAACTGAAACCAATGCAGTCTACTATTTCAAAGTGAAGTGGTTCATTCATTGAATTCCATCTTAATTGGTTGGAAGGTCAACAAGGTGGCTGCGTAATCTGAAAGTCCAGAGTTCGATTCCTGGTGGGATCATGAGAATGTACTGCAGAGACCAAAGCATAGGTGTTCCAGTCTGAATGCATGAAACCAATCTTTGCATCCTACTGAATAGCTAGCTAGAAATTCTCTGAGTTAAATACAGTAAAGAGTGCTGCCAGGATAGTATAAAGACAGCTATTGCTGAAAAAATCTGAGTTAGTATTTCACAATATCGAAGGGTAAAACAACCTCAACCGTATGAAGTCCCTGAGAATCAACTGGTGGGATTAAAGTTCTGTTCACAAGAATCGCACACCCCACTGCAACAGCAGTCACATTTAGAGGTCAAGAAGGGTGGGTTTACATGAGATTCTTTGAACATACATACCCAAGAACCTTTAACTATAAAGGGATGAATAATTTGAATTTTTCAACCAACAAACACTTGATAAACACAGACCACAGAGTAAAACCATTGATAACATTTGAAATGATCAACAGCTCCACGTTTTCTTCCATTTGTCACAGTTATAGCAATAAGAACAGATTGAAATCTAACATATACGTTCAAAAGGAGTTTGCTATTTGGATTTCAATTGAGTTGGAAATTCCCTCTTTACTTAAAAGCATCGTCTATCACTAAGATGTTATTACAACATTTTTTGCACCGATTCATTGTTTAACAACAGAAAGTAAAATGGTTAAGCATGTTGACCACCTCACTTAGCTGAGAAGTTGCGTCATACTCATTGGACAGATTGCTGACGAAATCTCACCATGTTCTCGATGTTCTATCACATCGATATCACAGGTGCAACAAGCTGAGAACATGATGAGATTTCGTCAGCAATCTGTCCAATAATTCTCAGCTTGTTGCACCTGTGATATCGATGTGATAGCCGCTTATCAATCAAATGGGGTGTGTATTTCTCGGAAGTTTGATTTGTCCTTCCTTATGGTTGTGCATCGGTGGCACAGAGGTAGAATGTTAGCTCATTTACCTCGCTAAGCCAGTAATAAGATTGGTAAAGAGGAAAGGTTGGGAATGAGGCTAGCAACACCATCCCGTAAAACTAGTTACCATGGCTGCCGAAAATTCAAGTCTCTAGCTTGAAGACACCCTATGTTCCACTGAGAGCGTGACTGAATAATATTAATGGTTGTGATACATGATCACAGGAAAATAGAATCTCAGAAATGCTAGCTGTCTGCGTTATATCTCTCTCGCCTTATGTGGTATACTTTACATTTCTTGTGATCCAATATTGTTATTATTTTAACTCCTGGTACGAATGCTTTGACGATACGCTATTTGTTTCACGGTGGCTAGTAACGGAATCCAGGGAGTAATAAATATCCTGAGGAAATAATAACTGAAACCCGTTGTACAGAAGATGGTGCTAGCGACTCACTGGCTTAGTGAACAACGCTTTGGCATTTTTCGTAGAGACAGGTGCATAGTTCGATTCCGAGAAGATATACTTTCAGTCTCTTAGGATGCAAATGCACCCAGCTTACGAGTTACAAATAAAACAAAAAGCATTCAATTGATTCCATCATTAGCAGCTATCAGCGAAAATACAAATGCTCGGACAGAAAACTGAAGATTTTCAAGATCAATCAATTTCATATCAAATACAATATTACAATAAATATTCACAATGATTAAAAGCCAAGTTGTTTTAAGGGGTTATCTAATGCACACAAAATGAAAAAAATTAATTTACCCGATGGGATAGTGAAGAAAATTAAAGTACGGGGCGAATGATACATCTTTTTTCGAGTTTATCCATAGATTTATATCGGTTAGGGAACCATTGGAAACCATGATGTACTAAAACGCTGATTCGTCCTAGTTTAGGATTCATCAGCAGTATACATCCAAGAACTTTCCTGTTACAAGGCAAATTCGTAGACACGTCAGCCTCTGGAACCAAACTCAGTGACTAGCCCATGAACTCCAGCTTCAACAAATTTGTCAATTTAGCGGGAACACCAGCTAAAGTCAACAATAGCGAGTATTTTTCTCCACTACCGACTAGATGAACCCAATTAGTCAAGACTTCTCACTGGAACTCCAACTCATAATATAAATGCACGCATATTACGTCAGACCTAATCAAGGTCGTGAATATAGATTATGTGTATCATCAAAGTATATATTGATGAGACAGGAAAAATAATTATTGAAGCTTCTTTTCTAAATCAGTGGAAAACACTGGCGAGAAGAAAACAGTTAGAGAAATCCAAGTTGAATAACAATCAAATAAATAGTGTTTGATCTGACAGACTATTATTATTATTTCCTTTAATTCCTAGAGGAACATAAGGCTTCAGCCGAGCGTCTCCATCGCGTTCGGTTCTCTGCTAGAGTTTTCACCTGGCTACAAGTCTGCCCACATACTTTCGTCTTCAGTTCACACGACCTCCTCCAAGTCACCCTCTCACTGACGACCAACTCGCCGTTTTCCTTTCGGCTTCCACTCGAGGGCTTGTCTAGTGATGTCGCTTGATGGTTTTCTTGGAGTATGGTCAATCGATCTCCATTTCTTACTGTTTATTTGTTGCACATTCGGTTCCTGGTTGGTTTGCTTCCAGAGATCCCCACTATTGCTGATCTCTTCTGGCTATCTGATCTTGAGTATTGAGCGAAGACAGCTGTTGATGAAGGTATGTAGTTTGTTCGGAGTGCTCTTTGTGACATGTAGTGCAAGTGCCTTATCCGTATAGTAAATAGCACTGAATTCACATTGGAGTTGAAAATCCTGATCTTGTTTTTTCATGCTGAGTGCTGTTTGTCACCACATAGACTTGCAATTAATCAAAGCTTCTCTTGCTTTCCCAATCCTTGCTTTGATATCCTCGTCAGTTCCTCCTGTAGTTGAAAAGATGCTTCCCAGGTAGGTGAAGGAGGCTGTTTCTTTCAGGTTCATCCCACTTGTGCTGGTTGTTGTTGCCCAGGAGTCGTCATCACCTCTGTTTTCTCTATGTTCACCTGAAGTCCTATCTTCTCTGGACGCTTCTTCTGCCAACTTGTTGTATTTCACTTGCATATCTTCCAGTTTGTGGGAACTCAGACATATATCATCGACGAGGTCCAGGTCCTCCAAATCACAACAGGAAGGGAAACAAGCGACAACAACAATAAAAAAAACCTTAGCAGTACGGATACAGTTATCAAAAATGATACCAAAATCATAGACTCACTGACTTGAGCCAACCTGAACATGTAAATCCATCAATATATACAATTTATGGATATTAGTTAGTGTTAGACAGTTACAAAATGGCAAGCACATAATTATAAGTATTATAGGTCAACAAGATTATATCCACAGATTGAGTGTTTGAAAGTCAAATAATTACAATAATTTCCGAAACTTCTTGGCAAGAAATTCCACAGAAATAAGAGATTTAAGTAACCACGTGTATGTAGCGTAGTAATCGAAAAGCGCGTCAGACTAACAGATGATAAAATTCAGTCCGGAATAACATGGATCTATTTTACTTCTTCGATTCTATTTAGATGTCATACAACCTGTAGCCTTTTTCTAAACAAACACGTTATAATATAATTGTAAAATACCTTTGTTATTAGACAGTGTGAATCATGCCACCGGTAGGCAATGTTGTACAATTGACTGTATGAGTTTTAACATGCACCTTTGTGATATGTACCCACATCATGTGTTTTTTATTTTTGACAGTCTATTATATTTTGCTATGTATATATAGATCTGTATTTCATTATAACTGAAAAAATGCTTTCGTCTGTCCACTAACTAAATAAAAATGTATGACCTTGTTGTCATATGACATTACAACCAATCATGGTAAGACTGTCATCTATTGGATCATGTGTATTAGCCATTTTCATATATACTTTTGTATTAGACACTTGTTAATTCTTGTTCTCACGTTCGTACATTCGTACTTATTCACTCACACTCTTGTGTGACATTTATTTTCCATGTCTGGAAAATACAAGTATCATCGTGAACCTGGTGGTCTTCTGATTTCCCTCTTTCCGCGTCAGGACTATTAACTACTCGACGAGTACATAACATAATTGGCGACGGGGAAAACTTTAATAACTCACTCAGCAACAGTACATAACACTTTGCACGTAAGTTATCCCATTCCATATATATCACGCAAAGTAGATAAAAAAGAAGAACTCAAAAAATGTACAAAAGTATGTTGAAGAAAGAGTAGTAACATGAAAAAAAACGCGACAGAGATTATGCAGAGTGAAATTCATCTGATTTATCGAGAACGAATTTGAGCCATTTATCGAATACTCTTCAGTCAGTGGCTCTTAGTATTCCAAGGTTCCAACCAGATAGTCTTTATAATAATTTTTCCTCCACGTCCCAGTGAAACGTAGAGCTTCAAGCTAGAGACTTGAGGTTTCTGCAGCAGTGTTTATTTTACAGGATGGGGTTGCTAGCCTCATGCCCAACCTCCCCTCTTTACCAGCCATATTACTGCCTTAGCGAGGTGAAGGAGTGCGTCGGCCGGGGATCGAATCCCGGACCATGTGCATGGTTGACGAGCGTCCCAACCTCTGTGCCACCGACGCAAATCAGATATTCAACATATACTTAACCGATTGAAATCAACAAGCACAGACTTCATGGACGAATGCCCCCTCTCTCTCTCTCCAACCCGACTTATTCCAAAATAACGAGACAAACGAGATTCTGTTGTATTCATTTCACTTTTATCTCATTTCCTGCGTTCTAAGGGGAACATGTGTGACCTCAAGTTTTTAGTTTATATTATCCACGGAGTAAGGTTCCTAGCTTCACTTTGAATATCTCCTTTTTTCTTCGCTTATTATCAGCTAGGTGAAGAACATAGTTGCGCTTTGGTTGGATCTCGAACCCAGAGTTCCGTGTGTTTTATGAACATTCTACGATGGTTGTACGAGTTTTCAATGAAATGGGTTTGTAATTTCCACGTTTTCATCGATTAGGAATTAGTGTAATTCAAGAACACAATATTCAGTGAAGAGACTCGTTTCAACGAAGCTCTATTCTGGCACACCTGATCGAACTGAGCATTCGTCTTTTTGAAAAATGCCAAAGCGTTGTTCACTAAGCCAATGAGTGAGTCACTAGAACCATCTTCTGTGCAACGAGTGTCAGTTATTATTTCCCTAGGATATTTGGTACTTTCTTGATCCCATTACTAGCCATATTGAAGAAATAGCTCATCGTCAAGGCGTTCGTACCAGGAGTCAAAATAATAACACTGTTGGATTACGAGTTAACATCAGTTAGAGATGCACTGGAAATCAACACTGAAGTACTGGGATTCGTCATTAGGATGAACTCATTACCATTCAAACCCATGACATTTCGGTTATAAGGCGAGCTGGTAAACATTCAGCCATTGGGAACCAATGCAGTGTTTCATGAGTTCCAACTTCTGCCAGTTCATGATATATAGAGGGATACCTTCAGACAATTCCATAGACTGCTGAGTGACTTCTTACCTGACTTGGTGGACCCGACTGTTTACGACTTCTCACTAGAACTTAGGGCAACTTCATTTTACAATCAATCACTAGTGAATACTAAATTAATTTATGTGTAAAAGTTGGGCACTGTGGTAGTAAGTAAGTAATTGAAAAGGGGGGTTTCCATTGCTAGACTGCAGCGTAAAAAGGAAAGGAGATGGGAAGTTAAACACTAGTGTATAGAGGAAACCCACACATCCAAACAGATATTTGAACTTCCGATCATCCCATCCTATGTCAGTGAAAATAGGATTGGTGAAATGTTCAAGTGACAGAGCACAAAAACTAAGACGTACCAAGAAAAATCTAAGACAGCAAGTGAGCCACATAAGAGAAGCCTTGAAACTTAATAATTACCCGGATAAATTAGTCAGAAAGTAACTAGGATAATGTAAAAGTAAAATGTATAGTGGTAGTAGTGATGGTGGTAGTAATAATAATAGTAATATTAATGACGACATGCATGTCAAACATGAGCAGGATAATAAAAACACCTACAATAAGGAATCTCAATCATCACTTGTAATTGCATACAAGGAAGGAACCTTGGAAATCACTTGACGCAGAATGCTTAACAAAGCAGGAATAAAAGTGACTGGCATTCAAACCAACCACACACTCAATTAGAAACAAGCTTTTTCGGATAAAAGATCCTTCCAGTGAAGCCTTTAAAATAAAACAATTTAGTTTATCTAGTACCCTACGGGAATGATTGTCAGGTCAAATACATAGGTCAAACTAGTAAAACAGGGTCAGTCAGACTAACGGAGCATAAAAACCCAGCAAAATCTAGATTGGTTGACCCAAATAAGATAAGAAATCTGGAGAATAGATCAGCTCTAGCACTCACGACATGTAATTACAAAACAGTCAAACAATAGGATAGGATAAGTTGACAGTTTTAAAATCTAATGTCACAGGGTGGAGGGAGAGATTGATAACAGAAGCTTTGTTTGTCGAATCAACTGCAAATACATGTAACAGGAATGCTTCATCACCTGTCCCTAATATCTGGAAAATTCTACTACCCATAAGACGACAAATAAGAGAAGACAAAGAAAACTATAAAACTCAAGTTTCGATATTGTGCGATTATAAATGGTGAAATGATTATGAACGATAAATTTTGTTCGGAACGTCATCCAGTAAATAATACTGTTTCACTGTGTTATACATCTAATAAGCAAACTAATATGGAATTAATAAATTGATTCTCAAGTTTGCTCGTTTACAGAGATTTGATGGGGCGTAAGTGTGATCAGGATATGACTTCGGCGAATTCATGATCATTGAGGTCAATGAGATTGGTTGTGTCAACAGATGTCTGTCGATGATGTTGGTAAGCAGTCTCTCTGTATATACAGAATTACTAGAAGTTAGAATCGATAGCCAGGCCACTGAATTCAATCTTATTGACTCCCCTTGCGAGTTAACGTTTGAGTACTAGCGACGAGTTCGAAACCAAGTCGAAAAAGCTTTTCGGCACTCCCTGCTGTTTTTTAACGGTCCTCTTACTGAAATCAATCTGTTATCACACTTCTAAACAATCAAATCTTTGCAAGCCAACATTTAAAGATTTGGGCCGATGTATAACTGAGAATTTAACAGGCGTCTATCGTTGTTATTATTATGATTTTTCAAGAGTTGGTTTCTAAGGATAAGATTTGTTCTTACGAGTTTGACGAGTTTGGATTAATATTATTTAGAGAACCATTGAAAACCAAGAAGTATTGGACAGCTGTTTCATAATAAGTTTGAGAATCATCTGCAGTACGCACCCACTACCAGTGTCCAAACCTAGTACCTTTTGGTTACAAGGCAAGCTGGCTCGTAGACCATTCAGTCACTGGGACCGAATTCAGTGGCCAGCCCATGAATTCTAACTTCTACCAAATCGTGATTGAGCGTGCCCGCCAACCAAGGTCGTCGGTGGGAAATCCATCCTCACACTTGCCTTTTAAACAGGAAGGTCCTGGGTTCGAACCCTAGCAGTGGGTGCCTACTGCCAAAGATACCTAAGCTAGTATGAAACGGCTGTTCAGTGCTTCCTAGTTTTCAACGCTTCTCTACTATTATTATTATTATTATTATGTTAATTGAAACAGTAATGAAATTAACCAATCAGAGGACAGTATACGGATTTCTGAATATGTATAAATGTACATATTTGTTTGTGTGTATTTACCTACCCCCTCTCCTCACATACAGACGCATATTCAACCAAATAAATAAACACATATATATGCATAGATGTAACTGATTATACATGGGAAATGACATCTTCGCATGTCAGTAATTACAAGAAAACAAGAAAAGTATTAACTATTAATAAATGAATGATACTTTTTTATACTTATAACTCTTTTTTTTAATTAGAAATTATATATTATTACTTTCGAATGCGAAACACATTTGAATTTGTCAAATGTCTCATGTCTGTGTGTGTTTACCTCCGAGTAAGACAGACACACAACTATACTAACATGCATAATGCTGCGTTAGTCCACACACACACACACGCACATACAACAATTCATACAAACAGACACACACACATTTTTTTACCGTATACATGTGAATATCATGAATACAAATCCATACTAACTTTTACATGATATTTCCCGCTGATGTAACAGACTGGTAGAACAACTAAATGAGGATAAGAGCAGATATAATTTGTCAATTTTGGTTTTTACTAAATCTCTATTCACCATAATTATAAAAATACTATCACCAAAACGGATTATTAATAATTTTAATGGAATAATCTTGTGAAAAATGAGCGGAAATTATTGTGTATTTACAGTGCATATATATATATATATATATATATATATATATATATATATGTGGAAATAAAATTTGAATGCTTTAATAAATAAATGAAGAAATAAACAAAGAATTGGCGGAAATACAAAAAAATCGTGTTTAATTTGTAATTTTACCTAAAAATAGCAATAATTAATAAAAAAAACAAAGACGTAAGCTTGGATAATTCACTAAACAAAATACAAAAAAACACAACAAAAAATAAAATGAGGGTGGTGCGAAGGTTAGTGTAAACACACGGGAACAAAAATGGTAAGTCAAGAATGTTTTGATTTGGTTGAATTACGTAACATACATGTATATTAGTTGGAGGACTTTATCATTAGCCTAAATCGGTTGTTAGAGAACCATTGGAAAAGCACCACGAGGTACTAGACAGCTGTTTCCTCCTAGTTTGGGACTCGTCATCAGTACACACCCACTACAGGGGGTTTGAATCCAGAACCTTCTGGTTACAAGGCGAACCACCTCGTGAACCATTAAACCACTGAGACCTAATCCAGTGTCCAGCTCATGAATTCTAATTACTACCAATTGACGACATAGAGCCACCACTTCGCAATGTCTTTTTCGATGAGTTACTACTTCACCTACTGGTCAAACAAAATCCCTACAACACTTAGACATGTATATATCAATGAATATTTGAGCAATATAGATGTTAGATCATTAGAATGATTCAAAAGGTGGTTCATGAGAAGAAACACTTTTCGTTTCAACGAAACCATCAACGAAGTAGCTCTACATTCATGAAACAAACGGCGATGGGTGGGTGGTAAAGTTACAGAATTATTTCTAGTCAAAAGTCAAATTATAACGAATAATCACGAAGAAAATTATGTAATACAATTCGGGAGTCTATTTTTCATTTTTATTCCTGTATTTTCTTAGTGGAATAGAGGGGGCTACAAGCTAGTGGTTTGAAGTTTCGATAGCTGAGTTGTTTATTTTCACAGTATGGGGTTGCTAGCCTTATGCCCAATCTTGCCTCTTTACTAGTCTTAATGCTGTCTTGGCTAGGTAAAGTAGTAGGTTGGCCGGAAATAGAACGCCAGATCACATGAGACGTGGTTGATGAGCATTCTACCACTGTGCCAATGACTCAATGTAAATAGGGATTGAAAACGTAATAATAAGCAAAAACGTGGGTCAAATTTATTTGGGATAATTGACAATTTATAATGGCTACAATAAGGACAGTAGTAATAACATTAATACTAATAATAATAACAATGATAACTGTACTCTGAACAGTGTTTATGTAATGTACAGAATTTTCAGCACAGTTTATTGCACGATATTTTCTCTTCGTCAAGGATTTTTGAATAAAATATTTGACTGACAGCAGATTGTGTGACACAATGAAGCATAACCTAATCTACTATGATATCTCTTCTTAATTCTCCTTCAAGAAATGCACAACATTTAGTTGAATGTCAATTTTCAAAATCTTAAGAGCACCTTTTAAGAATCAAGGAAGGATACACACATCAGGGACAGTTATCTCATATTATTGGGATACGTTGTCACCCAGTAGAAACTTGTGAATCAGCAGGATGTAAATGTTTTAAATACTCACCCGAGGTCATATTTCACCAGATTTAAGCAAAATAAAGGAGAAGAAGAATTATGTGAAATTATATTGATTGAGGTTTTCAGTTTCACAAGTATTAAACACACCGCCTAGGTCAATAGTGTTGCCCTGAATTTTTGTATTTCTAATGCGTCAGCTGTACCGTGATGCCTTGATATCAATTCCTTTGAATAGGGGTTTTTGATAAAATCCTGTTTGGGACATTGAAAGATTTTTCAAATAGAGCTTGGTGTCTTGAGTTTCCAAGATGTTTTGCTACTGAGTTATAAACACACCTAAATTCTCCCTTTCACAGCCGGATTGGATAGTGCTCCCCGTTTCCAGTGGTTGTTTTTACCATTGGCATTGGATAAAGTCGATTTTTCTCTCAAAAACTGTGATCCACCTTTGTTTTGTCTTTTATTTGAACTTATTCGTTGTCATTTGGCTTTTGACAGGAAATAATTCTGGAACTCTCCCAGCCTTTTTGTTATTGTATTTCCGTGAGTATACAACCACTTAGTTGATGACTGCGTTGTTATGAAAAGTGTTTATTCTCTAGAACTGCTTTCTATTTTTAAATTTCCCCCCCCCCACCACCGCCACCACAGATATTTGTCTCAGTAACTTCTGCACTATACCCCGCGTACTCATTGAGCGTCATCAGTGCAACAAATTGCTCACAAGATTTCAGTATTTCATATATCTTCAAAGTATATTCACCAAACAAGAAGCATCTCTTTGAATGGACGGATATTTTATTTTTCCAGTAGGCTTTTTAGGCTCTACAACTCTAAAACCATTCAATATTAGAAACAAATCAAAGGGCAGTAAAGGCAAAAATAAGAATTATGTAAAAAACGGGAGGATTGGGGCACAAAATCTAAGAAGATGGAAAGAAATGAGTTCATCGTCAACTGAATGTAGAAGAAAAATGTGCAGTCCTTTAGCAAGTTGGCAAAAATTTCGTTGTTGTTGATAGTGTTCTTTCTTGTTGGTTTCTGAGTTGAACAAAAAGCTTCAACAGAACACCTCCATTTTGTCCTATTCTCTATGGTTATCTTCAATTGGCACCACGATCGCCCAGTACTATCTCCTCCACATCGACGTCACCCTGACACCCGACTTTTTATTTCCTCTTCGAGCTTCCATCGAGTGTGAGCATGACACGCTATGTCATTCGGCGGTCTACTTAGTGTGTTATCTGATACCTCTCCATTTTCATCGATAGACTTGTTGAGCGACAGATTTTTGATTAGTTTATCCCACGACTTTCTTGTAGCTAATTTTTTGTGACTGGTCGTCTAATCGTCAGTATAGAGATAGCGAAGGCAGCTGTTGATAAAAGTGAGCACCACCCTGTTCGAAATGCTTTTCATGATGTTCAACCATATTTCTGACTAGTATAGTGGCACTGATTGACTTAACATTGGTACTGAAAGTTCGAATTTTCTTCCTTATGCCGATTTCAGATTGATGAAGGTCTATCTGTCTCGCTCTTCCGATTCTGGTTTTTGCATCCTTATCCGTGCTGCAAAAATATAAACACCATTTTATTTCAGAATAGACCAAGGATTGATAACAGTTAGAGAATCATTAAAAATCAGAGAAGACTGGATAGCTGTTTCAGTCGTCCTACTTTGAAACTCATCGGTTGCTAGGGTTCGAATCCAGGACCTTCCGGTTCCAGGCAAGCGCGTAAACCATTCAGCCACTGAGACCCAATTCAATGGCCTCGACATTAATTCTAACTTCTACTAGTTCTTGGGGTATTTAGCGCTACCACCAACCAATGTCATCGATGGGAAATCCATCCTCGCATTTAACTGGATGGTCCTGATCGGTCATGATTTCTTACCAGAATTCCAGGCAACTCCGTAAGGTCCTGGGTTCGGACCCTGTCAGTAGGTGTGTATTACCAATGAATCTCAAACTAGGATGTAACAGCTGTCCAGTACTCCCTGGTGGTTTTCAATGGTTCTCTAAATGTAGCATCCCTACAGATTAATTCTTGAAAGCATTATTTTATCATGACACTTATTACTTATCATCCTTCGAGTTCACATTCAGTGTGCGCCATTTGTCCGTTTTAAGTTTTGTAATGCTCCTGTTCTTGATTATAAATACAATCATAGTGTCACTTAACCGCTCATTCACAGACTATTTTATGTTCTTAATCATTGTGGAATTTATATGCATTCAGTTGACAATCCTAACCAACGGACAGTTTATTCCATCTTCTTATACTTGTATAACAGTACTATCGTTTCTCATTTAATTTTGATTTTGCCTTAATTGTTCTATAGTATCCTAAGATTCATTGATTTTAGAGCTATATAGCCTGTAGACGTTATTGAAACCAAAAACATCAGCTCAAAAATACTTTCCTGTCTAGCGAATATACTACTGGAATACCCAAATATATACACATATATGACTCTCTAAATGATGTCAGATATTGATCAAACCTGCAACCAATCAAACACCTTCAAAATGACATTCGATAATTAATCTTATGCCCACCAATGACTGGCTGTATGTAGGAAGTTACGTGAAGTTCTAGTGAGAAGTCGCAACAAGCTGGGTCGAACAAGTCAGGTAAGAGATCAGTTAGTCCCCTATGACACTGACTAGCGGCTACACTATACAATATGTCACGAATCGGCAGAAGTTGGATTTCATGGGCTGGTCACTTAGACAGGTCCCAATGACTGAATGGTCCCAGGTTCGAACCCCAGTGAGTGTGCGCTACTAAAGAGCCCTAAACTAGGATGAAACAGTTATTGAATGTTTCTTGGTTTTTGATGGTTTTCTATCTGATATCAATCCATGGTGAAACTCGGAATAATTCAAACCTCTGCAGACTAACTCTTGGAATTACGGGTATATATTAGACTAGTTAGAGGTGTTATGTCATCTGAAATGGATGCATAGTTTAATTTCCAAGGTTTTATTGTTCATCTAGGCCACATTTTCACTAATAAACTGGATAAGTTGTCTCATTGCTTTTATGAAATATGCTTTTTTAAGTTTTCGTAAAAAGACAACATTTACTGGTAGAAGTGTTACTGTCCACATGAGGAATTTCCTCAGCACCTACACTGTATTAAATACTGCTTGTTTTACTAGACAGTGGAAGAAATGTTGTACTGGCATTCAATACAGGACCTGTTGTGTTTTTCTTTGGATTTCTATTGAGTTCATTTTGTTGACATTAATTTATATTAGACACTCATTTTAAATCAATCAGTATATTAACCAATGCCCTACAAATATTATCATTAATATCAATATTGCGATCATTATAGCACAATAAAATGAAATACAAAATCCCCTACAAAAAATCGCTTTCCTTGTCGATCTGTGTAAGTTGACATAAAATTAAGCTGCAGGAAGTTGGATGTATTCAATTTAAAAAATGCTTTCAATCCATGAAGTCGCAGACTGTTGGTTTGAACTACACAAGTAGGTGTAGAGTATTAGGTAGTTGAAGGGAATCGGCAGGAAGCCTTAGACATAGTTTTCGTGCAAGTTAGCACTCATCAGCCAGCAAGGCGTATCTGCAACCTTGAAGGAAATCATGTCCCTTCTGAGATTCAAATCCCCGTCATCCAGTACTGCAGTCAGAGATGTTATCACTGAGCTATTCGGGCTGGCTCGCGATTGACCTGCTGTAGGGTTGTATTGGAAATTTTAGATTCAAACACTAGTCATTAACTAGTGTAATGTGTCTATTCCTTTCTTTGATACAGATTGAATTCTATCAGTTAAGTTTACAATGTGGCCAGCATTCTAGGTGGCTCGCCATCATGGTTGATATAATTCGAATGGATCTCCATTTTGGCTGGAAGCAACAATGGTGGCCATGGCCTAGTCGTATGCTGTTTGACAGAAGCTGTAATTCATGGGACTTTGGACTGGTTCCCAGTAGATAAATGGTCTATAAGCTCACCTTGTAATATGAAGGTCCTGGGTTCAAACCGTGCTGAGGAGCCTCACACTAGGCTGACGAAACAACTGCCTACGACTGTTTAATAACATCAAATCAATGTGCACCGTGATGGTGAGTCACCTAGAATGGTGGCCACATTGCAAACCTGACTGACAGAATTCAGTCTGCAACAAACAGCAAGGACTAGACACATTACAGTAGTTACCAGTGTCCAATCAAAGTGAGGTGTACAGTATCTAGCTAAGACCCTCAGGATGATAATGACCAGTGACTGGAGATATTCAGTGAGTGATATGTAATTCATAACTGTTAACTGCGTCACATTAACTCATTAAACTGCAGGATACATTATGATCATTGTGCCATACATTTCCATTCATCCTTTCTCACCTAAATTCTTCTTTGCTTTATAAAATATGGCAAATTCAACTGCTCCACTTTGATGTGAAGCTCTTTCTCGACTAATATCCCTTGAACCGCTCAACAGTCTACTGTAAAGAACGAAAATCACTGATTTTCGTGTTTTTTTTTGTTAACCAAGCTGAATAATTGAATAGTGAGTCTTTTATTATCCTTTTCAGACAATATTTTCAGCACTGACTTCAAGATTAACAAAACAGAAGTGTTTTCCAACAAAGATATAACATCTCCATGACTCTGACAATAAGGCAGACTTATTGTGTAAGGGTTAATGACACTATCTGGCTGTGTAAACTTCTAAAGGTGCAGTATATTTCGACAGTATGGTCCAAAAATTGGAATTCAGCTGTCTAATTCAGGGAGGAACAATTCAAGATGACTTATCCTGCAGTCAGTGTTAATAATGTGTGGTGTGTACTATATGGATACAGGTCGATAAAAAGTGGTCAAAAATTGGAATCAACATTTTAAATTAAAAGCTGCAGAGATAGAAGTGTTTATTTCTTAAGTCTGGATTTCACTTCTGTTGTGGTTATGACACATTTTCGTTGTACATTGTTTAACACTGAGCCATTTGCCAACCAAGCTGAGCAGTTTATTGTCCGCTGACCTAGTCGACGTTTAATATGGTTAAAAGTGTAGAAATATGATGGGTTCAGCCTTAGTGAATACAGTTCGCTCCCGGTTTGTTTATCTTTTTTCGCTACAATTGTCAAGAATCATTAATTTCTTGTAGTGTTCTTGTGCCTACTACCCATTAACAGGAGAGTTTTACTCAAGATGTCTACCAGAGTTTAGTTGCTTAAACTGCTTAGACTTGAATTAATTCTCTTGTGTATGTTGATGTCACTTGGTTGAATAAGAAATATCCCCAGTGATATTCAAAATCTATCAGTGACAAACTTCCTTCTCAACACATTGAAATAAATAAGTTTTTAAAATACTTTTTAAAGAAAAGGTTTCCTTTTTCTGATGATCTGCAAGGTCACTGATACAACTATGTTTCTCTTTGATTGGACACTAGTAACTAGTGTGACGTGTATAATCCTTTCTTTGGTGCAGACTGAATTCTATCAGTCATGGTTGGTAATGTGACCACCATTTTAGTTAGCTCTCCACTCGCCTTGCTAATAAGTGCCAACTAGCACGAAACTTAGACTCAAAACTTCCTGCCAATTGCCTCCAACTATCCAATATCATTAGAACTATGGTTTATCAGTCAAGGGTTTGAATCCCTTTCCATCTACTTCAATCTGGAAGGCCGTACACATAATAAAGGTAACTTATCCCCTCGGTTATGAGAATTTTTTGCTCCAAATTAACAGACAAACCGATAGTAGAAAAATGGAAATATGTTATCGAAAATGAACATCTGACCGTCTTCATGAGAAACCTTTTTCAAGTACTTGGATTTGTGCATCGGTGGCACAGTGGTTAGGACTCTCGCCGACCATGCACATGGTCCGGGGTTCGAGCCCACGCCGGCGCACACCTGATATCTATGGTCGGCCTGCAAAATTTGGGCTACCGATATCCATGCTGAAAATTCCATACCTGTACCGAAAATACAGTGTGGAATTAAGCTGTAACTCAAAAATAAAAAAAATAAATAAATAAAATCGAGTGTGGCATATATCCAAGTATTGGCATATATGGTAATAATGTTTCTGCATACTGGTTGTGTTGAATATGGAGATGATAAGTTTTGAAGTGATAAAAGTTAAAACATCCTCGATCATTGGATTTTTAACCAGTATAAACTTGTTCAGAAACTAAGCGTTTCTGACTCTGACTCTATATAAGTTCATGATTTAGTAAACCTAGGTACCTTTAATTTGAAAACTAGGTCACTCAGTTATAAATAAATAATTTACCAACTGGTTTGATCAAGTGATCAGTGTCCACTCTGAAAATAAACCGATTAGAATTAGCCTATGTAAAATAATACCCATTATTTTATTGATCATAATGATAGACTAATTGACCTATCGATTGCTGATTTTTCGAATGATACATTATTGTATAAATATTTACCGTTATTTTCTGCCTCGTCTTTTGTGTGCTCTTGCTTATGTTACTGGCTTAAAGATAGCTTGGCTGTTTGTGTACTTTGTTCCACGTAATAAACGTTATTTACTGATCGGCACTTCTGTATCTGGCATAACATCTCTATTACAGTTTAACGTTTTGCGAAAATATAATATTGTTCTCGTATGATATCCTATACTACTGACTGTTCATTTTGAGTAGTTGGATAACAGTCACATCAAACAGTAGTAGTTGCTACTTAAAATGAAGTCAACTATATACTGAACTGTTGTTTCTCTTGTTTTGCAGCTAAGCTTATCAGTTTTGTGCCCTATTTAACTCAGTCTAGAGAACCAAATCATTTAGAAACACTCGATTTCGGGCCTAGGCGAACTGGCAATAAATTGTTTTATTGCATGGAGGATATAATCATGAGCTGACATCAGTTAGAGAACCACTAGAAAACCTGGGAGTACTGGACAGCTGTTTCGTCCTAGTTTGGGACTCTTCAGCAGTACGCACCCACCGGGATTCGAACCCAGGACCTTGTGGTTACAAGGCGAGCTCGTAGACCATTGAGCCACTGGGACCCGATCCACTGGTCCTTGAATTCTAGCTTCTGCCGATTCACGACATAGCGCGACCACTTCGCAATGTCTTCTTCGATGAGTTACTGCCTCATCTTCAACCTGCTGTACCCTACTGGTCACGGCTTCCCACTAGAACCTCATCGAAGAAGACATTGCGAAGTGGTCGCGCTATGTCTTGAATTGGCAGAAGCTAGAATTCAAGGACCAGTGGATCGGGTCCCAGTGGCTCAATGGCCTACGAGCTCGCCTTGTAACCAGAAGGTTCTGGGTTCAAATCCCAGTGGGTGAGTACTGATGAAGAGTCCCAAACTAGGACGAAACAGCTGTCTAGTACTCCCAGGTTTTCTAGTGGTACTTTAACTGATGTTAGGTCATGATTAAATCCTCCATGCAATCAAACAAAATCCCTACAAAACCAATACTTGAAAATAAATTGTTTTGTTGGTGACAATTGTAGCAAGATTTGATTCGGCATCCTCTAGGTTTATAGAATACCGGTTTTATCAGCAACTACGACCCAAGATGAATTGGTTTTTACCTTTGTCAAGAAAATACTAGACTTGCAATCATGAAGTCACTCTTTTGAGTCCTGCTTCCGTATTGCTATCACTCATTACTCCTCATCAATAATAGTGACAGTAATGACATAATCTTTCCAAGAGTTTGTTTGTAGGAATTGGAAATATTTTAAGTTTACTCATGGATCGATATCAGTTAGGGTACTATTGGAAAACATCTGAGAGTACTGGACAGCTGTTCCGCCTTAGTTTGAAACTCAGCTGCATTATGCACCCATTGAGTCGGATCTGAGTGACCGAGTGGGCTACCAGCTTGCCTTGTAACCGTAAGGTCCTGGTTTCAAAAACCAATGGGTGCGTAAAGACGATGAGTCTCAAACTAGGATACTCTATACTGGTTTTGAATGGTTCTTTATCTGATATCAATCCATGAATAAATTATTATTATTATTGTTCCCTTGGGTTCCTAGTGTAACATAGGGCTTCAACTGCATCTCTCCAATTGCTTCTGTCTGCCTTCTGTTGTACTTTTCACCTGAATCCATGTTAGTCCATAGTGTTTCAACTCCTCTTCACACGATCTCCTCCATGTCACTTTTGGACGTCCCACTCGCCTCTTCCTTTTTGGGTTCCACTTGAGGGCCTGACGCGCGATGTCACCCATTGGCGACCTCCTCAGCGAGTGTCCAATCCATCCATCTCCACTTTCTCCTGCATATTTGTTGGTTGGCGATTGGTTCTTGTTTTGTTTGTTCCCATAGTTTCTTGTTGGTGATTCTTTCCGGCCCGGCCATCTGATCTTCAGTATAGAGCCAGCGAAGACAGTTGTTGGTAAAGGTCTTCAATAGCTTGTTGGAAATATTCTTTGTGACCCGCCCGCCAAGTTTCTGATCTGTCCCGTATAGAAGAACTAACTGACTTGACGTTTGTATTGAAGATCCTAATTTTGTTGTTGATGCTGAGTGACGAAGATTTCCAGATTGGCTTCAGGTTGATAAGTGAATGTGTTTCTCGCCTTCCCGATTCTGGATTCGACATCCTCGTCCGTTCGGACTGCCTGCATTTGAGACAATGCTCCCTAGATAACGAAATGAATGAAGTAACCTCTTTCAAATCCCTCTAGTTGATGGTGATTGGCGCTGGATGTTACTGCTGTTGTTGTTGTTGGTTGGCTATTTTCATAACCTCCGTCTTGTCTATGTACACCTGGATTTCTGTCTTCTCTGGCCGGTTCTTCGACCAATTTGTCGGTTTTCGCGAAATCCAGGTCTTCTAGGTCCTTCACGTCGGTCGGTTCAGGATATCCCTGTCTTCTCGTTTCCCACTGTCTGATGCATAATCCAGTCCACCACAACTAGCTTGCTAGTTTTCTAGCCGGTCCCAAGCCCAGATAAAGAGGGAGGGTTGGCGGTTGGTGCTGTCAACTCCACCCCCAAAACTCAACCAAACCGCTACAGAAACTCTAATGCACCAATATATTAAAAATTCTAAAAATATTCATGATTAAACCTGAAAGATAATTCTTCTTCTTTCTTTGTGTAAAATCCCTGAAATTGTGACATAAATAGAGAGATACAGTGAACATTTGTCTATGACTAGCGTTTTACCAACTTAGTATACTTTATAAATATCCATCTGAGGAGAATATTTTTCTAATATTTTATGGCGGTGGGTGTGACATGTTTCTACAAGATGATTTTCTAAAAACAAAAGGAGATAAAAAACAAACAAACAAACAGGAGGATGAAATCATTTCATCAAACGACTTCCGGAAATTCTCTTAGTTATGGAGTATTCAGGGCGGTATACTTTTAGGGTGCATCTCCCTGCGTGCGTGTTTGCGTGTGTGAGTGTGTAAGTTCTCCTCTATTTCTCAGTTATGCATTCTTTTATTTATTGCATGGCTTCATGTTGCTTTTTGATTTTTTTCAATGAGCAGTAAGTTTCCGGTGGTAAGACTTCTACAACGCATACGCAAGTATGGAGGTGGGGTTTCCATAGACCTGAAAGTTTTTTTTTTCAAGTTAACTATTAATAATAATAATAAAAATTACTCACTTGAATTTATCAATAAAACTGAGTTTATTCTTCCCTGAAAAATTGACAAGGAAGAGGGGGAGGGAGAGGATGAGGTAAGGAGTGTCAGAGATCTACGCCAGAATGAGACTGTAGGGAGAAAGAGAGAGAGAGAGAAACAGCGAATAAACTTGACCTAAATAGGTAAATAAATATAAACCCACAAATATGAACACTTCCTATTTAGAAAATTTATTTCTCTTCTTTTGTTTTTCCCTAAGAAATAATGCAGTTTTAAAAGAAAATTTCCCCGACCAAAACGGAAATATTTGTATATATATGTATACAGGCGCAAAAATTCATTTATTTTGCCTTTAAGTTAGAATAAACATTTTGCTTTTCTTTCTTCCTTTCTTCTCCCACTTTTTAATTGATAATTTTTTCTTTTAAGGTCGCATCACAATGATGTAAAAGAAATTGACAGAATTGACAATTGTTTTTGTTGTTTGCTTTTTTTCTTTAAATTTATGATGGTGATGAAGGGTGTTGTCTTTAGTGGCAGTGGTGGTGAAGTGTACGGTTGCTAATGGCAAGATAGTTGTTAAACTATGGAGGTAATCAATAAATTGCATAGAAACCTCGAACTTATTCCTGTCCATTAGATGGGCTGTTCAGAAGTTCTAATGATGGGAAGTTTTAACCCGTGGAGTTCACTGTGTCAGCGGAGTGGATGCTTATCGATTATAATGGTTAGCGGTGGTTTTATATTATTAGTTCTGATCATGAAAAATATCCATCAGGAGATTAGAGAGATATTAAAGTTTACGATAGGTTGAGTTGAGCTAGGGACGCCAAGTTAGGCATAGGCGCAATGATCATTAATACTATTGGACAACGCCAACAATATTACACGACAGCTATCTATTAGTTCCGGCTCATTCTACTTAAAAAAGGGAACCCACAACAGAATGAGCTGGAAAGTATATTTTAAGCAATACAATGTGTGATATAAAATATAATAATTAGTCTGCAGTCATGATCGATAAAATAGTGAGCATTATTTTACCAACGGGACAATTCTGACTAGTTAATTTCCAAACTGGACATTGAAAACCATATCACTAGTAAAGGATAATTTATTGTTTATATATATATCAATATATCATGAGAGAAAAATAACGAGAAGCTCAGAAAAGAAAATCTCTTCGATGATTTCATCCTCAAAAGCAGGTGTACAACTGCATTCATATACATAAGTTTTCAAAGTTTTTAACGAAGACAAATGTGGATGGGATAAGCATGAAAATAGATTGGAATAAGTTTGGTTGCAGGAATTCATCATGAGCTGACATCAATTAGAAAACCCTTTGAAAACCACCAGAGAGTACTGGACAGCCAGCTCTTTTGTCCTTGGTTGGGACTCTTCATCAGTATGCACCTACTTCATGGTTCGAACCCAGGACCTTCTGGTTACAAGGCGAGCTAGCTCGTAGACCATTATACCACTGGAAACCGATCCAATGGACAACCTATGAATTCTTACTTCTGCCGGTTCTCGACATAGCGCTACCGCTAGCCAACGTCTTCAGCGAGTATTTGTCTTCAGGTATGAATACCAATGAGATGGTCAATAGCGACTGGTCCTATTCAGGTAGGCAGCTATCTGGGTTCTGGTGAGAAGTCGTGTCTAGTAGGGTGCAGCAGGTCGGGTGTGGGACAAATACTCGCCGACGAGGTAGGCTAGAGGTCGTGCGATTTCGTGAATTGGTAGAAGTTGGAGTTCATGTGCTGACCATTGGATTGGGTCCCAGTGGCTGAATGGTCTACGAGCTATCCTTGTACCCAGAGGGTCCTTGGTTCGAACCCCGGTGGGTGCATAACGATGAAGAGTCTCAAACAAGAACGAAACGGCTGACTGTCCAGACTCCCTGGTGGTTGACTCTCTAACTTATCTTCCTTAATGATGAAATCTTGTAACCAACCAATCAAATCCCTACAAACGAATTTTCGAAATAAGTTTCTTGGTCACTGAAGTTAAAAAATGAAGGAAATGGAAAAGCGAAAAGTAAGGAGTTAAAACGAATTAGATCCATGTTAGATATGGAAGTTTGACTAGTGTTTCTGAACGCTAAGCTCCAGCTCCAGCTCCAGCGTCGAAGACTTTTGTAGTAAAAAGAAGTTGGAAATACACTGTGTTTGGTAGACATTTATTCAGTTTGTAAATGACTTTGAGTGATGAGTTAGTTAGGATATTGTGAAAGATGTTAACAAGATGTCCAACTATGGGGCTTCTGATTGAACTAGTGCCCCCTTTTTGTACTCACACTTGGAAATGTTCTCTAATATTCTAGGGAAGGGCCAGCTCATAGAACGACCTATGTATTTAGCTCCTCGTGACCACATGAACTGATATATGGACAGTGCAGCAGTTCCGTAGTCCCTCTTGTAATCTACATTCAAGCAATCATATCAAATTCAGAATTATTAATAACTTTAACATACTTCGTTATCCTGTGGAATTAAATAATAATTGTAGCGCTGTAGACTAATGTGAAAAAATGCGATCTCACAGTTGCTTTTGAGGATGAAATCACTGAAAGAAAATGTTTGCTGAGCTTCTGATTCTGTCCTCTCTAATGGTGAGAAGTCACTTATCAGTGAATTTCAATCCCCTTGGGGGGATGATCAATGGATTGGTGTCTTAGTACAATGGGTTCATGAGGACAGACTTCTGAAGAATATAAAAGCACAAAATAAACTATGACACCTAGAGAGTGTAGCCTGGTTTTTAATGGTTTTTAACTGCTGCTAGTTCGTGAAGAAATCCACACTAAAAATAATCGAAATCCCGACAAACCCAATGCTTCGTATTAAACTTCAATTACCACGTACTGTCGGCAGGATAACATCTCAAGTGATGTAGGGTGGAATAGATCAGGGTGCGTCCATTCTTTCACATTACTGGTGAAACAAAATTATTCAAGCTAAAGGCTTTAAGTTTAAGTATTATTATTGTTTTCTTTAGTTCCTCGAGGAACATGGGGCCTCAGCCGAACGTCTCCATTGCGTTCGGTTCTCTACTAATGTTTTCACCCCACTTCAAGTCTGCCCACATGTTTTCATCTCCTCTTCACATGACCTCCTTCAAGTCACCCTTGCACTGACGACCAACTCGCCCCCTCCCGTTCGGGTTCCACTCGAGCAATGGCTTCTCTAGTGGTGTCACTTGATGGTTTCCTCAGAGTATGGCCAATCCATCTCCATTTCTTCCTGCTTATTTGTCGCACAATCGGTTCCTGATTGGTTCGCTCCCAGAGATCCATGTTGCTGATCTTTTCTGACCAGCCATCTGATCTTGAGTATTGAGCGAAGACAGCTGATGATGAAGGTCTGGAGTTTGTTTGCAATGCTCTTCATCACCCGTCAAGTTTCCGATCCGTAAAGTGGCACGAAGTTTAAGTAATAGTGCTATTATTTCTCTATACGGAGCGTATTTGCTAGCCTCACATCCCCAACTTCCCCTTTTAATCGGCATTACAACTGAATAAGCGAGGTTTAGGACTGCGTTGACCAGGGAACGAACCCTAGACCACATTCATGGTCGAAAAGCATTCAATCACTGAACAACCAAGGCAAAATTGTCTCAAGTTAAACCCAAAAACTGTTACGATACCTGTTTTTTCCTGCAAACTGAGATTACTGCCTAAATCTTGAGAGATATATAACTTATACTACTAAATGAGTTGATTAGTTTGAAATTCCCGGTACTTACTAATAGTGTTGTTTATTTTCTAAAAAGAAACAGTGATCCTGTCTTAAGTATAACAGTCCATAACACTCCGAATATATCTGGTCAGAATTCAGAGAGTTTGAACTGATCTAACTCTGTAAGCTGAATGCATTTCTTGTTGAATAGCTGCTTAGCTTCAAAGTTCAGATTCCTTCTTAGTCTGGCTTTTTAGCATACCATTCTCCAGTACTTATAAAAGCCAGGAATAAATATCATCCAGCGTCATATCGTTTTAATGCATTTCTTCTGATCTAGAACTCCTTTACTTTCCTACTGGTAAATAGGGCTTCAAGCTACAGCTTTGAAGCTCCAGTAGCAGTGGTTTCTTTTATTTTTACGAGTTGGGGTTGCTAGTCTCACCCCCTGTAAAATTTCCTTCTTAACTGGTCTTACTGCCGACTCATCGATGTTTAGGAGTTCTTCGATCTGAAATCAACCCTCAGAAAACGTCTGAACCGCTAGTACACCTTTTAACTGTATTACAAAACCGTTTCGAAGTTTTTAAATATTTTACACAAGTTAGCTACTTCCTCTCAAAATTATTTGTTTTTCAAATTTTGTAACATTATTTAATATCATATAAGTAGAAAATATTGGTTTGTTGATTGATCAGTTGGTTGACACGTCACTTTCTTTTGTTTTTGCTTGTTAAAGACAAACTTTACTGTGAGAAAAAACTTTATCGATTATTCATAATCACCTCACTGTTTCTCTCACATGAAAAATTTATCTACTTTTAGGGATCAGATATACTGACTGATTAAATGAGCAGAACTTACGAAAATCATGACCTCGTCAATAATTAAGCCAGAAACTGTCTGATTTCTGGGATTATTACGTCACTATTGTAATCAATCAGTGAGAGCTTAATTTTCCATGATTTCCACTTTTCCTTACCAGTGATGTGGAGTGATTCTTATTCACTAACATTGGAAAGTAGGGGTCCATAAAGTCAATCGGTTGGACATCATGAATGAAGGAAACTTTAGTAAAGTAATGCGGATCAGAGACTTGGCGCGTCTTAAAGAGCACCTCAAACAAACTACAGACCTTCATCATCAGCTGTCTTCGCTCAATACTCAAGATCAGATGGCTGGTCAGAAAAGATCAGCAACATGGATCTCTGGGAGCGAACCAATCAGGAACCGATTGTGCGACAAATAAGCAGGAAGAAATGGAGATGGATTGGCCATACTCTGAGGAAACCATCAAGTGACACCACTAGAGAAGCCATTGCTCGAGTGGAACCCGAACGGGAGGGGGCGAGTTGGTCGTCAGTGCAAGGGTGACTTGAAGGAGGTCATGTGAAGAGGAGATGAAAACATGTGGGCAGACTTGAAGTGGGGTGAAAACATTAGTAGAGAACCGAACTCAATGGAGACGTTCGGCTGAAACCCTATATTGCTCTAGGAATTAAAGGAAATAAAAATTAGTCAGGTAAAACAACTTTATGGTCACTGTCCTGAGTGGTCAAACACTTTGGATTTCTACCATCTAACCAGGCAGGGTTGGAACATATTTGTAGCCTCCAGTTTAACGGTAAAACGTTCGTCAGACGCGTAATAGTTCCAGTTTCGATCTTCAGCTGATTTACTTTTAACACCCCACAGTGCTTGTAGTAAATTCACAAATAATGGACGGTTGGAAATATAGCTATCAATCCCAATCCATAAAATGAAATCTCCAACATTACTACAATTTCCGAAGCCTAAAGACGTATATTTGATTTGGAACTCAATAATTTGAAGAAATGATCGTTGACTAAGAGTGCATTTCACTTTTCCAAATTCTTTCTAAGGAATTCATAAGTACATGAACGCTTGAAGCATTTGTATAATCAATTATAGGTGGGATAATAAATATTACTTATAAATACCATGTAGAAGGACATAGAAAATCAGAGAAAACGCTGTTTGGATAGGAAGTTAATTACGGATTTATGAAAATATATATAATTGTATGAGACTGATAGTTAAATATATATCCAGGGACTAATTCTAACGGAATACGTGTCTGAAATTTCAATCCTGAACGATCTGATGGCAATATATTGAATACTTATTTAGAATGTTACAACTAACTCGTCATCATTTTCCTTTTTTCCCTGAGACTGTATATCACTGTCCTAACATTTCTATATCACCTATTGACTTAATTAATCTTTGCTTTTGGTATTTGTCCCTGCTTAGTTTCTAGTTTGGATGCTTCTCTTCTTTTGGTTGTATGATGATGTCCACAGCTTTCACGGCTTTTTTACATCAACAGTGACTGCTAGATTCCTGCATACTATGGAATAGTTCTTGTTGGATAGCGTGTTTCTCTAATCTTCATTTGTGTAGCATCAATCTTTATGAAAGTCTTCAAGCATATTCGCTAGAATGCTGTCTAATAAATGTAAATATTTTCCTTATTTGTACCACTGTCTTTCACGTGTTGGGTCATGTGGATATGATCAATTTGGGTGGAGATTTCGCCAATATCATAATCAATTTAAAAAAAAAACCACTGGAAATCAGGGGACGTCGGATGAAATCTCTCTGACGTTCTAGTGAAAACTCCCGACGGGTAGCATGTAAAAATTTGACTTTTAGGACAGAAAACTGCCGGTTGCATTGGCTGACAGTTGTTCCAAGGAAGTCAGAATCCATGGAACAATGATTTTCCGATCTAGGGATTGAATAAAGAACAAGTGTACTGGTTTCATAACCTGAAGGTTCTGAGTCCTACTTCCAGTACTCACTTAAGAGCGCATTTCTGAACAAATCAGTTGTCCAATAGTCTTTGATTTCCAATATTTTGGTAACTGTTGTCAGTTCATGTCAAAATCTGAATAAATACAAATCAAAATCCCTTGAAAATTTCAAATTTAAGAATGACTATTTATTTAAATGGTTGTAAACAGATGAAACGAAACCAGGAAAGACAAAGTGACTCCAGCTAACCTACATCTTCTCCTACTTAATGAATGAAACAGCTAGTAACTAAGAGGGCAGATGAGCCTAATGATGAGTAAATTGCCTAACAACAACCACTTGTGGTTCTGTTTATTCATTCATGAATAAATAAAGCCATTAAGATTCACTGTCATACTGGCTTAGAAATCGTTGTGTACAAAAAAAGGAAAATTTGAAATGTAAACAACATCTTAGCCACTCTGAACGTTGATCAACCTTTAAATATATTTATTAGATTTCTTAAAAGTGGCTTTTTTTCTCTCATTTTCCCCTCAGATTTTCAGTTGAATTCTTTATAGAATAGGTATTCTGACATTATTATATTATTGTATGATACTTATTCATGAGACCATTATATGCGAAGTGGAAAATAAATGTGGTTGGGATGCAAGCAGAAATGTTAATCTACTTAGATAATACGTTATAATGGTGAAATAATATAAACCCTACACCGAACCTTCTATCTCTAAAGGATAAGTATTTTTGTTCTCCCTCTTATATCTTCATTTTAATGCTTTTTATGTGTTAAATCATAATAATTTTCACTTCTGCTGTGTACAAATTATTCCAATACTCTGGGAATGAAGATTCTTGCATGAGGCGTCACACATGGTGTACTATTACTACTACAAACATTTGTTATTAGCAAACACAAAAGAAAGGCTAGTCGACAGGATAGCGACCTCGAGATTGTAAGATATATTCAACAGTTAGTTTTCAGGGATTTGACTTATTTCCAGTTTGAACACAGATTGACAACAGCTGGAGAATCATTGAGAACTAGAAGGGAGTACTGGAAAGCTGTTTCGTCGCAGTTCGGGACTCATTTATAGTATTCACTCACAAATCAACAAATCAAAGCCGTACAAACAAACTCTTGAAAATCAGTCTGGTTCTCGTTAGTGACTAACAGGAGAAGACGCGACAAGTGGACCTATCTGATAGGGAGTGTGGGCAAATACTTGCTGATGATATCGGCTTGTGGTCGTACTGGAATCACGGAATGATAGACAGTGAAATTCATGAGTTGGGCATTTAGATGTGTCTCAGTGGCTGAGTGGCCTATGATCTTGCTTTGCAACTCAAGGTCATGGGTTTGTACCATGGTGGTGGATACGTACTGCCAATCAGTCTGAAAGCGGGACGAAACAACTGTTCAGTACTACCTGATGTCAATCCTTAGTCAAACTTTAATGCAATGTATGAATCTCTGGCTGATTGAATGATGGACAAATATTGTAACGAAACCTGTTTCCACCCTGAAGTGAAATTCGTATGAAAAATTACATAATTATAGAATATTTTAGTTTTCAAATGTTGGTATGCAGCGATCTGATGAATCTCTAGTTAGATCGAGAATTAGTAAGTGTTAGAATGACGGAGAATACCAAATCAACACTTGAAAATTGATATAATTTTCACTAGTGTCTGACTACGGGATGAATTTACCTGTATTGCTTGTCGGCATCACTAGTGTTCACTAAATTGGATACGGGTGCAAGTACATTCTCCATACGAGCAGGTGAATTTATTAACACACATTGAAGTGGCTAAAAGTGGAAATTTATCCTTCACACATCCATTGATCATTTGTCAGCTGCGAAAGTTGATCCTTAGCTCAACCGTAAAGAAAGCTTTACTCAGTGATCTGCATAAGCGATTCTTTAGAATCTCAACTGAGATATCATCTTTAAATTCAACGCTCATAAATAGCAGTTTCTCCAGCATCATCTTGCTTCTTTCAGGCTATTGCTTTAGCTTCATGTTTTTCTCGATAAATCTTGGAGGATATTCACTCTCTAGGAGTACTTGTCTGAGTCGCCCCCGTTCCCCGTCGATTGTAACACTGGAACATATCCTTTTTATTCTTGAGGATAAGGGGTGGATCAGGTTTCTCTTTCTTCTCAAAGTGACCCAACTATGAAAATTCGTGTACTGATCATTCCATGTTGGTTTCCTCTAGATCGATCTTTGAAGAGAATCATCAGATCTCCTTTTTAGAAAAACATCCAAAAAAGGAACTGTAGGTTCATCTCTGATTCCGACGTGAATTGGATGACATGATGGCAGCTATTGAACTCTTTAGTGATCAAGTACTTTCTGGTGATATTGGAGCTATTTATCCTATAAGTCAAAATTCATGAAACAACCGTTAAATTTCACTGAAGTACCTGAATAACCGACAGCATTGCCTTGTAACCTAAAGGTTATGGACTGGGTCGCCATATGGAGTTCTAGGTGAGTTTATTCATGGTCTTACTTAAAATACTTTAGGCCATTAAAAGAATTTCTGATATGAGCCTAATTTCTCCTCTTATTATATTTATACATATATACATATATATAATTATATTAATTTGGATTCCTTCGGATTTTGAGTGGAAGATAAGGCTTCAGTATCAGTCCTATTCAGCTGGCTATACGACTCCTCATAGTCTCTGATCTCCTTATCACATGATCTCTTCATCTACTTCACCCTTGCACCAACTCCCAACTCGTCGTTCCTCATTTGCGTTCCACTCGAGCGAAGGCCTACATGATGTGCGATGTCAACCAACAGTCTTCTCAACGTGCCTTCCAATCATTTCCACTTTCATTCGTAGATTTCCTTGCCGTTAATTTCCCCTGGGTCTGATCTTAACTATGGAGTCTGTGAAAGTAGCTGTTGATGAAACTCTTCAGCTGGCTGTTGAAAATACTTCATGTAACACTAACGACCATATCAAAGAACTGGCTAACTGAGCAGTGGTGTTTAAAAACTAATCTGCATACTTTGTACTGAGTACTCCTATAAGATATACTGAAAGTGTGTCACACATACATACATACATACACACTTAAATACACACATATACACAGTGTTGTTTGTGTTACTGTGAAGTTAAATAGTCCTTGGTTCTTTGCCTATTTCTTAACTGTTTTACTGAGTAAATAAAAATCTAATTTTCTCTCTCCCTCTCTCTGTCTTCTTATCACCTTGAAATTTATAAAATGAAAAGAAAAAGGTCAAATGTCTTTTCTTTATGCATGAATGCATAACATAATAAATAGTTGGATGGCATAGATCGGTTGAGGTAAATTCAAATTTAAATTTGAACCCTACATTCAACTAATCAAACATTTTAGAAAGTTTTTCTCTAGACATTATTTTTTATATCACAGTTATCGCCAGTTCAGTTCAGCTCAGCTCATCTAAGCCCAATTCAATGCAAAATGCATAAACACTGTTAAATAGAGTGAATGAGAACTTTTCATTGTGTGTGGAATAACTAAGTTTTTCCTGCCTGAAAAACTGACAGTTTAGCCTAGATTTCAAAATATAAACTAAAAAAATTAATTATGTAATTTATTATTAGAAATCCAGTTTATAATTGTTAAGCTTGTTGGTTTTGGAAACAAAAAAAACACACACAACAAATCCAGTCAAAATGCTTTCAGCTGTAGAAAGTGTTGTGTGTATTGATGATTGAGTGGAAGTGAAGTCTGATGCAGTGTTAGCTCTCTACACGGTAGGGTGGATAACCTCATGACCAAAACTTCTTGTGTTCTAGGCATATTACTGAAAAGGTGAGGTACAGGAAGGCATCAGCTAGACCTTCCACATGGATGATGACCAATTCCTCGCTGAACCAATGACGCACGAAATCAGGAAGTATCGGACAATTGTTTGGCATTCTTCGACGGTAGACACCTATCACTTCACTAGGGATTGAATTCAGGACATTTGGGTTTGGAGGACTCAAGCCTGTTGAAATCGTTTAGCCAAATAAAGTAGTTCATCAGAATAGTCACTGAATTTCTACTCATTTGAGTCACCAGCGGTGCGTCGCCTAGTTGATGTTGGTTGACAGAACTTTATTTGGTTACTGGATTTCATAATGAGCTGACATAGGTTAGAGAAAAATTGTAACACCACTACGGACTACTGGATAGTTGTATTGTCCTAGTTTGGTACTCTCCATCAGTGCGCATCCACTGCAAGTTTCCGAACCCAGGATCTTCTTGTTACTAGACGAGGTAGCTCGTAGACTATTAGGCCACTGGAACCCGATCCAAAGGCCAACCCATGAATTCTAACTTCTCCCGATTCATGACATAACGTGACCACTCCGCAATGTCTTCTCTGAAGAGTTACTGCCTCACTTTCAACCTGTTGCATTCTACTGGTTCGGCTTGCCGCTAGAACCCCAGATCACTGCTTGAATAGGGCCAGTCGCTAGTGAGCATCAGATTAATATTCAAGTATTGGTTTGTTTGGGGATTTTGTTTGACTAATTGGAGGGTTCTATCATAAGCTGACATCGTTTTTGTAGAAGGTTGTTTCGTGCCCACTCAACTGTGCTTCCTAGCTTGAATTACCTACTGTTTCTCTTCAATGATTCTTTGTTTGACTAATATTTACCTTCAAGTCAATTCAACTTTCCTACATTATTAATCTAATAAAATAATAATAATTTTTCCTTCACGTTCCCAGTGGAACATAGGGCTCCAAGCTAGTGGCTTGAAGTTTCTGTAGCAGTATTTAATTTTTACAGGATGGGGTTGCTAGCCACATGCCCAACCTTTCCTCTTTACCAGCATTATTTCTGGCTCAGTGAGGTAAAGGAGTGCGCCGGCCAGGGGTCGAACCCCGAACCATGTGGATAGTCGGCGAGCGTTCTAACCGCTATACCACCGACGCACCATTATTAATTTGGATGATCATAACTGCACCTCAAAAATATGAATTTAGCAGTAAACTTTCTATGATGGAAAGGAGAGTTTAAACTCTTCATCACGAACCAACACTCTTTTCGGAACTTCTAAGAAGCAAGGACCATTCGACAGCCTTTCCAACTCTCCAGCAGCTCTCATCAGTGACTCCACCAGAGGTCGAGTCCAGTACCTTTGGGTTTATATATATTTTCTTTTACGAGTTGACAACGGATTGATGTCATTTAGAGAACCACTGAAACCAGGGAGTACTGGAAAGCTGTTTTATCCTCGTTTGGGAATTATCGAGTCCCAGTGGATGGATGGTATACGAGCTTGCCTTGCAGTCGGAAGGTCATGGGTTCAAACTCCAGTGGGTGCGTACTGCCGATGATTTCCAAACTAGGATGAAACAGCAGCTGTCCAGTACTCCCTGGTTTTCAATAGTTCTCTAACTGATATCAATTCGTGATCAACTCGTAAAAACAAAACCAACCCTTACAAACTAAACTATAGAAAAAACAATACATATATATCAGTCAGGCAATGAGTTAGACCAAATGTCTCCTCAATAGTCCCTACTTTTCAATGATTCGCTGGTCGATGTTGACTTATGAAGAAATCTACATTGAATTTTTTTTTTGATTTACAGCTTGATTCCACACTATATTTTTGGTACAAGTATGGAATTTTCAGCATGGATATCGGTAGCCCAAATTTTGCAGGCCGACCATAGATATCAGGTGTGCGCCAGCGTGGGCTCGAACCCCGGACCATGTGCATGGTCGGCGAGAGTCCTAACCACTGTGCCACCGACGCAATTTGCAACTAATCCCTATCAAGCATATTTTCATCAAACAACATACTACTTAGTGATTCAGATGATTAGTTGTTAACCACTCAAAGAAACCAGTAGTACTTTCCAGTCAGCCAGATTGAGTTGATTTAAACACCAAACAACCGTTTCGTTTGTTTGTAGGCGAACTCATCAGCAGTTCAAACCACTGATCACAATGATTAATTTATCAAGCCCTACTGATCGATATGAGTGGTATATGAGCACTCATTTCAGCCAATCAATAGTATATAATTTTATGCATTTATACTTGGTTTCTTGATTACCATTCATGGTATCAACACAGATCTGACGGTAGAAAGCCAAGACGACGCTTACTGTCACCATTTCAATCAACAAAACTTCCACTATCAGGTTTATTTTCCCCTAAAACTAATTCCACCGCCAGTATACCAGTTTAAAAAGGAAATAAATAATTTCACCCTGGACGAGATAAAAAGTTAAAATATGCGCGTGCAACTGATATATACTTATTTAAAGAAAATGTAACTTTTCCTTGTGACTATTATTCATTTAAGAAAAACAAAACCAAGTAACATTTCTTTGAAATTTCTAATTATTTCCATAAAACTGAATAATGAAAGAGTGGAGATGTTATTATTATTATTTTTCATGAATTGAAGCCCTCAAATTACTGTCTAATGGGAACTAACGGCTAGTAATTAGGGCAGTCCTGTCTATTTATATACTTTTTATTACTTTTTTCCCCATCTTGTTATGAATTTCTTAATGATATTAAATTCTTTCACAAGAATATTTAAAGTGAAGTACTTTTAGAGCCATTTACTTTTTTATATTTGGATATTTGTGCATATTTATCTGGGCAAATATTTGTTTATGTATGCAGGTTGAGGCTCTGGTTGATTTCATTGCGAAGCTTTCATATTCCCCCTTCTAGACAACATCATCAGTGCAGGTTTTAGTAGATATATTGAAATCATTTAAATTCTCCATGAGTGATGTATTTGTACCGCTTGACGACCACTGTCGTGTTTAGTCTTTAATTTTTGTCTCTATTACACAAATATATAGAGAGAGATTCAACACAACTATAACAGTAGTTACCCGATCACCCACAAAACAAACTGTATGCACACGTTGTCTGAAAGAGTTCGAACTTACCGTACCACTTCTGTCTTGAAAGGAATGGAGGAAAAATACCTACTAATCGTCCTCTGAAAGTATGGATCTCCTCATGATTACATTAAAAAGTGTTTAATCTTGAGCCATAACACTAACAACAAGCCAACATCAAAGGCTACAAGAAAATTCATCCTATCTTAAATAACAGCTAGATTACTGAAAACCATTTCAAATAGACATAGCACACAAGCCAGTCAGCCAGAACAATTACTTCATTCGATATTGTGCAAACCAAAAGATCCAACAGAAAAAGAAGATAAAATTAGCACCATTTATAAAGTAAATTGTATGGATTGCAATAAAAATTGCATCGGTCAACGAAGTGGGCGTTCCCTTCGAGTCCAACACATCGAACATAAATTAGCTGTGAAATGGCATGATATATATATTTCTGTTTAATATCAATGCATGTACATTATTACGCACACAAATTAGACTGGGATAATGTATCAATTTTGAACAGAGAAAACACCAAAACTGCAGTCAGGGAATTCCTAGAAGCCTGGTAATCAAGTGAATTAGTCAATGACTAAGAAATACATCATTTTAGACAAAATTTATCAGCTAATAAAAATTAAGTCACGTGTGACAAGAAATTTCGAATTCCAAGCCAATAAAATGATCAATAGAGACGTAAATTAACAAACAACGAGTTGCGACAATGGTTACCAAGAGATACAATTCCAACATTCATGGAGAATTTGAATGATTTCATTATATGCTAAAACCTTCTCCGAAGATGTTGTCCGGAGGGATGACGAATGCTTCGCAGTTAAACAAACCAGGTCAGAGAATACAACTAATTCAATATCATCCACCTAAGCTAGAAAATCTTCTCTATATATTGTTTTATTATTCTTATTCCCTTGAGTTTCACTAATAACGTAGGGCTTCAACAGCACATCTTCATTTAAACTTGTTCCCTGAGGTCATTTTAAAAAGAATCTTATTCCACAATTGTCCATAAGATTTCATCTGCGTCTCATGCGATCCCCCCAAAATCACCCTCCATCACACACTCCCTACTCAGATTCTAATCGAATGACTGTGGCGTAATGTCACTCAACAGTTCCCTAAGAGCATACTCAATTATTCTTCATTTCCTTCTGTATTTTTATTCAGCGATAGGTCGTTGGCTAGTTTATTGCCAGAAATCTTTGTTTCTTATCCTTTCTGATAATCTTTTTTGAGTACCAAGGCAGCTGTTGACGATTGTCCAGAGGTGCGGAGGCTCTGAACCATTGAAAACAGTGTAAATGTTTTTCAAGTGTTAGTTTGCACGAATTAGACTAATTTCAGGATTCCATCATGAAGTGACATCGGTTAGAAGACCATTGGAAAACCTAGGAGAACTCGATACTTGTTTCTTCCTCCTCACTTGTGACTCCTTACCAGTACGCACGAGCTGAGGTTCGAACCTATGACCTTCTGATTACAAGGAGAGCTCGTAAACTATTAAGTCACTGGGAACCGGTTCAGTGGCCCATAAATTGTTTTTATTCCTAAACACTATTATTAAATTATTATTATTAATTATTATCTATTAACTGATACACTCCACTACAGTGGATAATTGATGATCTATTAAATGATTTACAGAGCTTGGAATGACAGTCACCTGTCTATCTAAACTTCATTGACCTTGAAAAGGCCTTCAACAACATCGATTGAGAGGTGATTTAAAAACTAATTTGCTACTGCCAAGGGGTGCCGCCAACAATTATATATCTCATCCAACAGATGTACGACAATGCTGCATCCCAAGTAGTCCTCAAAGGGAAACTCACGGAATCCTTAAAGGTGAAGACGGGAGTAAGACAAGCTGGCTGCCTACGATCTCCAGTGACTTTGCTGAATGCGGTAGACTCAATAATGAGACAGACAGTGGCCAACGACGAGACAGGCATAAAATGGACCTGCACAAAAAAACTTGGAGGAAGTGAACTTCGCCGAGGATATTTGTCTGATCTCCCATAAAGTGGAAAATATGCAAGTGGTAAGCAACAAGTTGACAGAAGAAATACTAAAGATAAGACTTCACGTCAGGCGAACATAAAGAAAACAGAGGTGATGAAGATTCCTAGCTAACGGCAACGGCAACAACAACAGACAACAATCAAAATAAATGGTAGGATTTTGAAAGAAGAACCAACATCCTTTATCTACCTACCCAGGAAGCACTGTTTTAACTATGGGCGGAACTGACGAGGATATCAAAGCGAGGACCGAGAAAGCAAGACAAGCTTTCATTTCTCTCAAGTTAGTATGCAGGTCAACAGCACTCAGCATAACAAATATGATCCAGATTTCCAACTCCAAAGTGAAGTCATTGCTACTTCATGGATCAGAAACTTGATACGTCATGTAAAGCACTTCGAACAAACTATATACATTCATCAACAGTTGTCTTCGCTCAATACTCAACATCAGATGGTGGGCCAGAAAAAATTAGAAACACGCATATCTGGGGGCGAACCAATCCAGTAGGAAGCAAATTTGCAGCAAATCTGCAGGAAGAAATGGAGGTGGATTGGCCATACTCTGAGGAAACCATCAAGTGACATCACTAGACAAGCCCTCGAGTAGAACCCGACTGGGAGGCGGCAAGCTGGTCGTCAGTGAGAGCGTGACATCGAGGAGGCCATGTGAAGATTAGATGAAAGCATGTGAACAAATGTGGAGCCAGATGAAAACGTTGGCACAGAACCGTGATGTACGGCTGAAGTGCTATATTCTTCTAGGAGTTGGACGTTTTTATATGAGTGAAATACATTGTAATCGCACCCGTGACTGGTTGATATGTAGGTATGCAATTACACTGAAGGACTTCTGCTCAATGACTATATTATGGAAGTAAGAAAATTATGCTTCATAAAATAATTGGTCATTGATAGGTGGTGAATACCGACAAGTATAACAGTAATAATAATAATAACATATTGCCTTATTCCAAAACACTGCTAATGATGCAGTGTGGAATTTTCAGCATTTGGCATAATATTGCATATAGTTTTATCGAATAACAATAAAAACATTTATAAAGATAATATTACAGGATTGTTAATGACAGTGTAGTCATATATATATATATATGTATAAACAAAAAACTGTAAATAATAATGTTAGTAGTTAAGAATGTCAAATAACTGAGATAGTGTCACCATAGACTACAAAGAAGAGATAAAAAACAGCCGATTATTTTGCTAACAACATAGTTTCACGCCTAACATAGTCTCTATAGCATGGAACACGGGCTGGCGAAATATGGTAATGTTGAGTTCCTGTACTTCGTAGTACGCGCATATAGTCTTTAGAACTGACTTTTAGTTTTACTGAATGAAATACAAGGGGGGAGAGTTGAGAGCAGAGGAGTTGTCAAGGGTCAAACAATATGGATTTAGACCAATTCACTCACATATATGAGTTCAGGTGTCTATCAACTAATGCAGTAGCAAGCTGACAAAGTTTTACACCAATTTCCCTAATTACAACCTTAAATGACGTAATACTTTTCAGTGGCCAAGGAAGAACTTAGGTGGAGCAGTGAAGTACAAGTAAGCAAGATGTAAGAGTTAACAAACTGTGAAAGTAGAGGTTAAGTGATTCCTGATTGTCTTAGCTTCTTAACTTAGAGTAGCTTAGACGAAAACGTTTCTTGGAATTCAGTAATGATTTTAATGATAATCAGTGTTGGTGGTAAATGAATTTCAGTAGTAAATCTGCATTTTGGTCAGTAGTCTAAGCGAATAATGACCGTGGCACTTCCTACCAATAGTGCTCAATCATTTAATATTATCAAAGAAAGAGTACCAGAATGGTAATCACACAGATTAGTGACTACATTACAACCTAATTGGTGGAATCCAGCCGCTACGAATACTGAGGCTTCAACACACAACAATGCTGGATAACCCTTTTTCATCCTGGTGGCCAATCAATCTAACCATTTCTGTTCTAAAAGGCCGAATGACTCACTGGCAATGTCTCTAGCTGTATCAATGATTAACGCGGTTCGGAATCTCAAAGAAAGCATTAGTTCCTTCAGGGCTCCACTTACTTGAGGGTTTTCTGACGATTGTCTTTAACCTATTATCATTAATTTAGGTGATGAGTATCGTAGACATGAGTTATTCAAATGTTATTAAGATTGTAATTATTTACTAAAGAATAACGTAGAGGTATACGTCTCATTTAACAAACATGTCTTCCAGTCATAGCTTCATTCCAACGGAGTGTTCGAGTTAATTTGTGTAATTTTACTAATAAGACAAGCGTCTACTAATTAAATTGATATTTGAAGAATAAAAAAAACGGAAATGTACAATTATACCCCCTAATAACATCCACCATCACTTTAGTTGTCATATTCATTTATTAATTTCCCCAAACCGGAAGTATGTTTTCTATGATCTTTATCCTTCGACATATATCGACTATGGATTAAGGGGAGTGGGTTAGTATTAGTACGTTTATTTACTAAATTAATCATAATTTGAATGGATTAGTCCAGCTAGTTGAGATTTAGGCGGGAACATGAATTATCCGAAAGTTATGGGTACCTACTGGATTCTTGCATGTTGTTTTCTTATTGATATCTAATAGTTATTCCTTTTTGAATTCGATTTCGGTTGTGTGTAATGTTTTGTGTTCAACAAAGTGATACATTTTTGAAGACATATGCCTTAGTGACAGATCTAGTTCAGACGATGAGTCACATTAGAGCTTTCTTCTATCTAAACATCCTATTTTTAAAGAATTTATTTCCAGAAATCATAAAGTCTTATTTCAATCAACTACTTATTTGTGACTAGTGGTTTAAACTGAATTTTCCACTGTGCGTCGTTGGCACAATGGTTAGGATTCTCGCCAACCATGCACGTGGTCCGGGGTTGGATCTCCTGCCGAAACACACCTGATATCTATGGTCGGCCTAAAAAATTTGGGTTACCGACACCCATGCTGAAAATTCCATATCTGTACCTAAAAATACGTTGTGGAATCAAGGTGTGATCAATGACAAAAAAGTCAATAAAAAATATATGTACTACTGATCAATATTAGTGGTTATTAACCATATCTAGATGGCTTAAGCACCCGACGACCGTTTCTCTTAAGTGAGATTGAGCTCCCCAGTGGAACACAGTTTGACTGAGCTCAGAGGGCTAAACCTCTTCCAACTATCCATCCTACTGGATTACTTTTGTGGTCACCAAGTACTCATGTCAATCAATAATGTATATTCGAAGGCAATAATAATAGTGCTTGCTACTCACATTATCAAACAGATCTCATATTGTGACCTGAATAATTTTGACTTCCATGGGGAAGCTTGGTACTGAGTTGTTGTACTCGCTCATGCTTGTCTTCTTGATCGCTATTTATGGCATCAAACAGATCTCACACCTTGTGATCTATATAATTTCAGTTTCTGTGGGAATGGTTTGCTGAAGTTTAACCCTGAACTGTGTAATTTTCAGACTGCGAGTTTGATTCTATGGGTTTCTCAGACTCGAAGAAGAATGAACGACTAGCAATCAGGTGCATTGATGCAGGTGGTGAGAAAAATCCAGTAACACAATGTATTCTGACTTGATAATAACTTATACGATATAAGATCCATTAATTCAATTTCAGTCGGTTAGGATGAGACTGAAAGGTCAGTATTTCTAAACACACATAATTGTCATCTTGGTATATTATTGACGTGTTTCATACTACAACAAAGTTGGACTCAAAATGCTCCCTGATATTCAAACATTCTCTGCTGAACGTGTGTATTAGCCGGCAGTTTCTATTCAAAAGCACATGAGCTGTAGACGAGTAGGAAGCCTATCAGTAATCTACCGACACAATTACTTCCATTTCTTGTCGCTTAAATACTTAAAATCTTTCTCAAAATTTAGAATACAATATTTAGTGAAGAGTCTCTTTACAATCCATCTATGGTTAAGCTATACAACCGCATATATGTATATATTTTATCATAGCCTGATTCCACACAGTATTTTGGTACAAGTATGGAATTTTCAGCATGTGATGTCGGTAGCCCAAAAGTAGCACACCATTTGATATCAGGTGTGCGTTGGTCGTGGATTGAACCCCGGACGATGTGCATGGTACGCAAGAGTCCTAACCACTACACCACCAACGACTTTTATGAAACCATACTTAAACAAGGGATGTTCCTTATTCCTTTGCGCTTTGAATGAAAAACAAGGCCTTAAGCTTAAGCCTTGAAGTTCCATTAGCAGTAGGGCTTCTTTTCATAAAGTGAAAAAGCTAGCCAGATGCCCAACTCCCCTTCTTTGCTTTTAGGTGGTATGCCTGAACCACTAGGCTACCTGAGTTTTCATCCAAGGCTGCACATCTGATTTCCTTTAATTCTTTTTGTTGTAATGATCAAATTATATCCATGGATTGTCAAACGTACTGATGCCTACAGTTGCTTATTACTGGGAGACCCCAGAAAAATACCATAAAGGATTATTTCATCTTTCAGATCGAATGTCATTGCGTCACATGATACAACTGGAGATGGCTGTTTTACTTAAAACTCCTGGATGACGAGAGAATATTATACAATAAACTAGACTGAAAATTGTGCATATTATGTTAACTTATTGTGCTGAATAAAACTTTTTATTATAATTATTATTTGCCGTTTTTACCTATGGATACGCGGGGATTAAGAGTGCATCGACCAGGAATTAAATCCCTGACACATCAGCTGTGGTCAACAAGTGTTGCTCTACTGAACCGTCAAACAAAACGTGTGCATATTTATAATAATAATAATAATCATGTGAACTGTGACACAATATTTGTGATTATAACCATAGTTAGAGAACAAGAGACAACAAAACAGGTTAGAGTAGTGTATCAAATAGTTCATGGAATATATAAATGTAAAGAGGGAATGCAGATTTATTAAGATTAGGAGATAAATGGAGCATTACACTATAAGATAAGAAGTTACATCAGATAAATTGAACGAAAAATAATAAATAGGATAAGTGAAGTAATATCGAAAACTGTTCAAAGTGATAATTATGATAGCAAAAATAATAGTAATACAGCTAGGGTACACAGATCAATTAAACCAAATGATAAATAAAAAAGGCCAAGATTGAAGTACAGAGAGTGCATACTTCTTTGGTACCTAAAAGTCTAAATTAAACTCATGATACCCCAGGGCCTTCTATGTCCTTATGAGTTTGAAGCTAACAAAACATAGGAAGTTAGCATGCATGCAAGGTTTGTTGAGTAAAAGAGGAGTCGTGACCAGTAGGGCGCAGCAGGTCTGGTGTAAGGACAAATATTCGCCAGCGAAGACATTGGCTAGCGGTTGCGCTATGTCGTGAAATGGCAGAAGTTAGAATTCATGGGCCACTGGATAGGGCCCTAGTGACTTAACGGTCTACGAGTGCGCCTTACAACCAGAAGGTCTTGGGTACGACCCATGGGGTGGGTGCGTACTGCTGAAGAGTCCAAAACTAGGTTGACGAAACAATTGTCAAGTACTCCCTGGTGGTTTTCCACTGGTTCTCTAACCAATGTCAGCTCATGATGAAACCCTGTAACCAATCAACCAAATTCCTACAAACCAATACTTGAAAAGAGGAGTCAATCAGGTGTCGTAGAAGAAAACTACTCACTCCTGGTCAGGAAGACATTCTTTGGCCACCACTCATGTAGCTATCTTCAAAAAATCTTAAAGGTTGACTTTTATAGATTCATGTTGATGATACCGTTAATTTCTTCACAGAATTTTTATTGTTGTAAATTGTTCATTCTTTTTAAACTACTGAAATAAAATGTTGTTCATGAGATCACGAAACGATATTGTTTATAGGTTAGGAATCATATCAGGAACCTTAATTCATTTTCCAGGTGAGCCTGCTGACCACTCAGCAACTTGGACGGGATTAAATGGCTGCGCCTTGAATTCTGACTATTCACAATTCGTGATTCATTAGGTTTGATTCTTTAGTGGGGTTATTGGTGCTTACTAATGAGGAAGAAGTCCGATATTTGGGAGGAAACAGCTCCCCAGTACCCCTTAATTGTCGGTGGTTCTATAGTTGAACCTTTTTCTTGATCTAACTTGAAATAAATTAAATTGTTGGAAATCAACACTAAGAAAAAAATAAACAAGAAGATGTGTTAAATCGATTTGTAAAAAACTGGTCATATATCAGATAACTGTGAGTTAGTTTAAACAAAACAATCCCTGGTATTCATAATTTTTAAATTAGATTATCAGGGAAAGAAAAGCGGATCAATAATTTCTTCCATATATATATATATATATATATATATATATATAAATTGAACATGAATTGATCAACATTGAAACTGTTGAATGACGTTATACTGTAGGCAGTAAATGTAGATATTATCGCTAAAATGTCAATAGTGATGATTTTAACCTTTTTTGTACCCCAATTTCAATTTTTCGCCTTCCCATGCACTTATAAAAAGTTTTCTCCTCTTGACTATTTTGACATAGATAAGGCGGTTTATGACAGTTTGTAGGAAGATTTTTTCGGCGGTTGGCAGCCGTCAGTTGAATCCTGCTTATCTGTTCAGCTTTTAGAATGAAGGTGAGATTTTCTTACCGCCTTCTCTCTCTGTGTCTTCATCTTTCTGCATTCATATCGCTTACAATCTCTCTCTTTCTTCTTCAAGTAGATAAAAAGAAGACACATTTTGAGATTATTATTACTTTGATAGAATTGTGTCATTAGGAGTTTCGGAAAAAGCGACCAAATAGTTTATTTTAGATTTGGAATGGTTTGTTAAGCCTATTTCTTCAATTCGATTTATACCAAATTGCATGGAGGATTTCATCATGAGCTGACATCAGTTAGAGAACCACTGGGAAACCTGTGAGTGCTAGATAGCTGTTTCGTCCTAGTTTGAGACTCTTCATCAGTACGTACCAACTGCGGTTCGAACCCAGGACCTTCTGGTTACAAGGTGAGTTCGTAGACCATTGAGCCACTGGGATCCAACCCAATTGTTCTTGAATTCTAACTTCTGCCAATTCAAGACATAGCGCAACCATTTCATAGTGTCTTCTTTGATGAGTTACTACCTCATCTTCAACCTACTGTACCTTACTGGTCATGGCTTCTCACTAGGACCCCAGGTTAACTGCCTGAATTCTGTTGTGGATTGTTGAAGAACTCTCTTGTTTCATTCTCAGATTAAAGTAGCATCACACAGTGGCATCATGAAGTTTTCCCATACACTTTTAACGGTAGAAACATATTCCGAGTAGGACGAGTTCTAGATGTGGAAATCAATTCATCATCAGTTGACAGTAGGACTTGCTAGAATTGGGCTTTTTGACTGTTGGCAAACATCACAGAGTAACATATCTACAACCTCTAGCATGCATTATTCAATACTTTACCCTCAAAGCCCATGAATAAATTATTTTAGACATTAAAATTATCCCAGTAGCTAAATCAAGTATAGATGTAGAGATGTTACATTCAGACTTAATACAACTACTTCTCGATTTTTGAAATAACCGAAAAAATTACTTTTACTCGACCTTATACCTTCAATAAAGAGTATTAACGTCCTGGAACAGTTTGCATACGAACAGGCTAGAAGTATTTTAGATGCTTCTGGTGTCTTACATTGTAATATTGTTTTCTGTCTAGACAAAGCAGCCATTTATGACCAATGTACCTTGCTTGACTACAGATCCGCTTTTGACAGAAATCGAGTTCTGGGCTGCTAACTGGTTGCATTCTTATTTAATAAACAGAATGCAGTATACTGCATATAAAGGCAAATCTTTTTCTGCTTTGCTTAATAAAATTGGTGTCCCTCAAGCTTTTGTTCTTTATTCTCTTCTTTTTTTTCTTTCTTCCTACATAACTTGCCTCCTTCGGCAGAAGTTAACTGCGTTAAATACGTTTACTCCTGCAGCTTACCTACTGTTCATTATTCCCCCCCTTGTTCTCTCCTGGGATATTCGTAGAGGTTTCTATCGTATTGCGAATGGTATTAACGGTTATCAGTAGGATAAATGGTGTCGCCGTAAGTTAACTCTTTACTGATGTGGTCGAAAGTTACCTGAACTAATGTAAGAAATGGTCTAAATCCATATTGTCCTACTCTTAACACCCTGTCTGTTCACAACTCTCTCCCCGTTTGCACCTCATCAGGTAGGTGGGACTAGAAGTCATCAAAAAAAGATTATATTCTCGTGCAACTAAGTAGGGAAAACTCAACGATACCCTAGTTGGCCAGCGTTTTATGTGACAGGGTTGTGTTAAAATTTATAACTTACCATGTAATTAGCGAGATAAATGGCTCTTTTATATTTTCCTATTTATAATTTATGGTATCCCTATTTCACTTATCTTATAATTTTAGTTATAATTATTATTGTTCGTGAGTAAACTAAGTGCAATACCAAATACTGAGAATTCCACGTTGTATCATAAGTACTGTTTTGAAATAGACCTAACCACTACTATTATTATTGTTGTTATTTATAAGAAACTCAACTGAATCAAGTGTGTAATCATGTATGTAAACTGTTCTAATCATCTTAAAGACAACTGACAATAGTGATCTTAGCTAGCAGTCCTTGAGTACCAAGTGAAACAACCGGTTTCAATGGCAATAGTGTCATTTTTCTGCGTTTAATGAAGTGAGTTTGCTAAACCTACGTCCGATCTTCTCCCCTTTTCCAGACTTACTGGAAGTTAGCAAGTTAGACATAGAATTAAATCTGAACCTTCAACCTGACTGGTAAACGTCTTATCTTTCTGCCACTTAACCACTGACGTATATGCGAGCCTAAACTGGTGAGTCTCAATTATGAACTTGCAGGCGAAAATCACAAGCCAATAAATCTAACAAGCTAGAGACCGAAATTTATCCCCGTTAGAAATTCATTCACTTTGATAAGCTTTTATTTTCAATACACAATCCACTGCTTAGACTATTTTTTTGATTTTTATTTTTGATTATAGCTTGATTCCACACCATATTTTTGGTACAGGTATGGAGTTTTCAGCATGGATATCGGTAGCCCAAATTTTGCAGGCCGACCATAGATATCAGAGGGGGGTCGGCAGGGGATCGAACTCCGCACCATGTGCATGATTGGCGAGGGTCCTAACCATTGTGCCACCGGTGGCACCGAAGTAAAAGTATATTCTGTACTAAATATATTCTGGTTGGAAATTTCAGCATAGATACTGAAAGGATTTTTAGGATTCGGCAATCTGATTCATTTCACAAGGAATCTAGGCATATACTCGGCTGTTCTGAAAAGGATGTGTATGCCGTGCAGCAGTGCTGTCCTTTCTACTTTAGGAAAGTAAACTATACAAAAAGACTAGCAGTTTCTCAGCATACATGTCCGAATACAAGGTTTCATATTAGGCGCTATAATCTTCGTCAGTAATAGTAATGTTAGGGGTGCAGCTTTAGTTGGGAATGGGAAATCAATCGAGATTGTGCGCTCGCACTGACTGAGATGACTACAACACATTCTCTAAGCCTTCAGACATTCGGTGTGTGTGTATGTTACTGTGTCGAAATCCTGCTTTTAATAGTCGTTCCTCATGTCCTTATTTTACGCTGAAACTGACCTACATAGACATTATTTGGGTGTAAATGTGCAAGTCTTCCTGATTAGCCTTTAATAAAATCAACCTATCAAGATTTTTCTTTAGATCCTTACCATCTGTTCTCATTTTGATTCGATTTAATTCTTGCAGGAATTGTATTCACAACTTGTTTCCAGTCGACAACATTTATATTTCCTTTATTGCATTTGTTCATGCCTTAATACATAGTGGTGCCCATTTGGGTTCCTATTGCAATCAAAGTAGACCTAGTCTGAGACCTGTATCTAGAATCCCTTGTTACAAATACCAAAGCATTAGGAACTTAGCTACTGAATCAATAAAAACCATCTCTTGCAAAGGTGATTTCAGTTATTGTCATCTAAAACAGTTTTCTCTTTTCCCATCGTTTGATTTTCTTTATTTCAATACATTTTAAGATGGAATGAAACAATATCAATAATAAAAAAGTTATCGAAACGACATTCTCGAGTAATACGACTGGTAATTATAATAGTGAACTCTACATTCATAATGTTGGCTTTATAACTTAAAGATTAGGTAAGCGATTGACGCAGACAATATCAACTGATTCTGTGTAAATTCTTTTCAATAGCTTTTAAGATTCTGGTTGGGTTAAAGACACTTCTTTTGTAATGACACTGGATGTCAACTAGATGACCTCTAAAAACTAATGTATAACATACAAACGTTTCAGTACGTTCCTAGACACAATAATCATACCTTTTAAAAATCTCCACATCGTCTGAGAAACATTTGTGTGCTAGTAGCTGTCGTCATCATTTAGTCAGTGGATTGACTTTCACTGCTTGAATTAACGCAAATGATTTCACTTTTTGTGTTTGAATCTGACAATATGACAGTATTCCTTCACCGTTGGATATTGAATGTGGCCAAACAGGATAAATATTGATTTAATGACTTCATATACTTTTTCATCATTGTTATTTTCGCTTTTATTTTGTACCATGATTGATATTTAGGCAATAGATTCTAGGTTCGAATCCTGATCCACCAATGGCAGCTTAAGTACATGACAAAATAATATCATTAATCATAATAAGCACAATCAATATGATTTATTGTCTAGTATCTGGGTTATCTATTCACGGCATCTAAATACTGAATAACTACTTAATTCAGCCTACATAAAAATGACATGTCAAGGGAAAATAAAGGGCGGTATCTATACATATCCTGTGCATATTAGTTGTGCAATGTGGAAATCCTCACCGGTCATTTACTAAAGCTGAAGATTCGACTTTCGACAGACATACATTTTTTTCTACTTTATTCCAAAAACAGTAATTATAATACAGAATAGAATTCTTAGTATTTGTAACAATAGTGCATCTGATTTACTCAGAATATAAACAAAATTTAAAAAAATTAAGACAAAATTAACCAGAGGAATTTGTCCACATTTGCTATATAAAGTCAAAAATATTCAAAGTACAAAATGAGAATTTTAAATATAATAATAATAGTGAGTTTTCAAAAGGATGAATACTGATCAAAGAGTACTCTTTTCGATAACTTCATCATCAGGCTCTACAGTTATATATGTACATTATAGTGAATGAATGAATTAGTGTTATGAACAACATTAATGTTGCTGTTTAAATAACATCGAATCAATAATATTGAGAGATTACAGCTCAATAGCATCAACATAAAATAAGCTGAACGTCAGAAGAATTAGGGAGGATAATATTACAAATTCATGAGTTTATAGTTTCTACTGAAGGCCGGCCAGGGCAGTAGTAGTGGCTAGCTGGAATTGCTTCTTTTGGAACATAGAGCACTGGTTGTTTGAGGCGAATTGCAATAGCCTCTGCTGTTTGGAGCATGCGGTAAGTTTATTCAAACAGTTATTGTCGATTGAGTTTGGAAAATCTGAGCATTTTATAGATTATTGGATCTAATGTTCTGTTGATATAGTATGGTGAGGGGAAATACAAAATTAACAGTTATAACACAGCTTAAACGATGTTCACACTTATGAAAAAATATACAAATAAAAACAAAATGAAGAGGATTATAAATATAAGAAGAACAATAACAATAAAGCTTGGTGTAACAAGGATGGAGAAAATGTTTTGTTTACTAGTGCAAAGAATGTTAGTTAGTTCAGTGCCTGACACCATTTTCATCACATAAAATACATGCTAAATATGATATAGTGCAACTTTTATACTCAGATATACGTGCATAAAGTCTTCTGGAAAAAACTTCTTGTCTTACTTGAGGAAATATAAGTTTGGAGCTGCTGGTAAAGTGGATGCTCACAGTCTAACTGAATTTCTTTTAGTAAATTTGTTGCATGACATCAAGTGCCTATCAATGACAATGTCAACGATATGGCCCAATAGGATACCCCTCACCCTACTGACTGACAGTCTTTAGAGTTCTACGAAGTATGACACAGTCATATTTTTTAAGCGACCTAGGAAAGAATAAGCGTGAACAGTATAGAAGAATAGATAAGATGCATGAGTTGACAAACTGTAAGAGGAGGCGTTGATTGAGTTATACCTGAGTGCCTGAGAGGAGGTCGAGCATGAAATCTGCAACCCTTAAAGCAAAACAAACAGCATTATTACTGATAAAACTTCAAAAAATACTGGGAGCTCTGAGTTTCAATGGAAACACAAAGAACAGGAAAAATATATATTATATAATAACATTAGAATGGAATTCAACGGAGAAGCGGTTAAACATATGCATCTAAATTTTTATGAATGCTATTTAATACAGATGCAATCGTTACATATTACTTATTGTATTATGAATATTTTTGTTATTATTATTATTATGAGAGCAAGGGATTTTGATCGGATCGGTATAAGTATATATAAAATTTGCTTGGTTGGGTGATTGATTGTTTATTATACATTGATTATTATTATTACTATTACTGTTCTACTATTTTAATAGTAATAAAAAAATAATAATAATAACTGCTTTATTTTAGACAATCTTGCAACACATAGTACATAATTTTCAGCGTATTTAAGTTACAAAATATGTATCCTTCTTACAAGACCTTCAATTAAACTAGCATTTGGCAGTACATTGTGTGACTATGTGTTGTTTCATCTGAAGTAATTACCGAATTTCTATGATAGCTTTTCCTCATTTCTGTTGAGAAGTGAGTTCATGTAGCCATCCAAAAGCATATTTAAATGGATAAAGCAATAGAATATGGAGAAATGGAGTTTGTGCACAGTGATTTAAGCAGGTTATCAGAAAACGTTTTTATTTTAATAAAATAATACTATGAGAAATCGTATCTCATATATTTATTCCCCCCGCCCCCTTTAATGAATTTGAATAAAGCAAGAACAACAGTTTTTGTCGAATAAAATGTTACCATCATTTATTTCATTGAGTTCTCATCAACTGCTCACAGGCTAAAGTCACTATTAAATATGTATACAGAAAACAGTTTTAACATACTTGCACAGTAATTATATATGTATTTGAAATATTAAACACTATTCCGAACAATAATTATCATACACAATAGAATCTTTCGACATCATGTAATCAGATTAAAGAGGGCGTGAACATATCCAAGTACCAGGGGAAAGAAAGACTGATAACTGTGTCTTTCTGAACGTATAATCAGGTTTCAGGCGCTTGATGGAGATGGCTTCAGTAAACATAAGCGTATATATGTATCTGCGGGAGCAGTTACATTGCAAGGACAGAAAGAATATGTACCAAAAGCTTATGTCCAAAGAGAACAAATACTTTATACAATGCCATCGCCAGGCATCTCCTTCACATGACTCATGAGGTGGATGTCACAAAATCGTTCAGAATTATCAATAGGCAGAATAGTTCATTTCTTTTCAAGTTTACTGAAACCATCTCCATCAAGCGCCTGAAACCTGATTTATGCGTTCAGAAAGAAACAGTTATCAGTCGTTTTTTGCCCTGGTAACTGGATACTTTCACTCCCTCTTTAATCTGATTACGTAATGCCGAAGGTTTCCATTGTGTATGATCATTATTGTTCGGAATAGTGTTTAATATCACATATATTATTACCATATGCATATACTGATTGATTGATTTTTGTTTAAAAACGAAATATGTACAATTATGTTTAAATTGTTTCTGTAGATATATTTATTAATAACTTTCGTCTGTGAGCAGATGATGAGATGCCAACGAAATAAATGATGGTACCATTTTATTCTGCAAAAACTGTTGTTCTTGCTTTATTCAGAAATGGAATCGTTTGAAATTGTACATGCAAACTGATTATGAGATTATCTCGATTGGTCATAGACTAGATAGTGATTGATGCTGAAATGAGTCTTGTGGTTATTGACAGGATTATTAGTTCAAATTTCTACAAGCTGGGTTAGGTTTCCCTATAAATATATTTATATTATTGAATATAACCATTTCAGGTACTGTAAAATATTAGTCTTATCTTTACAAGTACTAAGCACAGTGGATTTACAAATTTGCTTTCAAGTGGAACATAGGAATTCAACCTCTGGGCTTAGAAATCACAGTGCTAGTGGTTTTGTCTTCACTAGGCCCGGATTACCAGCTTCATGCCCAATCTCCTCTCTCTACCTGGATATTTGGTAGTCAGTAAACTATGCGACGTTTTTGCAGTTTGTCGACTGGAAACTGAATCCTAGACCGAATATGTGGTTGGCAAGTCTACTAGCCTTGAAGAAGTAGGAATTCAAGTTTGACGATGAAATGACTTTAGTCAAAGAACCATTGAAAACTAGCTGCGTGTATTAAACACCTGTTCTGTCCCTGTTTGAAATTCTTCAGTAGAATCCAACTATGGATTGGATTTACGATCTTCAAGTTACATGGCGTGCTTGAATACCATTCATTTACTGGGAGTGAATTCAGAGATACTTAAGTTCGGGCTCCTGCCAACTCGCCAATATACATATATATATATATATATATATATATCTGGCGTGTCCTCCAGGCACTGTCATCGAAGAGCATTTATCCTCATACACAACTTAGTTGATTCAAGTGCCCAGGACTTCCCACTAGAATTTCGGGCAACTTCATCTTGTAGCCAGTCAAAAGAATACGAACTTGCCTTGAAACCTGGTGGTCACTGATGTGTGCTAATGAAGACTTCTAGACAAGGACTATACAACTGCTTAATGCTCCCTGCTGGTTTTTGTAGTGGCTCTCTCTCAGTCATTCGATCAATCTGTAGGTAGAAACTTATTCCGGATATCATCCTTTGGTGATGATGCCTACCGGAGTGTATATGTTTAAGGGTGTGCATGTTCGTGTGTGTGTGTGAGCGCATATAGATGTGTGTCGTTTAATCAAAATTACAACTTTTGTAAATTATATTTAGTGGATTGATCATGCAATAGAATGTATGAAATTGCGTGTCTTGTGCTTCCTCTTTTACACATCTCTAAACTGTTTGTTTTTTTATTATTTTGCCCTGTTTCTTCTCATCATCTTCATCATCATCCATCAGTGAATAAGAGAAACAAATCTAAAAAATAAATAAACAAACGAAACTTATTTTTTCTTACATTATGTATATTTATCCAGGAAAAATAAGGAAGCTCTCATCTAGACAAATATGCATAAGGAAAAAGTAAGATTTTAACGAAAAAGCTGAATTACAAGCAGTTTTTCACACATAGTTCAGATTTGGTTTCATGTTGACTGTTTCATTGAGTTTTCTCACTAAACTCTATCACATTTAAATCGCCAAGATATGAAGAGTAATCTGTATGGCAAAGTTCAACAATAGCGTCCAAAAGGGAGGGGAATGCACAAGTGACCTTGAGTCGACTAATCACAGCAAAAAATGAGGAATTTTTTTGCACAGAAAATGACTCACATTTACCAGAAAATGCATGAAAACACATTAAACAGGGTATCTTTTACTGAATTCACCTTCAAATATGTCCCAGTTAAAATGAGGAGTATCATTTGCTAAGTTTGACTAGTTTCTGTACATGTATTCACCGAGGTGATTGAAGGTGAGCTGCTTTTGTGAATCGTTCATCTCTCTCATCCTGTTGTACAGTCGTCCCCAAAAAGTCTCGGTTGAATTACTATGGTTTCCAGTAAGAGGATCGACGACCACTTACGAGGCAAATGTGGATAATAAGACAAATTATGACAAATTATATCAACTCTAAATCTATCCCTATTTGAAACCCTAACTTTTATCCTAACCCCAGTCCTAACCCTTATCCAAACCGTAATTCTCACCCTAATTCTAACTATAACCCTGATCCTAACCCTAACCACAATACTCACATTAACCCCAACCCTAACCCTAACGGGCAATTAACACATTGATCAAACAGTGATTGAAAACGTGATCTGGGTGAAATTTGCTGCTTAGTTGGTGAATAGCGTTGATATTTCAGCTATGATAGTGACAGGTGTCGTCAGCCAACGACAAGCATGCGTTCTAGGTCATTGGAGCGTTCGCACTCCTGAGATGCTATTGTTGACCTTCGCTATCTGTATCGCCATCTTTATCGAATCTAATGAAATGAAGATCTGTTTCTTATTTGTTCCTAATTCAATTTTAATTTTCCCGGCTCGAGAACATATCCCCATTATGGCTAATTAAAGGTGTAGTTAAAACCATTAACAGCTCGATATTGGACCATCTGGTGCAAACCAGCCACAAAGCCAGCCAGGGTGGAAGAATCCTCCTCTGTCATCTACCCGGTGCTTAATAAACTACCAAAATCATCGAAGCACCGCATGCTTCGAACAGCAGAGACCATTGCAGTTCGCCTCAAACAACCAGTGCTCTGTGTTCAAACCAAGCACGTCCATCCCCTACTACTGCTTTGGCCTTCAGTAAAGACTATAAACTCACGAATTTGTAATATTATCCTTCCTAATTTTTCTGACATTCAGTTTATCGTTATGTTGATGCTAGTGAACTGTATTCTATTGATATTATAAATTTGATGTTATTTAAACAGCAACATTAATGATGTTAATAACACTAATTCATTCATTCACTATAATGTACATATATAACTGTAGAGCCTGATGATGAACTTATCGAAAAGAGTACTCTTTGTTAAGTATCCATTCTTTTGAACCGAAATATTCGGCCACTCTGGACATATCGACTCTTATTATAGACGCATCCACTATCTGTAATGATTAACTTGAGGCAATTTGGCGAATATTGAGTAGCCGTAGGGTCCAAGACGTACATTTCGTCCTATTCGACGGGATGAATATTACAACAAAGACCTAACAGTCCAGTCCAATCAACCAATATGAAGGTCGAAATTAAATTAAAAATAAATAATAACTGAATCTTGTTGCATAAGAAGTGGACCTCATGGCTTAATCCGTCTACTAGATAACGCTTTGCAGTTTGAAACGATGGGCACTGGGTTCAAATCACATTAGGAACATCATCACTCAGGCGGAGGGGATCGGAGGCGCATCAAGATGAAGAGTATCAAATGGGAGGAAACGTAAATCCTGGATTATAGTGCTAGTCAACATTTACCGACTTACTTCAAGAAGATGTGTTTAATAGTCGGATTTCATCATTTAGTCAACAGACTTTCTAGGTGAAAGTCTAAAGGTCACTTTTTCAAGTCCTTCAGAGACGTGATATTCGGTCATCAAAGGTGTAACCAGCAATTAATGGAACAAACAACATTTGAATTCTTATTGATAAAATCGATTTTCAAAAGATTCACACAGATCTTGAGTGCACTTCGCTCAACAGATATCCTAGTTAAAAGTATAGTACAAAACGCTAGAATTAACGAAATACGTGAATTCAAAGCAGAAATCTCCTTTCGTCAGAAGGAACTTGTCAGTGAGCATCTTCACTTCACCTGGGTTTCAAAATGAGCAGAAAATTCAATGGATCTTTTGATACTATTTTCTTATGGCAGCATCAAGCTTTTCAGGTGTTAAGCATTATTCACATTTTAAACCTAAAAAGTGTATTCAAGTATAGGGCTCTTTTTCGTTTACTAGCCACAGGCAAGGCTTGTCAAACTGTGGATTTTGCTTTCACTAAACCACTTAGTACTATGTACTACTCAATGATTCTTCCTGAAACTCTACATGTGAAACAGTAGTGCTTGCTATACAGGTCTAAACAGTTTAAACATCATTCTTTTGGGACATAGCTAATCAGTGGTACGCCGGGCCTCCCGCCATCAAGAGAGCCAAATTAGTTCAAATTATCCAAATTCTGAATAAACCTCGTCAAGTGTTGAACAGATTTCCGCCAGGCAGCGGAAATCTGTAGCCCTTATACAACAGCATGATTACTAGAAAAAGAATCAGCAGTAAAATAACAATATAAATAGAAATCATTTATGTCCAGTGCATGGAGACGACCCACATGGAGAGGTCACAGACGGTGTCATATGTTTACAGGATTTTCCAAAAACAGTACTCTTAAATGAATCACTAGTAATGATAAAACAACTAAACAGTTTTTTTGACCAACTTAAGCTAAATATAAACCTCACATAGTGGCTAGAAATTCAGACATTCATAAACAAATTTGTAGGCGCCACGACACAAATATGTCGATCCAGAAACAAAAAAAGAATTTAAACAAAATGGATAAAAGTGTGGGATAGAGTACTCCAGTGAATATTTTATGAAGAACCAAAATCAGTCTACAGGATCACTGTAAACCAACAGGGCACTGAGCAGCTTTTACATCCTCACTTTTTGTGCTCTTCATATATATGCGCTCATGAAATATACTTTGGGATGAAATTTGCTAAAAAATGAGTCTGTTCGAAATATTTGCAGACATCAGATAGTAAATAATGTTATTCGTTCAATCTTTCGTCTGCTACATACACCAGTTAAGGTTGCAATGTGTTCTTCAACTACTAAACAAGAGTTCAAAGGGAGCCACGATAACGATCCATCTAGCATAAGGACTACATTGAGAACCTGACTGATAGAATTCAGTCTGTACTAGACGAAGGACTAGACTCGTGACGTCAGAGAACAGCACATCCTCTAGGATGTGTCAGAATACTAATCCACCACCTCACTCACATTATTAGTCAGCTTCGAGAAAGGTTTCCTGGAATTCCGATATGGATTCATGAACAAACAAAGGAGCTTCCCAAACAGATAGGATGATACTTACCTATCGATAAGGTTGGATGGTGCACAACGCTACATTACCTACTGACAGAAGTTGAAATACATGTGTGATTGAATTTCACCTCAGCGGTTAGATATTGATGAGTTGCTTGAAGGTTTTGCTGTGTTGGTATGTGTTGTAGATATTCAGTGTTTGCCGTGTGATTCAGTGTTCTCTCAATTCTTAAAGGGATTTTCCTTTAAATCTTCTTGGTGTAATATGTTTTCTTCACTTAAATGTCATGAACAGCTTTATACAGTTAGTTATATACGATTGCTAGTTGGTTAGTCAGTTAATGTCTCATCTCAACTCATACTGATTTCCTCTTTTTCCCCTTTTACTAATTTGCTTTAAAAAAACTGTTAGATAAATTTAATGGATATACATATGTATACTGACCTGAATCGCGTTTTGTCAACAATATATAATTAATGAGTTAGACTGAAAATAAGGTGATTCAAAAAATGAACAGCAACATTTCAAATGAACTGAATGAATGAAAGTTTGGGATCACTTTGGGTTAATCAAATAGTATTAGTGATGAAGAGACAAAGAAATAGATGGAGAAAGATAAATAGATAGAATTAGAGGTGAGATAATCGATTTATTTGTCTTTTTGATAACAATATTTTTCCTTTCTTTTGAACAACACATGACTATCCTTTTACCAGAATATATGTTTTAAATAAGAAGGGGTGGCAGTTTTCCAGTGAAGTTATTTTTAATCTTGTTTCAGACAATGGATCATTGATTACAATCTCTGATTATATTCGTTTGAGTCGGAGTAATTGAGTGAGCACAGTGAAGCATTGAAACGTTCAATTATCCTTTGATATTCATCTCAGTTCTTTATTCATTCGCCTTATAGTTTGGAGTGATGATGTAGGTATCAGAATTTCAACAAATACGCACTTACACATAAAAAATAACTTTCACTGTGGGGGTAGTTGATAAAAGGCAGTAAGTATGAGTTTGTGTATGGTTATTACTGTGTAACAGTGAGTAAGATACTGTTGATGAGGTCCGATCAGAGGTAATGTCTCAAACTACAGCAAAAAGCGATGCATAGTAGAATTTTTGAGGGGACACTGTTCTTTCGAGGCTGTAAATACACCTTACAGGTAACTGCCAGTAATCAGAAAAATTGTCCAGGATACTGAGTTGATTACCATCGAACTCTTCCGAAGATGAATTCAAAGTGCACAATGATGACATTCCTCCTAGCCTGATGACCATATTGCGAACTGGATTCATAGAATTCCGTCAGTATAAGAAATAAGAACTGGACACATGACATCGGTTAACCCCTATGATCAAAAAATATTTTTTCACTATTATCCAATTAGATGTCAATTAGATGTTCAAATATCTTGCTTCCTACTGAATAAAAACTCACGCCTTGTCAGCCAACTCTCATAGACTGTCAATGTCCAGCTCTTACTACGCTGGACCTCACGCTGTCCCTCGAAGACTTTCAGAAACACTTTGCATTAATCAACGCGAAAACCAGAACACTGATTGACGACTCAAGAATCCTTTATTCTAACGCCAACATGTAACCAACATTAAGGTTATTACACAAGGTCTAAGAATAAATGTTATAACAATAAATCACGATAATACTTCTGATAGTTTTTTAACTTCCTCTGAACAGCGAACGATGAGACGATGACTGCCGTATTGATGGCACCCACGAAAAATATGGAGGAGTTGGGTTTGAGCAAACAACCATGAATTGACCGTTCAATCTTCAATTACATTGACACATTTCTTTAAATTTCAAATCCTTGTTTTCATTGTCTTTAACTATTACATAATTCAAGTTTACTCAAGGATTAATATCTATTAGAGAACTATTGAAAACCACAAGGGAGTACTTGACTGCTGTTTCGCCCCATTTTGCAGCTCATCGGTAATACGTACCCGTTGCCAGGGTTCAAAACCATAACCTTCTGTTTACAAAGCATGCTCACAGGCCACTTAGCCACTGAGACCAGATCAAATAGCCCGTGAATTCTAACTTTCATTGATTTGTGATTTTAACGCAATTAATAGCCACTGTCCATGAGGCTAACATTCCTCCTTAATACCGACCGGACAGACCCCACTGGTGACGACTTTTCACTAGAACTCTAGGCGATTCCATCTTGTAGGGTTTCAATAGTGAGCATCAGATTAGTTTATAAGAGTTTGTATATATATATATATATATGCTAGGTCATTCAAATTTTTTTCTATTGATTTTACCCTAGAGTATATATATGCTGATATAGAAGCATAGGTCATTTCTATAATTAAGTATGATAATTACTTACAAATCAATACAGTGATAAACTAATATTAGTAAACTATGCAACTAAGATATTTTCAGGATGATTCGTAGTTAGAGTTGTAGAGTCTAATTTTTCTAAAAAGCAGTTATCAACTAATATTTCCTAATTATATTATATTAGATTTTAAAATTAATTTTATCAAGAAGCAAAATCAGTGAGAGGACGGTTTAAAACCAGTCAATTCGTCCTAGTTAGGGAATCTTTACCAGTGAAAAAGCACAAACTCACTGGGGATCTTTAAATAATTTTGGTTCGTGACACAATTTACACTGAAATTACTCTGAATTCCTAGAAAAACCCATTATCTGATTATGAACCTACAGTTTATTGCTCGCTACTAGAGGAGTGTCACGAGGATATGTTGATAATACATGATCAGTGGGGTTAGCTGTTTCAAGGCGAAGTGTGTGCTTCTAGAATTCACGAGTCAGTGCATTCTGACGCAAGTGTCTATGTTGTCAACGATTTGGCTTCATAACCTGTTGTGTTGTCAATACTGTGCACTTCTACAGAGTCCTCAACTAAGACGAAACAACTGTGCAGCTCCCTGTTGTTTTCAATGATTCTCCAAATAGTGTTGGTTCGCGACGAAATCTACACTGGAATTAATCTGAATCCTTAGAAAGTATTATAATCTAAATATTATATGAGAGCCAGTTGATGCATTTTTTAGTGGAGAATTAATTCAATTAATTAATGATTTAACCTAGTAACTTTATTGATAGACACCAGGTTTCTTTTAAGACCTTGTGTCAGTTGAATTAACGACTGACATAACCGGAATATATATATATATATATATATATATACGCATAGCGTCACCACCAAACAATGCCAGAGATGACTTTAACTACTTTGAACCCCAATTAGCGGACACACCTCCTAATTGACAGATGTTCTTTCATAGAAAAAACCGAAGTGAAACTTAGTAAAATTCCTTATGAATCAAGAAATCTCAAGATTGCTCTCTCACTATTTTCAAGAAATGATTTTTAAGAATAAGATTTGCATTTTTTTGAGTTTGACCATGGATTGATTTCAACAAGAGAACCACTGGAAACCATAGAGGGATACTGAACAGCTCTTTCATCACAGTTTGGAAATCATAGGCAGTACGCACCCGCCACCAGGGTTCGAACCCAGGACCTTCTGGTTACAAGGCGAGCTCGTACACCATTCAGCTACTGGGATCCGATTCAATGACCAACTCAAGAATTTTAACTTCTACCAATTCGTGGTTGAATGGGGTCCTAGTGTCTGAATGATATAAGAGCCTACCTTGTAATCGGAAGGTCCTGAGTTTGAACCCTGGTAGTGGGTGCGTACTGCCAATGATTCACAAACTATGATGAAACAGCTGTCCGGTACTCCAGCGCTGGTTTTCAATGGTTCTCTAACTGATATCAATTCATGATCAACTCGTAAAAGATTACTTTAATAGTTTGAAAGGTTAGGTAATATACGAAAAATTAGCACTCCTGAAATAAAATTGTGAACTATGAAGAATACATAAGGAGAAATTATAATGAAAATTGCTGTTATCAGTATTCATTTTGGTGATCAGTGTGACAACAGTGTTCATGAGCATATATAAGGGTTTGTGTATGTTTGTGTGTACGTGCGTGCATGCATGAGTGTGTGCTGACCCTCATGATGTAAAGAAAAGAACAGAAAAATAACATGAACCAAAGGCAAGTATTTTTCTGGAAAATTTTATTTTATGTGAACTGAATACCACTTTAATCATTAATCAGAAAATAAGCCATCATTTCCCTGCTCCTTCTGCTACTACTGCTATCACAACAGAAGACAAGGGCCAGGCAACAGAATATTTATTAACAAAACCAAGAGATATTTATAGATTTTTATGCATATTATTATTAGCGTTATTGTTATTGCGAATCGGTAGAATTTATAATTCTCACCTCATTGGTCTACAAAATAAAGGTATTGCATTCGATTGCAGGACAGGGTAACACGATAGTCCATTAGTGTAGAATCCTAAAATAGAAAAAATCAAAAGCTGCCCACTGCTCGCTAGTTTTCAACTGCTTTCTGAATGAGTTTTCTTCGTGATGATCTAGCTATACACTGAAATAAATAATCAACAATCTAAGTGTTCTTTGCACAACAGACGTCTAAAAATGTATATCATCACATAACACAGTGTTAAATATACATTCAAAGATATTCTAGTGAGTGGGAAGCTTTTACATTAAGATTAGCATTGATTACAAGTGAAACTCTTCAATATCTCGGTTACAAAAACATTTTTGTGTAGACTTTATCAATGTCCTCTTGACTACCTTAACACAGAAAATTACAGTGAAAAAGAATTTAGTGAAAATTAGACAGTAGCTACTTTTCCACTGAAAGCCTGATTTAAAAATGAAAAAAAAATTAACAGTTGCTCGCCTCAGGGTATCAGTTTAACAGGAAAAACACACCTTGTCTACATGACTATCTTCCATCTCTTTTTCTTAGCAATCAATTAGATATTTATATGTATGTATGTACGTAGGTTTATTCGGTTTTGCCCTGTTTCTATTTCTTGGTCAAAATCTCAGTGTTTCCACATTTCTTCAGGGCTATTTTACTTATCCTAACTAAAGGTGTTTCATCTGAGATGTTGTTCTCAATTTTTGGTGCATAGATTCATTTGGAAGTGTCATAACGGTGTTTTTTTTTTAATGGATGTTAGAATTGTGGAAAAAACTATCGTTAAAAGCTTCCTTTCGTTTTCATTTCTTCATTAAAATCAAACTATACAGAACGAAAAATATTTAATTTTTGACGCAGCGTGCACTGCCTAAGTCTTTATCAACCTCATTCAACAACTGCGTAGATGACAATGCCGTGTGTCAGGAAAAATCATCAAAGCGTTTGAAGTGCATACAGCAGTAAGACACGGCTGACTTATATCACCACTGATGACATTTCTAATTGTCGTGGACTGGATTATGCGTCATAATGTGACTTCAAGGTGAAAATACGAGCATACATGGGACCACCGATAGTAAGAGTAATAACTACTTTCCTGAGCTGATGTCAGTCAGAGATCCATTGGGAAACTCAGGAATACTAGAAAGCTGTTTCGTCCTAGTTTGGGACTCTTCACCAATCATCACCAGCATTTATTCAGGAAGATAAAGAAGGGAAAATATATAGTATAGTATATATAATATATATATATATATACGTAACCAGTAGGGTACAGCAGGTCGAAGATGGGGCAGTAACTCATCGAGGAAGACATTGCGAAGTGGTCGCGCTATGTCGCGAACTGGCAGAAGTTAGAATTGAAGAATTATTGGATTGGGTCCCAGTGGCTGAATGGTCTACGAGTTTGCCTTGTAATCAGAAGATCCTTGGTTCGAACCACGGTGTGTGTGTACTGCTGAAGAGTCTCAATCTAGAACGAAACAGCTTTCCAATACTCCCAGGTTTTCCAATGGTTCTCTAACTGACGTCAGCTCATGGTGAAATCCTCCATATATATATAATATAAAATATAGTAATAAGACTGTGGTGGTAGAACAGTCTGGATAAAACTTTCGTCAACACAAAGTTCAATTTCCTCTCTGAAGTTTGCTAAGGCTTTGGTTGAAATCCCTTTGAACAACATTACTGTACGTTATATGTATGACTCTGGAAGATGTCTCAGATGATGCTACTTGACCAGAAGTAATAATATGCTCCAGAATTTGACTGTTGACATTTATAAGTTCTCCTTTTGACGACCATGCTGCTAAGTGTTAATGCATACATCTAGACAATGTTCTGCTGAAATGACCTATGTACTTAGCTTCCTAGAAGCGGGTGAATTATTAAATATGCGATGAAGTTGCTAACGATGGGCTGTTATCTTTGATGTTTTGTTTGAATAAGAGCATGTATGTAGAATGTGGAGCGTTAAGATACAGCAAAAAAGTTCTTCAAATCGCTGATGACAAGCGGTTTTGGAGAATTTCACTAACTGTGTCTCCCTTGAATTTCATTTCACAACTTAGAGTATCACTGCCAACTACTGGAGATAAATTTAAAAATCGTAGGCCAGCCATTGGATTTTCTCATAGTCAACGGGTTCACCTTGTAACCTTTAAATCCGATTGTTGGGGGAGTCATGGATGCTTACCATTGAAGAATCTCAAACTGGGATGAAACAGCGGTCTCTAACCGATATCAGCTCATGATGAAATCTTATAACCAATAAATCATATTACTAAAGATTATTTTTAATTGATTAAAACAGATTGAGCAGGAGAAACTATATGCAACACACTGATGGATTTTTTCCTAGCTCGAATGTTTTAAGCAGGCCGCCGATTTTATTCGTATGTTTGAATGTATCATACTACAGAAAAATTGATTTCTTATTTGACTGCAAGATATTTCAGTGATTTTGTAAGTAGTGTAACACCCAACAGCATCGTTTATACTAATATCAAATGCTGTCACCATTACACAAACTTGATGAGGCCTCACTGGTCACATCGTCATCACCAGGTGAAGTACTAAAGGGCTTTGATCTAAAAAACTATCAAATTATACTGGATAAGTGAAACACGTATTCCAGATAACTCGAGTCTGTTGTGTAAATTAGGTGAATAGTATACCAGTGTAATACACAAACGCTTCTTGACACACACAATCCATAAGTAGATTATTACATTATTAGTTAAGGAATCCGAATTCTTCTTCCTTTCTGTGTGTAAATAACTCTCTGACTTTCACCTATCCTACAATCTAAACAATGTTATCTGGTGATGGTGATGCTAACTAGCATTGTAATCCAGGATATGTACTCCATCCTGTTTGGGACTCTTCATCAATCACAAGTGAGTGATGGGTAATGTTCTCATTGAGACTCGAACCCATCCCCCATAATTTCAAATGTCAAAGCTTTTCTTACTAGGTCACTTGGATCACAAAATCCACCTTGTGGGCAATGGGTATCACTTACCACTTGTTTAGGTAATTGTTGTATTTCCCGTTCTGTCTCTTTTGACATGCAGAGTCCTAATAAGGACAAAATGTGCATCCTAATTCCCACTGCTAGTCATCATCTATCCAAATAATACCGTGTTAATTCCACAGATATCTCCTAAGCGTTCGTACTAGTGTGGTGAGAGCAGGCTGCTATCCGATTGGTTGGCACTAATCTACGTTAAGGTCTAGGTCACTAATATGGGCCGTGAGAAAATATGAACAAGCCTGAGTCAACAACCAATCACAGCAAAGTTAACGTGGCAAAATATGATTCGCAGAGAGAACTCTATTTGTCAAGGAATCCCGAAACAACCAATCAGAAGCCTGCGTTTGTCTACCTAAACAACCAATCAGATGGCTGCGCTTGTCTATAATAATGTAGTTGAAAGATGTATAAATACGTGTTGATTTTCATAATAAAACGATCTGTTGCCTGGCCCTTGTCTTCTGTTGTTACACTAGGTGCCGACATATCAATGTAAGCAAAACATTTCGGTTAGAATTAAACAAAAATTGACTTAATCGAAATAAATAAATAAATATAATGAAACACAATTTGTGTGTAACTATAATGCGCTTATTGATGTTTCAACATCCAAGTGGATATGGAATCCATGCAAAATTCAGGCATCAGAAGTTTACTAATATAAGACTTGTTCATTGTGATGGTGGTGTCTCTAATTCAAGATGTTTTTGACGTTTCTTATTCTTGTTTCCAAGAGGGTGGGGTTGCTGGCCTTAAATCCAATCTTCCCTTGTTTTCTCAGGCTTACTAGCGACTAGTAATCCGGTTGGGGCACAGAACTATGCTGACAAGCAACCTACGCATAAACTATCAGCACGACAGTATTATTTACCCTGATCAGGACATCATACTGTATCCCACTGTATGACTTTGGTCAAATAAAATTATCCCTTAATGGCATCAGAGCTTAAAATGTGTGTATTTGGGTGTGTGCGTGTGTGTAACGAAGGTTATCGAATTACATCAGTCATAAGACTACAAGTGTTGTTATTCATTGAGTATACAATTCATTATTTGAATAAAGCAATAACAACAGTGTGGTTTGTGCAGAATAATATGGTACCATCATTTATTTAGTTGATTTCTCATCAGCTGCTGCTTACAGCCTAAATAAATTATGAGGTTTATGTACCGAAAAGTTTTCATTTGCTTGCAGATTTTTCATGTTGTCACTTGACAGAAGGTTTTTCAATCAGTGAACAGTGCTCAAAAAATTACGCTTACATAGTTTTAACACAGGCAGTTCAAGTTTAAACAAAATAAGGGAACAAAATCTTATGATAGCGCTATTACCAAACATCTTCTAGATACGGTTCATGAGGTGGAAATCACTAAATCCTTTAAAATTATCAATAGACAAAGGAGCTCGATGCTCCTCAAGTTTACTGAAGCAATTTCTATCAAACACTCGGAACCAGATTTATGTGTTCAAATGAAGCAGTTATCAGTCTTTCGTTTCACCGATAACCATGTCTTTATTCTGTCAATTGGTCACACAATCTTTGGCTTTAAGCTCACCTCCTTGATACAGTGTAATTTTGCCTGTCTCTCGTTTCTATGATTTGAGTTGAACTCAGTACATTGTTACCCAATTTGTTATTCAATCAGCATCTTACGCAACTCTCGTCTTCATTACGTAACTCCTTTACCATTGTATACATCGATTTCTTTTGTTTAAACTTCAGCTGACTTCATGAAACCTATATAAGCACAATTTTATGAGCACTGTTCACTGATTGCGGAACCTTCTATCAACTGACATCCTGAAAAATTAGCAAGCAAGTGAAAACTTTTCGGTACATAAACCTCATATGTGCGTCGGTGGCACAGTGGTTAGGACTCTCGCCGACCATGCACATGGTCCGGGGTTGGAGCCCTCACCGACGCACACCTGATATCTATGGTCGGCCTGCGAATTTCGGGCTACTGATATCCATGCTGAAAATTCCATACTTGTACCAAAAATACGGTGTGGAATCAAGCTGTAATCAAAAAAATTAAAAAAAATTTCTTTAGGCTGTAAGCAGCATTCGATGAGAAGCCAATGAAATAAATGATGATACCATATTATCCTGCACAAACCACACTGTTATTCTTGCTTTATTCAAATTCATCAAGGGGAATAAATACAATTCATTATTATTCTGTACAGTGCAGTTGCGTGTCTTTTATTTACCGATGGATGGGTTGTTATGGCAACTATAAGCTAAAATACATATGCATATATACACACATGTCTTTTCCTTTTTTTCTGTCTCCACTGTTCACAACAGTAATATTTTCAAAGTTTAACAAAATAAGTATTGTTAAGTTTTGTTTTTGCTTTGCTTTGCTTTTTTTACGGATTATGAACAGGATTAAAAAAGAGGAAGTTAATTCAACTTTTCCTTTCCTTGTTCCGCATTTCTTTCGTGTAAGTTGCTAATTTCGGCCAACTTCAGATATTGTTATGAAATAGTATCACGCATATATTATCGAGGTTTTCCTTTTATTCTTATTGTTTTGTTCATTTCTATTAAATTGAATGGATATTCCAAGCTCCCTACACCTCATGCTTAAATAAAATTTGGATTAGATTTGTAGGGGAGATGCTCGAGATATTGATCGATGAAGATAGACGTTGAAATAAAAATTTGAATTATCTCCAGATTCAGAATGATGACGTTTAGATTACTGTCTGACTATCTGTCTATCTGTAATATCCATATCCTATCAACAGAAGTTTCTTTGCATATTCAATCGATAAAATGAGAAAGCAATGATTCAAACAACACTGATTATAATCTTTTATTTTATTTATTATTCCTCCATGCTCTCAATGGAATATAAAGCTTCAATCTAGAGGCCTAAAGTGTCTGTAGTAATGCTTATTTTCACAGGATGTGGTCGCTAGCCTTATCCCTGATCTTCCCTCTTAACCAGTCTTATTACTGGTTCAGCGAGGTTAAGGAATGCTTTTTGCAGGGATCGAATCTAGGACCTTGTGAATAGTCGGCGAGCGTCCTAACTGCTGTGCCACTGACGCACACTGATCATAATCATTACAGCAATTTTAAATTCTCCAAGAAGTGATTCTTTTCTCAAACAAAATGAAAAAGACGGCTATAGTGTTAATTATTAAGTTTAAAAGTAGTATAAGTATGTTTTTTGAAGGTATTTGCTAAGTTTGTTAACTGAACACACATTTCAGAAAATTGTAAACTATTGAATTAGTTGTGTTCTCTGAGGAGGAGCTGGTTGATTTCATTGCTAAGCTTTCGTTGTCCCAATTCTAGATAAGAATTCAATGAACTCATTTCTCCGTAAATGATTCAAATTTTCTTGTTACATGTGATTTACTTTTTATCAGTTAATAAATTTGGTCTATAGTAATGGGTGTTTGTTAATCGTTGGCTGATTTATTTGATTATCAGGCTTCTAGAAATTCCCTGACTGAAATTTTGATACGACAGAATAAATATCATGTCTTTCCTAAACGGAGAGATAATTTGTGTTCTTGGATTCGGATTCGAAGGGAACACCCACTTTGACCAATATAATGTCTATTGCATTTCATACAGTTAACATTGAAATGGTAATAATTTTACATTCTTCTTCTTCTTCAGTTGCATCTTTTGGTTTGCACAATGTCGAATGAAGTAATTGTGCCAGCTGACTGACTTGTGTGCTATATCTATATGAAATGGTCTCACTTATCTGGCTGTTATTTAAGATAGGATGAATTTTCTTGTAGCCTTTAATGTTGGCTTGTTGTTGGTGTTTTGGCTCAAGATTAAACACTTTTTAATGTAATCATGAGGAGATCCATACTTTCAGAGGACGATTAGTAGGTATTTTACCTCCATATTCTTCAACAGAGAAGTAGTACAGTGAGTTCAAACTCCTTCAAACAATGTCTTTACACAGTTTGTTTTGTGGGTAATCAGTTAATTACTAAAATAGTTGAGTATTTGGTCTGTGCGTGACTACTGACTTTCTATATGCTTGTATGTGATCAATAGAGACGTAAAATACAGACCAATCACAACAGTGGTGGGCAAGAGATACAAATACATCACTCATCGAAAATTTATTTTTTATTTTATTTTGATTACAGCTTGATTCCACACTGTATTTTTGGTACAAGTATGGAATTTTCAGCATGGATATCGGCAGCCCAAAATTCGCAGGCCGACCATAGATATCAGGTGTGCGTCGGCGTGGGCTCGAACCCAGGTCCATGTGCATGGTCGGCGAGAGTCCTAACCACTGTGCCACCGGCGCACATCGGTGGCATGGGAGTGAGGACTGTCGCCGACCATGCACATGATCCAGAGGTCAATCCTCTACCGACGCACACCCGAAGTCAATTGGTCGGCCTACAAAATTTCGGCTACTGATATCACATGCTGAAAATTCCATACTTGTACCAAAAATACCATGTGGAATCAAGCTATAATCAGAAACATATATATATTAAAACCCTCATTGAAGAAGTTGTCTAAAATAGGGACAACGAAAGCTTTGCAATGAAATCGACCATCTCTTCCTCAGAGAACACAACTAATCCAATATCATCCACTTGAGCTACAAATGTTCTCCAATTAATTGAAAACTCTAAAATAATACACTCAATTCCTGTTACGGATTTTGTCTGTACTAACTTATTATCTTGAAGTTGGAGAAGTTCTAACCATCTTCCACGGAATCAATTGTTTTAGATTATTTTTATTTCAGAAATTAAGAGATTGCTTATAAGGGTTCTGACGGCATGTCAGAAAAATTAATAGGCATCTGAAAGCAATATCACTTAATTAGATACAGGTATCTCTTTGTAATGTGAAGCAATTGCAAACTAAGTTTTGACAAAAAAAACATTTGCTTATACTCAAGTTAAGGCTGTCAAAGACAGTTTAATATAGATGTCCACCTATCAATGTGTATGCATGGGTGTGTGTGTGTGAACATAAAACTCACAAACAAATGACAGGAAACGTAATTTCAACACTTAAGTATTACATAACTCAGTGCCTTCAATGTATATTTCATGGTAGGTTTCATCGTGGACAGTCATTAAAGGAGAAAATTCAACATTAGATATCAAAGAGGCATGGAAGCGTCATTGACCTTAGAATGGGCAGTTGAGCTTAAAAGCAGATTCGGTCTCCTAACCTTTATCTTTCTCTAACTTCAACTTAACCTAACCCTTATGATAATATTTACCTATTTAAGTTAATCTAAGCTTAAGTTTAATCTTTCTATAACACAACTGAAAAAAAAACAACTAACCAGATAACTTATTTCATGTACGTAAAATTCACACAACAGGTTTTTCATGAATATAATGTGTTATGTATTATACCTTTTCTCCCTGATTTTATTGGCTGTTTAAAGGTCAATAGTACACCCAAACCAGTTGAATACCGAATGTGTAACTTTCCCATCATTAGTTATTTTTCCTTCAGGTTCCAAGTGGAACATAAAGCTATAACAGCACACCTCCATTCTTCTCTGTTCAATGCAACCCTCTTCAGCTGGCTCAAGATTTCGCATAGGCTTTTTTCTGCTTCTCTTCCTCAAACAATCCCCTCCATGTTATACTTAGATGTCCAACTTGTCGATTCCTATTCAGGTTCCACTCGAGTGATGGACTGGCGCGTCCTGAAGTCCCCCGGGTACATCTCCATTTTCATCTAAAGATATTCTGAGCGATAGATTCTTGAGGGATTTTTTCAGAGAGTTTCTTGCTGATAATTCTTTCTGACTGACCATCTAATCTTCAGTATGAGACCAGTATAGGAAGATGTTGAGAAATGTTTCCAGTAGCATGTTGTAAATGCTTTTTGCGATGCCAGTGGCAGGTTACTGACTCATACAGAAGTAATGATTGACTTCATATTGGTGCTGGAAATCCATAATTTTGTTCTGCATGCTGAATGTAGCAGATTTCTAAACTGATTTCAGGTTGATGAAGGTCTGTCTTGTCCTTCTGAAGGATAACTTACATCTAATAAAAAAATACTTGCTTATAACCAAGTTAAGGTTGATAAGAAAAATTTCATCTATAAATTTACTTATGTGTGTATGATCTGTGTGTGTATGAACGCAAAATCCATAAGTCAATAGCATAAGGGAAACTAATACCCTTAGGATTTTTAACAAACTCACAAATTTTATATCATACGACCAAGAATTTACCTAATTAAACAAGATTAAGAAGCCTCATTCGATCATGAACTATATTCACTCAGAGAACCATTGAAAACCAACAGTTAGTACTGGACATGAATTTCACCCTACTTTGAGACTCTTCAGCTTAACGTACTTATGATCCCACTACCTTAAAGCTACAAGACAAGCATACTTACCATTCAGTCTGTGGAATAGAACACAACAGCCTATGAATTCTAAATTTTACCAATTTGTAGTGTATCGCTTAACCTGGATTAGATCTTTGTACTACTAAAGACCCTAAAACAGTAGGACAAAACATAGATGTGTTAATGGACTTAACCCTAAGTGACTTCAGCGACTCAGGGATTGACTTGCTACCAGGGAATAATCTCGTTGACTTAGAATATGCAGACGATTTAGTCTTTCTAGGCGAGGGTGCTGACAAAATCCAGCAGTCTTCTGAACACCTTGAGCTGCAATCTACGATTGTTTGGCATGCGATTCGCTCCCGCCAAATGCAAGATGATGTTACAGGACTGGACTACACCGACGCCTTATTTAAAAATAGGAAGTGAAGTGGTAGAGCACGTTGACCGCTTCACGTATTTTGGAAGTACCATCAGCCAACGCCAACGGGTTGATCTCTGACGAAATCTCAGCACGAATACAGGAGGCTAGTTTCGCATTTGCCAGTTTACGCCGACTCTGGCGTAGACGAGAAGTTCGACTATCGACCAAAGGGCGGGTGTACTGCTCATCAGTCCGCTCCGTCCTCCTTCATGGTCGGCTGTGAGACCTGGCCACTGAGAGTGGAAGACATGAAAAGATTAGCTGTCTTTGATCATAGATGCCTGCGCTCTATTTCCCGTGTAAAGTGGCATAATAAGGTGAGCAACATTGAGGTTAGGCGTAGAGTTCTAGGTAAACAGGGAAAATCAATCGACGAAGTCGTGAAGTTACAAAGACTGAGATGGTTAGGACATGTGTTACGTATGCCAAGCCATCGCCTCCCTCGACGAGCAATGTTAGCGGATATAGGGTCAGGCTGGATAAAAGCTAGCGGCGGCCAAACAAAAACTTGGCATCAGTCAATGAAATACACAACAGTTGGTCTAAGCCACGTAGGAAGGTGTAGACTTCCAGGCTGGGGTTCTCGGGACAGTAAAAATCTATGGTTGGAAACAATTGGTGACATGGCTCAAAATCGTTCTCAGTGGCGCAGATGCATCCACTCCTTATGACTTATGATCTCCAATGGAACTGTTTTGTTTTTCTTTATTACTCCTTTGTCTCACATCTCTGCTCACTGTTTCTATTATGCTTTTCTTGTACTTTCTTCTCTTGCTTCGCGTGCTACACGGAGTGTGGCGACTTGAAGTGCCGCACATTTGTGCAAAGTTCTATGTCGAAAACAGACAGACAGACAGGACAAAACATCTGTCCTATAATCCCGTGGTTTTCAGTATTTCTCTGACTGATATCAAGCATGCACAGACTAATGCTTAAAAATGTGATGTATAATTTATATATTTATTTGAAGAAAATGTGACAGCCTACAGAAGTATCAGATGTTTAGTTCAAATTAAGTCATCATATGTATACTTTCTGAAGAAAGTGAATTAAATAAACCATATTGAACTATTTATACCCTGATTTAATGATTTCTTCTCGTCTAAGAATCAGTCTGACATGAGTTGTATCCATTATTCATTCCATAATGGTAGTTCTTTGGGTTTGACTTTAACGCCAAACTTATTGTCACCAAACGTTTTCAACGATGCGTGCACCAAGTGTCTGAAACATTTAGAAGAAATAATTAACTTAACATTGGTGTTGGAAATTCTAATTTTATTCTTTGTAGAGTGTAGAAGATTTTGTAAACTGATTTCGGAGTGATGACTGTTTGACTTGCTTTTCGGATGCTAGCTTTGACATCTTCATCCATGGTGCCTGTGGTTGAAATGATGCTGCTTAGATTAGGGATTGAAGGAGGTGACTTCCTTCAGATTTCTTCCGGTGATAGTCATCGGTGCTTATTCCTGTTATCGTTGGTTGAGTATCTGCCTTTACATTTGTCTTTCCTATGTTCACTTCACTTCCTGCCACTGTCTTTATGTGGTGTTTTTTTTCATGCTTCGTTACTTGTTTGGAGTCTACTTGTTGGTGATTCATCAATGCACGAGCTTAGGAATACCAAAACTCTCTACGTCCTAGTATACTCCGTTAAATTTCTTGCTTTCTATCCTTACAGCTTGTTTTGAACACTTTTTGATATCAATCAATAAAGACAACAATTGTACTTCTTTTTTATAAAGAAACGGACATTGTAGAAGAAACGAGCGAATAAGGAAATCTTTCAAACACTATAGTTTACCAGGCGAAAGCAATGCTCTCGTGAACTGAAAGATGGTAACGCCTCCACTAAATAAGAGGAAAACTATTGAACTAATTTTGAAAACTTATTTTATGGTTGATTCACTTCACAGTGGATCTGTCGTATGATAAATTATTGAGTTTCATTTATATTCCAAGTTATCGGATTTTTTCCATATCACTTGTCAGCTTTAACTCTTCAGCTACCAGTTAGTGCATGTTTGTTCAAACTACATCACTAGTCGACTAAACGGCAATGTTATTTTGCAACTTCAAGAAAAAAAGGAACTTATTCGTCCATTTTTCCGTTTAGATCTCATCATTGTCTCCATTTTCATGCGGAAAAATCAATAGTTCAAGTCCTCTTTATTGTATGGCAAAGTTAGAAATCTTCGAAATGCAAGTTTGATGGATTTTTGGAGTAGAATTCGTTACCAGCCAACCACTCATTTGATGTCTCTATTTTTTTTTATTATAGCTTGATTTCACACCATATTTTTGGTGCAAGTATGGAGTTTTCAGCATGTGATATCAGTAGCCCAAATTTTTTAGGCTGAGCAAGTGATATCAGGTGTGCCTAGGTAGGGGATCGATCCCCGTACCATATGCCTGGTCGACGAGAGTCCTAACCGCCGGGCTAGTCCGTGTCCACCAAACATCATGCCAAGTAGCCTATTGTTCCTTCTGTTTGTTCGATTACCTTGGATCCTTGAATTTTACTTTCTGCGAAAAATTCAAAGTTAATTTATTGCTTATTGGTAACTACCATTGAGACTGACGACGAAAAGTGGCCGGTGGCTTCACTGAATTCAAAAGTGAATAAAGCTACTCAAATAAATGTGCAGTGGTGACATAATATCATGAGATTCCAAAGTCAGTAATCAAGAGTCTTTCAAATTTTACTGACCCTGAAATTTATAGGTGAGATACTCAATTTACAACCTAAATTTCCTACGATCTATCCCTCTGATAAACACCTGTCTGAAATCCCTTGGTTTTCCATACTTACCTAGATGAAATCAAATCAATACTAGGTGTCACACTAGTGCAGCTAGGCTGACTACATTCTATGACACTGCATATATGCATTCAGATTATATGAAGTCATCATGCATGAGGTTTAATACAGTCTACAATTTCACTACCAGTAAAGATCACCAAAATACTGTTCTGGAATCGTGGTGAAGCTTTATTCAGTCTGTATAGACTGAAGAGCACAGATATACAGAAAGTGTTCCATAACTACCTAACTGGTTAATTTTTTTCCATTCTTAGTATTCCAAAGTAGCACTCACTAATAAGTAACCTTCAGGCAAACTGGTTAAAACTAATAAATTGCCATTTTTACATTGAGTTTGTTTTAAAAATTAAACATCTTAAATTTTTGGCAAGACTTTGCACAGAATTTCAGCATTTGAAATTCCTGCAGTTCATGTAGTGAAGAGAGATGGGGAACTATAACGAACAAAAATGCATGGAAGAATGAATGAGGGTCTAACAGATACGGGGTGTTGCATAGACTGGATGCATCTAAATCACTGGGGATGATTTAAAGTCGTCATATCATCAGTAGTCTATATCCCAAAGACCTCAATCAGGTATTCTAAACCTTTATGTACTTCAAGCCAACAATCAAGTGCTTCACGTTTTGATGCTTTGTTTTGATTTAATCACTCTCAATCTTCTAAAAGTTGGTTTCATGTCAACTAAAACAAATCTACGAGGAAGGCGATGAGTTGAATACATATCTAATACTCTAGTTTTCACAAAAGATATGGCTTCACAACGTCATTTATTGACCTGAACTTTTTACCTGACACTCAACGTATTTTCCACCTAACAATGAGAGGTAAAACGAAGAAATAAGTGGTCAGAGACAGTTAGTCTCTACAAGTCTTCTATTCTCAGTGACCATATTTCACAGCAATCAAGAGAAACCTATTAAAACAATGGTTTTTTTCTTCTAAAAGCCTTTAAGGTTCGACTGATGACTAACGATCAGTTAGAACGGAATTACATGTGCTTTTAAAGAATGCTCATTACTATTCTCCTAGATTGATTTCTGTGATCTTTAGTTTCAGCTAATTTTTCCTGTTTCCCTTCTACAACTCTCTGACAGTAACGTTAGTCAAGACTACACATGGGACCAACAGAAACTTACTGAATAGGTGCTTCATCCAACTGCATAACCGCACCTAGTTTTAACTGCTTCACAATCACATAAACACAACACTTGAAAAGTGTTCACGTTCACATATTTACTCTTCGCTGTTTTTCAATGAAATGGCACTGACAGATAAACAAAAATATACTAAAAATCTATAAAGCATTATTGAACACAACTGATAGTATTAATAATTTTAAATATTATGAACTTTATTTCAAACAATATATTTTTCTGCCGACTGTGTTTGAAATGAAAAGCTATCAATTTAATTTATTTTAACTCAGGGGAAATGATTCAATTTGCCAGAAGAACTTAAAATTCTAATGAGAGGGATTTAGATTTCCAAACAATCTGTGTACACAATGAGTTACAAATTAAGATGCTGAGTTCTTTTGATTGAATGAAATGAGTATTTGAATAATAATAATTGTATCAAACAGTGGTGCTTATCAGCTATATCGAAATTATTTAAACACAGATTGACTGTTTCCCTTGTTAGGGAGTGATTTCATTATCAGTTCACTCCCTTTGACTGATATGAAAGAGCTAAATCAGTTCAAAGTACCGGGATTTCGACTAGCTACTTCAACGTTGACCGCGAAATAATTGTGAAACTACTTCAATACTATGAAGTATCTCTAAATCTTCATCGACAACCTCATTTAGCAGCTGTATGTCAGGCGATCCACAACGAGAAAGTTATCGAAGCCTTTGAAATGAATACAGGAGTTAGACAAGGCTGACCATTATCACGGATGATATTCCTAATTGTGGTGGACTGGATTATGCGGAGTGTGCCAGTGGCACTGTGGTAGAGTGCTCGCCAGCCACGCTTTATATCGTTTGGGGTTCGATCCCTGGCCGATGCACTACTTCACCTCGCTAAGCTAGTAATAAGACTGGTAAAGAGGGAAGGCTGGGTACGAAGCTAACAACTCCATCCAGTAAAAATAAACACCACAGCTACAGAAACTTCAAGTCACTAGCTTGAAGCCCTATGTTCCACTGGGAACGTAAAGGAATTGAAAAAAGTTTATGAGGAAGATTGTGGGAAATAAGCGGACAGCAGCACTTTGAACTGCTAAGAAGTCCTAAGAAGGTTTGGATTTTTCGGATAATTTACGTCGAACGTCACATAAACTCTAAGAATTACAGGTGAAAACCAACAAGTTGAAGAGGAAGCTGCAAATATAAGAATTTCATTTAACCTACAAAAGATGAAGGGGATGAAAATAATCAGTCACCATTAATGGGAGAAACTTGAAGCAAATCACTTCTTTTATGGGTGAGAAAGTCAAATCCACTATCAGGACGGCAAGTCAGATCACCATAACTCTTAAATCAGTTTAGAAATCTTCTGCATTCAGAATTCACGAATACAATTCGGATCTTCAACGCCGATTTTAAGTCAGTCACTTCTTCTATATGGGTCAGAAACTTAGCGTTGGCATCAAAAAAAGCTTTTCCAACAACCAGCTGCAGACTTTTATCAACAGCTGCCGTTTTTGTGGGCCCCATACTCAGGATCAGATGGTCATCCAGAAGGAATACGCGACAGCGAACTCTACGAATGATACATTCAAGAACTCATGGCCTACAAACATCCCGAAGAAAATGGAGACTGGGAGAAAGTCAAGTATAAAGCCATGGTGATGTATACTACTGATCAATCGATATAAGTAGTTGTGGTCTAAATAATTTGAGCCTTCAAATGAAGTTATCATGAACCTTCTCCTAAGACTGGATGACCTCAGAATCACGAATTTATTTCAAATTCCTATCTAAATTCTCAATAAACCAGATTTCTGTCTAAGGGAAGAATGACAAACACTCTTGCCTACTAGGTTCTATTCTTTGTGAGGTCATATGTGAAGGCTTTCGAATAGTTTCAAACCAGGATGAAACGATTGTTCAGTGCTTTACAGTTTCCAGTTCCTTCTATTCAAGTTTTATCAGTTTGAAACGAAATTATCTTTGATAATAATTATTCTTCAGAAACTCCTACAATTATTCTGAAATGATAGATAGTTAAAGATGGAACCACGCTTGTATGTAGATCTGTTGAAAGAAGAAGCCACTGATATTAGTTCATGATGAAATCTTATTTGAAATCACTCAAAACCTTAGAAACTAACACTTGAACATTTTGTCGTCCAATAAGTCTTTCTGTTTTAACTTCAATGATAAATAATGCTGAAATTAAAATCCTGATCTCATGGGAATTCGAATCCATTACCTTCAGGGTGAAATATCAACTTTCAGTTGATTGATAGTTTGAATAAAACAAGAACAAAAGCTTTTGTGCAGTTGAAGAAAAGGCTGTCTTCATTCAACAAGATTTTAAAGGTGAAAAGATTGCAGCAATGGTCAACAGAAGACTGACTACATCAATAGTCAAAGCCTTTTTCAGTTGAAACCACTGTTATTTTGCCTTTTTCAGAATCACTAAGGGGAATAAATGCATGAAGTGACTGATGGTTACCTTCTCCCATGAGCGCTTCACTTACTCAACTCAGAATGGTCATCAAAAGGATAAAATAAATCTGTTGGGCAGCTGATCTGGTAAATTTAAGGGAAAATTTACGCATCACTTGGTCAAATGAAAGCTGAGTTTAATCTTTTTCAGGTTCATCTGAAATTAAAATTTAATCAGTAGGTGATTTTTTTCGCTTCATTTGGTCTATCATCAAATTATTTGCCTAGGTGCCATTGAGTTTCCATTGAAACATACGGCTACAACAGTACATCTTCATATTGTCCTTTTTTCTGTATTCCTCTTGAGCTGAATTCACAACTGCCCAAAGGCCGTCATCTCCTCATCATATGATCTTCCGCAGTGTACTCTTGGGTGCTGAATTGGTCGTTTCCCGCCCGGAATCTACTCCGGTGATGGTCTGACGTGCTTTATAAATCGGCGGTCTCTTTGCATAGTTTAATAGCACTCTAGTTTTCTATCCAGCCCTCAGTCCAGGTAAAGAGGGATAGTTGGGCTTGGGGCTTGAAACCGTACCTTGGAAAATCGCTACAAAAACTTCAAAGCACAAGAAAAATATCGAAAATATAAAAACAAACCTATTCTTCACAAGAACCTTAGAGATAAAATGCCACTGGCGTGTGGAAGCCTTCGAGAATCTAGTCAGCCGTTGTATCTCCTTCATTTGGTGACAGCAAACATAGGCATTGGGATGTGGAATGTTCGTACAAAGTACGAAACTGGAAACGCTAACAAAGTTGCTAGGGAAATGATAAGATATGGCATATATGCACTGGGAGTCTGTGAAAGCATTTTGAATGGACATAAACTAACCAAACTGTTAACTCGAGAGTCAGTAATTTCCTCCGGGTCACTCAGAAGACAGAAACAATCGAACTCCAGGTTTCCAGGAGAAAATTAACAATACATTTCAGAAGATGGTTGAAACATTAAACTCTAAGTCATGGGCACTGGTTATTAAGTATCTAAATACTTTGTCAGCTATTAAATTAGAAAGCTTTTCCTTAATAAGAAGTCTGTAGATGTTAAGTCTACATCTGAAAGTATTCTTTTTACATTTTTTCATTACATTAGTATGCATTCCTTAATCTCCTAAATGGAATATCGGCTTTCAGTCTTTAGACAATTCAGTGCCCATTGTGTGTGTTTCGTCTTTTCACTTAGTGGGTTTGTTAGCATCATCTCCCCCCATTGTGGTTGGGGAATCAAAACCGGAACACCCTCGTAACTGGCCAACATTCTAATACTAAACCGCCCATTCACTTAAAACACACACAAGGATGGTTTGAGAGTAATCCAGTGAATTGACAATATATTTTAAAGCAACATCTGATAACGATTGACACAGTGACATTAATGATACTATTTTTGCCCTGAATACTTCTCTTTTGCTTGACTGAACTACAAAAATATCAACAGCAAAAAATAAAGGCTTACCTGGGACTGTAATAACAAATTCACCAGAGAAAATGACCTCTTATGTATATATTTTCTGTAAAACATGAAATTACACTAGGTCAATAATGACATAACAACAACAAAACTATCATGGCTATATAACATCGTATGTTTATGCAGTCTCTGGCTAAAAATGTTGGCTTTAATTTCAAATACATATTTTGGTGAAAAAGACATTCTCTTCTAAAGTTATTTTTACTGGATGGAGTTGCTAGCCTCATGCCTAACCTTCCCTCCTTACCAGTCTTATGACTGGCTTAAGGAGGTAAAGGAGTGCGTCAGTAGCCGTGGACTGAATCCCGGACCACGTGAGGCGTGGCTGGTGAGCATTCTACCGCTGCGCCACCAATGTCAGTATTCATCGTGTAGACATTATATTGTATAATAAGGCATATAATGACCTGTACTCTTACTGTTTAATAAGTAAACATGAATCTGCTTATTGAATTCAAGTTTAGATTTTCCTGTCGATTGATTGGAACGAAGTGCTCTGGCTCAGGTTGACATGTTGGCTTCTTGTGAAAATGCTTCAACGATGTTTGAGCATGTAGTTAGAAGTTAATTGGTGGATAGTGACTAGTAGTAGAATCCAGGATGCACATTTCGTCCTATTTGGGACTCATCATCTAGATGTACCTGCACTGGGTTTGAGCCTTGGTGGGAACATCATCTTTTACTGTGGAATACAGCTACATCCAGATGATGCGCATCCTGCACTTCACTGCTAGTCACCATCCACCAGTCAGCTTCGAATAAGTCAGCTTAACTTCTACTTTTCTTCTTTGGCTAGCACTTATCTCAAAGGTGTCATTGCCCAGACCAAATTATCATACCTGCGTTGGTGGCACAGTGGTTATGGCTCTCGCCGACCATGAATATGGTCCGGGTTTCGATCCTTTGCCGACACACTTGACATCTATTATCAGCCTGCAAAATTTCGGCTACCGATACCATATGCTGAAAATTCCATACTTCGACCAAAATGTAATGAGTGGAATCAAGCTATAATCAAAAATATTTTAAAAAGTCTATATTGTTCTTCCAACGTGTTTTGATTGATACTCTGATTTGAGTAAGTTTTAACCTTTTTACAAACTAATATAAAGCGTCTGTAGTCAAGATGATACTACTGGCAAAGAACATGTGACAACTTTAAATGAACACGAATTCCGGTTGCCCTATTGACCCTATATTTATCGAACTGTGGTATAGATTTATCATATTTCAGCCAAAATCCGTAAATTTCTGCCATTATTAAACTCAGTATGAAACGTCACGTTATCTCAGAAGGCTTAAACATCATAAGAATTTGTAGATTTTTGTAAGACGAACTGACATAAACTACTGAATAAACTAAGAAATCACAGAATAGTACAAAGCAACACTTCGAAATAATTAATATCATGGAAAAATAGTCCATTTTCTGTCAGAACTAGGCTTTGTCAGTCACTCATCTACCTTATAAGAGTCCACTCAGAATAAACTCAGAAACATACGACGGTTATTCCATTCTAGTTCATGAGATATTGACAGTATGTGCTTATTACTTCTGAAGGAATGGAATTCATGCATATAATACTACGAGGCTAAGATTCCTATAGTCAGTGGTTTACAGCATTTCCAGCCTATAAATATGGTGCCATTGTAGTGCAGAGTATTCTATGATCAATTATTTTCATGCCCTATTCATTGGCACCACTGGTCATGACGTCCTGGACATCTATCTGGCGTGAACTTAGTAGTGATCAATAAAAATATAGCTGAGGTGTTTTCGTTGCATACTGGTGAAGTAGATGAAATGCTCTAGTACTTTCCATTGAAACCCAAAAGTTATCGCTATGATGCATCGTGAGAAGAAATATTCTTGATAAAAAATTAGTCTTAAAGGTTGACAGATCAATCGTTGATTGAAAATTTGGTTAGCGAACTCATTCTGACTTTTAATGGAACTGAATATCAGCTTTGTTTAAACCAGCAAAACTTAACAAAGCAAGCTTTTAAATCTCTTCATGAACAGAAGAACTGAATTTGGATTTCATAATTAACACTGGTAAGTAGTGGGTCACTACCAGCCTGTTGGTGCAGATTTCCGCTAAAACTGACAACAATAAGTAAACCAATGAATTTGAAGCATCGCTCGACAGCTATTTCGCGTTAGTTCGGAACTTTCCGGACAAGGTTATAAGGCCAGATAGTAGACTATTCATTTTACAATGTATTGTTATCACTAGCCAATATGACTGATGTGCATCCACTTTGTTCTGACCTGTAATACGTCACTAGTTACCACTTCTCAGTAGGACTCATGTCCTGTACCTACTTATGAGCAAGAAACTGAATTCAAACTTCTGGATTGCTTTCGATATAGATTTAACGTAGTGACACTTCTGAAAACTCCCAAATGAAGACGAAACAGCTGTCCAATATATGTATGACTGGACAGCAGTTGACTGACCCAAAGAACTGTGTTATTCCTTTTCAACTCAGCATGAAGTATTAATCATGTATTTATGAGCGATTATATGTTGTGAACATTGTGCTTTAGTTGCAAACAGTTCCACTTACAAACTTTGCAAAGCACTTAGAATCTCAACTTTACATTGATCAGCATCAAAAGATGAGGTGACATATGTTAAACTTGAATAAAGCGAGAACTACAGTTTTTGCAGAATAAAATGGTACCATCATTTATTTCGTTGGCTTCTCATCAGCCGCCTACAGGCCAAAGTCATTACCAAGTATATCTACAGAAACAATTTTAACATACTTGCACAGAGTTCATTTTAAACAAAAGACAATCAATCACTATATGCATAAATTATATATATAGATATATATATGTAATATTAAACACTATTTCGAAGAATGGTGATCATACACAATGGAAACCTTCGGCATTATGTAATTAGATGAGTGATAGATGAAAATATCCAGTTACCAGGGCAAAAAAAGACTGATAAGTGTTTCTTTCTGAACACATAGATCAGGTTTCAGGCTCTTGATGGAGAAACCTTCAGCAAACCTGAGGAGAATTGACCTCTTTTGCCTATTGATAATTTGGAATGGTATTCCAACGTCCACCTCATGACTCGTGCGAAGGAGATGTCTGGCGATGACACTGTTTAAAGCAGTTGTCCCCTTCATACATAAGCTCTTTAGTACTAGTTCAGAAAATCGTAGATATACCCCTCTTTTTGTCCCTCCAATGTAACTGCTTCCACAGATACATGCAAATTTGAATATACATTTGGAGTTAACTTGAGAAAGATATCTATTGATTTTTGATTGCACCAAAGAGCTATTTGTTCGATAGACGGAAACGAGCTGAACTGCAGAATAGGCTATGGCTAGTGATGTACTCAGCCTTCTGTTGACCATTGCTGCAATGTTTTCACTTTTATAATCAAGTTGATTGAAGATGAGCTTTTTATCCACTGTGATTTGTTTGACAATTGAGACTTCAGATCTTCCATACTTGTTAATGAACTTTTGAGGGTAGACATCGCTCTTCAACATCTTTTCAAGAAACGCAAATCCTTCCCCTAATTTCTCTATTGAGCATATTCTCCTCGCTGTATAGTACAGAGTCTTGACTAGCCCGCGTTTAAAACTATTCGGACAAAAACTCTTAAAATATAAGTATTGTCCTTTCTAAGTAGGCTTTCGGTAAATTGACTTCTGAAGAATACTGTCTTCTAAGCTTTGCATGGCGATGTCCAATAAGTGGAACTTTCCGTCACTTTCATGTTCCATGTTCTTTATTCAAATTCATTATTGGAAATAAATATATGGAACATGTATAACTGTCTCTTACGAAGATGATGGAAGAAGCTTATCTTTTCCTGTAAGTGGAGTATGCCATAATTTCAAAGATTGAATAAGTGATGGCTGGAAATCCAAAGGATTGATTTCTTTATCTCTTATTTAAGATAATTCAGTGTAAGATTGTGCTATTTCTGTAGCAAACCTCTTCAGCAGCTTCCTTGCTTACAATATTCTGAATATAGTATCAAACTGAAAATCAATTTTTTGCAATACAGAAATAAATCAGGATAGAAAAATTTCAAATATTTCTTGGGTATTTTTTTATCGATGAAACAGTGTAAATACTGTATCATCATGAAATCTTCTCTTTTGGACTGAGAAAAAAGAGCAAACAATCTCCAATGAATACAAATATACAGACCACACTTAAAATATTCCCTGTGTAAGCTGAAACGTTTTCTTCACGTGTTTTCTTAGTCTAAAAGTGGAGCATTTTAGAGAAATATTCAAAATATATTTTGTGTTTTGCTACTCCTATGTCTTGTTCTGTTCTAAATATTTCCTCATAATTTTACTTCTACCTCTGATGTTGTTATGTTTGCACAAGCTAATAAGGCGGCGATGTTGGAGGGGCTGGAAAAGTAGTGGTAGTTTCAATTTTCTCAAAAATTGGTCATTTGATTTCACTACGCACAGAAATTGATCGTCTCATTACGACCTCTCCCCTGCATTATTTTCATACGTTCAATCGTAACACGTAGAATGATCAATCTCATATTCAACATGGCTTAAAATAGGCGCTTATCATTCGAAAAGGGATATAGTCTGTGAAGAAGACGTCATTAGAATAAGGAAAATTTCTAAGAAACTCAAAATTAATATCAGTCAACGTCACCTAACAGCCAGTTTTCATGCGGAAGTTTCAACGTTTGTAAATAGAAGCAATGACTGTTGAACTCAATAAATTAGAGTGTCAGAGTAAGTAATCAATAAATTCGCCTGGTATTGGTCGTGTCATATAGTGGCATAGACTTATTCACAAAAATATGAGACCCCCCATCTCAACCCTAAGTCCAAATGTTGGAGAAATAACGGTTGTCACTCATATTCAAGTATTGGTTTGTAAGCATTTGACTGATTTGGTTAAAGGATTTCCTCATGAAGTGACATTGGTTAGAGGACCATTGAAAAACTTGGAAGTACTAGACAGTTGCTTCGTCCTGATTTGGGACTCTTCATCAGTACACACCCAATAGTCCTCTAACCGATGTCAGCTTATAATGAAATCATGTAACCGATTGTCATTCAATTTGAGTCCTCAGTTACTGAGTTGTATTCACTGCGGCAATATGGTTTTGTGAATGAAATAAATCAATTTCCTATGAATCCTCCAAGCAGATGAACTATGATCGCGGTTGACAGATGAATTAACATATGTGAAAACCAAGGAACGCAAGACAGATGTTTCACTCTAGCCTTGGGGCCTTTAACTACCGGCCAGGTATTTAAATGGTCAGCGAGCTTGATCTCGTAACCTGAACGTTCTGGGTTCGATGCTTGGTGGGATGTAGCGCGACCACTAGCCAATGTCCTCGCTGGCGAGTATTTGTCCTCACACCTGACCTGCTGCACCCTAATGGTCACGACTTCTCACTAGAACCCCAGGTGACTACCTACCTGAATAGAGCCACTGGATCTGGTCTCAGTGACTTAATGGTCTACGAGCTAGCTCGCCTTGTAACCAGAAGGTCCTGGACTCGAACACCGGCGGGTGCGTACTGCTGAAGGGTCCCAAACTAGGCTGACGAAACAAGTGTCTAGTACTTCCACGTTTTCCAATGGTCCTCTAACCAGTGTCAGCTCATGATGATATCCTGTACCCAATCAAATCCTTACAAACCAACACTTGAAATTAGATCAACTGAAATCCCCATAGATCCTGTAATCTAGATGAATTATAGTCAACTATTGATCTTTTGTTTAACAACCTAAGTGAAATAATTTTACTAACTGAAGTTATTCAAACAGTTCATCACCTCCTATAAATAATAAAAATTAAAAATTCATCTACAAACAAATAAATATCAAATCACGAAATATTTACCCATTAATTCAGAAGAAAAAACACACAGGTTTTATTCAACGAAGAAATACGCTTCCTTTTCATTGACTTCACTTTCAAGTCAGCTGTACAGTCGTATTCAGTCGTATTATGAAAAAGGCATTACATAGCACCAGAAATTCCTCAGCCAATGTTGTACATGTGTTAAGAATAAAGCTAGTTAAAATGATATATTAAGGCGGTAGAGTTAAAGTGGATGAATTACATAACTTATCGCCTACTGAGCTTCTTAGAAAATTTAATGGTTTTCATTCATCTATTCTTTTCACTATCGAAGAAAAGTCAAGTTCTGCATTTTACTTCTTAGGTCTACTGTTAGATAAAATAGAGAATGGCACGTTAAAAAGGTCGATTTATTGAAAGCCGACATTTACAGATCAGTGCACTAATTTCAACAGTTGGGTACCTCTAGGCCAGAAGAGGAATCATATACGTTCTCTGCGCTCCAGAACTTAGAAAATTTGCTCCTTAGATATGGCAGACATGGAACTAGAAAGCCTTTGCGTAACTCTTTCAAATAATGGCTATCTCAAAAGGTCTATTGATAGAAACATCAAGAAAGAAATCGTTCCAGGCCAAATCATACTGCCAAAGAAGACACTTTATGAGTTTGGTGTTCAAAGGTGACGCTGTTGCTCAAATCGCTAAAAGGTCGTTTATCAAAATGCTTTAAAAGGTGTTTTTATGCGTCTGACTTACGTTCAGTGTTTATCAATGTGTTAAGGATAAACTACCGCTTATATCCACCTTTACGAAATAAATATCAGCATACTACAGTTTGATTTCATTGACATTATTGAATACTTTGAATAAATTATCGAACGGTTAATTGTTCTCTAGGTTAATTTTTAATATCTTGTCGACAGATTATGTCTACATACTATGGGCGAACAACGTAACAGAGAACAAGTGTTTCCATCCAACGTCATCAACCTATAAACAAGTAATAAATCATACTGGTTTCATCACAAGACGTTGCTCTCTTGAAGCAGTTGGCCTAGTGTATAATGCTTTGACGTTTTAAACGATAGATGCAGGGGAAATTTAATTAACTTAAGACCTTCCTGTTGATTGATTGGACCAAACTGTTCGGCCCCTGTTGTGCAGATGCTTCCACAATGTTGGGGGATTTAAAGTGAAGTGATTTGGTGAGTTGTGACCAGCAGTAGAATCCAGGACGCTCATTCCATCCTATCTGAGACTTGTCATCTGGATGTGTCTGCATTCTTCAGTCAGTGGTAGATTACCCACTGAGGCTCGAGTCCATTACCCATCACTTTAGTAGACTCCTCAAGTAGATATTTTTTTTGATTTTTTGATTTACAGCTTGATTCCATACTGTATTTTCGGTACAAGTATGGAATTTTCAGCATGGATATCGGTAGCCCAAATTTTGCAGGCTGACCATAGATATCAGGTGTGCGTCGGTGCGGGCTCGAACCCCGGACCATGTGCATGGTCGGCGAGAGTCCTAACCACAGTGCCACCAACGCACGATATGAAGCTCACTGGCTTAAGAACTCTTCTTTTAGCCAATGAGTTCAGGGTTCTTACCACTTTAGGTCTCAACAGGTCGTTCAGAATGGATTTCATTTTTGTGACAAGGTTTACCTTTTCCATCAAAGCCACCTATTAACCATTGTCTAGTCTCAGTATTGTGGTCTTATGTCATATGATGAATGGAAACTAGCATTGAAATACTGGATGCACAATGTTTTCTCACGAAGGACTCATCATCTAAATAAGATGAGATAATAGCTTTATTCCAAGTCAGCACTTGTTGTACAGAATAGAATTCTCAGCATTTTACTACAATGCTGCATCCAGTTAGTACATTAACAATAAATAAAGTTCTACATAGATTAAGGGTAATCTCAATTCGTTCTGACAACAACATATTGGCATGTCGGTAGCAAAGCCAAAATTGAACGGAATGTTTGAAGGTGTTAGAAAAGTAGATACTACTAGCATATTTACTGGCGTAAGCGATAGCAAAATGGTCGAGATATACGGAGTGTGAAAGAACGAAGAAGAATGTTTTAAGAAGAGTTTGTAAGAAAGAGAGAAATAAAACAGCACAAAGCAAAAACAAAAAGAAGAGAGAAAAGGAAAAGAAAAAAAGAAAACGTTGTACCTATAAATGACGTGAGTTGGAAAGACGAAATCCAGTTGTTCTACTGACTATTTAATAAGTTAAAGGTTTCATGCCTGATGCTTTCTTTATCGCACAGAACACGAGCTAAGTAGGGTATGGTTGAGTTTTTGTGCTTACTAGTGCGAGCATATAGTTTTCTATACAGGCTTCTGGTTTTCCCTGATGAGATACAGGGGGAGAGTTGTGAATGTAGAGGGTGTTATGAGTCATATTAAATGGATTTAGCCCATTTTTCACATGAGTCCATGTGCCTGTCCACCAGAATATTAACAAGCTGGCTAGGTGGCACACTGCTTACCCTGCTGACAACCTTTAACATCCTACGCAATAAGGTATAGTCTTTCTTCAATAACCCAGGAAAAACTAAGGGGGAACAATAGAGAATAATAGGCAGGATCCAAGTAATAACGAATTGTAGGAGTAAGGGTTGGGTTATTCCAGAATGTCTAAACTTCTTGATGTTGAAAGTAAGACGGAATACCTTCTTAGAAATCATCAAGATATTAGACGATCAGGAAAGATGAGCAGATAGAGTGACGCCAAGATATTTAATTTCCGACTTGGTTTCTATTTCAGTGCCATCTATGTAGCACACCTCGTGAGTGCTAACCAGTTTGTAAAGGGCAAATTTATGCATTTGGAAAGATTTAAGGTAAGACCGTTCTCCCTGGATCACTGGCTGATTTCTGATAAAAAGCCATTTAGTTTAGAGCAGTCACTTTAACATTGGACAGGCAAAGATACAGTCAGATCATCAGCATATCTAACAAAATTAATGCCATTTGAAGACGGTAAGTCATGTAGAAAGAAGGAAAAGAGAAGTTTGGAGAGTACAACACCTTGGGGAACACCAGCTTCAGTGAGCACAGCAGAGGAGGATTTACCTTCCTATACGATATACTGCATTCTGTTTGAGAAATAGGAATGCAACCAGTTAGTGACCCAGGACTCAGTTTGTGTCATAGAGAGCTTATTTGGCAAGAGACATCTAAGTACACAGTCAAAAGCAGAAGTGAAGTCAAGAAATGTGCAGCGACCGTATTTGGCACCTTTATCTAATGATGAAACGATACTGTTGTGTAAGACATGTGCAGCGTCTAAAGTGCTCCTAAGCTGTCGATATGCAAATTGTTTGGGGTCTTCAGAACTAATAAGGGAGAGTTTGAGTTTAAGAAGTACTAGTTTTTCCATGAGCTTTAGAAACGCGGAATTGATGGCAATGGGTCTGAATCTAAATGTAACCGCTAGCCAGAATCAACAAAATAACACCAGATACCACTCAAGTTGACTAGGCTGAGATTGAGGACCAATACTGGCTAGTTGTTAGAAGTTAGAATCTATGAGCTGGACACTGATTCGGGTCTCAATGGCTGGATAATCTACGAGTTAGCCTTGTAACTGGTAAGTCCAGAGTTTGAATGGCAGTGGCTGCTCACTGTGATGAGTCCCAAACTAGAGCAAAACAGTTATCCAATGCCCGCTGCCAGTTTTTAATTGGTTCTCTAACTGACATCAATCCATCGTCAATCCTGATACATGACACAAGATCACAGCATAAGGAATAAGAGTCAACACGTCATCAGAGACCAGACATTTCCGTCCAGTAGGAATCAATGAAAGGGAAATTTATAGTGGTAACGGTTGGCGTACGTCTGAATAGGAACTTGGTCACTCAATGGAGATTGCAGGTACATCCAACTGACAAGTTCCAAATAGGATGGAATGCGCATGCTGCATTCTACTGCTAGTCACTGTTAACCAAAATAACTTTCAAGATCTGAGACTGACAATAATAGCGATTCAATCATATTCAAATGAGTAAGGTGAATCACTGACCTCATATTTGCTTTATGTTTATTGTGAGTGTGTGTGTGTGTGTGTAGTTTCTGGAGTAGGCGTAACAGAATAATTCTATACTAAGATCAATTATAAATTCCTCTTTTTTTCTAAAAGAATAAAGTTAATAAAGTGCAGTAGATTTCTTATAGGACAATACCATTCAGGTCATTATTTATTCTTAATACTCAGTATTCCCTCCCAGCAAAACAAAAAAAGAAAACTGATAAAAGAAAGGAACCAGCTTCCATTAACACACAAAAAAAATACAGAGTCTAAAGACACTAAATATAAGAATTTGTCGAAAAGACTGTGCTGTCGACGAAAGTCAGGTCTTCTGACTGGATTTTTTTCCTTTCTTCCACATGACCTAAAATCTGAAGTATAGCCAATGACATTTGTGAAGATCACAGTGTACCCAAAACTGTAGAAGTATTGAACTAGTGACTAGAAGGAACCTTTCTCAGGTCCCCCTCCAAGCTTCACAAAGTTTAGCTTGCAGTGTAAATTCCTTATGAGTAAAGGAAGCCAATTAGAACCACTTTCACATTAGGCAATGAGCATAAAGGTAGTTTGCTTACATGTATATATATATATGTATCCTTTTTATTATTCTCTTGGGTTTCGAATGGAATATAGAGTTTTAACCGCCTACCTCAATTTCACCTTATTCCCTGAAGTCCTCTTTAACTGACTTAACGACTGCCCATAAACTTTCACCTCCTCCTCATGCGATCTCCTACATATCAACCTAAGACTCATGCCCAACTCATCGTTTTCTATTCGGACTCCACTCAAGGGCCTTATGTGTGGTGTCTCTCGGCAGTCTCCTAAGCCAGCGTGGGTTCAATCCACCTCCATTTTCATCGGCTTATTTCTACGCTAATAGGTCTTTGATTAGATCACCCCAGAGTTCCTTGTTGTTATGTTATCTTCACCATCGGATCCGCGGTATGAGGCGAAGAAAGTTGTAGAAAAAAGTCTGGAGCCCAGTGAGAATACTTCCGATGATTCAAATACCAAGTCTCTCAACTACATGGGAGAAGCTGACTAACTCGACATAAGTGTTGAAAATCCAAACCATATTCCTTATGTTGAGTGTACCAGATCTCTAGACTGATTTTAGATTAATGATGGTCTGTCTTGCCTTTTTGAATCTCATTTTGGATATCCTCATCTGTACCGTGTGTAGCTGAAATTATTCTGCCAAGATAAATGAAAGAAATGATCTTGTTCAAATTTCTCTTCAAGTTTATATGATATTCTATCCCAACTTGTGGATAGGAAACACGAGATTAATGTCAACGAGGCGGCTTTCAGAGTCATTTACAGCATACCAACAAATCTGAACTTCTCCTCAAGAGTTCGTTTACTAAATATTTCTGTTGCTGTTGGAATGCACACTAAGAAGACTAATTTTTGCATGCAAAAGAAGTTAGTTTAGACATTATCCTTACCTCGGCCATCTAGGTTTGAATGATTATGAATTTTTGTGAATTTTCATAATTTTAGTTGATATTCCATTTTCTATGGCGTCGGTGGCACAGCGGTTAGGACGCACGCCGACCATGCACATGGTCCGGGGTTCGATCCCCGGCCGGCACACTCCTTTACCTCGCTAAGCCAGAAATAATGCTGGTAAAGAGGAAAGGTTGGGCATGAGGGTAGCAACCTCATCCTGTAAAATAAACACTGCTACAGAAACTTCAAGCTAATAGCTTGGAGCCCTATATTCCACTGGGGAACGGGAAGGAAATATATATATTCTATTTGCTATTAAATCTTTCTGATTATTATTATAATTTAAGCATCTTTAATGAACTGTGGTAATTCCATAGGGTTCTTACCTTACAAATCCATATTTTTTAAAAACACCAATGTTGTTACTATTCTAGAATATACTATGTATATAAACATATATATATATATATATATAGAGAGAGAGAGAGAGAGAGAGCTGTAGAGCTAGAAGAGGTGATTATCAAGAAGGATATTCTTTGCTCAATTATTTTGTGTTTTATAGATGTCTGAATGAATATTTTCGCTATATTATATTAGACATAAATCGTTTGCGGGATCCAAATTTTCTAGGGTCTTTTCAGCAGTTCCACGTATTTCTGTCTTCTCATCTCCCACAGTCTGACACAATCAAGTCTACGGCAATTGGAACTATCATCGGTGATGGTGGATGGATAGCCTTGACTTATTTCTGTATTCATTTCAGTGACTTCTCGGAGTTTTCCATTGTGGATCACTTTTAGGCACGTCATTCGCGTCGCTTCAAGAAAAATCCCACTTTTACCAGTTTCGAACGAAATGCTCCCTACTTTTCTCCCACTATCCATGAAAAATTCTCCAACTGGTTACTGAACACAGAAATATTTGTTTTTGCATTTTAACGTATCACGTTCAGTTTTGGCATAGTGAAAGTGTTTCTTACAAGTACCTTATTACTCATAGTTCAAATAAACTTAGCGTTGCTTTTTATGAGTGTCTTTAATTTTTGTTGGGTGGTTGAAATGAAATGATTACCAAGGAAACAATGCGATTGACTGAATAAAACAAACTAGTAAACAAAATATCCTTTTCAATAAGGGTCAATTCTTCCAAAGTTTATACAGCTTCAAAGTGAGTGGTTATGCTTATAAACCAACAGTATAATTAAAAAATTTTAGTGAGTAACTTTAAAAGTAAACCTCATATTAGAGATAGTGAAATTTCTGTTCTATCGAAACATTAGGTTTAATGATAGAGTAATTCAGTTGTCATAGAATTTCTTGTTTACAATGTCTTTATATCGTTAGATTATTATAACAGTTTACTGTTAAATTTTTCAAAAAGACGTTCGTGAGATCTAAAAGATCGACTGTTACTGTGTCAGTGGTTCTTGGATAAAATACTCGCCAAACACTCACATGGTCTGATATTTAGTCCCCGGCTGGCGCACTACTAAATCGCGCTTATATAGTAGTAATCTCGGTGAAGAAGGAACAGTTGGAAGCAGGTAATTTCACCCAGTAAAAAAACAAATTCTACAAAAACTTCACAGCTCAGGCTTGAAGTCTTACTTTGCACTCTGAATACAAAAGGAGTAAAATAATAAATATAAAAGCGGCTTTGACAGAGATAATGACCAGTGAAGTTTTTAGTTAAATTTACTATGTAAACAGGAAGTCATTTGGTGTCTTTGGATATAATGATATCAGAATCGTCTATACAAATCTCAGTGATGAGCGCTTTCTTCTCCTCCACCCACCCAAAGTAGTTTATCTGTTTTGTCAATGTGTGAAATACTCATATGTGTAAGAGAAATAAAGAGATATTCTGGAATTACTTGATAGTAGTAGGATGGAAAAATGACTACACTTACAAAAGTGCTCGTACAAAGGGCCCATATTCTAATACAGATTAGTCACTTAACATATCTATTGATTGACACTGCACAAATCTGTATCCTTCAGGGAATCGACTGACAGTTATATGGTGAATGTTAGGCGTCAAGTCTCGGTAGTGTCACTAAAAATTGGGTGTAGACACAATTAGCTCAATAATTGTAAAGCAGAAGAAATAAACATCATACCTTCAACATTCCGACAACTAAAATGTATAGAAAACATTGTCAGATGTATATTACTCCCTCTGTGCATACTTGTATGTATGACTTGGAATTAATGGTATTCTCTGAGCTGAATGGTTTAATTGCAAGGCTTTTGTTGTCATTCTGGGCAACATCTTCAGATCAAATTTTAGCATAAAATGAACTGAATTAAATTCGCCATAAATGATAGAATTGCGTCGCCTGGCAACCATTGTTGAGACTCACTGTATGTTAATTTACGTCTCTGTTGATTATTTTTATTCATTTGCAATTCGAAGTTTCTTATCACATGTGATTTACTTTTTATTAGCTGGTAAATCTGGCCTATATTAATATGTTTGTTTAATCGCTAGGTGATTCACTAGAGTACCTGTGATCACCTCGTTTACCTCTGACATCCACAACAAGTAATCAAGTCTATAAACTTTAAAGTGTTAAAGATTGTTGAAAACAGTTTTCCTGCAATTCTTTGGTAAAGCCGTAGACTTCAAGATATATCTGTCACACTCTGTGCACAGTTAGTTACAGAGGCAAACACCGCGTGTAAACTTACGCACCTTAAAGACGAACTGGAAAAACATAAAAACAGACTGTATCGGGGTAGGCAAAGAAGTAAAAAAAGGTAGTACTAATGCCGCGGTAGTAAAACAGGCTGGATAAAAGGCTTTTGATCACAAAGTTCAGATTCTTCCCTATGGATTACTAAGGCTCCATCTCCAGGAAATAGATATAAGTAAAGTCCTTTACAATGACCTGGTCATGCTTTATATATGGCCTTGAAGGCAGTTCTCGTTCTTGTCTAGGATTCTTTAATGATAGACATCCATGATCCCACCAATAGGAGGTTGGACCCAATTTTCCTGGGGTGAGCCGATTGGCTAAATTTCATCCCAATAACTGAATAGTCAATGAACTCATCTCGTATCCTGAAGGTGCTGGGTTCAACCCGCGTTAGGGGGAGGGGGAGTTGTTAGTTTGGTGCGTATTGGTCAAGAGTCCCAAAGCAGGGCAAAACAAATGTGATTATAGAACTGACTTCAGTTAGACAACCCCATTAGAAAACAAGGAATACTTGAAGAAAAAAATATAATACAAATTTGATTGTTTTTTTTTCAAATTTCACTAAAATCTGGAATGTCAATTAGTTTACAACATGAAAATAACAACCTGCAGGAGTTATTGTGGATGGAAAAATTAAAATCGTGTATACATAGATTGAAAAACAGAATTTAAAATAACCCTATATTTGACAGAAAAAGACAATGTTTAACAGTTTATGACCACATATATTTTATTTTGTATTCACATGGTAGTAATCAACAATCAATAACTTAATAATTGATTGGTCAATTAAATAATTGAAATAACTAATCATAAAAACAACGCCATACGATACAAGGGATTAGATTACCTTTTTTAGGAAAAATCCACGTGTATAAATTTCCCTGCATTATTAATTTTTATGTGAGTATGTATATATGAACACTTGTAGGTGAGTGTATCTAATGACTGGGTGTAAGTGTTTACGCCTTGGCTCACCCTTCATGTTGTAATATGTTTCCCTTACCCTTCCCCCCCCCACACACACATACCCCTAGAGTTTCCATTTTTGTTACTAATATCCTTTTTTTTTAAAGTTCCCCCATTTTTAAACTTTTGTTTTTCGACCCATTTTTTGTTTTTAACAAGTGAATACAAATTGTTAAATTATTTTTAAAATAATAATAATAATAAAAATAGTAATGGTGATAATGGGAACAACAATTGGCGTTCCTATTTTATCCCATCGATATGTTTCAACCCACCTCCTCCACCTCAGAATGTTCGTAGTTAGGATAAACAAGATAAAATTTGGAAGGGGGTGAGAACAAGGGGGACGGAAATGTTTTCTTTTTTACATTTTTTCTTTTGTAAAGAATCAAGTAGCACTCTTATTGAACATATTCATTGTCATTAGTGTTTTTTCTTATACAAAAAAATTTGAAAAGATTTTGAGACAATTTAAGTATGTTTACGAGGAAAAAAAATAATTTTTTTATGTATCAAAATTATTAATTCGGAAAAGCATTACTAGTACTGCGGTATGTACTACTGATAAGATTCATCAGTAGTATATATAGAGGGACAGTCAGATGTTCATCGGTATTGAAACGTCAAATAGTAAGGAGACAGATCTGATGTTAGAGAAAGCGAATGATACCGCGCTGCAGAGATACTTTGTGAAAGTGAAAGAAACGTGATATAAAGGCTAGAAATAGCACAACACGAAAGATCTGTGCAAATGGTGCGTAGAACATAAGGTGTACATAATTTCACTATACATAAGATTTTATTTTGACGAACACACAGTGTAGCACAGTAATATTAACTAATAACGTAGTTAGTTAACATTGCTGTGTAACACACTCTGTGATTTTTCAAAATACAATCTTATCTATGATGGAGTTATACTCTACCACAGTGCCAAAGTTTTATACTTTCAATAATAATAATAATAAATAATAATTTTTCCTTCACGTTCCCAGTGGAACATAGGGCTTGAAGCTATTGGTTTGAAGTTTCTGTAGCAGTGTATATTTTTACAGGATGGGGTTGCTAGCCTCATACCCAACCTTCCCTCTTTACCAGCATTATTTCTGGCCCAGTGAGGTAAAGGAGTGCGCCGGCCGGGTATCGAACCACTACCATGTGCATGGTCGACGAGCGTCCTAACCGCTATGCCACCGACGCACTTTTAGGGTACATAATTTCGCTAGCTAACTATTATGCTTGTTAACAGGCACCATTCATTATCGATGGAAGAAATTTGAAGGAAGTTACTTCTTTCATTGATTTATCTAGGCAGTGTTGTTTCAATCAGAAGTATAGCAGACCGGTGAGATCCAACCAATCAAGTATGAGGATGGATGTCCCACAGATGAAATTGATTAGGTGTCGCGCTAAATACATCATGAATTGGTAGAAGTTGGAATTCATGGACTGGCTATTGAATCAAGTCCCAGCTTGACTTGTAACCGGAAGGTTCTGGGTTCGAACCATGGTGGTGAGTGCGTAATGTCGATGACTCCCAAACTATGATGAAACGCCTGTCTAGTACTCCCTGATGGTTTTCAATGTTTCTCTAACTGATATCAATCCACGATCAACTTGTTAAAATAAATCTAATCCTTACAAACCAGCTATTGAAGATATAAAGGCCATCTAGGATCGGAAAAACAAGATAGACCTTTATTCTTTTTAAGAAAAGTGTTCCGATTTCCAACGCTAATGTGAAGTCGGTCGTTCAGTGATTTGATGCGTTAGTCCCAAAAAGCATTCCAAACAGGTTTCAGACTTTTGTCAATAACTGTCCCAGTTCCATACTGAAGTTCACATGACCAACCAGGAAGAATTAGCAAGAGACAAGGATTTCTAGTGGCGAAACAACCAAGCACCTATTGTCCAGCAAGCATGCTGAAGGAAATGGAATTGGTCGGATACACGCTGATAAATAGAACCTGATAGCTTCAGATTATGAGATCAAGTCGTTGATTATTCAGCCACTTCTACGGAAATTCATGGACCCGAGAATTCTAACTTTTCCTACTCATCATACAGAGCTGCCTATATGAGTGCCTCTGATGGGCATCCGCTCCATGTAGACATAAATGACACCACTGGACACTAGTAACTGGAGTGAATGCTTCTGGAAGGCATTGGTTGAGGGCAGTTTTATATATGGCTAGTTGACAAAGTTAGAATTCTCGGGTCTCTGAGTTCCATCTGGCGTGGCTGAATGCTTGACGACCTCAGTTGTGTAACCTGAAGATTTTAGGTTCAATTCAAGGCTGAGTGGTTGGTGTGTACTACAGGGGAGTTCCGAAATAGGACGAAACAGCCATCCAGTGCCACCTAGTTTCCAATGATCTCTCTCTAAATGATGTTGGTTCGCGACGAAAAGTTAACCGCTTACATCAATGAAAAGAAAACATAAGAACCAGTTTAGCAAAGATGCGATTCTATTTCACATTTATGTGAGACAGTTTCACAAAAGATGATAAACGCTAATATTAATCAACTTACACGAAAAATTGAATAAGGATATTAGAGTTATCTGTTCTATTTCTTTCATAGTCCTAAATAATTCACATACCACATTTGTTTCTGTCTACATCATAATTACGGCTCATTCAGTAACATTACTTAACTAATTAAGTAACTTAACACTCTTATGACAAATTATCATTTTTGTTACTGTCGTCTTTTGTTTAAAGACAATTTTATATGCACACGATAGTACACCTGAAGAAAGTGAATTCACTGAAAACAATCTCCTCGTTGAACCAAAAGTGCTGATCATAAATCTCTTAAGATTAATCATGAACCGACTTCAGTTAAACAATCATAGAATACCAGTAAGGAGTAATTAACAGTTGTTTCAACTTACTTTCGAACTCTTAATCATTCTTTCATGCGCTCTCCTTCTACTATAACTACATCTAGTGTTACAAATCATGCAGTTGATAGCTTCCATGACTTTAATACTCTTGATGCTCTAAAATGTCTTGAAACGCTTAAGCCCTCGCGTAGCCTTGGCCCTGTTTGTGTATCTGCATATGTTCTAAAACAATGTGCAGATGCTTTATGTTCTCCACTTACTAGCATTCTAAACATTTCTTTTTCCAAAAATGTTGTACCTGTTACTTGGAAAGACATTAAAATTTTTCCTGTCCCTAAACCTGAAAATAGCAAGAATGTAAAATTCAGACCTATTGCCATTACCTCCCCGTTTCTAAAGCTCATGGAAAAACTAGTACTTCTTAAACTCGAACCCTCCCTTAAAAGTTCTGAAGACCCCAAACAATTTGCCTACAGACAGGGTAGGGGTACTCTAGACGCTGCAGCCGTCTTACACAACAGTATCGTTTCATCATTAGCCAAAGGTGCCAAATACGGTCGCTGCACATTTCTTGACTTCACTTCTGCTTTTGACTGTGTACTTAGATGTCTCTTGCCAAATAAGCTCTCTATGACACAAACTGAGTCCTGGGTCACTAACTGGTTGCATTCCTATTTCTCAAACAGAATGCAGTATATCGTATAGGAAGGTAAATCCTCCTCTGCTGTGCTCACTGAAGCTGGTGTTCCCCAAGGTGTTGTACTCTCCAAACTTCTCTTTTCCTTCTTTCTACATGACTTACCGTCTTCAAATGGCATTAATTTTGTTAGATATGCTGATGATCTGACTGTATCTTTGCCTGTCCAATGTTAAAGTGACTGCTCTAAACTAAATGGCTTTTTATCAGAAATCAGCCAGTGATCCAGGGAGAACGGTCTTACCTTAAATCTTTCCAAATGCATAAATTTGCCCTTTACAAACTGGTTAGCACTCACGAGGTGTGCTACATAGATGGCACTGAAATAGAAACCAAGTCGGAAATTAAATATCTTGGCGTCACTCTATCTGCTCATCTTTCCTGATCGTCTAATATCTTGATGATTTCTAAGAAGGTATTCCGTCTTACTTTCAACATCAAGAAGTTTAGACATTCTGGAATAACCCAACCCTTACTCCTACAATTCGTTATTACTTGGATCCTGCCTATTATTCTCTATTGTTCCCCTTAGTTTTTCCTGGGTTATTGAAGAAAGACTATACCTTATTGCGTAGGATGTTAAAGGTTGTCAGCAGGGTAAGCAGTGTGCCACCTAGCCAGCTTGTTAATATTCTGGTGGACAGGCACATGGACTCATGTGAAAAATGGGCTAAATCCATTTAATATGACTCATAACACCCTCTACATTCACAACTCTCCCCCTGTATCTCATCAGGGAAAACCAGAAGCCTGTATAGAAAACTATATGCTCGCACTAGTAAGCACAAAAACTCAACCATACCCTACTTAGCTCGTGTTCTGTGCGATAAAGAAAGCATCAGGCATGAAACCTTTAACTTATTAAATAGTCAGTAGAACAACTGGATTTCGTCTTTCCAACTCACGTCATTTATAGGTACAACGTTTTCTTTTTTTCTTTTCCTTTTCTCTCTTCTTTTTGTTTTTGCTTTGTGCTGTTTTATTTCTCTCTTTCTTACAAACTCTTCTTAAAACATTCTTCTTCGTTCTTTCACACTCCGTATATCTCGACCATTTTGCTATCGCTTACGCCAGTAAATATGCTAGTAGTATCTACTTTTCTAACACCTTCAAACATTCCGTTCAATTTTGGCTTTGCTACCGACATGCCAATATGTTGTTGTCAAAACTGACTGAGATAACTTTAATCTATGTAGAACTTTATTTATTGTTAATGTACTAACTGGATGCAATATTGTAGTAAAAATGCTGAGAATTCCATTCCGTATTTGCAAATACTGTTTTGGAATAAAGTAAATTATTATTATTATTCTTTAACAGTACCCCGCCAATGACCACGTGGGTATCGAACTCAAGACTTTCAGATTACAAGGCAGGCTTGTCAACATATTCAACCACTGGGAAAGAATCCATTGGCCCAAGAATTCAAACTTTTGTCTATTTGTGATATATATATATATATATATATATATATATATAACGTGACTGCTAGCCAATATCCCCAGTGAACATATGTCCTCATACCTAACTTGATGAACGCCAATGGATCCTTAAATCACTCCAATCCCTGCAAACCAGCACTTGAAAAGAAATTTACCAGTTGACTTGTTATTCTAACTATGACATAGCTGAAAGGGAATATATGATTGAATGTCGATGAACTGAAATTAGGTTATTTTGAATTACATAAGGACAAAACTATCAGTGCTGAATATATTTCAGTGTATGTTTCATCGTTTCGTGATCAACGTAATTACACGCATTATCGATATATATGTATACATTTGAGAAGAGTTGGTAGTTAAGTTACTAAGAGGAACAGAGATCTAATGAAAGACAGAAAAACTATAGTTTGAGTGAACGAACAAATAATAGCAACCAAAAAAGGTGTTCACATGTTTCCTATAACTGGAGTGAATACTTCCTTGATTATGTAATAAAAATGAGCTGATTCCGTGTTCCATTTTAGTTTTTCTCTACTTTCTACTCCTTTTTCCTTCCTTCCTCTCTCTCTCTCTCTACCTCTCAAAGGTGGTTATCATCTGTCTATCTTTATTGAAATTTCTAGAAATAAGCACACTTATTTCATATGCCTTAGAAGAATTGTGATTTTAAAACAAATTCATTAAAAATGTAAATTGGGTGGCAATTTAAGCGGTGAAATTTTGTCGTAGTTTCCAGTCACAACGTGTGTGATCTGCTTGATGCAAGTATATATGGATACTACTGATTGGTTGATTGACCTAAGTGGTTATATACCACTTATATCACAACCAGTAGTACTTGCTAGCCTGATTAATATTGTCTAAACACTGGTTGTCAGTATTGCTCGTTTGCTGCCAGAACCATCAGAGGTGTATCCAGTTGAAGTGGGCTCAGAGAGCTGAATCAGCTCAAACCATTGATTTCTGTGTAAATTTTTACTGATTGTTGCTTTCTGAACAGAAATAAATGGAGACCTGTGATCATATATTGTATAAAACAGTTTTCTTTACACTTTTTCAAACACACTAATTATTTAATCGATATTATGGCTTAGGCCTAGATCGATACATGTATAACTGATAACTCTCATTGAAAGAAATAAAAATACAGCGAAATGGATACAGTATATGAATAAAATCAGAAACAGTTGTGAGATGAAGTGCCCGAAATTTGAATAGAAAAGTTCAAACTTTAGCATGTCTACTTATGTTGAGTGACATTCTGAAAACCTCGTAAACATCAATAACATGGAAATAAAAGTTCACTGGATTAACATCCTACATTCACTTCAAACTGTGATATTCGTAAATTGTATCCTTCAGAGAATAATTGATGTAGAAAGCTACCAGGTTCAAAACTGAAAAGAAACAGCTCCTTGGTTTATATTAGATACATATCTACTGGTAGTGACCTACAGTTGAGTTTTTTTCATAAATTGATTCATCTACATAGGTGTTTAGTGTTAACTATGCTGAAATGTCTGGACCTTGCCTTCTTTAGACTAAGTCTCATACGCATCTTTTAAAATACCATCTTTAAGATGAAATTTACTTTTAAGAATATAAAATTTGTTATATTACGTGAGGATTATTTTGGTAAAATCAAAACAGTCAAACTTTACAAGATGCAAGAGTCAAATCACTTTGATATTAGTATATATATATATATATATATATATATATATATATATATATATATGAAGACAGCAGATTTTCTCTGTATTATGTTTATGCCTAACTGATGAGTAGGGAATTCAAGACAAAATCTTCAGGTAAGAGTGTAACAACAGAAGACAAGGGCCAGGCAACAGATCGTTTTATTATGAAAATCAACACGTATTTATACATCTTTCAACTACATTATTATAGACAAGCGCAGTCATCTGATTGGTTGTTTAGGTAGACAAACGCAGGCTTCTGATTGGTTGTTTCGGGATTCCTTGACAAATAGAGTTCTCTCTGCGAATCATATTCTGCCACGTTAACTTTGCTGTGATTGGTTGTTGACTCAGGCTTGTTCATATTTTCTCACGGCCCATATTAGTGACCTAGACCTTAACGTAGATTAGTGCCAACCAATCGGCTAGCAGCCTGCTCTCACCACAAGAGCACCAAAATAAATAAATTATGGCTGTCTTTTATTTAGCCGTAAGGTTAGGCTTCCATCCCCTATCGACTGACTTTCAAACTTTGTCTACCCACTGGTTCACCCAGAAAAGAGGGATGGTTGGGTATGAGGGAGGCTGGCAAACCCATCCAATAAAAAAAGAAGAGAATTATCAAAGCCTGAAGGTGTAGGTGCCGCTCAAAACACATGAAATGGTAGTGAGTGTTTGGAGAAAAATTTAAAGTGAAACTTTTCTAATTGTTTCACAAAATGTAGAATGTATAGTCTAAACATCCTGACTGCCTACGTATTTTTCCTGACTTGTTCTCCAGGTTAAATCACCTCTATCACTGGCGGTCGTCTTACTTAGCTTTTTTTCTATAGTTGATTTGTAAGGATGAGATTTCAGTTAGAGAAGGATTGGAAACCAGGGAGCACTGGATAGCTGTTTCATCATAGTTTGGGAACCATCAGCAGTACGCACTCACCGCCAGGATTCGAACTCAGGACCTTACGGTTACAAGGTAAGCTTGAATACCATTCAGCCAGTGGGACCTAATTCAATGGCCAACCTATCAATTCTAACTTCTACCAGTTCATGATGTATTTAGCGCAACCACCAACCGGTGTCCTAGGTGGAACATGTATTCTGACATCCTTACAAACCAACTCTTGAAAATTAATCTGATGCTCCCACCTAATGACTTGCTACAGCATACAGTCTCCTGGGGTGCTAGTGGGAAGTCACAACCACCGAGGTCAAACCAGTCAAGTATGAAGTAGGATTTCCTACTGATGACATTCGTTGATAGTCGCCCTAAATCAGGAATTGGTAAAAGTTAAAATTGATAGGCTAGGCATTGAATCGGTACCCAGTGGCTGAATGGTGTATGAGCTTAACTCGCAACCGGAAGGTCCTGGGTTTGGACCGTGGTGGTGAATGCGTACTGTCAATGATTCACAAACTATGATGAAACAGCAGTCCAGTACTCTCTGGATTTCAATGGCTCTCCAACTGATATTTACCAACTTTGCTTATATTCGTTTATAATGGTGAATACTACTACGTAAGTACCATGAAATTTATTTTTGAGTTTTAAATGGAATAAAACGACTTCAAGTTTTGAAGTTTCAATAACAACGGTGTTCATTTGTACTACGTGGGAATATATTCGACTCCTACATAAAACATCATGTTTTCTGGTTTTACCATCGACGAGATGTGAAGTTTAGAAGTGTGTCGACTGAGAATCGAACCAACCAACCACCGTATTGCTGACAAACATTCTATCACTGAACCACAGACACCTTCCCTAATATATATATAATAGTGTAAACAAGTTCTTTGCATATTCTATAAACAAAAGGGAATTTAAGATACTATTATGACGTGTGCTACGGAAAAAAGTATCAGTAGTATATAAGCAGACTTCCATTCACACAAAAATATCAAGTAACAGGAGAGGAAATGAGTCAGTATTGCAGCGAAACAAAGTAGGCGATAAAAAAGATACAGAAACACAGTACAAAAGAAAGAATTAACACAACACAGAAGATCCGTGCAAATTACGATTTTAATATATTTATTATTATTTATTTATTTACTGTTCCCCTGGGTTCCTAGTGGAACATAGGGCTTCAACTGCATCTCTCCACTTGCTTCTGTCTTCTGCTGTGCTTTTCACCTGCATCCATGTTAGTCCATACCGTTTCAACTCCTGTTAACACGATCTCCTGCATGTCACCTTTGCACTGAAGTCCCACTCGCTGCTTCCTTTTCGGACTGTCTCCACTCGAGCAATGGCCTGATGCGCGCGCGATGTCACCCAGCAGCCTCCTCAGCGAGTGTCCAATTCATCCATCTCCACTTTTTCCTGCATATTTGTTGGTTGGCGATTGGTTTTTGTTTTGTTTGTTCCCATAGTTTATTGTTGGTCCCGGCCATCTGATTTTCAGTATAGAGCCAGCGAAGATGGTTGTTGGTGAAGGTCTGCAACAGGCTGTTGGAAATATTCTTTGTGACCCGCCCGCCAAGTTTCTGATCCGATCCGCATAGAAGAACTGACTTGACGTTTGTATTGAAAATCCGGTTGAATTTTGTTGTTAATGCTGGGTGACGAAGATTTCCAGATTGGTTTCAGGTTGATGAATGTGTTTCTCGCTCGTTTTTCCGATTCTCACTCGATTTGACATCCTCGTCCGTTCCGACTTCCTGTAGTTGAGACAATCCTCCCTAGATAAGTGAAGTGGATGAAGTAACCTCTTTCAAATCCCTCCCGTTGATGGTGATTACCGCTGGATGTTGCTGCTGCTGTTGCTGGTGGTGGTGGTTGGTTATTTTCATCACCCTCGCCTTGTCTATGTTCACATGAAGTCCTATCTTCACTGTCTGCTTCTTCGACCAGTTTGTCGGTCGGTTTTCGCTTGTAAGTCTTCGATTTTGTGTGACATCAAACATAAATCATCCACGCGCGAAATCCAGGTCTTCTAGGTTCTTCGCGTTGGTCCAGGATATCCCTGTCTTCTCGTTTCTCACTGTCTGACGCATAATCCAGTCAGTCCACCAAAATTAGGAATATTATTGGTGATAATAAGCACCCTTGTTTGACTCCTGTGTTTACTCCGAACGCCTCGCTGGGTTTTCCGTTTTGAATCATATGACATGTGCTTTTAATATATTTAGTACACATAATTTCCTCATATGTGTAGGTCATTCCTATACCCACCACATCTCACTTCTGACCTTGATCCTATTGCTCCTGTCGTTCAACAGAGGCTGACTTCGTGTGCATAAATCTGTAGCGTCAATTACTAATGTATGTGTAGGTTACTTGCAAGGTAGAATATCAATGTATCACAATTAAATACATATAGCACGGTGAAGGGTTTCCATTCCCTCAGTTGAATGAAAACTAGATGCGCCACTAATAAACCTGGGCTTTAAACGAGTGAAAGCGTTGTCTGTTGTTTTAATCACTTAGAGCTGACTAACTAGAGAGGACTACATACCTATATATGTGAATGGGATCAAACTACTCATTTACATCAACTAGTCAGTAGTATATATCATCACGTGTTAATAATAATAATAGTAATTTACTTTATTCCAAAAACAGTACTTATAATACAGAATGGAATTCTCAGCATTTGTCACAATGTTGCCTCTGATTTACTCAAAACATAAGTAAAATTAGAAATTAAAACAAAATTAACCAGAGGAATTTATCCGCATTTACGATATAAAGTCAAAAATATTTGAAGTTTGAAATTAGAATCATAAATATAATAAAAATAATAACAGTGAATTTGTTTCAAACACTTTTGTCGATACCGCTTGGAAATTTTAGCATGCTATAAAGTATTGAGTCTAATGTTCTGTTCATACAATATGGTGAGGGAAAATGCAAAATTAACAATTATAACACAGATTAAATGATATTCACACTTATGAAAAAAATATACAAATAAAAACAAAATTAAGAGGATTATAAATATAAGAAGTACAATAACAATGAAGCTTTATGTTGTAATGGTGGAGGAACACGGTTTATTTATTAGTGCAAAGAAGGTCAGTTATTTCATGCCTGACACTATTTTCATCACATAAAGTACGTGCCGCCAAATATGGTATAGTGGAATTTTTATACTTAGACCTACTTGCATAAAGTTTTCTGAAAAGACTTCTTGTTTAACCTGAGGAAGCAGACGATTGGAGCTGCGGGTAAAGTGGATTTTCGCAGTCTGACAAAATTCCTTTAGCAAATTTGTTGCATGACATCAACTATATGACCCAATGGGATACCACTCACAGAGTTCTACAAAGTATGACATAGTCTTTTTTAAGCAATCCAGGAAAGAATAAGACTGGACAGGAAAGAAGAATAGGTAAAATGCACGAGTTGACAAACTGTAAGAGAAGGAAGGGTTAGGTTATGCCCAAGTGCCTTAACCTCTTAATGTAAATAAGTCAGACGAAATATTCTTTTGGAAATCGCTGAGACATGAGAAGACCAGAATATGTCAGAAGAAAGAATCAATCCGAGATATTTAACTTCAAACTTGATTTCCATATCAATTAATGCTAACAAAATTCCAAACAAAACAGGATATCACTGAAAGCCCAGACCCCCAGAGTAAATAAACCTGAGAAACACTTGTAACTAAAAAATAAAAAACAAAAAATAAGGAAAGCAACAAGAGATCTACAAATGAATGTAAAGAAAACAACATGAAGGATAAAACACTCTGTGTTGACCTTGAACCTGTCATCATTATCCTACAAAATTTGTTGTCATTTATTCTGTATAGTAGTCTGTTTGAACAAAAATTTCTTCATTTATAATTAATGTTTCTCTTTGTCACTATCTTTAAAACAAGAAAAGAATGCGCTTATCATCATTATACACACACACTCTCTCTCTGTCTCTCTCATTCACTCTCGGCCTCACACCACCCTCTTCTTTTCTGTTGCTTCGATTTAACCGAAGGAAAAGATGTCAAGATCTGTTTGTATATTTTGCGAGACACATACATACACGCACGCACGCACGCAGTCATACACACATGCAGACACCACCTCACATAGTAACAGTTTAGTTCGTTTACTATAACATAGAAAAATTGTGGTGAACAAAAAAATTCTTGACAAGCTGCAGGTCATAATTTATATTATTACAGCAAAATTGCTTTGATTTTTTGAAGCATGGAAAAAACAGATACTGTCTCACAAAGTTAGTTCATAGGTGAAGGCTTGTCGTTGTAAAACGTGTTCATTGTAGCTAACTATGTATGTGTGCGCGTGTGTGTGTAGTGTTTCAACAATCTGAGATGTGTGCAGAAGCGGTTAAATGATCGTAAATAGTTAACACAGTTGTTTAACCTTCTTGTGAATGGGTTATCTGTCATTTTACTGGTATATACAAGCGTACTTGCGTGTGTGTATCTGTTTGGGTATGTACGAGTGCACGCACGCACGTACGTACATAAAATGCGTACTTGCACAAGTATTTATCCACGCTTTATAAACTAATTTCAGGTATAATGAGGTCATAACAAAACCAAGAAGAAGATGGTGACATCAGTGGACAAAGATTGTTGTGAACTGTCATGTATGTATGTATGTATGTATGTGAGAGAGAGTGTGTTTTTGTAAAAGTACTTACATCACATTCATCTTAAGGTGTTGTAAAACATAGAAAAAAGATGAAAGTAAAAAAGGCAAATGCATGTTCCATGTGATAAGTGATGAATACTTGCCAGAATATATATATACATATATATATATATATATATATATATATATATATATATGCTTCCTAGAAAAGATGACATGAACTTGTGTGCGTATGTGATGGGGAAGGGCTGGTGTTGATAAAAGGAAATACTTTGTTTAGTTTTTACGAATTGATCATGGACTGATATCGGTTAGAGAAACATTGAAAACCACAGGAGAACACTAGACAGCTGTTTTATCATATTTTGGGAATCCTCAGCAGTACGCACTCACTGCCAGGGTTTGAATCTCGAGTCTCCTTGTTACAAAACGAGCTCGTACACCATTCAGCCACTGGGATCCGAATCGGTGGCCAGCCCATGAATTCTAGCCTCTACTAATTCATATTTCTCTTTGTGAAACGACATGGATATTACCTTTGCACTTAGAAATCATGAATGTTTATTCAGATTCTTTGGGTTAATTATCTTCTGAACACGACTTTCTTTCCCTACCAGTAAGTCATTTACCTAGAATTCTTCTGTACTGTATACGTACATAATTAAGGAATTGTTTGTATTGACTGTGAATATGGGCTTCGTACGTATAGTTCTGTCAAGCTATTCATCTTTCTGTCTAATTGGTGGAATACCAAGAGTGTGCAGTGGACTGGCATACTCTTCTGCGTAAGTGGGTTTGGGAGAAGCAGCATTACATCAACAGTACACTCGTATTCACGTCTTCACCAGTGATGTTAAATGTATCATCAAAACTTATTTTCAGTTTGGTTGATTATATTTGTCCGAAATGTTCAGTTCTCGATGATATTAAGCCTCCAGCACGGTCACTTAGAGGATATCTGAGGATAATACGATGTGATTGGTGGATGATAACTCTGCCGTCGCCTGAATGGCCTCTTGGATAACAGTTTGGTGTTTGAAACGACGGTTGCTGGGTTTTAGTCTCATTGGGAGCGTTGTCACTCACTGGGGATTGCAAACACATCCAACTGACAAGTCACAAACAGGCAAAATGTGCATCCTGGGTCCCACTACTAGTCAGCATCCATCAAACAGCATCATGCGTACAACTAAGTGATGGTATATTTCAATAATCTACTTTCAGTTTTCGTCAGAAAGTAGTCTGTTATCACCGGATGTGATAGTGGACTCGCAATGGTTCTATATGGTAATCAATCATCTGAGGAGTGTTAGATTCAGGGATTTCAATATCAATTGGTCTTTCTCTGATATGCCGTCATTTGTAATCAACTGTCTCAGGAACTGATACATTTGTAAATAGTGATGAAACATTTTTGCGAAGGCATACATTCAGATACTACACTAGATACAAATACTGCTGAGATGAGGTCAAAAAAATCATTAATCATATACGTGACAAACTCTTTGTCTACGAGTCCAAAAAATTAAACTAACCGCCTATGTGTGTATTCTGTCAGGAGTAGGGGGAATCTTAGTGTATGTACTTTAGGCAGACTACAGTTTTAGTGTACATACTATTTGAACTTTCAAGAATTAAATTTTAAGGATTCTTTTTGTCTCAGGTTAGATCACGGGTCGATATCAGTCTGAGAGCCAATGAAACCACCAGCAAGGAGTACTGGATAACTATTTCGTCCTAGTTTCCAATTCATCGGCAGTAGGCAATCACTGGGGTCCATTCAGTAGGGAGTGAGGGTGGATGTACCACCGATGACATTGGTTGGTGGTCATGCTAAATACATCACGAATGGGTAGAAATTAGAATCTATAGGTTGGCCATTGAGTCGGGTCCCAGTAGCTGAATAGAGTATGAGCTTACCTTGTAACCTGGAGGTCCTGGGGCAGAATGCTAACAGTGGGTGCGTACTGATGAAGAGTCTGCAGCTAGAATGAAACAGCTGTCGATTACTCTCTGATTTTCAGTGTTTCTCTAACTGATATCAGTACATAGTCAACTCGTAAAAATAATAACAATAGCTTTATTTTAAAAAGTATGTTTTGGTTCAAATACGAAATTATCAGCCATTGGGACCCAATCCAAATGGCCTATTAATTCTAACTTTTGCCAATTCGTTATGTATATAGCGCAACCGACAGTCGATATCATAGGCGAGTAACTGTCCTCTGATCAGACTTGGTGGACCGCGCTGATTATGACTCCTCTAACTGATGTCAACTATTGATCAAACTTGTAACCAATCTATTCCCTGCAAAATAACAATTGCTACTTAAACTGATGCTCATTGGCGGCTGATTCATGAAGGTCCTTGGTTCGAGTCCCAGTGGGTGAGTAGTGCTGAGAAGTCCCAAACTAAAATAAAACAGTTGAGTCAAACAAAGTGTGACTAGTTGGAGCATTTATTATGCAAGAATTGTTTTGTTCATATGAATCCCCTCTAGACTTCCGAAATTTAAAATAAAATCAGATTAACTCGTTTAAGACAAATATTGATATCTGTCACAAAGTGTATTTATAAATCCTATCCCCTTGGGTTTGAAGTGGTTCATAGAGCTTGAACAGCAGGTCTTCATCTAACCCTATTCTATGCAGTCCTTCTTAGCTGGCACTACGATTGCTCATAAGCTCCCATCTCCATATTACCCTCGGACACATAGCCAATTCGTATTTTCCCACTTCATTAGCACCCGAGGGCCTGGTATGTGGCGTTATTTAAGTGTCTCTTCGGTTTTTGACCAATCAATCTTAGCTTACTTTTGATGTGTTTCTTGAAGCAAAGGTTGTTGGTTTGTTCGTTGCTAGAGTTCCTCTGTGCTAGTCATTTCTGGTTATCGGATTTTTAGTATGGAGAGAAGAAAACTAATTCTCGGTGAAAGTTCATAATAGATTATTGGAAATACTTTGTACTGCAAAGTTATTCAACATTACCTAATTGGCTTTCGCTTGAATTCAAATCGTTTTATTAAAAATAAATTTGGTTGGTTTTCGCATTTCACAACCTTAATAACGATGAAGGCCAAAGTAGCACAATTTAATTACAAGCACCTTATTATATTCAGCTTTCTAACTAAACGCTAAACACCTCCTACCACTGACTGTTTTGCGCTTTATTCCTTATTTGATATGAAACTAAAACTTGGGCACCGTGTGATAGAATACAGTTCTGTCTTATTATTATTATCACTGTTCCCTTGTATTCCGAAGGGAATATAGGGCTTCATCAGCATCTCTCCACTTCGTCCTATTTTTTCCCTTACTCCTCATTAGCTAGCCCTACTTTCTCCAACAGTCTCTAATCTTACCATCAGACTTACGCCCATCTCGGATTCCACCCAAGGACCTGGTACGTGTCATTCGATGGTCTCCTTAGCGTGTGCACCTTCCATCTCTATTTTCTTACAATTTTTTGTCAGGCAATCAGCTCTTGGTTGGTTGCTAATTCTTTCTGGTCCGCCATTCAATCTTCAATAAGGAACCAACGAAGGCAGATGCTGGAAATGCTTTTCGTGACGCGAAGTGCAAGTTTCTGACCCATATAGAAGAACTGACTGGATTTACCTGGGTGTTGAAAATCTTAATCTTGTTCTTTTTGATAAGCGCAGAAGAGTACCAGACTGAGTTCAGAGTGATGAAGGCATACCTTGCCTTTCCAATTCTGTTCCGCTTGTAGTTGAAACGATCCTTTCAATTGAGAATAATCCTGTCTCATGAAGACACTCATAGTGATACAGTATTATTTACTGGTGACTTTCCAAAGACAATTTTATTGCCCTTAATCATATCAAGGTGTTCGCAAAACCTTCAAACATCGTTTATATAATTTTGCTGGTGGTAATATTTTCTATATCCTCATTATTGACGTTATGTCATTCCTGAAGCAAGTATTATGTGTAGACTCAATGAATAAAGATCCAGTTGTCATCATTTACCTCCACTTGTACATATTCCTTTTCAAAACTTTAGCTCTCTCCTAACCTATCGTGTGTTTATGTGCGATTGCTGAGTTTTTCTCAAAACTCCTCCTCTTCGCGGAGCCAGTCATCATTCTACACTTTTTTACTACAGATTGATTCCACACCGTATTTTTGATACAAGTATGGAATTTTTAGCATGTGATATCGGTGGCCCAAATTTTACAGGCCGACCAACTGATAACAGGTGTGCGTTAACAGGGGATCGAACCTCGGACCATGTGCGTGGTCGGTGAACGTCCTAACCTCTGTGCCACCGACGTACAATTCCTATAATCCTTCTATCTTTGATCTACTAGTCTGACTTATGTAGTTAGCTTCATAGTTATTGCAATGCATTGGGTAGATCAAGTTATTTTGTCCAGTTATGTCAGAAATGGGTACTTTAGTCTACAGAGCTCGACCTTAAGTGGGTCCATAATTAAATTAAGAATCCCAAATAGGGTTTCAGATGTCCCCTGTTATATGATAAAACTACTGTAGATGCCTTAGACTCCCTGTCTTGTTTATGTCAATCTGTTTTGTTGTCTTTTTACTATACACAGTTCAATTATCGCTAAATAATAATCACCTTTTCTTTTCTTTTTTTTCCTACTTTATTCTATGAATAGAGAGTCAATGAATTGGTATATTCACAGATTGAATAACAAATGTTCACATTAAATGTTCAACAAGACTTAAAATGGATAAAAGAGTAAATAATCCAACTGAAGGGGAAAAGTCAGACTTGAACACTTCAAACCAATCAATACCACATGTAGACTCTCCACATGATTTAAGTTATCACTTACAAAGATTTAAGCGTTATTCACACATTCTAAAGAATGAATCCAGTTCAGATAGGGATAGTTTAGAAATATTCCGCTCCGTTGATTCATCGAAATTTTTAGAGAATGTAGGCAATATTAAACCATCTGTGAGTAGTAGTTGGATGACTGTAAACTCCAGTCTTGAACATGTTGATACTACACAACAAGAAGAAAATAAAAGTGATCGAAATCAAAATATTCATAGTAATAATGGTAATAATAATAATAATAGCAGAAAAACTACTGAGCGAAATGAAACATTCTGTAAACTTAATGAAGACTCACCTACTTCTTCACTACAGTACTACAGTTGTGATGCACTCCAGTTTGGTGAACAAACAACAGCTGGTAATATGAATAAGACAGATACAGGAAACTTTGAATATCTTTCAAAATCAGACAGTAGTGTTCCAATGAATCAAACTTCAAGAAATAATCGACAACAAAGTCTACAGCTGGATAGATCAGGTCATCCAGAGGGTGATAGACGTCGATATGAAATTCGTAAACATTCAAGATCATTTCTTATATCTAATAATCATCTTAGACGAACAAATTTTTTAAAGTATAAAAATAGTTTTAGATACAATAATAATAAGAGTAGTAGTAATAATAATAATAATCGAAATAAAAGCAACATTGAAGCTGTAGAGTTAACTGATAAAACTCCGTGTACCCTGAAACGTACTGCAACTGAGCATATATCAAATAGGCGTAAAGATGAGACTTTAATTAATCTATCAGATAATACAGGCTCTTCAATCATCTGTTCACCAAATGATAGTATAATCATTCCAGATAATGCAGTTATTATACGACGTAAATCAATCATTCGATGTCTACTCCCAAGACAACACAGTGATCCGTCTAAGGCAGATTTACCACCTCAACAACATCAACAATCACAACATCAACAACAACAACAGCAACAATCTCATTATTCAGATTCTGATGGAAAAGATCAACTTTTTACTACACAAAACATTAATACGCATGATCTTGGTTCCAGATTAAATGAATATAGATTAAGTGAAAATTTGAAATCCTCTTTTGAAAAAGAAGATGATACGAAAGCTGAGAATTTACTTGAGCGTGAAGCACATATTGGTGCGCTGGCATTGGCTTGGGCATCAGGTACTCATAAATCAAGGAAATCTTTATATGATAAACATTCAACAAGGAGAAAAATGTCTGAATCTTCACAACGAAAAATAAGACGATATAATAATAATAGCGCTAGTAATAAATCAACTCATATCAGTGCAGATAATAGTTATACTGCTAGAACGGATCTATCTACATTGAAAGAACTCAGTGCATCAATTTTCTCACCACCTAAGATAAGTCCATGTAAGCTAACTATTCTTTTTGTTGTGTTGTACTTTACTTCTGTTTTAGTTTTCATGTGTTAATTTGCAAAGGTTTCATTGATTTCAGGTTTAATCAGGGAACGATGTCAGTTAGAGAAGTTGTGATCAGTGGATGACTAGTCAACAAGATCACCTCGTAGCCTTTAAAGTCCTAGGTTCGATCCATGTCAGTGGATTCACAAAGACATTCCTCTGAAGAGCTCTAAACTAGGACCAGACAACTGTCCAGTATTTCCTAACTTTCTCCGATTCTGTCACAGATATCAACCTGTGATCCAAACTGAAACCAATCAAATATTTACAAACTAAGTCTTGCAAAATATTCAAGTATTGGTTTATGGGGATTTGATTCATTGGTTACACGATTTCATCATGAGGACCATTGAAAACCTGGAAGTACTGGACAGGTGTTTCGCCATAGTTTGGAACTCCTCATCAGTACACACTTACCCCCACCGGGGTTCGAACGCATGACCTTCTGGTTACAAGGCGAGCTCGTAGACTATTGAGCCACTCGCTGAGACCCGATACAATGGTCCATGAATTCTAACTTCTGCCAATTCACGATTTAGCGCAACCGCTAACCAATGTCTTCGGCGAGTATTTGTCCTCATACACGACCTGCTGCACCCTACTTGTCATGACTTCTCACCAGAAACTAGGTAACTACCTACCTGAATAGGGCAAGTCGCTATTGAGCATCTCATTGATATTCATACTTGAAGACAAATACTCGCCGAAGACATCAGCTAGTGGTTGTGCTATGTCTTGAATTGGCAGAAGTTAGAATTCATGGGCCATTGGATCGGGTCTCAGTGGCTTATTGGTCTACGAGCTCTCTCTCCTTGTAACCAGAAGGTCGATTGTTTGAAACTCGGTTGGGTGCGTACTGATGAAAAATCACAAACTAGGATGAAACAGCTATCCAGTACTCTTAGGTTTTCAATTGTTTTCTAACCAGTTTCAGCTTATGATGAAATCCTGTAAAAACAACCTGGTGTTTACTATAGGTTGACTACAGGATTACTTTGTCTGGAGTTTTAGTCAGAAGTTATGATCAGTTAGAGTCCACAAGGTCGAATGTGATGAAAAATGCTAGCTGATGACATTTGCTAGTGATGGCACCGTGTATCTCAATTCAACAGAAGCCATAACTTATTGATCAGCTGTTTGATTCTATCCTAGTGGTTCAAAGGTCATCAAGCTTACCTCGTAACCTGGAATTTCCAGGAGTGATCCCTGACAGTAGGGTCTTGATTGAGTACTGATAAAGAATCCTATGTTGAATGAAACAGCTGCCCAAAACCCCCTCTGGTTTTCACTGGTTCTGTGACTGATAATAATCCGTGATCAAACTTGAAATCAATATTAGCTATCAGTAACAATCTTGTATATGATAACAAATCCAAAAGCACAAGGATACATCTAGACTGTTCAATTATTGTCTTATCTAACAACGACCAGCGTTTCTTGCTTTAGTTCAACATAATTTGAACCAGGCTGAGAAGATTGAGGAGACAGTGATTAACGGGAAAACTAGCTACGTGTCACTAAATCACGTGACACATCGGTGTCTAAAATAAAATTAGAGCTTCATGGATGTTTAAATCTTGTAGCCTTATAATTACAGCTTTTGGGTAGATAGACCTAAAGATGTGGCTTCAAAGCCCACAGTAATAATGGGTTTAGTTTCATATCGATACCATTATCTAGTTTACACATCTTTTTTATTCCGTTACTCTCCCAGTGAAACATAGGGCTTCAAGCTAGAGCTCTGAAGTTTCGGCAGAAGTGATGTTATTCTTTTTTACGGGGAGGGATTGCTGGCCTCACGCCTAACCTCCTCTCTTTACTAGACTTACTACCAGCCATGCGAGGTAAAAAGGAGTGCATCTGCTGGGATTCAGAACCCGAACCATTTTGATGGTTGGCCAGTATTCTGTCACTGAACCACCGAGATCTTCATGCAATTGTCGTTATTCAGACTGACCAGTTAACGAGTTAAAGTTTGCAACCCATCACAGATGATTATTTTTCGAATTTAGAAAATGGAGAAGATTTTCTCTGCATAAATGAAATATTTATCAAAAAATCAAAGATATTGATTTGCGTTATCAAACTACTTATTCTTAACCCTTTTCTGCTGCCCCACCAACTCATATTCATCTTGACAACTGAAAGATAACAGTATTATTATCAGCAAGTTTTAACTGTCCTAACCTACCAGAAAACCATTTCTAGTCATGATGGAAAAATTGTTTAATCTTATCAAACCATCACAATTTTTTTGTAACAGTGTTAGTCAAATTGTCAGATACTTTTATTTTCAATGTAGATTCCGTCACGACCCAACGTCATTTAGACACTGATTGAAAACCAAGGAGAACAGGACAGCTGTTGCGTCTTAATTCATCGCTGATTTTGCAGCGTGCACCCGTGATGTTGAAATTAATCTAAATATCAGAAAACACCAAACTCAGAATAACAATCTCTAGCTCACCGAAGCATAGTAGATGGGTACCTTCCTGTTCCAATGAGGAGTACTCACCCATAGGGTTCATCATTGTCAAAGTTAAGCGGATGCTCACAGATAGCATTGGTTCTATGGTAGGTCGAATTCACTAGTCAGTAAATTTCCACCGAAAGGGCTTGATGACTAGCAGGTGGGTCTTGTAATCTGGCCTAGAAGACTCTCAAGCTAGTCGAAAGTAACTACTGTCAAGGGTTCCACAGCTTTCAATCCCCGCCTAACAGATATTATTTCGCGTTGAAATCCTTAGAATACCCACAGAAAAATTTGAAACACTTTTATACTTTTACAAAATTTAATGTCAACCTTTACCACCCACCACCACATACTTGAATTCATCCAGACAGTTTACCTACAGACAAAAATTCTTCCTGAGATATACACATAATAATAGCAGTAATACTGACATAGTAAATATCAAAAGTGAAAGAATTCTGTCCAGCGATCGATTGATTAGTTCAACAAAGAATTATGGATGTTTTATGGAAGCTAAGAAGAAAAACACGACTACAACATCAACTTCAACATCACATTAACCCTAAATAGATATACCTCAGAATGTATGTTTATTTTTAGAGAAATTCACGTGTCAAACTGGCTTGATTTCTGTCTGCCTACCTATAATGTATGTGTGTATTGCAATATGACATTTAAACAAGTTTTGGTATCATTGAACAAATAAATGTATTTCACTTCCAGTTTATTGGAAAAGAAATGAAATAGACTTTAAAAATATGTTATAGGTAACATTTTCAAAAAGTGTAAGTGTGTATATGTACAGCGGGGAAAAACTGATAGAATCCAAAGGAGAAGCTTTTATCGAATGCAGAATGAATATTGTTAAATTTTGAGTTAGATGTTTGAAAGAGGTTGATAAGGAGTCTCCAAACTAGGTATTCTGCTTACTGGTACTCGTTAGTATCTAGTATGTATCTATAACCTAGAAGAAAGTGATGCCCCAGGGGAGATCCAAGCCCGCACTGCCCAGTACTACAGTCAGATATATTGCCAATGAGCTGTTCTCACTCATGACTATAATAGAGACATTAATTGATCATTGTAAATTAACTAATATCATTTATCTGTTACGTGGTCCTGATTGAATTCTGCTGACGGTAAGTTTCCTGCCAATTGTCTGTTACTGACAAATCTGAAGTGTAGCTTAATGACTAGATGTCTATGTTGGCGACTTTATTCCACAGTTGACTGTTTACGTGCATCGGTGTCACAGTGGTAGAATGCTCGCCAGGCATGCATGTGGTCCGGGTCTCGATCCCCGGTCGACACACTCATCCATCTCGCTAAGCCAGGGATAAGACTGGTAAAGAGGGAAGGTTGAGCATGAGGCTAGCAACCCCATCCTCTAAAACTATACACCACTGCTACAGAATTTTCAGGTCTCTACAATGAAGCACTGGGAACGTAAAGGAATAAAAAAGATGAAATAAAAAAATTCGATTAGCACCAACACTAAGCAAGGACTGGAGATATGACATCGGTTAATCTCTAGCGTCCAACAGTTAGTTTCCTTTGTTCTCAACTAATGTGCTCTTCTACATTTTTATAATGACACTCCATAATGTGAACTTCTGTGTATCCGGTATTTTTTTTTCAATCACTCACACCATAAATAAACTTTACACAGTCCTTTGAATTCTATTCTTGTTTCGCTTATCGGAGGAAAGATATATCACAGATGTATGGTCTCACTGATCAAACAATAAGCTGTACTTCAAAAGGGAGCTACCGTCCCACTAGTTAAAACTATTCTGAATTATTCAGCGAAAATTTGCTGGGTTGCGCAATTACTTCTACAACAGTTCTATTCAAGATACTTTAAGCTGACTATCAGTAAGAGATAACATTTATATATGTCCAAACCAAGTTCACTTTTAACGGTTTGAAAAAATTTGGGCATTGAGTATATGATATTCATTATCATAAAGGTTTTTGTATTTCCCAATGAATGAAAAACAAAACGATATTGCTTTTACTGACGTTTCGCTATTTAATGCTGCTAATAGCTTTATCAAAGTATTATTAAACCGGAATTTATAAAATCACAGCATATATATAACAAAGAGTTAGGGCTGAGAAAATGGACTTAGGTCAAGTTAAAAGGACATATTGAAAGTCAAAATAACAATGGAGATCAGTAAACCAAATATCAAAGGTAGTAGTACATCTGTTATGATATCAAAACAAAGTTCGTTGGTCTGGGGTCGTTTTTTGTTGTCAAGTTGGTGAATTGGTAAAGATAACAAAATCAAGTGTAGATTGTTGGATTTCATCAGTGTGTGAAATGATAAAAGTAGCGTGTGTTTACATAGTGAACTTGCTTATTACATTCATGTTGATTTTGTCACTTCATGGGGAAGGGAGGTGTTGTAACCAGGTCAGATTCTATTTCAGTCCATCATTCCTATTTGTCAGACAATTTGGATTCCAATTGATATGAAGTGCTTTTGATGCTATTAGATGTTCTTTGTGATTTTTGAGATTTTTCTGGATTATTTCAATATTGTCAAAATGGATTTTGTGGCTTGACTCTGTAGCGTGTAGACATATGGCTGATGATTTTTCAAGTTTTTCTAGTTCAACGGGATTTCTCGGTGGTCAAAGAGATGCTCTACGGTGTTCATTTCTTCTGATTTTGATTTCTCGAGATGCTTGTCAGTAAAAACAATATCGTTTTGTTTTTCATTCATTGGGAAATACAAAAAAATCTTTATTGTAATGAAGAGATAACATTTGTTTTCAATCACTGAATGTAGGTCTAATTCGATTTTAGGCGCTGAGAATTAATTAATACAGTGCGTCGGTGGCACAGTGGTTAGGACTCTCGCCGACCATCCACATGGTCCGGGGTTCGAGCCCGCACCGACGCACACCTGATATCTATGGTCGGCCTGCGTAATTTGGGCTACCGATATCCATGCTGAAAATTCCATACTTGTACCGAAAATACAGTGTGGAATCAAGCTGTAAATCAAAAATATAAAAAAAATATCAGTAAAAAGTTTGAGCATTGTGGATTAGATCAAATAAAGTATAATTATATTTCAATAGTTTACACACAATGATAAGTTTTTTTTATACGAAAATACCCATTCAAATGGCCATGAATGCACTGTAAGAGAAACTAAATGAAGATAATGGCCTGAAAGACAGAACACAGTTATCTGTAGAAGAAATAATAAAAGGAGTAGAATTCTGTCTGACAACAACATATTTCACATTCGAAGGAAAAATATACCAACAAAATGAGAGAGTAGCTATGGGATCACCTATCTCACCAATTATAGCTGACATATTCATGGATTATTGGGAGAAGAATGCCCTTAAACCATTCAGATTATCACTAAAATATTGGTGGAGATATGTAGACGACACACTAGTAATAGTGAAAAAAACGATACTGAGAAACTTTTCTCACACATAAACAGACACGCCGACTCAATAAAATTCACTATGCAATTAGAGAATGAAATTGGAGAACTGCCCATGTTAGACTGCAAACTACAAAGAATGACAGATGGTAGCAAAAAAACAACGGTATATAGAAAAGTCACACATTCTGGAAGATTCCTTGATTATCACTCACCTCATTCACTCTCGGTATTACGAGGATTAATACAAGGTCTTGCAGATAGAATACGTAGACTTACAACAACACCAGAGGATCAGTGTAAAGAAATAAAAGTCCCATTCAAAATGCTACTCGAAAACAACTACCCTAAAGAATTTATAAAAGATAATATAAAAAAGAGAAAAAAGAAGGTAAAACTAGAGAATGACAAGACGAAAGAATGAAAACAAACAGTCACAATACCATATAAAAATGATGAATCAGAGGCAATTTTTGAAGAAACCTCAAAATATTGGGATTCACACGACATTCAAACCGACGAATCTAATTAAAAATAAAATAAACCAACTGGAAGATTCCATAAAAATGATGGATAAAAGCAATGTGATTTACAAAATATCTTGTGCCGAGTGTTCGACTAAATATGTAGGTAAAACGTTTAGATCACTCAAAATCAGAGTGAATGAACATAGACGCTTAACGCCTAACTAGGTCAACCAACATGAAAACTCAAGCTTACAAGAATTTAGAGAACAATTCATCTTCAGCTGCACACATGCATGGGACAAAAACCACAATATCGATTGGAACAATGTTTGTAATCTTAAAACTAATATGAACAAATGGAAAGAGAGACTCATAACTGAACCGATATTCATAAAAGGTCACGCCGGATACACGTAACAAGGGTGACTCAGTACAACTATCAACAACTTGGAATATAATTCTAAATACAAACACATGAATAAACGTGAAATATAATTCTGAACACACACACAAAACACGAATGAGCAAAAGAATTATAATAATGAACTATATATATGAGTACAAATCATAAATGTGTGAATAAAACAATTCCAACAGCGGTGTGAACATGGGCAGTAATTTTGCTCGAAATATTACCAATAAAAAAACTTATAATTGTGTGTAAACTATTGAAATATAATTATACTTTTGATGTGGTTTTGTTCTCTGAGCTGGATGGTTGGTTTGCGAAGCTTTCATCGCCCTACTGGGTGACATCTTCAGCGCATATTTCAAATTGAAGTATGGGCTGAAGATGTCACCCAGTAGAGCGATGAAAGCTTCGCAAACCAACCATCCAGCTCAGAGAACAAAACTACATCAAAATTATCCACCTGAGCTACAAATCTTCTCTATCATATAATTATACTTTATTTAACTGAGAATAATAATAATGACAAACTTTATGGTCTGAGTAACAAAGTAATGAATGGAAGGCACTGGCTTTGTGCTAGACCAAACAGGCTTTTCTTTCTTGGTCAGACTATATGAGATGGCCATATTACTAGCAGAGTGATACCAATGCAATAATTTATGATTCAGCGTGAATTGAAAATATGAGTGGAGAGAAGTTTCAATGTTTTAGGTTCCTCCAGATTACTAATCCACAACTCTACAATACTCAGCTGAGAACTAAGTCATCATTCTGTCACTCATGTCACAGTGACAGCTTCTACTGTGACTAAAATGTGATCCAGTTTTCTAATTTTATGTTGCATGACACTCCTAGAAGGTGTACAAACTGAAATGAAACAAAATATCTACAAAGCGACATCCACTGAAGTCTCTAAAAATCAAAACACTAAATTAACTGATGATAACAAGCAGTGGAATCCAGGGTGTGCACTTCGTCCTGTTTAAGTCTCATTATTTGTATGTGCCTGGATTCCCGGTGGTTGTCAATAGAGCTTCTCCTGAGACTCATTTTGAAAGCCAAAACATAATTTACTAGACCTGGTTGACCACGATGAATGTAGGGGTCAGGTCTCAATAAGAACACAATCACTCATTGGGAATGAAGGTACATCCAGATGACAAGCTCAGAATAGGACGATATGCATAGTCTTGATTCCACTACTATACAATGTTAACCCAAATAACATCACGAAAGTCCTTTAACATAATCAAAGCATGCGTACTAGAAGCTGACATATGCCAACACTGACTGGGCATTTCAGTCCAACATAATCAACCAACCAACCGGTGATGCTAATTAAACTAAAAACGAAACAAAGAAGCATACATGAAAAACCTGATCTACACGAACAGACAGTTTATTCAATATAGATATCGAACACCTATTTCTGATAATCTCATTTGAAACTTCCATCCCAAAGAATCCAAACAGAATTTTTAAAATTTAACTAAACAGTTATGTTAGTAAATTTCTGAAAGTTAGAGAATAATTTAGCCTCCAATTAAAGTCTTTTTTTGCACTCAATCACTAGGTATTCTATCCATCTGTCATAGAAAATAGACGAAAAAATGAACTACATTCTACCTTAAGATGATCCTATTCAAATTTTTATCAGGCTGCATAGGAATACACAGAACTAAAGCCACGTGTAAGTGACTGTAGGAAATTATCGGCCACTCGATAGCGTCTCCATTTATCACTGAGTGACTCATTTTTATGCCAGGCTGGATCAGTTTAAAAAACGCTGGAGAATTAAGGAGCACCGGACAGATCACTTTACCTTATTTTGTAGTCCTTTAGCACTTTACAGTGACAGTACTATGTTAGATCTATTAAATGGTTGTCTGTCAGTATTGGTGTAAGGCTCCAAATATAGAACGAAATGGTTGTCTTTTTTCTTGATTATTTCAATAGTAATCTACCTAAGGTTAGTTTATCAGCTGATGGAATATGAATTGTAGTCTGCCTACAGCCTCTTTGGAGCCTTTCAACTTGACCCGGAAACTACTGTCCTCGACTTTGTGTCCAGCAGGCTGCGACTTCACTTTCCGCAGACTGAGACGAAGTTCACCTGATTGTCAATGTGTCCATTGGATGAAACGCATAACGCTTTATGTACATCCTTGTGCTTGTACGTACTGTCTTTCTCATGTCACCAAAATCAGTGAGTTCTACTCCCTCGTTGAATTTATCGACAGCCTCCGGATCCATGGTGAGTTCGTTTTCTGTTTTGCTCACTCTTGACTTCAGATTCATATGTCCCATTAGAATTTTGATGTCATCATGTGAGATCTTGTCTATTATTGTTGACAGATGTCTGTAGAATTCGTTTCTCCTACCTTCAATCTGCGTTGTTTGTAGACTGCAGCATCGTAGCTTTCCCACATTTTGAGTTGAAGCTGGCTTTGATTATCATGGGTGAGACTAGTTTGCATTTCATTAGAGCTTTGGTCACTGTTGGTGACATCACAGTAGCTACTCTCTGAGTGTGCCCATGGTTGTTGTCTGGGTGATAGGAGTAGATTACCGACTCTTTACATAACAGTTTGGAGATTCCACCTCTATTTTATCTGCTCTCACTGACTCCTAGCACTCATACACGATATCTTATTTCGCATGCAGTCTAAACAGCCCTGTCGGCTTGAAATATCCTGTAGAAATTCTATGTTTCCACGCTTATTTCCGAGATAAGGTTGCTTGTCCAATCTTCTCTCTTTTTCTTTACCATCTATCAAACCAAGCGAGGCTTATCTGCCAAACGGCACGTATTTATCATGGCTAAATATCGTTTTGTCATAAAATATCTGAGAATAATCATCGGTTCTCAATCATTTCACCGAAAGCCCCTCGACCAACAGTGAGTTCTCATCCTGTGTTATCTCTTCCCAGTTTGGCTGGCATTCACAGAACCCATTAAAATCTTGGTATGAAAACACAGTCATCCATTTTTTTCTCCTTTTTTGGAACGCATATCTAATTAAAGTTAGCTTGTCAGTCCACTCACTTTAGGTGAAATAAAATCCTAGGTGACGAAGAAAATTCTTCAATCACGTGGTCTCTTCATTACTAACCTGAGATTATATCAACTAATGAATCCAGTCTTACCTTCAACTATCGCCTATCATTATCAACTAACCAATCTAAAATAGTCTCGGACAGTCTCACTGACATATATTATGATGAGTAATTCTGTCATCAATTATCCTTTGAAAAAAGCAGTTTGTCAGGATTTCTAATCCTTATCTACAGTCATCATTCTGTCATTACACTGATTGGTACCAAGTGACAAAAGTATCAGCGAAACTTTGTTCTAGCTTTATAACAATATTATTGTATTTCATACCATCTGAATGATTACTTGTCATAACTGCTTGAAAAATGATTCCCATGAGATTTTGGTTAGTATTTAATTACACCCTTATCCTCCTACCAGTAGATTACTATTATTATTATTATTATTTAATTACAGTATTAAATTATTTATTTAATTAAACCCCTTTCTTTATTTCCTAGAGAAACAATATTCTATATATTTCATAAATAATGTAAAAGGTAATTCAGAGAAGCAAAATTATATTTCCCAAAGAAATCAACACTTTAAAGGCTGTACAATCGTATCTATATTGACCAAAGAATGCCTAACTTTTAAGTTCATGTTGCATTTGCTGCAAAATATTGCATAGAGGCATCAAATCTGTCTCAGTAGTCCATTTTTTTAATAGAAGGAGGGGATGGTGGGGCGGGCGACTTAACTGACACAGTTTCTCGGAAGAGTTTCCAAAAAAAATCAAAAAAAATTACGTAATAGCCAACAACACACAAAAAAGTAAGGGTTTTAAAATTTGACAAGGTAAAAACCGTCATTCTATGAGAAACAAGGTAGTGAAATGTGCACTTGACAAGTGTGATGGTGAGAAAAACCTTGGTAAAGTGTACCTAAAAATACATGTAAGGATATTAATAGTTTTTCAGGTTAGTTTGTGTGGATTTGATTTGTCTCAGGTCTGACCATGGATTCATATCAATCAGAGAACAATCGAAAACCAGCCACAAGGAGTTTTGGACGACACTGTTTCGTCCTAGTTTGGGGCTCCTCATCAGTACGCATTCACCAGGATTGGAACCCATGATTTTCCAGTTGCAAGGCAAGTTCGTAGAAGGTTCAGCCACTGGCACCTGACCTTATTACTAAAAATAAAAGCAAACGATTTAAGAAGAGTTTAAGAGACTGAGTTCAAGGTTATACTGACGAAACGCTAGCGGTATCGCCATACATAAGTGCCGAAATTTAACACCTTTTATACCATTTAGTGTGCCTTTGTAGATAGTTTTGAAATACAAATAGTGTGGCCACGTGACCTGAGTTCATCAGGTGTTTGAGAACTGATCTGGTAACTGTATAGCATCAATTCTCTGATAACTATGCTGTTCAATGTTCACAGATGAGTTACATATAGTGTGAGATTTGTGTGGCCAATACAACTAGCTTCACAGGAGCACCTGTATTTATAAATATACACACGCACAAGTGGCCTAAAGCCTGCAATGTGTTTTTCACATATCCATGAATCATTTATCGACTGTAGAAACTCATTGGTAACTCAAACAAAGAGATGTTTTTCTCAGCGATTCTTCAGAATCCCAGCTGCCGTATTACTTTTATGTTCGACATTCATTAATAGCGAATTCTTCGGCACCGTGAAGATTCCTTCACACTTTTACTTTACTTCCATATTTTTACTGATGAATTTTGTGATACACATTTTCAATAAGGACTTGTCTAATCCTTTTCCGTTCATCATTGATTGTATCATTCGTGCATACCCTTAAAGATAGAGAGTGGATCACATTTCCTTTTCTTCTCAAAGAGATTCAATAATGAAAATTCGTGTCCTGATCATTCCACACTGGTTTTCCTCCAGATTCATTTCTGATTTGAACCATCAGAACCCGTTTTTAACAAAACATCCACATATATATAAACAAAATTCAGACTTCATCCCTGATTCCTACACACACTTGATATACTGCTGGCAGTTTTTGAACTCCTTCAGTATTATTTCTATGTCCATGTTCTTACATCTTTGATAATATATGGAAACTTTCAGTTTTCTTTATTCTTTTACGGTCCCAGTGGAACATAAGGCTTCAAACTAGAGGCTTTAAGTTTCAGTAGCAGTGATGTTTATTTTTACGGTATGAAGTTGCTGGCCTCATATCCAACTTTCCCTCTTCACCAGCCTTATTTCTGGCTTGATAAGGTAAAGTAGTAGGTTGGCCGGTGCTCGAACCCTGAACCACCTGCGTGGTCAATGGGCATTCTACCGATGTGTCACTGACGCATTTCAGTATTTAGTTGTAACATATATCAAAGATAACTTCGTGGTTTGGAGACATTTTTTTTCAATTTTCTTCTAGGCTCACTGAGTATCTTGTGGTATTTTGTCGACCCCTTAGTTCTTCTTTTCCTTAAAAATGGTGATATTTTCTCTCACTCTTTCTCTGTCTTTCTTTATCGATTTTCTAGTACTCAGTTACACTCATCATCGGCATTCTAAGCATCGAAAAGATAGTCAACAAACCAGTATGATGGATCGGCCTTTAAATGAAAATGATCTCATACAAAGTAATACAAGTGTAAAATTCAGTCATAAAATTAGCAAAACTAAAGCCGGTTCCATACATCAACAGTCGTTGAAGACAATTATCAGTGATACAGCAAAAGTAGCAATCTCTCCAATTATCTGTTCCAGTGGTGAAAATGATAATAATGATAATAATAATAAGGACCATTTCAATGAATTGGTGAAAAACAAAGCCTATTATAATTCAACCGATTCAATGCCCGAAAGATGTTTACAACATTCAGGGAAGCATAATGATAAACGATTTGTTAGTTTAAATCAATTAGAACAGTCAGATCATGATGATTATGAAGGTCAAACGATGTTGTCCAACGAGTCCTACTCTATCCGAGAACAACAGCAGACAAAGTCACGCGAGTCACAACAATTACAAAGTAAGAAGTCTTCCTTACAGTCAGAAGTCGTTTGTGATACTGATGATTTACCTGAAGATGAGGATTATGAAGATGACGATGATGCAGGAAGCACTCGACCAATAGGTATTCGTGCTAAAATTCGTCGTAATGCAGAAGAATTACGTCCGTTATACGGAACTGGTGGTCCCCTTGGATCTGTACAACCACAAATGAGTTATAAATCACAGAATCGTGGAATTGGTTGGCGATTACATTGGCGTAAAATATTCAATGAAAGACGAAGAAAACTTGCTGATTATTCATTATTTTTTGCTGTAATGGGTATTCTACTTATGGTGCTTGAATTGGAATTGATTATGGCTAAAGTTTATTTAAAAGTAAGTGAAAGATGATGTATATTATTACCCCAATATTAATAAGTGTTAACTAATTGTGTTAATGAATAGAGACCAATCAAATGGTTTCCAGTCCAAAATCATAAGGATTTGAAAGACAGATAGTCAATTATCGCTGTTGGTACACTACCCAAACTCGATTTTAAGACAAGACATAAAAATTTTCAAGAGTTGGTTTGTAAGGATTAGATTTGTCATTTTTACGAGTTCAACCACAGATTGATATCAGTTAGAGAAACATTGAAAACCACAGAGGAATACTGGACAGCTGTTTCATCATAGTTTCAGAATCATCAACAGTACGCACTCACCACCATGGTTAGAACCTTGGACCTTACAGCTGCAAGGCAAGATTGTATACCATTCAGTCCATGAATTCTAACTTCTATCGATTCGTGATATATTTGGTGTGACCACTGACCAATGTCATCGGTGGAACGTGTATTCTCACATCCTTACAAACCAACTCCTGAAAATTAATCTGATGCTCCCACCTAATGACTTCCTATAGTTCTAGTGAGAAGTCATAACCAGTGAGATCCATCCAGTCAAGTGTGAAAATAGATTTCCCACCTGTGACAGTGGTTGGTGGTCGGACTAAATACATCACGAATTGGTAGAAGTTAGAATTAATGGGTTGGCCATTGAATTGGCTCTCAGTGGCTGAATTGTGTGCGAGCCTGCCTTGTGACTGGAAGGTCCTAGGTTCGAACCCTAGTAGTGAGTGCGTACTGCCGATGACCGTCAAACTAAAATGAAACAGCTGTCTAGTATACTTCTGTGGTTTTCAATGGTAAATTGATTTGGTTAGCCAGTCCTTTGGAGTAGACTGCGTAGGTTTTTATAATTTTTTCATAATTTCTTTCGGTATGAACTATAGACACGTGGGTTAGTGGTTGAATTATTAAACTTCCAGTCAGTAGGTCTTGAGTTCGAACCCTACCTCAACTGCATAATATTGTCAGCCATACATAAAAAGTGTGGCTTACAGCCTTTGTGTACTAAAGATCTATTTGGGGAACTGAGTTCATAGAAATATATCCTGTTTGAAACTAGCTTCCTGAATATTCTTATAGATGCATCAAAGCATCGCCATCTAGTCAACTAGACTTAGACTTGAACAAGTTACATGGTTACTTTCATATTAATGATAATAAGGTTACATAATTGCTTACATTTCTTATCTGATAGTACTGACCATATGTAGCTGCCTATTAGAATTACTTGAACTTCTGAAGACATTCAATCAAAGGTATATAAATTTATAAATATTAACAAGAAATAACTGAATATTGTCAAGAATATTTCTACGTTGGCGGCGCGTACTATATAGATGATGAGTGACAGGAAGCAGTCAAAAAATTAAGTCGGCATTTTAAGTGAATTACTGGAGAGGTTGAAGTCTTTATTCTTTAAATCTTTCTTTAGTTTACGTTGTAGACACGAAACAATTTCATGGACAACTTGTCGTCCCATTGTTTAACTAATGAGTCAATCACCAATCAATCACAACAGTTTCCCGTCCACTGATCTAGTCAAATTTGAATGTGATTTAAAATGTATAAATATGATGCGTTCTCCTTAACAAGTATAGTCGGTTACTCAGTCTCTTATCTTCTCCAGTTACACCTTCTTCAAAGAAAGCTAATAAATACAATGCAAGACACTCTGCTGGACATCTCCGTGATTCATGACAATGAAACAGTTGATAATATATTTTGATTTCAAGTTTACACGGGTACTAACTCATTTCCTTATAGATCTTGTCATGAACTAACATCACTCAGAGAATCCTTGAGAAGACACTTGCTTTTTCCCAATTTTGAAGGACTTTAATAAGTGTTCAAACTAGGAACATTAGCTTACAAGCCATGAAAGTTAACCATTAAGTTACTATAGTGAAACTAAATGAATTATGGAATTTAACTCTCGTCGATTTCACGATACAGCATCACAATCGCCTTGTAACCGCAAGGTCCTAGGTTTGAACCTCAGTAGGTGAGTGCTGCCAAAGATTCTCAAACTCGGATGAAACCGCTGTCCAGTACTCCTAGAATTTCCAGTGATTCTCTAACTGATATCAACTTGTGATGGAAATTGTAAATGTAAGAGCCTCTTGCCATCAAACATGTGTTTCTTCTCCTGGACTCATCTTTTCACCAGTGAAGTAGTCCCCTAGGCATTCGCTGCGTTAATAATTTCAGCCTACTGTGTCTACAAAGATCTAGTCTTATGTTTTAGCAATAAATCATCGTCTCCTTGTTTAACTCTCTCAGTCAGTGACAGAATCAATCGTAAGATAAAAATCGTGTGAATAGTCCGGCTATGAATATTCATATTACTCTAGAGTTCTCTAATTAAAATCTTCTCTCTGTCATCCTTTGACTAAGTTCACGACGTCCAGTCTGAAATTTGGCGACTGTCTCAATAAATCGTTTATGGATTTTTTTATGTGCACCACCTGTGAAATATTTAGTTTAATCACCTGTTTTCATATGTCGTTGGTACATTCGTAGAATTAATGTCAGTAAAAAAGTTTGAGCATTGTGGAATAGATCCAATAAAGTATAACAATACTATTTCAGTGGTTTACACACAATGATAAGTATGGTACTGAATTTATCAAAGATAATATAAAAAAGAGAAAAAAGAAGGTCAAACCGGAGAATGACAAGACGAAAGAATGCAAACAAACAGTCACAATACCATATAAAAATGATGAATCAGAGGCAATTTTTGAAGAAACCTCAAAAATATTGGGATTCACGCGACATTCAAACCGACGAATCTAATTAAAAATAAAATAAACCAACTGGAAGATTCCATAAAAATGATGGATAAAAGCAATGTGATTTACAAAATATCTTGTGCCGAGTGTTCGACTAAATATGTGGGTAAAACGTTTAGATCACTCAAAATCAGAGTGAATGAACATAGACGCTTAACGCCTAACTAGGTCAACCAACCTGAAAACTCAAGCTCACAAGAATTTAGAGAACAATTCATCTTCAGCTGCACACATGCATGGGACAAAAACCACAATATCGATTGGAACAATGTTTGTAATCTTAAAACTAATATGAACAAATGGAAAGAGAGACTCATAACTGAACCGATATTCATAAAAGGTCACACCGGATACACGTAACAAGGGTGACTCAGTACAAATGTCAACAACCTGGCATATAATTTTGAATACACAAAAGTGAATGAACAAAAATATGAACCAATGATCTTCCTGATCGCAGTAGATTGGATATTGCGACAGACAACGGCAACCAACGAGGGAACAGGCATAAAATGGACTCACACAAAAGACTTGGAGCATCTGGACTTCGCCGATGATATATGTCTGATTTCCCACAAACTGGAAGATATGCAAGTGAAAAGCAACAGGTTGGCAGAAGAAGCATCAAAGATAGGACTTCAGGTGAACATAGATAAAACAGAGGTAGATGATGAAGATTCCTGGCCAACACCAAGAGCAGCAGCAACGACAACAGACAACAATCAGCCAGCATAAATGGGAGGAACCTGAAAGAAACAACCTCCTTTACCTACCCACCTACCTGGGAAGCATCGTTTCGACTACAGGTGGAACTGATGACGATATCAAAGCCAGAATCGGAAAACAAAGACAAGCTTCCATTACTCTCAAGTCTGTGCGGAGGTCAACAGCCCTACTCACCATCAAAAATAACATCCAGATTTTCAACTCCAATGTGACGTCAGTCAGTGTTACTATACGATTGGATCAGAGATCTGGCGCGTCATAAAGACCATCTCAAACAAACTACAGACCTTCATTAACAGTTGTCTTCGCTCAATACCACTCAAGATCAGATGGCCGGCCAGAAAAGATCAGCAACAGAGATCTCTGGCAATGACCGAACCAACTCACCAGGAACCGATTGTGAAACAAATAGGCAGGAAGAAATGGAGATGGATTGGCTGGCCATACTCTGAGAAAACCATCAAGTGACATCCCTAGACAAGCCATTACTCGAGTGGAACCCAAAAGGGAAGCGAGTGGCGAGTTGGTCGTCAGTGCAAGGGTGACTTGGAGGAGGTCATGTGAGGAGGAGATGAAAGCATGTGGACAGACTTGGAGCGGGGTGAAAATGTTGGCAGAAAACCGAAGGCAATAGAGAAGTGCAGCTGAAGCCTTATGTTCCTCTAGGAACTAAAGGATACAATAATAATAATATATTAGTACAAATCATAAATAAGTGAATTAAGAAAACACAAAAGTTCCAACAGTGGTGTGAATACGGGCAGTAATTTTGTTCAAAATATTACCATTGTGTGTAAACTATTGAAACATAATTATACTTTATTTTATTAGTAGGACACAGATTTTGACTCTCAGTCGATGTACTCCTAGATCTCACCGATTTTACTAAGTGATAGTAAGTCAAGAAAAGAGGAAAGATTAGCTATGAGGTTAGTAACTCCATCCTATAAAAACAACACCAAAACTAGTAAAACTTCATGGCCTTCGAACATTGAAACCATATATTCCACATGAAAGTCAAAAAATGGAAAAATAAGCTTGCACGCTTCAGGTTAACTATGGAATGCTTCACCTCACTTCTCATTATGCATGTATCACAGTTTGCAATTCGGAGAGTTAATTAGTCCGTTATATGAACTGTCACTTGTCAGAAACACATTCATCGCTCCTTAAGAAGTGCTTCTATCTCTTTAAGTGATTTAGAAAAACAATTTATTTAGGTTTTTTCATTAGTCTCTAAGTATACTCGCCTAGTGTCTGCCAGCCAACCCATCCCTGTAACTTAGTTTTGACAAAGGATTATTTGATACTAGCAAAAAAAGGAATCACATCATGAATATTTGATTATAAACAAGTGATATCAAATGATTCTCTTTATTCCTCTGTTTTTCTTTTTCTTTACACATCTCTTTAGACGTCTATTTATTCTATGCTAATGAAGTCATTAATTAGTGCGTCGACAATGATACTAGTCGGTCTCACTCTGGTTTATCATGCAGTCGATACTCAAGTAAGTGAATATCTGTATCCTTATCTAGTGACTGTCTGTGTTAATGTGTGTGTGTATTGCTCAGGACAATTATATCTATGAAATAAGCCGTATGATGTTACATGGTTAACGACAATCTACAGTGGGCTCTGGAGCCGGCTTTCATGATTTTTGTCATTCATCAGCAAAGCGTATTTTTCACCCTGAAAGAAACTCATATCCCTACTGCAATTTGAACCCACGTCATCCAGTGCTTCAGTGGAAGACTCTACCATTAAGTTAATCAAACTCGAAATTGTCCTTCTATGGATATATCAGTTTGTCACCAGGTCACTAATGTCATGCCTCTATTCCTTGATGTTGGTGCAGGCTGAATTTTACTGGTCATGTCTGCTATGCGGTCACTAAGTTAGATAGCTTATCACTGTAATGCACTTTGAAATGATGTTAGATAGTTGGAGGTAATCGGTAGAAAGTCCTATTTGATCTAAGTTTCGTGTTTTTTGGCACTCGTTAGCAAGCAAGGGCGTTGTAATCTCATAGGGGATATGAATTTCGTCGAAGTTGCACATAAACTTTGCTAAAAAAAAATACCTACAAACATGAGATAAAGTTTGTGAAGGGTTTCATGCCTACCGCTTCTAACCAGTTAACATCAGTTCAGAGTGGACCTCAGTAGTGAAACTGCTAGCTAGGTGATCATTGCACAAACTTGACTGGTAAAACCAACGAATAGATGCATAACATTGGGCACTCCCTAGTGACCAATGGACGTAATTAGCCACTTTCTAATAGGAATGGATTCTTTCTTCGCCACTTTAAGGTGAAAAGATACGTTAGGGTTAAATGCCAACATAGTGACATGATAAGGAGTTTAGGAGTGTTATTTAATTGAATTTCGGATTTTCGTGTCGATCGAATGCACCGAAATGCTCGGTCTCAGGGTTGATATATCTGGGTATGTAATTAGAATCCAGATAAAGAGTCCCAAATAGGACGAAGCACGCATCCTGGATTCTACTGCTAGTCCCCATCCACCAATTAAAGTTTAGGAGTGTATCCAAAACAAATACCTAAACCCTTCTCCATCATTTGCATTGGAATATGAGAGTGACTTCAGTCTTTACACTATATCTTGTCATGTCTCGTGTCTCTTAGTAGTGTCTTCCTTTAAATACCCTCCTTAAAGCTGTAGTAATTCATCCGCTAATTTTACCTTAATATAACAGTGGTTAACAGTTAACAGTGGTCACATTTTGATCGTGATTTCATATCTTTCCAACCTGTCCCATTGGCGGAAACTCGAAGTGTGTTATTAAAGCCACTTAGATGACATTTGCAAAACTTGTTAAAAACATCACAGTATTTTTCGTTTACTAATTTCCACTTGAAATTTAACTGAAGATATCCCTGTAAGCATTTTTATCGATTCACTTAGTTTTTTTAACCTTTTTAGTACCATTAGATATGAAAAAGTAATTTAAAACATTAAAAGATCTACCAGTACAGATAATCATATCAGTGATATTTGAGTTAATTTATCATGACATTTGAACTCATTTAGTTAACTCTACATTGTATTATTCTCATTTGTGTTTATCATTTAGAAATGAAACACTTCAAAATCGATTGTCTTCTAACTTTCAATACCTTACTACACGAAGCGTTTAGATCGATCAATGGTTATTTTACTATTATTCAAGCATCCATCTTAGTAACATAGTTAAATGTGTAACTTACTCTGAAATGTTCTGTTAACTGTAGTTCTCCTTCATTGACATAACGCTAATCTGTTTTTTAACCTAGTACAACTTGTTAAAGAAGTCACGCCCCCGCAAACTCCAGTTTTCTTCACTCTACACATCTATGCAGTTATTCCCCCTTCAAACTAACACTTGATAACTAATTCAGATGCTCATTAATGACTGGTTCTATACGGTGAGTTGCCTGAAGTTTCAATGAGAAGTCGTAATCAGTGGGTTCCATCAGGTCACGTAATAGACCTATGTGTAAAACTTGGGCACTGTGGTAGTGAGCAATTCCATATTACTGGGTTTCATCATGGGTTGGCATTAGTTAGAGAACCATTGGAAAACCAACAGGGTGTACTGTACATCTGTTTCGTCAGCCTAGTCTGGGACTCTTCAGTAGCACACACCCACCGGGGTTCGAATCCAGGACCGTCCGGTTACAAGGCGAGCTCGTATACCACTGAGCCACTTGGACCGGATCCAATTGCCCATGAGTTCTAACTTCTGCCAATTCATGACATAGCGCGACCCCTAGCCAATGTCTTCATGGGCCATAGGATCGGGTCCCACTGGCTTAATGGTCTATGAGCTCGCCTTGTAACCGGAAGGTCTTGGGTTCGAACCCCGTTGGGTGCGAACTGCTGAAGAGTTCCAAACTAGGACGAAACAGCTGTCCAGTACTCCCTGCAGGTTTTGCAATGGTTCTGTAACTAATGTCAGCTCATGATGAAATCCTGTAACCAATCGAATCCCTACAAACCAACACTTGAATATTGATTCTATAATAGTTTGTTTATTGGATGTATCACACACAGTGAAACAGTATTGTTATTTACTGGATGACGTTCCGAACAAAATTTATTGTTCATAGTTTTCTTTGTCCTCACCTATTTGTTGTCGTCGTCGTAGGGGTATTAGAATTTTCCAGATATCTGGGACAGGTGTTGAATCATTCCTACTACAAGTATTTGCAGTTGATTCGATAAGCAAAGCTTCTGTTATCAACCTCTCCCTGCACCCTGTTACATCAGATTTTAAAACTGTCATCTTATCCCATCATTCAATTGTATGGTTGTGTGTAACTGCATGTAGTGAGTGGTATAGCTGAACTATTCTCTAGATTTCTTATCTTATTCGAGTCAGGTAATCTAGATTTTGCTAGGTTTTTATACTCGGCTAGTCTGACTGCCCCTGTTCTACTACTTTGGCCTATGTATTTGACCTGACAATCATTGCAGACAGGGTATTAGATAAACTAAATCGTTTTGTTTTAAAGGCTCCACTGTCTGGATCCTTTAACCGAAAAAGCTTTTCTGAGTTGAGTTTTTAGGCACTTTTATTCTTGCCTTGTTAAGAATTCTGCGTAAGTTTTCCGAGGCTTTTTCCTTGTATGGGATTACTACTAACGATTTAGATTCTTTATTGTTGGTGTTGTCTTGCCTATGTCTGACATGCATGCCGTCGTTATTATTATTATTATTACTATAACTATCAGTACTATAATTAATTAATAGGTTTCAAAACTTCTCATATATGCCTGAATTTAAATGATATAGTTATGAACAGTGATGAATTTTGTTTGAAACGTCATCCAGTAAATGTTAATGTTTCACTGTGTGATATATCTAATAAACAAACCGATATGGAATTACACGTAATAGATCAGTTATTAGCCTATGAAATCGGCTGTCAACTGTGTTGTATATAAGTCAGTGACGTAAACAGCTTGGAAAATTTTCTCCTCTAGGATTTATTTACGTAAGCTGTGCACAGTCGTTATTATATTTAACAAACAATTCATAAGACAAATAATTAGACACTGATAAAATGTGTCTACGAAAATTTATTACATAGTGTGATGTGTAGTCTAGATGGGGTGACTAATTGGAAATTACAAAAAAGGGTGTGAGGAGTTAGAATGGCGTAATAAGTGTGAGAAAATGGTTAAGCAATATGACTTTGTCGAGTGGACAGGAATTAGTAGAACGATGATAAAGTGTTTTTACAAAATCTTAATGAAAACGCAATGTTATTAATAAGCGATAGTAGGGTGATGATAAAATAAGGATGATGAGAATAATAATAATAATAACAGTAAACCTACATAATACAATGAAGCAAAATTATAGTGAGAACATTACTATGGCCACGGTTGGGCGAGTGAATGTATGCGGTGCTTTTGAATGCAAAGGTTCGATTTCAGATCTCGAGTAACCAATGATTCAGCTATGTAAAGATGGCATGTTCGAAGTCCTTTTGTGCGACATTGAGCGACTCTATGTGGCACTGTAAAGCATTTATGCAGGAGTGCACAATGTTTAGAGTTGACAGGGTGTTCAAGGATGCAGCTGCTAGTATTCTTCTTTTCTCCTTTAACTGACCAAGCTGTACAGTAATCCAGAATACGTTAGTGAACTTGACGTTGCGAACAGCTGATATGCTATGCTCCACACAAACAAGTAAATTGATAAATGCACACCGAGGTGACCAAAAGCGGTTTCTTGTCCTTAACGATTACCCGGATAAATTGTCTGCTGGAAAACGTGATGTGTGAGCAGGCTACTTGGAATGTCTTCGTCAGAAATTTAGAAATTTAAAGCATCATTTATTCTGTTTAAAACAATATTTCTTCAAATATTAGCGTTATATGACTACTGAACCTGACGAAGAGGAAGTTATTGAAAAAAAATATTCTTTGTTCATGAATCAGCCATTTGAAAGGAAATTCATGTGTTTTTTCTATCTTTTTACAATTGAATGATAAGTAAAAGTCATTGTCAAGTATTGGTTTTGTAGGGAATTGATTGATTAGTTACAGGATTTCATCATGAGCTGAAATTACTTAGAGAACCACTGGAAAACCTGGGAGCACTAGACAACTGTTTCGTCCTAGTTTGGGACTCCTCATCAGTACGCACCACCGGGGTTCGACCTTCTAGTTACAAGGACAGCTTGTAGACCATTAAGCCATTAGGACCAAATCCAATGGCCAGCCCATGAATTCCAACTTCTGCCAAGTCACGACACATAGTGCGACCACTCCACAATGTCTTCTTCGATGAGTTACTGCCTCATCTTCAACCTGCTGTACCCTACTGCTCACAGCTTCCCACTAGAACCCCAGGTCACTGCTTCAATAGGGCCAGTCACTAGTGGCCAGGTTATTTTATACAGGAAGACAAGTCCTCAATAGTGAGTCATTTTATTCCTTTGGCACTTCCTTCTCCAATCTCATCACTTTTGAAGCCTAATTTTAAGAAAACTGGTTTCTTCTATGCAGTACTCTACTCTTTCACCCCACTTCTGCCACTTTTACAGTACTTCGTGCCTTCTCTGTCATTTTTTGTGCATTTAACTAGTAATTCAACATGAGATATTGATATTTTTACTCTGTTTGAATTTCATTTTAAAAAATTTTTTCCTTCCAGCTCTTCTGTATAAATAATTGTATTGAAGATTGGAGGATAGCAATGAATTGTAGAAAAGTCTCTTTAACACTTATTGAAGTATTCATTTGTCTTGTACATCCACCACCAATTCTATCCAATTACAATATTTATGCTTACACCAGTCCATATCATCCTTCATCAACTATATGGAGTTTTCGCCAAGCTGATGATATCCTCGTCGATAATCCTTATCCATCGATTTCGTATCATCATAGTAGACCAATGACAACACATATGTATAATACATTATCACCCTCATCCCCATCATCATCATCATCGTCATGGGATAATTCCACTTATCAAATCAATAATTTACCTTTTCCTACTGTATCTAATCCATTACAATATCATGATGACGGCCTTATTCAAAGGGATAAACCTGTTCCAATGGTTATCTTAGAGATGACGCTATCAGTTCCAATGTTTTTACGCTTATATTTAATATTTCGTGTACTACTATTACATTCAACAATGTTTACTGATGCTGGTTCACGTAGTATTGGTGCATTGAATCGTGTTAAAATTAATGTGAGATTTGTATTAAAAACACTGGCTACAGTATGTCCCGGTACTATGCTATTAATATTTATTTTATCTATGTGGATTGTAACCAGTTGGATTATGCGAGTTTGTGAAAGGTGAGTTAGAAAGAGAAAGAAAAAAAGGAAGAAGAAAGAGGAAACAACTAATTATTTCATTTTTTTTATTAAAACAATTTTTCCTTTAGCCAACTTTTAGAACAAAGCAAGGACAATGAATAGTGGGCATGAGAACAGGAAATCATTACAGTTTGTTAGTTATAATGCTAATAATATACGATTGGTGGATGGTGACTAGCAGTGGAATCCAGGATGTGCATTTCGTCCTATTTCGGACTCCTAGTCAGCTGGATGTACCTGCATCTCTCAGTGAGTGATGATGTTCCCACTATGGGCACTGGGTTCGAGCCTCAGTGGGAAATTCATCACTCACTGAGAAATGCAGGTACATCCAGATGACGAGTCCCAAATAGGACGAAATGCGCATCCTGGATTCCACTGCTAGACACCATCCACCAATTGTATACTAATTAAATACCCAGACATCGTCGAAGCATCTGCACAAGAAGCCGACATGTCAACCTGAGACCGAGCACTTCGGTCCAATCAATCGACGGGAAAATCAAAAATTCATTTCAATATGATGTTAATTTGCACGACTTCTACAAATTTTAATGAGATGATTGAATCCAACTACTTATATCAGTTACTTAGTAGTATAAGTATCACGCAATTATGCTTCCGTTCTCAACTACTGTGTATAGTATCTGGTAGATCATGCATATATTGCGTTCTCACTTATTTTGGTTTCCCAAGGAAGCCAGGCTGAAATTTCTTATTGTTTCTACTGATTTCCCTGTCTAAGTTGAATTATTTAAGCTAAACAGTTGATGAGACCCATGCTAATTGAAACATATGATCATTTTGTGTTCAGATCTATTTGTTTTGGCTAGCTAGCACTAATAATTTGAGCAACACAAGGAATATTTTCTAAGGTGTATCATTACAATTATAAAACCTTTTTAGACAACAAATTGCGTAATATAAAAACCCTAACCTGGTAGAGACCAAAATAAAATTGAATAACTGAATTGAATGACGCAGTGTAATTGAAGGTATCGAGTGGAATTCAGCTCTAATTGAATGAGAGTCAAGTTGACAACAGTGGTTATTAGAAATAGAAATTTGACAGGGAGTGAGAGAATAAAATAACCCCATTACTTAAAAAAAAGATAAAAAAATCAAAAATCACATATCCTCTGTTAAGACAGATTGGGGTTCATTGTAGATTTCAGTGACTGAACAATCTTCTCCAGTGTGCAGATTTAGGGATTTAACATGTGAACTGCTATTGTTTCTGGCGTTTGAAGAAGCCTGATTCGTACGCGTTTACAAAGACCACTACGTATCCTCTAAATGACTTTAAAATTGCATCTAACCCAAAAACCATATTCGGAAGTAGTCCACCATTTTGCTGTGAGAATTTAATTTGTAAATTATACATGCTATTGTAAAGCTTGAGAATGATATATCTATCAAGAGTAAATCTTCTCTGAACGTCTTTTCTATGAAATTAACATATATTATTTTTTTTAACTGTTGAGCAACCACCTCCTTGGTGATGTGAGAATCACAATACCAATTTTATTTTACTTGTGTACACCTAATTTATGTCTAACACACGTTCACGTCTCTAGCATCAAAGATAGGACTTCAGGTGAACATAGATAAAACAGAGGTGATGAAGATTCCTGGCCAACACCAAGAGCAGCAGCAACAACAACAGATAACAATCAGCCAGCATAAATGGGAGGAACCTGAAAGAAACAACCTCCTTTACCTACCCACCTACCTGGGAAGCATCGTTTCGACTACAGGTGGAACTGATGACGATATCAAAGCCAGAATCGGAAAACAAAGACAAGCTTCCATTACTCTCAAGTCTGTGTGGAGGTCAACAGCCCTACTCACCATCAAAAATAAAATCCGGATTTTCAACTCCAATGTGACGTCAGTCAGTGTTACTACACGATTGGATCAGAGATCTGGCGCGTCATAAAGACCATCTCAAACAAACTACAGACCTTCATTAACAGTTGTCTTCGCTCAATACCACTCAAAATCAGATGGCCGGCCAGAAAAGATCAGCAACAGGGATCTCTGGCAATGACCGAACCAACTCACCAGGAACCGATTGTGAAACAAATAGGCAGGAAGAAATGGAGATGGATTGGCTGGCCATACTCTGAGAAAACCATCAAGTGACATCACTAGACAAGCCATTACTCGAGTGGAACCCGAAAGGGAAGCGAGTGGCGAGTTGGTGGTCAGTGCAAGGGTGACTTGGAGTAGGTCATGTGAGGAGGAGATGAAAGCATGTGGACAGACTTGGAGCGGGGTGAAAAAGTTGGCAGAAAACCGAAGGCAATAGAGACGTGCAGCTGAAGCCTTATGTTCCTCTAGGAATTTAAGGATATAATAAATAATAATAATACGTCTCTAAAATATGTCTGTGAATTTCTACATTTGCCAAAAAGCTTTAGGACAACCGATTTTCTTTTATTTCAAATCCTGTGTATCCGATTAATGCGGCAGTGGCACAGCGGTAGAATTCTTGCCCACCACACTCCATGTGGTCTAGGCTCAACACACTCCTTTACCTCACTAATAAGACTGGTAAAGGGGGAAGTTTGGGTATGAGGCTAGCAACCCTATCCTGTAAAAATAGACATAACTGCTACCGAAACTTGGAGCCTCTAGCTGGAAATCCTATGTTCCTGAGTAATAATAATGGGTAGTACCTTCTAACCATTTGATTACAGTATGTAAAAAATCTGCCGACTTATATTGTAGCTTTGTTTTAGGTCTGTATACAGCTGATATGAGCCAACGAAATATGTTCTATCGCCCAGTTTATTTCAGTTATTGCTGTTAACTACTTGTTAGTAGCTTATATGATACTTGAATAATATTAACTACCTTTATAGAACAGCTTATAATTTACACATAAAGATCAGTTTGATCAATGGAAAATATACTTCGCCTTCCATATCTTGCCTTCTTTTGTTACAACTGGAGTTCAACAAAGTTGAGTTTATGTATCACGACAGATATACCGCCTTATTCACCAATCCCTGAAGAATATGATTATGTCGACAGAGAAATAAGCCTATCTCTTCCGAACTAAAGTCTCGCAAGAACAAACTCATTTTTTCATTTAAGCAGAATTATAACAAAAGAATATATTCAACGTTGGTCATATGAGGTCCCTCATTTCTCTTTACCATACTTTTTCACAGATGGCTTTGTTTGAAAACTTAGACGCTTTGAGATTGAATAGTAAATCAGTGATTGTAGGAGGAGTGGGGTAGATTTCGAAGGATGTTTACCGACATCCATACTAGTAGCAATCACCTATGAAGTTAATCACATCAGGTTTAATGGATATAGCTGGCGTTATTAGTATGAACGACAAATATACCACTGGAAGTGACATCAAAATTTATCATGAATAACATTAACTCTGTAAATTCAGTTCAATACTGAAAGGCATTAAGTAGTTTGTCTGAAGACCAAATACCCAATACCGAATAATTCTTTCCCCAAAGAGGCCACACAAAAGAAACACAAACTGAAGAGGGTACGAGCCAGTGCAGAAAATCACCTCCTTAAATGTTATCTTTAATTCTGCTTCATCGCAAGAAAAAGAATAGTAACTGGCCGGTGATCAACAGATGCTGCTTGTTGAATAATTATCTGAGTTTTGACAAGTTTACAGGTTGATGACCCCGTTTATATCACTGCCATTTCAAACACTTGACTGACAGACTGACTGGAATGATAATTGAATTACTTAAAATAATTCCAGAGTATTTCAAAATTAAAAACAAGATTTATCCCATGAATATTTCCCAATGTATACTCCACAGCTTCTTCAGTATGCAAATACTCAGATGTTTGTTATTTGACACTTAGAGTAAATGATGATTAGTAGACATTTTGGTGCCTTTAAACAGAAATGATAATTACTCACAATGCATAAACACATTCTCAGCGATGAAAACACACTTATACAGCAAGTGACATGCACAAACATTTTCGTGACGAATAATAGTAATAGTATCAATAGGAATACATAATTGCTAATCGATATTCAGCAAGAAGACAGGCATAATCTGAAGCGATAAGAAGAAAATGTGAACATTACAGGTGATTTATATCTGATGTCATACAAACTAAAAGATCTAAAGGTTAAAATCAATAATTTATCATAAGAGGCAACGAAGAGAGTACTTCAAGTGAACAAATGGAAGACAAAGGTGGTGATGAAGGTAACAGACCAACTAACTCCAACAACAACAACAACAACAAACATCAATTACCCCAATCATCAGGAGGAATTTGAAAGAAGTAACCGGTTCCACTTATTGAGACAGCATCATTACAAATAGAGGCAGCAGGCATGATCAGAAAAGCAGAACAAACCTTCATTACTTTAGAAAGCAAAATGTTGAGAAACCTTTATTTTTGATTTCTACAAGGTCTAACTATAATAGATAATTTATTAATGAAATATGAAGCAGACGTAATTTATCTATTTGTAATGTATTTCTTTATAAACATTATTGAGAAATGTTTCAGTATATGTGTGGGACCACAGGGTTGGAAATGTGTTGTGCTACCAATGCGACTTAACATGCATCATATAAATTCCGCCTTCTCAGTGTTTTGTTTTCTATGAAATTCATAAAAGACAATAACTAGATTAAAATGTGTGATAATTCAATTGGCTTCAGTTAGCACCATGACATTCGTAACTCCTATGTTATGAATATTAATAATTATAGTGGCTAAATAGTTAATTGTTGCAGTTATTTTCTATTTCCAGCGGGTTAATTTTTATTCGACCTACGGCCTCAGAAACACCAAGTTTGTCTTGTAATCATCACATTTATACAAAGCCGTTGTTTATCACAATTGAGGCATGCATAAAAAGACATAATCCACGCCTAAGAAACTGATTTAACCTTCTTAGCAATCCGGAACATTATTATTATTATATTATAATTATAATTATAATTGTTCCCTTTAGCTCCTAGAGGAACATATGGCTTCAGCCACACACACGTCTCCATTGCGTTCGGTTCTCTGACAGTGTTTTCCCCTGGCTCCACGTCTGCTCACATGCCTTCATCTCCTCTTCGTTTGACCTCCTCCATGTCACCCTCGCACTGACGATCAACTCACCACTTCCCGTTCAGGCTCCACTTGAGAGAGATCCTGGCGTGTGATGCCTCTTGATGGTTAGACAGTCACAGAATGCCAAACAGTTAGTTATAAGTATTATCAGTCAACAAGATTATATCCACAGAGCCAGTATCCGAAGGTAAACCTAATTACAGTATATTCCACAGCTTCCTGGCCAGGAACATCAGAGAAATGAGATGTTTTTGTAACTAAGCAAACGTAGTGTACTGATCAAAAAGCAATCTGGCACATAGTGAAATTAATTTTGAATTACTTTAAGCTACGTGTTTGTTAAGTTCTTTTAAACATAGGCATTTATCTAGACAAAGCAATAGTATAACGAGGGAAAACAAGAGACTTGGTAATAATGGACTCTTTTATTAAAGGAAAAATACACCTTATTTATTGCCTCTTTAGCCACATTAAAGTTTAGCTAAGTCAGAGGAGAATAAATTGTTCTGATTGGCTGGCGATTAACCCAAGGTTGAACAAGTTGTCCAATGAAACTATTTCATGGCCACAATGTAAACTAAATTCAGATATTAGGAATAAACGCTTCTATCTTTCAACAGTAGCCATTAACTAAGAAAAAGGTTGATTTCAATTTTTGGCGAGTTCCTACGAGTCTGCAACACCCCAAAATAGTTCTGTGTAGTTTGTTAGTGATTCACTACAAGACCTCATTTGAAATTTTTGACGAAATGCACTTATTTTTGTATTATATGAGTGGAGGTAATCGGTAGAAAGCCTTGGACCTAAGTTTCATGCTAGTTGGCACTGATCAGCAAGGCGTATCTGCAACCCTGAAGAAATTCATGTCCCTTCTGAGATTCGAACCCACATGCAGTCAAAGACGTTACCACTGAGCTATTCAGCCTCGCGATTGGATATTTTTGATTGGACACTAGTCAGTAACTAGTGTAATATGACCCGCAGCACTGGGTGACGCGGGTTCGAATCTCAGAAGGGACACGAGTTCCTTCAAGATTGCAGATACGCCTTGCTAACTGGTGAGTGCTAACTAGCACGGAATCTAGGTCCAAGGCTTTCTGCCTATCGTCTCCAATCATATAATACCAACAATTCATAGTGCACCGTGATGGCGAACCGCCTAGCATGGTGTAGCCACATCGCAAGCTTAACTGATAGAATTCAGTCTGCACCGAAGATAGGACTAGACATACACAATACACTAGTTACCGACTAGTGTCGAATCAGAAATGCACTTATTGCTATTGTATTTTCCTTCTCTATTAAAAAAGAAACATTTATTAGCTGAGATTACATATTGATCAATTATCTTTTTATCCATCCTTGAACATTGAACGTCACACTGTTGCCACTTATTTAAACTAAATTATCGATTTTTCTGCTTATTTGAATTCACTACCTATAAACTTTTGTTTAATTGATATTTATTTCATCTTTTTCATATCATACAGCAATTTATTGCTTCTATTTATTATTGTTAAACTCTCTTTGTATTTCTAGAGAACAAAATAAAGAATATGAAAAACTGTTAAATTCAATGTGGTTAATCGCTGTTACATTTTTAAGTATCGGTTATGGTGATATGGTGCCGAATACAAATTGTGGTCGAGCAATATCTGTATTGGCTGGTGTCATGGTAAGTCTATAAAGTCTGTTTAATTAAACTTGTATTCATACTTGGAGTAGTTATGTGGTGAGAGGTGTCTGCTAGCCAAAAACTGGTAGACAGCAATTTACGTCAATGTTTATGTCTCATATCTTGGTCATGGGAAAAAACAAGAACGAAGACTAACCTGGAGCAACCCTACAACCAATCACAGTAGGCTAAGCGTGGGTGGATACGATTAGCAGAGACATCAACGGCTATCAAGAGATAACAGAATAACCTCCAGCGGGAAAACAACCAATCAGAAGACGTTGCTTCTCTGCTAACAATAACGCTAATAATAATTTACACAAAAATCGTTAACTATCTGTTGATTTTCTCAATAAACGACCTGTTGCCTGGCCCTTGTCTTCCGTCGTTACAGTTATAATAATGACGTCCAGAGTAATAACAGTATTTATAAAACTAGTAAGGCGTTATATTTGCTCAGATATTGAAAATTGTCATGTGTCGATTAATTTCAGAAAAGATTTTATCATCTATCAACAACAGTTTGTAATGCATCCAAATTGTTTCATAACCTGAATGTTATAAATTCGATTTCAGATGAGTCCATTGACGCAAATTTCTAGAGCGCCGCAAACCAGAACGAAAGGCGTATCCAGTAGTCTCTAGTTTTGGATTACTGGCGACGAAATCTACCTAGAATGAAGTGATTTTTCAGTATTCTACCAATAAGGAATTCAATTTGTCTTTAGTGCTTTAAAATTTAGCATTAGGATTGTTGTAAACCATGAATGCTTGGCAGTTTTAACAGTCATATCAACAAAATGATTGAACAAAATTCAAAACTGAAAAGATCTTAGTGTATTGGTCTTGTGGGGATTTCGTATGATTGGATGGAGAATCTCATCATGAGGACCACCAAACTAGGAGGAAACAGCTGTCAAGTGCTCCCAGGATTTCCAGTGGTTCTTTAACTGATATCAGATCATGATGAAATCCTCCATCCAGATCTTAGTGTGTAACAAGATAAACTTTAGTTAAAAGTTAACAACTCTTGATGTGATCTGCTTATTAATGTTCCATTTCTTTATAAACCTAAAGACAGTAAAGTCGCTTGGTCTAGGAAAGAAGAAAAACTCACTTTAAACATAAATTCTGAGGCTTTCGGACAATAAATCTCCTCTGTGAGGAAAAATCTGACCAACATTAACTCTTTCTAAGTATCCATCTCATATTAACAACACTGTCCGTTAGTCGTCAACTTCAGGTAAAATAGGTTTGTGAATCTACCTTCGCAGTGATTGAATCAACTAGTAATAAGTTTCATTGGTGTCAGGCGAAGTCTAGGATTGCGTTGGTAATAAAGTAAACCTATACCATTTAAGTGACTGGTGAGCATTCGACCACGGAAATACCGACACACTTTATACATAGAATTGTGGTGAGGACTGTCTGCTAGCCAAAATTTGTAGACAGTAATTTACGCCACTGTTTACATCCCATATCTTGTTTTATGAGAAAAGAACAAGAACAAAGAGTTTGCTTGGGCAGATACCAATCAGAAGACGCTATTTCTCTGCCAAAAATAACGAATAATAATGCACATAAAAATCTTTAAATATCTGTTGATTTTCTCAATAAACGATCTGTTTCCTGGCCCTTGTCTGCTGTTGTTACAGATTAAGTGTGCCTCACAGCCTGACTCAAGGTAACACCGTTCAGACAACAACTTCACTCTCCGATTATAATTTATAATTCCACGAGGTTTAAATTTTATCATTATCTCATATCAATGCAATTTAAAAATGGTTAATTGGATTTAATTCTGTAGGACATTTCTTCATGACTACTTCTAATATAGGTATGTGTATATATCTGCATATTTATTCTGATTTTTTTATTCAAGGGTTCCGCGTGTACAGCTCTTGTTGTCGCTGTTGTAGCACGTAAATTAGAATTGACAAGAGCTGAGAAACATGTACACAATTTTATGCAAGATAATAAATTTTATAAAAATGTAAGTAGAATGTGTACTTTTTTGTTGTTGTTTTTTGTACAGTTACTTTATTTTCATTTGTTTAAATGAATGCAACTGAAGGTTAATCATAGGTATGTACTCAGCAGAGTTAGAGAATCTTCGTCAATATTTGTGATATTACTTCATCAAGTTTAAGAAAAATCTGTTTACCATATAAAATGTCTTGAAATTCTTCTTGTAACTTTGTTACTGACGATTATTTCTTAAGGATTTTATACTAATCTACTTCCTGTATTCAGCAGAATGATTCCACTATATCTGTGTATTGTGGTGATAGCAGTTCTCTTTCTCAAAGGATTAAGATGATGGAGGTATGTAAGTGACGTACTTGTTGTATTTAAAACTCTAGATATAAACACGTTTTTCAAACATTATCAACTCAGAGGTAGAGATGTAAGCTAAGTCATACTTATGAGGTGGAAAGTATTACGAAGAAGAGCTGCCGTTGATAGAATGGTATCATAAAAAGGAAACAAAATGGCAAGTTAAACAAAAGTATTTTACAAAAATCTGACATATTCAAACCAATATTTAGATTTCGATTCATTCTAGAAAGTGTTAGTAAAAGCAAGATTAGTGAAATGTTTAAGTAATAGGGTAACAAAGGGCGAAACAACACCAAAAAAAGAAATCTAAGACAGAATTTAGAACACATAAGAGAAACGCTGACCTTTAAAAATTAACTCCTGATAAATTAATTAGGTTGTATATAGGGAATTATGAGAACAAAAATAATTGTAATAATAGGGATGATATGAATGACAAACGCATAGAAGGAGATGACAACAGGAACAACAGGGAATTTAAAACATCAGTAATACTGTTATACATGAAAATTCTTAACGAGTGGTACTTAGACCGAGAAACTTTAGTTAGAACTTCATGTGGAGCACATTTAACAAAATAATTTGCTTTACCCAATACGTTACCACGTCTCGGGTGATCTACAATGGAAAACTTAGCGAGACGCTCGAAGTGAATACAGAAGTAAACCAAGGCTGACTGCCTATCATCACCAACGATGATATTCTTAATTGTGGTGGAATGCATAATGCGTCAGACTGTGCTTTTGGAATGATGAGAGAGGAATACGTTGGACCACTAATAAGAAGACTTTTGAAGATCTGGGTTTCTCGAATGATTTATGCCGCATGTTACATAAAATCGAAGACTTACAACTGAAAACCAGCAAGTTGTCAGAAGAACAAGTCAGCAAAGACTTCGAGTGAACATGGAGAAGACGGAGGTGGTGAAGATAAGCAACCAACCAACCAACCAACCAACAGCAACAAAAACTAACACTGATTCCCATCAGCAGGAGAAATTTGGAACAGTTTACTTCCTTCACTTATAGTCTAGGAAGCACGACTTCAACCACAGGCAATCGGATTGGATGATGATTCAAAGCCAGCCAGAATCGGAAAGGCAAGATACGCCTTCATCAACCAGCAATCACTTTCAAAATCTTCTTCACCGACTCACCGTAAAGAACAAGATTCGGATTTTCAACGTAAATGTGAAGTCAGCCAGTTCTTCTATACGGGTCAGATACTTGCACTGCGTGTCTTGGAAAGGATTTCCAACAAGTTACAGACTTTTATCTACAGTTGCCCTCGTCGTTGACTCCATACTGACGATCAAATGGCTGGCCAGAGAGAATTAGCAACAACCTTATAGTGGAACGAACCAGCCAAGAGCCGACTGCTCAGCAAATATTTAAAATTAAATGGAGGTGGATTGGACATACGTTGAAGAGGCCATCGACTGATATTGCGTACAATGTTGGCTATCACTGGAGTGGAATGCCAATCGGAAGCGATGAGTGGGTCGTCAGTGCAAGAATGAAACGGAGACCGTGGAGATGAGAGATTATATGCAATCGTGGACCAAGCTAAAGAGGAGAGCAGAGAATAGAAAAAAGTGGAGATGTGTTGTTGAAGCCCTATGTTCCGCTTGGAACCCAATAGAATAATAATAATAATATCAGGTCAAATATATCAGTCAAAGTAATAGGTTACGGTTAACTGGATCAACCGGCTATATAACACTTTAAAATCTTTGCTAGCAGATAAAATATTCACAAAAAAAAGACCAACTACAGCATGCATTTTCACAAAACCATACATGGTGACAGTCTCAAAATCCAATATAACAAAGTGGAGACAGAGTGACCAATAACTAAAGCTTTGTTTATCAAATCAACTGAGAATAAGTACAAAACAAAAGATTTCATGCCTATCTCAAAAATCTAGAAAATTCTGGATGTACCTGAATTCCTTTCAATGAGTGGTGGTGTTCCCACCGAGGCTGGAAACCACTACCTATCGTCTCAAACGCCAATGTATTATCCACACGACTATCTGAGCCACAAGAGCCACCATTTGTTCAGTGGGACTTAATAATTAATAAGACCAATATACTACAAGTTAAATGACCAGACATCGTCGAAGCATCTCCACAAGGAGCCGATATGTCAAACTGAGACCGAACACTTTAGTCCAATTAATCGACGGGAAAATCTACGTTGAATTAAATCAAAAAGACAAGTAACATTAAAATACAACTGAAGCCAGTGTTTAGGCATCCATACAGATAAGAAAAGTAACTCATAACAATAACAAAGTAAGCTTAAAGTAAAATATCAATACAAATGTCACTTTTTAACTCGGTTAATTACTCAATGTAGAAAGCTGAACATAAAATAACAATGACCATTCGACTCAGTACACAGTGTTCGGGGTATTAGTGATCCTATTACGTCAATTAGTGAACAAACTTTAGGTCTTTAGCATGAAACTAAATGTAATATAAATTGTCTACTAGTGATCTATACATACCATTACATTCCCTTTGCATTTCAAGCTGAACATAAAGCCTAAAGCTTTTGAAGTTCCTGTAGTAATGGTGAATGAGGCTACTAGACCTACGCCTAACCGTCTCCCTTTCTTGAGCTTACTGTCAACCGGTAAACCAGCTGAGATTTAGGAGTGTCTCAGTTGAAAATGGATTCTGGACCACTTTCTTGGCCGATGAGCGCTCTACTACTGTACCACCGATGCACACTGATGTACACGCTATCTATAAAAATTCTCAAATTTGAATACTGAACATAACACTATACATATATTTCTTCCTTTTTTTCTTTCCTATTAAACTTTATATATTTATTTATATTTATATTTATTCTGTCTTCACTAGCTAAGACATTCAGCTGCAAATGTTCTACGTGAGACTTGGTTATTTTATAAGTATACCAGACTTGTGAAACGTGTTAAACCCGGCAGAGTAAGAAGACATCAAAGAAAATTTCTAACAGCTATAAGTCGGTGAGTTGGTTGGTTATGAAACACATTCACATCAAGAATATATAATGAATGAATATCAAACGACTAAAGATATTTGTAAATGATATAAGAATAAAACTTGTGCATCGTGGTAGAGTGTAATTCCATTATGGGTAAATTTTGTTTTGATAAAGTCTCACAGTGTTATACAGTGCCACACATAAACTCACTAGTGGAGGGAATAAAAATCACATTTGAATCGGAAAATGAACAAGGAGAATTAGCTATGCTAAATTGTAAAATAAAACGAATAGAAGAGGGTAAACTGCACACTAGTGTGTACAGAAAACCAACTCATTCTTATAGATACTAACACTTTAATTCATCTCATCCATTATCTGTTAAGGTAGGCTTAGCTAAGTGTTTAACGAACCGAGTAGTGGCAGTAAGTAGCACAAAAAAGGACCTAAACGATGAAATAAAACAGATAGAAGAGGCGTTGGTGTTAAATAACTATCATAAAAAATCATTAGGAAGATCGAAAAAGGCCAAACGAAAAATTAAAATAATTGTGAAACTACTAATAATAACATAAACAAGAGAGAATATAAGTCATCTACTGTTATACCATATAAAGAGGGGACATTTGAGACCCTACGTAAGATTCTAAATAAAGCAAGAAATAGGGTGGCATTCAAACCTACAAACTCACTCAGGGACAAGCTCTGTAGGTTAAAGGAGCCAGCTGAACCAATTAAACAAGATAATATAATTTACAGAATACCCTGCAAAGACTATGAGTTAGGTCAACTACATAGGTTAAACCGGTAGATCGGGGGTAGTCAGATTGTCGGAACATAAGAATTTAACTAAGGTAAGAATGGTTGACCCCGATTAGATGAGTAATTTAGAAAAAAGTTCAGCGATTGCACTGCATGCACTTACACACAACCACACAATAGGGTGGGAGAGAGCTAAAATTCCAAAAAGTAATCTAGGTAGCTGGAGAGAGAGGTTGATTACTGAAACCTTGTTCATCGAATCTACACCGAACACATGCAATAGGAATGATTCATCACTCATGCCCGAAATATGGAAAATACTGCTACCAATCAAATCAAGCAAAAATCAAGTGAAAAATAATGGAATTATATAAACGAAGTAAGAAAGTTGTGTGAGTACCTTGATATGATTGTGAGCGGTAGTAAATTGTGATTCAAATGTGGTCATCAGTAAGCATTACTGTATAGCATTATGAGACTTTATCAAAACAAAGTTTAACCATAATGGGATATTTGTAACTGTCTTGAGCCTTCTTAAGAAGGTATACACTTTACCACTGTGCAGCAGCTAGAATCAGTAAACTAGGCTTTGAATGTAGTGATCCCATTTCATCTTGTTAACAGGCAATGATTTACAAATATATCTGACAGGTTTTGTCTTAATGACGTACACTAATATGGATATCAATAAATTGAAAAAAGACTGTTCATCTACAATAAACTGCAAAGTGTGGCTCAGTAGTTCTTATTTTGATATTTTCTAAGCTCAGCTATTTATCTCTACTACACTCAGACTATTCTGCCTTTTCATTTTCTCAATGAGGAGCATAAACGATGAGTGTTAATTTGGCTATCATAACAATGAACGCATCTAGATTATGCCTTTTTTTGTAAGAACATAGATTAATTTCCATTGCTCGATTTAGTCAAGAACCAAAATTAGTTGAAGAATCACTGGAAACTAGTAAGCACTAAATAGTTGCTTGTCCTAATTTGCGACTTTTCAACAGCGCACACCGACGACTTCTTTTGGGATAGAACCTAGGACATTGGTTTGTAGTAGTGCTGTGTCACAAACTGACAAAGTTACCGTCCACAAGTCACTGGACTATGATGCAAGCGGATGGGCCGTCAAAGACCTGGTCTCGTAACCTGAAGATCCTGGTTCCGACCTATGGTGGGTAGGAACATGGATGTACAGGGTTCAAGAGTCTCAAACTGAAATGACACAGCTGTTCACTGCTGCATGATTTTCAGTGATTCTCCAACTGATATTAGTTTGTGACTAAATTTACACTGACGTAAAAGTATCCTCACACATCCCTTACTCACACAGACGTCAGGTAGATGAAAGAAAATCAAGACTTATTCAATATTTGGATTTCTTAAATCAGTGAATAGATCACTGACCCGAGGGATGATGACGCTGAAATTCTCCGTGCCATTTCAATCCACCTTTCTAATTAATACCAGTCTACAAAACTGAGGCTTCTGTTTGTTTGTGTCTAACTAAGATTCTGTTGACATTGTTTCTCTCCTTCATACCATTTCAATTAAGGACAAAATGATCAATCAAAGTATGTTGTATAGTTAGTTCATGGCCAGCAGAGAATATTTACCTGTTCGCTAGAAAACTATAAAATGTGTGCAAGGAGGGGAGTAATTATGGCGCATAGTATATAATCTTACACCAATACATTTCTGTCTAAGTCCCTACTGATTAATCCAAAGATTTGAATTTCTTTCTGATCAACGTATAGAAAAGGACTGATGTTGACAAATGTGATTGCCTGACATAAATAGCTGGATACTACCCATATTAATCTAGCAAGTCAATCTACCTAGAAAGCACCCGTGGTTAATATGGCTGGCATCTTACTATTTAAATCAGTTCATCAGAAGTATACACCATCATAAATGTATGCTTGCTTCGTTGATTGGAATTTATGGTGTAGTTACTTTTGAGTTCTTCCGGTACCCGACGCCGAATTAGTGAGTAGAACGCGTTCAATAAGTCAATCGATAGGAAATGTGTTAAAAGTAAGTGAGGAATGATTCATCATGAAATGACTCATCAGTTAGAGAACCACTGAAGGCCATGGCGTACTGGATAGCCGCCTCGTCCTAATTTTGGACTCCTCAGCAGTACAAACTCACTTCCCCCCATACACTGAACATAGATCCTCTTGTCAATTCAGGCACTACAAAGGAGCCCAATAACCTGTGAATTCTAATTTCTACCACTACGCGATAAATAAAGCAACTGCAAGCCAATGTCCGCACACCCAGCTACTGAATGCCTACTAAGTACTGTGCGTCGGTGGCACAGTGGTTAGGACTCTCGCCGACCATGCACATGGTCCGGGGTTCGAGCCCGCACCGACGCACACCTGATATCTATGGTCGGCCTGCAAAATTTGGGCTACCGATATCCATGCTGAAAATTCCGTACTTGTACCGAAAATACAGTGTGGAATCAAGCTGTAGATCAAAAATAAAAAAATTTTAAAAAAAATAAAAAAATAAATTAAATTAACTTAATTTTACAATATATTACATTTAACGTCAGATAACTGGAGTGGGAACTTAGTCGGATGAAATATACAAATCGCTTCAGATTTCTATGGATTACTTGCAAACATCTAGCGCCAAAACAGAATGTCAACTAACCTAGTTCGCTGGTTTCTGTTCTATGCAACTCCATCTGTTGTCTAGATTAGAATATCTAAAACTAATAATTCTTTAATTCCCCACCTATCCATCTAGGAATTAAAAACACACTAGAATGTGTCTGAATACTTCAAGCTTTGGCATTAAAAAACACTGAAGGTAACACTAAATAACCTCATCCACTAACTAATTTAGTTATTGGCTTAATATTTATAGTTAGAAGTTACCTGTTAACAGAAACACACTTTACACACTGTGAACACATTTGTTACTGGGTTTGCTAAGTGAGACTTAACACTTAAAGTGAGACAAGCGTTTGTTTGGAAGAGCTATACAGCCCATACTGCTCACGTTGACCATTATTGCTCGCTAGTCAAAATTGGCCAATGTAAAAGCCGAACGCTTCTTCAGGATAGAATTCCTCAACGTTCTACTTCATTTGGAAGGATCTAGATTGTTAACATGCAGTTAAATTAGATACGGATTTGAAAGTTTTATAGGCTTTCTTCTGCTAACAATATACAGTCAAATAATAACAGTAATATCTCATTAATGTTATAAACTAAACAGTGTCACAAATGTACGCATAAGTATGTAGTATAGTTAGGAGTCACTTGTGCTAAGCAGTCAATAAGGTCAACTCAGAAAATTTGAAATCTATCCTTCCATTGTATCATTTTTCTTCACTTCGTTCTCCAGTATACACTGTTCCCAACTACTTGTATCAGATAACAAAATACAACTTTCATAAAATGTTGATAAGCATGAATAATGGGCATAATTTATTATTAAAGATTTCACTATGAACTATTAGATGTTTGTTGCTTTCTTTTTTCTAAAATGTTCATTTATGTGCACATTTTAACAGGTTAAGAAAGGCGAAAGATAATCAAAGGAAATTGAAAGAAGACGCCAGTTCAATGGTAGATTTAGCTAAAGTAAGTTTAACTTTGTAACCTACATCTGACAACTTAATCTCTGAGAGGTTTTGTGTCTAATAAACATCAGTAGACTTTAAGTACTTACTTGTCTTCACGTAAGCTTCATCTGCTGTTATCTATCTAACTACCGTTATCGTAGTTGTAGACTATAGTAATGAAACTTGGTGAATATTCCATTATATTCTAACGTCAACAGTAACTCATGGAAGTTTGAATCATATACAATCAAATCCTCAGTTTCTGTAGTATCTATATAATTGTTTACTTTGGTTCCTAGAGGAACATAGGGCTTCAGCCGCACGTCTTCATTTCATTCGGTTCTTTGCCAACGTTTTCACCTTGCTCCATGTCTGCCTACATGCTTTCATCTCCTTTGCACATAATCTCCCCCATATCATCCTCGGATGACCAACTTTCCACTTCCCATTTAAGTTCCACCCGAGAGCCTGTCGCGTGATAGTCACGTGATAGCCTGTCACTTGATAGTTTTCTCAGATTGTGGCCAATCCACCTCAGTTTCTTCCTACATATTTGTTGCACTTTTCTCCCACCTCTTTGGTGATTGACTTTCCATTGTCATTCTTCACTGGCTTAATTTGCGTTGATTTCTTCCCCGACAGGAACCTAGTTGTTTTCTGGAGTGTTGCAAGGTCTCCTTTGCCTACAGCTTGTTTGTTATACTTCACTTACCATAGCTTCGTAATATTGTCTTTTATCTTCCCTGGTACTTTTCTTCACTCTTTTGTTCAGTATAGTGTAGCTTGCATTCAACTCTTGGTTTTGTTGTTCATCGATGCACTGAATAACATTTTGTTTCACCATCCTTCTTTTTTCTATTAGTCTCCATTTGTCTGTGAAAAGCCACTGTTTGTCCTTTCTCTTCTTTCTGTCTAGAACTTCTATGCAGGTTTAACCCCACACCGCTTTCAGATTGTTTCAGTGTTTTTCAACACTGGTCTCTTCGCTAGTGTTGATTTGTGTCTCCACATTTTTCTTTATGATTGCAGTGAAGATCTCCTTTGTGGTCTGATCCTTCAGTTTTTGAGTATTGAACATGGCTTGTGGTCTATCTGCAGCTCCTGTTTCCTTGAAAGTTTTTAATTTGATTTGGAGTGTTGCTTGCACAAAATAGTAGTCTGCTCCTCTCCTTACTTTTGCATCCAGTTAGCTGCGTCTCCACTTCCATGAGATTGAGATGAAGTCGATTTGGTTTTGCCTTGTATATGCTACTGCCAATCACTAGTTCATTGAAGGCGCAGAAGTCAGTGAAGAGTTCTCCGTTTTCAGTCGTCTCTCTAAGTGCCTCTCGATCCATAGTGAGTTCTCTTCCTGTGTTGTCTGGTCCCAGCTTGGTGTTAATGTCACCAATTAGGATTTTAATGCCACTGACTGGAGTATATATTGCCACGGTACACGTACGTTTGATATCTTGACCGCAGACAGTGAACTGTGTTCGATCTGAATATTTTTCATTTTCCAATTGAAATCACGGTGTATTTTAGCCTAAAATTAACTAATCTGAGGTCGGATGATCTGAAATGATTTTACCCTTTCAGTTGAGTCGAATTGTGAAGAGTGGTGATGAGTTCAACCTCACTACGGAACTATATATGAATATAATCACTTCTAGCCACTACGTGATAGATTTCCAGTGACATCCTTCACCTACCATGGTATAAGTCTTTCCATGAAAATATTTACACAATTTAAAATTATAATTCCACTCTATAACGTTGTTACTTTGTTCTTTTTTTCCCAAACAAAATTATCACTTTAGCTACAAACAAGTATTTATGACACTGTGAATTACATTCGAGCTGATCAAACCATTTTTGTACAACGTCTGTTAGCAGTTGAAAAGTGTATGGCATCAATACAGGTAAAATCTTGGAATAACTTCTTCTCTGTATGCGTTTGTTTTGTTTGTTTTTTATGTAAAAAAACTGATTCTTACAGCCATATTTGTCAGTTATGTTTTAAACATAACATACAAACCCATAGATTACCGGTTGCAGACGTGCCACAATATAATGTCCCGTGGGAAATGTGATCCTCACTTTCTTACGGTAAGTTAGGCCACCCCGACAAACACTATCTGAGATAATCAAATCGATAAATAGTATTCTTAAATTGATTAGGAGTTATTCGATTCTAAACCAGTGATTGGCTAGGAAATGTGGTTAAAAAGTAGTCTGAAGTTTTAAAGTTCCATAGATGTTCACTGATGAAGAGTTGAGCACTAAGACGAAACAGCTTTCTATTGCACGTTAGCTTTCAGTAGTTATGTTGAAAGAGTAATCAACTGTCAAAACTGAAAACGTTGTCCAGAAGGACAATGAAAGCTTATAAATCAAACTGTTCACCACAAAGAGCATAGCTACACCGAAAACAATCACCTGAGTTATAAATCTTCTACATTATTCTCAAAAGATTAAAGTGTCATATATAACTTGGTCACATTAAACAATACACTAAATATCTACCAGTGATTAGATGATCAAGTATATAGATCAAAACAGTAAATATGAATCAATCAATGTATAAAAGACGACATATTAACCAATTATGAAGTGCGTATTCTAACCCAGTGGGAGAAATAATCGTCCAGTTTTCGTAAATTAGTTTAGAGTTCATTATTGCCTATTCACATGTTGGTGGAGCGGCACAGCTTCTCTTTTTTTTGTACTTTTACATTTTCTTGGTTATAAAGGTTAATTTAGGGATGACAAATAATGTGCCACTAAATTTATACTAAAACATTAAAGTTTTGCGAGAATGTCTGTCTCACGCTGGACCTTCCATCTTTTTGGGCTCACTATGGACTAAGCGCTACTTAGGGTTGCATTGACTGGAATCGAACCCGGACCTCCCTCGTGGCTGATGACCAATCAACCAATGAATCCTCTCACGAGTACATACAGTCCAACAATTACACATTGGGGGGGGGGGGGGGGTGAGAAACAAAATCCTGTAACGTCGTTCACTTCCTATCCATTAGCTGACTACCAAAGTGTTCGAATTAGTTCAAACCAAGTTATCGGCTTTCGCTTCTAAGGTGTTCTCAACTAAGAAGGTGCAACTAGCCACTGTTTTCAACTACCAGTGTCTTTCAGCCGGTTGTCTTTTTGTAAACAAACTGATTTATGAATTTTTTCAAACTAAATAATATTCAAATAACTGACGGTTGTCACATCTTCCTGTTATCTATGTATACTATAATTGTAGGCTTATGTGAATCAGATGTCGGATACATTTACAGGCATCATTGATACACTTGGTACATGCAGTAGTACTACTGTACCATTAGAGGACGAAACTCTGGCTAAAATCAGTTTATCTCCACAGTCAACAAAGCCGACACAACAGTCAACAAGTTCTAATGAATCTTTGAAAGAAGAAAGTGGGATAAAAAATAGTATATTGTGATGTCATTTGTTACATTTACTTATGAAATACATCGTTATATTTAGCCTTTGATAATTTAGATACTCAACAATGTTCATTTACTATGTAAAGAAGTGAAATTCATCTTGAAACGGAGAACTTGTACATATATATTATAGTACACCTATACAGGTAAATAACATGGAAGTGTTTGAAGAGAGAATAATGAAATATAAACCTATGCATTATATTATTTGTTAAGTACCTTTTCTTGCACATACAACCATTTCACCTCTTCAGTCTCTTTTATTTTCTTCTCAATAACTAATACTCGTTCACTTTATTTTTCTAAGAAATAAAATGTATCCTTTCGTTCAAATGCCTTGCCTTGATTGAATTGAATTTGATCCATAGAAATCTATTTAAACAGAATAGCAGTAATTTCTTTGCTAGCATTTTTCTACCAATCCCTTCTCCTTCTCTATATTTTTTGAATCTTATAAAAAACAGTGTCACTTGTAGGTGTGAAAAGTTCCAACAATGAAATATTTCATATACACTACACTATTACCAAAACATCTGAATGCTTACAAATACGATTTCTTTTCACTAAGTAATTTCAGCCGTTAATATTATTATTATTACTATCCTTGACGTCGGTCAATATTTAGTTTGTTTAAAACATCTAATGATGCATTTACTTTCCATGACAAGCAATTTGTACCTCTTACCAGTTTTTCTAAACCCTTAATTTTATTGAAACTTTTATCAGAAAAAATCAAAATAGCCAGATATTGTGTAGAGTTATAAATTTTTGAAAAAAGAAACATTATTCATGCTTCCCATGTATATATTAAGTGAAAAAATTATGAGGATTAAAACTGCATTTTTTGAAGGATATTAAAGAAGGCCTTTATGTTTGTATACCTCTTTGTTGATGATAAACGGTTTGAATAACTACATCGTAGTAACCTGCATCGTATTTGATTACTGTACAGAGTAGGCTGTTAAACGTCTTTAGAGGCTGTGGGTGTCGACGATCATGGATAGTATTGCAACGACCGAAGACAAGGGCCAGCCGACAGATGGTTTATTGAGAAAATCAACAGATATTTGTATATTTCTATGTACATTACTATTCGTTATTATTAGCAGAGAAACAGCGTCTCCTGCTTGGTTGTTTTCTACTTAGAACTTAATCTGTCATCTCTTTGTGACCGTTTCTTTGAAGGTCAGACTATATATCTGCTAATCGTATCTGCCCACGCAATGTCCCTGTTCATGATTTTCTCATGCCCAATATTTGGGACGCAAGATTGACGTAAATTTCTGTCTACCGGTTTTGGCTAACAGACGGCTCTCACCAGAGTAAGACATAATAATGCAAGACCTTATACACACAACTCTTATCGCATTTGTTCCAAATAGACCAAAGACTAAACAAAATACCAGATTGATCGTCCAAAATATCAAGTATATTTTGGGCTCGAACTCGTATTGCTAGGATAACTGCCTAACTAGCTAGGGATCGTGCAGAAACAGCCCGACTTAACATGCAGTGTGCGGATGACGTGGATACTTGTTCGTGAACCTTCAGCTAAACAAGTAGACTTAAACAGTGAGGGTGAGCGTCCAATGTCGTGTGATGAATGCTGTGGCTAATAATTTTCGGGAAATGTCTACTGTCACACTTCATTCCAATGGTGACGACAGTAGCATAATTTATTTTGACATTTCTATCAGGGTGAGTATTTCTTGGAATTCCTAAACTTGCAGAATACAGAATTTTAAATAATACAAATCCCAAAGCATAGTGAAGACGTTTTCATCAGATGGTACTTATTTTAGGAATCTCAAGACTTTAATCGATATCTCTAAAGTAGGCACCAATTCGAAGAGAACAATGCGAGAAGTTATTTAAATTCTGAAATGCGTATCCATTTCTGTCTCATCTGGAATATATCCACTTACGGTTGCTTTCCTCGAATAAATCGGCCGACAGAACGAATGTAATCCACTCTGACGTCACCCTATTACCCGATTTAGATATCGGTACGATAGGTGTATCTGTGTTAATACACTGCTGTTCTTTCTGCTGCTTCACACGCAGTAATATTTTCGCCAAAGTAACACCCAAAGGAACTTCTAGGTTGGTTACTTGATAATTCAAAAGACCCATATACTGATATTTATAGGTAAGGACGTAAAACACTTTTTATAAGCCTTCCGCTATTCCACTACTTCCCATTTGTTGCATTCGTATGTCGACCACTTACTTCAGGATATGAGTAGCAAAGAAAAGTTCGAAGTGGCTTTTCTACTGAAAATCCCTGTTTTAACTTATGGTTTTATGCCCAGAACAACAGCACAGAACTTTAAGAAAATTCCAGGAATCAAACTGTGAGCTGAGTTGAGAAACACGATACCACTTAAACTATCTGTTCGAGAAATAAACTCCTCCGTCCCCACATCATGTGTCAGTGTAGTTGAAGATTGAACGATCAATTCATGGTTGTTTACTCAAACCCAACTCCTCCATATTTTCGCGGGTCATCAATTCGGCAGTCATCGTCTCATCGTTCGCTGTTCAAAGGGAGATAAAAAACTATCACAGATATTATCACGATTTATTGTTATAACATTTGTTCTTAGACCTTGCGTAATAACCTTATTGTTGGTTACATGTTAGCGTTAGAATAAAGGATTCTTGAGTCGCCAATCAGTGTTCTGGTTTTCACGTTGGTTAATGCAAAGTTTTTCTGAAAGTCTTCGAGGGACAGCGTGAGGTCCAGCGTAGTAAGAGCTGGACATTGACAGTTTATGAGAGTTGGCTGACACCATGTCTCGCCTCATTGAGACCTGCAGAGGAAGCGAATGAATGCATTATACTGTATGAAAGTAACGACGGTATGTCTTTCAAGGAGTTAGACCCATAATGTAGGCTTAAACCGTATGGGAAGAATGATATAAATAGGATGCCAACGAGCGACACGTTCAATATCTGTGAGCTAACAGCTTTCGAATGCAACTTCTGCAAAAACCGGGCACACTGCCTTGCGATAAAACCTTCCCACTAACGTTCTATTTATTTGTCACAACACTTGGGATTGTTTTGGTACCTCCATCCAACATGCGAAATGGATCTTGTGGTGCTAAATAGACTACCAGAGGAGAGACCATGCCACCAATATCCATGTCGGTGGCGGACAAATTTTGTCGAACGTAGACGTAGACAATATACCACGTCATGGGAAACCCCTGCCACTAAAAGTCACCTCAAACTCATACAGAGAGGTAGGGAAAGTTCTGCTGCTATCAAAAATGTTGGTGATTAACCGATCGGGCGATACCACGGAAAAGACTAATCCAAACAAGCGATTAGTGTTACACACGGTATCTCCAAACCAACAGTCACGATATAGGCGAAAATCATCCAAATGACGTGAGACGTGGTATTGGCTACACAGGCATCTGAATTTGAATGGCTCTCAGAAACTGACATCTGCTATCTAACTTATCCAGTACATCTTCACAGACTCACTACACTGTGACCGGCAGCAGTTAACTTCGGAGTGTTGTTGAGGACCCTGTAAACAGTAACATCCGATTCTGAGATAGCAAGACCATATTTCTGAGGCAAAACGAAACATATCATACTACAAACCGAGGCCTTTATGCTCGTCGAGAAACAGAAAGTCCATCCTCAAAACAACAGAATACTTCGATAAATGGGGCACGGCTGGTCGCTGTAGGACTTGTCAAACTGTAAAATATTGTCTCAAACAGGACATGATGGCATCTACAATCAGACATAAAAACAACTGTGTGGCAAGAGAGACCACCAAGTGACTTTGTAGCGGAGCTGGAATCCGTATGCACCTCACACCGTTGCTTATCACCTTGAGAAAGGCGTATTCACCATGACGCGTCATAATGAAATGATGATGGATAGGGTGAGAATTTAAAGAAAGCACCAAAGAGGGACGCTGAAAAGGTTTTAGCACAGATGCGGCAAGTCAAGCGAAGAATCCTTGTCATAAACACAGGGAGGCATCTATCATCCAATATCGTTCGTTAGAAGAGGAGGGCGTTACAAATCCTACGGGAGACATGGTTCCTGTCTGGTTACATATTCTTCACAACTCCTTAGCCATTAACTGTGTCTGGGCCGCTATAGAATCCAGCGTTACAAAGACTCTACGAACTTTCTGGATGAGAAGATACACTGTGTGTTTCAACAGGGGCAAAGCAAGGATATAACTGTCGGGGAAGGGAATTGTGAGCCAACCCCTAAAGTCTCTGCGAATTCATGGCTCAAAGGACAAGTGCTGTCAAAGTTGTGTGTGTCGCCATGGTCCATACTGGGAAAATCCTTGGCATTTAGGAAACCGCCAAGATATGGACAACGCATTGAAAGAAAACTGAGTGATCAAGACGAGCATGGCAGCTCGTCATAAATTACTTCGAGTGGGATTCTAAAGGGTCAAGCAAAGCGCTGTCCAGAGTTATCCATTATGTACGACAACGAAGAATCAAAAATTATTGAACGGCGTTGTGAAGCCCATCACATTTCGCCAGGTAAGCCGTTTGATCACCGTTTAGACACAAATCATGCAGTGAGGAACCGCGAATGAGATAACTCATCACCTGCTCCTCAGAGGGGGAACTGAAAGAATGCATATAAACTTGTCGTGGTGGCAGAAGCTGTTGTTTCTAGTTCGTTTGTTGGTCACCACCATTGTTGGTGGTTCAGATATTTACCCTTAATGTAGAGATCTGCAAAAAAAGAATGTCTTTTACGTTGGTGTTTATAGCATGCAACAGTTTACGTGTCAATCTGGTGAGGAAATCATCGACAGAGTTAATATGGGTAAGGTTTTCCGGGAACACAATAAATCTAAAGAACTTAGAACCTGTTTAATCGAATTTTAGATTTTCCCGTCGACTACTTGGACCAAAGTGTTTGGTCGGCTTCTTGTGCAGATGCTTCGACGATATCTGAGCATGTGATTAGAATTTAACTGGTGGATGGTGACTAGCAGTGGAATCCAGGATAACGCGCATTTCGTCCTATTTGGGACTCGTCACTGGACGTACCTACATTCCCAAGTGATGAAACTATGGGCATTGGGTTTGAGAGCTCGGTTGGAGAATCATCACTCACTGGGGAATGCAGGTACATCCAGTTGACTAGTCTTAAAAAGTACGAAATGCGCATCCTGGATTCCTCAGCTAGTCACTATCCACTAGTTAAATTTAGAACCTGGTTTGAAGTTGAAAAAAGCTTCGAATTTCTCCGAGAAGGTGGATATAATGTAACTGCCTACAATCAGATTACAAACACCTGGTATGTAGTGACAGGACCCAAATTAAACAAGGCTGAATTATTTTCGAAGTGTGAATATGTTGTGCTTGAATGCATTTTTTCGGAAGAACAGGAAACCAGATACCGGTGTAAAACCCCTAGAGCGTAAGCGTTATCTGATATTGTTTATGCTTTGCTTACTAGACCCGCATATGTCAGTTAGATTTGGCTTATGAATAACCTACAATACCTATTCAACAATTAGAGCAGCAGGCAAAAAGACAATGAAAGCATAACACCAGCTGTGTAGAGAACGCTTACTTCACAAGAATCACTTTTGAAAAATGCTGGATTCCAGTGTTACATCCTAAGAGTCTTCCGTGTCTTCGTTAGGGTTCACACCTTGCACTTGTTGTGTCTTTTGATCCAGATAGTTGACTTTGGAGTATCTTGCCTCAAAGAAGGAAAATAAAACGGTGACTAGTTTTTATTAATACATTTTGTTTTCATTACACTTATTCCTGGTAGCGCAACCTTCAAATATGACGCTCATTTTGGTTAAGTTTCTTGAATAGCGATGCTTTGTATTACACTGTGTACATTGGTTCCGCCAGTGTTAAGTGACATTATATGTATTACTTTTTTTCCTCCACGTTCCCTGGTGGAACATAGGGCTCCAAGATAGTGACTTGAAGTTTCTGTAGCAGTGTTTAATTTTACAGGATGGGGTTGCTAGCCTCATGCCCAACCTTTCCTCTTTACAAACATTAATTCTCGCTCAGCGAGGTTGAGGAGTGTGTTGGCCGGGGATCGAACCCCGGACCATGCGCATGGTCGGCAAGCGTCCTAACCGCTATACCACCGACGCATTCACACCACGATACACCTATTGACTGGGTATTGGTTTTCAGGAGAACCGAACACACGCATCTTTGCCTCTTGCGAGACGAGAATGGCATGCAGGATCAACCTGTGGCGCAACCACTCGAGAGCCCTCTCCCTCGGTGGACCATCCCAGAATGTCTACTTTTACTTTATAAATTAAAGATAATGGTAAGCCACTAAGATAGTAGCCTCAGAAGATAGCATTCCGCGGCGTCCGTCTTTAAGCATCTGCGTAGATTTAGATAATACGTCATAGAACTGAGCAGCGTATATTTATTGTATGATTATAATATGAATATCATGCATCCGGTATCCAACTCTTTTCAAGCTGGACGTTGATCCTGTCACGTTAAGCAGACGGCTTAAAACTCGGGCTGCCAGAAACATCTGTCGCTCTGCTGCATATATTTTCTCTCTTTTGGTTCAGTTCAATAGACTGAGATATGACCTCTATTGGTACTATCTACTCCGGTGTCTATTTTAAATTTAATAAGCTTTTAATTCCCATTTTCCTACCAGACTTGTGGAAAAGCCTGATTTCGTGTGGCAGCGTGTTCCGATAGATGGGATAACTGTTCTTCAGTTATATCCTTGGGTCTCAAAATGCACTTATGATCGTCTTAAAATTAGCATTTAACCAGAAATCATGGATCTCTTGAAGGAGACAAAGCAAATATATCATAATGGAATAATTTGTGCCTCAGCCCAGAGACCATTGTGTCACAGGATATACTGTCACTTAATATTCTGTTGAAGATACTGTACAGAGGGAAATATCCTGCAATAAACTCTCCTGAAAATTCCGCACATTTTACGAACACTATCCAGATTAAAGATGTTATCATATATCAAACAATGTGTGACTGATTAAATGACAGATCTTGTATGCTTTACTAGATAGTCTTATAAGTGATTAGTGTGCAGTAGAGGTATTCACTTTGGTTTGCATACAAAACTCATTTTCGCCGACTTGCAGTGTACATTCAAAACTCATACGCTATGTGGCGAATTCTGTAAACACGCTACCACTATGATTAAAGCAAGAAAACTAAGCCAAATACGATGAAGTGGAGCAATTAAAGTTTGTTAGTTCTTATAAGATGCATGAAATCATGCGTAATGTCCACAGAGCAGATACGCAATTTCGGATTGTAAAGGTGATGGATTTTAACTAATGTCAGACGATTCCACGCCATATGAGAAATGGTTAATGGTTTTTCCCTCAACTTATTATCAGATAAACAGTCTGTCTGATGACTTCATCCCATACTAACAGATTAATGATTCAGCTATCACTCCTAAGTAGCTACATTTTTCTTTACAATATGAAGCAAGTCTTTTGGCGTTTATCGGTTCACAGACGTGCAGCTGACGAAACAGGATATTGTCCTTTCAACTGGGTATAAGCTACTTAGTTTTCACAATGTGACATTCCACAGGAACTGATAACAAATCCAACTGATGGCTGATATAACAACCAAATAATTCTACATTACATCTACATTCCGTTAAATAGGCTTAACAAGCATCAATCCAAATTCCCGTATTACAGCAGCCCACAGTAAAGTGACGTGGTGAGGAAGTTCAGAATAAGTGGTGATTAAGAATACACTAAACATTTCATGGATTTACAGAAGAAACTTTTTGTAAGGGATATTAGCGTTGGTTTGATCAGTTTATATTTTCGCTGATTTCTTTATCGACAACCTCCACATACCTGAAAAACAAAGCGTATGTCAGACAAGGGTGCTTACTATCACCAATGATATTCCTAATTGTGGTGGACTGGATTATGCGTCAGACTGTGGGAAACGAGAAGACAGGAATATCCTGGACCGACGTGAAGAACTTAGAAGACCTGGATTTCGCGGATGACTTATGTTTGATGTCACACACAATCCAAGACTTACAAGCGAAAACCGACAAACTGGTCGAAGAAGCAGCAAAGACAGGACTCCAGGTAAACATAGACAAGACGGAGGTTATGAAAATAACCAACCAACAACAGCAACAACATTCAACGTCAATCACCATCAACGGGAGGGATTTGAAAGAGGTTACTTCATTCACTTCACTTATCTAGGGAGCATTGTCTCAACTACAGGAGGAGCGGACGAGGATTTCAAATCGAGCGAGAATCGGGAAGGCGAGAAACACATTCATCGGCCTGAAATCACTCTGGAAATCTTCGTCACTCAGCATCACCAACAAAATTCGGATTTTCAATACAAACTTCAAGTCAGTCAGATCTTCTATACGAATCAGAAACTTGGTGGGCGGGTCACAAAGAATATTTCCAAAAGGCTGCAGACCTTTATTAACAACCGTCTTCGCTCAATACTGAAGATCAGATGGCCGGAAAGAATCACCAACAAGGAATTGTGGGAACAAACAAACAAAACAAGAACCAATCGCCCAACAAATATGCAGGAGAAAGTGGAGATGGATCGGACACTCGCTGAGGAGACCGCTGGATGACATCATGCGCCAAGCCCTCGAGCGGAACCCGAAAGGGAAGCGGCGAGTGGGACGTCCAATGGTGACATGGAGGAGATCGTGTGAAGAGGAGTTGAAAGAATATGGATTAACATGGATGCAGGCGAAAATTATAGCAGAAGACAGAAGAAAATGGAGACGTGCAGTTGAAGCCCTATGTTCCACTAAGAACCCAAGGGAGCAATAATAATAATAATGTAAAGACCCGTACAACATGGTGCTATAAGTGATAATTTTACGTGTCGGTGTCAAGGCGCACAAACGGGCCTCATATGTTGTCAGTATAAGATTATTTGCGAATTTCATGACAACTTTTGAAGTATCTCTACTACTAAGGCATTGTTCTCTCATCAAGATTACACGCAGTCTACGCAGGTGAAAGCCGGATTACTTCAAAGGAAGTATTGTCAATGTGTAACTTGAAAATTTATCCACGGTCTGAGCAGTGCCTAGTTAAAAATGGTTTTGTGAGTCCTTCAGATATTACATCTGAACATTTAGAAAATTAAAGCCATTAAATATCGGGCACATAAAATTCAACTGCAGACAATTATACACGGCATTAACACAGAGTAGATCAATGCTTAAAATATTGTAAGATACATAGACCTTGTGTTTATGGGGATGATACTATCATACAATGCAGCTTACACATTCAGTCGTTATGCCACATATTTTCAGGCTACATAAACGGGAATTTTCGGAAAAACTCACTTCTATTACTAGTGACGAAGGACACTGGAACACAGACTCCAGGTATGGAAGGCCAGTGGAATGCCATGACAGACATTAGATTGACAGCAATAGAGCTTCCTAGAACAGGTTCTCATAACGAACAAAATTCGTGCGCATAATAATAACATATACCAAATTGACGTATTAAGTGATACACTCATGCAAATTAAGCGAGCAGTTACCTTCTTCAGTACACTTAAAACAATCATGAGAACCACCTATACCTATATATCTATATCTATAGCAGTCAGCTAAGCACGCCACTAATACGGTTGAGGTATTTTTTATACATTGAATCTACACAACACACATTTTCAAATTACGACAATTCCCGTCCAAACACATATGGTGAAAAAAAAGTTATTTTGGTATTCTTAGGTAATTTTCATGTCCTAGTAACATTCACCCGTCAACCGTTACTGGGTTTCACGCGAAAATAGTCTGTATTGATATCCTAAAGTCTTAATTGAGTGATACTATGTGAAAATGTGTAGCTTCTATATAAAGTAGACGATTTATGTAAACGACATTATCCTACCCTATCCTGCCCATTAATCAGTGATTCAACACAATAACCCTGAAACACAAACCAATGCAAGCAATATGCTAAGAGTGTGCTGCAGTTACATTATATGACGTGGACAACAACATACCTGAAAGTGAGAGTTCTCATCAATCCAGAGAACATATGACACAATTCCATCGAAATTTATTCACCAAAAGATTCCCCGGGCAAAATTTCATGCGACATGCCGAATGTGTTCAGTAAGAACGTCAACCCCATACACATTGGACTTCTAGATAATATGTGCGGTTTTCGAAGTGCAGCGCTACAAATCTGTAAGTGACACGTTTTCCTTTAATTGGTGTCAGGTCTCATTTTAAATATGGTGCAATTTTTATCCGTATCGTCATCTAGTAAATTTTTAATTGTAACTAAGATGCAGGGTGGCCTGCATATGTATTAATGGTGGGTTTTAAGCTATTTGAAGGTTCGTACTAACATATAAATCATGGCAAGAGTAAACAATAGACACCAAAATCAAATGACCTTGATTTGACCATTCAGATAGCCGAGAATTACAAGTGGATGCTAACCATAATCCTTGCTGATAATTTTTGCGTATTACGGTTACAGTATTAATCTGAGTTTCACTTAGTTTTGAACAAGCACAGGGAGCTTTTCCACCACATTGCCTTGATTCATCAAGGCAAATATTCCCAGTGTAGATACGTATTGATCTCGTCCTCCGGTTTTGTTTGAATTTTGTAGTAGATAGTGGGTGGGTGGGGATGTGCAGGCGGAACCTTTCATTCTATGACTTAATAAAATGCAATTCACTTTCATAATAAACTCATGTTATGAAATTCCCACAGGATTCTTTTAAAAGCTTAGGAGCTTTTAAAGTTCTCAGTCTCAGTCGGAATATCGGGAATTAGTAGTGCTAAATCTCACTTATCAGACCACATACCCATATATCTCTTATTAAGAGAGTACGCATGTAGTGCTGTATTCGTTTCTTTATTTTGCTCACTGCGGCAAACACACTTCTGTCACTCGTGTAGAGATGGCTTGATACTGTAAAGAATTAAGTGTTTCTGTAAAATTTTTTGGAGCATTTTGTTTCCGTCTATAAACGTAAATAGGAAACTTTAAGTGTAGGTTAGGTGTAAAACTTATAAGTCCCATGACAGATTTCTTCATTAAGTGACAGACTATTTGTACAGATTATGGAAAAGAGTGATTTGTTCTGACTATTATGTGGCTTAAACATTCGACTTAAAGTTACTAGGTTTAGAGTTCAAATCCCGCTCCACCTACCTCAGCTTGGGCCACCGGATCTTATCATTAGCCCCTACACAATAAATGTAGCTCATAGCCTGGTACATGTAAAATTGTTTCGTGGCACCTAATTTAGTATCGAGTGTTATCAGAAAAGTGTCTTTTCAACGTCTGATTCAAGGGTTGGCGAAGTCCTTGAAAGTTATGGCGCTAGAGATAATGCTACTTAAGTGTACTATTCAAAAAGGTGCAGGAAGTATTACAGAATGTGGTCAGCTCCAGACGTACTTTTTCTTGATGTACTCACCTGTATGTCAATAATGATTTTCCGGTGTATACAACTGGAAAGTGTGTTCCTATATGTCTGGAAGTTTTTGCCTCCTCACAGGCATTGTGCATGTGTCCCTAATGCTTATTCTAGTGGATGTAAATTCTGAGCTTGGAGCGCATGTTAATGATTCAGGTTCCTCAAAACTGTCCCGCAAGGTGTAATCTGTGTTGTATTCGGATTTCTACAACACTAGCAGGACGTCTGGAGTTATAGCTTATATTTACGCTCTGCTCGAGATGTAGTTATAAAACACATGGTTATTCTCCTTTACCGATTCTGCTTTTTTAGGCTGCTAAACATAGGTATTTGGATATCGTCCTTCCAGTCTTAGACATCTGTACAACAAAGAGTCTTCAATCAGAAAATGTTTTCAAATTGAATTGCTTTTCATACCTTAACATGTGCTCTTATAAAGCATGGCATAAAATATCAACCGCTGCAATTTCATGCAAATTTCTATGCTGAAAATTCAGTCATTCGATTGAGTTAGTAGAAGTGTTTCGTTACAATAACTGATATAGCTGTCCTTCGTAAGATTCTATCCCACTGATCATAGGTAGTACTGCTCATCAGTCCGCTCCGTCCTCCTTTATGGTTGAGACCTGGCCACTGAGAGTGGAAGACATGAAAAGACTAGCTGTCTTTGATCATAGGTGCCTGCGTTCTATTTCCCGTGTAAAGTGGCATAATAAGGTGAGCAACATTGAGGTTAGGCGTCGAGTTCTAGGTAAACAGGGGAAATCAATCGACGAGGTCGTGAAGCTATAAAGACTGAGATGGTTAGGACACGTGTTACGTATGCCAAGCCATCGCCTCCCTCGACGAGCTATGTTAGCGGATATAGGGTCAGGCTGGAAAAAAGCTAGCGGCGGTCAAACAAAAACATGGCATCAGTCAATGAAATCCACAACAGTTGGTCTAAGCCACGTAGAAAGGTGTAGACTTCCAGGCTGGGGTCCTCGGGACGGTAAAAATCTATGGTTGGAAACAATTGGTGACATGGCTCAAAACCGTTCTCAGTGGCGCAGATGCATCCACCCCCTGTGACTTATGATCTTCAATGAAACTGTTTTGTATTTCTTTATTACTCCTTTGTCTCACACCTCTGCTCACTGTTTCTATTATGCTTTTCTTGTACTTTCTTCTCTTGCTTCGCGTGCTACACGGAATGTGGCGACTTGAACTTCCGCACATTTGTGCCAAGTTCTATGTCGAAAACAGACAGACAGACAGGTAATACTCTGAAGGTGACAGTAGTCGACTACTCAGAGCTGTTTCACTCTTATATTTGTCAAACTCTATTAATTCTCTTCACTCATCTTCTTATCTACCTCTGTGTGCTATTTGGAACGTGGCAACTCGAACTGCTGCACTTCGGTGCCAAGTTCTATGTTGAATCCAGACAGACAGACAGAGCTGTCATGTAATTTGCTGTCAATTCCCATTTTAGTTTGACGTATATGAGAAATTAGAGTTAAGCAATTATCACAAACTGCATTTGGCAAGGAAATCATCACAGTGTTTGATGCAGAGATGAATAGAGCGTTCGTAAAAGACGGTACTTTTCCACTTTAAGAAGATTTTAGTGCATCCATTTTGAGTTAACCAAATAAAGCAAATTTATCTAATGTACTTTTCTGAGAGCTAAATCACAGTGGGAGAAAATATCCTGGTCATGTTTTTCACCTTTTCTTTGCAAATTATCGTTTTGGAATTAGCCTGAACCTAGCGATTAGTTCACACATACAGAGTCTAGCTGTAACCTACTGGCCAGTTACCAAGTACACTTCACGTCCAAATAAATCACTAGTCCTTCCCTATAGTGTTAAGACTAGTTGTTGTGCTTTTGACACTCCTATTACGATCACATTTAACTCACCATATCTTACTTATGAATATTGGTCAGCCTGTTGTTTTACTTATTAATATATTCACCACATAACTGCCATAACAATAAATTCGTCGTCTATGCCAATTCCTAATGTTGGGTGTGGGAATATGTAGAACAGGGAAATACTGTGTAGATCGCTAGTCTGATTGGTACACCTTTTTTTCCAAAACAAGAATACAGTAGTTAGCGGTTCTGCAATTATCGAACTTCAGTTTTAATAGTAAAGAATTACTGAACAATACTTTTATCAGTCGTCTGATCCACTTCTGTAAAGCGATCACCTTTATTTTTGCAGTTAGTTCACTTGACTGTTTAAAATGGAATTTCCCAAGCTTATGTGTAAGTTGTCAATCTCAACTGTTATAAATCTATAACTGATCTGTCTATGCATTCATTTGTCAAACCCCCCATAGGTCTCAAAAACAAGTTCTGCATCTACCAAGGCGTGGATAGTGAAGTAATACCAGTGACAACCATTCTATAAGTTAGAGATTCCGTATAACATTTACATTTGCATGTAGTTGGTGAGTTTCGATTACGCATGACTTTTGTGTACTGTGATAAAAGTTATAACACTTATTTTGTTGAATGTAGCTATCAAAGCTGTGTGCTTTCAAAAGCGAAGCTTAATATCTTACTTGATTTAAAGTAGACAGATGACATAGACCTGTTTCGTGAGAGGCCTGACAAGGTGAATAGATTACTGGACACTCAGTGATAATCTGCGGATGTTTGAAGTAGATATCTCACTACTACGCTTTCAAATTACTGCCTCATGACTTGTCTGTAACAGTACTCTTCCTGATCGTATGGGTTGAAATAATTAAATGTATCAACTAAGTTGCAACAGCCTTGGTTGATGGAAGTAATCGCTTCTTGATTACATTTCTTATGCTGCATACAGCTATTTATGAAAGTGCGGACAGTTTGACTGTACTTTATTTGACTTCTGAAACCTCCGGTGGTAAACTGTAAATCGTTCGGTTGAAGATCAACAACAGTCGTACTTATTCGTATTTTATTAGTTACATCCTATCGTATCAGTTGCATCTTATGTTTTTATTAAATTTGTCCTCCCATTTTTCGTACTGTATGGCCTTGAAATATAATTTTCCTAATTAGTTTTGCTGTCTTTCCCTACTTTCTGATACATTTGAGTTATGAAAACTTCAGGAATGCTATGCAATCATGTCAGGTATTATAGTAATTCTGTTTGCCTACTCGATTTTAGTTTTCTGTCCAAACACATTTTCGATTCATCAAAAAGGTAAAAGACAAGTTAGTGAAGAAAATTTTCATTATCAACGAAAACATCTTCAGAGGCTGTACAGTCGTATTTGTATTTACCAAAAACATATAGTAGTCCATTATTCAGTAATAGGGGTGGGGTAGGGTGACAATTGATACAATTATTCAGAAGTGGCTTCAAAAACCAAACTAAAAACTGCGTAGTAGTCAACAACACAAAGGAAGAAAGGGTTAGACATTTGTTAAGGTTAAAATTGTTATTAAGTGAAAAGAAAGGTAGTTGAGTGCCTATTTAACAAGTGTGATGAGGGTGAAAAAATATACTGAAGAAATACATTAGATTGATAATAATGAATTAATAATTAAAAAATAGAAAAAACTACCGGAAATTAGTAATGAAGCGGTTAAGATCGTGGTAGAAAAAGGGGCTGGACAAACATTTCCTGTATACAGAGTTCTTTGTGTCCTTAAGTATTACACCATATTTTTATTTCTAATTTGACTTTTGAAGCCACTTCTAAGTAATTATATCGATTATGTCACCCGCCTGTTACTGAATATTGAACTGCTATACGTTTCCGAAAAAAAAACATAAATAGGGTTGTAGAGTCTCTGGAGATAATTTTGTCGAAAACATTTTCGCTGAATTGCCTTTTATTTTCTACATTTTTGATGATTTGAAGTTTAGGAAAGTAGTAAAAAGCATATCATAGTTCCGTGGTTCAAGTAAATCCGTCTACTGGTATCGCATTAAATTGAGCAGATTGAAAATAAAACATTTCAGAATAATAACAGTGTGATAACAAATTAGTGGAGCTGCTCATTAGTCTAGGCATTCGAATTTCAACTAGTGGATCGCAGGTTCGAACCCCTCTCTCCCTATCGAGATTTGAGCAGCTAGGTAGTATCGTAACGACAGAAGACAAGAACCAGGCAACATATCGTTTTTTCAGAAAATCAACAGATAATTATATATTTATATGTACATTATTATTAGCAAAGAAACAGCGTCTTCCGATTGGTCATTTTCTCACTGGAAGTTATTCTGTCACGCCTTTGTGTCCGTTTCTTTGAAGGTCAGATCATATACCTGCTAATCGTATCTGTCCACGCAATGTCTTTGTTCTTGTCTTTCTCATGATCAAGACTTGGGAAGTAAACATTGCTGTCTACCGATTTCGGCTAGCAGACAGCTCTCACCACAGTATCACTGGTCTCCACTTACACAATTAATGTAACTCATTGCCAATTGGGTAGTATTGCAAGTTGTTGGTGCGATAACATTTCACTTTGAGTGCTTTGGCAGAAATGATCAATAGTATAATGCCCACTCACCGCACATATAGTTCAGAGTTCGATTCCTGACTGACGAACTCCTAAACCTAGGCCTAGCCAATAGTAAGCCCGGTAGAGAGAGAAGGTTAGGTGTGAAGCTAGCAACTTCACCACTGCCACTTAAAATTCAGACCTCAAGCGTGAAGCCCTATGATCCACTAGAAATGTTAAAGGACTGAAAAACCCTTGTAAATGAAGTGTGGGCTTTATGTACATGATAATATAATATATTATATAACATACAATATAATTTCTTAACTACTTTTTATCTGCTGTGCATTTATTATTACTTTTTGTTCCCGATAACTAAATTATTCAAGAAACAAGAATCTGCAATTATGTCAGATGATAGTGATGCATTTGCTAGTGCAGATGAAAGTTTCCATACTAGCACCAGTACTACTACTAATACTACTAATACTAGTAGTATAAAGGAAAGTCATCCAATAAAAGAAGAGTCTTCGTCAACTATCTCAAAGGCGGCGAATACAAATGACCGTGATAATAATGACTCTGGTCAAATAGAAGAAACTGCATCAAAAACAACTGAGCATACACTGTCACCATTGACTGAAGAATCAAATTCAGGGGAATTAAAAAAGAAAAAAAAGGTGAAACAGAAAAAGTTGAAATCTGCGCCTAAAAAACGTGAGAAAGTAAGATAATGTTTTTTGTTCATGTGTAGTTTAACTGTGTAGATTGTAGCTAATACTTTTACGTCATTAACATGCGTGTAAAACTTGTGCACTGTCATAGTGTGTGTGTGTGTGTGTAGTTTCTTATTGATTTTCAAGTGTTGGTTCATAAAGATTTGATTGGTTTTAGGCCTGGCCCTGGACTGATATCAGTTAGAGAACCAGTGAACCAGCTGTTTCATCCTAGTTTGGGACTGTTCATCAGTATCCACCCGCGACTCCAACGGAGATCGACTTCAGGACTTTCATGTTACAAAGACAGCTCTCCTACCACCGAGCCACTGGGATGACCTTCCACGTCTAGCTTTTACCAATTCACGGTATGTAGTGCAGCTGTCATCGGCGAATATTTGTCCTCACACTAATCTTAGTGTATCCCACTGGTCATGAATTCTGACTGGAACTTTAGACAACTCCGTCAGTCACTTGTGAGCATTGAAATAATTTTCACTTGTCGTCTTCTAAGAACCATATTCCTATCCATTGGTAAAACATGGTAATGTTTTTTTTGAGAAATGAGATAACCTTACGTTGGATTTTCAACAGTCTTCTTTCTTTAGTTGAATTTTAGATTCTCCCTTCGTGTGATTAGACTGAAGTGCTTGGTCTCAGGTTGACATGTTGGCTTCTTGTGCAGATGCGTCGACGATGTTTGGGCATGTAATCAGAGGTTAATTGGTGGTTGGTGACTAGCAGTGGAATCCAGGGTACGCATTTCGTCCTATTTGGGACTCGTCAGTTACATCCAGATGACGAGTCCCAAATAGGACCAAATGCGCGTTATCCTGAATTCCACTGCTAGTCACCATCCACCAATTAGTCTTCTTTCTTGTTGTTATTAGACGGTTGAAGGCAATTGGCAATAAGTTTTGAACCTAGGTTTTGTGCAAGATGTACCTGCAGTTTTAAAGAAACTTTTGTCCTTTGACTGACTGAATTCAAAGGACTGAACGCATGATGCTACCTAATAACCAGTATCCAGCCAAAGTCCTCTTTCTGTTAAAAAAGTTCACAGTGACCACAAACATTTACTATTTGGTTGCGTATTTTGAAATATATATATATATGCGTCCATCACAACTTCTCAAGTCACAAATATTTTGTTTTGTAAAAACTTAGGTAAAAGAAGGTTCACTAAAGATCGACTCAAAGTCAGTGGTTAAAGAAGATATTCCTTCAGTTTCCGAAATTGTTGGGAGTGAAGATAAAAAAATGGATTCTGAAACTGTATTATCACCCTCCTCTGAAAAAATTGAGACACCACCTGAGGTCAGTAAATCTGAGACAAAGGAATTGAAAGATGTTGTGATTGATTTAATTGTCCCACAGCCTGATGAACCATGCGAGCAGATATTTGACTCCAACAATCCCAATGAAGGAGTCAAAAGTTTACCCGAAGAAATGACACCGATATCCGTAGATACTTCAGGGGATTCAAAACAATTCACATCCTCTATGGAAATTCATTCTGTTATAGACAAACTGTCAAAAGTTGAGCCTATCCCAGAATTAGATTTCATCGCGTCAACTGCTACAAATATTGCCCGTGGTCTAGGTGATGGATTGAGTTCACTTGTTGGCGTATTGGGGGATGTTATACAGCTGAATCCATCAGATACTAGCGTGAATGAAGAAACTCTTAAGAGAAGAGCTGAAAGACAAACTGAAGAACAGTTGGAAAGAAAAGCAATCTCAGATGCATGGAATAATGTTTGGGGTACATCATGGACTAATGATGATGATGGTGATGACGATGAAAACGGTAATCAGAATGATGGTTGGGAAGTAGACAGTCCAGTGGAAACAGAAGATATATCAAAATCAAAGTTGGATAACAATATCCCTGAGGAAAAAACTAACATTCAAGAAGACGTAAATCAAGGAGTTGATTCCTCACTTAATGAACAAAAATGTCGTGATAATGTAGTGTCACAACAGAAATCTGAGAATAATAATTTCTCATGGGGTTGGAGTGGTCTTTCATCATTCAGTCAGCTTACTTCTTCGTTACAAGCAACTGTAAGTATTGCTGATTAATTTCAGATTGCGTTTTACTTTTAATTAGATTACGAGTTTTCGTAGGGATTTGAATCAATTTCAATAGAGATTTTGTCATGAACCAGTATCGGTTACAGATATCATTGAAAACCAAGGAGCATTGGAAGTCTGTTTCGTCCCATTTCGGGACTCTATCAGTACACACTCGCGACCTCACGAAGGATCGAACCCAGGAACTTCAGCCACTTGGGATGGAATTCAGCGACCTATGAATTTGAACTTTGTCAGTTCGTGATGTGGCGCTAAAGTCAATCGATGCCATCGATCAGCATCCACTCCACCTTGACATGGCGAACTTCACCAGTCATGACTTCTCACTTCAACTTTAGGCCATCCATCCAGCGATCATCAGTTACTTGGATATTGATATTTAGATTATGGGTTTCTGTAGGAATAAGGTCCTGGGTCTGACCCCTGGTGGGATTGTAAGTGTGCACTGATGAAGATTCCCAGATGAAACAGCTGTTTAGTGCTCCGTGGTTTATCATTGCTCTCTCCAACCTAAGCTTACGTCTCTATGCCATTTTGGAGATGTGGATCACTGACTTAAGCACTCGACTTTTCTCCAATAGGTCTCGAGTCCGACTCCTTGTTGACTGAGTTTTAGCATAGAACGTTGCACAGAATTGCATTTGTTTTAGTTTTCACCCTAGATGTAGCATACAAAGGTAAATATAAGAAGAAAAAATTTAAAATAATTCTAGTGTGCATAAATCTACTGAAGACAGAATGATAACGTGAAGAAAAATCAGGGTTTTAATAGATGTGAAAGATTACAAAGTATGAGAGTGCATCTACGCCATTGAGAACGATTTTCAGCTTTATATATCATATCATCAACAATCGCTAACCATTAATTCGTAGCAGTTTACATCTCTCTATTTGGTTTAAATAATAATAATTTGCTTTATTCCAGAAACAGTACTAGTGATACAATATTGCATCTAATTTTATCAAACATTTAAATGGAGTATTTCAAAAAATAAATATAAAAAACAACAAAAACAACAAAACAAAAAAAACGAAATAGCAAAAATATGCCAAAAAATACCAAGAATTAGCATGGAAAATAAACAATATTTTAAATAATATCTCAGTATTGGGTAGTGGAAGCTATGATATGTGTATGCGTGGTGAACAGTAACAGCTATAATCATACAAGAAGTTTTTGAAATGTAATTAAGAATGTTTATCGCTATGATTATCAGTTAATTTGATTCAACAACACTTATCAATCAGAAAATAAACATTTCAGGGTTTTTTATTGTCAGCTCTAATGCGGTGTTTGCAGTGGTAGTGTGAGTAATCCTGTATAATACAAAATTTTAAGATGGTGATAACGGCGCTCACAACCAAGATTGTCAGTTAATATTGCCGCACAAAAAAAAAACAATCACAAAACTAATATTACATGATGGTTAATGACAGGACAATTTTGTAATACTCGTAGTGATATTATAGTCGTGACCATTAGATACACAAAAGAAGGAATAGAATAAAGTACAAAAAAGTAAGCCAATGTTAATAATTTGGGTAGCTAAGTATGTTTAAGAAGGTGTTCACTATAGAATACAAATAAGAAGGAAAAATAAAAGAGCCGAAATTATGTTATTAACAACAAAGCAAGTCATAGGTTTCGCGCTTAACATTGTCTCTGTCACTTAGAACATGGGCCAAATATGGTATTGTTGAGTTCCTATACTTAGTTGTACGAGCATATATTATTTTGTACTGATTTCTGGTTCTACCTGATGAGATACGAGGAGAGAGTTAGGAATAGAGGGGGTGTTGGGCGTCGGAGAGTATGGTTTAAAGCCTGCAGTCATCCATTTCATCACAGGAAAGTGGTTAGAATCATCTCTCCTTAAACACAAAGCGTAACTCATAGTGTAATACGAAAAAGATCTGTTCCCCGAGTAATTGAGTTCAAACATTTAGATCCTTAATCATCCTTTTGTGTTAGAATGAAAAGTCCGATTGTGATATGGTATCCAAGATCCAAGTATTTAGACTGATTGATATCAGGCATTTTTATGTAATACTTTATGCAGCTATTCAATATATTTTCATATTCATAAAAGTATCACTTCATTATTATTCTTATTTGGATTTTTTTTCCATTCATTCTTGTAGAGTTTAAATTTAGTCCAAGGTAGTGTTGATGTCCTCGAATTGATAGGACGTAAAACAATGTCTGTTCTAGCTGAAAATGATCCTGGTTTTGAGTACACAAAGAAATTTTTACGTCCATCAAATTCATCAGATAACCGTCCAAATCTTTCTAAGGTATCGCGTTACTTCTTTTCGGTTTAAAAAATTTATTTTACAATTTTTCATATTTCTGTTATTATAGAATATTATATATGTATATATATTATTATTATTCTCTTGGGTTCCTAGTGGAACATATGGCTTCAACTGCATCTCTCCACTTGCTTCTGTCTTCTGCTGTACTTTTCACCTCCTTCCATGTTATTCCATACTGTTTCAACTCCTCTTCACACGATCTCCTCCATGTTACCCTTGCACTGACGTCCCACTCACCTCCTCCCTTTCGGGTTCCACTCGAGCAATGGCCTGATGCGCGCGCGATGTCACCCGGCGGCCTCCCCAGCGAGTGTCCAACCCATCTCCACATTCTCCTGCATATTTGTTGGTTGGCGATTGGTTCTTGTTTTGTTTGTTTGTGCCCATAGTTTCTTGTTTGCGATTCTTTCCGGCCCGGCCATCTGATCTTCAGTATAGAGCCAGCGAAGACAGTTGTTGGTTGATAAAGGTCTGCAACAGGCTGTTGGAAATATTCTTTGTGACCCGCCTGTCAAGTTTCTGATCCGTATAGAAGAACTGACTGACTTGACGTTTGTAATGAAGATCCGAATTTTGTTGTTGATGCTGAGTGATTATATATATATATATATATATATATATATATATATATATATATATATATATAAGTATTCGCTATCGTCGTACTCCTTGCTGTGACTTTTTAAGCGCTGAGTTATTTTGTTTGATGTTGATTCTCTCCATCTAACCAAATTACTTTTTAACACTTCTACTCTATCCCACCCCCACTAATCGCATGTGGTTATTTGAAAGTTAATGGGATGATCAATTATCCCCAATAATTGCAGATGTATTTATGGATAGTTGGGAATTTGTAGCTTTTATAGCATTTAATCCTTCTCCTTGGTTCTGTTGCAGGCAGGTAGTGTAGACAGGACCGCAGGTGAACAAATAGAGAAGACGGAGCGGAGGCGACAAAGATAACCAATCAACAGCATTAACAACAACAGCCAGTGTCAATCACCATGATCAGAATTTTTAATACAAATGTGAAGTCGGTCAGTTTTTCTATACAGGTGAGAAACTTGCACTGCATCTTACGAAAAGGATTTCTAACAGCAGGTTACAGACTTTTATCAACAGCTGTCTGCCTTTGCTGGCTCCACACTGAAGATCAAATGACGCGCTGGTCGGAAAGAATCAGCAACAAGAAACTCTGGGAGGTAACAAATCAACCAAGAGCCGATTGCTCAGCATATATGTATGGTAAATCGTGGACCCAGGTGAAGAGGACAGGTGAAAATAGAAAAAGTGGAGATGTCTTGTTGAAGTTTTATGTTCCACTCAGAACCCAAGAGAATAATAATAATCATATAATGTACATGATACATTCACTGTGTTGAAGTCTGAATATACCATCAAGTTCTTCACCGATATAAACTTGCTAGTAGGTAGGATGAGAATTCACTTTCGAGTTAGAACGTGAACAGAATGAATTAGCTTTGATATAAGTATAAAACTTGGGTACTGTGGTAGAGTATAACTCCATTATAGATAAGATTTCATTCTGACAAGTCACACAGTGTTATATATTAACTGATGACGTTTCGAGTGCAAACTATTGCCACTCATAATCATATCAAGTTCACTCACACAACTTTTTTTCTTCATTTATATACATGAGTGAAATTGACTAGATATTTGGATAAAAATCAATATGTGATAATGTACATTCAGAAATAATAATAATATGAGTATTATTGATCAGATACAATCAGATGAGAAATAAGACGAGTGTTTTTATAGTCAAAATAAGTAACTTGTTAGAATGTTGTGATGTCCTTGAATTGAAATAGAATTTTAAGATTATTTATTATCGTCCTCTGATTTGACTGACTGGTGGTAATAATATCTTCCATATCTCTGGTAATTGCAGTGAGTCATTACTGTTGCATGTGTTGGGTGTAGACTCGATGAACCAGGATTCAGTAATCAATCTATCTCTCCACTTACATAGATTACTCCTTAGAATTTTAACCCTCTTCCATCCTATTGTGTGGTTGTGTGTTAATGCATGTAGTACAATGCAGTGCTGAGCTTTTTTTCTAAATTACTTATCTTCTCGGGTCAACCATTCTTACCTTAGCCGCTAAAGTCTTATGTTCCAACAGTCTGACTACCCCCGATCTACTAGTTTGACCTATATAGTTGACATGACTCAGTCATTGCAGGGTATTTTATAAATTATGTTATTTTGTCTAATTGGGTCAACAGGGTCCTTCAACCTACAGAGGTTATCCCTGAGTGAGTTTGTAGATTTGAATGCCACCCTGATTCCTGCTTTATTAGCTTTGCTGGACTGTCGGTAAGGTACTAGGGGACCGATAGACTCTAAAAGGTACATCCCACTCAGAATTGCTAAAGATAGGACTAGTTGAATGTAAATATATATGTATATATCTGTATATCTGACCAGCAGCGTAACTAGTAAATCAGAAAATTTAAAGAATAAAATCAAACAAATAAAGAAAATATCAATAGTGAATACCACCTACCCATCAGATTTTATTCGAAAATGTTTGAAGATCCATAAGAAAAGTAAAAGTAGTAATGAAAATTATTTAATCGGTAAGGAATTTTTAAGGTTAAAATTAAGGTATGTCATTTCAACCAACCAGTTCATTCATAGACTAACTATATTGGCTTAAGCACCCGATAGATTCAGTTAGAAAACATAATATAATTTAGTAAATACCATGCACTGACTGTTAGGTCAAACTAGTAGACCTGGATCAATTAGATTATCGGACCTGTAGCAATTCAGATAGGCCTAAAATGACTGACTCTACTAATTTAAATAACGTATAAAACAGCTGGGTCATTGCAATAGATTCACTTGCATGTAATCACACAATAGGGTGGAGCAGGGTAAAAAGTATTAAAAGGTAATTTAGTTAGGTAGAGAGAGAGAGAGAGGTTAGTCGCTAAATCTGTTCATCGAATCAACACCACCTCTACCGGATATATGGATAATTGCAATAGAAAACAACAAGCAGTAGGACTATATAGAGAAAGGCATAAAGTACTGTAAAAACACATTGATATAGTTAGTTATTTTAGCAATTCTTCGCACTGAAAACGTCATCCGTCACTGTGTCTTATATCATATAAACTTATCTAATGTAGAATTATATTCTGCTACACTGACCAAGTGTGTAATACTTGTAGACAAGATATGGTTTATTGACATAAAGGAACTCGGTTTACTGGCGACGGGTCACAAGTTCATATCCCGTTCCACCTATTACATTTTTGGCAGCTGACTATAGTATCATCAATCCAGACATGATAAGTGTGTCTCTTAGACACTGGTACAGAAAATGTCTATTCCGGATGATTAAGATTGACTTCTTCATGAATGATTACTTGACTGACCTATTATTATGTATAAGATTTGTTGATAGATATTATTGTAAAAAAAATTGATTTTTAAAGTTAGAATGATGAAAACCTGGTTTGCAGCAAATTTTGAAGAATGCAACACATTTGGTACTTTCCAGAATGAGGATGTAGGCTATTGGATTTAATCTTATTGGGAGAGAGTTTCATTCCAGACTAAGAGTATCTCAATAGCACCAACAGTTTTCAACTCGTCATTTTGCGATTTAATCACGGATTGATATCAGTTAGAGAACCATTTAAAACCAGGAAGTACTGGATAGCCAGCTGTTTCATCCTAGTGTTTGGGAATCATCGGCAGTACGCACCCACTGGGGTTCGAGCCCAGGACCTTACGGTCACAAGGTGACCTTATTGGACATTAAGCCACTAGTGAGTTGTTACCAGCGTGGTCCACTTTGGTGAACATTAACTTGTCGACGACATTGGTTTGCAGTTACGCTGTATATATTGCGAATTGGTAGAAGTAGGGATTCATAGGCCATAAGATAGAATCCCAGTGGCTGAATGGTCTATGAGCTCGCCTAGCAACTGGAAGATCTTGGTTTCGAACCCCAGTTGGTGCATACTGATGATGAGTGCCAAATAAAGAGGATGAAATAGATGTCTAAGACTGCCAGGTTTCCCGATAATTCTCTAATTGATGCAAACTCGTGATGAAATCTGCAATCAATCAAATGCCTGCAAACCAACACTTGATAATGATAACAATAAGCGGAGACTAACAGTGTCACTGGTTCAGCGAATTAATAAGTTGAGATCTTGTCACTACTTGAGCCTTGGGATTCATTCAGTAAAGGAATGTATAAGTAAACCTGTAACGATAGAAGACAAGGACGAGGCAACAGCTCGTTTATTGAGATAACAGATATAGATTTTTATGTGCATTATTTTCAGCAGAGACGCAACGTCTTCTGATTGGTTATTTTCATGCTCAAGGTTATTCTGTACTGCTTGTGACCGTTTCTTAGAAAGTTAAACCATACATCTGCGAATCGTACTTGCACACATCAAGTCTGCTGTGATTGGTTGTTGAGTTCCTCAAGGTTAGGCTTTGTTATTGCTTTTTTTTCCCATGACCCCGGTTCAGGAAGTAAATATTGACGTAAATTGTTATCTACAATTTTGGCTTGCAGACAGCTCTCACTGCAACCCTACTATTGTTAATTTAAATCTCATAGCGATCCACAGCTGCCCACCGAACTCGCATTTAATATATGGCTTATGTAAAACTGAATATGCAAAAACGATCCTAAACCACGGACGTATTATAATAATAATTATTATTATAATTGATACACATTAGAAAATGTAGTGAAGCTATACCTCATTATTTTAGGCATTAGTTTTACCCTCAGTAAATCATGTGTTAAAACTGCACTAAATATCGTAATATAAAAACAGTCAGGCGATTTTGTAAGCCATTAAACAAAAAGTGTGGCGCACTGTTAATTTTTTTTTTTATCCATGACACAGCTAACTAAGTTGTATGAAATCCGACCTGAAATTACTGTCTGATAGGCCTAATTCCTCACGTTTCACATGCCTACTTATCAAACAGCAAGGTAAAAAGGTCGGCTAAAAGTAAACAGCGTGTTGTTAAGTTATTCCAAAGACGTAGCATTATGAGTGAACTAGTAGTTGGATATATTTGTTCTAATGTATTTGTGAATAGCTTAGAGCAACCTGCTGTTTATCTCTAGCCGAAAGGACAGCAAATTAAACAGGAATTACGAAGACAGTGTGAGACAGACCATGCTCTTTCTTTTTATTATGCACTACAAAAAAAGGAGGTGAAGCGACTACTACTACTACTACTGCTATTTCTTTGGTGAGAGCTAGCTGCTAGCCAAAGTTGGTAGACATTAATTTACGTCACTGTTTATGCCCTAAATATTGATCGTGAGAAAAATAGGAACAAAGACTTTGCGTAGGCGGATACAGTTAGCATATAGATGATCTGACATTCAAGAAACAGCCACAAAGAGATGAAAGATTAGCTTTCTGTGAGAAACAACAAATCAGAAGACTTTGTTTTTCTGCTAACAATAACGCTAATAATAATGTACATAAAAATGTATAAATATATGTTGATTTCCTTAATAAACGATCTGTTGCCTGACCCTTATCTTCTGTTGTTACGTTTCTTTACATGAAAGATATTCACTTCAAGTTTAAATAACTACATGTACTGTGACCTACTTATGAGATTAGGATGCGTACGCCTCTGAGACTTGTTCTAATCGATATCTGCCTGGGTTATCTTAGGTAGAAACGTTTGAATTCTATAATTGTTTAAAGATAATTTATTATCGCCGATACTTTAATGAATATGTTTGTTATTTGTTACAATATGAATCATGTATCTGAGTTATTTGACTGTCTAAAAGAGACTCATACCGATATTAAATTCACCCATGGAATATGAGAATGAAGACGAGTTTCAATTTTATTAGACCTTAATGTGAGAAGAAGGAATGATGGTGTGATCGTATAGTTTATCCTTGAAAAGAAAATTTACACTGGACAACATCTTCATCGCAATAACTTCTATCCTATCAGTTATAAGCATGGACCAGTGAGGGTATAGAGCTAGAAAGTTGTCTTCACCCAAGAAGCTGGAATGATTTAGCTTTGCTGATAAGTGCCTCTAAGAAAATGGATTTCGTGTAAGAGATTGATCCTAAAGTATGGTATACAGAAAGTCGAGAAAACGAAATACTCATTTGTTGCAAGGAATAGAAAGCCTTTATTTGTCTTCCACTGAAAAAGGATAAGCAGTATGCTAAAGGATTGACTAGGGATTAAAGAAGTGCAGAAAGATAGACGTTTCCCTATAGCACCATATACATAATGAACTGATTTTAGATGGATAGATGCACCTGTGGTAGAAAGTGAATTAAAAGGACAAAAAGAAGGGCTTCTACCTGGCTTTTCGAACACATTCCAAAAAGCTGACACCTTAAGCACAATTACTGGGCACTTTGTGGATACGGGGCCTTTTTTGTGGAAATCTCCAGATCCTTCAGTATAGTTATTGTTCAAGGGATATGATTTGTTAAAGCGATCACAATCAAATGCTTTTAGTTGCTGTAGCTTAAACTTGCTAACAGGTGGAGATCATTCATATTCCAGGATGTCAGCTACACTTAATGTCTGAAGGCCGATGATACTACCATATTAGGCAGGCTGAAAAGTAGGTGAGGCGGGATTCGAATCCGTTACCCACCAGATGAAAGTTGAATGCTCTCTGAACATTTTCACTCAGTTTTATTCATGAATTAATTAGAAGTTGTGAACTACCACCAAGAAATTTGATGTTCTGAGTAGGGTGAAGATGAATCATGAATGCATCTTCGCTACTATTATCAACGCTGATATAAATCATCAAAAATTTACAATTATGCGTTTGTGTTGTACCACGGATCCTAACCAGACAACCTAAATGGTTTAGATGAATAGTCAATAACTCCACGAATCATGTGTTTCATTTTCGACTGACCACTTTTCGCTTTCTATCAAAGTTATTCTATTTCAACCAACATTATACATAACAGTGATCAGCTGACGAGCATTTGTAAGGCTGACAGATCAATCGTTAAGTATATGTAATTTAATCAATTAAATTACCTGTTTTGCATACATAAATCTCCGCGAATCACCTTAACCCCAAGTGTAGGTGACTCTACGAAGGTGCTGATAATCAGACACGTCAAACCTTAACAGCTATTCCTCTGGTTCCGTAATTATCAGGTTGTAACAAAATTAAAAAGTTGTGGATATGTATCGGGACTGGAAATTTCTTCTTTGTTCATTAAAAACTGCTTTGAAATCAATCAGATGATCAAATCAGCAAACTTCAAACTCGAAATGTCGACATTGTCCGTGAACGCTTGGTGTAATTTAAACGGATTGTGAAACAGTTGTTTTCAGTGTTCTCTAATCGTTGGTATTTGACTGCAAATACCTTTTTTATCAGGCTAGAAGAGTTTAATAACATACATACTTCATAACGATAATACTTTATAACATGGGCCTTATTTGATATTATTTATTCACAGTTTTTAATTTTAAGGAAATGAAGGTGAGTTGGGCACATGTTGAGGAGATCCTTGAGTAATATCGTGCAGTAGGCAGGCTGTTGAATGGAAGCCGAATAGAAAACAATAAGTCGGACATAGGTCCTAAAGTGACAGGAAGCAGATCGTGCGAGTAAGAGATGAAAGACTATGAGCAGTTGTGGGACCAGATGAGGCCAATAATAACGTAATATCTGTACCTTATTTTGAACAAATGCCTCGATATTATCGCAATTAAATAATAACTCGAAATTACTTGTTTTAACTGGGGATGGATAGCAGTAGATTCCGAGCGACTGGGTAACGTTTTTCCATTTGGATCGATCGGTGCTGAGTTCAGTTCTCGGTGAGAAAGACTATTATTCACTAGGAAGGGAACAGAAAGATCTGCATGATGAGTCCCAAGTGGGACGAAGCGCACCTGCTGGATTTCATTACTAGTCTTCACTAAAACAAGTAATTAACTTATAATATCAATTACTTATATACTTATTCATATGTTTACTTATTTTTATTTACATACATCTTCTTCATTACAGATATTACGAGAAGCCTATGAATTGCATTCCTCTTCAGAATATACTAATAACAAACATTCTAAAGAGAGATTAGGCGATTTCACCTATCAGCTTGAATGCCATCGAGCATTACTACACTTGGAGTCATTAGAATTAGTCAGTGAACAAGCAAATAATCAATTAAATATTCGTTTAGACTCGTATTCATCATCTTATTCGTCTTCCTCTTCATCGATTCATCAAACTTATAATGATTTACTCGAGAAAATATGGAATTATTTAAATTTAGATGAAAATGATGACAGTGATACTCATCATAAGGATGCGGATGATGATGATGATGATGAAAACGAAAGTGGCAGTCGAAATTCTAAGGATAACGACAAGTCATATACATCTATTGTTAAAAAATTAAATCAGAAACACTCCTCCAACAACAGTGTGATGATTGATGATAAAGAGAAGAAAGTATGTCAACAACTTTCTAAGCATTTAAACAAGACAACTATTGAATTATGGTGTAAAATTATTAGAATATCTTATTATTTAAATATGATTTATTCAAATGAACGATTTATTAAAGTAAGTTCAGTTTAATTTTCAAGTTTGTAGGTTTTGTAGGGATTTTGTTTGATTGTATGGAGGATTTCATCATAAGCTGACATCAGTTAGAGAATCACTGGAAAACCTGCGGGGAGTACTGGACAGCCGTTTCATCCTAGTCTGGGACTCTTCAGAAGTACGCACCCACCACAGGGGTTCGAACCCAGCGCCTCCTAGTTACAATGTCTTCTTCGATGAGCTACTGCCTCGTCTTCGACCTGCTGTACCCTACTGGTCACGGCTTCCCACTAGAACCCCAGGTCGATTGCCTGAATAGAGCCAGTCGCTGATGAGCATCAGATTAATTTATTAATTAATTTATTATTATTAATTTATTTATTAATTAATCTGATGCTCATTAGCGACTGGCTCTATTCAGGCAATCGACCTGGGGTTCTAGTGGGAAGCCGTGACCAGTAGGGTACAGCAGGTCGAAGACGAGGCAGTAACTCATCGAAGAAGACATTGTAACTAGGAGGCGCTGGGTTCGAACCCCTGTGGTGGGTGCGTACTTCTGAAGAGTCCCAGACTAGGATGAAACGGCTGTCCAGTACTCCCCGCAGGTTTTCCAGTGATTCTCTAACTGATGTCAGCTCATGGTTAAATCCTCCAGATAAGTTCAGTTTAGTTTACTTTTAATTAATTTATTTTTAAGAATTTGTTTGTAAGGAATCCATGTTTCAGATTAGACCATGAATTGATATCAGTTAGGAAACCATTGATAACCAGTAAAGAGTACTGGACAGCTGTTTCCTCTGTCCTAGTTTGGGACGCATCGGGTGTATGCACCCACTGGGTTTTGAATGCATGACGTTGCGGTTACAAGGAAAGCTCACAGACTATTCAGCCACTGGGAAGGACCTGACTCAATGGTCAGCCCATGAATTCTGACTCCTATCAATTCGTGATTTCATTACGACCACCAACTAGCATCATCGGTGGGAACTCCATCCTCACTTCAGACTGGATGAATCCCACTAGTCACGATTTCTCACTAGAAGGCCCTGGGTTCGAAACCCAGTGGGTGTGTATTATCAATGAGTCTCAAACTAGGACGGAGGAAACAGCCGTCCAGTACTCCCTACTGTTTTATTTCAATGGTTCTCTAACTGATATTTATTTATTTTTTGGCAGATGATAGGTAGAACAAAAAACTATATATGAACACGGATCAATGATAGTTTTGTCTTTAAATTGCTTTTATTTTGATATTTAGAAAGGAAAATGCCTATTACGAAATTTGCCTGCCTATAAATGGTACCTTGTCTTAGTGGATTTTGTATTGCGTATTTGTTTAAAGGAGGCATATAATAATAATAATAATCGTTTCTAACATTACATTAGGTTGTTTCAAAGATATTTTTTATCGATGCTTTTACACCGCTGGAATTATTATTGCATCGTTTGTTATACTATGCTGGGGAACACCTTGAGATTACTTTTATCCCTATCCGTAGATGAATGCGTATAAATACTAGTCGATATTCTAGCACTACTGCCTGTAGGTGGCATGTTGTCGTGTTAGCTTATTGTAGCAAGGTAAGGGTTTTCTGCTGTCGGGATAAGGAGACGAATAAGAGTAATTTTTAATAAAATTGTGTAAGATATAATCGAGAGTGTGGGAGGAGACTTTGAGTAACTTAGGATAGTATGTTTGTTGTGAACTTTTCTTATAATACGTATCTAGTCATATTCATATCTCTACCGCTATTAACACTCTTTTTTTCCTTTATATGTTTAAGCCATTCCGGCTTCATTGTAAAATGAATAAAGCCTAAATTCTTGGTTCATTCGTCTTTTCAAGATTCAAGCATCACTCATCGTTCTAAGACTCAATCACCTTCGTAACAATTTATTCATTTTACAATATTCATGGAACGATTTTTCCGACCTGATCGGTTCGACGTAGAACCTAACGCAGTTGGAGCTGCCAAGAAGTGGGATCACTGGTTTGCGACTTTTTCCTACTTCATTGAATCAATGGGATCCGAAAATCCTTCGAAACTACATATTCTCTTCAATCATATTTCTACTTCTGTATACGAATGCATTTCTGAATGCAAAACATACGAAGAAGCTATCGACACTCTCAAGAGTCTCTACATGCAGCCTTGCAACGAAGTGTTTGCTCGACACTTGTTAGCAACGTGTAAACAAGAATCTGGCGAAAATCTGGATCAGTTTGTTCGTCGACTCAAGTCGCTGACTACAGATTGTTCATTCAGGGCAGTTACAGCCGAAGAACATCGTAACGAATCTCTACGTGATTCATTCATCTCAGGTATACAGTCTTCGATGATACGCCAGAGGCTATTAGAACAGCGTACTTTAACTTTTCAAGCGGCATACGATCAAGCACGAGCTCTAGAGATGGCACATCAACAATCGCAGTCATACAACAATCCTGTTACACCTTGCGCGTCCATTTCTTTACATGATGTACCTCATTCATCAGATTCCACACCCTCCGTCAATGAAACAACCATTGCTGCCGTTGAATCCAAATGCTTTTTCTGTGGTAATCGTAGACATCCTCGTTCCAAATGCCCCGCCCGTGATGCAGTTTGCAAAGCTTGTGGCAAGCAAGGACATTTTCAGAAGGTTTGCAGGTCTGCGCCATCTACGAAAAAAGGTCCATCTTCAGTTAACTCTATAATTTCATCTCTCGTTGTGGCTTCAGCACCTCAAAGTCTCACTGATGCTGTTACGCAGCTTACTGTCAATGGGAAATCAATGCAAGCTCTAGTGGATACCGGAAGCAGTGAGAGCTACATCTCTTCCTCAGTTGTTCGTAAGTATAACTGGAAAGTCCATAAGTCTCGAAACAGAATCACAATGGCGAGTACGAATCTTACTAGTCATACTGAAGGACATTGTTTTCTATCCATCTGCTATAAAAACCACACTTATGATCTATTCAAATTTTCCATTCTTCATAATTTATGTGCAGACGTCCTTCTTGGACATGATTTTTTAAAACTTCACAAACACATTGAGATTCCGCCTTTTTCTCTCTGTGGTCTACCTTGTGTTCGCGTCGACCTGCCTACTCTGTTTGAAAATCTTTCAAAAGACTGTAAACCGATCGCGATAAAATCCCGGCGTTATTTTTTGCTCTGTACTGCAACGAATGCCACTCCACACGAAAGACTGTTTACCTATAACCGAAGATCGACATCTGGGACAACTCTTCCTACTTGGCTCACTGTACCAGGACTAGTACCTCTCCGGCGGAGTGTTCGTCAGTCCAAATTCGATCCCCTGGTTGAAGAGGTGGAGCTATTGAATTGTAACCCGCAATTTGCTCACGTTCGCTTCGGTAATGGACGTGAAGATACGGTTGCTCTTTATCATCTGGCACCCAAAGGCGAAGATATTGATCAAGTTGAAAATTCAATACCGGAGGGCGACGCAATTCCTGAGCACAACAAGTAAATGGGAATGCGACCACTGATCCTAATATTCTTCGTGAAGAAAATACAACTGAAACGAACAACGGGCGTATTCTTTTGGAAAAACAACGTGTACGGCCTTACAGTTTGCGTACCAGAGAAGCGTGACATAATGTCTCATTCCTTTTCAAGCCGCAGTGAATGTTGTGAACTTTTCTCATAATACGTATCTAATCATGTTCATATCTCTACCGCTATTAACACTTTTTTTCCTTTATACGTTTAAGCCATTCCGGCTTCATTGTAAACTGAATAAAGCCTAAATTCTTGGTTCATTCGTCTTTTCAAGATTCAAGCACCACTCATCGTTCTAAGACTCAGTCACCTTCGTAACAATGTTACCCGCCTGGTCTGACTGCGGTACACTGTCTACTTGTTTTTTTGGTTGCAAGAGTTTTTGTTTTAACGTGATTGTGTTGAAATGTTGCGACTATAAGAAGAAAGGAATGATTGAAGGGTGATATTTTCCACTCAAATGGTTTATTCCTTCTAAAACCTGTTCCTTCACTTTGGCATAGATTCATTTCATGAAGACTTGATCGATTTCATTGATCATTAAGAACTTTCGTGGCTATTTAAAGGAAAGTGCTGGTCACTTTTAGTTCAGGGTGAGTGATCTTAAAACATAACCTCCCCCGACCCCCAACTAAAATACACCAGTTTGAATGAGCACCAATTGGAAACTAGTAAAGATGAAGCATTTCTAATGCAATAAGCCATACTATCATGAAATAATGAATATGTAATTTTAATATCGTTAAACTCTGTAACTAGCTGCTGCTTAGATATGACACTGTCAAACAACCTTTACTGCTACAGATTAACACGATGAGTTCATTGAAACTGGCGAATTTAGAGGTATGCTTTAACATCACTTGTAAGGATAAAATTGATTGCAAACGAGTAGGTTTATGACATACCTTTGTACTGTCGGAAGATAAGAAGACTTGTAACGGACTCTCTTGTTACGGGGAAACACGTCATATCTATACACTTTTAACCACATTACAAGTCGGCTAGGTCAGTGGATAATAAACTGTTCTCACTGATTGGCGATTAGCCCAAGGTTAAACAATAAGACAAGTTGTTCAGTGAGATTGTTTCATGTCTACAACGTAAACTAAATCCATATATGAGGAATAAACACTTCTACCTTTGCAACCATTATCTTAAAATGTTGATTTCAATTTGTAATGGCTCCTTATAAATATTGTCATTAGCACACGCTACATCTCAACAACGACGCTTATTGTAGCGTTGCTTAATAACATAAGAGAAGACGTTCAGCGAAGAGACTCTTTTCGGCAAATTCATTCACATAGCTGTACAATCGTATTTATATATAATTATTTGTGTGTGTGTGTACATGAGGTTCGTCAAGTTTAGATAACTAATTAGGTAATACAAGAATGATCTAATATAGAAACAAGGTTAATCAGACAGCAACTAAAGTAAAATTGAGTTAGAAGGTTAAATGACGTAATATAATTGACTAAAATGTTTCAACTTAGGTCAGGGTAGCAACAGAGGTAATTACAGGTAGAGACTAAGTAGAAGTGGGGTAGATAATATGCCATTTAAATTAGAACTGAAATTGAGCAAATAAGTTGGATGACGTAACATAAATGACTAGAAATTGAGCGTTGGTCAAGTCAGTAACGTTGGTAGTGTGGTGTAGAAATTAAATCGGGTGGGGGTAGAGAACAAGAAAGTTGAAAATGTAAAATATTACAATTGAGAAGACAAAATAATACTAATGAAGAGACAGAAAAAAAGATTATATAGAATTTACTTTTCAGGTAATAAGATAGATTAATTCCATTGCAAGTGTAGTGATTGAACGAATTTCTTCTCTATGCAGAGTTCAGGGCTGCATAACATAACCTTGTAACCAGAAGCTTCTGGGTTCGAACTCCGGTGGGTGCGTACTGCTGAAGAGTCTCAAACGAGGGCGAAACAACTGTCCAGTACTCCTAGGTTTTCCAATGGTTCTTTAACCAATGTCAGCTCATGATGAAATCCTGTAACTAATCTACCAAATACCTACAAACCAATACTTGTATATATAAATGCGATTCTACAGCTATGTGAATAAATTCTCCGAAAAGAGTCTCTTCGCTGAACGTCTTCTTTTTCTCATATGATTCAATGGGGATTTTCAAACATAAGAAGTATCTATTTCTTAGATATTTGTTAGTATATTATAAATTTTTAAAATTTTATGAGGTATTTATCTAAACAGTTTTGGAGGTCTTGCTATTTTGTGACAGTAAATGTTACTTCATAGACATATCTAGACTTCAGACTTCAAATTTAAGCATATAAAACTACATCTTCATGATTTTATACTGCTGCTATATGCAGCATATTGCATCAGGAGTGCTTCATTTTTACTTGTGTCGAAGTGGGGATCACGCGTACCGGGAGCTGTTTAGTCTATGCCATATCATTGCTTATTTATTGCAGACGGCTTAAGAGATATTCCAGCAGTACAAAGCGAACTCTGCAATATACCTTTAAAATAAAAATATGTAACATTTGTATTGTTATACAGTGTTCCTTACGCCTTTTTGAGAGGATAGAACAAGGATAGTCTGTTGTATGTTAGAATTTATCTAGGTAGTTTTGATGTTATGCACAGACATGTGTTCGATTTGTGTGTTACGTGTGTGCAAAGGAATACTATAAACATTTCGAATATTACATATGGTTGAAGACCGAGCACTTCGGTTCAGTCAATCGACGGGGAAATGTAAAATTCAATTAAACAATTAATATGACCCGTTGCATATGAGGCGGCTCTCCTGGCCCAAGTGGTCTAGTGGATAAGGGTTTCGCTTTTGAAACTATGGACACTAGGTTCGAGCCTCGGTGGTAACATTGGCACCCACTGGGGAATGCAGGCACATCCAGTTGACGAGTCCCAAATAGGACGAAATGTGCGTTATCCTGGATTCCACTGCTAGTCACCATCCATCAGTTAAATTCTGTTGTTTAATTTTTCAATCTGCTATGTTTTGATTTATAAATCTAAGCAAATAGCCTGTTTTGTAGCGATAAATCTCGAAAAGTTTCCAATCACCCTATGTTATTTATTGTCATAACATCTTTCCAGTGTTTTTAAGAAGAGAATAGTTCATGTTACTGATAAAGACACCAACCAACCATTAATGTTTTGTATGAATAGTTCTTTGAATCAAATGATAATTAGGTCGTTTTTGCATTTCGACATGAAGATAACAAAATCTCAAATTTTATTTAGCACAGAACTAAATAAGTGTGGTGGTTGATTGTCGTTAGGATTTCTGAAGAAAGCTTCTCAGGTTCAGTCTTTCTTTCACGCAAATGAGACTGATTGATCATTGAAGAAAGAATGCTACTCTTCTAAAGGTTAGGTATAAAGTTGTCACAGTTAGTTAAAAAAAAATATTTTATGATGATGATTATAGAATGTAACATCTGAGAATGATTTGACAAATTGCCATTTAGATTTTAAAAATGAAATGACATTTTACAACAAAGAGCTTTCGCATTTTTCCTGTGTGTTAATGAAACGTTGTGTAAATAATTTAAGGGATGTCTAATAAATATATCTCACTGGAATTAGAAGAACATTTAATTTTAATAATAACGCCTCTTGATATCCTGTTGCCATTGTTTCATTTAATTTCAGACTACAACTGATGTATGGAATACCTGTGATATGGACAAATTAGGCGAGAATTCAGTTGAAGTAAGTTCACCCCCATACATATTCTTTTATTTTTATGAGTGTATGGTATACATCTGTAATAAGGGAATGTATTATTGTATTATTATTGTTGCTTCCTTGGGTTCCGAGTGGAAGATAAGGCTTCATTGGCACTTTGTTCTGTCCCCCTTAGCTGGCCTCACGATTGCCTATAATCCCGCATCTCTCCTTCATGCGATTTCCTCTATGTCACCTTCAGAAGTCCCACTCATTTTCTATTCGAGTTCTTTTCAAGCGTCTGCATTACGCACAATATCATTCGATGGTCTCCTCACGGTGTGCCCAATTATTTTACATTTTCTCTTACATATTTTATAAGCAATAGGTTCTTGATTGGTTCGCTCCGAGTTTCGTGTCGCTAATTCTTCGTGGCCTGCCATGTGATCTTCACTATAGAGTGCGGGCAGCTGTTGATAAAAGACTTCAGTAGTCGATTGGAAATGCTTTACGTGACGCGCACGTCAAGTTTCTGATCCACATAGAAGAATCGACTGATTTAACATTGGTGTTGAAAATCCAAATTTTTTTTGTTTATGCTGGCTGAGTGCAGAACATTTCCAAATTGATTTCAAATTGGTGATGGTCTGTTTTGCCTTTTCGATTCTGCCTGGTTTCGACATCCTCATCCGTGGTGTCACCTGCAGTTGAAACGATACTGTTTAAACAAGTGAAGGAAGTGACTTCTTTCCATTTTTTTCTGTTGATGGTATTTGGTGCTGATTGTTGTTGTTGTTGGTTGGTTATCTTCACCAATTCCGTCTTCTCTATATTCACCTGGAGTTCCATATTCGTTGCCTGTCTCTTTTGCCAATTTGTTGTTTTTCGCCTGTAAGTCTGAGTTCGTGTGACATTTAACATTAATGATCCACGAAATCCAGATCTTCTGCAGGCATCTTATCAGTCTAACGTATTCCTACCTTCTCGCCCCCCCCACCACCCTACAATCTCCCACATAATCCAGTCCACCACAACTAAGAATATCATCGATGGTAATAGTCGGCCTTCAGAGGGTTTGCCGTGTTTTCCTTTGTGGATCGCTTCACACGGGGCACTGTCATACAGAGCTGTTGAATGAGGTTGATAAAGATTTGGGCACTGTCCACCATATTGTTGAAGTAGTTTCCAAATTACTTCGTTGTCGAAGGCTTTCTGAAGGTCGATGAAGTCCAGGTAAAAGGTTTGATTACCATTCTATGTGCATCGGTGGTATAGTGGTTAGGACTCTCGCCGACCATGCACATGGTCTGGGGTTCTATCCCCTGCCGACACACACCCGATATCTATGGTCGGCCTGCAAAATTTGGGCAACTGATATCACATGCTGAAAATTCCACACCTGTACCGAAAATACGGTGTGCCATCAAGCTGTAATCAAAATAAAAAAATAATAATAATTTGATGATGATGCGTAGATTTGCAATTTGACCAGCTTATAATTTACTTCCCGTGAATCCAATTCATTCGGGTTGGTGGAGTTCCGCATCCAATGCATCCCTTATTCTCTCCAGCATGATACGATTCAGTACTTTACTTTGCATAGACAACTACGTGATTCCGTGCCAGCTCTTGCAAATGCCATAAGGGAATATGATCTCACTTTATTTTACAAGGTCATGAATGTAGGACAGAGTTCAAACCAAAAAGCCTATTGGTTAAAGGTTATATTAAATAAATACAACTTGTTCTGATGTGTAAATGTGCCTACACGACTGTCTTTTAACCTCATATTGCCATTATACAGTTTATTCTAGTGTAGTAAAGTGAGAGTTTTTACCTCGATGAAATTTCACCCTGCAAAATCTCCAATGTGAAGCGAACTGTGTCCTGCTTAAGTAGCATGTTAGCCGCAGCGTGTTGTATATGCGGTACACGCTTAACGTGTTTTTCGGTTGCTAGTGTTTATATTTCAATTGAACAGTTGTGTTGAAACATTGTTCCCGTAAGAAGAAAGGAATAATTGCGGAGGCGCGTAGGTGTGCAAAAAATGTGTCTTTGTGAGGAGTTGAATTAAAGCTCAGTTGATTCATCTTGAATTGTAGTCATTCCCAAGAACATCAGTCTTTTTTACAAAATTTTACTCTAATCCACTAGCTCACAGAATAGTGTCAGATGTTGATCATGACTGGGAGAGAAGACAGTGGATAGGCATTTACCTGTCAAAGGCTACAAATATGAAGTTATATGAGAGAGTATTTCACAGGTGAGAAAAAGGGATACACCTTTTTCCGTCTTCTATGACGTAACAAGATATTTAACACTGTCGTCAAATGTAAACACGATATTTTACACATGAAAGTACTAACACTGTAAACATAAAAGTGCAACTGATTACCTTCCTTCAGTGAAATGTATTCTACACTTCCAATGATTCTAGCTGTAATGTGTGTATCCTTGTGGGAAAAGTAGTGAAAGGTTACAATTAACCTTAACCAGTGAAACCGCTCTACGAGGAACAAGAAATATTAGCTTTTGACTACTTCAGACATTTGATATTGTAACAAGAAATAAAGGACAATGTATTTTGATGCGTAAAATGCTGATTTTCTTCTCATTAAAGTTGAATCAGTGACTCATTAGTGAAATGCTTGCTAACCAAACCACGCAAGTGGTCCGGTGTTCGATTCCCGGATGAAATACTTCTAAACCTAGATTTACCTAGATTACAAGCATAGGAAGGGAGATGGAGGTTGCACTGCGGGGCTAGTAATCCCACTCTGCAAAAAAAAAACACTGACACCACTAAAACTTCGAAAGCTTGAAGCGTGAAGTCCTATGCTCAAAGCATTGGAAAAAATGTCGCATTAAAATGAACCTGAACTTCAAAGTTTAGTGTATTTGTTTAAATCAATACTCCATTAATCCTGACTAGTCTTTTCCTCAATGTTCAGTGCATAAGCATAAATGTTAGAACAGAAAATAAGCCCGAAAAAACATCACGTTTATATATATGTGCGTCGGTGTCACAGTGGTTAGGACTCTCGCCGACCATGCACATGGTCCGGGGTTCGAGCCCACGCCGGCGCACACCTGATATCTATGGTCGGCCTGCAAAATTTGGGCTACCGATATCCATGCTGAAAATTCCATACTTGTACCAAAAATACAGTGTGGAATCAAGCTGTAAATCAAAAATAAAAATTAAAAAAAATAAATATATATATGATTATAACGTAGTTCTAACTTTTGACTAAGGGATTATATAATTATTGTTACATGATCTTGTAAGCTTTTAAGTCTGTGACATTCCTCATATATGTCAATAACGATCTATATAGTCTGTAGTATAGTGATTTTTCTGTCAATATCAAATATATATATATATATATATATATATTTCTATTCATGAATTTCGATAAAACAATAAGAAGACGTAATGCATCTATTTTGTGTGCCTTGGTGGCACAGCGGTTAAGACGGTCGCCGATCGTGCACATGGTCTGGGGTTCAATCCCCGGCCGACGCACTTCTTTATCTTGCTAAGCGAGAAATAAAGCTGGTAAAGAGGAAAGGTTGGGTATGAGGCTAGCAACCCCATCGTGTGAAAATAATAATAATCTGCTTTATTCCAAAAAACAGTACTTATAATACAGAATGAAATCCTCAACATTTGTCACACTGTGTTGTCACAATATAAATAAAATTAAAAATTAAAACAAAATTAACCAGAGGAATTTTTCCACACTAACGATATAAAGTCAAAAATATTTGAATCACGAATTGAGAATATTATATATATTCAAGCCCCAGTGGGGGTGCGTACCGCCGATGATTCCCAAATAAGGATGAAACAGCTTTCCAGTACTCCCTGGTTTTCAACGGTTCTCTAAATGTTATCAATCTGTGATCAACTCGTAAAAACAAAATTAACCCTTACAAACCAAACTATAGAAGATATTAAATATAATTATTGTTCCCTTGGGTTCCTAGTGGAACAGACGGCTTCAACTGCACATCTCCACTTGCTTCTTTCTTTTGCTGTACTTTTCACCTTTATCCATGTTAGTCCATACTGTTTCAACTCCTCTTCACACGATCTCCTCCATGTCTCCCTTGGACGTCCCACTCGCCTCTTCCCTTTCGAATTCCACTCGAGCAATGGCCTGACGCGCGCGCGATGTCACCCAGCGGCCTCCTCAATAATAATAATAATAATAAGAGTGAGTTCGCTTCAAACAGTATTGTCGATTCAGTTTGCAAATTTTAGCATGTAGACTGTTGGATCTAATGTTCTGTCAATATAGTATGGTGAAGGTAAATGCAAAATCAACGATTATAACACAGATTAAATGATATTCACACTTATGAAAAAATATACAAATAAAAACAAAATTGAGAGGATTATAAATATAAGAAGTACAATAACAATAAAGCTTGATGTTATAAGGGTGGAGGAAATAGTTTATTTAATGGTGCAAAGAAGGTTAGTTAGTTCATGCCTAACACTATTTTCATCACATAAAGTACGTGCCAAATATGGTATAGTGGAATTTTTATACTCAGACCTACTTGCATAAAGTTTTCTGAAAAGACTTCTTAATAATAATAATAATAATTTGCTTTATTCCAAAAACAGTACTAATGATACAGCAAGGAATTTTCAGCATTCAGTACAATATTACATCTAATTTACTCAAAAACGACAACAAAAAAATTAAAAATACACATTACACAACAGTAATAAAACGATTGTTATTGCAGCTACATAGCAACATACTGTATGCCATACGGAGAAAAATATGCATAAAGTACAAAATTGTAGTAATAATAGTAATACCAACTAAAATAAAATAGCAGAGTAATAATTGAACGATAGAAAGTGTGACACCATAAAATACAGAAAGATGAACGATGAAAGGGTCGATTCAGTGTGCTAATTACGTAGTAACTTGTAAGTTTCACGTCTAACAGAGTCTTCGTCACATAAAGTACGGGCTAAATAGGGTATTGTAGAATTTCTGTACTTAGTGGTACGAGCATATAACTTTTTATATTGACTTCTCGTCCTACCTGATGAGATACAAGGGGATAGGTGTGAATAAAGGGGGTGCAGAGGGTCTGACAGTATAGCCTTTGCCCATTTCGTACAGGAATTTATATGCCTCTCGACTATAGTATTAGCGAGCTCATGCAGTTGCAGACCACAAGCTCTACTCACAGCATTTAATACTCTTCGTAATATGATATAATCTTTTTTGAGAAGCCCAGGAAAGATTAATGGAGAGCAATAGAGTACAATAGGTAAAATACAGGAGTTTAAAAATTGCAAAACTAAAGGTTGGTTAATACCTGATTGTCTTAACTTTTTAATGTAGAAGGTAAGACGAAATTCTTGTTTTACCTGAGGAGGCACACGGTTGGAGCTGCGGGTAAAGTGGATGTTCGCAGTCTGACAAAATTCCTTTAGCAAATTTGTTGCATGACATCAAGTGCCTATCAATGACAATGTCAACGATATAGCCCAATAGGATACCACTCGCCCTACTGACAGTCTTCAGTGTTCTACGAAGTATGACTTAGTCTTTTTTAAGCAATGCAGGAAGAAATAAGTAAGGGTGAACAGTAAAGAAGAATAGGTAAGATGCACGAGTTGACAAACTGTAAAAGGAGGCGTTGGTTGAGTTATGTCTGAGTGCCTTAACTTCCTAATGTATAAAGTCTGACGAAATATTCTTTTAGAAATCGCTAAGTCATGGGAAGACCAGGATATATCAGTGGAAAGAATCAATCCAAGTTACTTTACTTTACCATTCAATCCCATCCTCTTGAACTCTGCATCATAATATATGCATACATTCACTCTGTTGGTCGATCGTATATTTTGTCTCTAGTCTATTCTCGTTTCCAAGCGAAATCTGAACTCTACGTCTTCACCCCCTTTTGTCTAATTATACTATAGATAACTGGTTTTTTATCACCGTATAAATTGGTCTAGTTACATCATTTCTGGAATTATGTTGCTTATGTGTTTTTATCTCTAACTCGAAGTCATTGTGAGAATGTATTTTCAAACATTTTGTAACTTATGGTTTGATTTTCTCTAGGATGTACGCAGTTGAAGGAGAATCCATGAAATAAAACGAGCTCGTAGTATTATCCTTCGACTATATATATATATATATATATATATATATATATATATTCGATTTCTCTTTGTTCGAAGTAGTAAAAGGAATCGATTGTGTGAAAAAGACATAGGTCATGTTAAAAGGTGGCTATATTGAAGGTCAAAATAATAATGGAGGTCATTAGAGCGTCTGTCTTAGTATCAAAACGAAATTTACCCAAGGAAGCTTTAGTGTGATGACAAACTGTTTCCGAACACATAATAAAGCTGGTTTATACTTCCCGATTGCTAGGACTTCCAGAAAAACTCCAGGATAAATCCTAAATATGTTTTACTGTGAAAGGTTTAAAAGTGGTGTAAACACCTATTTTATTCCTTTTGCGTATAATTTACTTCGCAAACTTGGCTGCCGAGAGAATTTAGTGACCACTAACATGATATTGGTTACACCCTGGTGACTGACTATTAGTAGCCTTTACAGTCCTACAGAAGGTCAATCATTAGCCTGAATAGCTTAATGGTAATATGTCTGGTTAACTAGCCGAAGGTTGAAGTTAAACCATACAATGCCAAATAGCTAACCACAAAATCTAGTGGTTTAAATTCATTCAGCTCTCTGAGTAATCTAAGTCAAACTGGTTGTACACTGCCGATGAACTTCGCCGTAAACGAGCGAAACAGCTGTCCGATGTTTAGATCCATTTCGGTCTGGTTGACTAACGCAGGTACTGCTGGTTGATGTAAGTAGTCTACAACTACTCATCCCAGTGAATTAATAAGTAGTATATCGTTTTTTAGAAAAATGTTTTATGGAGAAAGAATGTTTGAGAGATGAGTATGCATCAACACACACACACACTTACACACTATTGTAAACTATTTATGTGTGTTTTTTTGTTTGTTTTTGTTCTAGGAGATTTTTTTCCAGTCAATTTCTTCATTGGCACAATTCACTTCAGCCTATTTAGAGTATTTACATAAATTCTCTGAATTTACTCTAGTAAAAGTGCATAAAACTAATACTGATTTTGTTGAATTATCACAAATTTTATCATGGTAAGTCAATTTTCCCTTATTTATTTATGTTTTTATGAGTTGATCACGAATTGAAGAACCACCATTGAAAATCACAGAGGAATACTGGACAGCTGTTTCATCCTAGTTTGGGAACCATTGGCAGTACGCAATCACTGGATGTCCCACTGACGACATTGGTTGGGGTAGCGCTAAATCATGAACTGGTAGAAGTTAGAATTCATGAGCTGGTCACTGAGTCGGGTCCCAGTGGCTGAGTGGTATACAAGTGGAATACAAATCTGTGTCTTAGAAACCATTTATAGAAATGAATGAACTCTGTATATAGGTATATTAAATTTGTTTCCGTACATTAACTCTTAATGGTGTTTTTGGGCTGTATGCAGCTGATCAAAAGCCAACGAAGTAAACAATGATGGTGCCATTTTATTCTGAACAAATTGTTGGTCTTACTTTATTCAGAAACTCTGGTTTTGGGAAATAAAATACTCTCCAGAATAACTTCATTCATATTATGAACATATAATCTTCCAGACACTTTCAATACACAATGTACCAAAGATCTTTTTATTTCTTTTTCATAGTTTCTTCCGGCTTTCTGTTGAAGCTCAAGTTTGCCTTTGTCAAGAATTTATAAAAAGCATGAAAAGTGTAAGTAAATCACAGTTTTATTCGGTTGAATGCTTGCCGTATTATTTGTTGACACACTCACTATGTATTTACATTATTCATTATTATTGATTAGAAGTATGAACCACATTGTTAACTGTCTGAGTGTATTCTCTTTCTCTGATGTTCTTATTTACTGTATGTGTATCAATGGAGTTAATCAACTCGTAACGAGAATATGTCTTAGCTTCAGTGTCCTGTAGAGTCGTGGTTGCATACTACTGAAATGTCATGAACTAGGACGAAACAGCTGTCCACTACACTACACGCCTAAATAACTATTTTGATTGTTTGTACAAGGTCGAGCCTTTGAAAGTTATCTTTGTGTTTGTTTGTTTTTTCTTCGCTATGGCAACTCTCTTTAATCACTGGTCTACCTAAATTTTCATTTTAACATAATGCAATTAGTCTTAGCGATCCATCAAGACAATGCCAACACCTTTGTCGGGGTGTGGTTCTGACACACACCCCGACAATACAGTAGGATTTCCTGTATTTCTCTTTGTTTAAACCAACCAATCAATTATGTCTATGGTTCGCTGAATATACTCACGCACATTTTTCATTGACTTTTTACCTATTACTGCACATTTCTCGGCGACGAGAAAATAATACTCTCAGGAGAGTATTTTATTCTTTAAACTGAACAGCATTGAGTCACAAGGTATAGTTTAGATTGCGAATCTGTATGAAGGTCACGAAAATTCATCTGAAGCCGGTTGCCTCAGCAACCGATAGTGTTGAACCTGGCTCAAACCTGCAAAATATCAGTATTTTATGGATTTGGTCACGGGCTGACATCCATTAGGGAATTATTATTAAAAAAATCAATGAGTACTAAACAACTGTTTCGTCCCAGCCAGGGACTCTTCATCAGCACCCGGCCACTGGATTCTGAACCCTTAACCTTCCGATCACAAGGTGAGCTCGTAAATCGCTCAGCCACTCGGGGCCTGTTTCAGTGGCCCATGAATTCTAACTTCCGTCATTCTTGATATTTAGCTCAACCACCAGTTGATGTCGTTTGCGAGTAACTGTCCACTTACTTTGACTCGGTAAACACTGTGGGTCACGATTCCTCAGTAGAACTCCTGATAATTTCTTATATAGAACCAGTCGCTAGTGAGCATCAGATTTTCAGCTAACAGTGTGTTTTTATTTCCTTTGATTCTGAGTGGAACATGCAGCTTCAGCTGCGTATCTCCATTTCATCCTGTTCTCTGCAGTCCTCTTTAGCTGGTTTCAGGATTGTCCATAAACTTCCATCTTCTCGTTATAAGATTTCCTCCACTTAGGGGCCTGGCATACGGTGTCACTCGACAGTCTTCTCAACATGTGCCAAATTCATTTCTTTTCTTCCTTCTGTCTTAGTTTTGTTGTCAGAGTTCTATGTTTCTAATTCTTTTTGGTCATCTAATCTTCCATGTAGAGAGGGAAAAACTGTTAGTAGAAGTTTTATGGTAGCTTGTTCCTAAAGATTTTCGTGACGCACCATGTCTCTGAACTATGTTCAAGCTCTAACTTGACATTCGTGTTGAAAATTCGAATCTTGTTTCTTATGCTTAGTACATTAGATTTCCACATTGATTTCAAGATAATGAAAGTGTGTTCTGGTGTTCCAGACCTGCGTATCTTCGACCTTCTCGTTTGTAATGACTGGCTTTAATGTTAATACGATGCTGTTCAAATAAATGAAACAAGTGATAGTCTCACCAGGGTAGTATAATTTTACTAGTCATTGTACACACGAAACAAGTAACCACTTTCACAAAAGTTTTTTTTCTTCTATTTCGCTTCATTGTATTTTGCTACAGATACATGAAAAGCAGTCAGTTAATACTGAAGAGGACAATGGAAAGACGAAACCAGCATTATCAGTTAGTCAGTACACATCTAATCTCTTATTAGAATGTAGTAATGCCGGGAGTTATTTAAGAAATGCATCTAATTTACTCGTGCCTGTTATTCAATTGGCTTGTATAAATCATGCTCATTCTTCGAAAGTTGAATAATAAACACTCTTTATTATTATGAATATGTTTATTTCGGAGGAGCTTCACTGGGTTTTCTTTTTAACTTTTCATTGCCTTTGTGTGTGCGTGTGTGTGGAGAAAGAGAGATATGTGAGTACATTGTGAATAATCCAAATGAATTGAAATAAAAATGATCCTCAACCAGTCTTTCATTAGTGGATAGACAAACAAACGTATTATTCATTGGGTTCTATTCTGTCTCATCTTGTAATTATTTATTGATATTTCCGTTCTCGAATGATTTGCCAATTTTGTGTGTGTGTTTATGTACATTCCTACTGACTTATATTGCAATATAACATCAATTTATACTGTAAATTTTGTTTGTAAATTTCAATGTGTACCAGTCTCAGGCAACTGTAATCTTACCTATTTAGTTACCAAACAAATATGCCGAAAGAAATAGAGGTTGAATAGTAGATCGAACACACACTGATAAGACTGTTGAGTGTCATCAGTCACAAGGCATTAGAGTGGAGTCTGAGTGAGAAATGACCAGTAGGACCTCCTAGGATAACATAAAAGAGATGGTACTGTAACGACAGAAGACGAGTGCTAAGCAACGGATCGTTTATTGAGAAAATCAAGAGGTGTTTATAGATTTTTATGTACATGATTATTAGTGTTATTGTTAGCAGAGGAGCGTCGTCTTCTGATTGGTTGTTTTCTTGATGAAGGTTATTCTCTCATCTCCACCCACGCTAAGTCTGCTGTGATTGGTTGGTGAATTCCTCAAGGTTAAGCTTTGTTATTGTTTTTTTCTCATGACCCCCTATTCGAGACGTAAGCATTGATGTGAATTGCCGTCTACAATTTTTGGCTTGCAAGCTAGCTGTCACCACACTACTGGGGAGGGATAAAAGCTTATGGTCAGTCGTGGAACCAACTAAAAGTGACTGTAGGGATTTGCAGCTGAAACTCTTTGTCCCAGTTGGGACAGGACCCAAGGGAATAAAAGTATAATAAGAACCACTCCTGTGAAAGCTACTCAACATCCGAAATGCCATTGACCATTTCAAGCACAAATCAGTGAAATTAATTAAGGGCAAGATTTTTTTCGTTTTCTGCATTCTTAGAGGATTAGTTGGATTAAGGCTTTGCATTTTCTGTAGCCGAGGTGTTTAGTTTAGTTTACTGTGTCGGTTTGTTAGTGTCACGTCTAATTCTCCCTCTTTTTCGGGTTTCCATTTTTGCTGGGATTCGAACCAGGTTGTCCCGCCTGCTTGGTGGACATTCTGCCACTGACGCACGATTTTACTTCATATTCGAATTAAAATAGACCATTGTGAACGATTTATAGTCGTGACATGCAAATCTAACAAAATATTAATTGTTAAAACAATCTAATTGTGTAGAGTGACATCACTTATATCAACCAATAGTGCTTTCTAGCTAAGTAGAAGTAATCTGAACAGCAGACGCGCGCCTTTATGGTAAGCAACCAAATTTCTTGGTGTTTTACTTGGTTATACCTAGTTAAGAGAGTCGAATCGGTTGGAAACAAAACACTAATTCCGACTGACTACTTTGCGCTGATTGTATATTCTGAAGTATAATAATGATCAATTCAGTATGGCCAATGATCCCCATATTCCGCTAAATTATAACGGGCTTACACTCGTAAAAAATTATATTTGTAAAATCTCAACGCGATTGAAATGAGTAATTCCAACGTTTTGTTCGGCAATGTGGTCCGAACTTATTCAGGGAAATTAATCGAAGACATGTTCCTTTTATATATAAACCTCTGTTATGTTAATTTAGATTAATCTCCCTGAAGAAGTTCGGACCAGATTGCCGAACGAAACGTCGGAATTACTCATTTGAATCTCGCTGAGAATTTACAAATGTCCACCTCTCACTTGGCGCCCAAATATTTTAGAACTATTCTGTCTAATCTTGATGACAGTTCATTCGGGCTTACAGTCACTTTTCTAATCTCAGGGGTAATCAGATCTTTAATTTGAGATTATTGATCAATGATTAATAGTGTGTTACTCAGTAACGATATTTTTTAAGAAATAGTTAAGTGTCTTTTACGACATCTGATGGTCCTAGGCTCGAACCTAGGTGTACTTGTACACTGCTAAGTTGTTATAAGTTAAAATGAAATAACTTCTTAGTTCTTTAATCATTTCAGATTTTGACAACAAAATAAATTAATCTAATACCTACTAGTGACTAACGATAGACGTAAGGGTTTGAAGTTCTAGTAAGGAGTTATGACCAGGTTGGGAGTGAGGGCGAATAATCTCCTGTGTGATTTTGAATGGTGGTAGCGCTACATATATCGCAAATTGATCAGAACTAGAATTCATGGACTGTTGGATTCCGCTCCAGTGGCTACACGATCAACGCGCTCACCTTCTTACCTGAAGTTCTTGGGTTCGATTCACAGTGGAGTCATGGACGCTTACTACTGAATAGTCCCAAACTGACTGAGAACTTACAAAAAAAACTGCACAAATGCGCACCAATTCAAGATGCATCACTCTGTGGGGCGTAGAAAGTCAGAGAAAAGTGATTCAAATGAACTATAATGAGGAGGCCGGTTAATGACATCGCGCGCGCATCAGGCCATTGCTCGAGTGGAACTCGAAAGGGAAGAGGCGAGTGGGACGTCCAAGGGTGACATGGAGGAGATCGTGTGAAGAGGAGTTGAAACAGTATGGACTAGCACAGATGCAGGTGAAAAGTACAGCAGAAGACAGAAGCAAATGGAGACGTGCAGTAGAAGCCGTCTGTTCCACTAGGAACCCAAGGGAACAATAATAATGAGCAGAATTGTGCGGAAGAAAGAATAATAACTTGAAGGAAACATGAAGACTTAGCGGATTCAGGAGATTACAAACAGTAAGTGCATTTCCACCATTAAGTACGAATTCAAGCCTTATCATCAGTAGTCGTTGAGTGCCGAAGACGCCAACCAATGAGTCTACATTTCACTAGCTTAAGCCAACTGTCAGCGACTTCAACTCTTTTCCAACCTACTCCTATCTCAGTTAACATTGCTTGACGAAGAATGTGAGGCCAATGGCATGCGTGACATTACGCCCTAGCCATCTCAATCGGTACAGCTTCAAAATCTTGTAGATTGATTTTTCCACCATAAAGAAGAGCAAAGCCAACTGCTCCATAGTAAACTTCTCCATTGATGGATAGTTAGATACCGCGCTTACGCCAAAGATGACGCAAGTTAGGAAACGTCACGCGTGAGCCCTTTTATCCGTGCTGAGATTTCGGCAGCAGTCAATCCATTAGGGTTGATGCAACCTCCCAAATAAGTGAAGTGATCAACACGCCCTGCTACTTCACAATTCCCATCTTTAATCTGGAAGTCAGTGTAGCATCATCTTATGTTTGTCTCATGTGTCCACAATCTGTCGCATTAGTACGTTAGCCAGGTAAAGACAAATTACCTGTTGTCGCATGACAGGCGTCAACCAATTAGAATCCGCGACGCTGTTAATGCCTACTTTCCAAACCTTTTCACTCGATCAATATATGCCATACATTTGCGTCACTTCCTATCTCGCTTTGTTTGGAAATACACATACCCAACTCTAGTACATAAGTCTTCTAGAATTTACTAGTCTCGAGTCAGGGAATAATCGACCAGGGTCAAGCATTCATTATCGTCAGTTAGCATTCGTATTCACACTCAGCAACATCATAACAGTAAGACAGAAGCGAATCGCATGCCAAATACTTGAAAATCCCTGCTCGATGGGGTTCACGGCACTATGCTGTTTATCGGCGTCCTACCTGATAACAAGGTAATCATTAAGTCAGTTAGGGGCAGTTCTATTAGTATATCTGTGGTGAAATTAAATAAGAATGAGAACAATAGATATGTCTAACGGGCACCACTGGTTGTCATCAATTCAAATGGTAGTTTTTCGTAGGCAATGCATGAGGCCAAGCAGTGCGATGTATTTTGTCGGCACTCTCTTCACTACCGAATATTGCCGTAGTATCTCTCGGTTGATGGAGCCGAATTCCGCCTTCAGGTCAATAAATATCACAATGATTGGATACTGGTAATACGCCTATGTTCCAGAATCTATCGAAGGGTGAATATACGATCTGTACACCCTCTATCTGGCCTTCTCGTCTTTATTTCTCTTAAGTACAACTTGATCTATTAATAATTGTTCAGTCTAAAACTTTGGATACCACATTAGTCTAGCTATCACAGGAAGGAGATTCATCGTCCTGAAGTTTCTGTAGCAACTTTGTTTACAGGGTGGGGTTGGTAGCCTCACGCCTGAGAAGGGGGTTGATACATCAAAATATAGTTTAGAGGAAAGCGACCTTGTGGGTTGCTCCCCTTAAAATCAAATCGCCGTACTACGGATCATCATTGAACAAAGCTTGGAATGGCAGTCACCTCTCTATCTCAACTTCATCGACTTTGAAAAGGCCTTCAGCTGACAGCGTTGATCGAAAGGTGATTTGGCAACTACTACGGGGTACCGCCGACATTTATACGTCTCATCAAACAGTTGTACGGCAACGCTGCATGCCAAGTAATCCACAACGGGAAACTTACGGAATCCTTCGAAGTGAAGACGGGAGTAATACAAGCTGGCTGTCTGCTATCTTCAATGATTTTCCTGATTGTGGGCGGTAGACTGGATAATGCGACAGACAGAGGCGGGAAGCGAGGAAACAGGCATAAAATGGACCCACGCAAAAAACTTGGAGGATCTGGATTTCGCCGATGATCTTTGTCTGGCTCCCACAAACTGGAAGACATCCAAGTGAAAAGCAACAAGTTGGCAGCAGAAGCATCAAAGATAGGACTTCAGGTGAACATAGAGAAAACAGGTGATGAAGATTCCTGGCCGACACCAACAGACAACAATCAGCACAGACAGGAGAAATCTGAAAAAAGCAACCTCCTTTACCTACCAACCTGAGAAGCAGCATTTCAACTGCAGACGGGCGGAACTGACGAGGATATCAAAGCATCGAGGACCGGGAAAGCAACGCAAGCTCTCATTACTTTCAAATCTGTTTGGAGGTCAACAGCACCCCTCAGCATGAGAAATAAGATCCCGATTTTCAACTCCAACGTGAAGTCACTGCTACTATACGGATAAGAGGTTTGGCCAGCGCGTCACGAAGGCCACTTCGAACAAACTACATACCTTTATCAACAGCTGTCTTCGCTCAATACCACTCAAGATCAGATGGCCGGCCAGAAAAGATCAGCGACAGGGATCTCTGGAGCGAACCAAACAACCCAAGGGGAACGAATTGTGCAACAAATCTGCAGGAAGAAATGGAGGTGGATTGGCTGGCCATACTCTGAGAAAACAAACCATCAAGTGACATCACTAGAAAAACTATTGCTCGAGTGGAACCCACACAGGAAGCGGCGAGTTGATCATCAGTGCGAGAGTGACATGGAGGAGGTCATGTAAAGAGGAGATGAAAGCATGTGGGCAGACTTAGAGCCAGGTGAAAACTTTAGTAGAGAACCGAAAGCAATGGAGACGCGCGGCTGAAGCCCTACGTTCCTCTAGGAATTAAAGGAACCAATAATAATAACATGAAGGCTTATTTCCCTTCATGTATACTAGATAATCAGTAACTTACATCAGTCCAACGGGACTATCTCTGATTCCAAGACATTGCCTAATATTTTAGCCCAGATAGCAATATGTCGCCACCGTCCTTAAACACCTCTGGAGTAATCCCACCATCAGGTCCTGCTGCTTTCGCCTCTAATCAAATTAGAGACGGCTACAACAGATGGAAACGACCGATGTCTATATCCCATTCACATAGATGTTAGATATTGAGCATGGCTATAAGCCAGTTTAACTGCTCCTCAAAATGTTCCAGTCAGATTAGTGGTTAACTTCGAAACTCGGGCGAACATTGAACTACACTCATCCCCAATCCGCCTCCTCGACGTTCACAACCAGACAAAAAGAAGTGTCATCCACATTAACAAAAAACCGTGATATTATTAATTAATCTTTTCTTTTTAAATATACACAAGAGAAAAAATGTACAATTTTGATGAACACAACAAATAAAAAATTTTTTAAAAAAAAGAAGAAATTATACAAAACACAATTATTAAGCATGCGCATTATTATATAAGCGAATACACACTTCCTCTTTTCTGCTTCATTTCTTAGCATAATGATGAATAAACTGGTATTCAAAAGAAACTGGAAGTAAAGAATAAAGGCGCATACAATAATAATAATAATAATAGGTTCATCTTTTTGACAAGAAAGAAAATAAGGAACAAAAAGAAGCCGAGAGTAACTCTGCGTCTGTCTGTAGGTGTGTGTGTCTGTGTATTGTCGTGATATTTGTTTAGTTCAAACAAAAATAAGACAACGAATAAACGCCCGAGATAATACTTTATCCATGAATGTGTGTGTGTGTCAGCTTTTTTTTTCTCAACGCTTTTTTCGTCTTCTCTGTGATGATTTATGTGAATTTCCTGGTTGTATTGAAATTTCACAATTCTCAAGTTCATCTTTTGTTAACTATTTTAAAACAAAAAGCAAATTAAAGGTTCACAAATCAATCATAATAATAATAATGATGCCTTTATTTCCTCAATGGGCAATAGTATTAGCTGACATAGGTGATGGTTGAAAAAGAGCCAGTACTAGTGGTCAAACCAAAACATGGCTTGATTAGTCAATGAAATCCACAATACAGTTAATTTAAGCCAGCTACGTAGGTACGTGTACACTTCCTGGTTGATTGCCGTCTTTGGGATAGTTAAAACCAATGAAGGTTGGAGACAATTGATGCTATGGCTTGAAAAAAATCCTTCTCAATGGCTGGCACAGATGCATACACACTCTCCAATAAAGCTATACGATTCTTCGATTTTGCTATTCATTTTGTCTCATATCTCTGTTTCGCATTTCTTTTCACTTTTTTTTTCTCTTGCTTTGTGTGTTAAGTGAAGTGTGGCGACTCGAACATCCGTGCAAAGTTCTACGTTGAAACCAGTCAGTCGCCTTTATTTCAAACAGTACTCTTGATTCAAATATGGAATTTTTCAGCATGTAATAATACAGTATTACACTTAATTTTCTCATTACATAATACTGTATGTTTTCGACATAGAACTTTGCGGCAGGTCAAGTCGCCACACTCCCTTCATGTAGCACACAAAGCAACAGAAGAAAGTAGAAGAAATGCATATTAGAGACAGTAAACAGAGGTGTGAAACAAAGGAATAGTAATATCGAAGAACAAAACAGTTTATTGGAAACTATAAGTCACAAGGAGTGGATGCATCTGTATCAGCCATTGAGAACGATCACTTTGAGCCATATCACCAATTGTTTCGAACCTTCATTGGTTTTTACCGTCCCGAGGACCCCAACCAGTCTACATCTTCCTACGTGGCTTGAGCTAACTGTTGTGGATTTCATTGACTGGTGAAGCCATGTGTTTGGTTTGTGTACCATGTGCTAGCTCTTTTCCAGCCTAACCCTATGTCAGCTAACATTGCCCGTCGAGGAAGGCGATGATTAGGCATACGTAACACATGTCCTAACCATCTCACTCGATGTAGCTACACAGCCTCGTCGATTGATTCCCCCTCCTTACCTAGCACTCGAAGCAGGCCTAACCTCAATATTGCTCACCTCATTATACCACTTCACACCGGAGATAGGACACAGGCACCTATGAACAAAGACAGCCAATCTTTTCATGTCTTCCACTTTCAATGGCCAAGTCTCACAGCCATAAAGGAGGACGGAGCGGACTGGTGAGCAGTACACCCAGCCTTTGGTCGATAGCCAGCCGGATATCACGTCTACGCCAGAGACAGCGTAAACTGGGATATGCGAAGCTAGCCCTCTGTATCCGTGATGAGATTTCGTCAGAGATCAACCCGTTGAGGATGATGGTACTTCCCAAATAAGTGAAGCGGTCAACGTGCTCTACGACTTCATTGCCTATTTCTAATCTAGGAGTCGGTGTAGTCCACTCCTGTAACATCATCTTGCATTTGGCGGGAGCGAATCGCATGCCAAACAATCGTAGATTGCAGCTCAAGGTGTTCCGAAGACTCTGGATTTTGTCAGCATCCTCGCCTAGAAGGACTAAATCGTCTGCATATTCTAAGTCAACGAGATTATTCCCTGGTAGCAAGTCAATCCCTAAGTCGCTGAAGTCACTTAGGGTTAAATCCACTAGCACATCTATGATGAAATTGAATAGAAATGGGGATAATGGGCATCCTTGACGGACACCACTAGTTGTTACCACTTCAGATGACAACTCGCCGTAAGTCCTTACATAATACAGGGGTAACAATCAAAACAGCACTTAGGTTGATAACAATATTAAGTAAAAATATGAATGAAAAATTAGAATTTAAGCAGAGTAAGAAAGATATGTACGGATGATTTCTTACATAAGGAATTTGAATATATTCACGATTCCTTGACGGAGATTGGCTATCCGAGTAGTTTCATAGAGAAACATATGAAAACATTAGAGAGAAAGCCTGAGACTATGACTGCGCGTAAAAAACCTCTATTCATCAAGTCACAATTTAATGGTGACTTGGCAAGTGAGATTTTATTCCAAAGAATTTCAAAGAGTATGCGGAGAACATTTTACGCAGCACACCTATGTTTGTCATTCTCTAGCCAACAAATGATTGGGACGTAAACGAAGGATAAGCTAGATAGTTTTGCCACATCTATGTGCATTTATCAATTCAACTGCACCTGCGGTGACAGTTATGTTGGACGTACTACTAGACAGCTTAGCCAACGTGTCGTTACTGAATATCTCCCATCGTGGTTTGCCAAAGGACAGACGAAAACAATCCGTAGCTCAATTCTGTCACATTTAATTGATAGTGGCCATGTAGTGGAGGAAATGAGAGCTTTCAAAGTAATTCATCGTATCCCACCGAATCTTTCAAACAAACTTCGTATTCGTCTACTGCACACAGCTGAGACGATAGGCACTCGAACTATTAAACGTAAACTATGCATTCAAAAAGCCATTATCCCTCCCTTATTGGCCTATTAAGACATAACCAACTGATGACTTCTACACTACTCCTTTCTTATCATCCCTTAATCTTATCACATCTTCATAAATATTGTATCTCATTTACTTCCCTTACAATCTGGCATTACTTAGTCGGTTCATTTGTTTTTACTAGCCTTTATCGACTACTTCCACCTGAACATTTGTTTGTTTAGTCAGGCTGTTTTTCGTTATTCGTGTTACCACAGATCGTTTGACATTTTTTTATCCTTATTATTGATAAAACTATTATTATTATTACTATTATGACTACTTGCACAATTTATATTCACCATCTTATTATCCTACAGACAAAACACCTTGGTTGGTTTATATTTGAATTTTACTGGTAAAATTTTTGTTTCTAGTATTATTGTAACGACAGAAGACAAGGACCAGGCAACAAATCGCTTATCGAGAAAATCAACAGATATTTATAGATTTTTAAGTAAATTATAGATTACTGTTAGCAGACAAACACAGTCATCTGACTGGTTGCTTCTCGCTGAAAGTTGATCTTTCATCTCTTCGTGGCCGTTCCTAGAAGGTCAGATCATCTATCTGCGAATTGCATCCGCCCACGCAAAGTCTGCTGTGATTGATTGTCGAGTCAGTCTTTGTTCTTGTTTATCTCATGACCAATATTTGGGACGTAAACATTGACGTAAATTACTGTCTGCCGATTTTGGCTAGCAGAGAGCTCTCACCACATTACCTGATGAGATTTATTGAGACGGAGTTGTATATAGAGAGGATGCTCAGATGCCGACAAGATAACACATTCGCTAATTTTTCACAACAGCCGATGGTGTCTCTCTCTACAGCACAGAAGTAATAACAAGTTAGTTTAACCACTCGCCCTACTGAGAACTTTTAGTGCTGTTCGCATTAAAACAAACTATTTCTTACATAGCCCAGGAAAGATTGAATTTGAGGGAGCAATGAAGAAGAATAGGTTGTGGTATACATGGATTCGGCTGGTGGACCAGAAAGCACTACTGGTTGATGTGCTTGGTATACACAACTCATAGGCCACTGGATCGAGTCCCAGTGGTTCAATGGTCTACGAGCTCGCCTTGTAACCAGAAGTCGTGGGTTCGAACCCTGGCAGTGAGTGCGTACTGATGAAAAGTCCCAAACTAGGACGGAGGAAACAACTGTCCAGTACTCCCAGGCTTTCCAGCGGCTCTCTAACTGATGTCAGCTTATGACGAAATCCTCCAACCGATTATTTCAATCAGTTAAGAGAAAGAATGATTGAAAGAAAAACAAAGAAACAAAGATTAATTACCTCTTCATTTGTACCCAGCTCATTTAATTTATCACGTAATTCTAAATTTAATAGTAATTCACGACATTCTTCACGTGCTGTTTTTGCCTCTGTTTCCGCTTGTTCTGTTCTTTCACGCCAAGTTTTTCATTCAAAAGTAAACTTTTATTTAATGCTCTCTCTTCTTCTAACTCTTTTTGTAAACGTTGTGCTAATGATGTTGCCTTGAGTACAAAAACAGGAGGGGGCGATAGGGAAAAGTGTGAATATTATTAAACAATGAGAAATCTTTAATGAGGTGTTTACAAATTAGGAGAATACATGCTTCACTCTTCATAAAGAGAAGACCTGACCTGGTTGATAACTAGGGGGAGAAAAAGATGATTTAATCTACGCATAACAGAAATACTTCTTTGAATTCCGAGTAAAGCATACGACTTCAAGCTTAAAGCTTCAAAGTCTCAGTGACAATGTGATGTTGCTAACCTCGTTTATCACCTTCTTACTTTTCTGAACTTTATGTCAGCTGCTAATAAGAGGCGACATTTCAGAATGGATCAGTCCGGAATCGAGCCTGGATCACGTGCGTGGTTGGTGAGCATTCTGCTATTGAATGTACACTATTATGTTATGTTTTGAATTGATGCTAATTGGTTGGAGGCAATAGATAGAAAGCTCTGGATCCAGATTTTGTGACTATTGGCAATTAACAGCAGAGTGAATCTGCACACTTGAAGGAACTGACTCCCGCAGTCACAGGCACTACTACTTCATTATTCTGACTCACTAGTGAACTCCTGTAGGACTTGTAATGGATACATTGGTTTTTTATTGGGGTGGAATCCGTAGGTGTGTAATTCTTAGTTTCGGTACTGATTAGATTCAGTCAAGTTTGCGATATGATCACTAGTTAAGTGGTTCACCATCGTGGTGGACTTTGGAGTTAATGTTAGGCTGCAAGGATTCAAGCCTGTACCAACACTAAGGACTAAACATATGGCAATGGTTATTACCTACTGACAAATCAATATCCTATTATGGTATGGATAAACAGTAAAACAGAAGACGACTTGAAGGAAGTATTGTTCGCTGTTAAGCGGTGGACACTAATAATCAACATCGAGGATTGTCTACTAAGGTCTGTCTCATGGTCATTCATCTACGTATTAAATACTCCGGTGAAATAGCGTATATCATGTTTCTGTTTCTGCATAGGGGTACGAGGCTTTGAAAGTTGATGAGTTGCTCTCATTCCACGAAGATTGGGAAGATATGCAGCGAGGAAATGATTGACGAAGAACTGCATAATTTCCGAGGAATCCTGATGGAAAACGATTTTCCGCCCAGATTTATAGACAAGAATCCCAAATCAAAGAAGACTTCCGAACAAATTCAATCTCTCCCGAAGAAGATACTTATGCTTAAAATAGAATTCAAAGGTGACATTGAAGCAAAAATCCTTCGTAAATGCCTCTCCAAATCTCCGGGGAAAACACACTTCGCCACGAGCCTACGACTGACATTTTCCTGCAGCCAGAACGCGAAAGACGATCTGTCGCATTGGGCTACTTCAACATGCATATATACCAGTTTACTTGCTCATGCGGAGCTGAGTACATCAGCCGTAGCACGCGCCAAATTGAAAAACGCGCTCTTGAACACTATCCAATCTGGCTAGTAAAAGGAGAACGGAAACGTGTATATAGTTTAGTGGCAGAACATTTGGTCAACTCAGGATATTCGGCGCCATTCGAAAAATCCTTCAAAATAATATACAAGATTGGATCAAACCTATGAAAGGGAGTAGAATTAAGACATTTGGGCATAGCCAAGGCACTAGCTATCCAAAAGCTCAAACCCACGCTATGTATCCAAAAGAAATACGTCGCACCCTTGTCCCTGATATGGCCATAATACACAGGTCATTCTTTTAGTAATGACCTTTTTTAACTGCCTTTCTTATCCAAACACCCTGTTTATACGTGTTATTATTTTTAAGTTTTTCTTAATCTCTACTTACACTACCATATTTTCATATCCGAACTTCCTGTCTATTTTGTCATTTTATTGTTTCTACATATTTAATCCCTGATTGCATAAACAATTATTCGTCACATTAGCTATGATACCAGTAGATTTCTTACCGAAATATCCTGTCTATTTTTGTTATTTCAACATTTCTAACCCCCAATTGCACAACATATCAGCCTTCTCAGTAATTATGATGCTACTTTGTTTGAGTTTTATCCGTCCCCCTGTTTATTATGGCATTTTAATTCCTAAATGTAATTTTATTAATTTCACCCTTGATCGGAAATTATTCTGAAACTTTCCCATTCATTTATCATAAATAAATACGCAATGTACAGCCTAGTTGATAACTTCGTCGAAAAGTAAAATTTTCTTCGCTGTAACCGTCTTTTTAATAACTCCTATGATCCAATATGTATATTCCGTGATTACCAACTAGTTATCGAACAACATTTTACTATTTCTACTTGTAATTAAGAACAAATAAGTCAGCAAAGAGATTTCTTTCTATAAAAGAGAATTTATCGTATACACACCTTTGTGTCTTTCTTCTGCTTACGCCAGTAAATATGCTCCCATCTACTTTTCTAACACCTTCAAACACTGTTCAATTTTTGGCTTTGCTACCGACATACCAATATGTTGTCATTATGAACTGAGATTTCCTTAATCTATGTAGAATTTTATTTATTGATAATGTACTAACTGGATGCAATATTGTAGTAAAATGCTGAGAATTCCATTCTGTATCACAAGTGCTCTTTTGGAATAAAGCAAATTATTATTATTACGCTTCCAGTGGAACATAGGGTTTCAAGCTGGAGGCTTAAAATTTCGTTAACAGTGGTGTTTACTTTTACGGGATGGAGTTGACAGCCTCATGGCCAACCTGCCCTCTTAACTGGTCTTATTAGTGAGGTAAAGGAGTGCGTTAGCTGGGGTTCGAACCCCAGACCACATGAGGAGTGGTTGGTGAGCATTCTACCGCTGTACCACCGACGCCCAGCTTTCAATATACGAGTGAAACAGATATACCTTCATTTTTTGTTAACTAATTCAGCCAAAACACTAGAACCAGCTGGTACCAGAAGCAAGAATCACTAGGAGCTACTAATTACCACCGAAAAACTACTTTGCAGGCCTTAATACACTATTGACAGGAAAAAGCAGAAAGTTGCAGCGAAGGAAATTTTGTTTTGAAAGAGGTTATTAACTAAACTATATATAGTTAGGGGATGAAACAGTTGCAGAACTAGTCCCGGTCAAAGATCGAATCATACCGAACAACAAGAGGAAAATACGAATAGGCATTGAAAAAGTAATCATAAGAAAAATAAACAGGAAGTTAGGATGAAAAACATAGTCGGACTGTTTATTATGGTCATGGTAAAGAAAAAAATTGGGAGTATTTATTTTTATTTATTTTGATTACAGCTTGATTCCACACTGTATTTTTCGTACAGGTATGGAATTTTCAGCATGTAATACCTGTAGCCAAAATTTTGCAGGCCGACCATAGATATGGGGTGTGCGTCGGCAGGGGGTCGAACCCCGGACCATGTGCATGGTCGGCTAGAGTCCTAACCACTGTGCCACCGACGCAGCGCAAATGTTCTGACCTCACTCGCACTGAGAAGTTTCATCAGGTCTCGTCCAAGAATTCGGTCTCCTCGAATGGGCCTGAATGTTTTATTTATTTATTTATTTAAACGCATAAAAACTTGGTACAATATGGCACCAAGAAGGATGCGCCACACAATAATAATGAAACAACATAGATCAAATGAAAAAAGAAAGAAGAGAAATATATATATGAGTAGAGAACGGATAAAGAACTTCATCTGGAAGGAAAACAGTCATCATCGGGAAGGGAAGAAAGAAGGAAATTGCAACACGTGTATTAGCAGGCGATAAGTTTCATTGACTGTTTGTTGCTGCACTCAATTCATTGTGTCAGGGCTGAGATACTGCCCGGGCGCCCAGACCAAAGCAGGTGGTTTTATTAAGGGACGACCCACCCCGAGTCTGACTTGGAGTCTAATCCGCAAGGCAGCGGAGCAGCGTCAGGAGCTGCATTCCCATGGTTTCCGGTGACCCATATGGGTTCATACGCCATTTGATCCGATTGGATACTGGAGCCCATGTACCCCATGGTAACTGCTTTTAGTTTAACCGCTATCCAACAACCTTCCTGACATGGTAGGACCTGCAGGGACAGAGTCCCAGTCATTTTAGCAAGTCCGACCACCACGACAAGGTAGCAGTTATCGACCGGGGCCTGAATGTACTGAGTTAGTCAGGTGTTTTGTTACGGAACTATAAAGACATCTACTTTCTCCTTTTGCTAACCAGGCTAGATAGTATTCCTGAGAGTTATTCACAATCGGATGCATGGTACAGCAGACGTACTCAACTCTATAGGGGCAACTGAACTGATATATGCATGATGTTGTGGTATAGTACGACAGCTTATCTTTCACATGATGGTCGTAAAGTTCTCTGGAGTAAAATTTTACTCGTAGACTGGCAGTGAAGTATGCTTTACTAGGAGGTCTTGAAAGCTGTCTTCAGAGAATTTCTGCCTTAATATCAATTTTAAACTCCAGATTCAGCAGCAGAATCTTGCCAGAGTCAGTCTGGACTTGTTGAGCAACCTTCTTGTCTATGAATCTAGATGAGAAGCCATTTTCAACCACGATTCTTCGTCAATATATTTCTTGGTGCATATTTTCCAAGCACTATTCACTGAGTGATCTATACACATTGCGCATTAAATCCTCACAGGAATTTCATAAAAGGCAGCAATAAAGTTTCTATTACTAATACAATGCTTTAAAATATTTTCCTGAATAATGACGTTTGTGATACAGGAGAGTACCCTGGATGGGACAATCTAAGTAATTATTCTGAACATTGGGATAAAACGCTCAGTATACTAAATGCAAATTAATGTTTTGCATGCAATAAAGAACATTACCAGGGCAAGTTATGTGTACAACGGAAAAAGATACAATCATGAAAACATTTTAACATACTTGTTGTAATTTACGACTCAATACACCATTCTCTTTAATAACTTCAGATAACTTCCCTTCAGCTGAACGTGCAGCTGACAAAGCTTTTTCAGCTCTAGCCTCAACTTCTTCAATACGTTCATTTGATTGAGTTGTAATCAAATCTAATTGTGCTTCGAAATAGGCGCGTTGTGATTCTAATTGACTTGTTAGAATAGCACTAAATTCCATGCTAAGCATGTCTAATTTTTTACTACCAGTTTCACTACTTGGACCAAGCTGAAATGGAATACACATTTATGCGTTAAAAACTAATTCAAAATATGAGCTATACAACATGCTTGTAGTATTTATAAACGTAAATGTTAGAAAGAAAATTCGTCAAAACCACTGCTTACTATATTATGTGTAAGGTATGTAATAGTAACGACGAGTGAGAAAAGATGTGGCATTTGAAAGCGATAGACTTGAAGAGGTTAGCTGCCTTCGACTACATATGTTTAATTTTCATCTCTTGTGTTAAGTGCTACAGTATAGAGGTTAGGCATACTGTTAAATAAGCGGGACAAGTCAATCGATCGATCGAGCTACATCAACTGAGACGGTCAAAACATGCGTTACACATTGCAAACCACCATCTCCCAGGTCGATCAATGTTATTTGACATGGAATTAAGTTGAAAAACGATAGTCAAATCAAAATATGGCATTAATCCATGGAGTCTGACTGTCGGTAGAGATGTAGATTATAAGGTTGGGGTCCACAAGACGCTTGACCGTGATCCATTAGTTGGAAATCAAGTCACAACTTCACCAAAACTATTTCTGTGGGTCTGGGTGGCTTTTATATTAGGTGATTGGATGCAATTCGCAGAAAACTTTGGAATAATTTAAGAGTAAATGGCGTGCATAGTTTAGTTATAATACACGCATCAGAATCTTCCAACTTTAATGTTAATTGCTTGAACAAGGCAAGGAAGCATGTAATCTTCGACAAAGGGTTCAGAAATACATATTTACTCAGATAAAATAGGAATGTGATTGCTGCGGAAGTTGTATGTATTAGGAAACGTACAGTCTATCAGGTGACACATCAATAACAAAACCATTTGCTTAAACGTAAATAAAAATCATTCATACAAATGTAGATATAAACCGAAAAAGATTGTTATCGATTAAAATAGTTTAAAGAAATGAAATACCCAAACATGAAATTCTGAGAATACAACTGACCTGAACTAACTTCCCATCTTCATGGTTAACAGCCAACCGATGAACGTAAGCATCATCAGCATAATCCCATACTAAAGTTTTGCCAAGCTCTAGAGCAAATGTATGCCCTGTCTCTTCAAAATGCAGTTGTGCATGCTTTTGACCATATCGTCCACAGCCAACATGACCGCATATAAGACAAATCCATAAGTTTTCTCTAATATCACAGTCTGCACACTGACCATCAGCAAGCATTTCAGGTGACTGAACATAACGACAAACTGGACAACTATAAAAATACATTATGATAGTTTGTTTTTGTCTTACATTGTATCTTCTACTCGTGAAATGCATTCATCATGGAATGTATGATTGCACAGAATTGTAGTCAGAATCCCTTGCACAGGTTCATCCTGTAGTTTTAAAGGTTATTGGTTACAATTTACACCTAAAAATAAGCCTACCAGACGTTCTAAGCATACTGGGCAGGAAGGTAATTCTCTTAGATCTTTTGTAGGAAATGCAACACCCTGAAAAAAAAATTGTGAATAATTTCTTATTAAAGTGTTCGTACTGTAGAAGGATGTGTGATCTCCACATGTGACACATACATTAGCTGACACACTTCTGACTCCAAAGTATTGTAGCAAATACCGTTATAAGCATCATAAAATTGATCGGTATCTTCCTATGAAAGTAAAATGGGAATAGCAAGTACGTACAGGTGTACGAAACTTAAGAAGTGCCATGTACCGGTTAGGTGTACAGTCTTTTACTATTTTCAGCTCTTCTATCACATTACTGAAATACTTGATGATAAACCTTAAAAACGTACGTACCGCATAGGTGAAATGAAAACCAACAGGTCTTTTACTGTTATATGAGATGGTACTGAGAAGAAACACAACATTGTACTTGTAACGATAGCAGCACATCGAGGAACTTCTCTCCTAGTAAACGCTTAAATAAATAGATAATGCGTGAACGTACTGGTTCTTATATATGTGAATAATACCCTCAGTAGTTTCAACAGTAGGATTGCCAGAGAAGAAATTTATCTCATTGTCTCTCTCAATATTCCACGGTTCTGGATTATCTAAAACCAAAGTGATATTATACAGAAACCCCCTACTCATCATGTAAGTTTCGACGACAATGTTATTAAATTGTCTGCTACCGAGTGTATCTGAAGTGCTTGAGTTAGAGTGTCTAGTTTTTTTAAGAGGCTTTCGAATGATAAACGGGTACGGCAAAGACGGAGCTAAGTAAATATTCTAAAACACACAAGATCACCTACATCGATAAGAAATAGTTTTTGATAATTTCGGCTTAGTTTCTTCAAATAGAATGACTAAGTGATACAGAGACTGAGTGTGCATTCCACGAGAGATTTAATTCACAAGCGCTTGGACACCATATGATGACTAACAACACCAGACCTGTGCTGTAGAGGAAATTAATTTTCTACGAGTACCGTATATGTCGAAGAAGCCGCGGCATCCAAAAGTCAATATGTTTTCGGCGAGCCCCTAATAGCATGACCTCTTGCAAGAGCTTGTTTAAATATTATGATTCTTTGGCATTCAATTATAGTCGTTTATGAACGATAATGACACCGTTCAGTTTCATATAAAATGCATGCGTACTCTGTTTTCCAATGGTGTTTGGATCCAATATCCAATATCGTTTTTACGAGCTAGCATAAACTAATTTGATTTCTTTGTGCTCGCTTCTTGATTGTGAGGTGTAGGTTCCTGATCTTTGGCAAACTTCTGAGTAGCTCGTCCCCCACTCGACTGTCGTAGCTTTGGTTGACTCCAAAGGGAGTAGTGCCGGGATTAATTATATGTGGTTTGTAGTATGAGGTGTGTTAAGACTGTTGCTACTGTGAATGGAGTTGATCCTTTCGCCAGTTAGTCCTCCAGTATCGTTGACAAGAGAAAAGAGATAATAATAATGCCAATAATAGATATAATTAGTGAAGTTATATAGACTAACAGACATAAACGGAAATCGGAAAGCGTAACAACAGTCAACTGATTAAATTTGAAGAATTATATATATATATATATCGGTAATCCAATATCCTGATTACGAGCTAGTATAAACCAGTGATTTTTTTGAGCTCGCTTCTTGATTGTGAGGTAGAGGTTCCAGATCTTTGGTGAGCTTCTGCGTAGTAAGTCCCGCCACTCGACTGCTTTAGCTCTGGTAGACTCCAAGAGGAGTGGTGCAGGAATTGGTCAAGATGTGGTTTGTAGTATGCAGTATGTTAGGACTGTGTTGCTGCCGTGAGTGGAGTTTGACCTAACTCCCGTTGGTCATTCGGTATACTCATATAAGCAGAAGAGTAATAATAATAATAGGTTGTAGTGTGGATAATATGTGTTGAGATAAGTGAAATAATAAAGGTGACCTAAGGGCAAGATAGAGTAGTTGGTACAGTGACAGAAGGCAGAACAGGTCGTGGGGATTTAGTTTGTATGCTTATCAATTGACAGTGTGGTTTTAATTTTTATGAGGATAAGCCATTGAGACACAAACCTTGCATTTCTGCATGATTGTCTAACTTTAGCTTAAAAACCTCCACAGATGGCGCTGTAGTCACGGTCGCCAGTAAAGCATTCCAGAGACGGCAAACTCGAAGCGAAAAGAAATGTGAGCGCACTCGAGTCTTTGGTCTCTGGTGTGCTATCCTTAGCGGGTTACCTCGTGGAAGCCTATAATCACTTAATGGCAGGATGCTTTTATTTGGGTGGGCCTGGTCATTTAAGATCTGGTAGACGGTGATGAGGTCTCCCCTGTGCCTACGGTAACTAAGTGTGAAAAGACCCAATTTCGTTAGTCTTTCCTCGTATGATTTGTTACGGAGGCCGATCACCCGTTTTATCGCTCGTCTCTGGACACTTTCCAGAATGTTAGCATCCCTTTTGAGTAGCGGAGGTGCAGTGATATTATGCACCTCAAGGTATGGTCTCACCTATGTCTTGTATAACCTTAAGAACAGTTCGGGAGTAAGAGCTTCCAGCTGCCTGTGCATAAAGTGTAAAGTTGCATAGGCTTTGGCGACGCCCCTCGCGTAATTTCCACTGGTGTCTAGCTTTTCTGTTAGAATAAGACCTAGATCGCGCTCTGATGGAACACAACTGAAGTTCTGACCACCAAGGGTGTAATTTACACTCTGTGACCTGCCCGAATGAAGTTGCACTACTTTGCACTCCTTCAGGTTGAAAGGCATTCCGTTAGCCAGGGCCAAGTCTCCCAGAGTTTGCAGGTCAGCCTGCAATCTATCTGAGTCTTCCAATGAGTTTATTGCTCTCCAAACCTTTACGTCATCAGCGTAAAGAAGCGCAGAGCAGTTCAGTTGAGAAGGCAGGTCGTTGATAAAAATCAAAAACATCAAAGGGCCTAGGATAGAGCCCTGAGGAACCCCTGATGCCGAAGTGTGCCAGGATGATCGGATGCGGTTGACTTTGGTGCAGAATTCTCTCTCGCCTAGGTAATCTTTCAGCCATGCGAGAAGTGCTCCAGAAACACCCGCCTTGCTTATTTTGTGAAGAAGCAGACCATGGTGAACTGTGTCGAATGCTTTCGCAAAGTCAAGAAAGATCACATGGGCTGTTATCCTTTCGTCCCAGGATAGTGTCCAATCGTTCCAAGCTAGTAGAAGATTCGTCACGCAGGATCTTCCCCTACTGAAACCGTGCTGTGCTTCGTGAAGAAAATTAGTCCCGTCGAAGTATTTTCTCATGTGGTCGTCAATGAGACTTCCCAATATCTTTGATATCACTGGAAGTAGAGCAACTGGTCTGTAACTGGTCACATTCTGCCGGTCACCACCCTTGAAGATAGGGGATAAGATTGCTCGTTTCCATTCACATGAAAGTTTCCCTACATCAAGGGAGTGTTAGAACAGATCACTTAGGGGTTGGCAGAGACTTTCTGAACACTGCTTCAGGACGGATGGTCTGATATCCTCACAACCTGAAGACTTTCCCGAAGCTAACTTTCCCAATTTTACAAGCATCATGGAAGGGTAATTTGAAATGTACCCAGCAGGTTTTCGCGCGTTGGTTTTGCAATGTAATCTTGATGTTTTGTGGGGGTAATATCCTCGTTACTGTTTAGTTGCCTGTAAAAGGCTAGGCTGAATGTCTCTGCCATTTCACGACTCGCAAGAGATTCCCTATCAGAATTCACTAGATTGCATGCTCCCTGGTTGGTCAGTTTTCTTTCAGACATAAACCTGTATTGGCTTTTGGGTTTCACGAGAAGCTTATTGGCGAGGTTTCCCTGGAATGTCCTTCTATCGCTCTGGACTCGTATGTTACATCGATTCCTGAGTTCAAGGTACACTTCAAGTTCCGGTTGACCCTTCGATCGTAGCCACGCAAACCAGGCTTTTCACTTCGCCTGCAGAAGGCGTTGCGTCCCCCCTTTTAGCAATGAACGTTGCTTCCTAGCTTTGGGTGTGACTAGAGGGACAGTACCTGAGACCGCCTGGTGAATGATCTCGTTTACCACTCTCCAGTATTCTTCTACTGAGAGCTGTCAGCCACGTCCCATAAACAGTGAATGCACAGCTCTCGCTACGCTCGGGCCCACGCTGTTCCTAGAAGCTTTCAGAAACGCTTAGTTATAACGAGCGAAAAAACCAAAACACCGATTGGCCGCATGAGAATTATTTATTGTTACACCAACATATAAAAGGAATAATTGAACTAAGGTCTGTGAACAAATATTACAATAATAAATCACAAGATTACTTCTGACGATATTTTACTCTTCTTTCTGAACAGCGACCGATGAGACGATGACTGTCGTATTGATGCCTCCGCGAAAATTGGGGAAGTTGATTTTGAGCAAACAACCATGAATTGATCGTTCAATCTTCAACTACATTGACACTCCCCGGCAAAAAAGGGATCCATCCCTTTTTTCCTTCACGACCAATACACGTTGACTTGGATGCCATTGCGAGAACCTGAGTCACACGGACAGAGCTGAAATGGTAAACAAACAGAAAAGCCAACACACCACGAGCATACCCACAGCACAATCTCACACATCAATGACGACATGCGCCTCCAGACAGAGACCTCTTCTTGACATCTTCCAACACAATCGCCACTTGCTAGAATGACTCTTGCAGAATGCAACGTGACCATAGCACCAACTCATGATACTCTACGCACATCGTCTTATCTACTCACTACCAATTACCACTGCAATCGCTTGTCACTCATTCTGCCTGAGTTCTAGTAGCGGTGACGCATGCGAGCCTCAGTCGTTTACACTCTTTCTCCCCGGCGTGTCGGACCGCAGCTGACAATTATCTCCGTGTGCATTTCATTCTCAGAAATAGCCTCACCGGCGTATACGACCCATCTGCTGTCCTTAACATCAATCAATTCATTCTTGGATGTAGAAGACTCGAAACAACTTCAGAAATAATCACGACGAAAATTTTAACAAAATTACGCAATAACAACAAGACACGAAAACAACAAGTAAACACAATGAATCCAAAATACACCAATTGATATGACACACCACACGTATATACAAATTGTACAAACAACATCGCCGATCATGTCTTGGTGGAATTCCTTTGAAGAATCGCAGGACTTACACCAGTACGCATACAACCCTTCTCAGGTTGACGATTGTAAGTTGTGGAATGTACGGACACAAACAAGATTAACCAACAATTACATCAATTGGAACTCACGAAATTATTTAACACAAACATATGTACAATCAACACATCAAATGTTGTGGATTCTGACGCGACAAACTACCCTTGAAGAACCGTAGGACTTACAGCAGTACGCCTACATTCCTTCTCAGGTTGATGATCCAAGTGGAAGTCGTCCGGACACAAACAGAATTACCAACAGCTAGATGACAGATGATATCAATTCAGTATATACAATATGAACATATGTACAAAATCACACACCAAGCACATTGGACTGCTCATTGATGCGCTACCCTTTGAAGAACTGTAGGACTTACACCAGTACGCCTAAAACCCTTCTCAGGTTGACGCTCTAGGTTGGAAAATCGTCACAGAGTTCATTTGCTAACTTCCTTCTATCAGCTATATCCTCAAATCTGAACAGCAACACGCCCATGTAATTGTATCGTAGAATATAGATGACCAACAAACACACGACATATCTCATCAACCTAGTGTAGAAACAGAGTAATTTACACCAAAGATAATAACATTCAAATAGTAACTTGAAACTAGAAATGCCTTTATTCATGCAAGTCAATTTAACAATAACTCTCTCCTTTACACTTGGCTTATCCACACTAAACTGACCATTGATATTCGTCCTTTCAAACGAACTGATACTACCATAGTCATTGCACAAGATACTTGAGTTGATGGGTGTCTGTTTCATTGTGGATGACAGCACCAACGATGACTGAGTGACACAAGGTGATGAACTTAGTGGTGGATCAGAAGCTGTTCTTGTTCGGCGCTCAGATAATTGTCCAACTGCAAGATTACCACCACTGCTGTCTTTCACCACTAGTTCGGGTTTAGCACTATCATCTGATGATAGGTGCGCTACACGCTGATCAATTACACTGACAGTCTCACGAGTATGCGTGCCTTCTGCAAATGAATCTGCATTTATTTCTACTTCACTTTCAAGTTGTACAGAACCTTTGTTCAACTTAGCAGTAGTAGGCATATCCCTCATCTCATCATGATCAACCAAAGACAACTGTGAAGTATCATGATCATTATCACGAATATTCACTTTACCGTCAACTTTATCATTTTCAAACTCTTTAATAACAGAAGTAGACAATTTTGGTTCCTCCTCGAAAATCATAAAAGGTTTTATAACTTCACTCTGACTAGTAATACCTTGTAAACTTGTAGGGTCAGAACTGCACTCTGAAGCAGCAACTCTATTCTGTGACACTCTATTCAACAATGGCTTACCAGTTGCAACTACAGACTTCCTGACCATACCGTTATCGTCACACAATTCGGAGTCAGGCCTGGAGTTCACATATAGCTTATCACTGAACTTGCTCACTGGTTCACAGTTCACCTTTGTATGCACTTCTTGCAGGCGTGCAAAATGCAACCGTGCTTGTCTTGCATCTTGTAACTTATCTGTTGAGGATGAACTACGAAACCTGTTACACTCACTAGGTCTATATGCATTACTAGACATCATGGAGCCTTCTCGATAACCACCTCTCTGAGGCCTACTCGTCATCAATGATTGCATTTTGATCTCAGACTGCTCTATTCTAGGGGTGAGATGTAATAGACTGGCGAACTTGCTCGTAGATTGATTGACACTAGTATTTACCAGTTTCAGGATATCATCAAACTTTGGCTCGATACCCTCATCCTCCATACGGGAGCTCATCTTCACCCACTTCCTTTGCAGTCGAGTAGGTAGGCGTATTGCTATTACTTCTAGTATAAAACTCGAGTTGAGGTCACTCGTGCGATTCATCGAAATCATTCCATTCTTGTAAATTAGCAAATTATCTAAAAACTCAGTGAGTGCCTGGGAGTCATCCTGTAATTGACCACCATTACCCCTAACAGCCTCGAATAATTTCCCTGCAATCATCGAAGGTCTTCCAAACCTTTGACGTAATATGCTCATAGCCTCGTAGTAGCCCTCTTTTGGCTTCATAAACTTACAACACTGTATAGCTCTTGAAGCATCTCCAGTGCAATACCTCATCAAATACATTAACTTCAATTCATCAGTTAATGAAAAACCACTCAACATGATCTCAAACTCCTTTACAAATTGTAAATAATCAGCCGGGTTTCCATCAAAACATCGTGGTTCAAATTTACGGAGTTTGATGTTCCTATTATCCCTGAACGGCGAAACAGTAACATCAACCATGTCATACTTAACATCAGACACATCGTTACAAGTAACAGACAAGTCACCATGACTTACTTTCCTGTTTGCATCCAAGACACTCTGTCTCTTCTTTGACCCAGGCACTGTTGAACTTGACCCAATTCCAAAAAAGTTCCAGATATTGCTTGTTCAAAGAGGACTTGACCGGCACCAGGAAAAATGAACGGCGACTATCCAAACTTTCACCAACTGTTTCAATCCGCCAGATCTGTTTCCATCGTCAGAAGCTGTCAGTCACGTCTCATAAACCGTTAATGCCCAGCTCTCGCTACGCTCGGGCTACGCTGTTCCTAGAAGTTTTCAGAAACGCTTAGTTATAACGGACGACAAAACCAAAACACCGATTGGCCGGTTGGGAATTCTTTATTGTTACACCAACATAAAAAATAATAATTGAACTAAGGTCTGTGAACAAGTATTACAATAATAAATCACAAGATTACTTCTGATGGTTTACTGCTGACTTCTTTCTGAACAGCGACCGATGAGACGATGACTGTCGTATTGATGCCTCCGCGAAAATTGGGGAAGTTGATTTTGAGCAAACAACCATGAATTGATCGTTCAATCTTCAACTACCTTGACAATAGCTCTGTCCATTTTTTAGGCCAATTTGCTTCGGATAGAAGTCTTCGCATTTTGGTGTAATTGGCTATGTTATAACACAGATAGGGCTGTGTATTGTCCCACTGTAAGCGCTCGCGGAGGACTATGCTGCATACTATCACCGCGTGGTCACTAGTACATATGGAAGTCGTGATGTGAACGTTTTTCTCTGGTATCTGGTCACTAGTGAGCACGTAATCTAGTCTATAATACTTCCCATCTGGGCCCCATCTAGTATCCATCCTGACATTTTCAGTGAATCCAGCCTTCCTGATGGTATGCGGCAGATTTCGATCAAATCTATCATGGGCGTTTCCCGACACCAAGTTAAGAGATGGGGCATTGAAGTCGCCAGCTATGACAATTTGATCATAACCCATGCCTTGAGTCGCTGAGATTGTATTTAGCAGTACCTGGTTGTGGTCTGCTCCACGTAAAGGTGATCGATAAATGCTGCCCACTAGATGTTTGCAGTACCCAACGGGGAAGTGGCACCTTATGGAGTCAGGGAGCTGAGTGAGGGGAGGGTACATCGCGTGAACACATCTGAGCTGTTTGTCGACGTATATGGGGATTCCACCTCCTTCTTTCAGGTCCCTATATCGCCTGACTAGGACAATATCATTTATACAGAATTCGCTGTCTGCCACCGTAGGGGTTAGCCAGGTTTCCGTCAGTATTATGATTTTGGAGTTCAGTTGTGATTGTAAGTGTCTAAGTTCAGCTATTTTGCCTCTTAGCCCTCTCACATTACTGTACAGCAGCTGGTAGTCAGTCTCACCACTACCTCGTGTTGGGGGGGTAGTTGACTTGATGTGGGCTATCGGTTGAGGAGTTATCCTACGAACTAGTTGGCCGATTCCCCAGGAACTGGCCTGTTGGCGTTTTTTTCTTCTAGTTCAGTCGGAGCACTTGGATGACACCGGCTATCATCGTCCGTGCTGCACCGATGTAGTGTGACTAGGGGTTGAGGATTTTTTTAACTATGCTTTGTTCTCTCCTTTGGGTGCGAGGCCAGCTCTCGCAGCAGCGAATGTGTTTGCTGACCTTGTCCTTGGTCTCGTACCATTTACGGGGAGCGGTAGTCAACTGGTCTTGGGAGCTGAACTTGACAGCTAACAGAAGTGGAGAGTTAATTGACATAAGGTGAGTGGGTCGAGTCAGTCTATAAATAGAGACAGCCCCTGAACTCCCCAGGGCCATCTGGGATATCAACCATCTCCATTGCTGGACATCGTGACAATGCTTCTTGCAGGCGCTCCCAATTACCAGTTCGGGAATGCCATGAACAACCATGGAGGCAGAAGGAATAAGCTCTGGCGACCCCCTTGCCATCTGTCTTTCCGTCGATGGTCTACCTTGCTTAACACGTATGTTGCAGGCCCTCCCTATAGAAAGGACTTGAGAGGCCAGTAAAACTTTTTCGACATCCTCGGTAGAGCCCAATGTTACCCTCAGGGGGGATGGTTTGCCTAGAGGTGCAGCAGTGCCCCTATACAATCTGCATAGATTTACTGGTTGGATGTCCAGACCCAGTATGCTATGCAAGATGGACCACTATTCCTGATCAAACAGGGCCCTATTTTCCATCAGACTACTACTACAGTCCGGTACGTTAAAGAGGATTACACAGTTTGATCTACTAACCGTGGACTTAGGCTCGGTCCTCGCACATTTGTGATTTCCTTTAAGACCGTTTTGGTTCGTCTGGTGCGACTGAGTATTTTTTTGTGTCTCAGTGCCGTGGCCAGTACTATCTTCAGAAATAGAACTTCTAAAGTTGTCTATAGGAGAACTTAAGGCTGAGTTAAGGGAAATAAAAAACAGCAAGTCAGTAAATGCTGGAAACATCGAAACCAATACCGAGATATCCAAATTATCAGATCAGATCAGCGATATCAGATCGCAGGTCTGTGAACTGACACCTCTAACTATCCTCATGAAAACGGTAAACCTTAACAAGCTTGACACAGAATCGGTAACTAAGGTAGATAACCTCATTAACTTTGTTACCACAGAAGTAACAAAACGACTCGACGCAAAACTGAGTGCTATTGTCTACAACGTTCCGGACAATGAGGCACTAAAAAAGGTACAGCGCATCTTACTTAGTGAAGCGAAAATGCCTAACTCCAAGACTAAGTGCTACAGGCTGAAGAAGAGTCAACATGAAAAGTGTTGTCCTATTCGTTTTCAGTTCGAAACACCGGCAGAGACCAGAAAATTCATTCACTCCCAACACACCCTATCGCAAGCCAGAAACTACAAACATATAAAGGTCGGGGTGGAAAAAACAGTTATAGAAAGGCGCGCACACAACTATCTCACTAAGACTAATTGTGAAATAGGTAATAGGACATTGCAGAAAGCCATTATCCCCAACCCTGTGAAAGATACAGTAGACCCCACCGCATCACCCCTCTCAAAACACACAGAAATGTCCCATCAGAGTGCAACACCAGCCGAAAGGCCACTAGACTGTAACCAAATAAATAATAAAACCATACCACCCATCACCGCAGAATCTAAAATGCCACTAAATAACCCCAGAAAAAAAGTTAAAACCCCCCGAAACTCGACTTTGTCCTCTCCTAGCCATAATTCCATTGGTAAAGATAAGGAAAATATGCCCCTAAATCATACCAACAAAAACAGTGGCAGCTTAAATAAACCCACACTTCCCACGGTTAATAGTATTAGCACTCACAACGTGCTAAATCGCACCATGGCACACACTAATATCCAATGTCACAACGATGTCACCCTCAATAGTACAAGTGGTAATAGTCAGAACTCGGCTACCAACAACTCAGGGTCTTCAGAGTATGGCACACAAACAAATTTTGACCGGATATATGGTACAAGTCTGCTGGGAACTAACCCACAATGCAGTACACACGAAACCCACACAAGGACACAACTAGCATCAAACAATAGGTGGAATAATAAGCCATGGTCATCACAAGGATCCAATCATTTTTTATCCCCCGCGTCCCTGTCAGCGTTGAAAAAACAGCTGGTAGGGATGTTAACACTCCTAAACCACTAGTGCTGGCTCCCTCCTTGCATGAAAACAGGAACGGTCTAGTGCACCCGTATCCATTGGACACACTTGACACTTGCACAAGTATAGGCCAAATAAAGAACCCTACCCACTTCTGTAACCTAACTAAAAATAAAAGTTCCTTAGTCTATAGCAAATCCAGTACTCCAACTCCTAATTCTCCACCGAAAACAGCACACAACAACTCGATAGACATAGGTGAGCATGATGCTGGAACTCCTCTTAACATAGGATCGTCATGTCCAGCAGAACTACTGGGTGCTGAACCATATTCGGGGCTGACTAACGAACTTAAATACTTCAAATGCTACTTCAACTCTCATCTTTACGTAATCCTCATAAATGCTAGATCTGTTCTAAATAAATTGCCGATGCTCAGAGCACTCACAGTAATATACAAACCCCCTGTAATTGTCATCACTGAATCTTGGTGTCATTCGGACATCCTGGATGATGAAATAAGCTTAGATAACTACACACACTTTCGGTGTGACAGGGAAGGTGGTAAGGGAGGGGGTTGTCTCATGTACTTTTTGAATGAACTTACTGTATCACAGCTAGAAAGTAGTACACTTAACATGCCTGAGACTCTATGGGTTAATGTACACTTAAATAACGTAACAGCATTAATTGGATGCTCCTACAGAGCACCTGGCACCTTTAGTAATTACGAGACCCAACTCATTAATACTCTGGAGCAATTAACCGACTTACAATACGATCATAAGATCCTATGTGGGGACTTTAACTTACCTGAAATCAACTGGGATATACCCACAGGTCCAACTAAATTTGATAAGTTCTTAGACACACTGGATATACTTGGCTGGAAACAAACTGTCACTACTCCCACAAGAGGTAACAACGTACTAGACTTAATCTTCTGCCACAATATAAGCCCCCTTTCAACGCTAGTAGGTTCTGAGTTCCCAGGGAGCGACCACAAAACAGTAATGTGTGCACTGCCAATTCCGCTGAGTAGCAATGCATCTCATACCTCCACTTCACAACAAGTAATATATAGGAACTATAGTAAGGCAAACTGGGCCTTAGTTGAATCGATGCTAAGATCCTCCAAATGGGATGAATACTTCACTACTGATGACCTATCGAGAGCCCTAACCATCTTCTACCATAACTCAAACATATGCTTAGATGCTGTCATTCCACTCCAAACACTAAAGGTTTCCCCACACAGAAAGTCATTCATAAAACCAAAGGATCGTAAGAAACTGAAGAAACTCTCAACAAGTTACTTCAAACACCACGACTTTGGCACTCTAGGTCTAATACTTAAAACCCTTAGCTCCATCACACAAGCTCAAGATTTCCGTATGAGAAAGGAAGAACGCATCGCAGTAGCCAGTCCTGCTAGAGCGTATGCACTCACAGAAATCTTAAGGAAGCGAATGAATCGCAAAAATCACAGCATTTCTCTCCTCATAGACAAAGGCAGGCTATGCACTAACTCTGCAGACATATGTGAACTATTCAACAAAACGTTTGCAGGTAACTACCTTAAGCCCTCAGTCCAGCTACTCGATATACACCCTATTACTAAAATGGCACAAACTCCATCTCCACTCACACCAAACCAAATTAGCACTGTTCAATTCACTTACGCTGACATTAACCAAACTATAAGAACCCTCAAAAGTTCAAAAGGTTTCGGTACCGACGGTATATCATCTTACTTCTATAAATATGGTGGCCCTGACATTCCTCTACTACTGCTTAAAATATTCACAATGTCCCTAGAAACCCAAACTTACCCTGACATATGGAAGACTACATTCATTATGCCTAAACACAAATCTGGCTCGAAAACTGAAGTCAGTAACTACCGGCCAATCAATATCACACCTATAGCATCTAGAATCATGGAGAGACTAGTCAAAGATAACTTAATCAAACATATGCTTAGCTGCAACATCATAAGTCCGAACCAACATGGATTCCTGAAATCCAGATCATGTTTAACATGTCACCTAGACTTCTTCAATTTTGTAACCAGCAGTCGTGACAGACGGCAACTAGTACTTGTCATCTACTTTGACATTTCTAAGGCATTTGACCGTGTTGACCATTTACTGCTAACAAATAAACTGAACTCCTTAGGAATACGTGACCCATTATTAGGATGGCTTAAATCATTCCTTAACAATAGGTCCCAAATAGTTAAACTCGGGTCTGCAACCTCCAAACCTAGCCCTATCACTTCTGGTGTAGTACAAGGTAGTGTCATTGGACCCCTCCTATTTACACTATACATCAATGACATATGCGCTTGCTTCACGCACGGGAAACCATTCATCTTTGCAGATGACCTAAAAGTAGCTTATACATTCCAACGTGATGACTTAGGGAACTTCGAGAATGTAGTACAGAAGGAATTAGATAAAATGGCTGCTTGGTCGTCCCTATGGAATCTCCAATTTAATCTGAACAAATGTGGCTGGATCTGCTTCGGTGCACCCTCAATTGACCTGAAATTAACGCTCCAATCTGCTAACCTAACAAGACTCCGAAGTGTCGTTGACCTAGGCCTGAGGTACTCTAGTGACTTGACATTCTCAGAGCAAGTAGCATCACAGACTAGAAAATCGAGGATGCTCTTAGGATGCATACTCAGGAACTTTCACGACAATGAAGCCAAGCTAATTCTGTACAAAACATGTGTCAGACCACTACTAGAATACTGTCCATTTATTATAAGCAGCACTCGCACACGTGACAAGCTAAGGATGGAAAGTATCCAACGATATTTTACCTCAAAACTGCTTGGCTACGATTGTAAGAAAGACTACATCTCACGGTGCATGATCCTAAAACTCGACCCACTTTGGACAAGGCGACTTATTATAAACCTAATATTCTTCTTTAAGGTCCTTCACAAAATATCTTTCTCAGGTAACAGGGACATACAATTCGCACAGGAAGGTTCTTACGATCTGCGTAACCAAACTTCCACAGTGACAACTCATTCTTTTAAGTCAACACTCCGTGAAAACTTCTTCACAGTCATGTATTCTAAAATATGGAATAGCCTACCCCTAGATATCAGAACTTGCTCTTCGGTTACAAGCTTCAAACGCTCTCTATACAGACTGTTTCACTCTACTGATTATATTAATAAACTATTTACTCCTAGAACGAATCAAGCACTAATCTACTACAGCACCTAAAAGACGCACTTCAACACCCTTAGCAATCTTTAAACTATAAATAAACTAGCAGCATGGATGCATAAAGACATAGTACGGAACATACAGGATTAGTCTACCCTTAGAAATAGGACCTATCCCTCATTGTAACCTTCAAACGCTTGCTATATAAACTGTTTTGTCCAAATGACTATCCCTACCAGAACCCATCACTTATTTCTAAAACGCATCAGTCATTAGAACAATAAAACGCTCAGACTCATTAATACACATTATGACATTAAATAAACTCTAAGACTTCGCATAAATACGTGAAAACCAGATACAATATAGAAAAATGTTTACTTAAGTATAATTAAGATAAACATTTATAAATGAATCATGTATTAATGTCCTTTTCATGTTCACATACTTTCTCTTTCTGGTATTTTGCTGCTCCTATTCATCTTCTGGTCGAGGTCGAACAACCCTGCATCTAAACTGAAATGAGGATTAATTCCAAACCGTCTATCTCATAACCACTCAAATTCCATGAACGATCCAATTCTACCATTTGAAGACGCTGGCGAACATGCTGTAAATGAGTATTCATGATCTGAAATGAAGAAGCAACTGGTTTTCAAACAGTTTTCAACATTTTACTCAACTTACGAATACAGTCCGCCATGCAGACACAAATGGAGCAAATGGAGGATTCTGGAATCGACCTCGGCACCATTTGATGCAGTAAAACAACCCAACATGACCTTATTTAGTTTTCGTATCCACGATCAAATTTCTTTCCTGTTATGAAACTACGATAAGACTGCTGAAAAAATGGAATAAATATATCACTGATCTCAACATAATACATCAATAATCTTTAAGCCATGGGTGCTGCTCACAACAAAGTTATATAGGAGAATTGACTTCAAGCTTTATTTTTCCCAGATATCTGTATTACATTCATCTGATGTCTGGGTTTTTTGTTAATGCGAAGACAATATTTCTATATCTCTTTATGTGCTACACAAACAGACTTTATAGCAGACTGTTCCTACTGACTCTAATGTCAGAAAGAACAACCAAACTGTAAATTCATTATACATTAAATTGTGTGTAATTTATATAATAACTTATCCATGCCTGTACAATTGGTATGTTCCTGCATAAACAGGAAGAAATATATATATATACCCTCAGGGGGGATGGTTTGCCTAGAGGTGCAGCAGTGCCCCTATACAATCTGCATAGATTTACTGGTTGGATGTCCAGACCCAGTATGCTACGCAAGATGGACCACTATTCCTGATCAAACAGGGCCCTATTTTCCATCAGACTACTACTACAGTCCGGTACGTTAAAGAGGATTACACAGTTTGATCTACTAACCGTGGACTTAGGCTCGGTCCTCGCACATTTGTGATTTCCTTTAAGACCGTTTTGGTTCGTCTGGTGCGACTGAGTATTTTTTTGTGTCTCAGTGCCGTGGCCAGTATTACTGGCAGACGATAGGGTTCTTCTTCCCGCAAGAGAAACCCGTGGTGCTTCAGCCTCTGTTTCTAGAGCGGTTATGGCAAGAGTTGCAAGTTTAACCGGTGAGGATTTTGATATCCCCGGTTTACGTGCATTTGTGCTATTTTCACGTTTTTCTCTGCTACTTCTACACCATCTTTAGCTTTCAAAGGGCTACGCGAGGCTGCACCAGGACGGCAACTTGGGCACATGTACCAGAACCATGGGCATGGGTTCTTACGCATAAAGTCATAATATACTTTTAGTACCCCATTGTCGCATCTACAATGTACCCATCGCTCGCAAAAGTTACATTCGAAGGCAGAGTCTGCTTGTTCGACAACAGAATCGCAGACCTTGCAATCGTCTGCCTTCTTGAGGAGCGTTTTTGTCGTCTTGCGACGTCGTGAACGTTTCTTTTAGGCCTTCCTGTTTGTTTCATGGCCTACCATGGAGATGGATGTTATACAATTCTCACTTAGCGCAATTTTCCCACTCGGCTCTGTTAACCTAGTCGTGTTAACAGGGATGGAGCCACATCCACTCGGTTTACTTTGCACAGTTTCACTGTAGGACTGTGGCGACATGGGCAACCTGTAGGAGCAGGGAATATTTCCTTAGTCTTCAAGACCGGTACGCGAGAGTCCATCACCTTCACCTGTTTGCCTAGTTTGGTTGAAGCCCTGGTGACTACGGAGTATGATGTCCCATTACTTATCTTAGGGTGAGAGTCTGTAGTCATTTTACTCCTAAATTAATACCGGTGATTAAATAACAAGAGGCTGCTAATTTGTACAATAGACTGACGGCAGATATGCTAATAGGGTGTTTGTACATAGCTTCCTTGTTGTTGTTCATTGGATCCCGTGCTTCGTTTGTTTCCTGTCCAGCGCCCGTCACAACTGAAAAAGAAAACAAGAACGCTAAGAACCATGTCGAGGAAAATGTACCAAATCAGCTTTTTGGTTAAAAAAAATGATGTGCATTTACTATACAGTAAAATAATGCTAAGTTCAGAACACCGAAAAAAATACATCTAATTAAATTTTTTTGTGCCGGTTACATGTACTGTTGAAAAAAATTTAGTTGTGTTTAGTGATACTGCATAAAACGATTGATACGTCTAAAAAATAGTTAGTACCACAAACGGATGAGTTGCGTGAATCACACGACTTCGTTATGTCATATAGGTGTGCAGATATTCTGGGAACCTTACGGTGCGTCCAGAACGGGTTTTCTTAGGAGGCTCAACAGAAGATTCGGTAGCTGTCGCTGTGCTAGTGACTTCATCGAGGTCCAAACGACCTTCGGTTGCTTGTGGATTATGGGGTACGTTGAGCTCTATGCTAATAGGATTACCCTCCAAGTAGGGCGGTTTTAGACGGTCAATGTTGACGGTGACCTCGCGGCCATTTTTGTCCAAGACAAAGAATTTATCCGAACGTTTAGTTACTTTATAAGGTCCATCGTATGGAGGTTCCAGAGGTCTGCGCACAGAGTCGCGAGGAACAAATACATGTGAAAAAGTTTTTAAACACGGATGAACGAAAACATCAATGGACTGTGGACGAAGGGGAGCAGGTTTAACTGAACGCATTGCGTTTGTAAGCCTGCTGACGTATGAAGCGTGATCTACCACTGGTGGGAAGCTCGAGGAAGAAACAAATTCACCAGGTGGTCGTAGTGTCGTGCCATATACTAGCTCGGCGCTAGTACAACCAGCATCGGTTTTCAAGGCATTTCGTATCCCTAGGAGAACTAACGGAAGGGATTCAGTCCAATGGGTGTTGTTTGCAGCTGATAGACCAGCTTTCAACTGTCTGTGTAGACGTCCTACCATACCATCAGCTTGAGGATGGTAGGCTGTTGTTCGAAAACGCATGCAACCTATGATTTTAGTCAGGGCGAAGAATAAGCCACTTTCGAATTGCCGCCCGCGATCAGTTGTTATGGAAGATGAGCATCCAAAGTTAGCGATCCATCTTTCAACAAAGACGCGTGCGACTGTTTCAGCAGATACGTCCTTGATGGGTACTGCTTCCGGCCATCGTGTGAATCTATCGATGCAAGTTAAAATATAGGTACATCCATGGGATTCAGGAAGGGATCCAACCAAATCTGTATGGACGTGTTCAAAACGAGCGTCAGGAAGAAGAAAGGTGCCAAGTTGGCTTTTGGTGTGTCTTATCACCTTGCACTTTTGACAAGCTAAGCACGTGTGTGCCCGTTCCCTTACTTCTTTATTAATGCCAGGCCAACAAAATCGACTAGTTACGAGCTTGACAGTAGTTCGAATACCTGGGTGAGATAAGCCATGCAACGTATTGAAGACGTTATGGCGATAACTTTTAGGCACGATGGGGCAAGGAGTACTCGTGGAAATGTCACATAGAATAGTATCTCTTCCCATACCTAAGGGTTTCTCGGCTAATTGTAGGGTTGTTTTCGATAACTCATGTTGAAGCTCAGTATCTTCTTTTTGAAGAGGAGCCAGTTTTACAAGGTCTATTCCGTCGATTTGGGTGAGGGAACAATCGCGCGACAAGGCATCTGCGACAGTGTTGTTTACTCCGGATACATGGCGAATATCTGATGTAAACTGTGAAACGTAATCCAGTTGTCGTGATTCCCTGGGTGAATACTTATCTGAAGGTGAGTTCAGAGAGTACGTCAGAGGTTTGTGATCAGTAAAAATTATGAACTCACGACCCTCTACTGAATGTCGAAAATGACGTATAGCACAGTACATAGCCAGAAGTTCTCTGCCGAATGTGCTGTACTTCATTTCAGCTATTTGCACGCGTCTTCAGATAAAGGCGAGTGGTTGCCACTCTTTGTTAACTAGCTGTTGTAGAACTGCGCCGACTGCAGTGTTTGATGCATCAACCGAGTTACTTAACGGTGCCGTTGGATCCTGATACATCAGAAGTGTGGCATTCGTAATGGCTTTTTAATCTGGGTAAAAGTATTTCGAGCAGACGCGTCAATTTCTATGGGCTTGTTATTCCCTCGAAGAAGGTCTGTCAATGACTGAATCAGAGAGCCACAGTTGGGAATAAAGCGTCGGTAATAACTTACTAAGCCATTAAAATTGCGGAGACTTTTCACCGTCTGTGGCTCTGGAATGTTCAGTATAGCCTCGACTTTAGTAGCCAGTGTGCGAATGCCCTTACAGTCAATAGTGTGACCCAGGAAGCCGAGTGAGTCAACACCGATTTGACACTTTTGAATATTGATGGTAACACCATGTTGGCGTAACCTTTCAAATGCCAAGTCCAAGTGCCTAAGGTGAGTTTCCTTGTCTGGACTGGCAATGAGGCAGTCGTCTAAGTATGCGTATACAAAGTCTAGACAGCAATATACTTCGCCAGTGAAGCGTTGGAATGTTTGGGCTGCATTCCAAAGACCGAATGGCATACGTAGAAATTCAAAAAGTCCGAAAGGCGTAATGATAGGCGTTTTCGGGATGTCTTCTGTTGCCATCGGGATTTGGTTATACGCTTTAACCAAGTCGATTTTAGAGAATATAGTCGCGCCAGATAAGGTTGGTGTTAAGTCGTGTATATGAGGCAACGGGTAGCAATCGGGGGTTGTTTTGGCATTCACTCTCCGGTAATCACCGGTGGGTCGCCAATCATTGCTATCCTTTTTCGGAACCATATGAAGTAGGGATGCCCATGGGCTATTCGAAGGTCGAATGATGCTAAGGGTAAGCGTATGGTTAAACCCATTCCTAGCTATTCTCAGTTTGTCAGGAGCTAATCGTCGTGCTTTAGATGTCACAGGTTGTCCTGTGGTAATGATGTGGTGCATAACATTGCTGGTTATGCACGGTAGGTCGTTCGACGGGCAATTAAGTTCCGGATACTTGTCAACAATAGGTTGAAAAGTTGGATCCAGGATTGCCTTTATCTTAACGGGTGACAAACTGGGACCTATGTAGGTAATGCCTTTGATAGACAGACTAGTAGTATTGTCAATCAGTCGTTTTCGGCGGACGTCTACGAGTAAATCATGATGAATAAGTAGGTCCGTGCCAATGATGGGCACTGTGACGTCAGCGAGAAGGAAAATCCATCGAATAGGTTTGTGTAAACCTACGTTCAGATAGACGTATTTTCTACCAAAGTTTGCCATTGGTTTTCCATTTGCAGCCTGTAAGTTGAAGGTAGGTCCCTTTTGTCGATCTGATGCTGTAGCAGGAAGGACGCTGACTTCGGCGCCTGTGTCGACTAAGTATGGAGTCTGGCTTATCACATCATGGATGTAAAGAAGGCGGTTAGTGCCACCGGCGACGGTTGCCGCTAACGCGTGCCGGCGGGATAGTTTCCCACAGACTTCGAGACATTTCCGAAGTTACAAGGCTTACGGCAACACTTCGCTTCTTTGCCATAGGTGTTGTGGTACCAGCACCAGTCAGGGTTTTTCAGTGAACGTGGTTTGGACTTAGATCGACCACGTGAGTTTCTGCGTTGAGGAGATTTAGGACGACGGTCGGAGGAGTCAGAATGCATGTTTGACCTAAACATCCGCTGGATGGAGTTGCATAACTCTATCATTGCAGTATCCTTACTCGAAGTCTGCTTAGTCATCGAGCATATTTCGGGAACAGACCGTTTAGTTATTTCTAGAATCCTATCTGCAGAAATAGCTAAGTCGTCTATTACAACACCCTGAAGTGTCACAAGTACGGTCTGTACAGACTGTGGTAGCTTGGATAAGAAGAGTTCTCTAAATAGTCCTTCGTCGAACTGACTTTGGCCAATAACTTCTCTCATTCTTGTCAGCATGCTCACGGCTGACTGATCTCCTAACTCGATGTTACGAAATAATTCGTCCAGATGTTGTCGGTCCGTGAGAACGTTTCTCCAAGGGAAGGAATGCTTTGAGCAACTCGCACGAGTTACTTACCTCGCGACTCAACATCTGTGATGTTACGTACTTGCTGAATTCCCGCGGTAGGGCGTGAATGACTGCAAGTAACTGTGAACGGTGATCGGTTATCCCATGCTCACAAAAATCTGCTTCAGCTAGCTGAAACCACGTTTCAGCATTATCTGGCCAGTAGGGTACAAGCTGAATAGTTTTAGGATTTGAGCGGATACGAATGATGTCAATGGAGTTGAAGATTGAACGATCAATTCATGGTTGTTTGCTCAAAATCAACTTCCCCGATTTTCGCGGAGGCATCAATACGACAGTCATCGTCTCATCGGTCGCTGTTCAGAAAGAAGAGTAAAATATCGTCAGAAGTAATCTTGTGATTTATTATTGTAATATTTGTTCACAGACCTTAGTTCAATTATTCCTTTTATATGTTGGTGTAACAATAAACAAATAACAAGCGGCAGATCAGTGTTTTGGTTTTTGCGTCCGTTATAACTAAGCGTTTCCGAAATCTTCGAAGAACAGCGTGGGCCCGAGCGTAGCGAGAGCTGGGCATTAACGGTTTATGAGACGTGATTGACAGTTTCTGACGATAGAAACAGATCTGGCGGATTGAAACAGTTGGTGAAAGTTTGGATAGTCGCCGTTCATTTTTCCTGGTGCCGGTCAAGTCCTCTTTGAACAAGCAATATCTGGAACTTTTTGGAATTGGGTCAAGTTCAACAGTGCCTGGGTCAAAGAAGAGACAGAGTGTCTTGGATGCAAACAGGAAAGTAAGTCATGGTGACTTGTCTGTTACTTGTAACGATGTGTCTGATGTTAAGTATGACATGGTTGATGTTACTGTTTCGCCGTTCAGGGATAATAGGAACATCAAACTCCGTAAATTTGAACCACGATGTTTTGATGGAAACCCGGCTGATTATTTACAATTTGTAAAGGAGTTTGAGATCATGTTGAGTGGTTTTTCATTAACTGATGAATTGAAGTTAATGTATTTGATGAGGTATTGCACTGGAGATGCTTCAAGAGCTATACAGTGTTGTAAGTTTATGAAGCCAAAAGAGGGCTACTACGAGGCTATGAGCATATTACGTCAAAGGTTTGGAAGACCTTCGATGATTGCAGGGAAATTATTCGAGGCTGTTAGGGGTAATGGTGGTCAATTACAGGATGACTCCCAGGCACTCACTGAGTTTTTAGATAATTTGCTAATTTACAAGAATGGAATGATTTCGATGAATCGCACGAGTGACCTCAACTCGAGTTTTATACTAGAAGTAATAGCAATACGCCTACCTACTCGACTGCAAAGGAAGTGGGTGAAGATGAGCTCCCGTATGGAGGATGAGGGTATCGAGCCAAAGTTTGATGATATCCTGAAACTGGTAAATACTAGTGTCAATCAATCTATGAGCAAGTTCGCCAGTCTATTACATCTCACCCCTAGAATAGAGCAGTCTGAGATCAAAATGCAATCATTGATGACGAGTAGGCCTCAGAGAGGTGGTTATCGAGAAGGCTCCATGATGTCTAGTAATGCATATAGACCTAGTGAGTGTAACAGGTTTCGTAGTACATCCTCAACTGATAGGTTACAAGATGCAAGACAAACACGGTTTTGTTTTACACGTTTGCAAGAGGTGCATACAGAAGTGAACTGTGAACCGGTGAGCAAGTTCAGTGATAAGCTAAATGTGAACTCCAGGCCTGACTCCGAATTGTGTGACGATAACGGTGCGGTGAAGAAGTCTGTAGTTGCAACTGGTAAGCCGTTGTTGAATAAAGTGTCACAGAATAGAGTTGCTGCTTCAGAGTGCAGTTCTGACCCTACAAGTTTACAAGGTATTACTAGTCAGAGTGAAGTTATAAAACCTTTTATGATTTTCGAGGAGGAACCAAAATTGTCTACTTCTGTTATTAAAGAGTTTGAAAATGATGAACTTGACGGTAAAGTGAATATTCGTGATAATGATCATGATACTTCACAGTTGTCTTTGGTTGATCATGATGAGATGAGGGATATGCCTACTACTGCTAAGTTAAATAAAGGTTCTGTACAACTACAACGTGAAGTAGAATTGAACGCAGATGCAGTTCCAAAAGGTGTGCATACTTGTGAGACAGTCAGTGTAATTGATCAGCGTGTAGCGCACCTATCATCAGATGATAGTGCTAAACCCGAACTAGTGGTGAAAGACAGCAGTGGTGGTAATCTTGCAGTTGGACAATTATCTGAGCGCCGAACAAGAACAGCTTCTGATCCACCACTAAGTTCATCACCTTGTGTCACTCAGTCATCGTTGGTGCTGTCATCCACAATGAAACAGACACCCATCAACTCAAGTATCTTGTGCAATGACTATGGTAGTATCAGTTCGTTTGAAAGGACGAATATCAATGGTCAGTTTAGTGTGGATAAGCCAAGTGTAAAGGAGAGAGTTATTGTTAAATTGACTTGCATGAATAAAGGCATTTCTAGTTTCAAGTTACTATTTGAATGTTATTATCTTTGGTGTAAATTACTCTGTTTCTACACTTGGTTGATGAGATATGTCGTGTGTTTGTTGGTCATCTATATTCTACGATACAATGACATGGGCGTGTTACCGTTCAGATTTGAGGATATAGCTGATAGAAGGAAGTCAGCAAATGAACTCTGCGACGATTTTCCAACCTAGAGCGTCAACCTGAGAAGGGTTGTAGGCGTACTGGTGTAAGTCCTACAGTTCTTCAAAGGGTAGCGCATCAATGAGCAGTCCAATGTGCTTGGTGTGTGATTTTGTACATATGTTCATATTGTATATACTGAATTGATATCATCTGTCATCTAGCTGTTGGTAATTCTGTTTGTGTCCGGACGACTTCCACTTGGATCATCAACCTGAGAAGGAATGTAGGCGTACTGCTGTAAGTCCTACGGTTCTTCAAGGGTAGTTTGTCGCGTCAGAATCCACAACATTTGATGTGTTGATTGTACATATGTTTGTGTTAAATAATTTTGTGAGTTCCAATTGATGTAATTGTTGGTTAATCTTGTTTGTGTCCGTACATTCCACAACTTACAATCGTCAACCTGAGAAGGGTTGTAGGCGTACTGGTGTAAGTCCTGCAATTCTTCAAAGGAATTCCACCAAGACATGATCGGCGATGTTGTTTGTACAATTTGTATATACGTGTGGTGTGTCATATCAATTGGTGTATTTTGGATTCATTGTGTTTACTTGTTGTTTTCGTGTCTTGTTGTTATTGCGTAATTTTGTTAAAATTTTCGTCGTGATTATTTCTGAAGTTGTTTCGAGTCTTCTACATCCAAGAATGAATTGATTGATGTTAAGGACAGCAGATGGGTCGTATACGCCGGTGAGGCTATTTCTGAGAATGAAATGCACACGGAGATAATTGTTAGCTGCGGTCCGACACGCCGGGGAGAAAGAGTGTAAACGACTGAGGCTCGCATGCGTCACCGCTACTAGAACTGAGGCAGAATGAGTGACAAGCGATTGCAGTGGTAATTGGTAGTGAGTAGATAAGACGATGTGCGTAGAGTATCATGAGTTGGTGCTATGGTCACGTTGCATTCTGCAAGAGTCATTCTAGCAAGTGGCGATTGTGTTGGAAGATGTCAAGAAGAGGTCTCTGTCTGGAGGCGCAGGTCGTCATTGATGTGTGAGATTGTGCTGTGGGTATGCTTGTGGTGTGTTGGCTTTTCTGTTTGTTTTCCATTTCAGCTCTGTCCGTGTGACTCAGGTTCTCGCAATGGCATCCAAGTCAACGTGTATTGGTCGTGAAGGAAAAAAGGGATGGATCCCTTTTTTGCCGGGGAGTGTCAATGTAGTTGAAGATTGAACGATCAATTCATGGTTGTTTGCTCAAAATCAACTTCCCCAATTTTCGCGGAGGCATCAATACGACAGTCATCGTCTCATCGGTCGCTGTTCAGAAAGAAGAGTAAAATATCGTCAGAAGTAATCTTGTGATTTATTATTGTAATATTTGTTCACAGACCTTAGTTCAATTATTCCTTTTATATGTTGGTGTAACAATAAACAAATAAGAAGCGGCAGATCGGTGTTTTGGTTTTTTGCGTCCGTTATAACTAAGCGTTTCCGAAATCTTCGAAGAACAGCGTGGGCCCGAGCGCAGCGAGAGCTGGGCATTAACGGTTTATGAGACGTGATTGACAAATGACCTTGGGACTAAGATCACTCATGACGAAAATTATGTCGAGTAATACATGGTACAAGAACAAATACAAAATGGAACGAACTCACCCGTGTTATCTGCGGATTTATCGTGGATGAAGTTCGCGGTTGGGCTCACCAGTTTAGAGGTTGACGGAATTATCTTACCCTGAAACTTCTAACTTATTTATTCTCGCGTACCAAATAGCGGGGATGCTTGACCGGAAGCCTTCAGCTAATCAATAATAATATATTTCACATAAATTAAGCATTTACATGATTCACCTACCGTTTGTACAGGCATGATCATATTAGACAAGTGCAGTCTTAAACAGTGGTGGTCTGCATTCAGTGGTGAGTGATTGCTATGGTCAATAATTTTGTGGAATTATTTAACGCTAAAGCTCACTGACGCTTTCTTTTTTAGCGTTTTACTTTAGTCAAAACGTTGTAACTAGTTGAAAACGGAGTAGATCGCTGACTTACGTTTCCAAAGGTGAAACATGGTGTAGAGACGGTATGACGTACTTTTCAGATGGTGTTATAATCGTTTAAGCATGTGTTGAGACAGAAAGTTTAGATTTAGCTGCAACTTATGATCAGGCACTACTTTTTGTGACCAGCTTTCCTATTGAAATGATAACTGAGATAACCGACCAATGACACTCACAATCTGAAAACTCGGTTTCGAGGTTTGACGGTTTACTCGAAGGCACATTAGAGGAAAATTGAGGCGACGAAACCTAGCCTAACACATGGGAGGGCATTTATCATACAGTATAGTTCATTGGATATAGGGGGCCTTAGAAATGAATAAGATATAGTCCCTACTTGATTACTCTTACCGCCCTTCCTAATTCTCTGGTCACTTCGTTCAGATGATCCTAGCATTCTGTACCGAAGAGGTCCTGATCACCGCTCGCGTCTGTAATAAAATTTTCAAAATACAAGGGGAACAAGTGAAAAGTAAAGGAATAATGGGACACGCATATATGGCTATTTAGACTATACTGTTGATTGTCAGGTTATGGGTCGCCACTGAATTCTAGTGCCTAACCCACGAGTACTGGCTTAATATTGGCTTGGCAAAAGTTATAACTCATGTTCAGTCACAGGAACTGAAACATACAGACCCCAAGTACTTGTATCCACATTGAAAATTTGGCATTTTTCGGGTGATTATACCTCGTGTGTTGATAGGTGGCCTTTATTAAGCATATTCCACATGGGAAATGAGGACAAGCAAGCACTACAAGATTCGATTAGTATTTGTCTTAGTTTTACGCTGGCTTCTAGGACGAAACATCCAAACAGTCAAAGAAGTTTAATGTATTGGTCTCGATATACGATCAGTATTATTCGATCGCGCTGCTGTAATAATTGGTGTAATCTATTCTGCCTCCCTGATCAAAGCTTAAAATTTTTTATTTCGTGGGCCTGTAAACTTCAGATTGCAGGTCGGATGTCTATGAAATGTTACATCTAGCTGGAAATGTGCACGATTCTCTTTTGACTATAGTCTGTTGAATTATGATGACATTAATTTGTGTCTGAAATTTTCAATCCGGAGATGACAGTTGCTTGGGTGTTAACCAAGCTGACTCAACAATGAAGTCTGACGCTAGTATACCAAATGTTTAACGAAAATGCTTTTACCTTTCATCATTAAGATAATTTTCGCTGCATCAGGAGGTTAAAAGTCAGTTCACAGTCCGATTAGTGTGACGTCTACACCCTATACGTTTGAGGTGTGACGAAGCACTTGTATCATATTTCTGTCCTGCCCTATTGTCACCAGATGGGAAGAAGGATAGTCACATAAGGTGGTGCACCACTGTCTCTTGAAAAAGCTGAATATCGTAGTCAGAATTTTCTACTACAGCTAAAGCGAATATATTTTGAAATTTCTGTACTTATATGTTCTTCGTTGCATGACAGAAATGAAGTAGCCCACGAACGTAGTAATGAATTCTTACAGGGCAAACAAGTTAGTCACTTAAAGTCAAGGAGAAGCGCTATGGCTTTGGAGTGCCGAGTCAATATATTTCATGACCAACTGCAAGAAAACGTGGTCACAGTGCTGTCAGTCGATTCGATCAAGAAGGAATCAGATAAGCAAGTTAACTCCAGGAAACTAGTTACTTAGGCTGATGAACGACTTCAAGGTCGCATCTGGTAGGGTTCAAATGAAAATGACGCTAATTGCCATCTATTGTGATATACATGAGCATTAGACACACTGACAGGTAAGCCTTCAGAATGGCCCAGCTAACTTGGCGATTTGACAAACTTTTTCGATAACCCACAATACTTGTTCAAAATGGAGTAATATTGGCCTGAAACTTTCTTTATTAAGCTTTAAAACTGGACCGGAATCCTAATCGGATTTTTTGTTGTAACCGCCTCATATGAAGCAGTGACTCTATACGAATAATTTTTACCACAACTATCCAGTGCAATACTGTGACGGGAGAAGTAAAGATATTTTGGTGTGGTAGAAAGATGCGGCACTGCCCATATAACGCTTGCGTTTTCCTTGAGTCGAATCGTTCTCGCAATATATTAGGTTACTACCAGTAGGTAATACAATGCAAGAACGAATCTTTGGTTGCCTCAGGACAGTTTGCATATTGTATGATCGATATTATCAATATGGGATTCAGACCTTGTAAGAATGGCCTAGCAAAAATAGTAGTAAGTAGCCAGTGTACTGGAAGGAACTTTTGCATTTCAACGAGTCTTCCAAGACAGAGAAGATGAGTACCGTGTGCCGAGTGCTAATTCGATGGTACGTAACCACAGCAGCACTTCATGATACTTTTCGCACATCCTCTTATCTATTCACTACCAATTACCACTGCTATCACTTGTCACTCATTCTGCCTCGGTCCTAGTAACGGTGACGTGCGCAAGCCTCAGTCTTCTACACTCTGGCTCCCTGGCGTGTGGGGCCACGGGCTAAATCGAAACATTCATTCTCGATGATTGATTCCACAGCTAATCCTTATCTCCGTTTGCGTGTCATTCTCAGCACTAGCCTGGTCTCGCCGGCGTATACTACCCTTCTGCTATCTTTAACACCAATCAATTCATCTACGGATGTAGAAGACAAGAAACAATTTCAGAAGTAAGCACAACGAAAAATTTAACAAAATTATGCAATCACAACAAGATACGAAAACAACAAGTAGACAAAATAAATCCGAACACGCCAATTGATATGGCACACCACACATGTAAAAACAGTACATAACCCTGCAGATAATGTGTCAGCCACGTCTCGTAAACCGTCAATGCCCAGCTCTTGCTACGCTGGGATTCACGCTGTTCCTTGAAGTTTCTCAGAAACGCTTAGTAATAACGGACGCAAAAACCAAAACACCGATTGGCCACTCGAGAGTTCTTTATTGTAACACCAATATATAGCCAACTTTAAATTTAAGCTCTAACTAAGGTCTATGAACAAATATTACAATAATAAATCATAATATTACTTCTGACGGTTTGCTACTGACTTCTTTCTGAACAGCGACCGATGAGACGATGACTGTCGTATTGATGCCTCCGCGAAAATTGGGGAAGTTGGTTTTTAGCAAACAACCATGAATTGATCGTTCAATCTTCAACTACATTGACACTCCCCGGCAAAAAAGGGATCCAACCCTTTTTTCCATCACGACCAATACACGTTGACTTGGATGTCATTGCGAGAACCTGAGTCACACGGACAGAGCTGAAATGGAAAACAAACAGAAAAGCCAACACACCACGAGCATACCCACAGCACAATCTCACACATCAATGACGACATGCGCCTCCAGACAGAGACCTCTTCTTGACATCTTCCAACACAATCGCCACTTGCTAGAATGACTCTTGCAGAATGCAGTGTGACCACAGCAGCACCTCATGATACTCTACGCACGTCCTCGTATCTACTCACTACCAATTACCACTGCAATCGCTTGTCACTCATTCTGCCTCAATTCTAGTAACGTCGACGTACGCAAGCCTCAGCCGTCTACACTTCCGTTCCCCGGCGTGTGGGATCACAGCTAATCATTATCTTCGTATGCATGTCATTCTCAGAAATAGCCTCTCCGGCGTATACGACCCATCTGCTGTCCTTAACATCAATCAATTCATTCTTGGATGTAGAAGACTCGAAACAACTTCAGAAATAATCACGACGAAAATTTTAACAAAATTACGCAATAACAACAAGACACGAAAACAACAAGTAAACACAATGAATCCAAAATACACCAATTGATATGACACACCACACGTATATACAAATTGTACAAACAACATCGCCGATCATGTCTTGGTGGAATTCCTTTGAAGAATCGCAGGACTTACACCAGTACGCATACAACCCTTCTCAGGTTGACGATTGTAAGTTGTGGAATGTACGGACACAATCAAGACTAACCAACAATTCCAATAATTGGAGGTCACACAACTATTTAACACGAACTTATGTACAATCAATACATCAAATGTTGTGGATTATGGCATGACGAACTACCCTTGAAGAACTGTAGAACTTACAGCAGTACGCCTGCATTCCTTCTCAGGTTGATGATCCAAGTGGAAGACATCCAGACACAAACAGAATTACCAACAGCTAGATGACGGATGATATCAATTCAGTATATACAATACGAACATATGTACAAAATCACACACCAAGCACATTGGACTGCTCATTGATGCGCTTCCCTTTGAAGAATTGTAGGACTTACACCAGTACGCCTACAACCCTTCTCAGGTTGACGCTCTAGGTTGGAAAATCGTCACAGAGTTCATTTGCTGACTTCCCTCTATCAGCTATATCCTCAAATCTGAACGGTAAGACGCTCATGTAATTGTATCGTAGAATATAGATGACGAACAAACACACGACGAATCTGGTCAACCAAGCGTAGAAACAGAGTAATTTACACCAAAGATAATAGCATTCAAATAGTAACTTGAAACTAGAAATGCCTTTATTCATGCAAGTCAATTTAACAATTACTCTCTCGTTTACACTTGACTTATCCTCTCTAAACTGAGCAATATCTTTCGTCTTTTCAAATGCACCAATACTATCATAGTCATTGCAGAAGATACTTGAGTTGATGGGCGTCTGTTTCATTGTGGATGAGAACACCAACGACGACTGACTGATACCAGTTGATGAAGTTAGCGGTGGATCAGAAGCTGTTTTTGCTCGACTTTCAGAAATTTGTCTACCTGCAAGAACACCACCACTACTGTCTTTTACTATCAGCTCAGGTTTAGCACTATCATCTGATGATAGGTGGGCTACATGCTGATCGATTACACTGACGGTCTAACAAGTATCCATACCTTCTACCTACGCATCTGCATTTAATTCTACTTCGCGTTTAAGTTGTACAGAACCTTTGTTCAACTCAGCAGTAGTAGGCATTCCCCCCATTTCATCATGATCAACCAAAGACAAATCTGCACTATCATGATCATTATCACAAATATTCAATTTGCCATCATCTATCTGGTCCACTTCATAATTTTCGAACTCTTTAATAACAGCAGTAGATGATTTGGGTTCCTCTTCACAAGTGCTTTAACGTTGTATACCTTTACTCTGACTGGTAATACTTTGAACACTTGTGCAGTCAGAACTAGACTCTGAAACTGTGCCTCTCTTTTCCTGCACAAACTGCGGTGTCGTCTGTGACACTCTATTTCAACAATGGCTTATCAGTTGCAACTACAGGCCTCTTCACCGCACCATTATCGTCACACAATTCGTAGTCAGAACTATATGACGCTGATTTCCCATTTAGCTTATCACTAAACTTGTTCACTGATTCACAGTTCGCCTTGGTATGCACCTCTTGCAAACGTGTAAAACACAACCGTGTTTGTCTTGCAGTTTGTAACTTATCTGTTGAGGATGTACTACGAAACCTGTTACACTCACTAGGTTTATATGCATTATTAGACATCATGGAGCCTTCTCGATATCCACCTCTCTGAGGCCTGTTCGTCATCAATGATTGCGTTTTACCCTCAGACTGTTCTATTCTAGGGGTGAGATTCAATATACTGGCAAACTTGCTCATAGATTGATTGACACTAGTATTTACCAGTTTCAGGATATCATCAAACTTTGGCTCGATACCCTCATCCTCCATACGGGAGCTTATCTTCAACCATTTCCTTTGCAGTTGAATAGGTAGGTGTCTCGCTAATACCTCTAGGACGGAGATTGTGTTCAGATCGCTCATGCGATTCATCGAAAACAATGTATTCTTGTAAGTCATCAGATTATCCAGAAACTCAGTGAGTGACTTGAAGTCATCTCGTAACTGACTACCATTACCTTTACCAGCCTCGAATAATTTCCTTACAATCATCGAAGGTCTTCCGAATCTTTGACGCAGTATACTCATAGCCTCAGAGTATCCTTTTCAGGGGGCATGAACTCACAGCACTGTATAGCTCTTGAAGCATTTCCAGTGCAGTACCTCATCAAATACATTAACTTCGTTTCATCATTTAATAAAAATCTACTCAACATGATCTCGAACTCCTTTACAAACTGTAAATAGTCAGCTGAGTTTTCGTCGAAAAACCGAGGCTCTAATTGAGAAATTTTAAAATTTCTATTATCCCCAAACTGCGAAACAAACATCAATCTTATTATGCATAGCATCACACAGATCATCACATAAAACAGGCAACTCATCATTACTTACTTTCCTGTTTGCTTCCGAGACGCCTTGTCCCGTCTTTGACCCAGGCATTATTGAACTTGATCAAACAATCCGGAAAAGTTCTAGATAACACCTGTCCAAGGAAGACGGGCAGACGCGAGGAGAGACGAAATGACAACAAATAAGACGAATAATTCCAGGAGAATTATGAGAAACTGTAAATGTCCAGGTCTAAAAACACTAGACTTCACACTGTCCTTGGAAGTCTTTCACGAAATATGCGCAACAACCAACGCGAAAACCGGAACACAAGTTGGTGACTCAAGAACCGTTTATCCTTGCACCAATACAGAGCCATCCATTGGGTTGTTGTACACAAAATTTCTGATAGTTTTTCTCTCCTCCAACGAACAGCGAACGATGAGACGATGACTGCAGTATTGATGACTCCCATGAAAAATATGGAGTTGGGTTTGAGCTTGCAATCATGAATTGGTCGTTCAATCTTCAACTCCATTGACACTCCCCGGCAAAAAACGGGTTCATCCCCTTTTTCCATCACGACCAATACACGTTGACTTGGATGCCATTGCGAGAACCTGGGCCGCATGGACAAAGCTGAAATGGAAAACAAACAGAAAAGCCAACACACCACAAGCATACTCACAGCAGAATCTCACACATCGATGACGACCTGCGCCTCGAGATAAAGGCCTCCTCTTGACATCTTGCATCCAATCGCCACCTGCTAGAATGAATCTTGTCAATGTAGTTGAAGATTGAACGATCAATTCATGATTGTTTGCTCAGACCCAACTCCATATTTTTCGCGGAAATCATGAATACTGCAATCATCGTCTCATCGTTCGCTGTTCAGTGGAAGACAGAAAACTATCAGAAGTATTATCGTGATTTATTGTTGTAACATTCATTCTTAGACCTTGTGTATAATAACCTTATCGTTGATCGCACATTGACGTAAGAATAAAGGATTCTTGAGTCGCCAATCTTTGTACTGGTTTTTCGTGTTGGTTATTACAGATTAGTTCTGGAAGTCTTCCAGGGACAGCGTGAGGTCCAGTGTAGTAAGAGCCGGACAATGACAGTTACTGAGAGTTTGCTGACACACCTCATTACCGCAGACAATAAGATGCTTGGCGATGGCACTGTGTAGGGGACTGTTATGAGAGCTGATTAACATTACAAATACGAGAGAAGGCGAAGTTCCCAACAGTAAAATGTATTTCCAATGGTAACGGAAGTTAAGTATATTTTGACAAGAATCGTTTTAAACAAAAATCATGTACAATGTCTACAATTTCTACAACTGTTTAAAGCATTTTTCCCTTTAGACATAAGCTCTTTGGTACGTGCTCAAAAACCGTAAATATGCCGCTCTTTCTGTCCTTCCAATGTAACTGCTCCTGCAGGATTAACAGGAAGACAATGACAAGATACTTTTTGAAGAAAGCATTTGTGGGTGCTGACTGGCTTCCCACTGTGTAAATATAATAATATATTTCTTTCCACACGAACAAATAGATTCAAATGAAAAACATGCGAGCTTTTGTTTACATTTTTTATTGCATTCGAGGCTTCTAGTTCACGGGTGCTAGGTGAAGTTAAATAAAATAACGCCAATAAATGTGTCAGATTGTGTCTTTAGTGGAATTGGAGCAAGCAAAACAAAATATCTTCGAAAGATCTCACATATAACTGATTTCATGAGTTACAGTGGCTAGTTTTGATTTTTATAACTTTGTTTAAACTAATCCCAAAAGATAGGGAGATCAATATAATCTGGGCCTGTTATTATCCTCGAACTAAGTAACTATCTCGTTTAAATCTAACGTTTTGAAAAACGTCGTGTTTATGAGTCAGGGAACCCCAATGTGGCAAAGTTCAACAATGGCATCCCAGGAGTGCGGGCGAAGTTAAACTTTCAACACCAATAACTACCAATCAGCAAATTATCCAATGAGATTCACGAACGACGTCGAACTATCCAATGAGGTTCACAAATGTAGTTCAATGTTGTATAGCGCTTGATTCATTTCAAATGCGTGCCCTAACAAGGTTACGGTTGCAATTTGAGGAAGACCGTGTTTTCCGGTATTGTTTGGATTTAGGGTTTCTCCGGAAGAAGCGAACGTGTTCGTGTGGTGGTATCATGACTTTGAAAAGCTATAGCAGATGAACTGATGGATTTGTTCATCGTTGTGCTATATATTTGAAGCGTGCCGGCATTAGTGAGGGTAAACTAATAATTTTAATATTTCGTAGGAACTTTTTTCGCTGGGTCGCATCTCTTCTGCAACTACTGGGTGTTGAAACGGCCGGTGAGAGCATCAGCTGCTAAGACGGAGAAGAGCCTCTTCTCAACAGTTCAGTGGTACCAGCATTGCAGAGACATTGCTTCGTGGAAAATTGAGAAAATCACTTCTTTGCTGGGTGGAGAAGACGTTATAGTGCATGTCGATGAAACTGTGCTGGTGAAAAATCAATACAACCATGGTCGCCAGCGAGCAAACAACATTTGGGTATTAGGTTTATACGACACCTCCCTCCGAAAGGGATTCGTCGAACGGATAGCTAATAGAAAAGCAACCACTTTAATACCTATTATGACGAGACTTGTTAAATGGGGGTCAATTATACACACGGACGAGTGGAAAGGTTATATTTCGCCGTCATCTCTGGGGTATATTCATCACACAGTGAACCATTCAAGTGATTTCGTGGATCCCGTCACGAGGTCTCATACGAATTCCATTGAAGGGTTTCGGGGCCGCTTGAAAAATAGGATAAGGTGCATAAATGAGTCTCAAAAGTATCTCATTTATAGTCATTTAGATGGGTATATGTACAGGATGTGGTGTAACTTCTGCATTGAAAGTCCCATGCTAAACTGGGAGATGTTTCTCTCACATGTTCCGGAAATATACCCCTTGTAACCGTTTTATCCTTTCCTTTATGCTTTTTTCTATAAATATACGATTCCATTCATCATATATGCCTCTTTAATGTGATTGGACCGTTCAAGGTCGTTTGCTGATTGGTAGTTAGTGGTGTCGAAAGTTTAACTTTGCCGGAGTGCGAACTCAGGAGTGACCTTCAGCCGACCAATCATAGAAATGAGGAAATTTTGGACAAAATACGATGTGTATTGACAAGATAATGCTCGGAAACACATTAAACAGGTTATCTTTCTCTGACATGACTTAAAAGTACGTCTCATTTATAATGAGGAGTACCAGATGTTAGGTTAGACTAGTTTCTGTGCATGTATTCACCGCGGTGAATTGTTTATCTCTCTTATCCAGTTGCGTAGTCTTCTCCAAAATCCCTTGGTTGAATTACTATGGTTTCCAGTTAGAGGACTGACGATTACTTACCAGGGAAATGTGGATAAGAAAACAAATTAAAATAAATGTCATCAACTCTAAATCTATTCATAATGGTAACCCTAACCTTAATCCTGACCGTTACTCTAAACTTAACACTAAGTCTAACCTTAATCCTAACAGTAATTATAGCACTTATCCTAACCGTAGACCTAATCCTAATTATAACCCTGATCCTAACCCTAAAGAGCAATTACCAAATTGTCCAAACATTACCTAAAAACGTGATCTGAGTGAAATTCGCTCCTTAGTTGGTGAATAACGTTGATATTTATTTATTTTTTTATTTTGATTACAGCTTGATCCCACACTGTATTTTTGGTACAAGTGTGGAATTTTCAGCATGGATATCGGTAGCCCAAATTTTGTAGGCCGACCGTAGATATCAGGTGTGCGTCGGCAGGGCATCGAACCTCGGACCATGTGCGAGATGGGCGAGAGTCCTAACCATTATGCCTCCGACGCAGCTATCATAATAACAGGTGCGGTTGGCCAACATCTGGCATGCCCTGAAGGTCATTGGAGCGTTCACACTCCTGGGACGCTATCGTTGAAGATCGCCCCCAATGTCCCTTAGAAACGCAGCGTACTTTTTACATGCCTTCTGTTTAGTGAGTTTCCAACTGCTTGTGTTATGACAAAAACCGACTCATTATGGTCTGAACTCAGAAGACCGATTCCTGCATTCTCCTGTATGACTAGAAGAACTTCCTTGAGACATACACAGCCGCAAAACGCTTCAAAGAAAGAAATAAGACGATTATTTGGTGCTGGAATCTATGGTTCTCTTCAACAATAACAAAATAAAAAATAATAAAAATTACCTCAAGAGTGCTGTCAGGCAGCTTTACTGTGAAGGGAATATTTTAAATACAAAACAAATAATTAGAGTAGAATATTATCAACTAGGTGGCATCAGAAACTCTGTCCGCAAGAATCAGATACCGACACTTCCCACAGGCACTCCAAGGTCAAAATGACCCTCGTTCGCTCGGACAATATCACATTGTAAAACAACACATTATCAATGTATTTCACAACCACAAAGAGGAACATTAAAATTAGCGATTAAACAGGGATATAGACAAATGATAAGGGTCAAGTTAACATATGATATTCGAATGTCAGGACAATGATGTACAGTCTAGGAGAAGAAAGGATAATAATTACAAAGTTAATTGAATTTTAGATTTTCCCGTCGACTGATTGGACAGAAGAGCTCCGTTTCAGGTTGACATGTCGGCTTCCTATTCAGATGCTTTGACGGTGTCTGGGCATTTAATTAGAATTTAATTGGTGGATGGTAATTGGCAGTAAAATCCAGGATGCACATTTCGTCCTATTTGGGACTCGTCGAGGGATTTTGCACAATAAGCCGACATGTCAACCTGAGACCGAGCACTTCGGTCCAATCCGTCTACGGGAAAAGGTAAAATTCAATTAAAATAATTAATATGACCCGTAGCACAAGAGGTGGCTCTCCTGGCCCAAGTGGTCTAGTGGATAACGCCTCGGCATTTGAAACTTTGGGCACTGGGTTCGAGCCTCGGTGGGAACATCATCAATCACTTAGGGATCCGAGTACATCCAGCTGACAAGTCCCAAGTAGGATGAAATGCGCATCCTGGATTCCACTGCTAGTCACTATCCACTAATTAAATTACAGTGTTAGCTGAAATAACCAAATCAGTGCACAGATTGTGATTAAATTGTTCAGGAGGGATTTTCCAAACAATTTTTCCAATATAATCTCACCTTTGAGGATACGTACTTGAAATGATATGAGTTCCTGTATTGAAGTCTCTGGGTGAGCTGTTAATACACTGTCAATTTATTTCACTTGTACTGCTTGTCTGAGATGACAAAATTTAATGTTTCCTTGTTGCAGTTTAGCATCGTTACCTTTTTGTGTTGGTATAAAATCTAACGATTCTGTTTGGATCCATTGCTTGTTTGCAAATAATTTGGAAAAAGATTTCATGGAGTTCTGCGAAAATATGAAGGATGGAAGGCCAGCAAGTTGAATGTTAGGAAAGGTACTCATTGATGACATTGGATGACAGTGGTGCTATATTTTGAGACCATAGGGATTAGAATTAATAATTCGTTGTATAAGTATGTATCGGTAGTTCAATGATAGAATGTTGACCAAAACTGTTCAATTGGTTCACAGCTCAAATCCCGACTGATGCATTCCTCAACCTCGCCTAGCCGTTATTAAGCCCGGGAAAGAGGGGACTTTGGGCATAGGGCTAGAGATCCTATCCTGGAAAAGCAATCCACTTGCAACAGAAACTTCAAAAAACACAACAAAATTTATTATTGAGTGGTATATATGCTCTGTTTGTAGGTTCTACATTTACTGCCTGATACACTCATTGATGTGTACTGCGGAAGAGTCTCAAATTTGGGCATATGAACTGTCCAGTATGGCTTGGTTTCCAAAGATACCCTAAAAGTCCCACATAATTAAGAAGATAAGCAAATATTAATTTATCAATGCCGATTAAAAATGAATCTTTGCAAGTATATATATAAAAAAACACCTAAATTAATGAAATCTGCAACATTTGACATATTAATCACAAATTAATAATTAATGGATTTCAATCAGTATAAACAATCTGATGCGCCTTTTCTAGCTCATTGAATTTTTGATTAATTATAATATAATTATTATTGAATTTTTATGGATTGCTAATTAACTTTCTTATTATATTCAAGTATTGGTTTGCAGGGATTTGATTGATTGGTTACAGGATTTCATCATGAGCTGACAACAGTTAGAGAAACATTGAAAAACCTGGGAGTACTGGACAGCTGTTTCATCCTAGTTTGGGACTCTTCACAGTATGCAACAGTACTCGGATATCGATGAGATGCTTACTGGCGACTGGCCCTATTCAGGAAGTTACCTCGGGTTCTAGTGGGAAGTCGTGACCAGTAGGGAGAAGCAGGTTGGGTGTGAGGACAAATACTTGCCACGGATGACACTGGCTAGTGATCGCGTTATGCCATGAATTGGCAGAAGTTAGAACCCATTGGTTGGCCATTGGATCAGGTCCCAGTGGCTTAATGGTATACGAGCTTGCCTTGTAACTAGAAGGTCCTGGGTTCGAATTTCCCGTGGTGGGTGCGTACTGTGAAGAGTCCCAAACTAGGACGAAACAGCTCTTCAGTACTCCTTGGCGGGTTTTCCAATGCCAGATCATGATGAAATTCTGTAACCTTTCGTGTTATATTCAAGTAAATAAAACAGTGTAGGTACATGAAGAAAATAAAAGACAATTCAGTGAAGAAAATGCTTCTTTATCGACAAAATCATCTTTAGAGGATGTGCAGGCATATTTATATTTGTAAGAACTCTATTACGGCTTAGAGTGGACCTATACTCTAAACACCCTTACAAACTTCTTCACCGTTTGCGACCTTAGCAGTACACTACTCGACGCGCAAATACTGACGAACTGTATCGCAGTAAAAAGACTTGATGTGACAAGGGTACCTGGGAGAATTATATTTTATTCGATGAAATATAAAATTCAATAAATAAAGAAGTCGTACGACTTATCTGCAGATGTTTCTGGAGGTAGGCTCGGAGAGTGTGCAGAAAGAGAGCACAACAAGAGAGCGAACCAGTGAACGTACAGAAGAGTCACAACTCAAAAGACAAAAAGTGTATCACCATGGGTGAGCAAGTTTAAACAAAAGTTCAAAGGTACAATGTGCACTACATATTCATCAAAAAATATAGTAGTCCATTATTGAGTAATAGGGGTGACATAAGTGCTATAACTACTTGGAAGTGGCTTCAAAAGTAAGAAATAAAAGTTATAAATTAGGTAATACTCGACTGCACAAAGGAAGGAGACCTTAAAAATTTCATCAGGTCAAAATTGTTATTGAGTGAGAACAGAGGTAGTCCAGTTTCCATTTAACAAGTGTGAAGAGGGTGAGAAAATGCACAAAAGAAACATGTGGAAGTGATAATAGTGAATTAATTACTGAAGCAAAAGCAAAGTAATCATTAAAAGTATAAAAAAGTTTACAGGGAACGAATAATGAGGAGGCTAAGACTTTGGTGGATTAAGAGGCTGAACAAACGTTCCCTGTATACAGAGTTCGGGGTTGTATTGACGAATTGACAACGCCTCCACTGTACACGAATGCTGAAACCTGATGTATTTCGCACCATTTGTCCTCGCCTTGTAGATAATCCTGAAAGACGACTCTGACCGAGCTGCGTGGCCTGAGTTCACTAAGCGCTCGAGAAGTGAGCTAGTAATTGTCTGCCATTGTCGTTTTGTTAACCATGCCGGATAATTTTCAGAAATGTGTTTGGAAAGTATGCGCTTTGTGCTCTGCAGGAGCAGGTGAATTTATAAACACACAGTGAAGTGGTCCAAAGCGTCAGTTTTTCCTTCACACATCTGTTGATATTTGTCAGCTGTAAGAAATGATCAGTAGCCTAGCTGAAAAGAAGGCCTCTCTCAGTGATCTGCATAAGTGGTTACTCGGAATCTCAGCTGTGGTTTCACCTTCAAATCCAACTTTCATAAATAGTAGTTTCGTCGGCACCATCTGGGTGCTTTCGGGAATTCGCTTTACATTCATGTTATTCTCGATTGATCTTGGAGGATATCCATTTTCCATGAGGACTCGTCTGAGTCCCTCCAGTTCACCATCGAATATATCACTGGCACATATCTTTCTTATTCTTGAGGATAAGTAGGTCAGGTTTATCTTTCTTCTTAAAGGGACCAAGCTATGAAGATGAAATTCCAAGTTCATCTCTGATTCCAGCGTAAACTGCGTAGCATGATGGCAGTTGATGAACTCTCTAGTTATCATTTCGCTGTTGGCATTCTTGTCACATATGATAAAAGTAACGTCTATGTATCTTAGGTACATATCAAAACTATCGATAGAGTAACAATTTCGAAGATCTGATTGATTTTCGGGTCAGAAATTAAAAACGTTAACCCACGAACCTAGTTTGGTATTCATCATCAGGCTAGGTGTACTACACCTCAGGAGACTGAGCCAAGTATCATCAAGTAATTGTAACACAAAAGCCAGGATTCACATCTGAACACATATCAGGTGCTTGTTAATGACTAACCTAGAAATAAATTCTCCTCAATTTTAATGAGATGAATTATAGCATCTTTGATTTACGGGGTTGGGGTGTGAAGGAAGAACAATACATTAGAGGTGGATACATCATATCATGAATTAGAAACCGTCAGATATTGTAATACCTCTCCACTGAAAGATGAAGTATTTGTATCACATTTTAGTTCAATATGCTATACTACTTCTGAGTAGTATGAGTTAAAACAAAAATCTTTCCAGTCATATATTATCGAAGCAGGGAAATCAAACACTGACGACATATTACTTCCAGCATAACCTCTTGTTATGTTTATCAAGTATACTACAGATAAAAGAAATTTTCGAGTTTTTTAAAGCAGTGTATACTTGAGTGGTTTCATACTTCTCACATAAAGGAGGGATAAGTGAACAAAGAACATTCTCTTGATAGCTTTCTCTTCATCAGACTCTACACTTTATATAGCCATAAGCGTTAAAAAATAATTCTTATTGTCAGCAAAATCTCTTTTAAAGCATGTCAAATCGATATTGACGTCAATGTGTGTAAATAAAACACTAAAATAAGTATCACATTAATTTAGAGAAATAATAGAAAATATATGAATTTATAGATACCACAGGAAGCCAGAGTAGCAATGGTGATTGGACCTGTTTCTTTTTTACATAAAGTTCCTGTTCCATTAGGTAAATAACCGTTGCTTTTGGTGTGTGAAGTATTTAGCATTTAGAAACTTTTTGAGATTTATTCTGGACACGATATGTATCGTTGAAATCGATCCTTCACAGTTGGCTTTAGAGTATGTTTGAATTAGATGTTCGAATTTGGAATTGATAGTGGCTTCTACTATATCCTTATTAATTCACGCTGGTAAGAGTTCTAGTTTATTCTTAAATTGTAAAATAGAGTCACCTTAGAATTTATCCTCCTGATGAATCTAGATGCACCCCTCAGTGTGTTTAAGTTATGACCGTAATTTAAAAGTAACTATATTTGCAGTTATCATGCTTCTTTTACTTCCACTCTTGACGAAGGCTGAATTCAAATCGGCCACTAACTCTTTAAACGTTTCAGCGAATTTAATGTTTGTCAAGGTATGACTGACAAAGTGTAGGAATTTTAAACTGTGGAAGCACCAAAAACACTACGGAATTTCTAGAAACTTAGTACTTAGACGAATAAGCAATCAACAGAATCCCTAGTAAACATCAAATTTAACTTCAAGAGTTGGGTTGTAAGGATTACATTTATTTTTACGAGTTTGACCAGAACTTGATGTCAGTTAGATAACCATTGGAAATCATCAGGGAGTACTGGACAGCTGTCTCCTCCGTCCTAGTTTGAGACTCACCGTCTCTACGCACCCACTGCCAGGGTTCGAAAGCAGGACCTTCCAGTTACCAAACCAGCTAGCTCGTATAACATTCAGCCACTGGAACCCAATTCAATGGCCTGTCCATGAATTCCAACTTCTACGAATTCGTGATGTATTTGGTGCGACTAGCACCAACCAATGTCATCGGTGGGACATCCATCCTCAGACGTGACATCTGGATGGACCTCACTCTGGTCATACTGTAACAACAGAAGACAAGGGCCAGGCAACAGATTGTTTATTAAGGAAATCAACACATATTTATAGCAGAAAACACAGTCTTCTGATTGGTTGTTTCTCACAGAAAGTTAACTTTGCATCTCTTTGTGACTGTTTATTGAATGTCAGATCATCTATATCCTAACTGTATCCACCTACGCAAAGTCTGCTGTCATTGATTGTTGAGTCAGTCTTTGTTGTTGTTTTCACATGACCAATATTTGGGACATAAACACTGACGTAAATTATTGTCTACCAATTTGGCTAGCAGCCAGCTGTCACCGCAATACGACTTCTCACTAGAGCTCCAGGAAACTTTGTCCTATAGCAAGTAACCAATCAACTCTTGAAAATTAATCTGATGCTCCCACCTAGTGACTTGTTACAGGACTGAGTTTCCTGGCGTTCTAGTGAGAGGTCCATCCAGTCAACTGTGAGGATGGATTTCGTACTGATGACATTGGTTGGTGCTAGTCGCGCTAAATAAATCACGAATAGGTAGAATTCATGGGCTGACCATTGAATTGGGTCCCAGTGGCTGAATGTTATACGAGCTAGCTGGTTTGGTAACTGGAAGGTCCTGCTTTCGAACCCTGGCAGTAGGTGCGTAGAGATGGTGAGTGAGTCTCAAACTAGGACGGAGGAGACAGCTGTCCAGTACTCCCTGATGGTTTCCAATGGTTATCTAAGTGATATCAATATGCGGTCAAACTCATAAAAATCAAATTTATCAAATAAAAAGTAATAAATCACATGACAAGAAAAAGATAAACCTCAAGTTAATAATCACGACCACTATTAATGCAAATTAATAATCAGTCACTGCAAAGGTTATCAGAAGATGCATATATGTCATTCATTATTATTGTCTTTAATTACTGTCACCTTTGGTTCCCAGTGGGAATAAGGGCTTCATCAGCACCGTCTGCAGCAAGAGTACAAATCAGACTTCTTCAAACTACCGGAGCAATGGTGACTCACAAGTTAAATCCTGAAATCCTCACACAAAAATGCTTGTTTTGTCGTTAAGGGTACAGTTGATCTGATCCATCCCAGCACCAAATATGTGATTTTTGTTTTTTTTGTTTCTTAATTGAGTGGTTTTCTTCCCTCACTCATTGTTAAATTTCTACCTGTAATTAGTACTCATATTAACTTGACTCCCCCTAAGCTTCGGTTGATTTTTACTCAACCCCGCTAATTACACTACGTCACTCAGTCTGCTGCGTACCTATGAAGAGTCCCAAACTAGGCTGACGAAACATCAGTCCAGTGCTCCTTGGTGGGTTTTCCAATGGTTCTCTAACTGTTGTCACCTCATGATGAAATCCTTCATCCAATCAAACTAAATCCCTGCAAAAAGCAATACTTGAAAATTATTTTGAAGCTTACTAGCGATCCGCCCTATTCAGGCGGTCACCTGGGGTTCTAGTGGGAAGCCGTGACCAGTAGCGTACAGCATGTTGAAGATGAGACAATAATTCATCGATGAAGACACTGAGAAATGGTCAAGCTATGTCGTGAATTGGTAGAGTTTAGAATTCATGGGCTGGCCATTGGATCGGGTCCCAGTGGCTCAATCGTCTACGAGCTCGGTAGCCTTGTAACCAGAAGGTCCTGGGCTGGAACCCCTGTAGTGGGTGCGCGTTGATGTAGAGTCCCAAACTGGGGTGAGGAAACACCTGTCCAGTACTCCCAGGTGGTTTTTCAATGTTTCTCTAACCGATGTCAGCTCATGATGAAATCCTCCTTTCGTTTAGTCTCTACACGATCAACGGTTTTTACATTACGTAATTTATTATCAAAGATTTACGATTCTAATTATACATCTTCAGAAATATTCCTTTTGTTGTTAAGGGAATTTGCTATATATAAGCGATTGCACAGCTTGAGAATGATATCGTCACAAAGGGTAACTCTTCGCTGAAAGTCATTTCTTTTATACATCTTTATTCTATCCTATTCTCTTCAGTCCTCTTCAGATGGCGTCAGGATTGCTCATAGTCTCTCATCTCCTTCTCACACGACTTCACACATTTCACTCCCAGAGCCACTCTCACCTTGCCTTTTCCTATTTCGGTTCCAGATCTTCTAGTGTCTTCTTATAGGTCCAATGTGTTCCTATTTTCTCGCCCTCCTCATTACGGTCTCCCGGACAATAGAATCCAAAACAATTAGGAATATCATCATAGGTCATATTAGGCAGTCGTACGTTGCCTCTGTCTTCACTTCAAGGTCTTCTCTGAGTTCTCCGTTGTGGATCATTTGATTTACGGCACTGACATGTTGGAAATGATGGCCAACGAATGAGTTTATGGCAATAATTTTTTCTTGATTGAAAACTAGTAACTCGAGTCACGTGTCTAGTCCTTTCTTCGGTGCAGACTGAATTCTATCAGTCAGGTTTGTAATATGGCCACCATTCTAGGTAGTTTGTCATCACGGTGCACATTGACTTGATGATATTAGATGGTTGGAGGCAATCGGACACAGAAGGCCTGGCTTCACCTAGGTTTCATGCTAGTTGACACTCACCAGTCAGCAAGGCGTATCTGCAGACTTGAAGGAACTCATGTCCCTTCTGAGATTAGAACCCGCGTCACCCAGTGCCGCCTGCAGTCAAAGACATTACTACTGAGCTATTTGGTCTCGCAATTGACCACCTGTTAAACTATAGTGGGTAGTTTGATTGGACACTAGTAACTAGTGTGACGTGTCTAGTCCTTCCTTTTATTACTTCGCGTTATTATATAATCCGAGAAAACAAAGCATCAATTTTGTTTAGACATGTAAAATTTAACTCCTGACAATCCTTATCTGCCGACATCCATTATTCACATTTATCACATCGTTAATTATTCATAATGAATGTAAATATTTTAGTTTGAATAATGAGATATGTCAGATAGAAAGGAAAAGCATCCGACAATACGGAGCCAAATGTAATAACTTATTCCTGAATAAAACAGCGACAGTATGACATTGACAAAGTCTACATTAGCAGTCGAATACTGTCTATCTGTAAAAAAACGGTGAAAGTTCTTCCATATTTTATTCTGTCTATTAGATGTATCACACTGTGAAACAGTATTAGTATTTACTGGATGACGTTTCGGACAAAATTTATTACTGTTCATAATCATTTTATCAATTATAATCACATGACTTCGAAACATGATCGTGCAGTTTTCTTTTTTCTCTCTCCTATTTGTCGTCGTAGGCGTGGTAGTAGAATTTTCCAGATATCTGGGTGGACAGGTGTTGAATCATTCCTATTTACACATGTTTGCAGTTGATTTGATAAATAAAGCTTCGTTATCGATCTCTCCTTTCACCCTGTGACATCATATTTTAAAACTGTCATCCTATCCCATCTAGCCTATTGTATGGTTGTGTGTAACTGCATGTTGTGAGTGTTAAAGCTGAACTATTCTCTAGATTTCTTGTCTTATTCGAGTCAAGTAATCCAGATTTTGCTAGGTTTTTATGCTTGGCTGGTCTGACTGACCGCCCCTGTTTTACTAGTTTGACCTATTGTATTTGACCTGGCAATCATTGCAGGCAGGGTAATAGATAAACTCAATTGTTTTGTTTCAAAGACTCCACAGGACTGATCCTTTAACCGACAAAGCTTGTTTCTAATTGAGTTTGTGGGTTTGAATGCCAGTCACTTTTATTCCTGCCTTGTTAAGAATTCTCTGTAAGGTTCCCAAAGTTCCTTCCTTTGTATGAAATTACTACTGGAAAATTCTACTACCCCTACGACAAATAAAGGGGAACAAAGAAAACTATGCAACTCAAGTTTCGAAATCGTGTGTTTATAATTGATGAAATGATTAAGAAGAATAAATTTTGTTCAAAACGTCATCCAGTAAATAATACTGTTTCTTCACTGTGTGGTACATCTAATAAACAAACTAATATGCCGTTATTTACTACCACAGTGCCCAAATTTTACGTTGAAAGTTCTATTAATTCTGAATTAATACTTTTCGCAAAGTTGAAGATTTATAATCCAATGCAGTAACATAGAATAATCAAGCATTATTTAACAATCCTAACCGCAAAAGTATGCAGAAACTAGCGTGCCAGTATAGAACTACAATGAAATAAAGAATAAAAACTACATATCTGAAGTCTAATTTTCATTGGATATAAGCAGTAGCAACTATTAAAATGTTAGAGAATTCCTAGAAGGCTGGCACTCTAGTTAATCAGTGGTTAAAGGATGCGTTACTATGTGGGATCAGATTTATCAACTATTAAAGATGAGGTAGTAACTCATCGAAGAAGACATTGGTTAGTAGTCACACTATGTCGTGAATTGGCAGAAGTTAGAATTCATGGGCTGGCCATTGGATCGGGGCTCAGTGGCTCAATCGTCTACGAGCTCGGTAGCCTTGTAACCAGAAGGTCCTAGGTTCGGACCTCCTGTGATGGGTGCGTACTCATGAAAAGTCCCAAACTAGGACTAAGCAGTAGTCCAGTACTTTTTGGTGGGTTTTCGGCTGGTTCTCTAAATGATATCAGCTCATGATGAAACCTTCCATCTAATAAATAGTTAGTAACACGATAAAAAGGTGTCAAATTCCAAGCCAGTCGAAATGATAAATTCTAGTACAAGTTAAAAACCAATCACAATAAAAGTTACCACGATACACAATAATATAATTCACACAGAATTCAGATAAGTTGACTACTGCATGTTGAAATATGCCCTTGGAGATGTTGTCTAGAACAATGAAAGCGTCGCAACTAATACCAGCCAGCTTATATATGGAATGCAATCACATCAGAATCATTTCCGTGAACTGTAAATCTCCATTATTTTATTCAAGAAATTCTGTATGTTTGCAATGTAGAAATTGAGTCATGAAAGATTGAAAATACCTTCTGAGTCATAATGAAAATTAAAAGAAACAAACACTTCGACAAAGGAAATTTTCCTTATGGAGGAAATCATCTTCACAGTCTGTACAGTCTTTAAATATTTTTACCACAAACTTAAAGTAGTCTCTTGTTAAATAATAGACGGGAGTAGCGTAATAGTCAGTGACACAGTGGAGGTGAAGTGTTTGAAATTTAATTGGATGAAAATTATTACTCAATGAGGATTAATGTAGTCGAGTATCTGGTTGAAAAATGTGAAGAGAGAGAGAGAGAGAGAGAAAAGAAAACCAGGAAAGTTACAAAACACACCTTTTCTGCATTTAGAACTTGCAGTTATATTGATGAATCGCTAGCTGGCCAGCACTTCAGTATTCACCTTATCCAAATTCAAACCCTTTAATTCCAATGTGTTGTGGACTGTTATGTGATTTCTTTCTTCAGAAACCATTTTTGAGGAACCAGATAAACTGTGTCATCGACTGTTACCCAGAAATTGACTACTATAGATATAAATAGCAGGGACTGCTTAACAGATGCTTTGTCGTAGTCTGACACTGTTCAGTAGTACGCGCCCACCAGGTTTCTAGCCCAGGGCGTTCCACTGATTACCTCCAAAACCAATCAGATCTCTCCAAACGAATCCTTAAAAATATTCTGATGCTCACTGACAACTGGCTATATAAAGGAAGTTGTCTGGAGTTTTAGCGAGGAGTAGTGATAAGCGGAGTGCACCAAATCGGGTGAGACGAAGATTACTCACCAATGACACTGGTTGGTGGTTGCATCACTGGCTATTTGATCATCTCCCAGTGAATGAGTTGTTTTACCAGTTCCCCTTGTAACTGAAAGATACTAGGTTCGAACGCCGGCGGGCGTGTACTCCTGAAGAGTACCAATCTCAGAAGGAACAGCTCTCTGGTACTCTCTGCTTTTCCGGTTGATATCAGTTCGTTATCGAACCTGGAACCAATTAAACCTTAGCAAGCTAAGATATGATGAAATATAAGTACGATTGTTCAGTCTCTGAAAGTTATTTCATCAGTCCTGAAAATTTTGAACAAAGAAAGAAGAAACATTGGCACAGAGTAAACTGGATCCGTTTTATTTCGTTAGTTCGCTGTTTAAGCTCTTCAATCGCCAAACACCTGACTGACACAGGACACTGAGTAGATGTGCTGGAATCATTCAAAATAATTAACAGACAAAAAGTACCTCGAGTCTTCTCAGGTTTGCTGAAGCTATAGCAATAAAACGATTGAAGCCTGACTTATGTGTCCAGAAAGAATCCGTTGCTGGACTACTGTTACCCTGGTGACTCACTTCTTAGTAACTCTTTGTTTTCTAATTTTGTTAACTTATCTTTTCAATCCACTCCCTCCTTTTATTTTTCACTTGACTCTCATAAGAGGTAATTTTCCTTGATCTTCTGAGTTCTACTCACTGTATTACATTATCAACTTCTCATCCGACCTCGTTTGCACTGAAATGTTAAAATTCTGATCTTCTTTTTTCTAATTTCGTAACTATTGGTAATTTTCTTTTGTTACCACCCCAACAACACCCTGTAAATCTCAACGCCTTATTTTACTATGACACTTTGACCGTATACTTGCTAATGGACAGTGGTTTGTTAAAATTGTACACTTTTTATTTTCATTATAAAGAAAAGTATTCGGGTTGTACGCAGATGATGAGAACCAACGAAATAAAATGGATCCAGATTATTCTGCGCTCCAATATTTCTTCATTCTTTGTTCAAATTTATAAAAAGGGAATCATTGTATGAAATTCAAGAAAATTTTGTTCAATGAACTCTTTTTATATTGTTTTCTTCAGATAAAAGGTAAACAAATACCTAACCATAATAGAAACTGACTCAAATTTTTTTTTGTTTAAATCTAAAAATAGACTGACAGTCTAAAATGTAAGCGGAACTGAAAAATCTTTAAGATTAAAACTCTAATTTATAATGATTTAATAATTCTTGCGAAAATGCCTTGATGAACAGTGTGACATGAAACCGTTGAGCCGAAATAGGATACTAAGAAAAAACTTGAGCCAAAAGAAGGTACTTGAAATCCCATAAAAGAATAATAACAAGAAACCCTGGGGAACGAAAGCTTCAACAACAGAATTATAAAATTAGGACAAAACATGTCCTACCTCTTATCAAATTTGAATTTGTCTCACCGTTCAAATCAATTCTAAAAGAAAAATTAAATTGTTCAATCTCCCATGAAAATAACGGAAAGATGAGGAAAACACTTTGCCTTAATTAGTTTTCAGTAATGATTAAGTTATTTATCTGTTTACCTGTTGATTGCTTGAATGTATCGAAATGTCCGCCTACTAATATTTTCTTGCCATTGGTTAATTTAAACAAACATTCAGTGTACAAGTAAACAATTGATTGAAATATCTGGCTTTAAGCTTTTTTTTATGTTTTTGGAATCATAGAGAAGAATTCTAGCTCAAGTGGATGTGTTTTGATTTGATTGTATTCTATGAGCTTGCTGAGACAATTCTGAAGACGGCTAAACTGCATTACCTATTGATAACCCTATCGCCAATCGTGTTTCTGATATTTAATATAAGTGTATAAAGATTCAATATATATATATATATATATATATATATATATATATATATATATATATATATATATATATATATATATATATACAATGGATACATAAGTTTCAGGGGGATCAGAACCACCAAGTTCATGATCAGTCAGACAGCGTATGAAACATCACCTTTATTTTCAAACTTTAATGAACTAACTGTTGACATTGTACATGTCTTCAGTGTCATTTAACACTTGTACATCTACCACTTCGAGGTAAACAGAAATAAAAAAAGGGTACTAACATTGAAATGATTTATTTCTTGAAAACGTTCTTAAATAACACGTGGAGCTATATAGAACTGAACCTCAGAGACAAATCGATTTATTCATTACAGATCTACAGAAGGTCAGTTCCCGATGAACAAATATTTCAGTAGCAAAGTATATGTCTTCACTACTGTCTGGTTTGGATTAGAATCTTCTAGTAAATATCATTTATTTCGGGGTTGTATATATATACTCTGTTGATGATTGCTGATAAGTGCTCAACTTACGTTAAGGGTCTGCTCTCGGTCGCCTCTTTCTGTCTAACATTAGTCACTTGCTATTCGTCAGTTCTAAGTGTCAGTTAGTTATGGCAGTAGTTGATTCATAGGATACCCATGTTTCATGAGGAGGGTTCAGTTTCTATTCCCCAGCAACGTACCCCTAAACGTTGGCTAAACTGTAGTAGGCTTGGAAAAAGGAAAAGCTTGGAAATGAGGTTAGCTACCCTACCCAGTTACAACAAACAACACCACCGCTGCTGAGACTTCAAGGCTTGAAGCATGAAGACCTATATTCTGATCGGACCGTCAAGAAAAAGAGATAAGATTTCTCTTTTGTGTTGACCAAACTTTGATTTGGATTACCTCTCTTGCGGAATCTTTGAAAATACTCATCTGAGGGAAAAGAACTGCAAGTTCTGAAAAGATTTATTTTCGGTGATTTCGTTCTCAAAAGCTGTGCAATCACATTAATATACACAGGTTTGCATAGATACACCTATTATTATTATTATTATTTAACTGTTTATAAATGCCCATTAAAATTTTTAAAAGAATGGATACTGAAGAAAGATTGGATCGGGTCCCGGTGGCTGAATGGTATACGAGCTTGCCTTGTAACCAGAAGGTCCGGGATTTGAACCCCGTCGGGTGCGTACTGGCGAAGAGTCTCCAAACAGCTGTCCAGTACTCCCAGGTTTTCCAATGGTCTTCTAACTAATATTAGCTCACGACGAAATCCTATAAAGAATACTCTTTTCGATAACTTCATCATCAGGCTCTACGGTTATAGATACGACTGCAATTCAAGGGCGATACATACGACTAGCGAAATAAATAAGATGAAATTAAGAAAATCGGTTCAAAGAACTTTTAATGCTGGCCAACTACACGACTTATTCTCTACACGACCTATGGTGATTCCTCGACTGAAAGATGAAATACCTAGACTAACCACTTCAAATTGTATCTTCCAGTTCAACTGCGCTTGTGGTGGAGCGAGTTATATTGGCCGTTGCCCTAGCAACTTGATTTTTTGAGCTCGCTCGAGAACATCTCCCATTATGGCTAAGTAAAGTTGTAGTAAAAACCATCAACAGTTCGATATTGAACCATCTGGTGCAAACCGGTCACAAAGCCAGTGTGGAAGAATCCTTCTCTATCATCTACCGGGTGCCTAATAAATTGCCATAATCATCGAAGTATCGCATGCTCCAAACAGCAGAGGCTATTGCAATTCGCCTCAAACAACCATTGCTCTGTGTGCAAAAGAAGCAACTCCAGCCTCTATTACTGCCTTAGCTTTCAGTAGAGCCTATAAATTCATGAATATGTAATATTATCTTTCCTAATTTTTCTGACATTCAGCTTGTTGTTATGTTGATGATATTGAACTGTAATCTATTAATATTATTATTATTATTGATTCGACATTATTTAAACAACATTAATGTTGTTCATAACACTAATTCATTCATTCATTCACTGTAATGTATATATATAACTGTAGAGCCTGATGATGAAGTTATCGAAAAGAGTATAATTTGTTCAGTAGCCATTCTTTTGAAAATTATTATTTAATTTCGAATAATAATGAAGGACATTAAAGTTGATAATAATTTTCAACTTGACATGAAAGTTCAGAGATGTGAAGAAACAAAAGTGTACAGGATTAGAAAGTAGAATACAGGTGCAAACTGGATGAGCAGTGAAACAAATTGAAACAAAACCTTTTTATAACGGAAATGAAAAGCAAACTGAACGGAATGAAAAACACAGATATTCAACAAAAACCAAAAACTAAAGCGTGAAACTTGACTAGATCCATGGTACATATAGATGTTGGACTAGTTACTTCTGAACATCGAAAATTCTAGGTTAGAATGAAATCGTGTTACAGGTTAGAGAAGAAGATACTTTTACTCATTTATTCGTTGAATAGTTCATTTATGCGAGATTGTATGAAGACGAAAATTGCTCAAAACCATTTTTTTTTCACAGTAGTTAAAAAATTTTATTTCGTTTTTAAATGCTGATCTGTGAGGATTTGATTAATTACAGATTTGATCATGATCTGGTATAAGTTAGAAAACCACTGCTACCGAAATGTCCTGGATTCGAACCCAGGCAGATGCATACTGCTGCATATCTTCAAGGTAAGACGAAACAGCTATCCAGTTTTGGTCTTACAATGCAATTGACTATGCCCTACTGAGTATGGATATCATCACTTTCGTTCAGAACCAGTTTCATGCAATGATATCGAATGGTGAATAGGGATCTGCGGTCACCGAACTGATTTCGAAGGGTCTGGTTAGTTTCGTCAGATGATTCATCTTATGGGCTTCTGTGGGAGAATTAAGTCGCAATATTTATCTAGTTCACCTGCCCCCAATTTACGAAGTAGTAGCCATACTTTCCAGGTATCATCTCTATCCTCAGAGTCTTCTCGAATTTAGGTCTTTGTTTCTGCGAAACGAAGAGTCATATGTCGTGTTCACATCTGGGTCATAAACAAATTCTGAAATGCTTCTACCAGCGTTACCGTTGGCTGTCGATGAATCGGCAGGTCGTGCGTGATGTGTGTAGATCAAAAAGCATTTCCTTCAGTTTAAGCTGCTGTCGCATTAATTTCTCCAAGTGCAAAGGATACATCTTGAGCAGGCCCGTCGCCAAAATTGCTATGACCGGAAATACGACAGAGTAGACTCTGAGCAAATACTACCAAAATCCGCTCACTAAACTCTCCTAATCCCAAGTAAACAACAACTACAGCAATAACACCGCCAGCCCACAAAGACAAAAGAACAGTCTGGACGTCGATAAGACAGCTTTTACTGTCTCAAAACCGCAGTCAAAATGCTGGACAGAAACTTGGTGTATACACAGTTAGAATGACCTTTAAAATGCAGTAATTCAGTGATGCATTAACAGTATTAACAGTCAGTAGGAATCCAGTAATCCAAACAGAAGGAAAAACAAAGAGCTCACGGTAGTGCACGAAAACTCCTTAAAATACTAATTTTAAGGTTTTAGGCAAAGTTAGGCAAAGCTAGGCTCTGGCTTTTAAATGTATATTGCGGTGGCTTCTGCAGTACAAATAAGTCGGAAACTGCTTTTAGTAGACTTTTGTTTGAGTCAGTTGAAATGGTGTGATAGGTGTTGACAAGGTGTTCACTTATGGCTGTTCCGATTGAGCTATTTCCTGCTCTTTGCAACTATGATGGGTTATGCTGTCTAACACGTTTTGACAGTACCTGGGTAGAACAAACTGTGCACTTAGGTCCCCACGAGTAGGTGAACTTACATGTACACATTGGATTGGAAGACATATTTACTCTCACAACTTAACCTCTGTCATTCTCTGTATGCATAAATATAAATCTATATATTCAAATAAACCACAATAATTACTGAATTATAAATTATAAATTAAAGTGTTCAATAATATTGTGTAAATGAAATGTGAACTCATGCAGAAGTTTACTTTATTCCATTGGAGTTTATTACTTATATCATACCATAGAATTTTAGCATAATTATCATTTTTATTTTTAGTTTATATTTTTTCTGAATAAATTTATTCTGTTTTGTGGATTGGGATGAAAATTAAATTAGTAAAACGAAAGATAAATGACGCAAATAATAATCATAATTTTCCAAAGAAGACGAAATTCGTTGTTGTTTTTCATTATTATAAGAGATTTCGTATTTCGCAATGAATGAAAAACAAAACAATATTGTGTTTACTGACGTTTCGCTATTTAACGATGCTAATAGCTTTATCGAAGCGGTATTATTAAGCCAGAATTAACAGACAATTTGGATTCCACTTGATATGAAGTGCTTCTGATATTAGACATTCCTTGTGATTTATGAAACTATTTCTGGATGGTGATTTCAGTATTCGATGGAGGATTTCATCATGAGCTGATATCAGTTAGAGAACTACTGGAAAACCTGGGAAGCCATGACCAGTAGGGTACAGAACGTTGAAGGTGAGGCAGTAGCTCATCGAAGAAGACATCCAGAAATGGTCGCGCTATGTTGTGAATTGGCAGAAGTTAGAATTCATGGGCTGGTCATTGTATTGGATCCCAGTGACTTAATGGTCTAAGAGCTTGCCTTGTAACAAGAAGGTCCTGGGTTCGAACCCCCGTGGTGGGTGCGTACTGTTGGAGAGTCCCAAAGCAGGCCGACGAAACAGCTGTCCAGTACACCTTGGTGTGTTTTCCAAGTGATGTCAGCACATGATGAAATCCTCCATCCAATCGAACAAAACCCCTACAAAACCAATACTTGAAGATTTCAGTATGTCTAAATCAGTTTTTGACCTGATTCTACAGAGTGCAGGCCCATGGCTGGTGAGTTTTTAAGCTTTTCCAGTTCAACTGGATTTTTCAATGGTCGTACATACTCTGTATGGTGTTCATTTCTTCTAATTTTTATTTCTCGCGATGATTGTCCGATGTATATCGCATCACACTGCAAGTAATTTATTTTGTAGACACAATTCGATTGAGAATCCTTAGGGATTTGATCTTCTACATAAACAAGGTTGCTTTGTAAGTTGTCTGATGTTTTGAAAAAAACTCTGATGGCATGCTTATCGAGTACTCTTTTGATATCATTTGAAGTTTCTGATCTATATTGAATGAAGACTGTTGAGGTCCATGTCTTTGGAATACGTTTTTGTTCATATTTATTGTCGGTGTTGATGAAATTCTCTAGGTAGTTGTTTTGCTTGTGGAGAGTCTCAGTAATGCCTGATATTTCTTCTGCTTTTCCCTTCTCATCCGTTAACATCAAAGAATGTGCTCGTCTAAGAAGACTTGAAACAACTGATACATTTGCGCTGATGAGATGCGATGATCCGAAGTCTAGATATTTGTTGGATTGGGTTTTCTTCCTGAATATAGATATTGCTAAAATATCCGTTTTCCCTTCTCTTAACTAGGCAGTCTAGAAATGCTAGTTCATCGACATATGATTCTGCTTCTGAAGTAAACTGGATGTTAGGGGAACCAACTGTGTAGTTCTTGTGTTAGCACAACAGAAGTATCATCAACGTAGCTTAGCCATATTTCAGATGTGAGTATGCATATTCCATTGTTATTTACTGTGTAGACATTATTATCCCATTGGGTTCCAAATGGAATGTAGAGCTAAAAGATAACATCTCTACTTTTTCCTATTTTCTGCAGTCCTGTATAGCTTGCCCTGCCGCTGTTCATAAACTGTCGTCTCCTCTTCAGACAATCTCTTGCATGTCACCCTCGGACAAACATCGAACTCGTTATTTCCTATTCGAGTACCACTCAACGGTCTGCTTGATACGTGATATCAGTCAATGTCTCTACAGCATGTGTTCAGTCCACCTCCATTTCCTGCTGCATATCTGTTGAGTCATCCATCGGCTTCCGATTATTTTGTTTTCAGTAGTTTTTGATGATTCTTCTTTTCGTCCATGTGATCTTCAGTATGGAGCCAACGAAGACAGCTGATTATAAGGGTCTGAAGGAGGTTGCGGCAAATGCTTTCTGTGGTGCGGGTGCCAAGTTTCTGACCCATGTAGAGATAGTGACTCAACATTAGAGTTAAAAATCTAAATCTTATTCGTAAATTTCTGACAGTATATACTACTGTATATATTACTGACCGAGTAAAATGAGTAGTTGAATAACACTTACCTCGACCAATATTGCTTACTAGACTAGATTTAGGTGATCTAAACACCGGAAAGCTGTTTAGCTAGTTTGGAGGCGCCAAGCTCATCATCACCTATGTACCCAGAGTGAATGTGCTCAGAGAGCCGAATCAGGTCAACGCAACTCATCATAGTCAAACAGTAGTATAGAATGTTATGTTTTTGCTCAATTAGAATTCAAGAACCATTGGATCGGTTCCCAGTGGCTCAGTGATCTACGAGCTCGCCTTGTAACCAGAAGGTCCTGCTTTCGAAACCCAGTGGATGCGTGCCGCCGAAGAGTCCCAAACTAGGACGAAACAGCTGTCCATTACTCCCTGCAGGTTTTCCAGTGGTTTTCTGACTGATGTCAGCTCATGATGAAATCCTCCATGCAACCAAACAAAATCCCTATACGACCAATACTTGAAAAATTATGCTAAATTTCTTGATTGTCGTTCATGGTATTAAGCAGGTGACATATTGTTTTGATCTGAATAATCTGGGTTCTCAAAGGACACTGTGTAAATTGTAAACTTGTATGAAAATGAATATTCTAATTTACCTTAGATGACCTTGAATGACAGTATTGTGTTGAACAGCAATTGCATTAACTCAACGATTTGAATCCATGGTCCATGGATGACCAATAATTTAGTTCCCTAAAGACTAACTAAATTCCACACTCCAGCATTATGTTTATCGTCAGTTTACCTGGGACAAATAGTGAAATCAGCTAATAACTTAGCTTTGTATATGCTGAAAATAGTCAGTTTCGTCTGTATATCTGATATGCTTAGTAAGGTCATGAAGTATTCAGTAAGTATGCTTGAGTTTGAGGCTTGGGTGTTATCTGCTAGTTTTTTTCAACTTTGTAGAAATTATCAAAAGAATTTAGTGTAAATTATTTCGAAATCCATATTTTCTGAAAAAAAATTAGTTCATAAATTTTATCTAAGCACAAGCACATGGTCCGGGGTTCGATCCCCGGCTGGCGCACTCCTTTTACCTCACCAAACCAGAAGTAAAGCTGGTGAAGAGGAACGGTTAGACATAAGGCTATCAACCCCATCCTGTAAAATAAACACTGCTACAGAAACTTCAAGCCTCTGGCATATCTCAACTGTGAATAGTTCTCCGGCATCAATTTTTTAGCTAACAGAGGATCAAGACTGCCCACAAGCTTTCCCTTTCCCCTCACACAGATCCGTATCTGGTTAGTGGCTTCCATTCCGGTTTCATTCAACTGCCTGACAAGTAATGTTACTTGAATATCTGTTCACCAAATATACACTGCATCTCCATTTTCATCAGCATTTTTGTTAGATAGGAGTTTATTGACTGATTCGTCGCCACAGTTTCTTGGTGCTTATGCTTTCAGCCAGCTATCTGATGTTCATTTTCAAGAGAGTAAAGGAAGGTATTGATGAAAGTCCACAGTAGCCTGTTGTTAATGATTTCCATTACTCTCAGGCCAACGTTTTTGATGCTGTATAGAAGCACAGACTGACAAGACATTAATGTTGAAATTTCGGGTTTCGTCTTTTGTGCTGACTACTATGTATCTCTACACCAAATTCAGAGTAATCACTGCCTAATTTGCTTTTTCATTCCTAGCTCTCTGAGTTTAACATTCACATCTGTGCCGCCTATAAATGGAATCATGTTGACTGTCCTGCCAACCAAAAGAGAATACTTCCGTTTTGTTTTCTCACAGTAACTGTGATTGGTGTTTGTTATGGTTGGTGATTGTGGGATATCTTCATCACCACCTTCTTGTTTACAGTCATCGGAAGTCTTGTCTGAGTTGTCTCTTCTGATCACTTGAATCTTTCCAACATATGACGCATGAAGCATCCACGGAATCCAAATATTTTAGGGTTCATTTGCTGGTGTTATCTTCGCCTAGTTCACTCCCAATCCTAAGCACAGAAAAGGTTAGTTAGGCATGGAGATGTCACCCTTGTACCTACTGAAACTTCAAAGTACAGGAATAATAAACTGACACAGAATGATTTATATTATTTTCGTAGAATCAAATTGATCTAAGTTGACATCTCTTATCTTTATTTACTATACTATTATTTTCCTTAGATATATACTACTTATAGAAAATGAAAACAAGTGATTCACCGAAGAGACTCTTTTCAACGAATTTATCATCAAGCTGTACAGTCGTATATATATGGTTTTTAAGAAGTTATATCCGGTGAGGGAATCGAATCATAGGTGTGAATGCATAAAATAATAATAATAGCAGTAGTATGAAATGCAATTAAAACTAAAATGTTTGTGATTATAATCATAGTTCAGTATGAAGTGGCAAAACAACTAATCCTTACAAACCAAAAATATAGAAAGTTAATCTGATGCTCGCTAGTGACTTGCTACAGGTTGGAGTTTCCTGAGTTCTAGTGAGAAGTCGTGACCAGTGAGGTCCAATTAGATGTCACGTGTGTGGATGGATGTCCCACCAACGACAATGGTTGGGGTCGCGCTAAATCACGAATTGGTAGAAGTTAGAATTCACGAGCCATTGAATCGGGTTCCAGTGGCTGAATGGTATACGAGCTTGCCTTGTAACCGGAAGGTCCTGGGTTCGAAACCCAGTGGGTGCGTACTGCCGATGATTCCCAAACTAGGATGAAACAGCAGCTGTCTTCAATGGTTCTCTAACTGATATCAATCCGTGATCAACTCGTAAAACATAACTAATCCTTACAAACCAAACTATAGAAAACAATTAATGTCAAATATAGAACAATTCATAGGATGGGCATAAGTTGGAAAAGGTGTGCAATTATAGGATTAGTAGACAAATCGAATAAAGTAAAAACGTTACGTAATATTGTGTGAAATTTGATAGCACAGAACTTAACGTTGTAAAAAAGAATTGATTTAGAATGACAAATAGAACAAGTGAAATGGCATCGGGGACAGTTCAAAGTGAGAATAATAACAGTAACAACTGAGTATACAAATTCAATAGACAAAATGAAAAAAACTGGTAAAGCCAATATATGAATAGGGATAACTATACTTTAGCATAGAGAGATTAAGACCACGAAAGTTGAAGGGGTTGAACGAACATTTTCTGTACACAGAGCTCTAGCTTTTCAATTTCGATAGCGAAAGCTTCTACAATACAGATGAGTCGAGAACGTAGTGATTTCGGTAAATTACCTTTTGCCTTGTAGATGACTTTAAAGGCGGAGGCTATAGAGATAGGGTGATCATTATTGACCAGATGTTCAATGATCGTGCTTCTTATTGCACCACTTCTATCTCTTCGTAACCATGCAGGATAGTGTTCTTCCACCCTCTTGGACAAAACTCGAGTCAAACGACCGGTATACCTAGCTACACACGAGCAGGTGAATTGATAAACACCCATAGAGTTGGTCAACAGCGGGATCTTGTCCTTCTATTTATTTTTTTTAATTTTTTGATTACAGCTTGATCCCACACTGTATTTTTGGTACAAGTATGGAATTTTCAGCGTGGATATCGGTAGCCCGAATTTTGCAGGACACCGATAGATATCAGGTGTGCGTCGGCGTGGGCTCGAGCCTCAGACCATGTGCATGGTCGGCGAGAGTCCTAACCACTGTGCCACCGACGCACTGGTTATTGAACATTAATGATCGACTGTCTGTTATCAGAGATGCAGCAGGGAATGTTCTTTTCAGGGGCTGTGATATCCTTCTTTTCATGATAAAGGAAGCTAAGTCCCCTTTGAATTCTAAGCTTATGTACAGTTTTTTCTTGGGTGTGGGTGATAAGTCACGTTTTATAGGATTTGAATGTGTATTCTTGCCTATAAAACGCGGTGGAAATCCATTTTCTACTAGGATTTTCCTCGAAAGAATTAACTCATCTTTCACAGTATCACGGCTACATATTCGCCGAATGCGAGTGGCAGGCCACCGGACCAGGTTTCGTTTTCGATCAGTGGGTACTCAGCTATAGAAATTTGTCAGTTGACAATTCTATGACAGCTTTCGATAAATCGATCTCTTCAGATTTCCATCGGTCTTCCTTGATAAGTTCACGTCGAGGAAATGAATGCAAGACTCGTTCTCCATTTCGAGTGTAAATTTTATCACTGGATGGTAAGCACTAAATGCACTTAATATACTATTCAAATTACAATCACTATTAAAAATAATAAAGGTGTCATCTACATGATTTTTATACATTTGAAAGTTTTGGATTGTTGACTTCAACTGACCATTTTCTAGACTGGCCATAAAACAGTCTGCAAGGAGAGGACGCAAGGGAGAACCCATCGCAACACCATTCTTCTGTCTGTTGATTATTTCATTGAAAGTAAACTGTGCATTCAATGTACATCTTAAAAGTAGTTCTTTCAGATCTGTAGTGGGTATCCTCATAGTCAATTTGTTGTCTTCAATATATTTGCATATAAAACATATGGTTTCTGTCAGTCGAACGTTCGTAAATAGGGATTGTACATCCAAAGACAACATATGTTCATTCGAAGCATTTGTATCCTGTCTACATTCAACAAATTGGAAGGTGTCCCCAAGGGAATGATTAGATAGTTTTTTCCCCTGACGAGTTCAGGGACTTCAGCTAACCACCCAGCTGAACCGGAGTCTCTTCACTGAATCACTTGTTTTGATTTTCTATATGTTACAATGGGAATTTTCCATGAGTTAAAATATACTACTTAATTTACTAGTCAGTATGCTTTGGAGAAAATAAAGTCAAATAATGATAATCAGAAATCAAGTTTAAATAGGTTATTGAAAAAAACGAAGAGTGAAAACAAAATCTGTTTAAAAAAAACACGAAATTTAACAATTAATTATTGTTTTTTGATTACCTTTTCATCAGGTTCTAGAGTTATATCGAAGTTAGTAGAATGCAGATAGGCACACACACGCACACATACACACAAAGGTACATGTTTGTATACATATACATGCATGCATGCATGCATACGTGTACTAAATCATTGTGTTGAAAGACAGCAGAAGATGACTACCTTCCGTTCACTGATCTTCTCCTTTATTTCTCCCTTCATCTTTTAGATGTGTTCTTTATCTTTGTTAATAGTTGGCTAATCGTCTTGAGACCTGGTTGTATTAATCAGCTTGAATATGATCAATTATGGACAAAGGGACCAAATATTTTTGCTCTAGGTTGATTGATGCTTTCTAATATATATCGTGTTTGTGGTATGTCTTGACAATCTGAAAAAGACATACATATGATGAAGAACTACCGCATAGACAGAAAGGCAGAGAGAGAGAGAGAGAGAGAAAGAGAGATGGCGATACTTCTGAAAGCAAAAGCAGCTTGAATCGAGTAGGTAGGTGGGTGGGTGGGGAAGACTGAGATTTCTTCTTCTGGGGGTAACCTGTAAGATACAAATAAAATAAAGACGTATGCGACCTTTGACTTGTTTACATCTGTCATCTAAGATTCAGCTGATTGTTCCTTTGGCAGGCAGGTGAATAGGAAGAGGAAATAATTCCTCGTTTTATTTTGTTATTTCTAATCTTCAATTTTTGTTTTATCTTTTGTAGATAAATGAATATTAATGATAGTGTATTATCTTGTCACTTTTTACTACATCCTATTAGCGTCTAGCAAATATATCTGGATAGCGTTATTAGAAGACGGAGATTATCTGAAAAACAATGTGATGTATTTGCGCCATACATTTCGAACAATTTGATTCATCACACATTTAGGTTAAGAGTAATAATAAACTGTTTTTGAATGCACAAGGAGTGGGTAGGGCTTACTTAATTTTATGAAAAGCTATAGTCTCGGCGTATTTCAATAAGCGCCCTTGACCGTTTTTATACATGACCTTAAAGGCTGAGTTAACATCAATCTTATGGTTCATCTCGATTAGATGTCTAGCTATAGACGAAGTTGGCAGTCTGACACATGAATCTATTGGTTTTTCACAATTCATTTGTTTTTCTAGCCATTTTGGGATATGTTCTCCCACCCAAACACATGTAAAGCGCGATTACTCCTTCCTATGTATGTGTGGCCACACACACACACACGAAAATTGGTAAGTAGTGTGGGATGCGACATAATGACTTGTGCAATTTTGAGGTTTGCAGTTGAGCATATTTTTAGCTTTTTCAACAATTACAAGCTGGGCCGCATAATAAGTTCTACGGATGATCGAATTCAACCCTTGTCTCAAAATCCTACTGTTTATTTCCCGTTGTGTGGTAATTTGATGATGACATTTTTCTTAGGGGCGGTATAGATTGTAGGTTTAGAGACTAACTGACTTCTACACCTGTTTAAAAATTTTAAAGGATATCCGTTTTCAACAAGAGTATCCAAACGTTGTGTTAATAATGATTCTTAAATCCTTTTTTTTGTCAATTTGTGTAATTTAAATGCACATAATTTTTTCATATATATCGACTTGAGAAGTTAAAGTGTGATCAGATTGTTCGAAATGTATAGCGCAAATACATCACATTGTTTAACAGATTATCTCCATCTTCTAATAACGCTATCCAAATTTATAAAAGGGACTAATTGTTTTAAATTTTAGCAAATGTATGTTAGACTGTAAAGTGAATTTGTTAACATGAACATTAGTGAGTTTATTTCACACTGATTATTGGACAGAATAACTTAAGCTGAAGGCGCCCTTCTTTGTTCTGATAAGTTATTGTAGTCTGATGGAGAAAATCTGATGCTTAGGGTGGTATATATCTGTTCTGGTTTCGTTTAACTAACTTGAACTATTGATCAAACCTGTAGCCAATCAAATCCCTTCAAACCAACACTTGGTAATTAACCTTAATGCTCACTAACGACTGGCAATATATCTATAAGAAAATACCTGGAGTTGTAGCGAGGAGTTGTGACCAGCGGAGTTCACCAAATCAGGTGAGAGAACTGTGCGTCGGTGGCACAGTGGTTAGGGCTCTCGCCCTACAATTAGTTTAAGCCACGTAGGAAGGTGTAGACTTCCTGACTGTTTGGGGTCTTCGGGACGGTCAAAACCAATGGTTGGAAACAATTGGTGATATGGCTCAAAATCGTCGTTGTCAATGCCGCAGATTCATCCACTCTTTGTGACCTACGGTTTCCAATGAAACTATATTGTTCTTCGATATTACTGTTCCTTTGTCTCACACCTCTGTTTACTGTCTCTAGTATGCATTTCTTGTAGTCTCTTCTCTTGCTTTGTGTGGTACATGTGACAAATTGAACTGCTGCACATATGTGCAAAGTTCTATGTCGAAAACAGACAGACAGATAGACAGACATCTTCAGCACAGGCTTTAGTTTAAAATGGGCTTATTTAAACCTTCCATGAATGATATAATCGTTTCTCCTGGCAACCACTGTGGTTACTGGTTAATTAACGCCCTTACTGGTCAGTATTATTGACTTGGAATTCAAACTCTCTTGTCATATGTGATTCACTATTTATCAGTTGATAAATTTGGTCTATATCAATGTGCTTGTTAATCTCTAGCTGATTCACTTGAGCTGAGCATCAGGCTTCTAGGAATTCCCTGACATTATACATCAGGTGTTTCCTCTATTTAAAATTTCGACATTTCCCCAATCACATTAGTGTCCTTAATTATCTACATTCATTGATACGGAAGAATATATATCATGTCTTTTTACAGCCATTCTGTGTTCTTTGATTCGGATTCCAAAGGGACGCCCACTTTGATAGGTGTAATGTTTACTGCACTTTTTACAGTTTATTTCGTAAATGATATGATTAATTAATGATATTAATTTCCTGATGGATCTTTCAGCTTGTACGCCGGTGGCACAGTGGTTAGGATACTCGCTGACCATGCACATGGTCCGGGGTTCGATCCCCATCCGACGCACACCTGATGTCTATGATCGGCCTGCAAAATTTGGGCTACCGATATCCATGCTGGAAATTCCATACTTGTACCAAAAATACAGTGTGGAATCAAGCTGTAATCAAAAAAATAAAAATTACTCGTCAATGACACTGGCTCGTGTTAGCGGGGTATTTATCGAAAACTGTCAAGAGTTGAAAATTTATGAGCGTCCTCCTTTTCACGAGAAGACCCTGGGTTGAAACCCCAACCGTATAGATACTGTTGAAGAGTCCCAAACTAAGACGAAACTACTGTTCAATACTCCCTGGTTTCCAATGGTTTTGAAGTCTCGATGTCAACTCGTAATGAAAATTGTGAATATTTATTTTCTTGAATAGACTAACGAAATAAATCGATATCTGAATGATTAATTAACTGAGATTAGTATATTCTTGTTTTTGTATAAAAAAATTGATTTGTTGCGACACACTAACAGCTTGGGTGTAGTAAGCAGTCCTGTGGTACATTTCAACTTGGAGACGTCTCAGTGATGAAGGCGCCAGTCTATAAATAGTCGTATATTAGTTGATATTAGTCTTTACAGTGGTCGGTTACCTCACCATATTGATAATAGCAGTTCGTAATTGACAATCCAAGTGAATCAGCACTGAGTGCTGTTAGTAACGATATCGGTAATCGTCTGAGGCCATCAGATTTTGCCAAGATTTTTGCGTCATTATTCCAGTGATAGAAGACTAGTTAATCAGAAGAGATGTCCGGACTGCATTCTCGACCGATGCACGCCTAAGCCTCGATTACCTAATGGCAAACCGTGAAGAGAGGGCATTTTGGAGATGAGGCTCCTAATCCCACCCAGTATAAACAACACTGTCACTAGTGAAAATTGAAAGCTTCAATACCTACGTTCTCCTGGGAGATGAAGGAATGAAAAATGCTCTACAGATATGATATAGGCTGTTCAAATAGGACTTATTCAACTGCTAATCAATGCAATCAGTGTGCGAAGTACTTTGGATGGTTAAAACAAGTCGGTGTATACATTCACTCTTTTAGGATCAGTGTAAGAATGTGATGAAAGCTTCATGTATTTGTATAGCAGTATAACAGTTTGTGCAATTTTAGCTAACATTCAGGGATACTTCACGACTCCTTCAGATTTCTCGACGAAGTTATGTTTTTCGAAATCGACATAAACAGGCTAAAGTTCACGTGAATGTCTTTAATGAGCGGACTAATATTCATTTTATTATATCCCCCTCTCTATTTCCTTACAGTTTTGTGTTCTCAGCGTATGCTGACGTCTATGCTAACAACTGTGGACGAATTGGTCGAGTGCATATCGAATTTAAAACTTGTATTGTGAATAATTCTGTATCTTCCTGTTTCTAAGTGTCAGTGAAGAAATGGAAATCTTTTTGTAAGGAAGAAGATGTTTAGTATGCCATTTAATACAAGTTAGTCGACTTCAAGTAATCAGAACTAGCGCCTTGACGAAAACTGCTCTGATTGCTTTTAACTACGTTAACCGCAAAAGCAACAACAGTGCTACGGGTGCCAGAAAACAGGAAGAGGAAACTCACTGTTAGCGAGTTAGTTTTTCCTATTTTCTCGAAAAACAGTTCAAACACTTTAAAATAATGCTAGATACATAAGTTTCAAATGACTGTGACAGCCACTAAATTAGAAGAATCCAGAATATGCACTTCGTCGTGTTTGGAACTTGCCAGCTGGATGTACCTGCATTCTTCACTGAGACTCCAATCCACTACTCATCGTTTCAAACGACATGGCGTTATCCAATATACCACCTGAGCGTCGACAGTCATCTCCTGCGCAACAGGTGTCAGTTATTATTTCTTTATAATTGACTTTTCAATTTCCCTACTGATTCATTGGACTGAAATGTTCAATGTCTGTCTCCATTGCGGCCCCTTGGGAGTTGGTGTGACAATGTCTGGAGATTAACTTTAGGAAATTTGGTGAAACCGAATTGTCAAGTGATGCCGAATATTTCAATCCACTGAATAATCAGAAGAATCTAAACTGAAATGAAAATAAGTTTCGAGAGTCAGCAATGAATGAGAGTTCGGATTTCACAAAGAGTGAGAATTACAGAAGGCTCCATAAGTAAGCGACAACTGCGAAATATAGTTATTTTAACGTTATAAACTAATGTCTGGGAAAAATCGGAGGTACATAATAACCAACCATAAGAACAACCAGGGGTTGACACTCAAAAATCATTTAATTATATTAGATTTTATTATAGTTAGTTTTAGAATGATGTTCTTACCAGAAAAGTATAAACTAATGCTTAAGGAGTGCTCTCCAGCGTCGCGTCAACTACAGATAAAGAGTGACATGATTGAATATGCGGACGACTTCATTTATTTAAGAAGTTAATTTAGATTTACAATGTGCTGGATGCTCACGAATGTTCAGCATTAATATAGAAGGCTTATTATCAGTTTTTGACACCTTTGATTCACGACATAAGTTGAAATAAACAACCTTCAAATCAGAAATTGACAATTCAGGCTATTTAAAGTAAAATTCTACTTATCTGACAGTGTGTGACAAAACAAACCAGGAAAATTGACATATTTATGTAGAACAAAGAAGCTTCTGGATTGGTTGAATAACTTTAAAAGATGAATCACACGGAGCTGAGTGAATTGACTCTAGATAAAGGATCGGACATAGTTACTTTAAATCATGTGGATTACATTAATAAATTGTGTACCATTCTTTGAAACGAAGAAACAATTTTTAAAATCAGCCGACCAGAAAGATAGAACGGAAGGTATCGAGAATGGATTGTTAAAAACTTTGAATAAGTTGAAGAATGAATCTATTATTAATCCATATATACATGAACATCTCAAGCCGTCGGTCCGAACCATTCCCTATTTATGTGGTCTCCCGAGGTGCACAAAGATGGTTTCCGTCTGTAACCCACGTTGGATATTCTGAACTCCCCTTATCATCCTCGATGAAATTTTTGAACCAGTACGAAAAATCTATTTAAACATAGTCTTTGACCTTGTTGACTGCGTTGATGGAATTCATGTGACCAATAAGAATATGATTTATAATAAAGGTGTTTTGTATTTCCCAATGAATGAAAAATAAAACGATATTGTTTTTACTGACCTTTCGCTATTTAATGCTAACAGTTTCATTAAAGTATTATTAAACTGGAATTTACAAAATCCACTCAGCTTACATATAACAAAGAGTTAAGGGTAAGAAAAATAGACTTAGTTCAACTTAAAAGGACATATTGAAAGTCAAAATAACAATGAAGATCGTTCAAACCAAATATCAAAGGTAGTAGTATATCTGTTATTATATCAAATCAAAGTTTACTAAGTTAATCATCGTTCGTCTGTCTGGGGTCGTTTTTGTTGTCAAGTTCAAGAATTGGTAAAGATAACAAAATCAAGTGAAGATCGTTGGATTTGATCAGTGTGTAGAATTATGAAAGTAGTGTGTGTTTACATAGTGAATTTGCTTATCACATTTGTGTTGATTTTGCTACTTCATGGGGGAGGGGGGTGTTGTAGCCAGGTCAGATTCTGTTTTAATCCATCATTCCTATTCAGACAATTTGGATTCCACTTGATATGAAATGCTTCTGATATTAGACGTTCTTTGTGCTTTCTAAAGTTTTTCTGGATTATTTCAATATTGTCAAAATCGATTTTGTGGCTTGATTCTATAGCGTGTAGACCTATGGCTGATGATTTTTGAAGTTTTTCTAGTTCAATTGGATTTCTCGGTGGTCGAAGAGATGCTCTACGGTGTTCATTTCTTCTGATTTTGATTTCTCGAGATGTTTGTCCGATGTAGATCGCATCACATTCCGAGCGAGCATTTTATTTTATAGACACACTTAGATAGCGAATCTTTAGGGATTTGGTCTTTTACATGGACAAGGTTGTTTTGAATTGTGTCCGATGTTTTGAAAGAAACTCTAATGTCGAGCTGATTGAGTACTCTTCTGATATCGTCTGACGTCCCTGCTCTATGTGGAATGACGACTGCTGATGTCCATGTTTTCGGAATGCATTTTCGGCCATAGTTAATGTCTGTGTTGATTTTGTTGATGAAGTTCCTTGGGCAGTTGTTTTGCTTGAGAATTTCAGTAATGTTTGATATCCCTCCTGTTTTTCTTGCTCATCCGTTATCAGAGAGTGTGCCCGACTAAGAAGACTTCAAACAACTGAAATCTTCGAGCTGATGGGGTGTGATGATTTGAAGTCTAAATATTTATTGGAGTGGGTTTTCTTCCTGAATATGGATATACTAAAATGTCCGTTTTCCCTTCTCTTAACTAGACAGTCAGTCTAGAAATGGTAGTTCACCTACGTCTGATTCTGCCTGATTCCGAAGTGAACTGGATTTTGAGAGATACACAGTTTATTTTCTCCAGAAATGAATTGTGTAGATCTCGTTTTAGTACTACAAAAGTATCATCCACATATCTTAACCATATTTTAGGAGTGAGTATGCTTGAAAAGATATTATTTTCGAATTTATTCATGTAAAGATCGGCGACCATTGGGGAGACTGGTGAACCCATAGCAACACCATTTGTCTGTCTATATAAACTCCCTTTAAATGTAAAATAATTACTTCCTAGACAGAATTTTAAGCTCTTAATTATTTCACTGGTGTCCAGTGGGCATCTTCGTGATAGTGTTGTATCTGATTCTGGTAGACTGGAAATGATATCAAGACTTTCGGTAATAGGTATACTAGTATGTAATGAGTTAATATAATAGCTTACCATAATGTCTTCTTTATCAATTTCTCGGTGTTCTATTTGGGATCTTACAAATCTTACTTCGAACTGTGAATTTAACTTTGAGTTGTTACCAGTTCATGGATAATTCCTATCCAGGCATAAGTGAAAACAAAACACGTAGTTCAGAGAAGAGTCTCTTTACAGCAAATGCATTTTCTCAGCTGTATATATACACTTGTTATTTTTTATGTATGTGTACATAAAGTTTGTCAAACAGAAATAACCCTGGTTATGGTTATTTTACCTAAACAGCTGAAGATTCGTAATTGGAGTTACATAATACAAGATCAGTCATGAAAATTAGGCGTTGATGAAATTAGGGTAGTAACAAAGGTTATGAGTCGTCACAAACAGTCGTTAAAAAAAGTAGTTATGTAATCGTATGAATAGTTTGATGATTGAGTTTTACTCAGGATACACATAGGAACAAAGTAGAGAATACTAAATTACGTAAGAGTTCTAAATGAATACAAGAAATATAAGCAATTAAAGAAACAGGCAAACAAATAAAATGAAGTCATCTAAACCAACAAAGTTATTACCGAAGCAGTAGAAGTGGTTGAGTGATTATCTTTTGTATGCACGGCTCCGGTTTTTCTATGTAAATGGACAAAGCTTCAGAGATACAAAGAAGACGAAACGGTATTGCCTTTGATAGGTTATTCTTGACTCTGCGGATTACTTTGAAGGAGGCATTTGTTGAAATGGAATCATCAGTGTTAACCAGATGTTCAATTATTGCACTCTTTATTGCACCACTATTGCATTTTTGCAACCATGCTGGATAGTTCTCTTGAATCCTCTTGTACAGGTTGCGCGTTAAACGACCTATATACCTGGCTCAACAGCAGCAGGTGAACTGATATATGCACATATAAGTGGTCAGCTGCGGAATCTTGTCCTTGAGAAATCTGAAGATAATTGGGCTACTGGAGAACACTATTCTTAGCTTTACTGCAAAGAATATTCTCCTCAGAGATGATGTAATCGCTTGTTAGATCTTTCTTGAAATCCAAGTTCATGTAGAGTTTCTTTTTAGGCGCAATTGAAGTTCCATTTCTCCAAATTCTTGGTTTGATATTTTTATCAATGAATCATATTGGGTATCCCTTTTGGATGAAGATTTCTCTCAGAATATCTCGTTCTGTTTCTAGAACGTTGGGACAACAAATGAAATTGGGTGGTTTCGAATGATTCGTCTGTCTGTCAGCCGAGTGCTGCCGAGCACACCAGTGAGTGGCTCAACCTGAAACGAGCGAAATGGCCATCTGGTATTTATACAACTAACTTCAATCTGATTAGCCAGAAAGCACTACTGGCTAACATGGGTGGTAACCACCTACTCGTATCAGCTTATCAGTAGTAAGTAGGGTAACTTGAACATCGTCTGTGTATAGATAATGACGAAGGAAGTGAATATAGGGCATGCATAAATGAAAACTGACACATTGAAAACGGAGGAAACAAGTTTTGCGTGAAAATAAGTAAATTTTCTTTTCATTTTGTCCTGGCAAATGAATTTTCTGTTGAAATTTAAGAAACTCTGTTGAATAAAAGTTGTTATAAAATAAAACAAAAACAAAACAAAACAAACGAAAGCAAAAATTAACCTATCTGTCAAAGAACCGAAAAAAAATCTAGTTAATTGAAGAAATTTGAAACGGGAAACAGTTTGAATGTGTTTTCGAGGAAAAACATAAAATGCCTTCCCTCCTTCCCTAATGAAGCCGATGAACAGAAGGAAGAAGAGAAACAAATTGAGCAGGATGACATGACGTCACTACATTCAGATTCGTTTCTATCAATTTCATGTAAGCTAATATAGCTAGGATAACTCTAACCGGTGAATATGACGTCACTGAATGCACGTGGGTGGTTCACTGATAGAATACTCTCCAGCTATGCAGGATTTTTGTGTTCATTTCTTCACCGACCCACTCGTCCTTAACCTCGTCTAGTTTACTGGCTAACAGTAGGTGCGGAGAAGGGGGAAGTTTGGATATGAGTTAGGCTAGCGCACTACCTCTTAGTAAAACAAATATCGTCACCAGTTATACCTCAGTGATTGAGGCCTTGTTTTTAATGCAATGTTTGAAAGGAGATCGCATTGGCGAGGATATGAAGCAAAAGAACTATAGGTGTCAGAAGGGTAATTGGTGCTTATGGAAACACGACAAGAATATTTTAGAGTCAAGGACTGAAGTTGGACGTTAATTGGCTGTGCTGATAAGTGGCACATGCTACGATAGAATTCTAAGTTATGGTGATCCAAGTGATTAAAATAGTGATAATGATAACAAGGTGAGTGAAGCTCAAATATTTAGGAGACGAGTGTCCAATTGCGCGATGCTAAACGTCGCCATCTTCTAGCTGTTTAATGAAACTATTGGCACTGGGTTCGAGCCTCGGTAGCAATATCATCACTCACTGGGGAATGCAGGTACATCCAGATGACGAGTTCAAAACAGGACGAAATGCGCATTCTGGGTTCCACTGTTAGTCACCATCCACTAATTAACTTCTAATTACATGCCCAGACATCGTTGAAGCATCTGCACAAGAAGCCAACATGTCAACTTGAGACCGAGGAGTACTTCGGTCCAATCAGTCGACGGGAAAATCTAAAAATTCAATTAAACAATACCAGTATAATAGTGATCTCTGAGACTGACAGTTCTACTGAAAAGTATGCACTGTATTTCTAGACAGTGTCTTAAGTGCAGACTTCAACATGAAGTGAAATTGTTGGAATTTCTCATAAATAATATAATTGTCCCTCTTGAAAGCCATTATTCCGAGTGCTTGTTAATCTGAATTAGTATAGATCGTGTGATTAACCTAGAATTTTACTTTTTTCGACATGTGATTCGTGCTTTGTTGGTTGATAAATGCGATATTTTTTTAAATATAGCTGTCGCTTGCAGATTCATCTGAAAACCAGGCTACTATGACTCCTTTGGCATTTTGGTGTTCGCTTTATCTAAAATTTCAGCATTTCTCCAGTTAAATTCATGTTGTCTGCATGTATCGATCAGGTATACGAAGACAAAAAGTGTGGTGAGAGCTGTCTGCTAGCCCAATTGGTAGTCAGCAATTAAATGTCAGGGTTTACATCCAATATCTAGGTCATGAGAAAAAGACAAGAACAGAGACTAACTCAACAAACAGTCAAAGCAGACTTAGCGTGGGCGGACACGATTCTCAGGTATATGGTCTGACCTTCAAAGAAATGACCACAAAGAGATGACAGAATAACTTTGAGAGAGAAAACAACCAGTCAGAAGACGTCGCTCCTTTGCTACTTATTATTATTATTATTGTATCCTTTAGTTCCTAGAGGAACATAGGGCTTCAGCTGCGCACCTCCATTGACTTCGGTTTTTTGACAACTTTTTCACCCTGCTCCAGGTCTGCCCACATGCTTTCATCTCCTCTTCACATGACCTCCTCCAAGTCACCCTTGGACGACCAACTCGCCGCCTCCCTTTCGGGTTCCACTCGAGGGCTTGTCTAGTGATGTCACTTGATGGTTTCCTCAGCGTATGGCCAATCCATCTCCATTTCTTTCTGCCTATTTGTTTCACAATCGGTTCCTGATTGGTTCGCTCCCAGAGATCCCTGTTGCTGATCTTTTCTGGCCATCTGATCTTGAGTATTGAGCGGAGACAGTTGTTAATGAAGGTTTGAAGTTTGTTTGAGATGCTCTTTATGACTCGCCAAGTCTCTGATCCGTATAGTAGCACTGACTTCACATTGGAGTTGAAAATCCGGATCTTATTTTTGATGCTGAATGCTGTTGACCTCCACACAGATTTGAGAGTAATGAAAGCTTGTCTTGCTTTTCCGATTCTGGCTTTGATGTCCTCGTCAGTTCCGCCTGTAGTTGAGACGATGCTTCCCAGGTAGGTGAAGGAGGTTGTTTCTTTCAGGTTCTTCCCATTTATGCTTATTGTGGTCTGTTGTTGCTGTTGATGTTGGCAAGGAATCTTCATCATCTCTGTTTTATCTATGTTCACGTGAAGTCCTATCTTTGATGCTTCTTCTGCCAACTTGTTACTTTTCATTTGCATATCTTCCAGTTTATGGGAAATCAGACATATATCATCGGCGAAATCCAGATCCTCCAAGTCTTTTGTGTCAGTCCATTTTATGCCTGTTCCCTCGTTGGTTGCCGTTGTCTGTCGCATTATCCAATCAATTGCAATCAGGAAGATCATTGGTGATAGTAGACAGCCTTGCCTCACTCCCGTCCTCACTTCGAAGGCTTCCGTAAGTTTCCCGTTGTGGATTACTTGGCATGCAGCATTGTCGTATAACTGTTGGATGAGGTGTATAATTGTCGATGGGACCCCGTAGTAGCGAAGTAGTTTCCAAATGACCTCTCGATCGACGCTGTCGAAGGCCTTTTCAAAGTCGATGAAGTTGAGATAGAGAGGTGACTGCCATTCCAAGCTTTGTTCAATGATGATCCGTAGAGTGGCGATTTGATCAATACATGATTTGTTTCTCCTGAATCCAGCCTGTTCCGGACGAAGTTTTTCATCTAGGGCTTGTTTGATTCTCTCCAGGATGATGCGACTTAGTATCTTGCTTGGAATGGACAGAAGCATAATTCCCCGCCAGTTTTTACATTGACTTAAGTCTCCTTTCTTTGGAAGTTTGAATAAGTAACTGTTCTTCCAATCCTCGGGTACTTTGCCCTCTTTCCACACCTTCTCCAGTAGTGGTGTCATCAAGTCCGCTGTTGTCTCTGGGTCTATTTTCAAAGCCTCTGCTGGGATTCCATCTGGTCCCGGTGTTTTCCCAGTTTTAAGCATCTTGATTGCATTCAGGACTTCTGATTTCGTCGGGGGGTCAGTGTTCACTGGTAGTTCTGCTTCCGTTGTTGGTATTGCTGGACGTGTTGTAGGTGGCGGACGATTTAGAAGTCTTTTGAAGTGTTCAACCCAGTGCTTTCTCTGTTCCACCTCTTTGGTGATTGACTTTCCATTGTCGTCCTTTATTGGCTTAATCTGTGTCGAACGTTTGCCCGAAAGGTTCCTAGTTGTTTGGTAGAGTGTGGCGAGGTCTCCTTTGCCTGCAGCTTGTTCTGCTTCGTTTGCCATGGTTTCATAATATTTTCTTTTGTCTTCCCTGGCACTTTTCTTCACTCTTTTGTTCAGTGTATTGTAGCTTGCATTCAGCTCCTGTTTTTGTTGCTCGTCGGTGCACTGGATAATCTTTTGCTTCACTGTCCTTCTCTCTTCTATTAGTTTCCAAGTGTCCGTAGTGAGCCACTGTTTGTCCTGTCTCTTTTTTCTGCCTAGAATTTCTATGCAGGTTTGGCTCCACACCGTTTTCAAGTTGTTCCAGTGCTTTTCAACGCCGACCTCTTCGCTAGTGTTGATTTGTGTCTCGGCTTTGTCCTTTATGCTTGCAATGAAGATGTCCTTTGTAGCCTGGTCCTTCAGCTTTTGAGTGTTGAACTTGGCTTGTGGTCTATCTGCAGCTCCTGATTCCCTGAAAGCTTTTAATTTGATTTGGATTGTCCCTTGTACGAGATAGTGGTCTGAGCCAACGTCTGCTCCTCTTCTTGCTTTTGTGTCCAGTAGGCTGCGCCTCCACTTCCTTGAGATTGAGATGAAGTCGATTTGGTTTTTGGTTTGCCCGTCTGGTGACACCCATGTAGCCTTGTGGATATCTTTGTGCTTGTATACACTGCCACCAATCACCAGTTCGTTGAAGGCGCAGAAGTCGGCGAAGAGTTCTCCGTTTTCATTCATTTCTCCTAGAGCTTCTCTACCCATGATGAGTTCCCTTCCCGTATTGTCTGGTCCCAGTTTGGCGTTCATGTCTCCCATTAGTATTTTCATGTCGCCAGCTGGAGTATTGTCCATTGTTGCCTGTAGTTGCCTGTAGAATTCTTCTTTCTTCTCGAGGTCTGCGTTGTTTGTGGGTGCATAACATTGTATGATTGACACTTTCCTTCCTTTGGAGTTGAACCTGGCGGTCATTATCCTGGACGAAATCGCCTCCCATTGTATCAGGGCTTTCGTTGCCGTTGGTGACATCATGATAGCCACGCCCTCGGTGTGCGTGTGGTTATCTTCTGGGTGACCGGAGTAGATCACTGACTCACCTGTTGACAATTTGGTGAGTCCACTCCCATTCCATCTGCTCTCACATATTCCCAGCACTTGTATTCCGTATCTTTTCATCTCGTTGGCGATCTGGGCAGCTTTTCCAGTCTCGTACATAGTTCGGACGTTCCATGTTCCTACACAGACTTTTTCTTTTGGTGCAAAGAGGTTCATTTTGCTGAAGGTTCTGTAGCAACTTTGTTTACAGGGTGTGGTTGCTAGCCTCACGCCTGAGAAAAGAATGATTACATTAAGTAAAAGTTTAGAGAGAAGCAACTTTTTGGGTTGCTCCCCTCAAAATCAGAAAATAACGGACAAACAATGAGAACAACATCAACAAAGGAAACAGTTCACAGAAAAAAGGGCAAAAAGCGACGACAACTATAAAATAGGACAACATGCAATATAGTTCAGTACGTTTAACTAAAATGATATCTTAACCATAAACTCACTGACTTGGAGCAACTTGAACATATAAATCCAACAATATATACAATTATAGATGTGTTTATGTTTAAAAATTCCACAAATCCAAACAGTGAGTTATGTGTATTATCTGTCAATAAGATGGTATTTTTTGGATTCAGTGTTCAAAAGGTTAATAATTGTGATAATTTCCGCAAACACTTTGCATAAAATTTTAGAGTTATAAGAGATTTTATTTATGACCAAAATGTAGCGTAATAGTCGAAAAGCGCGCTCAAGGTCCTTTGCTACTAATGAAGCATAATAATGTACATAAAAATCTATAAATATCTGTTGATTTTCTCAATAAACGATCTGTTGCCTGACCTTTGTATTCTATCGTTACAATGGAAATTGTTCCAGAACTGTTTAATCCCAATGAAACAGAATGAAAGTGACCAACGCTTTCCAGTAAATAACTGCGGATATTCTCAGTAACCGATGGTACTAATGAAGCTACTGTCATAAAGTGTATCTCTGCAAAAGTAAAGATCAGCTTTTATAAGAAATAAAACAATCTTAGTCGAAAATATCACCCTGCAGTTATTCCTTTTCTTATTACACTGTAAGGAGTTTTCTGCCGTCAGACAAGATGAATAAATCCTATCTAAGCCATTCAAAGCTCCTCTACACACTCTTGACAGCATAGTTCACAATTTTACTAAAAATCACTCCTGTTCAGACGTGTTACAGGTGCGATTTCACGGGGCAATGAAAAACCTTCACCTTGCTACAATAAGTTGATATGATAATGTGCTGTTTACAGATAATGGCAGAATATCGATTAGAAATTCAACTATACGCATTCATTTGCAAGTGAGGACAGAAGAAATCTTCAGGTGTTATCACGTATAGTATATACCCAACAGTGTAACAGGTATTCCAGCTGTTTGGAAACTAGATAAAATATCAGTAAAACAGCCAGATGTAACACAAGCAATAATAATAATATTCCTTCAAGCAAACAGTCACATAATTCCGTGAATAGCACCAACCACCAGAGTCTAAACTTAAGTCAGCATGCCGACCACAAGCCAACATCAAAGACTATAAGAAAATTCATTTTACTAAATACAAAAAATATCTATGAAATAACAGCTAGAATATTAAAATCGTTTGAAACAGATATGGGACACAAGCAGGCTAGCACAATCGCTTCATTCGTTATTGTACAATTTTTTTTATTACAGCTTGATTCCACACTGTATTTTTGGTACAAGTATGGAATTTCCAGCATGGATATCGGTAGCCCAAATTTTGCAGGCCGATCATAGACATCAGGTGTGCGTCGGATGGGGATCGAACCCCGGACCATGTGCATGGTCAGCGAGTATCCTAACCACTGTGCCACCGGCGTACAAGCTGAAAGATCCATCAGGAAATTAATATCATTAATTAATCATATCATTTACGAAATAAACTGTAAAAAGTGCAGTAAACATTACACCTATCAAAGTGGGCGTCCCTTTGGAATCCGAATCAAAGAACACAGAATGGCTGTAAAAAGACATGATATATATTCTTCCGTATCAATGAATGTAGATAATTAAGGACACTAATGTGATTGGGGAAATGTCGAAATTTTAAATAGAGGAAACACCTGATGTATAATGTCAGGGAATTCCTAGAAGCCTGATGCTCAGCTCAAGTGAATCAGCTAGAGATTAACAAGCACATTGATATAGACCAAATTTATCAACTGATAAATAGTGAATCACATATGACAAGAGAGTTTGAATTCCAAGTCAATAATACTGACCAGTAAGGGCGTTAATTAACCAGTAACCACAGTGGTTGCCAGGAGAAACGATTATATCATTCATGGAAGGTTTAAATAAGCCCATTTTAAACTAAAGCCTGTGCTGAAGATGTCTGTCTATCTGTCTGTCTGTTTTCGACATAGAACTTTGCACATATGTGCAGCAGTTCAATTTGTCACATGTACCACACAAAGCAAGAGAAGAAACTACAAGAAATGCATACTAGAGACAGTATACAGAGGTGTGAGACAAAGGAACAGCAATATCGAAGAACAATATAGTTTCATTGGAAACCGTAGGTCACAAAGAGTGGATGAATCTGCGGCATTGACAACGACGATTTTGAGCCATATCACCAATTGTTTCCAACCATTGGTTTTGACCGTCCCGAGGACCCCAAACAGTCAGGAAGTCTACACCTTCCTACGTGGCTGGCTTAGACTAACTGTTGTAGATTTCATTGACTGGTGCCATGTTTTTGTTTGACCGCCGCTAGCTTTTTTCCAGCCTGACTTTATATCCGGTAACATTGCTCGTCGAGGGAGGCGATGGCTTGGCATACGTAACACATGTCCTAACCATCTCAGTCTTTGTAACTTCGCAACTTCATCGATTGGTTTCCCCTGTTTACCTAGCACTCGACGCCTAACCTCAATATTGCTCACCTTATTATGCCGCTTCACCCGGGAGGTAGAACGCAAGCACCTATGATCAGAGACAGCTAACCTTTTCATGTCTTCCATTCTCACTGCCCACCTCTCACAGCCATAAAGGAAAATGTTGTTCAGAAGGAGGACAAAGGCTTCTCAATTAAATCAACCAGTTCAGAAATCACACAGCTAATGCCATATTGCCCACCTGAGCTATAAATCTTCTCCATTTCTTACTAAATTCCTGAATTTATAGATTCTTCAGCAGGCCAGGATAGCGAAAATGGCTGAATATATATATATATATATATATATATATATATATATATATATTGTATGCAAAGTTCTTGCTGTTTTTAGCCAACTGAAAAGGCATCCGTAGTTTGGTATCTAGAGGCTTTTGACAATTTATATGTTACCCAGCAAATCATATAAAAAGACTCTTCACAGTGCTAGCTGGCTTTGTGGCCTGTTTGGATGAGGTCATTTAACATAGAACTTACTGGTAGGCATTCCTAAGCACGAAAAGTACAGTTCGTAAAACAACTACCAATATAACTAACTAGCTGCACAGGAGCAGTCGAATTGATAGACAAAATAGGAGGTTGTCAGTCTATTTTGTCTTTCAGATTTGGGATCGCAACTGATCGTGTGGAAAATATTGACTTTCAATTATTGTCTTTGTAGGGATTTTGTTTGATTGCATGGAGGATTTCACCATGAGTTGACATCAGTTAGAGAACCACTGGAAAACCTGTGGGGAGTACCGGACAGCTATTTCGTCCTAGTAAATTGGCAGAAGTTAGAATTCATTGGTTGGCCATTGGATCGAGTCCCAGTGGCTCAATGGTCTACGAACTTGCCGTGTAATCAGGAGCCTCCTGTGGCGGGTGCGTACTGCTGAAGAGTCTCAAACTAGGATGAAACAGATGTCAAGTACTTCCAGGTTTTCCAGTGGTTCTCTAACTGATGTGAACTCATGGTGAAATCCTTCATGAAAATATTAGCTGCAGTCTACGGGTATTAAAAGTATTTCAAATCGATTTTCTCAACTTGTTGGTTATCATGTCGCTTGTTACATCATCTTTGGATTGCGGTCATGTGTATAGTGTAACTTCTTGTTGACGGATACAGAAGAACGTCATCATATTCTCTTAGCCATGTGTTCCATGATGAAGTTTTAACGGTGAGGAATTCAAAATTTCAGTTAGCTATTCTTATTCTCTGCTATCAAGGAGGCAGAAGAGAAAGGGAAGACCGGTTTGTTTTCGCGATGACCCATATTCTCAGTCATTGTATCGACTTTTTTACGTAGATGGAATATTTGTTGCAACAATTTCGCCATACACCCTCAGATATTACTTCTATCCTCATGTGTTATTTGTTCTTGAACACTGTCACTTATAAAAGATTTCTAGTTCACAGTTTTATATCACAAAATTTAAGTCTCAGGAAACACGACATTACTTATTCTCTTCTGTTATTAGCTTAAAAAACAGCTTTTTCCTCTTATTAAACAGACAATTGTTTAGTAATGAATGAAAATATTTGGTATTTGTAGTACTCATAAAACTTTCTGTTATCCCATGGGTAATATTAAATTAGTTTAGTTAAATACAATTTATGTTTTGTTATAACGATTTTTGATTATTCAAATATTTTACGTATACAATGTAAAGATGATCTTAAAAGTGTGGCGTACAGTGGTTTTATTTTGCTGAAGGCCGCCCTGTTACTAGTCTACATGAATGAATACTCTGCTGTCTGAAATATGTAAAGCTTATTGTGTGATTATAGATTACCTCTAGGCTATGGTTTATATTTATTAACCAGTATTATTCAACTGAAACATAAGAAGAGAATTTAAGCAGTGTCGAAAGGGAAGAATACGAAAGACTCGGTATCTCTATGTAGCAAAAATTGTGTATACCTTATCTTCCTAAGCACCATTTGCACGAATCTTCGTGTTGCGGTATTTCTGAACTTCAAAGTGTCTCTCTTTGTTTTTCTTTCATAACGCTGTATCATTTGCCTTCTCTGAAATCAAGTGTATCTCCCTGCTATTTGGTGTTTTATGCCAATGAACCTCTCTTTATATACGCCACAGTCTGGTAGAGTATAACGCCATGGAAGAATAATTTTATTTTTGTTTAAATCACACAGTGATAAAATTCTCTATGTTAACTACTAACTTTTTGAGCATAGTTTTCAAGTGTTGGTTTTGTAGGGAATTGGTTTGACTGAATGGAGGATTTCATCATGAGCTGACGTTGGTTAGAGAAACCATTGGAAAACCCATCAAGGAATACTGGACAGCTGTTTCATCCTAACTTGGGAATCGTTGGCAGTACACACCCACCACAGGGGTTCCAACCCAGGCCATGCTGATTACAAGGTGAGCTTGTAGACCCTCTAGCCACTGGGACCCGATGCAATGGTCCGTGAATTCTAACTTCTGCGTACTGACGAAGAGTCCAAAACTAGGACAAAACAGCTGTCCAGTACTCCTTGGTGGGTTTTCCAATGGTTCTCTAACTGATGTCAGCTCATTATAAATAGTTTTTATATGTGGTCAATAAGTGAACAATACTATTTTAGGGTGTGTTTTCTCAGCATATGAAAAAATATCCGACTGTCAAACACTAGTGTAAAGTTACCCAGGGTTTCCGCCTACTACAAAGACTTGGTAGGTATCATGGAAACCCCTTCTAGATTTTCATCAACAGATACTTTCGCTGTCTCTTCACAGATGATCGACTACAAGGATAAGTAAGCGCCAAAAGGCTCTTGCAACAAACCAACCCAGAACCTATAGCGCTACAATTATGTAGGACGAAGTAGAGATGGATTAGACGAATGCTGAGGAGACATTTAAATGACATCCCACTCTAGATGGATCATCAAATGAAACCTGAATGGGAAGAGATTGTGAGAAGAATAAATGGAAGCTTGTGGACAACATACAACCAGCTGATAAGGACTGTCTGCAGAGAGCAGGGTGAAATGGAGATATGCTAGTTAAGTCCTACATTCCACTTAGAATTTAAGGGAGCAGTAGTAATAATAATTCAACAAAGCAAGAACTACAAATGTTCCAAGATGATATGAACTTATTTGTTTAAAATTATTTCAAGGATTCTTCTCACAACTGGTTACAACCTGAACAGTATAAAAATTTAAATTATATTAAAGATTTGAACACACTTTTTCCATGACGACAAGGAGTAATTGGTATGAAATGAGAATAACATGATTCCGGAATGATCTAAGTAATTCAATAATTAAGAGTGAAAAGGATAGAAAATAAAAGACTAATTCAGTGAAGAAATGTTTCTTTATGGATGAAGTCATCTTCATCATCATGCCATTCGATTGACGTTGGAATCAGAGATTAACTCAAAATTCTATTTTTTGGATGTTTTTCTAAAAAGAATATCTTATGGTTCTCTTCAAAGATCGATCTACAGGAAATCAACATGGAATGGTCAGTACACAAATTTCCATAATTGGGTCCCTTTGAGAAGAAGGAGAAACCTGATCCACTCCTTAACCCCAAGAGTAAGAAGGATATGTTCAAGTGATACTATCGGTGGAAATAGAACTGGGGTGAATCAGACAAGTTATCATAGAGTATGGATATTCTCCAAGATTTATCGAGAAAAATAAATTTTTCTAAACACGACATAAGATGACTTGGTAAAATTTGTATACTTTGTTATCACCAAGTCAGTGCAACATATACCATATCATATCTCTCTGAATGTATGTATGTATTTGGTTTCAATCGTTTGATAGCAATTATCCCAGCAAAACTCATCAAGCGACCTTTATTTCATCTATTGATTATTTTGAACGACTTCAGACTCTCCATAATTTAATAATAATAATTTTTCCTTCACGTTCCCAGTGGAACATAGGGCTCCAAGCTAGTGGCTTGAAGTTTCTGTAGCAGTGTTTAATTTTTACAGGATGGGGTTGCTAGCCTCATGCCCAACCTTTCCTCTTTACCAGGATTATCTCTGGCTCAGTGAGGTAAAGGAGTGCGCCGGCCGGGGATCGAACCCCGGACCATATGCATGGTCGGCGAGCGTGCTAACCTCTATACTACTTTCCATAGTGTGACAAATATTCAAAAGATGGTTCGCGGTCGCAAGGTTTAATGGTTGTGAACCCTTCATTCTCAAGTTATTTGGTATGTATTGAGAAATGCGGGCAATAACCCTTCTGTCTGCGTTTACCAAGTAAAAGTATTTTATTTTAGAGGTATTTGACTTTGCATATCAAATCAAAGAAGCCACAGCAAATTGAAGCCATAGTGATGAGATTTTTTCCAAACCAAAGCAGACCCAGTCTAGAGTGGCATTCTTATATCGCATTGTTTGGATTTATATTGTCCCACAAATATTTGTCAACTAGATAACAATGAAAAACCTGGGGCAGTGTGTATCATTTTCGTCTTAATTATCTGGTTTATCAACAATGCGGATAAGCTAATCGTCATAAGACTGCACCAAGGACCATTTATGCTTCAGACAATAGGGTGATAGTTACTGGTCAGTGATTTTTAAATGTCTAATTTATGTTTCACTGTTATCGAGGCTTGAGCTAGGCAATAATCTCACAGTCATCAAAATTTATTAAAGATGCTAAGTGTTTACCCCTTTAAGTGAAGAATAAACTGAGGGTAATCATCAGTTGTTGGGTTATACTTTAGCATCTGTTATTCTAAGATCTGATGTATATTGCATCATATTGATTAATGAGTTGTCTTTAAAATAGTCAGTCATTTAATCACCTTCTACGTCTCCTCTTCATCATTTTCTAAATATCCTAAAATATGAATCAAACTGAGTAGACTTAACAAGTGAAAGTGAATTAAGATCTGCCTGTTTATTGAGTTTGTAAGCAAAGTGAAAGACTTAATTAGCAACTTTCAGATTAGTTCTCCACTTTGTAATTTTGCACAGTTCGAGGTGAACTTCCAACACGTAATTTCCTTATTTTTATTGTTTCCTTGGATTCCAGGTGGAATATAGGGAGGGCTTCAGCAGTACATCTCCGCTTTGTGCTACTCTCAGAAGTCTTCTTTTAGCTAGCCTCAACGATTGCCTGTAAGCTTTAATTTCTTCCGCACACTATTTCCTCTATTTCACCCTCGGACACATTCCCAGCTAGGAGTTTTCTATTCGGTCTCCGCTAGATAGTTTCCCTGAATCATGGCGTCAATCGATGGTCTCCTCAACACCTGTCTGACGAATCCCAATTTCTCAGTGTATTTGTTAAGCAATAGGTTCCTGATTAAATCTTCCCCACAGTTTCTTGTCGCTAATTCTTTCTGACAGACCATATGATTTTCAGTACTGGGCCAGAGAAGACAGCTGCTAATAAGAATTTGAAGAAGCCTGTTTGAAATGCTTTCCATGACACGGGTGCCAAGGTTATGACTCATATCGAATAGGTGATTGAACAATGGTGTTGAAAGTCTGAGGTTTGGTCCTTCCACTGAGAGGAGAAGGTTGCCGAAGTTACTTCAGGGTGACGAAGGTCTACTTTGCCCTTCATCCACTAATACTATGGACGCCAATCGAGAAGGGAAGCATAAATACATGATGATATACATCACTGACTGACTGATATGAATCAGCGGTTGTATACCACTCAAATCAACCAGTATTGCCTGCTAGTCGAATCGTTTGAAAGGATTTAGCTACCTGGGCTGAACCATACCGGGCAAATCAGTAATTAGCTAGGTCCCGGAGGAAGAAAACATCCATTAGATGTTTAAATCACTTCATTCTGGCTGGCTGGATGGTATGACTACTGTTCAACTACTTATTCATATCACTCAATCAATCAAAAGTGAGGGACCACTGAATACAAAACTTCGTGTAACCGATATCTTCGTTTCATTTCATTCACCAGTCAGTTATACTGGACTTTTCTCCATCAAAGTGAAACTAAGATACTTTTATCACTAGAATGGAAAGTTTCGGTATGATGGAATGTTTAATGGTTTTGGATCTCTTTGTTCATTTATTGGGATATGAGTAAGTAATGATGGAATGTGCCCAACTAGAACAAGACATCTACATTTGAAATAGTTAAGAGAAATTATTTAGAATATACCCATAAATTAGTAAACGACATATTTGAAGACATCAAATTCACAAGAGAAGAAGAATTAGATAACAAAATCCCATTTTTAGATGTCTTAATCAGGATAACCAACACAGGAAATTTAGAAACACAACTATATAGAAAATCAACGCACACAGATCAAATACTCAACTATTCTAGCAATAATCCAATTACTCACAAAAGAAACTGTGTGCAGAAGTTCAAACACATTGTAGCACACCAGAGTTGAAAAGAATGGAAGAAAAATACTTACAAACGTTCTTCAAGAAGAATGGTTATCCAAAAATTTCATCAAAAAGTGTTGAAAGTCGAATCAAAGCACCAAAATAGAACCATCACCAAAGACCAAATAGAAATTCATCCTACCATACATCAGAAATATCTCTGAAATAACGGCTAGAATAATGAAACCGTTTGATATAGATGTAGCACACAAATCAGCTGAATCGCTTAATTCGATCTTATGCAAACCAAAAGATCCGATAGAAAAAGGAGATAAAATTAACACCATTTACAAAATAAATTGTATGAACTGTAACAAGTATTACATCGGTTAAAGTGGGCGTCCCCCTCTAATAAGAATCCAAGAACACAAATCAGCCGTGAAAAGAAATGATATAAATTCTTTAGTATCAATGCATACAGACAATTATGGACGTCAGTTTGATTGGGATAATATCAAAATCTTAAACAGAGGAAACACCAAATGTGCCAGGAAATTCCTAGGGGCCTAGTACTCAAACGAAAATGCCATTAATAAACACGGTAATATAAATGAAATATATCAACTAGTAAAAAGTAAATTATGTGACCAGAAAGTTTAAAATCCCAATCAGTAGAAAACGGTCAATACATATGTGAAGATGGTTGGTCACCAGGAGACGCAATTGTATCATCATTCATGGAGATTTTAAATCATTTGACTTTATGCTAAATACTGCGCTGAAGATGTCGTCCAGAAAGACGACGAAAGCTCCGCAACTAAACCAACCAGCTCAGAGAACACTATTAATTGCAAAATAAGACATCTAGACAATTGTTTAGAATTTTCAGTAGATTTTGTTACTGTCTGCATTTTTCCAAAAAAATAGCTTAAATTTAGAAGCTTCATTAAACAACAAATGAATTTATTAGTGAAACCAGTGGAAATCTAGATGATGGTAATGTCATGAGGAATATTCACTCTTCACTGAACCATTAATCTGAAATCTCCCAGTTCAAATCAATTCATGACCCACAATTTAATTTCACTGAAATCATCATTTATTCTAAGGCTATTCAAAACAGCCTTCAAAATTGCAACAATGTAGTTGTTACAAGTTAGGTTACGAGAGAATCATTGGAAAACAGGGAGTTTGTCTAGAAGTTTGTCTCGTTCAGCTTTGAGACTGATCTATAGTACGTGCTTATGACCTCCCTGAGGATCAATAGTAGGAACTTAAGGTTACAAGGAAAGCCCACTAACCATTCACCCACTGGATGGATGGAATGCAGTTACCCATGAGTTTTGACTACTGTCATTTAGCCATGGATAATGTCACTGGCGGCCTATGTCATTGGCGAGTGATTGTCTTCCAACCCGACAGGATTGGCTCCAATAGCCATGACTTCTCAGTGGAACTTCGTGCAAATTTACGCTGTATTCCGCCACTGGTGGGTATTAGAATAATTTTCAAGTGTTGGTTTGCAGGGAACTGTCTGATTTTAAATTAGATCATTAGCTGACATGAATTCCTCCTATCTCCGGACTTACTATGGCCCTGGAAATCATGCAATGATGGGGGTTAGAATTTATGGGCCACTAACTCCCAACCTAGTGACTGAGTGGTCACCAGACCCGCCTCCTACCCTGAAGACTCTAGGTTTCATCCTCGGTGAATGTCTCGGGTACTTACTGATGAATATTCTAAAGCAAGGACTAAATAGAGGTCCAGTACTGGATGGTCTCAAATGGTCCTCTAAATGATGTGTGTCTGTAATCTGTTTCTATTCCTTCACGTTCCCAGTGGAACACAGGGGGCTTCAAGCTAGAGGCTTGAAGTTTCTGCAGCAGTGTTAATTATTTTTACAGGATAGGGTTGCTAGCCTCATACGCAACCTTTCCTCTTTACCAGCATTTTTTAAATTTCTGGCTTAGTTTAGTAAAGGAGTGTGTCCGCGGGGGATCGAACCCTGGAACATGTGCATGGTTGGTGAGCCTCCTAACAGCTGTGCCACCGAATCTCAATATCAATCTAATCCCTGTCACCAAACAATAAGAAAATAAAGTTGTTAGTTCAACAGAGATGAATTTCAGATATTATATTCCTTATTTTTGTTTCCATATGAATTTCTAAGATAAAACAAATAGTGAATGAATGTGTGTTTTAAGAGGCATCGCTGTCTTTTTTCAGCTGCTACCAACATTCTCTTTTCCGCAGTGTCAACAATTAGGCTAATCTGCCGACTTGTAAGGCCATTTGTTTTATATGCATGTCTGACATAATGATTAATCGTTTCAGTTCAAGTAAAGACAAGAAAAAATGTTCTGCATGGCACTCGATGTTGTTGTTTTAACGTAACTTTGTTTTTTGTTAAATTATTTATCATTTTCAGTTATCTTCAAGAAGGCGTAAGTGTTAGAATGGACTTAAGGTAGACCTCAAAATAACCACACTTATTTAAAACTTCACCGCTTTATAACCTTAGCAGTACACTCTATCTAACATGTAAGTACTGACGAATGAAATCAAAGTAAAAAGACTTGACATGCAGGAAGTGTGTCTGGGACGGAGTTGCATTTTACAAAAATGAAATATCGAATTTAATAAATAAAGGTGTTATACAACTTATCTGCTGCCTTGACTGGTGGTAGGCCTGTAGAGTGCACTGAATGAAAGCATAACGAGAGTGCGAACCAAGCATGTATAGGAAAGTCACAAATCAAAAGATAAAGTTGCACCAAAAGTGGGTGGGTGTGATGAAACAGAGGTTCAAAGGTTCAATGTACACTACAAATGTAGTACTTTTGCAACTTATATAAACAATGGTCTATTGAAACAAGTAATAGATAAAATGGATTCTTGTTTTCGTTATGTTTGATGATATATTTATTCTTCTTGAATGAACGATTGAAAGTTTGTCTTGTGAAGAAGGATACGGTGGCAGATTCTCCTTTCTTGATATTCAGTTGAACCGAAGAGAAGGTAAAAGTATAAAACTTGAGCACTATGGTAGAGTATAAGCCCATTTTATGGATAAGATTTTATTTTGATAATTCACACAGTGTTATACAGTAATATTAACTTATGTGACCACGTTTAGAGCACAAACTGTTACTAGGTTTATAAGACAATATGCATATTTTTTTAAGTTTTGTACCAATTTGGTATAAAATGGATTTGGTCGTATGCCTCAGTAATAGAGCAAGAGGGAATTGCACCGATGGTTCTTTAAAAAGTGAATTAGGATACGTTCAAACTTCCCTAGTCCAAATAGATTATCCTAGTAGATTTGTAAGAACTGTTTACAATAAAGAGAAATTTAAAACGGCCAAGAAAAAAAAGCTATGCTCGAAGCTGAGATTCAGTGGAAATGTGTCTAGGGAAGTCCTACATCTAGGAATATCCAAAGCCGTGAAAGGGACTTGTATTGTTCAAATGAAAGATAAGTTATCTACTGTGACACTGTGATGTGCACTTGTAAATTTAGATACTCTTATGAAGAAAGCTATATAGGGTGAACAACTAGAGGGCTTAACAAACACATTACCGAGTATTTTTCATTCATAGTTCGGAAACAGCCAAACAAAATCTGTAAGAATCTGTATTTTGTCTCATTTGACTGATATCAATCACCAGGTAGACAGAAGAAGCGCTTTCAAGGTTATCTACCTCATTGTATCGAACATTTAGAATGGAATTTCAACTAACCTTTTACAAATAGTCAAAGTTATGGGATACAATATGCAAGAACAACCACCAAATCATGGTTGTAGGTGCTGGTCGAATCGATTCTAGGTAGAATTATCATGACGTTTAAAATTTGATCACATGTGACTAAAGAGTACCGAACGGGATCAAGTAAGCCTTCTGGATTCAACTACTAGAAGGTATCAACCTAATTCATATGGTGAAAATTGTCGGAGTAATAAAATTAAGCTATAAGACATTCTGAATTAATCAATATTCATCAGACCATATATGTGGATAATTTCACTTGAGAATAACGTATCTCAACGTAGGCATTTCTTGTTTGAACTGACAGAGACAGAATGTAGCTTGTTTGAGGATTATATTTCTGACGTTATAAAGAAACGATCTGAAGATGTTAAAATAAATATACTGAAAAGTTGTAAAACAATCGAATCTCACTTTAAGTTTCCGGATTCGCCGGAGAAATACCTTTTTAACTATTCTAATTTAACTTTGTCGGATATTCAAATGCAAATCCTATCTCTGGGTCTGAATTTCTCTACTGTTTCGTCCAGAGTCAACGAATTAGACACAAAAGTTCAGTTTGAAAATCTCATGAATCAAACACATGACTTGAGTCCAATGTCTAGCGAAGACGTTGAACAATTCAAATCTTCATTACTTCATTGTTATTACCAGTACCAAAGAACGCAAGACAGACAACGACAAATGTTATCAAAGGAACACAAAAGACAACTAAATGAATTGCTTAACAACAAAAACATAATACTGATTCGTCTAGACAAGGGATCAGGTATTGTTATTCTTAACCGTGATGATTATGTTAATAAATTATGTACCATCCTGAGTGATGAAGAAAAATTTCTAAAATCACCCGATCAAAAGGACAAGACAGATAATATTGAGAAGGAATTATCTAAAACTTTGACGAAATTGGAGCAAGAATGCATCATTACTCCATATATGTATGAACAGCTTAAACCATCTGGTTCAACTATCCCTCGTTTATATGGTCTTCCAAAGGCGTACAAAGATGATGTCCCTCTGCGACCTGTATTGGATATGCTGAACTCGCCGTATCACTCTACCGCTAAATGGCTTGCGGAAATTCGGAAACCAGTTAGATTAAATCTGTGTAAACATAGTCTTTCCGACACTTTTGACTTCGTCAGTTGTGTTGATGAAATTAATGTGACTGGTAAGCATATGATTTCGTTAGATATTTGTTCATTGTTCACAAATATACCACTAGTAGACACTATCTGCTATCTATGCGAGTATATTGATTCAAATAGCATGAACATTGGCTTACCAACTGATTATCTTAAACAAATACTATTGAGATGCACACTGAATGTGCAATTTAGATTTAATGATGTCATCTACAACCAAAGGGATGAAGTCGTCATGGGGTCTCCTTTAGGACCGCTCTTAGCGGACGTTTTCATGGCAAGCTTAGAGAATGGCCCACTAAAGGAAATCATCGATAGTCTGTTTATGTATAAAAGATATGTTGATGATACCTTCATTGTATGTGATGAAAACACTTCAACTGCCGAACTTCTTAGAATATTTAATGGTTCTCACCCATCTTCGCTTTTCACGATCGAAGAAGAGTCGGATTCTTCGTTTCACTTCCTTGATGTTAAGCTAGATAGAAGAGAGAATGGAAGGCTTCTAAGGTCGATTTACCAAAAGCCAACATTCACTAGGCAGTACACTAACTTCAACAGTTGGGTACCTTTAGGGAGAAAGAGAAATCTTATTCATTCCTTATGCTCCAGAATTCGTTAAATCTGCTCTGCAGAGACAATCGATAGGGAACTAGATAACTTTCGATCAAATCTCCTTAACAATGGTAACCCCACAAGGTTCATTGAACGTAACATCAAGAAAGAATCCGCCCCGAGACAAGTCACAATACCAAAGAAAAAGCTGTTTATGGATCTCGTATTCAAAGGTGACACCATTTCAGAATTGATTAAAAATCGTTTATCTAAATGTATTAAACGCACTTTTCCTGCAGCTGAACTGCAACTAGTTTTTACCAGCCGAAATATGATCAGACAATGCGTCAAGGATAGATTACCGCTTTTGTCCACATCTATGTGCATTTACTCTTTTACTTGCTCTTGTGGAGCTGTTTATATTGGACGTTGTAAGCGTAATCTCCGAAAATGTGTAGCTGAACACCATCCGGTTTGGTTAGTGAAAAGCGAACGTAGAACTGCAAAGTCGTCTATTTGTGATCACCTGTTAGAATCTGGTCATTTAGCCCCACGTGATTCATCTTTCAAAGTTATATACATGGCAAAATCGAATCGATCCAAAAGTTTACGTTTTCTTCAATTATGCATAGCCGAAGCTTTAGCTATACATGAACAGAAACCTAAATTATGTGTTCAAAAGCGTTTTGTCAAACCCCTTTCTTTACCTTGGTCATAATAATGTTCTTTCTAGTTTCTATTTTATTTTACCACTTGAATTCTTTCCACTTCACTTCACATCTTCATTCTTATCGTAATCGTACTCCTAATTTTCAAAATTTTTAGACAACACTTGACATTTTTGTTATAGAACAATCTTTAATATTTTTGTAATTTATCCACTTCAACTCTACCCCTTATAACTTTTATCACATATATCCGTACATTGACTGAACAATTATTTAGTGCCACTTAATAACCTTTTTCTGTAATATAAATACGACTGTACAGCTTGAAAATGAAGTCACTGAAAAGAAATTTCTTCGCTGAACAAAAACTGTGTTTTTACTTATGAATAGATCAAAAAGAAAAAAAAGGAGGTAAAGGAAAAAAAATATAGTGGAGAACGGATAAGGAACTTCATCTGGAAGGAAAACACTCATGCTTAACAAGTTCAAACAGTGTTCGTTAACTATCATCGGGAAGGGAAGAAAGAAGGAAATCGCAACATATTCGCCATTGATTACGATTCTTGGCCATATCCGATAACGTTTCGAGCCATCGATTTGAGCTATCTCTCGGACCCCAACCAGGGAGTCGTGACACACCAACCGATGCTAATCTAGCACAAAAATCCTTCATCCCACGACGCCACGTCATGGACTGACCACCTCTCCGCCTTTTCCATCCCGTCCCAGGGCTAGCGAACAGAGACCTGTACGGAAGCCTCTGGGGTGACATTCGCAGCACATGTCCAAGCCACCGGAGCCGGTGTTTCCAGATGACGACATTCAATGAATGGTGATCTCCACTTGTTCAAACACACGCCGCCGAACCTCAGAATTACTCACGCGATGATGCCATCGAACGCAAGCAATCCTGCGGAGACAGCGGTGATCGAACACGCAGAGTCGCCGCACATCCTCAGCTCGGAGAGGCCAGGTTTCACAGGCGTAGAGCAGCACAGCCCGCACCGAAGCATTGTATACCCGACCTTTGACAGCCAGGCTAACGTCGCGACGGCGCCAGAGGTGGCTCAAGTTGATGTATGCCACCCTAGCCTTCATTATACGGTTGGAAATCTCATCCGTCACCCCTCCGCCAGCACTCACACAACTACCCAGGTACACAAACTTATCAACAACTTCAAGCGGTTCACCCGCAAGAGTGAGTGCAGGTACAGGCTCCTGCCAATCTTGTAACAGTACTTTGCACTTAGACGGCGCAAAGCACATACCATACTTACAGACACTGATCGCCAACTGATTAAGTGCGATTTGGGCAGCCTGCATGCTATCGCACAGTAAGACGATATCGTCTGCATACTCGAGGTCGAAAAGTCTATCTCCAGGTAGCAGATCTACACCACCTTCACGCACATCCTTCAGAGCTGACTCCAGAATGTCATCGATGGCAAAGTTAAAGAGAAATGGAGAGATTGGGCAACCCTGTCTAACCCCACTGTTGGTTGGGAACAGTGGTGATAGTTGGTTGTATGCCCTCACTCTACCTGAGGTGTTTCTGTATAGGGCTTTCAAGATGTTAACAAATTTCTCAGGTACACCTCTCTCTAACAGACAGTTCCAGAGCACAGTTCTGTCCAACGAATCGAAGGCAGCCCTAATATCAAGAAACACAACGATCGTTGGCCTGCAATACGTGTGGCGGTGTTCCAACAACTGACGAAGGGTGAACACATGATCAATGCATCCACGACCTGAACGAAACCCAGCCTGCTCTTCGCGAATCAATCCTTCACGTATTTTGCACAGTCTGCGAAGCAAGACAGCAGCCAATATTTTAGACGCGACTGGTAACAGACTGATACCCCCACACGAATTACGTCGACCCTTTTTAAAGATGGGGACGATAATGGCTTCGTTCCACATTGATGGTACACTCTCTGTCTCCCACACCTTCCTGAACAACCCAGTTAGAGCCATTGTGAGAGTCTCGCCACCATCTTTAAAAAGAGCCGGGGGTAATTTGTCTGGGCCGGGCGCCTTATGGCGTTTCAGAACTTGGAGTTCCTTACGGACCTCCGCTTCGGTGGGTGGGTCGGTACTAACCGACCAAGGAGCACTCGGGCTAATGATAGTAGACACTGAAGCTGGTGGCCAGCTGAACTGCTTCCCGAAGTGCTCTGCCCAGCGTTCCAGGCGTCTTTTCAGGCTGGTAATTGGAGTGCCATCTGCCTCACAGACCGTCTCGCTGACACCTTGTTTCTTGCTGCCGGTGGCTCGTATGAGTTGGAACAGCTTCCGACTGTTGCCAGATGCAGCAGCTGACTCCATCTCACACGCACGTTCTGACCACCAGGCTTCGCGGTCCTTACGTAAACACTGTCTAATCTTGCGCGTGAGCGCCTTTCGCTGATTGTTGTATTCGCTGCCAGCCGGAATGGACCGGCGTTCATCCATGAGTTGCAAGGAACTCGCAGAAACCCAGTGGTTGTTAGCGGAGCATTCTTTCAAGCCGCAAGCGGCTACACTCGCCTTTTGCATGGCACCTTGCACATGAAGCCAATGTTCATCTATACTACTTGGGGGGTTGCTGGCAAGCATTGTTTTTAACTCATTCTGATATTTCAAAGAAGTAGCAGGTGCTACTAGTTTGCTCACATCAACGCTTAGACGACGGCTTTTACGAACCCCACCAAATCGCAAGACGAACTTGGCACACACTAACGCATGATCGGAGTCCAGGCATGTGCTCCAGAAGGAGCGACAGTCTTGTATGCATCCTCGCCACCGGAAACTGACCGCGATATGATCAATCTGAGTCCAAGCTTGCTTCGCAGAGGGAGGACGCCAGGTAGCGCTACGGCGATGGCTGTGCCGGAAGTTGGTGCTAGCTAGAAATAGGTTGTGATCCGCGCAAAGCTGCAGAAGACGGTCCCCATTATCTGACCTGCGACCATGTAGTCCCCACTGACCACCTAGACGATTCTCCTCTGAGCTTAGACGCCCACCTGTGCATTCAAGTCCCCAGCCAGCACTACGATATCCCTCCGACCCGCCTGTTTCAAGAGATCGCTCAGTTGGTAGTAAAACTCATCCTTCATTGCATCCGGGCTGCAATCCGTCGGTGCATAGGCAGAGACAACAAATAGACACCGCCTATCTGGCCTACTACTCTTACTTTCGTATAACCTTCCAGCCTCACAGCACATAAACGACTGTTAATGGGAATCCAGTCGAGCAGTGCAGCTTCGGCTCTAGCGCTCAGTGCGACACCGACACCAGCTACGCCGGATGCCGACGCCACAGGGTCCCCGGATAAGCGCAGGTGGTACATACTACTAGAACTTCCAGATGGAGAGGATAGTCGAAGCACTTCACTGGGATCTTGAATGCGGGTCTCCGAAATGCAGCAGACATCGATAGCGAGGCTTTCCAAAGTTCTTGCCAACCCTGCCTGTTGTCCGATTTGCATCAGCGTCCGAACATTGTAGGTAGCCAGCTTGAAGCGGCACGCGGTTTCAGGATATCTGTGTTGTCACATTGGGAACAACCATTTTGAGGACTACTCACTAACATCTCGAAACGACACGGATAGGCTGGGAATCTCGACAAAGGCGAAAGGCTGTCGAAGGTTAAGAAGCCAAGGTTAGCAAAGGTAAAATACAGGAAACTATGTATAAAAATAAAAGTAGGTAGGAAGGAAATAAGTTGCTTGAGGGATCATATTGCTTGAAATCATTTTACTAGCGCGCATTGAGTTTCAGTGAGAGTTCGTTGCTTTAATTCATTCATTGTGTGCGGGCTGAGATACTGCGCCCAGACCGAAGCAGGTGGTTTTATTAAGGGACCACCCCCGAGCCTTTGACTTGGAGTCTAATCCGCAAGGCAGCGGAGCAGCGTCAGGAGCTGCATTCCCATGGTTGCCGGTGACCCATATGGGTTCATACGCCATTTGATCCGATTGGAAACTGGAGCCCATGTACCCCATGGTAACTGCTTTTAGTTTAACCGCTATTCAGAAAACCTCCCTGACATGGTAGGAGCTGTAGAGACGGAGTCCCAGTCACTTCAGCTTCTTGGGTCATTGCGGTATTCAAGACCAACCACCACGACAAGGTAGCAGTTATCGGCCGGGAATTAGCTTACAAATTAGCTTACAGTTTGCGGATTAAAGTTAGTGTGTCTGCTCTATTCTTAGTGTCAGTTTACATTCAAGTTAGCTGCTGATAAACTTGATTTTACTTGTTCTCCTCACTTATTAGTGTCCGCCGAGTAAGATATACAGATGCAAGAAAATAACACTTTTTTATCAGGAGGTGATATATCTCATCAACAAACTGAATTGGAGTCTTGCAGTAATTTTAGAGATGTTCTGGATGTATGGTAGGCCAATTTATGTTTGTTCTCATTGGATGGTTTTAATTTGGCCCACAGTGTTTAGGATGGGCACCTATTTACGATGCTTTGTGGATGTGCGTTTTTCTGAAAGATAGTCATGAGATATTTCGCCTCCATTCTGCTAAAAGCAAAGATGTAGCAATATGTCCCATTTTTTAAAAATTGTACTTATATACAATCTTTTTTGTGTACTTTTGGGCTGCTTCTGTCATAATTAAGTATTTGATATATATCAACTAAATTTTTGCATATACCTGAGTTCCTAATCTTCCTGTGCTTTTCCGCTTGACCAAGACATCTGAATGCGGAATGTTGTTCTTCGGTTCCTCGCCTTGTGTAGTTCTGATGTCTTAGAAGATTTTTATTGGTTAGAATGTGAAGTGTTTTCCAAAATATTTCACCCAGTTATCACGCATTTATCATCCATACAACTTATCAAAGTTGTGAGTTTGATTTTTGGTAGAATTATCATTTCAAGTCTTCGTATATTAGGAACTTCAGCAATAAACCCTGAAATAGGTGATCCCATATATTTGACAAGTGAATTTGAAATATGCCTTTAGGCATAAAATTATGCATTCCACTTTTAATAATCATGTTTAACTTCACTCGGAAAGATAGCTGATAAACTCGTGAAGAGTTCCAAAAGTCCAATTCATACTGCAGTCTACGTTGAAGAAGTTATCTTGAAAAACAATAGGAGCTTCCCAAATAAATCATCTACCTCAGGAGAAATAAATGTTGAGTTGGCTATTCAGTGAGAAAATCAGAAGCTGAAGCAAAACTCGGGATATTCGGGATTTCATCGTGAACTGACATCGGTTAGACACCCATTGGAAAGCCAGCTGGGAGTAGCTGATAACCATTTCGTCCTAGTTCGATACTTTTGAGCAGTAGGGACCCGGTGAGGCTCAAAGCCGAGACCTTTCGGTTACAAAGCGAGCTCGTAGATCATTAGGCCACTAGGAACCTATCGAATAAACCGAAAATTTCCGATAACATTCGCTAGTGGTGGCACAATATCTTGAATTGGCAAAAATTGGAACTCATGGACCATTGGATAGTGTTTCAGTGATTTAATCGTCTACGAGCTCGCCTTGTAAGTGGAAGCTCCTGGGTTTTTGCCCCTGTGGTGGGTGCGTATTTTGAAGGGTTTCAGGTCAGGTAGGACAAAACAGCTGTCCAGTACTCCTTAGAGTTTCTCTAACCGATGTCAATTCATGATGAATTCCTGAAACCAATAAAATATCTGCAAACCAACACTTGAATAAGGCGATATTTAATTTACTCTAGATAATTCATCTTTTTGGGTGTTTATTTCCATTAGAGTCTATTCTATTGGAAACATCTATGCTTAAGTGAATAACAGTTATATTCCTACTGGAACGCAGTCCTCTGCAATTATCTAAGTGAACTGTGTGCTAAAACTATGAGTATTATTATTATGAAGTTAGATTATTGAAGTAGGTAGGGAATGGATGAACGCATGAATGACTTTAAGATAGCCAGTCAGAGTTAGCTATGCTAATTCGGGTAACACATGAGTTCTAATGGAAAAAAATGTCACAGGAAGAGTGAAAGTATTAAACGGAATATCTTAAAAAATTTCTACAGATAACAGCCACTTTCCTATAGGAGTCTCAATATTCATCTGAATGACTCTATATTATGGTCAAAAGCTAGAGCCAGCTCGAAACCCAGGTTAAGGGTTAAGCTTTAAGTTAGAAATTATAGTGACAGTTAAATTTTAGACGCTTTTCTCAGACTAAGTTCATTCTGTCAATGCTGAGCAGAATTCTTTTTTAACGATGAACTCCATTTCTCTCTTATAATAGTATTATAAACTTGAAATGAATTGGTGGGTGGTGACTAGCAGTGGAATTCAGGATGCGCATTTCGTTCTATTTGGGACTCGTTAACCGGATGTACCTGCATTCTGTTGTTAGGTGGTCGTAGCAAGGATACCTAGGATTCCGGCTTGTTCGTTATCTTCACAAGGTTTATCACCAATCTTGAAACAACTCATGCCCATTCTGAGGTTCAAACTCGGATCACTTACTGCTGAGGCTGGAGACGTTACTGCCGCTATTCGGGCTTTTGATTGATTTCCTGTTGGACTAAAATGCACAGTTTCACTGAACATTAGTTACAACTTAGTGTCCAATCTGTCAATTATATATATTTCACAAACACTGCCGGTCGCCTGAAAATGTTTCGTTTGCTCATTCTCTGGAGAATTTTTCTATGATGTGAAGCGCTTCTGACATAAATTCGAGTGACACACGAACAAATATACAGAGTGTTGTGACTGTTCTTTTGAAAAAAAGCACACTTTATAGGAGGTCTGATCCTAAAATACGAGTATTTCTCTTCAAGTATTGGTTTTGTAGGCATTTTGTTTGACTGCATGGAGGGTTTCATCATGAGCTGACATCAGTTAGAGAACCATTGGAAAACCTGCAGGGAGTACTGGACAACTGTTTCATCCTAGTTTGGGACTCTTCATCAGTACACACCCATGGGGTTCAAATGCAGGACCTTCTGGTTACATGGCGAGCTAGCTCGTAGTCCGCTGAGCCATTGGGACCCAGTCCAATGGCCAACCCATGAATTCTAACTTCTGCCAATGGCGCGACCCTTTCTTCTTCAGTTTGATAATCAAGGAGTCATTGCACAATGGTGAAAGATGTAAGATACTAATAGAATTATATCTCAGTTAATTCAGCCAACAAGGGGTGAGAAGATGGGCATACACTGGATTGAAAAAAGCAGCCTAATAGATTTGAACTTTGCGGGTGATTTATATCTCCTGCTGCACACTCACAAAGATTTTTATAAGTGAAAGGCGGCAGATTTATAGGCGATGCCTGCGGGGGGGGGGTCGGACTTTGGGTGAATATAAATGAAGACGGAGGTAATGACGATTCCTGATTAACAACAACAGGTCATTGTCCCCATTAGTGAGAGAAAAAAAAGGAAATCGTCTCTCAGCACAATTACTCGTAGCACAGGTGAAGGTATCAAAGTCAGTCAGGATGGGGAAACAAGGCAGATGAATTCTTTGTGAAGGTATGCACCACATACCATAATGAATAAGACCTGAGTTTTCAACACCACTGTTTCTTTATGGTGTCAGACACTTGGTGAGCATTCTACGGGAAGCATTTACAACAGGCTACTGACCGTAAAGGATAAATAAGCTATATGGAAGTCTAATATTAAGATAATCAACAACCTATCGCCTAAAAATATACAGCACAGAAGGAAGACGGACTGCGTTCATGGTGTGGAAACTGTTCAGTGACATCCCTCACACACTAGGCGAGCTGTCGGGTGGAGCCCAGATGAGAAGTGACGAGTTTCCAGAGGGTTACCAGAGTCACACAGGGAGGAACAGTAAGTGAGAGATTGCAAATATAGCAAAAATATTCATTCACACATCTATAAAACACAAAATAATCGATAATAATAATAAATAATTCGATAAATTCCTCTTCTGGCTCTACAGTTACATATATGTTTATATACTCAAAATATTCAAGATTGGTAGTTAATAACAATACTGGTGTTTTTTAAATAATATCGATTTGTAAAGTATGATCAATGCAATTACAGTTCACTAAAAATACTCAAATTATAATAGTAATAAAGATATAATAGCGAATAGAATATCATCTAAAATTAGGAAATTCCCACAAAACTTGAGGATCATTCAAACCTAGATGGCCAAGGTACGGACAGTGTCTGAACTGGCTTCTTTTGGACGCACAAATTAGGCTTTTTAATGTGGATCCCAACAGCCTCAGCAATATTTAGTAATCGAACTCTTAAGGTGGAGTTGAGATTTGTTGGTATCCGGTAAACAACTCTAAAAGCCTGGTTAACATCAATCTTGTGTTCTGTATCCACAAGGTAAGCCAGAATAGCGCTACGAATAGATGTAGAGAATGTAACTGGCTCCACAGGAGTACTTAAATTAGTAGATATACATGGATGAGGCGAAATAAGGCAGTTTGTCTTTTACTCACGAACGCAGAAGAGGAGTTGCATAGGCCGTACAACTAGGCGTGTTTCTCGTCGAATTTCCGAACATCACCCTGCGTGGTTAACCAAAGGCCAAACAAAATCTATTCGTAGCGCTATTCTGGCTTGTCTTGTGGATACAGAACACAAGATTGATGTTAACCAGGCTTTTAGAGTTGTTTACCGGATACCAACAAATCTCAACTCCGCCTTAAGAGTTCGATTACTAAATATTGCTGAGGCTGTTGGGATCCACATTAAAAAGCCTAATTTGTGCGTCCAAAAGAAGTCAGTTCAGACACTGTCCTTACCTTGACCATCTAGGTTTGAATGATTCTCAATTTTTGTGGAGATTGCAAATAGTCGTAGAGTCGGCTGATAAAACTGCAAAGGAAAAGGCTAGAATTGACATTTGCTACTGAAGTCGCATGTTCCACTCTGAACTCAATGAATTAAAAATAAAAATGAATAATAAATAATTCATTCAAAATAATGTTGTCAACTAAATTAACACACTTTGCATATTTTCTTCATTACTTTTCGAAAACGCATTAGATCTTCGATAAAAAATTTTTTAAACTCGTGTCTATATTTAATTCATAGATATGTTAAAGATTTAAGAGCATAATATTAATAATAATAATTATTATTATGTACTAGTCCAATCTTTTTTCGTTGATGTCGTGTTAATTGAATGACATAAATTTAATTTTTCCAAAAAGCAACAACTTAATATTTATGACAATACATAGATAAATCTGAAAAAAAGGCAAAACAAACGAATAACAATGTTCAACATTGAACATTGAACAAAGCCTAACTTTATAATTCAATTCAATTGTTATTATATACCGTTGTGGTCAAAATTTTTTCGCAACTACCTTATTTTCAACAAGTTGTTGGTTTTCTAAAAAAAATAGGAGTAAAAAAATATTTTTTTGCGCATTTTAACATGATGGACAGTTGAACAACAGAAAAAGACTTGTTTTAAAAACTTATTTTGCTTACTGATCTATGTGTGGGAGATTTAAAAAATGTCAGTCAGTTAGTTAGTTACACGCTGTTCAGTGTGTTACAATCAGTGATTTTTTAGATTTTAACAGATTTCTTTTTTTTATAAATTAATTAATGTAAAAAATTACTTTGTTGTTTACTAGAAATATTTATATTTTACTTTCATTTATGTTGGAAGGTTAAATACATAGATTGACAGAAAAAAAGAGTGTGTAAAACACTTCCCTTGAGGGGGTTATTAGGTTTAATAGAGTTTACTAGGAATCACAGAAAAACCCTGTTAAGGAGTGAAGAACACAAGGTTCAACAAAGATGTCTTCTAAGCGACTTCATTCACGTAAAATACATGTACAACCACATTTATATAGATAAGTTTACATCGATATACCTATTATTTAATTCTACGTAGTAACGAAGTGGATTAAAGTAGACTATAATTTGAATTGGATATGAAAATTCAAAGATGTGAATATAGATTGCAACCGGCTTAGAAACAAAATTACACACAGAAAGCCGACATGTCCATCTGAGACCGAGCACTTTGGTCCAGTCAATCGACGGGAAAATCTAAAATTCATTTACATAATTAACATGACCCATTGCATAAATGATGGCTGTCTGTCGTGTTCCAGGTGATCTAATGGATAACGCTTCGGCGTTGGAAACTATTGCCAGTGGGTTTGAGCCTTGGTGGGGACATCACCACTCACTCGGGGATACAGGTACATCCAGATGACGAGCGAGTCCCGAATAGGACAAAATGCGCATCCTGGATTCCACTGCCAGTCATCATCCATCAATTAACTTCTAAAATTACACAGAATTAGAAGATAGTTCCGTTATCTGTAAGATGTTGCCTCTTCATTTCCAGATAAGATTAAGTTTTTTTTTAAATAGTTTTTGTATTTTTCATATTTTTGCTGTCTGTTGAAGTTTCTATATCAGTGTAATTGATTTTCTAGGAGTAGGGTCGCTAGCTCTCGACCCAACTCTCTCTCTTTACCCGGGCTTTGGACTGGCTAGAAGACTAAACAGCGAGAGTGAAATAGTTTCAACGAACACAGGTGTGAACTGGATGTATATCGGATCAAAATGAAATTATAGTTCTAAAAACGGAAAATGAGAAACTGAAGGTAATGAAATAAAAACAATGAAAAAAAACTACGGACTCATACAAGCCCATCCATGGTAAATGTAGAAGTTGGACTAGTTTCTTTTGAACACATGGCTCCGACTTCTTGATGTATATGACCGGGAGTTTTGCAGTACAAAGAAGTTGGAAACACACTACCTTTGTTAGATTTTTGTTTACTTTGTAAATGACTTTGAATGATGAGTCAGTTGAAATGCTGTGATAGGTGTTGATAAAGTGTTCAGTTATAGCTGTTCTAATTGAACTATTTTTGCCTCTATGCAAAAATTGTTAGGTAGTGTGTGTTCTGTAGCAGATTTTGAAAGGACATGAGTTGAATGACCTATGAACGCAACTGTATGTGAGAAGGTGAACTGATATACGCCAGTTAGAATGGCTAAGTGTGGAAGTTTGTCATTTACATAGCTTAGAAACAGTGGGCGATTTTACAGATTTTGAGGAAGAAATAGCCAAAAAGATATATATTTCAGTGCTTCTTCTTCTTTTCTAAGCGTACTTTTTTGATTCCCTTGCGTCCCAAGTGGTAAATGTGGCTTCAGATATTTTTTAAATTTCAGACTAGGGGTGGTGTTATTTTCTTTTTACAGAGTGATGGTTGTTAGCCTCAGGCTCAGAGTTTCCTCCTTTCCTGGCTTGGGATCATTTGGCAAGTTGCTAGGCAAATTTTTGGATATTATTATTATTATGAAAAAGAGAAGACATTCAGCGATGAGACTCTTTTCGGAGGATTCATTCACATAGCTGTACAACTGCATTTATATATATAACTATTTGTGTGTGTATGTGTACATGAGGTTTGTCAAGTTTATATAATTAATAAGGTATTACAATAATGATCTAATATAGAAACAAAGTTAATTAGACAGCAACTTAAGTAAGATTGAGTTAGTAAGTTAGATGACGTAATATAATTGACTAAAATATTCCAACTTATGTCAGGGTAGTAACAGAGGTAATTACAGGTAGATACTAAGTAGAAGTGGGGTAGAGAATAATGCAATTTAAATTAGAACTAAAACTAAGCAAATAAGTTGGATGACGTAACATAGATGGCTAGAAGTTGAGCGTTGGTCAAGTGGATAACGGTGGCAATGAGGTGTAGAAATTAAATCGGGTGCGGGTAGAGAACAGGAAGGTTGAAAACGCAAAATATTACAATTGAAAAGACAAAATAATACTAATGAAGAGACAAAAAAAAAGATTATGTAGAATTTACTTGTTGGGTAATAAGATAGATTAAGTCCATTGCAAGTGTAGTGATTGAGCGAACTTCTTCTGTATGCAGAGTTCAGGACTTAGCTAGTGAATCGCCATTGCTTCTGCAGTTTGAAGAAGTCTGATTCGTACACCTTTAGGAAGACTGCTTCGTATTCTGTAGACGGTTTTGAAGTTTGTTTGGACTTAGCTTGGTGTCCGGAATCCATCAGATGTTCTAAGATAGTGCTGCGGGGGCATCGTTTTTCTCCTTTGTAAAACCATGTTGGTAAGTGTTCGGTGTTACGTTCGCAAAGAGAACGTGGTGCGGCCGATATACCTGGCTCCACACGAGCAGGTAAATTGGTAGATACACAATGATGAGGCCAGCAGTGGTAGCTTATCCTTCATGTTCACAGGAATTATAGGCTTTGTGGAGAAGGTTGGTCGTCGTTCAACCATGAAGAAGGTTTTCTTACGTGAACGCGACAGTTGATTTTTCAGTGTTTTCGCAGATAAATCTTCATTAAAATGAAGGTTTATGTGGAGTAGTTTTTTCAGAAAGCTAAGCCATTTAGGATTCATGGATTTTGCAATTAATCGTTCTGGATAACAATTCTTGACGAGGATTCTCTTGAGATTGTCCAGTTAGTCTTCTATGGTGTCCGGGTTGCAAATTCTGCGAACTCTGTAGCTGAGTAAACGGATCAGGTTTCGTTTGGTGTATATGTATTATTCTTTTTAGTATTCTGAGTGTATTATGGTTCTTTAGAAACACGTCGTTAATACACTCTGGTTACTTGTACCAATTCCAACTGCATTCTTGTGTAGTTTCTTTGCCTAACCTACTGTAGGCACATCTTGAAGACTGAACTCCAATTGACTGCTGACTCTTTAAACTTGTTCAGGTCATTTAAATCCTAAATAAGGAGTCTCTGTCAATTTTCATGATTGTTGTTTGTTAACAGTCTTTTTTTCTTCTTGTTTTCGCAGGCTTTGAGTAAAAGTGATGTGGTGGTGCAGATGACTGACGTTGTTATTAGCGACTACAGTATTTTCCAGTGGTGTAGCGTCAGAACACATTAGTATTCGGTGGTCAAATTGTTGTATAGTTATGGCAAATGCCGAAATCTTCTTTGAAAACATCATTTACAAACGTCTTTTATCTCGCTTTCGTGATTTCTATATTGTTTCACGACGTAGTTCGCCTTTGGACATTCAAGAGGCACGAATATGCCTATAACCTTGGAAAGAACGATTATGCTAGAAAGTAAATTTGTTTCCATACCTCAAACCTAACCCTAAATTTATCCCATACCTAATTCGAATCCTAATAAATGCCTAATGTAACCTTAATCTTTCCCAAACCTAACCAAAAAATGAGCAAATATCCTGTTTAATATGATTACACTTCATTCCCCATTTTTTCATCAATACCGTGCTATTTTTGTTCTAACCGAAGTCAGTTGTACCTACCATAGCTCTTTCAAGAATTTATTTTCTTATTCAACCAGAATACTTAGAGGTTATTAGTTACCACTCTTATCTCTTTCTCCTTTCTTGCATTTTCATCACTCATTAATATTCACCGTTGCTTCTAAGACTCTTAGATAGCTTAGGTTTTAAGCAGCTGTCGCTCCTCTTCATGCTTCAAACTTGCCGAAGGTAAATTTTTGAAGACAGTGTGCAAACGCCCCGATGAAGTAAAGAAGAGCCATAGCTTTGAAAGGCAAATCTAGTCCTCTGAATAAATCAACGTCTACCGTAATCTATCCTAAGCCAACCCTAGTATCTCCCTTATTAGATTAGCCGTATGCCAAGCATGTCCCTAGTCTAAACATAACCCTAATCCATCCCTAACCTATCCCAGAAGTAACCAGATATCCTTTTAAATGTTATTACAATTGATTCAACACTTTTTTTTAGGGACTGAGTGTTGCGAGATTTCACAAAGGTTTTTCATTTTTCTACTTCACCATCTTATTCATCCGACACAAAACATAAATTACTCACAAAATCTTGTCCGTAGCAACTGTCACAACTCTTCATAACAACTTATAATGAACCTCAAGGCCTAGCTTTTAGTGTCACTTCACTTTTTTCACAAATAAACGTGCCCGGAGAGTCCCGGACTAGGACAAAACAACTGTTCAGTACTCTATGCTAGTTTTCAGTGGTTCTACAACTAGTTTCAGCTCTCGGTCGAAGATGCGACCAATCAAATCCCTGTTAACCAATACTCAATAATTAATCTAAAGTTCATTCGTCCACTGGTTCTATACGGGAGGTAACCTGAAGTTCTAGTATGAAGTCTTAACCAATGGGGTATTCCAAGTCAGGCAGGGGTTTAGTGATCCACATAACGACTTTGGCTGTCAGCTGAGTTAAATATGCATCATGAACTGGTAGAAGTTCTTATTCATGGGCTATCAGGTCGGGTCTTAGTAGCTGAATGATCTATTGTCTCTCCCTGTGTAACAGGAACGTCCTGGATTTTAATTTCGATTTCCTGAATACGTGCTTCTAAAGAGTCTCAAACTGGAAAGCAACATTTATTCAGTACTTCCTGATCTTCCAGTGGTTCTTTAACTGATGTCAACTTTGTAATCGAACCTGTGTCCAATCAGATCCCTGCAAACTAACATTTAATCAGTGAAAAAAGGTTGATAAAACTGAAAGTTGAGTTTTATACATTGAAAAATTATTTGCTTTATTTTTTTTATAAGTTCTACCATGAAATGATATCATTTAGAGAACCAGTGAAAACCATGGAGTACTGGACAGCTACTTCATCCTATTGTGGGTAAATTTTGTTTTGATAAAGTCTCACATTATTATACAGTAATGTTTCATCCTAGTTTGAGAATCATCGGCTGTACGCACCCACCAACATGTTTCAAACCCAATACCTTCCGGTTACAAGGCAAGCTCGTATACTATTTGGCCACTGGGACTCGATTCAATGGCCAGACCATTGGTCCCACCTTCTACCAGTTCGTGATGTATTTAGCACGTGACCACCAACCAATGTCATCGGTGGGAAATCCATTCACACATTTGATCGGTCAGACCTCACTGGTCACAACTTCTCACTAGAACTCCAGGAAATTCTACCCTCTAGCAAGTCACTAGGTGGGAGCATCAGATTAATTTTTAAGAGTTGGTTTGCAAGGATTAAATTTGTTTTCACCAGTTTGTCTTTTATTTAGAGAAAATTTGTATTCACATGGATTTCTACAAATTTTTACACGCACTTATCTATATATATGCATCCACACCTATAAATATGCACAAAGTTAGGCATTTATTATTGTTATCATTATCATCATTTTAACAACTGTTTCAAATTTTTCAAATATCCATGTTGTGTACATACTTTTGACTTAGTGTCATAAGCATATTGATTTGTTTACTAAAAAAAACCAACAACAATAACAACAACGTATGTGTGCACATGTACTGTGTCTGTGCATGCATATGTGTGTGCTATAGGTTTGTTTGTCTACACTTGTGTGTGTATATGTGTGTGTGTGCGCATGAGGTTACCTCTGTTTGTATTTCTCTTTCAACTTCTGTAATTCAATTAAAATCTCATTTGAAACAAACAATGACAAATTACAACAAATTTGAAATAAACAAATAAGTAGTTTGGTGAATGGTGACTGACAGTAGAATCTAGAAATGTGTACTTCACCTTATTTGGAATTCGTCATCTAGATGTACCTGAATTCCTCATTGAGAGTTGATGTTACCATTGAGGCTTGAATCCATCGTTTTGCATAAGACCATTTGGGTCATGACAGTCACTATTTTTTTTCGACTGATGATTTTAGATCTTCTCGTTGATCGATAGGACCAAAATGTTCGACTCTTGTGGATATATCGGCTCCTGGGAAGGACGCTTTGAAGATGGCTGAGGATTAATTCGAAGTTGGATGGTGACTATCAGTGGAACCAAGATCCGCATTCTGCCGGATTTAGATGGGTGGATGGATGTACCAGCTGACATGTCCAAAATAGGACGAAAGGTACTAGGTTTGGGCCTCATCGAGAACACCATCGCTTACTGGGGAATACCGGCAGGTCCTGTTGACTAGTCCAAAAAAAGAAAGAAAAGTACATTGTGGATACCGCTGCTAGTTACCATTTACCAAATTACTTCAAATTAATTCTCAGACGTCGTCGTAGCATTTACACTACGAGCCGACATGTCAACAGAGGCCGAATATTTCGTTCCAGTCAGCTAACTGGAAAGTCGAAAATTTGGCTTAAAACAAGGAAGAGAACTTTTATTTATTCTTCTAGTAAGTACAGAATCGCGGAATATACACATAAGATTATAGGAGAAGGCCGTGACCAGTGGGTTACAACAGGTCGAGAGTGAGGCAGTAACTCATCGAAGAATACATTGCAAAGTGGTCACGCTATGTCATGAATTAGCAGGAGCTAGAATTCATCAGCCGTTGGATCGCGTCCTAGTGGCTCAGTGGTCTACGAGCTCGCCTTGTAACCAGAAGGTCTTGGGTTCGAACCCCGGTGGGTGTGTACTGATGAAGAGTCCCAAAAGATTAAGTCGCTGTCCAGTACTCCCAGGTTTTCCGGTGGTTCTCTAACTGATGTCAGCTCATGATGAAATGCTCCTCCCAAAAAACAAAAAGACAATTGCAGGAATCAACAAAGTCCTCATCTAGGAAGTTGTACTTTCATAATTATAAAACAGAAGAGGGTGATGAATTCTCGAACCTATTTCCGATCGAAAGTGGAATTATAACCAAGGTGGAAGCTATGTCTTACGAATGGGGATTAAAAACATAATTATAAGTAAAATAAACAGGAAGTTCAGATTACAAACGTGTTTGGAAAATAATAATAATAATTGTTTAGTAAATTGAATATTTACGGTCACCATTAGTAAGGACTAAGGTTTGACGTACTTCTTTTCGATACCCAGTGTTAGCTTAAACTTTTAGATTGCTAATGCTTCACCTAAGCACAGATAGCTTTATGTAACTCTCTTTGAGAAGTTTAATCGGATTTTCCATTGAAATTTGATGTTTTTTTATATAGAGCTAGGTGTCCTGAGATACAAACGCACTTACGTTCTGCTTTTATTTGTCAGGCTGGATAGTGTTACCGAGTGCATTTTACAAGAGGTTACATAGTACGACCTATGTACTCAGCTGCACAGGTGCAAGTGTTCTACTTTATGGATGTTGATGAGGCTCGAAACCACAGCTTGTCTTTCATATGCTGACAGTATGATTTCTTGCTGGAAAAGTTTACTCTTGGGTTAGCGGCAAAGTATTTGTTTTACTGGAAGAGCTTGAGATCTGGAGCTTTCTCGTCCATTTGTTATATATTCATGAATATACAGCCTCGTTGACGACTTCATTGAGAAAAGAATCTTCTTCGCTGCAACCATCTTTAAATATAAGAATATACACATAAGTCCTAGTAACACATACCCAAATGCATACATATACAGGTTCACACATATGTAGGGACTCACACTCTCTCTAGATCATTCTAGGTGCATACATTTCATGTAAATTTGCACTTCATGTAAAGAATCATTTAAAGCCACCAGACAGTACTCAACACGGCCATTTCGTCCCTGGCTTTGAGACTTTTCAGTAGTAAGCAAACATTACGCCACGGTTAGAGATCTAACCCAGGTGCTTCAGATTGCAGGCGAAGCTTGTTGACCATTCGGTCATAGGGATGAAATTCAGTCGCTTGACAATTAGCGATATATAACGAGACTGCCAGCTATTGTCATGCTCGAGTATTTATATTCATATCCTACTAGGTGGGCCTCACTGCTTTAGAGCCATGATGTGCCCGTAGGAGAGTACTGGTGAAGAGTTACAAAGTAGGTCGGAAGAGTGATTGTCCAGTACTTTCTTCTTAGCAATAGTTTTTAAATGAATATCCTTTCATCAAATGATCAGATCCTAAAAGACCAACACTTGAGAACTCATTTATTACTGTTTATAGAACAATATTGAAAAGAAGTCATCAGATTTTTATTCAGTTAAAGGCTGAATAGCTTTTATTTTATTGTTTAAACGCAGAAAGGCTTGGTACAATATGGCATCAAGACAATACGCCACACAATATTAATGAAACAACATACATAAAAAGTAAAAATATAAGTAGAGAACGGATAAAGAACTTCATCTGGGAGGAGAACAGTCATACTTAACAAGTTCAGTCGGTATTCGTTAACTATCATCGGGAAGGTAAGGAGGAAGGAAATTGCAGCATATTCGCAATTGATTATGATTCTTGGTCATATTCGATAACGTTTCGAGCCATCGATTTGAGCTATCTCTCGGACTCCAACCAGGGAGACGTTACGCACCAACCGAGTCTAACCCAGCACAAATATCCTTCATCCCACGACACCACGTCATGGACTGACCACGTCTCCGTCTTTTTAATCCCGTCACAGGGCTAGCGAACAGAGACCTAGATATGATGGAGAAGATTTGTATCCCAGGTGGTTAACTTTGATGTGGTTGTGTTCTCTGAGCTGGATAGTTAATTTGTGAAGCTTTCATTGACCTACTAGGCATCATCTTCAGCGTATACTTCAATTTCAAGTATGGCGGTAGTCAAGTCCAACCACCACGACAAGGGAGCAGTTGTCGGCTTTATAGCAGGCTATCTATTAGTCGGTCTTTCATCTCTAATCTTTGATTTTCTCTGAGTTTAATGAGTCTGTTTGCTGTAACATATATGACATATGGATTCAATACTGAAGTGGAAGAAAAAAATACGACAGTCCTTCATCATTACCATCCGCTGCTCATAGAACTCAGTGAAATAAAAAAAACTAGACTGATCTGAGCCGGGGCGAATAACAACTTCAACAGACGACAATACATTACATGCAATACAGGTACTCAGATAATTAAGCCAATCTCACTCAGTGATCGGAGAGCTAACTTGATTGGTTGACGAATTCATATCGTCTCAAAGGTTGTCCAGTCAGATTTAAATAAAGAAAACAACTACTTTTGGTAAACAATATTTTAAGCTGATCTAAGCCGATTTAAACCACATGTAATAAAAGGCCGATATAGAAAATTCTCAATAATAATAATAATGAATATTTTCAAATAAATTAACTGTTTGACAAATTCGACTGTCATCGAATGAGCAATAGTCTCATTTCAGACATTAACAAACTTTTACTGGTAAAAGGTTTCCAGACCGTAGGTGTTACGAATTTCCTGAAATAATTTGAGCTCCGAGTAAGATTGATTCATTATAAATTATTTAAATCAATCCCAGCGTGTTAAGAAAATCAAAACAAGATTTTTCTGAACGTTTCGCCGTGTAAGCCACAGCTTCTTCAGCAGATTTATCTGGTAATGTTTATACTACTCACGAGTAGGTAAACTATCTGTCTAAAAGTAGGATTGATCGGACAGTAGCATTATCGAGTTTAAGTTAGTCTCATCTTGAAGTTAGAAAATGATAATAAAGAGTCAGAAATTATCTTTCTTTCCTTTAGCTAAAAAATTAAAATCATTTAGGCTGCAAATTTTGTTAATCTAAGTTAATTTTGTATCTGCCATCGATGGAAAATAGTACGTGAGGATTAATAGTATTATTTGATGGGTGATGACTAGCAATGGGACACTAATGGATAAGGCTTTAACATTTTAGAAGAACCAGTACTGGTTTCGAGTTTCAATAGGAGTACCATTACTCATTCTGAATGCAGGAAAATCCAGTTGATGAGTCCCATATAGGAAGAAATTTGCACCCCGAGATTCCAGTGCTAGTCAACATCCACTGAAATAAACTGCAAGTACTACAACCACTACAAAAGGACACTCAAAATATTGTAAGAAATTCATGTGATTTCAAATCCCAAATAGAACACCGAGAAATTGATAAAGAAGACATTATGATAAGCTACGATATTAACTCACTACATACTAGTATACCTATTACCGAAAGTCTTGACACCATTTCCAGTCTACTAGAATCAGATACAACACTATCACGAAGATGCCCACTGGACACCAGTGAAATAATTAAGAGCTTAAAATTCTGTCTAGAAAGTAATTATATTTCATTTAAAGGGAGTTTATATAGACAGACAAATGGTGTTGCTATGGGTTCACCAGTCTTCCCAATGGTCGCCAACCTTTACATGAATAAATTCAAAAATAATATCTTTTCAAGCATACTCACTCCTAAAATATGGTTAAGATATGTGGATGATACTTTTGTAGTACTGAAACGAGATCTACACAATTCATTCCTGGAGAAAATAAACTGTGTATCTCCCAAAATCCAGTTCACTTCGGAATCAGGCAGAATCAGACATTGGTGAACTACCATTTCTAGACTGACTGTCTAGTTAAGAGAAGGGAAAACGGACATTTTAGTATATCCATATTCAGGAAGAAAACCCACTCCAATAAATATTTAGACTTCAAATCATCACACCCCATCAGCTCGAAGATTTCAGTTGTTTGAAGTCTTCTTAGACGAGCACACTCTCTGATAACGGATGAGCAAGAAAAACAGGAGGAATATCAAACATTACTGAAATTCTCAAGCAAAACAACTACCCAAGGAACTTCATCAACAAAATCAACACAGACATTAAGTATGGCCGAAAATGCATTCCGAAAACATGGACATCAGCAGTCGTCATTCCACATATAACAGAGACATCAGACGATATCAGAAGAGTACTCAATCAGCTCGACATTAGAGTTTTCTTCAAAACATCGGACACACTTCAAAGGAACCTTGTCCATATAAAAGACCAAATCCCGAAAGATTCTCTATCTAATTGTGTCTATAAAATAAAATGCTCGCTCGGAATGTGATGCGATCTACATCGGACAAACATCTCGAGAGATCAAAATCAGAAGAAATGAACACCGTAGAGCATCTCTTCGACCACCAAGAAATCCAATTGAACTAGAAAACCTTCAAAAACCATCAGCCATAGGTCTACATGCTATAGAATCAGGCCACAAAATTGATTTTGACAATATTGAAATAATCCAGAAAAACTTCAGAAATCACAAATAACATCTAATAGCATCAAAAGCACTTCATATCAATTGGAATCCAAATTGTCTGAATAGGAATGATGGACTCAATCAGAGTCTGACCTGGCTACAACACCCCCCTCCCTCATGAAGTAGCAAAATCAACACAAATGTGATAAGCAAATTCACTATGTAAACACACACTACTTTCATAATTCTACACACTGATCAAATCCAATAATCTTCACTTGATTTTGTTATCTTTACCAATTCTTGAACTTGACAACCAAAAATGACCCCAGACTAACGAATTATGATCAAGTTAGTAAACTGTGTTTTGATATAATAACAGATATACTATTGCCTTTGATATTTGGTTTGAACGATCTTCATTGTCATTTTGACTTTCAATATGTCCTTTTAAGTTGAACTAAGTCTATTTTTCTTACCCTTAACTCTTTGTTATATGTAAGCTGAGTGGATTTTGTAAATTCCGGTTTAATAATACTTTAATGAAACTGTTAGCATTAAATAGCGAAAGGTCAGTAAAAACAATATCGTTTTATTTTTCATTCATTGGGAAATGCAAAAAAAACTTTATTATAATAAACTTCAAGTAGTTCAATATTTTAAAATGTTATTGATGTTAATATCTTGGAAGGCACTGAAGTATGCTGTGGTAAAACCGTGTTGCGGTAAGATTCACATATTATTCATAGTCCATTGTTCAACTTACTTTCAGTAAAGGTGATAATGTATTTTTTTTCTAATTCATATGGGCTGAATGAAGAATTAAGTATTTGTAAGATTTTTAAAAAGGAATAAGGAACTGTGATTTTCCAGCATCACTTATTGCCTTCTTCAATGGCGATAAAAAGTTTTGAAAATTGAGGCATATATTACTTTATCTGTTGTTTATTGGCGTCAAACAAACCACGTATTGTGATGTAAATATCTTTTATTTTTCAGTTTCCGAAATGGAACTGTTGCGAATCTTCACACTGAACTTTGTAACTTGCAGACAAGAAATTGATGGCGACGAAATTATCTTCTGTAAAATGATGATTTCAGCCGTCGTATTCCAACTTGTGGGAAACAGATATCATAGATACTTTTCCCAGAAATATACAAGACTATACCTAGTATAGATAGGCAAGACGCCATAAAGTATGTTGAAGTAAAACAGTTCCAACTACCTTCAACAAAATGTGTTGCGTTAAAGTAACTGGAGTCATATGTACATATATATATATCCTTGCAATTTACTAATGTACTTCTCACGGAAACGGTCTACTACATATGTGATTGTATTGATGATTATAGTTTAAACCCACGGTTGCCAACATTCTACCTCAAAGAACACTTATTGAAATGCACTGTGAATGTTCACTTCACTCTCAGCAGTGAGGCTTTTAGACAGACAAATGGCATTCTGATGGGATCATCAGTAGGTCGATTTCTGGCTGATTACACTATAGAAAAGCTAGAAAACTCTCAACTTAGTCAAATCGTAATTTGCTTTCATAACTGTAGAAAATATGTAGATGAAACTTTGGTTATCTGCGATAAGGGTGTACTTCTTGAAAGTCGTATGTGTGCGGTCCATCTGAACGGTTCCGTTGGAAGAGGGGAGGAGGGCGTTACCCGTCGTTTTCTTTTCGTAATCTCCGCTTACGCCCCAACAGACTGAAGTTCAGATGAACTAAATGATGACTTCTACCTGAAACTGTCCAATTTGCTGCAAAAAGCAAAAGGTTCAGATTTAGTTGTCTTAACAGGTGACTTCAATGCCCATGTAAGGAAGTTGTGCCAGACTGAGAAGTATGTAAGTGGCACGTATGGAGTTCCCTGCGGACGAACCGATAACGGTGATTGTCTTCTAAAGTTCTGATCAGATAATCATCTGTTCCTGGTCAGTACTGACTTTATGCCCAAAGAGAGACACTGCGTAATCTGGCGACCTCCATCACCTTATCAACGTTGGACTCAGATAGACCATATAGCAACAGGGTGTCATCGGATCGGGTCAGTAGAAGACTGCCGATCCTTCTGGGCTACGTGCGTAGACTCTGATCGCGCCCTGATTCGCGCACGTTTATGCATACGATTAAAACGACATAAAAATCGTTGGCAGCGAAGCAGTTACGTCCTCAACTGGATCGAGACTCTGAGTCCCTATTTAAGGAAGAAATAGCGAAACGAGTATCTGAGGTTGACACCAGGACACCTCCTGAGTTAACTTGGCACAACATACAGTTAGCTGTAGACACAGCTGTAAAAGCTGCTAATAACCTGAAACCTAAATTTAGTAAGAGCCAGTGGATCTCTATCACCTCATATGAACTGATTAACACCAGAAGACTGATTCCGGCGAGCTCGGATTATGATGAGGAGTGAAAGCGACCCAGACGTAAACTAACAAGAAGTCTACGCAACGACCGTGAGCAGTGGTGGGTGACATGAGCTAAAGAGATGGAAAAGGCATTGACGATCGGTAACACCAGACAAATGATAAGTGAATGAATCTCTGAGAAAAATGGCACCATAATTAGCTCCCAGGATAGACAACTGGAACGCTGGGAAGAACAATTTGAGGTGCATTTCAGCTGGCCTACAGCCAAACCCAAATCCCTGAATGGGATATAGACACTGGTCCTCCGTCCCTAACTGAGGTTACTGAGGTTTACACTAATCTGAAACGAGGCAAAGCAGAAGGACCTGATGGAATGACTCCAGAGGTATTTAAGTACGGTGGAGACATTTTACTGTCCGCATTAACTGAGGTACTAGGCAGCTTCTGGGAATCAGAAGAAGTCCCCTCGGGTCGATGTAAAACATTGATTATCCCTACATACAAGAAGGAAGACAAGTCTTCCTGTGATAATCACAGAGGGATTAGCTTGACTAATGAGTATCTAAAGTCCTAGGCTCAATAACCATGCGTAGACTAAGTGGTGCTCGGGAGGCACAAACGCACGAGAGAGCCAGGCAAGCTTCAGACCATGTAGAGGGCGTATTGATCATATCTTCATCCTTCGATAGATTTCGGAACATTGGTATACTTACCGGCGGCTTCCAACAATCGATATATTTCTTGACCTAAAGGCGGTATTTGATTCTGTTGACTGAGAGGTAATCTGGAGATGCTTGATTGTAAAAGGAATGCTGAGAAAATGCATTGCGCTGACAGGGATGCACACTGTCCCAATTTCTATTCAATTTTATCATAGATGTGCCAATGGACTTAACCATAACCCACTTCATAGACGCAGGGACTGATTTACTATCAGGGAATAATCTCGTTGACTTAGAATATGCAGATGATGAAGTCCTTCTAGGTGAGGACGCTGACGAAATGCAGTCTTGTGAACACCTTCAGCTGCAATCTATGAATCTTTGGCATGCGATTCGCACCCACCAAATGTAAGATGAAGTTACAGGACTGCACTACATTGACTCCTAGCTTAGAAATAGGAATTGAAGTGGTAGAGCACGTTGACCACTTCACTTATTTGGGAAGTTGCATCGGTTAACGCCAGAGGGCTGATCTCTGACGAAATCTCAGCACGGATACAGAAAGCTAGTTTCACATATGCCAGTTAACGCTGTCTCTGGCGTCAGTCAGTCATTATTTGTTTATTTAGTTAATCTATGTACCTCTCCCTCATTACTATGATTATGATGACTGTTATGGTTACTATTGTTATTATTCTCATTTTGAACTGTCTCCAGTATTATTTCACCTGTCCCACTTGTCAATCTTAATCAAAAATGCTTTCTCAAGGTCAAATTTTATCTTATCAAATTTCACATCATGTTGTAAGGCTGTTATTTATTTGCCCAATCATTTTTTTATAATTTTAAACCCCTCTTTTTAAAATTTAGACATCTTATGAACTATTCTGTATATGACATTATTTGTTTTGCCACTTGATATTTAACAAAAATCATAATCAAAAACACTTTAATTGGATTTCATACTACTATTATTATTATATTATGCATTCACACATTTGTTTAAATATCCTCATAACTTCTTAAAAACCTTATATATATATATATATATATATATATATATACACTTTGGACAGCTTTATAATAAATTCATTGAAAAGAGTCTCTTCTCGGAATATCGTGTTCATAATGCTAAAATGGGAATTATTAAATCATACTTAATAAACTTATTTAATTTGATGATATTAGATGATTGGAGGCAATTGGACACAGGAAGCCTTGGACCTTTGTTTCGTGCTAGTTGGCACTCGTCAGTAAGGCGTATCTAGAACCTTGAAGGAATTCACGTCCCTTCTGAGTTTCAAACCCGCGTTAAGGTTGCAGATACACCCTGCTGACTGGTGAGTGCCAACTAGCACGAAACGTAGATCCAAGGCTTCCTGTGTCCAATCGCCTTCAACCATCTAATATCATCAAATCAATGTGCACAGTGATGGCAAGCTACCTAGAATGGTGGCTACATTGCAAACCTGGCTGATAGAATTCAGTCTGCACCGAAGAAAGGACTAGACACGTGACTCGAGTTACTAGTGTCCAATGAAACTTATTTATTAATAGAACTTGAATTTGCTTTTGAAGATTTGAGGTAAGAATCTAATATAGGTGGATATCTAGTCTCTAGATTTAAGAAAATGGGATCTGAAAACTCAGAATTTGCAGTTACATAACAGGGTCATAACAATACCTACCATTTACTTCATTACTTCCATGGAAGTTATTCCATTCAAAGAAGTATTTAATTCACTGTTTATAAGAGATACAACCTGCAAACAGACAATTCAACCGAAAATTTTGTCAGAATATGTGGAACTCGTAAACTATTGATAAGTTTATAGACTCTATGGTTTCCGCCAGTCTAACTGATATTAAAGTGGAACCACGAAGGTTTTGGAGATTTGTTTCGCGTCAAGGCGACTTGAATTACGCATCAAAACTGTGTAAGCATAGGGGACAGTGATGAGGTATCTGATTCTTATTTATGAATTCTCAATAATGTGAACCCTTTGATTCCTGGCCGATGCTATACTAAACCACATATATCCTATAATAACCTCAAAAGAGAGAGAAGTTGGGCGAGGGGCTAGCGACTCTACCCCGTAAAAACAGACCCCAGCTACTGGAAGTTCTAAGCTCAAGCTTGAAGCCATTCATTCCACTTGTATGCACTACTTTCTGAAGAAGTGAACTCGAGATAAGTGAATATATTAAAATTTGGTCACTGGATGGGAATCAGATTGGAGATGATTTACAGTTTTGGCGAATTCGCGATATCATACCGTTTTGATTTAATGTCAATGAAGCTTATTTGGATCATAAGTTGTTCGATTCAACCTTTTTTAAATCTCTACAATGGATATAACTTCTTAGAAACCATATATAATTATCATTGTACAGCTTGGTAACAAATTCACTGAAAAGTGTCACTTCACTGAATATTGAGTTCCTAATAATGGAAATTATTAATAATACATACATATAGATAATGATAAACCCAGATCATTCGAATTTAGATTCACATAGGTGAAGTTTTCTTTTACCAGCGGAATGTGTAGGATTGTCGTAGAATAACTGACCTGAAGATTTACACCTCCCACCCCATTAGCAGACCATTTAAAATATTGCTGCTTAATCGAATATTTCTCCTGATCTATTTATTCTTGTATCGAATATATCCTTTTGACTCAGTCCTTATTCATTATCATTCCCCTTGTTTCCCTGTAAGTTCGTTTATTAGATGTATCACACAGTGAAATAGTATTACTGTTTACTGGTTGACGAGGTTTCGAACAAATTTTATTACTGTTCATAATCATTTCATCAAATATAATCACACGACTTCGAAACTTCAGTTTTATAGTTTTCTCTTTCCTCTCCTATTTGTCGTCGTTGGGCTAGTAGAATTTTCCAGATATCTGGCTAAACAGGTGTTGAATCATTCCTATTACACATGTTTGCAGTTGATTCGATAAACAAAGCTTTTGTTATCAATCTTTCCCTCCACTGATGACTTAGACAAGGCCAACAATAAGGGATCTAAGTCATCAGTAGTAATTCCATACAAGGAAAGGACCTCGAAAACCTTACACAGAATTCTTAACAAGGCAGGAATAAAAGTGGCAGCCATTCAAGCCCACAAACTCAATTAGAAACAAGCTTTGTCGGTTAAAGGATCAGTCCTGTGGAGTCTTTGAAACAAAACAATTTAGTTTATCTAATATTTTGTCTGCAATGATTGTCAGGTCAAATACATAGGTCAAACTAGTAGAACAAGGGCAGTCAGACTAGCCGATCATATAAACCTAGCACAATCTAGATAAGTTGACCCGAATAAGATAATAAATCCAGAGAATGTCTATACCACTCACTACACGCAGTTACACACAACGATACAATAGGATGGGATAGAACGACAGTTTTAAAATCTAATTTAACAGCTGGGTGGAGGGAGGGAGAGATTGACAACAGAAGCTTTGTTTATCGAATCAACTGTCCACCCAGATATCTGGAAAATTCTACTATCCCAAGGACGACAAATAGGAGAAGACAAAGAAAACTGTAAAACTCAAGTTTCGAAGTCGTGTTTTTATAGTTGATATGATTATGTACCGCAATAAATTTTGTTCGGAACCTTCTCATCCAGTAAATACTAATACTGTTTCACTGTGTGATACATCCAATAAACCAAATAATATGGAATTACTTACTACCATAGTGCCCAAGTTCTACATATATCTATATATATCACTCCTCTTGGTTGATCCTTATTTTTAATGCTTCACTTTACTATTGTTTGTTGCAGTACTGTTGACACTTAATGTATTAAAACAATTAGTCCCTTTGATAAATTTGAATAAGGCATTAAGAAGACAAATTTCGCGAGATGATATCATTTCTTAGTTTCTTTACAACCGCTTTACAACTAACATGGTTAACAATGATAAAATAAAGTCCATGAAAATTACTCACTTAAATAAAAACAAAAGTACATACTAATGACCAATCATATTTAGATAGGTCATGTAGTCAGTTCATGGTAGGCAAAGATTGAAGTCTATTGATTTTTGTACGCACAGTTTAGGCTGTATGTGATTAATCCCCCAAAGTGCTTCCATCACCTTCAATAATCTTGAATTAGAGTTATGTGAAATAATTGTGAAACAGTCATTAGTATTGATTTTGTGACCAGACATTAATAAGTGTTTTACAATGGATGATGCTGGATTTCTATTAAGATTAATCGCGTTAGGAACATTCTGTTAGTTCTACCTATATAGGTGTCACCGCAGCTGCAGGTGAACTTGTAGATACAGTTTGAAGTAGAGTCCACAGAATTTCGTCCTTTAATCGTAGGTACAGGGATCGAAAATGTTCGGAATGTGAGGAAAAGAGTTGTGGCGGCGTAGAATGTGCGTTTGATGGCTGACCGAAGCCTTTGAGCTGTCAACTGCATAATCTGGTCTCCCTTGAATGGTAGATTAATAAGATAGATTTCTTTGGTACAGAAGCTGTCTTTTTAAGATGTGGTCTATCCTCACCGTGACAATTGATGAAGTTTTCTGGATAACCATTGGCTAGTAAAACTGAATGTATATGTCGAAGCTCATCCATCAATGTGTCACTCGTACATATTTTTCGAGCCATTGAGAACAAACATTTCGCCAGGGAACGTTTATGCTGGATAGGAACAAAACTGGTAAAATGAAGATATTGTCCACTCCAAGTCTGTTTACGAAAAATAGATCGCTGAATCGTTCCATCATTTCTCCTAGTCATAGTAATATCCAGGAAACCGAATTTATTATTGGATTCTAGTTCGGAAGTTACTCGAATATTTGGATGAATATGATTAAATAGGGTGATAAAGTTTTCAATAGATTTACTATTTATTACCAATAATAAGAGTATCATCTACATAACGTTTGTACAGCATAAATTCTCCAAGCATACCTTGCATTTGTTTCTCTGATTTCGACATGTATTGACATGTATTGTTGTACGTCTGTGACTTTTGTTTAAGTAAGGGTTAAGTTGAACCGTACTTCTTGAAATCAGAAGTATGGCAAACTATACAGAATAACTGATATGTATCCACATAATATGTGTGTTTGTTTTTGACACTCTGTTATATGTTGCTATGTATATATGGATCGATATCCCATTATAATTGACAATATGTTTTTGTCTGTCCACTAACTAAACAAACATGTCTGATCTCGTTGTCATATGACATTACAACCAATCATGTTAAGACTGTATACTGATTCGCTCATACACTTGTGTGACATTGATTTTCCTTGTTGAAAAATACAAGTATCATCGTGAACCTGGTGGTTTTCTGATTTCCGGCTTCTTGAGTTAGGACTATTAATTACTCGACCAGTATATAACAATCACGCAACAGTTTTGTCTCTTCAGTTTTGGTGATTATAACTAATAACAGTTTACGCACAGATATTGTTTCATAAACAGTGAGTACTAAAATCTTCAAAATATGTTATTCATTTCGCTGTATTTTCGATCTCTCTTCATCCTTTGAAGACGTTGGTACTGATTCTTCTGAAGAACCAGGTTGTCCTTTTTGTGGGGGGAGGGCGGGAAACAGATAACACACTTCAGTGTTGTACTGTTAAAGAAAAACACACAAGAAACGACGACAACTTTATGAAAAAGTCCATATACAAAAAGCCTACATGGACTGGACAATTCATCAGCTTTCAAAGCTTCGTGCCCCTAAGCAGAAAGAGAGACCTGATATACGCTCTTTATTGAGGTATCAGACGATATTCAGAGAGGAAGTGGTTGAAGGAGAACTAAGTAATCTCCGAGGAACTCTGATGGAAAACGAGTTGCCACTTGGGTTCATAAACATGAACTTCAAATTAAAGAAGACTTCCGAACAAGTTCAATCCGTCCCCAAGAATATCCTTCTTCTTAAACTAGAATTCACAGCTAAATATTGAAGCATAAATCCTTCGTAAACGCCTCTCTAAATCGCTGAGGAAAACATATTCCGCCGCAAACGTACGGTTGACGTTTACCTGCAAGAAACTGTTCAGCTAGAACGCGAAAGACAAGCTGTCGCATTGGGTCACCTCAACGTGCATATACTAGTTTACTTGCTCTCGTGGAGCTGAGTACGTTAACTGTACCATTCGCAGACTTGAAAAACGCGCCCGTGAACACTACCCAGCCTGGTTAGTAAAGGGAGACCAAAAGCGTGTATACAGTTCAGTGACAGAACATCTGGTCAATCCATATCATTCTGTGCCATTCGAAAAATCCTTCAAAACAATATACAAGATTGCATCAAACGTATCAAAGGGAGTAAAATTAAGACATTTGGGCATAGCCAAGACACTAGCTATCTGAAAGCTCAAACCCACCCTTTGTATCCAAAAGAAATAAGTCCAACCACTGTCCCTGCCATGGTCATCATAAACGGGTAAATGTTTTTAGTAATGACCATCCCATTGCCTTCCTTATCCAAACTTCCTGTTTCTTCATGTTATATTTAAGTTTTTCTTAATCCCTATTCACACTGCTATATTTTCATATCCAAACTTCCTGTCTATTTTGTCAATTTATTATTTTTACATATTTATTCCCTGATTGCATAAACAGTTATTCATCACATTAGTTATGATCCCACTGGATTTTCCTATCCAAACATCCTATCTAATGTTGTTATTTATGCATTTCTAACCCCTAATTGTACAATATGTCAATCTTCTCAATAATTATGATGCTACTTTGTTTGAGTTTTATACTTCCCCCTTGTTTATTAAGGCATTTTAATTCCTAATTTTAATTCTATTAATTTGACCCTTGATCAGAAATTATTCTGGAACTTTCCTACCTATTTATCGTAAATAAATACACGAATGTACAGCTTTCTAGTTGATGACTTCGTCAAAAAGAAACTTTTCTTTTCTGCAACAGTCTTTTTATTCCTAATAATCAAATTCATCTAAATTAGCAGTAACTTTTGAATTGTATAGAAACGATTTATATAATTAGGCATTACTTCTGGAGATCATAGACTCATCTCAGTGTTGATAGGTTGGCTACCTCAGTTCAAGGTTCAATATGAAATTTCATTCTGATGTTATATGGGCAAATCTATCATACTGCAAGAAAACACTTGAGAGTTATTATTTAATATTTTTATATTTTGATGTAGTTGAGTTATCTGAGCTGTGTGGTTTAATTACTAGGCTCTTATTATCTTTTTAGAAAATATCTTCAGTGAGAAGTGATTTTATTTGAATTTTTTCATAAATAATAATATACTTGTATCTCCTGATTAGGCTGTTGTTTATGTTTTTAGAAATTTTAATATATTTATTCGTTGAAGTTTCTGTAGCGATTTGGTGGTGGACCGGATTCTGCGTCAGACAGTGGGAAACGAGAAGACAGGGATATCTTGGACCGACGCGAAGAACCTAGAAGACCTGGATTTCGCGAGTGGATGATTTATGTTTGATGTCATACAAAATCGAAGACTTACAAGAGAAAACCGACAAACTGGTCGAAGAAGCAGCCGGCGAAGACAGGACTCCAGGTGAACATAGACACGACGGAGTCTGGTGATTAAAATAACCAACCAACAACAACAGCAGCAACATCCAGCGTCAATCAGCATCAACGGGAGGGATTTGAAAGAGGTTACTTCATTCACTCACTGGTCTAGGTAGCATTCTCCCAACTACAGGATGAACGGATGAGGATGTCAAATCGAGCGAGAATCCGGAGGGCGAGCGAGAAACACATTCATCAATCTGAAACCAATCTAATCTGGAAATCTTCGTCACTCAGCATCAACAACAAAATTTGGTCGGATTTTCAATAAAAACGTCAAGTCAGTCAGTTCTTCTATACGGATCAGAAACTTGACAGGCGGGTCACAAAGAATATTTCCAACAGCCTGTTGCAGATCTTTGTCAACCAACAACTGTCTTCGCTGGCTCTATACTGAAGATCAGATGGCCAAGCCGGAAAGAATCACCAACAATAAACTATGGGAACAAACAAAACAAGAACCAATCGCCAACCAAGAAATATGCAGGAGGAAGTGGAGATGGATTGGACGCTCGCTGAGGAGACCGCTGGGTGACATCGCGTGTCAAGCCCTCGAGTGGAACCCGAAGGGGAAGCGGCGTGTGGGATGTCAGTGCAAGGGTGACATGGAGGAGATGGTGTGAAGAGGAGTTGAAACAGTATGGACTAACATGAATGCAGGTGAAAAGTACAGCAGAAGACAGAAGCAAATGGAGACGGGCAATTGAAGCCCTATATTCCACTAGGAACCCAAGGGAGCAATAATAAATAATAATAATCTCCTGATAGCCTCAATCGTGACTGACTGTTAAATCACATCAGTAATGGTTGTTTTCATTGACTTGGAATTTGACTTTTGTGTGTCATTTGACTTATTATTCACGAGTTGGTGGAAGTTAGAAGTAATGAGCTGGCCATTGAGGGGTCGGATTCCAATGGCTGGATGGTATACGAGCTTGCCTTGTAACCAGAAGGTCCTGGGAGGTTCTGCATTAAAACCCCGAGGTCAAACTCGACAAACGAATCTAATCCTTAAAAGTCAACGCGTGAAAATTACTCTATATAAGTTGATAAATGTGATATATACTAACTTATGTAGAGAAAAATTGAGCGAAGAACATCTTTTTCGATAATTTTTTCTTCTAGATCTACAATCATATATATATGTTCATATACATAGAATATTCTTGAATAGTTGTCATAACCAAATAAAGTATAATTATATTCCAATACTTTACACACAATGATAAGTTTTTGTTATTAGTATTATTTCGAGCAAAATTACTGCCCCTGTTGACACTACTGTTGGAATTGTTTTATTCACACATTTATGATTTGTACTCAAATATATACTTCATTATTATTTTTTTGCTCATTCATGTTTTGTGTGTGTATATGTGTGTTCAGAATTATACTCCACATACATTCATGTGTTTGTATTTAGAATTATATTCCAAGTTGTTGATAGTTGTACTGAGTCACCCTTGTTACATGTATCCGGTGTGACTTTAATGAATATCGATTCTGTTATAAGTCTTTCTTTCCATTTGTTCATGTTTGCTTTTAGAATACACATATTGTTCCAATCGATATTGTGGTTTTTGTCCCATGCATGTGCAGCTATCGATGAATCATTTTCAAGATTCTTGTAGGCTTGTGTCCCTGTTGGTTGACCTTTGGTTAGGCGTTTATGTTCATTCACTCTTATTTTGAGTAATCTGGACGTTTGCCCCACATGTTTAGTTGGACAGTCAGCACAAGATATTTTATAAATCAAATTGTTTTTGTCCATCATTTTTATGGGATCTTTCAGTTGATTTATTTTATTTTTGATTGGATTCGTCGGTTTAAACGTTGTTTGAATGCCGATATTTTTGAGGTTTCTTCGAATTGCCTCTGATTCATCATTTTTATATGGTATTGTGACTGTTTGTTTGCATTCATTCGTCTTGTCATTCTCCAGTTTTACCTTCTTTTTTTCTCTTTTTCATATTATCTTTTATAAATTCTTTAGGGTAGTTGTTTTCGAGTAGCATTTTGAATAGGACTTTTATTTCTTTACGCTGGTCCTCTGGCGTTGTTGTAAGTCTACGTATTCTATGTGCAAGACCTTGTATTAATCCTCGTTTTACCGAGAGTGGATGAGGTGAGTGATAATCAAGGAATCTTCCAGAATGTGTGGCTTTTCTATATATCGTTGTTTTTATGCTACCATCTGTCATTCTTTGTAGTTTGCAGTCTAACATGGGCAGTTCTCCAATTTCATTCTGTAATTCCATAGGGAATTTTATTGAGTCGACGTGTCTGTTTATGTGTGAGAAAAGTTTCTCAGTATCGTTTTTTTTCACTATTACTAGTATGCCGTCTACATATCTCCACTAACATTTTAGTGATGATCTGAATGGTTTAAGGGCATTCTCCTCCCAATATTGGTGTTTTTTTATTTTATATTGATCTGTTAATTAAGATCAATGGGATTATAGTTTAAGAAAAATGCATAAATTATAATATGCGTAAAAATGTAATAGTAAATAAAATATCTGTGAAAATTAAAGAAATTTCCACAACAAATTGAGGATCATTAGAATCTTGATGGCCAAGACGAGAAACATGTCTGAAATAACTTCTTTTGGATACAAAAGTTAGGTTTCTCAGTGTGGATCCCAAAGTTCAGCCTCCGCAATATGTAACAGACGAACTCTGAAGGTAAACTTAGGATTAGTTGATGTGTGATAGATGACCTTGAAAATCTCGTTAACATCCATTTTGTGTTCTGTATCCATGAGGTGAGATAGAATAGAGCTGTGGATGGATTTTATTTGTCCTATTCTTAACGATGCAAGATGATGCTCAGAAATTCGACGAGAAACACGCCTTATTGTGCAGCCTAGGTAACTGACTGCACAGGAGCAGGTAAATTGGGAAATACACATGGAAGAAGTGAAACAAAGCAGTTTATCTTCAACTCCCGAACGTGAATTATGGCTGGTTTTGAAGACACAGGATAATTCATCAGCAGTACTGAATTCTGTTTTTACCGCATGTCTCTGTTGATGACTGGTTCATCTGAGCACCCGACTTCGAGGTGATCCCTGGCATATTTAAAATGTCTACATTTTTTCCGGTCAGACTGGTATCCTTGCTTCTAAATAGACTTATCAAGGTTCATGCAATTTAGTTTGTAGATAGATGGTTTTGGTCCTATCTTCTTTTGCTGTTGGTTCTCTGAATTTCCAATTTTTTTGAATTAGGTGATTGTGTTGGTTTGTGGGCTAAATCTATTAGGAACCGCATTATTATTCTGAAAGTTATCTCCGAAACATTATATATGTATATACGCATACATACATTTCTTATGGTTACTGAGATCATTTTCTTGCCGGTAGTTTAATTAGAGTTTTTCCCACTATAAGGGTTCTCAGCAGATACAATTATACCATTCATGAAGAGAATTCAAATAAGTCCACCTCAAAATAACAGAGAAGATTTGTAGCTCAGGTGGATGACTTGCACTTAATGGTGTTCTATCAGCTAGTTGGTTTAGTTGTGGAGCTTTCGTCGTCCCTCTGGACAACATCTGCAGCACAATTTTTAGCATAAAGTGAAATGATTTAAATTTTTTTACCATGAGTGATAGAGTTGTGTCTCCCTGTAACCATCTTTACATATGTATTGATCATTTTCTATTGACTTGAATTTTAAACTTTTCGGTCACATGATTCACTTTTTATTAGTTGGTTTTTGATCAGAAGAACCAACACAGGCAATTTAGAATCACAAGTGTATAGAAAAACAATGCACACAGATCAAATACTCAACTATTCCAGCAATAATCCAATTACTCACTCACAAAAGAAACTTTGTGCAGACACTGTTCAAAAGAATTTAAAGATACTGTAGCACTCCAGAGTTGAAGAGAATGAAAGAAAAATACCTACAAACAGTCTTTAAAAAGAATGGTGATCCACAAAATTTCATCAAAAAGTGTTTAAAGTCGAATCAAGGCACCAACAAAGAACCATCACCAAAGACCAAAAAGAAATTCATCCTATCATAAATCAGAAATATCTCTGAAATAAAGGCTAGAATAATGAAACCGTTTGATATAGATGTAGCACACAAACCAGTCGAATCGCTTAATTCGATCTTATGCAAACCAAAAGATCCGATAGAAAAAGGAGATAAAATTACCACCATTTACAAAATAAATTGTATGAACTGTAAAAGACATTACATTGGCCAAAGTGGGCGTCCCCTTCGAATCAGAATCCAGGAACACAAATCAGCCATGAAAAGACACGATAGATATTCTTTCATATCAATGCATATAGACAATTATGAACGTCAGTTTGATTGGAATAATGTCGAAATCTTAGACAGAGGAAACACTAAAAGTGCAGTCAGGGAATTCCTAGATGCCTGGTACTCAAACGAACATGCATTTAAAAAACACGTTAATATAGACCAAATATACTAACTAATAAAAAGTAAATCATGTAACCAGAAAGTTTAAAATCTAAGTCAGTAGAAAATGGTCAATATATGTGTAAAGATGGATACCGGAAGACGTAATTATACCACTCATGAAAAAGTTTAGATCATTTCACTTTATGCTAAAAATTGCGCTGAAGATGTTTTTCAGAAGGACGATGAAAGCTCCGCAACTAAACCAACCAGCTGAGAGAACACTATTGATTGTAAGTCCACTTCATTTAGAACTTCGAACTGAACATGTTGTGTTCAAGGACAGACAACGTAAGCTTCGCAATTAAGGCATCCTGTTCACTAAATGCAGCTGTATTAAATGCATCCAACCTGAATTCCACTAATCTTCTGCATTATTTTTATATTTATAACCTAATTAAACAAAAGCAGGTGATGAGTGCCAAATTGGACGAAACATCTATCTAATTATCTTACTACAAAATATATTTATCGAAAGTGGTATGAGGTGTTTATATTCACTTCAATAATTAATATTAATAATATTATTATTATTAATATTCCCTCTCACTTTAGGTCAAAAGAGAATGAGTAATATGCGGTTGAAGAAGGCAATCTACTTTTACAAGATCAAAGGCAATCTTGCCAATACAATATGCGTGATTACTTATTTAAAGCGTTTTGTCGGCATATGGGCAAAAGCGCTAATACACATACACGCAGACACACATACATACCTACACATACACATGGACACCAGATACAAATATACTCAGGCATGCATACGCGAGGAGAAGAACAAACATCAACACAATCACTACTGCCTTTCTCCAAATTACTGGCTCAATTGCTGTTACCATCCAATCTACTTAGATGATTATTAAATGCATAGTAAATTAATTCAAAATTTATTAACATTGGCGTTTATTTAATATATGTATTATTATTATTATGAGTAGTAGTATGTTATAGGTAATTTCTCTGAGTACTATTCTTACCGCTGAATCGGAAATTAGTTAAAAGACGACAAAAATTCACAAACTAAGACGACATTGTAAGTTAATTTGGAGTCATTGAGTGAGTAAAAGTTAACGTTCTTTACCTAAGTGACTGTATACGTATATATATATATATATGTATGTGTTTAAGGGAATAGATAAATAAATGAGGCCATAGTGACAATTCGGAAAGGTTTCTTAAGGTATATTTTAATTGAATTTAAGATTTTCCCATCGATTGATTAGGACCGAAGTGCTCGGTCTCAGGTTGACATGTAGGCTTCTTGTGCAGATGCTTCCAAGATGTCTGGGCATTTAATTAGAACTAAATTGGTGGATGGTGATTAGCAGTGGATTCCAGGATGCGCATTCCGTTTTATTTGGGGGACTCGTCAGCCAAGTATACCAGCAATTTCCACTGCTAGTCACCATCCACCAACTGAATTCTACTTAAATGCTCAGACACTATCGAAGCATCTGCACAAGAAGCCGACATGTCAACCTAAGCCCGAGCACTTTGGTCCAATCAATCGACGGGAAAATCTTAAATTCAATTGAATTAGTATGATGCGTTGCACAAGAGGTGGCTGGCTGTCGTGGCTCAAGCCGTCTAGTGGATAACGCTTTGGCATTTGCAACCATGGACACTGGGTTCAGGCCTCGGTGGGAACATCATCATTCACCGGAAAATTGTAGGTACATCCAGTGACAAGTCCCAAATAGGACGAAATGCTCATCTTGGGTTCCACTGCGAGTCATCATCCAGCAGTCAAATTCTAGTAAGGCATGTATATTCTAAAAATGTTAAAATTAAAAGCTGCCATTATTAAAGTTTTCACAGGTATCAGTAGTATATGCGGTGATTATTTCCATTCCGAGAGGAACACATGGCTTTCGGCTTTAAGCTTCGCAGGTCAAGTAGAGCTGATGTTGTTCTTTTGTTGCAGCAGAGTGGATCTGCTGGTCTGCCAACCATCCTTACCATTTTTTGGCTAACTAGGCGAATTTTTTTAGTGAACCGGCCGGTCAAGTGACAAAGGTTATTTACTAGATATTAGAATGTTTGTAAACTAGGCTGTTAAATCCTAACTAACCATTTCTTCTTAATAGCTACTGACATTAACTTTGTCTCTTCGACCAGAGAAGACACTACTCCTTTGAAGAATAATAATTATGATGGACATTTAAGAGACTTAAATGATTCAATAGACGAAAGCCACTCAAATTATTCTTAATTATTAGGTGGAATAAATATTTAGTTGAGCAGAGGCGTCAGTGGTTAAGGCGTGGAATGTTTGTCAACCACGCACGCGGCCCAGAATCCAATTCCCAGTCGACGCACTCCTAAACCTCGGCTAGGCCGTGGCAAGCCAGGTAAACAGGAAAGGTTTTACGCGAGACTAACAACTTCACTCCATAAAGAGGAATAGTGCAACTGTTACTAAAGATTCAAAGCTCAAAACCTGAAACCCTACGTTCCACTAGGAACTCAAATTTATAAAATACAATCAAGAAAGAGTTACTTTTATCTAGCAGATGGTGACTAACAATGAAATCAAGTAACCCGTATCCCTCGATGTATCATCATTCCTCGGTAAATGATGGTGTCTTAAATGGGAAAACGTTATCCACTACTGTTCTACTATTATGCATCGTCTATCAGATAACACCACGTTAATCCTCAGATATCATTAAAGCTTGATTGATATTTTTGCTGTAGCTTATCAGTCTAGTGGATAATACTTTGTCGGTCTGGAGTGATGAGTCTTAGTCTCAGTGGGAACCTTATTGCTCAATAGGGACATCCAGATAATGAATACCAAGTAGGCTGAAGTGTACACCTAGGATTCTGTTGTTAGCCACCACCAAAACAAAATAACTCAGAAGTATTTGAAGATGAATTAGGCATTGTATATGATACTTTGATCGAAAATAGTAGTCTCGACAAATCTATCAAGAAACACATGACAAAAAAAGACAAAAAAGACTACTCACTATGCGTAAACCAAATGCCATTTTATATACGACTATAATTCAAGGGTGATAAACCAAGTGAGATAATTACGAAGAAATTAAGAAAATCAGTTCAGCGAACTTTTATGCTGGCTAACTACACGTATTATTCTCTACACGACCGATGGTGATTCCTCCACTGAAACATGAAATACCGAGACTAGACACTTCCAGATATATCTACCAATTCAACCGCGCTTGTAGTGGAGCGGGATGTCTATTGGCCGTCGCTCCAGGAACTGGATTTTCCGTGCTCACTAGAGAACATCTCCCAGCACGGCTAAGTAAAGGTGTAGTGAAAACCATCAACAGTTCGATATTGGACCATCTGGTGCAAACCGGTCACAAAGCCAGCCAGCGTGGAAGAATCCTTTTCTATCATCTACCAGGTACAAAATAAATTGACGAAATCATCGAAGCACTGCATGCTCCAAGCAGCGGAGGCTATTGAAATTCGCCTCAGACAACCAGTACTCTGGGTGCAAAAGAGGCGATTCCAGCCCCTACAACTTCCTTGGCCGGCCTTCAGTAGAGACCATAAGTTCGTGATGTGTAATATTATCTTTCCTAATTTTTCTAACATTCAGCTTATTTTATGTTGATGCTATTTAGCTGTATGTAATCAATGAATATTATTGATTCGATGTTATTTGAACACCCTAATGTTGTTCATAACACTAATTCATTCATTCATTCATTCACTATAATGTATATATGACTGCAGAATTTGATGAAGTTATCGAAGAGAGTATTCTTTGTTCAGTACCCATTCTTTTGAAAATCCTAATGGGCCTTTTCAATCAGTTAACCCAGAGTTATTAATCCTGATTATATTGAGGCATCGGCTCAAGTAACCCATAAGACAATATGGGGTGATCATAAATGTGAATAAACAATTTCCTTTTTGTATTGTTCATTTTTGATGGGTCCATTTTTAAATCATAATAATTATCTTCAATTTTAGAATGATTTTTTTGCTTATGTTTCAACTATCTGGTAGTTTTGACTGTAATTAACGTTAAAGTTGAATTGTAAAACATTAAATATGAAGATTATAAGCTTCTAAGTAAACATGGATGGCATTCTTTGAAGTGAAAATTAAAGCTTTAGAACAATCATAATGTCAACATAGAAAACACCCCAGAGACCAGAGTGAATATGCTGCCGAAGCCCTGTGTTTGACTAAGAATCTAGGCGATGAATATTATTAATATTATTAATAATGTTATTACCAAGCTATTAAAAAGTATATTCTTTGGATTTACTTGTTTCATTTCTAAATGTTTTAGCAGGAATTCACTGTTTTAAATAACACATTTGTTGTGTAGATTTCATCATGAACCAACATAAGTTAGAGAGACAGTTAGAAAACAGAAAGTACTGGACGTTATCACAGTTATAATTCACAGGTCATTGAATTCTGGTCCAAGTGGTCGAATCGCCAGCGAGTTTGACTACGTAACCAGAAGGTGCAGCGTTCAATCGTTGGCGAGGTAATGGGGGTGCACTACATAAGAGTTCCAAATGAGGATGAAACAGCTGTCCACTGCTCCTTGCCTTTCAGTAATCTCTAGTTGACGTTGATTCATGACGAAATCTATAAGAGAAATTAGTCCAAATCCCTTTGAAATATACGATGGCGACTAATCTTAAATAGGATGAAATGATCATCTTAGATTTTGCTTTTAGTGATCATCCACAAAACTGCTTCATGTTAATCTAACAGCATGGTTAAAGCATTCGTACTAGAGGCCTGTATATCAACAGATGTTGAACGTTTCGGCCCAGTCAGTCAACAGTTTCTGAACGGTACTCACCGCTTATTGTTTTTAAATTACGTCATTTGCCATTTTTTGAGATATGTTCCGTTTTCAAAAGAGGATTTGTACGGATTAGATTTGCTTTTGAGTTTGACCACGGATCGCTAGTAGTTAGAGAACCACTGAAAACCAAGGAGTACTGGTCAGCTTTTTCCTTCGTCCTAGTTTGGGACTCATCGGCAGTACGCACCCACTGGGTTAGGAACAAAAACTATGCGAACAGTTAATCTATATGAACATTTCCCTGGCATTTTAGTACACTATATACCTGTATAGTCTTGAAGTTACGAAAAGAACATTTACTTGCTGACCTATTACTTCTAATGTTAGAGAACCACTTAAAACCAGTGAGTACTAAGTAGATTTTTTGTTCTAGTTCGGGATTGGTATGTATTCTACACCCAAGATAAGAATGGAAAAAAATGTTTCCTGTCATTTAAGCTTTGATAATTAATCGTGAACGCTTCTTCATCAAACTAGACAATCTCCTTAGGAATGATTTTATTTCGAAGCATAGAAAAACACAAAGCCATTTTACCGTGTTATCTTCTTGTGGTCAACAAATTATTCTTTATTATTGTATTCCCTTGAGTACCGTCTGGTATTGAGGAGTTCAGCAACACATCTTTATTTTACCTTGTTCTCTGCATATTTCTCTAGCCAGCACCATAATTACACATAAGCTTTCATATCCTCCTTATACGATCTCCTCTATGTCACCGTCAGAAGCCCACCTCATCTTTTTCAATTCAGGTTCCACTAAAGCTATGATCTGCCACAAGATGTCACCCAGCCGTCTTCTCAGCTTATTTCTGATCCAATCTTATTTTCTTCGGGATATATGTTGAGTGGGGGACTCTTGATTGCTCTGTCTCCAGCTTTTCTTGGTGCTAATTATTTCTGACTAGCCATCTGATTTTCATTATGGAGCCAACAAAGTCACCTGTTGATAAAAGGTCTGCAGTGGTCTCTGTTAGAAATGCTCTTCGTGATGTGCATGTCAAGTTTCTGACCTACATAGAAGAACTGCCTAACTTGACATTAGTGTTGAAAATCCAAAATTCACTTTTTGTGCTTACAGTATCAGATTTCTACACTGATTTCCGAGTGAGGAAGTTCTACCTTGCCTTTCCGATTCTGGTTTTGACGTTGCCATCTGTGCTGTTGCCTGTAGTTAAAGTGATGATTTCTAGATAAGTGAGAAAAGTTCTTTATTTTCATCCTCTTCATCCAACCTACATTTATACAAAGTCCTGTGTTGTTTGCCGGCTTTGATTAACAGTCTGATGGTTTCCTCCTTTAAGTCATCGGGTTTATGTGACACTTGACACATTCATATACCAACAATAAAATGAGAACTTTCTTCTAGGGTTGTCCAAAGGTTCATTTTCTAGTTTACTTGGGAAGAAATCAGCCAAGATCGGACCCAATGGCGAGCCCATCACTACCCTGTTCACTTGTCTGTAAAGTGTACCATTAAATTTGAAATTTTACATTCACAGTACACCTTAATAACAATTCTTTTGGGATTTCAGTACGGATGCCAATGTCTACCGAATGGTTATCAAATTGTCCACATATGTAGTTAACTGTTTCTACTAGAGGCACGTTTGGGAATGAAGGTATTATATCCAGAGATATCATTGTTTTATTCTTGATTTGGCCTACCGATATCACATGCTGAAAATTCCATACTTGTATCAAAATGCGGTATGGAATTAAGCTATAATAAAAAATATTAATGTCTTTGATTTTGCCTACGAATTCAAATACATGTGTGACGCTGTATTTCACTATCTTCTCATGCAAAGGGTTGAAAATATTTACTAACCGTATAGCTAGAGCATGGTAGGGCAAACTTTACACATCAAGTATTTGTCTTAACGGCACCCCTTTGATGTTTGAATTATTGAGTATCCAGAAGCTTTGGGTGAATTATTTGGTTCCCGACAGATGATAGAAAAAAGATTATTCACCGGTAACTTTATTGCCTGTTTGAACCATATGATCCAATATTGCTCTGTCATCACGTTGGCTGTATTGAGGCGAAAATCAATGGAAGATCCGACCGTTTTATATACGCTCTGTACAGTCTAATTCAAACTGAAGATCAGATTGCCGATATGAAAGATTTAGCAACCAGGAACTCTGACCGTTGATTAACCGAGAACCTTTTGGCCAACAAATAATCAGAACTAAACGGAGATGGATTAAACACACACTGAGAAGGCCGTTGAGTAAAACAAAGCACAAGGCCCTCAAGCGAAACTGGTGTGAGAAACGACGAACTAAGAATCGGTCTGCAAGTGATGTCGAGAAGATCCATTGATGAGAAGGTGAGAGACTGTGGAAAATCATGGGGCCAGGCAGTAGGAATTACTGTGAATTAGTTGAAGTGGAGACATACTATGTGAAGCCTTAGGTTCCACATGAAACCAAAAGGACTCATAATAATACTGACACATTCTGATTAGTAGTCAAAATTGTTCCACCCGATCGGTTTCCAGTTACTTATATCAATCAATTAGTAGTGTTTACACACCATCATGCTGGAGAAAAAAGAGAACTTGTAAATAAGGTTTATTAATATTTAATCTATTTGATTAAATATCCACTTAACTTATTCGTTTAACACTTTTTTTGCTTTTTGCGTATTCATTTATCAAAGAAAAACCTTCTATCGCCTATTAGACTTGAGTGTTGTTCACACTGATCCTAAATCATATTTTCTACCTTCTTCTACAATGAACTCCTTAACTTTTACTACCCAAAATCATAAGCGTATTTATACATACACACGAACAATTATGTCATCAGAAGTGTTACTTAAAAGAAGGCTATTTATTAACTAATTTCCCTGTATGATTTATTAATACACATAGATTAATCAATATTTTAATAATTTATAACAGTTTATCAACTATAAATTAATATTTTGAAGTATAAGGTTGCAGGGATTTGATTGATGATTTCCGGTTTGATCACGAATTGACTTTGTTCGAGTGCGACTGAAAACCAGAGGAATAATGGATACGTGTGTCACTCACTTTTAGGATTTTTCATCAGTAAGCGTCCATGATTCTGAAGCCAGAGATCGAACTCAGGGCTTTAGGTTACTATGGGTAACCTTGTTGATCATAAAGCTACTAGGAGAAAATTCAGTGATGGATGTATTCTAACTTCCACCAGTCAATATTATTGGTGAGTATTTGTCGTCACACAACACGTAGTGAACCCTGTCGGCCACGACTTGATCAAATTAGAAGCAAAGTAATACACATGTAATAGACGAGATAAGCCTTATTTTTGCCTTACGGTTCAAAAATACACCTATACTTAGGTTTGATAGAGAAGATTTGTACCTCAGTTGGATGGTTTTTATGTGATTGTGTTCTCTGAGCTGGATAGTTAATTTGCGAAGCTTTTATCGCCCTACTAGGCAACATCTTCAGCGCATACGTCAATTCGCTGAAGTGAGCTTTTAGATTTCTCCACGAGTTTATTAATCATCTCTCCTGATGACCTTGGGCGTGATTGGTTGTTTTTATGGGTGTTTTCACACTTTCTAGGTTACTTGTATTGGAACTGATTGTTTCTTTGACTTGAACTTTTACCCTTTGTGTGTGAGGTTTCTTTCTTATCGGTTGATAAATTTTGTCTGTCTGGAAATGTCTATCGATTGATGATTCACTGGAATACCAAGCTTCTAAAAATTTTCAAGCATTCTTGTTGTTTCCTCTCTCTAATATTTGAACGTTATTCCAGTCAAATTGATGTCCGTGGTTGTCTGTGTGTAGTGATATGAATGATGGAGTGGATATCATGTCTTTTGACGGCTAGCTTATGCTCGTGGATACGAAGATGAAGGGGACGTCCACTTTGGCTAATGTAATGTTTTTCGCAGTTGCTACAGTTTATTTTGTAGGCGATGTTGGTTTTATTTTCTTTTGTTGTTGACTCTTTTGTTTGACATAGAACTGAGTGAAGTGAATTTGTTGGTTTGTGTCAATTCCTAAAGATCTGAAGAATCTTGTAGTGATTTCTGAGATATCCTTTGTATATATTAAGGCGATTTTCTTTGTGCTTTCCTTGGGGGCTTTTGGTTGGATAGGCTTTCTTTGGGGTATATATCTTTTGATGAAATTCCTTACGAGACAATCCATCTTATTATCTTTATTTTATGTTTTTATAATCATTTAGTTATATCCCCGATCGTTGAGTGTTTTTGTGCGACCAAAGAAACCTACCACAGCGAATGACCTTATTCTTCACATCTGTACTGGAGGTGGTTGTTTTACTTAAATTCGAATTTATTATACAAACGTATATCATAAATTCAAATATTACTGACAAAAATTAAGCCAGTAAATAGCCAATTAAATTGGTTGCACAAGGGTAAACTTCTAATGTACCCAATCACACTTTAATAAACATGCTCTCTCGGCCGAATGGTTTAATTTGTTTATTCTATTTTAATTCTGTCTAAGCCTATTTAAGCTGATTTTCACTGCTTCCTACCAAAAAGTATCCCCCCTTCTAAATGCATTTTTCTATATCTAGTCTTCGTTTAATGCGTTTTTTGGAAGAGGAAGTAATGAGAGACTTTTGTGGTGTGATTCAGTATGTTCAGACTTTATGTTTAATTCGTCTTATGGATAAGGAAACTGTGAAGACAGTTAGTGCAGGTTGCTTCCCTGTGTGATTTCTCTAACTGTGAAAACTTGTATACTTCATTTTGTTATGTCTGTTAAGTAATGAATTCACTCGATAGTTATTTTCACATGTAGCGTAGTGTTTCATCCTCCTTTTTTAAAAGTATTGTGTTTTAAACATACCCTTCTTAACTGTCTGTGATATATTTGATTTTTCTAACTGAAACTAATAGCAGATGACACAGTATTCTTTAGAAATGTAGAAAGTTCAAGAAAGATCCCCACTCTTGCATATTTTACACGCATATAGCCGGTCCAGAAAAGATGGAAAGTCAATCATTGTGCTGCCCAGTATGTCCTGTAAAACTAACACCATAGCTACTGAAACTTCAGAGTTCAAGCGTTAAATCCTGTGTTCTACTTAAAAATCAGAAGGAGTGAAAGTATTGATATATTGGAAATCAATCTGAATTATTCTACGTTAAATACGTATCCGCCGCATAAGTGGCTGTTATTGTAACGACAACAAATATATTTTATAATTGTAAGAACCTGAAGAGAAATTATTGAAAAGAATATTCTTCGTTTCAGATTGACTTTTAAATGCAAATTAACTCATAAAACAAATATTGACTGATACTGTTGTATAAGAGGTGGCTCTCATGAGCTGATGACGTAATGACTGATGCTTTGGCATTTGAAACGATGACTGCAGAGTTCGCGTTCTAATGAAAATATTATCAGTCACTGAGAATATAGGTATATTCAGCAGTCGAGTTCCAAATGCGACGAAATGCTCTCTCTGGATTCCACTACTAATCACCCTGAAGGAAAATATTATTTTAACATTTTCTGAAAATAAGTAAATGTTTAGAATGCTAATGTTTACTGCAGTAAATTCAGAAGACAACATATTTCCTGCTGAGGTAGTGTAAGAGGCAGTTAGAGTGTCTAAACACCTAATTAAATTTTCTATAGTTAGTTTGTAAGGGTTATTTTTGTTTTTACGAGTTGATCACTGATTGATATCAGTTAGAGAACAATGGTTGTCTGATGCTCGCTAGTGACTTGCTACAGGATGGAGTTTCCTGGAGTTCGAATGAGAAGTCGTGACCAGTGAGATCCATTCAGATAACAAGTGTGAGGATGGATGTCTCACCGACGACATTGGTTGGGGTCGAGCTAAATCACGAATCAATAGAAGTTAGAATTTATGGGTTCACCATTGAATTAAGTTCCAGTGGCTGAATGGTATACTGGCGTTTCTTGTAAGCGGAAGGTCCTGGGTTCGAACCCTGGCAGTGGGTGCTTCTGGCCAATGATTCCCAAATTAGGATGGAGGAGACAGCTGTCCAGTACTCCAGTGACATCTTTCAATGGTTCTCTAACTGATATCAATCCGTGATCAACTTTTAAAAACTTAATTAAATGTCTACAAAACACTGAATAAAATTTTTATTCTCCTTTATTACTACTGGTTATTCCATCCTGTTTTACACAACATATCCAATATGTATATTGATTAGTGGTCATTGTGCTGTCCTACTTTTTTCAAAACCTAATATGGTTGACATTACTTGGGCCAATTGATTAATTATGGAGTGACAAAATAAATAGTACTTGTATGACAAATGTGCTGGGTTCATTGTAATAGGAAAAAACTATATTGTAAAACGAGAGACTGTGATGGTGATTAGTCATAATAGATTTATATACTGTGGGAAAGAGGAAACTGACAAGTCGTTTCAGTGTTGTAAAACGTCGTGTTTCATAAATGATTTGTTCAAAATTTAGTATACATTAAAAAGGAGACAGTAAATCTATGGTGAATAATCTATCACAAAATAAGCAGAATGTATTTGAATGAAGTAGAGTCATTTATTGACAAATGCGACAATGTCACTAATATGAAACCACAAAAGTATCAATGAAAAATTCCCTAGTGTTAGAAGAACAGTTGGATGAAGCGTACAAATTAAAGCAAGACACTATGACTAAAACTGTTAGGATGAAGAGAAAAATATATCAGTTATAAGCCAAAGAAAAGAGATAAGAGGGAAAGACAAATTTGGAGGATGAGTGAATGAATATGAACGTGTTCTTTTTGAATACAAACTTCTGGCCTAATCGATCATGTTGTAACAATTTCAGCTTTGTGTATAGAAGACAAAGGTGAGAACTGTGTTTGGTTATAAACCTCGAAATTTTACGTATAACCCTAAAGGTTGTGTTAGTGTTAATGCCGTAAACTGTGTCGATAATATGTTATGAAAGTGAAATTTTTATGCATTTGCTTTCACCCTTTTTGGACCAAAGTACTCCTAGAGTCTGCCGAAAAACCGCTTTAATCGTACACCGCATAAATGAAATCACACAAACACTTAAAACAGTATATAGATTAGGAGGACCACACCGGTTGAACAACTGATGGCTTCTTAACGACAGAAAGAGGTGGTCAGCGTGGAAAAATTTATCGCTCATCTGTCTGTCTGTTTTCGACATAGAACTTTGCACAAATGTGCGGAAGTTCAAGTCGCCACATTCCGTGTAGCACGCGAAGCAAGAGAAGAAAGTACAAGAAAAGCATAATAGAAACAGTGAGCAGAGGTGTGAGACAAAGGAGTAATAAAGAAATACAAAACAGTTTCATTGAAGATCATAAGTCACAGGGAGTGGATGCATCTGCGCCACTGAGAACGATTTTGAGCCATGTCACCAATTGTTTCCAACCATAGATTTTTACCGTCCCGAGGACCCCAGCCTGGAAGTCTACACCTTCCTACGTGGCTTAGACCAACTGTTGTGGATTTCATTGACTGATGCCAAGTTTTTGTTTGACCGCCGCTAGCTTTTTTCCAGCCTGACCCTATATCCGCTAACATTGCTCGTCGAGGGAGGCGATGGCTTGGCATACGTAACACATGTCCTAACCATCTCAGTCTTTGTAGCTTCACGACTTCGTCGATTGATTTCCCCTGTTTACCTAGAACTCTACGCCTAACCTCCATGTTGCTCACCTTATTATGCCACTTTACACGGGAAATAGAACGCAGGCACCTATGATCAAAGACAGCTAGTCTTTTCATGTCTTCCACTCTCAGTGGCCAGGTCTCACAACCATAAAGGAGGACGGAGCGGACTGATGAGCAGTACACCCGCCCTTTGGTCGATAGTCGAACATCTCGTCTACGCCAGAGTCGGCGTAAACTAACAAATGCGAAACGAGCCCCTTGTATTCGTGCTGAGATTTCGTCAGAGATCAGCCCGTTGGGGCTGATGGTACTTCCCAAATAAGTGAAGCGGTCAACGTGCTCTACCACTTCACTTCCTATTTTTAAACTAGGCGTCGATGTAGTCCAGTCCTGTAACATCATCTTGCATTTGGCGGGAGCGAATCGCATGCCAAACATTCGTAGATTGCTGCTCAAGGTGTTTAGAAGACTCTGCATTTCGTCAGCGTCTTCGCCTAGAAGGACTATATCGTCTGCATATTCCAAGTCAACGAGATTATTCCCAGGTAGCAAGTCAATCCCTGAATCGCTGAAGTCACCTAGGGTTAAGTCCATTAACACATCTATGATGAAGTTGAATAGAAAAGGAGATAATGGGCATCCTTGACGGACACCACTGGTCGTCATCAGTTCAGATGACAGCTCGCCGTAAGCCCTCACCTGGCTGTATGAGTACGAATAGAGTGCCTTAATCAGTGCAATATATTTTCTTGGAATTCCCTTTACAGCCAAGCATCTCCAGAGAACTTCCCGATCGACAGAGTCGAATGCTGCCTTTAGGTCAAGAAATATAATGACTGTTGGACGCCGGTAGGAATGCCTATGTTCTAGAATCTGTCGGAGGGTGAAGATATGATCAATACACCCTCTTCCTGGTCTAAAGCCTGCCTGGCTCTCTCGTGTTTGTGCTTCCCGAGCACCACTCAGTCTACGCATGATTATTGAGCCTAAGACTTTAGATACTATATTAGTCAAGCTAATCCCTCTGTGATTATCACAGGAAGACTTGTCTCCCTTCTTGTATATGGGGATAATCAGTGACTTACACCAACCCGATGGGACTTCTTCTGATTCCCAGACGCTGCCTAGTACCTCAGTTAATCCGGACAGTAAGCTGTCTCCACCGTACTTAAATACCTCTGGCGTCATTCCATCAGGTCCCGCTGCTTTGCCTAGTTTCAGATTGGTGACAGCTTTAGTAACCTCAGTTAGTGACGGAGGACCTGTGTCTATATCCCATTCAGGGAGGTGTTGGATGCTCGGAAGGTTGAGCGTGGCTGTGGGCAAATTAAACTGCTCCTCATAATGCTCTTTCCAACGATCCAGTCGTCTATCCTGTGAGCTAATTATAGTGCCATTTTTTTCCGAGATTGTCTCACTAATGATTTGTCTTCTCCCACCCGTTTCCCTGATGAGTCCAAAGAGTTGCCTGGTGTTGCCTATCCTCAAAGCTTTCTCCATCTCTTTGGCTTTTGTCGCCCACCACTGTTCACGGTCCTTGCGGAGACTTTTCGTAAGTTTCCTCTTGTGCAGCTTTCGCTCCTCATTGAATTCGGAGCTCGCCGGAATAAGTCTTCTAGCATCTATCAGTTCGGATGAGGCGGTGGAGATCCAGTGGTTTTTACTCACCTTTGGGTTTACCTTATTCACAGCTTTTACAGCTGTATCTATGGCTGCCTGGATATTTTTCCAAGCTTCTTCAGGGTGAGCACAGCTGTCGAACACAGATATGTGTTTAGCTAGTTCTTCCTGAAATACGGATTTAGTTTCCTGATCGAGCTGGGGACGTGATGGTTTTACCGCCAGCTGTTTCCTACGTCCGTTCAGTCGTAAGCACACCCGAGCGCGGACCAGTGCATGGTCGGTATCTACGCACGTGTTCCAGAAGGAGCGACAATCTCCTACCGACCCACGCCAACGATAGCTTATTGCTATGTGGTCTATTTGTGTCCAGCGTTGGTTTGATGAAGGGGGTCTCCAAGTCAAACAGTGTCTCTCCTTGTGTTTGAAGTTAGTGCTTACAAGAAACAAATGATTATCAGAGCAGAACTGTAGGAGACGGTCACCGTTGTCGGTTCGCTGGCACGGAACTCCATAGGTGCCACCGACATCCTTCTCAGATTGACACAATTTCCCTACTTGAGCGTTAAAGTCACCAGCTAGAACGACTATGTCTGAGCGTTTAGCCTTTCTCACCAAACTAGACAGCTTTTGGTAGAACTCATCCTTCGTTTCATCTGAACTGCAGTCAGTGGGGGCGTAGGCGGAGATTACGAAAAGGCATCGGCGAGTAGTGCAGTCCTTCCTCCTTCTTACTGATCCGTTCAGGCGGACAGCACACATTCGGCTATCTACCGGGATCCAGTCAAGCAATGTCTTTTCTGCCCTAGTACTCAAAGCTATCCCTACGCCAGCTAATCCTCGTGAACTAGCTGTGGCATCTCCTGACACCCTCATATTAGACACTAACATGGAATCTCCGTTCGACTATCTCCCCTGAAATGTAGACGCAAAACTGACACCTGTCCACCGTTGCCAGGTCGTGTTTTTGACTGTTATATGCTGTCTCGTATATTCTGAATAAAGAAAGAACAAACATATTTTTCAAAAGAATGGGTACTGAACAAAGAATACTCTCTTCGATAACTTCATCAAATTCTGAAGTCGTATGTGCGTCGGTGGCACAGTGGTTAGGACTCTCGCCGACCATGCATATGGTCTGGGGTTCGAGCCCACGCCGGCGCACACCTGATATCTATGGTCGGCCTGCAAAATTTGGGCTACCGATATCCATGCTGAAAATTCCATACTTGTACCACAAATACAGTGTGGAATCAAGCTGTAAATCAAAAAAAAGAAAAAAATATACATTATAGTGAATGAATGAATTTATGTTATGAACAACAATAATGCTGTTTAAATAACATCGAATCAATAATATTGATAGATTACAGCTCAATAGCATCAACTTAAAATAAGCTGAATATCAGAAAAATTAGGAAAGATAATATTACACATTCACGAACTTACAGTCTCTACTAAAGGTGAGGGAAGTTGTAGGGGCTAGCTGGACTTCCTCCTTTTGCACCCAGAGCACTGGTTGTCTGAGGCGAATTTCAATAGCCTCCGCTGCTTGGAGCATGCAGTGCTTCGATGATTTCGGCAATTTATTTTGTACCTGGTAGATGATAGAAAAGGATTCTCCACGCTGGCTGGCTTTGTGGCCGGTTTGCACCAGATGGTCCAATATTGAACTGTTGATGGTTTTCACTACTTCTTTACTTAGCCGTGCTGGGAGATGTTCTCTAGTGAGCACGGAAAATCCAGTTCCTGTAGCAACGGCCAATATAACTCGCTCCACTACAAGCGCGGTTAAATTGGTAGATATATCTGGAAGTGTCTAGTCTTAGTACTTCATGTTTCAGTGGAGGAATCACCATCGGTCGTGTAGAGAATAAGACGTGTGGTTAGCCAGCAATAAAAGTTCTTTGAACTGATTTTCTTAATTTCTTCGTCATTATCTCACTTGGTTTATCGTCCTTGTATTCGTATAAAAGGAGGCTTCTTGTTCACGGATAGTGAGTAGTCATTTTTCGCTTTCTTTGTCATGTGTTTCTTGATAAATTTGTTGGGATAGCTATTTTCGATCAATGTATCATATAAAATGCTTAATTCAGTTTGAATTTCTTCTTCTGAGTATATAGCTCTAACTCTGTGGCTGAGAGTCTACACTAAATTTCTTTTGTACTTAAGAGGAGCAAAGCTGTGAAAACGTGTATATCAACCTGCCCAATATCGTTTTCTATGCAAATTTCTTTTTATGCTACCATCTGGTTTTCTTGTAAAGAGGACATCCAGGAAGGCAACTGTAGGATAATACAAGGTGATTCTGTTTCGTGGATTCTCTTCAACTACCTACATCCTAAATAAATCACGTAATATATATTACAAAATTTCTTAACATACTTTTTACAGTGGTTTCAAATTATAGATAGAAAGTATAAGCAGCATAATATCAAAGATGAATTAAGCAGACAATTATTTGGTGTTAAAAGAGGAACTATTTATATTGTAATGTGACACGTGGGATGGAATTCAGACTTCTCTTGGAATCAAGTATGTGCGTCGGTGGCACAGTGATTAGGACTCTCGCCGACCATGCAAATGGTCCGGGGTTCGAGCCCGCACCGACGCACACCTGATATCTATGGTCGGTCTGCAAGATTTGGGCTACCGATATCCATGCTGAAAATTCCATACTTGTACCAAAAATACAGTGTGGAATCAAGCTGTAAATCAAAAATAAAATCAAAAATAAAAATAAAGATAGAACAACAGAGTTAATTTCTACATATTATGGTGGAGAGTTCAGGAGGATGAGGGTGAATAGTGAAGTAGAATTATAAAATAGATAAAATATAATTTAATTTAGTTGATTTGAAAACCTAATAGTGAGTTCAACTCAGTGAGTGAAAATCAAAGTCAAGATTAAGTCGAATGTTATGCAACAGGAGAGCACACAAAAATACACGAACAAAATAAGTGTGGTTACCAGGGAGATTAGTCACACTGTTTTCCTGTATATATGTGTTGGGTAGAAGTCTTTTGAAAGCGATGGCTTCTGCGACTCTAACTTACCATGCTTTTCTTTATGTATTGAATATTTTGAAAGCCTGACTAATTTACAGTGTAGCCCCCGTGTCAGTTAGGTGTCTAGCAACTACACTTTAGAACACTTTACTGCCTTTCATACGGAGACCTAAAGGGATATATTTAAAAAACTTAATAGACGCCCTACTACCAGTCCTTCCTTTGTACTAGCAGGTGAACTGGTAAATGCATCTGGAGTTGATATGCACAGCAGGATACTTATCTGCTTTTGACTGGGTTAATGAACATCTAGTGTTGCAAAGTGGAATGAGTCCAGCGGCTGGAAGTGTTCTTTTCAGTGCGCCTGTAAATGAGTTTTCCATTATTATGGATACTTCTTCTCTTTGTACACTAGACAGATAAAATTAGTTTCTTTTCAACTATTTCGGGTTTCGGTCTAAGTGGTTTTTCCTTTCCATATTTTGATATGAACTTCCAAAGGTATCCATTTTTGATTAGGTTCTTTTTGATGACTTCGAAACCATCTTCAATCTTACTTTCTGAACACAACGTTCTAGCTGTGCTGAAGAGAATTTTAACTAGACCCCGTTTTTAGCCGATTGTGTAAAATGTTTGATAATTCAAGTATTGGCCAGTTCAAGTTGCTTTCCTGAAGATGCCTTTTTGAACCATCTCATCATTTCTTCTTTTGATGTTCAGATCTAGGAAGTGGAACTGATTGTCCCGTTCACGGTCCATTGTAGATGCCATGTGAGTATGAGTTGCATTGAGGTTTCCGAACATCGTAGACGTGTGATCTATATTGCTGCAAACCGAAAACATGCCATCAACATACCTACAGTAACAGATCACCCTCTGTATTTCTAGCTTTATTCGTGTCTGTTCACCGTGGGCCATGAATATTTCCGTAAGAACATGATCCAGAGGTTAACCCATAGCTACCTCGTCAGTTTGTCAGATATTATTAACATCACCGGATATCCGTTATACCAGTATGCATTACACTGATGAATCTCCAGCACCTCCACCATGCGCAAAGTTCTGTTTGAATAAGTCAATTAGCTTCGTATCTGTAAATGCTTCAGATATTAAATACTCTTTGTTTTCAAGAATGATGAGACTAGGCGCCGGTGACGTGGTCGATGGTAAAATGAAGAGACACAGACAAGTCCTTATTGAAAATGGATATCCTACGGGACTTATCGAAAGAGCATGGAAGAAAAACAGAAGTCTGAAAGAACTCAAACACTTCTGAAGAAACTACTCGTCTACAGTTAGCAAAAGATAAATGGATGTGTGAAGGATGAACTGCTACTTTTTAGCACTTCAGTATTTGTGTTATAAATTTGCTTGCTGATGTGAACATAATTCTTTATGGTTATCAAGAGGACAGTGTAGGACAATTACCAGCCACATTCTCAAGTATCTGGTGAGGTCAGGCCACGCTGCTCCACAGAGGTCATCTTTAAATGTTATCCACAAAGTAAGCCCGGATGGTACAAGTGGTGTTATGATTCGGCCGTTGTGCATAGTGACAGTGCTAGTGATTTGTCAATATAACCCCGAACCCTGTATACAAAAAATGTTTACCCAATTACTTATCCCACCGTGATAATTGTTCACTTTTAGTTTCAGTAATTAATTCTCTGAAGATCAATTGGCCAGAAAGAATAAGTAACAAGAAACTGTGGGAGCAAACAAACAAACAAACTAAAAGCTGATCGCTCAACAAATTTGTAGGAGAAAATGGAGATTGGATTGGGGATACATTGACGAAAACATCACATGATATCTCATGCCAGGCCTTCGATTGGTAACCGAATGGGAAGCGACGAGTGGCTCGGCCGAGGATGACATGGAGGTGATTGTGTGACGAAAAGATTAGGGAGTTTTGGCAATCGTGGCTCCAGATAAAGACGATGGTGGAAAATTGAACAAAGTGGAGATGTGTTGTTGAAGGTGCATGTTCCATTCGGAACCCAACGGGATAATAATAATAATAATTAATTCACTATTATCACTCTTACATATTCCTTTTCTATATTTTCTCACCATCGTCATCACTGTCAAGTGGACATTCAACCGCCTTAATTCTTAATAAATAACAATCTTAGAACAAGACAAATAAGCGAACAATATTGTTGTTTTCAATTGGATCTTCTTCAGGCTTTACTTTAATTTACATAGATTTATGTATAAGAATTTTCAACCAATGACGATGATTTTGTGGATCAAATATTAATAATGGTAATAATAATAATAATAATAATAATGTGGCAAATGTTTTGAACGTAGTTAATAACGATGATTATAATGATAACAAAATATCGATAATTAGGTTTATGCAGGTGGCGATAAGAATAACAAAGGAAGTAATATGTGTATATGTAGACAATGCAATGCATAAACCAGGTCAAATCTCAAAAGTTACGTGATACTAAAGATGAAGTGGACAGATAATCAGAGTTTAAAGAAATCTCATAAAAGTAGGAAGGAGATGGCAAATAAGAAAGGGTGGGAGGGTTTTGAATAGAATTCACCTAGGCCAAGTGGGAAATTGGTAAATGGTGTATGATGTGACATAATCACTTGTGCACTTTTGAGGTTTACAGTGGAGCATATGTTTGGTATTTCCGATAATTACAAGCAGGGCTTCACAATCGATCTTACTGTTTATCTCCTCATTATAAGGTAATCTGATAGAAACATTTTTCTTGGGGGGGGGGGCGGTATAGACTGTAGGTTTGAAGACCGATTAACTTCTACACCTGTTTAGAATTCTAGAGGATATGGGTTTTCAACAAGGGTATCCATCAATATTTCATTTTCTTTGTCTCTAACATCAGCCGTGCGAATACGCTGAATCCTCTTAAATAGAAATTTCACCAATCCTCTCTTATACTGTAATGAACAGAAATTGTGAAAATTAAGATATTGCCGTATCGAAGTGGGCTTTCTGTAAATTTATCATCTTATTGAACCATAATGTCTTTGACTCAGAAGTATGTCTAAAACCATAGGCTTGTTGCAACTTTCTTCCTCACATATAAGACTTATATAATTCTGTACAGAGTTAAGTCTGTCTAATAGACGACTCGCATCTTCATGATCATCATGTATATCAAAATGATATCATCTACATATCTCCTATAGAAGAGCAAATCTCCAAAGTGAACAGGTGATTATATCACATCCCACACAATTCAACAATTTTCATGTGTGTGTGTGTGGACATGCATACATAGGGAGGAGTAATCGTGTTTTGCATGTGACGGTGGAAGAGCATATACCGAAATAGTTAGAAGGACAAGTGAATTGTGGAAAATCAATGGACACACTTGTCAGACTACTAACTTCGTCTGTAGCTAAACACCTGATCGCGATGAACCAAAAGAGTGATGTTATATCATCCTTTAAAGTCATCTATAAAAACTGTCAAGGGCACTTATTGAAATACTATGAGGCTACAGCTATTCATAAACTTAAGCCCCCTCCCCCTGTGTATTCCAAAACAGTTTATTATTACTCTTAACTCAGCTTGGTAATCCTTATTTGATGGGATTATCAAACGTTATATTAATCATCGTCACATTATTTAAAATTTAATAGCCTTCAACGTATTCATATATATCGACTTGAAAAGTAACTGTGTGATCGGATTGTTCGAGGCGTATTGCACAAATCCATCAAGTCTCGTACTTTAAATATCACTGTTATTCCTTTGGGTTCCAAGTGGAACATAAGGCATTCGATAGCACATCTCCACATTGTCCTATTTCTTGAGGTCATTTTTAGCTGGCTACAGGACTGACCATAATTTCTCATCTCCTTCATGTCAGCAGATGCCCAACTCGAGTTCAGCTCGAGTCACAGCCTGGCGCACTATGTCACTTGATGGTCTCCTACGCATTTCCATTTCCTTTTGCATATGTGTTCAGTAATGTGTTAATAATTGGTTTGTTCCCAGACTGAATTCTTAGTGATTCTAATTTTAGTTTTTTTTTTTGATTTTTGATTTACAGCTTGATTCCACACTGTATTTTTGGTACAAGTATGGAATTTTCAGCATGGATATCGGTAGCCCAAATTTTACAGGCCGACCATAGATATCAGGTGTGCGCCGGCGTGGGCTCGAACCCCGGACCATGTGCATGGTCGGCGAGAGTCCTAACCACTGTGCCACCGACGAACAGAGTAAATATACCTCCATTATGGATAAAATTTTATTTTGATAAGTGACACAGTTTTGTACAGTAATATTAACTGATGACCACGTTTCAACCACAAACTATTGCTGCTGGTAATCATATCAAGTTACTCACACAACTTTTTTCCTTTATTGATATACATGAGTGGAATCGATTAGATACTTGAACAAAATCAATATGAGATAATGTACATTCAGAGATAATAATACGAGTGTTATTGATCAACCACAATCAGATGGGAAATAAGACGAGTGTATTTATAGTCACAATAAGTAATTTGTTACAATGTTGTGATGTGCTTGAATTGAAATAGAATTTTGAGATTATTTATTATCCTCTTCTGATTTGACTGACTGGTGGTGATAATATCTTCCATATTTCTGTTATTTGCATTGAGTCATTTCTGTTGCATGTGTTGTGTTTGGTGTAGACTCGATGACCCAGGATTCAGTAATCAACCTCTGTCTCTCTCCACCTACCAATAATACTTCTTAGAATTTAGACTCTGTCCCGCCCACCCTATTGTGTGGTTGTGTTAATGCATGCAAAGCAAATGCTGCGCATTTTTCGAAATTACTTATCTTCGTGAGGTCAACCATTCTTACTTTAGCCACTAAATTCTTATGTTCCGACAATCTGATCAACCCTGATCTACTATTTTGACCTACATAGTTGACTTAACTCACAGTCATTGCAGGGTGTTTTGTAAATTATATCATTTTGCCTAATTGGGTCCACTGGCTATTTTAGCCTACAGAGCTTGTCGTATATGAATAGTGAGTATTTAGGCTAGAATGCCACCCTAATTCCTGCTTTATTTAGAATCCTACGTAGGGTCTCAGATGTCCCCTGTTTATACGGTATAACTGTAGATGCCTTATATTCTTTCTTATTTATGTTATCATTACTAGTTTCAAAATTATTTTTATTTCTCGTTTGGCCTTTTTAGAACTTTCTAATAAATTTTATAGGACAGTTATTTGATGCCAACGTTTCCTCTTTTATCTGTTTCATTTCATCATTTAGGTCTTTTTTTATGCTACTGAATACTACTGCTCGGTTTGTTAAACACGTAACTAAGCCTGCCTTAACAGTTAACGGATGAGAAGAATTAAAGTCTGAATATCTATTAGAATTCGTTGGCTTTTTATAAACGTTAGTGTGTATTTTACCTTCTTCTCTCTGTTGTATTTTACAATCTAACATAGCTAATTCCTCTTGTTCATTTTCCACTTCATTTGTGAATTTTATTCCCTCTACTGATGAGTTTATATGTGTCAAGAAGTTAGAGATATGTTCTGTTACCAACACTGTGATTGAAAGTGTCATCCACATATCTCTACCATATTTTTGGAGTAGGATTAAATGTATTAAGGGCAATATCTTCCCAGCTGTCTATAAACATATCTGCTACGATAGGGGATATTGGTGATCTCATTGCTACACCTTCTGTTTGACATTCAGTTCACATTACAAATACCAAAAGAAGTTCAACAAATTATATACATACGTACATATATATACATATATATTGGTAGAGTCGTTTCAGGCAGGTATAATTGTAGTATTATTTTATTATTATTACTCCCTTGGATTCTGAGTGGAACATAGAAGGTTTCAGCAGTTCATCGCCTTTCCACTCGGTTCTCTGATGCTTTTTCAAGTTAGCTGCGTGACTGACTGCCTACAAACTTTAATATCATCTTCACATAGTCCTGTTTATTTAAGCTACTAACAACCAACCTATAAACTACCATTTGGATTGCACTCGGGGGTCTGGACAGTGATTTCAATCAATGGTCTTCTAAGATTAGGTTCCATTCATCTCTGTTTCATGCTGCATAATTGTTGGGTAATAGGTTTATAATTGACGCGTTGTCACATCTTCTTGTTACGCATTCTTTCTGTCTGATCTTTTTGTATCGAGAAGTGGGAGCAGCTATTGTTGAAAGTCTACAGTGGCCTGGTGGAAATGAAGTCTGTGATACACACAAACACACCAACTTTGTACCATAAAGAATCACTCACGTGACACTCCTCTGCGTCTGTGGCACAGTGGTTGGGACTCTCGCTGACTATGAATGTGGTCCGGAATTCGATCCCCTGCCGACGCACACCTGATATCAATGGTCGGTCCACAAAATTAGGGCTACCGATATCAAATACTGTAAATTTCATACCTGTACCAAAACTACAGTGTGGAACCAAGCTATTATCAAAAAAATTTTTTCTTCATTCGGTGTACTGCAGATCTCCAGAATTATTTCAGTATAATGGAAGCATGCCTTGCTTTCTCGATTTTGGTGTTTACATGTATATATATATATATTGTGTGTGTATGTTTGTGGTTAGTGAACTTAAACACTGTTAATTGTGGATCAAAATAGCAGAAAAGAAACTCCTCACTGTATTAATGACTTTTATTTCCCTTATTTTAATTAGTCTATAATGTCAGACAAACAGATATTGTTCTGTGTTTATCAGATGACTAACTAGTCACATTTTCCTCACTTTGTTTTATGATGCAAAGAATCGTTTCGCTATAAAACAAAATTCTTGTTCCCAGTATGAAACATTCTATATGCAAAGGTCGAAAATACCCAATGAGGCATGAAAAAAATGAGGCGAAACTCAGGGAAGGAAATTTTCTTTATTGACGAAATCGTCCTCAGAGGCTAAAAAAAATCGAATTTACTGGGGAAAAACCGATAGTAGTCTGTTACTGAGTAATACAAACGGGTGTATCACACAACTGATACAATTACTCAGAAGTGGTCTTTAAAACAAGAAATGTTTAAAATTAGGTGGTAGTGAATGACACAATAGAAGAAAGAGTTGGAAGTTTGACAAGGTAAAGATTGTTATGTTAATGATACGTTTATTATTCTTGATGTGAAAGCTGACCATAATGAAATGTAAGTAAAATTTAATGATGCACATCCATCGCTCATCTTCACTTGTGAAGAAGAAGACGATGGTAGACTACATTTCCTTGACGTCCATTTGAGCAGAAGAGAGATGTCTATAGATTACCCACATCTGTAGGACACTATACACATATCGTCAGTTTTTATCAATCCAATATAAAGTCAATTTGGTCAGTTGCCTCACGAATAGAGCAAGACTTACCTGTACAGATTACTCCCTACAAAATGAGTTGGGATACATTCAAAATACGCTGGTTCAAATGGGTTACCCTATTAGATTCGTAAGGAGACGCATGAACACCAGGTATAATAAAGAGAAACTGACAACAATTAAAACAAAAAAAACTCTTCATGAAACTGCAACTTACTGGGGACGTGGCTAGCAAAAGTCTTACATTTGACATTATCGACAGCAATAAAACGGAATTATACTGCCGCCACCCTTTGTTTGTCATTTTCCAGCCGGCCAATTATGATTGCTCAAGTGAAAGACAAGCTACCTAGCTAGCAGTCTCACTTCTATGTGTATCTATAAATTTAGTTCCTCCTGTGGAGAGAGCCATATAGGGTGAACAACTAGACAGCTTAACAGACGCATTAATGAGCACCTTCCTTCATGGTTCGGAAAAGGTCAAATAAAATCTATATGAAATTCTATTTTGGCTCATTTGATTGATAGCGGTCACAAAGTGGACAAAAATAGTGCCTTCAAAGTTATCTATTGCATTCCATCAAACAACGGAATTCGAATCCGTCTTTTACACATAGCCGAAGCTATTGGAATTCGAGAGAAAAATCCTAGTCTTTGCATTCAAAAGAAGTTTGTTCTACCTTTGTCTCTCCCTTGGTCTAGGTGAATTCTATTCAAAACCCTCCCACCTTTTCTTATCTTCCATCTCCTTCCTACTTTTATGAGATTTCTTTAAACTCTGATTATCTGTCCACTTCATCTTTAGTATTACGCAACTTTTAAGATTTGACCTGATTTATGCATTGGATTGTCTACATATACACATATTACTGCCTTTGTTATTCTTATCGCCACCTGCATAAACCTAATTATCGATATTTTGTTATCATTATAATCAACGTTATTAACTACTTTCAAAACACTTGCCACATTATTATCATCGTTATTATTATTTGATCCACAAAATCATCGTCATTGATTAAAAATTCTTATACATAAATCTATGTAAATTAGAGCAGAGCCTGAAGAAGACCAAATTGAAAACAACAATATTGTTCGCTTATTTGTCTTGTTATAATAAATGGATTTTAGTGCATAGAAATTTCTTAGCATTTACATCCACTTAAAGCAAAATTATGGTCACTTCTCACATCTACTGTGATACCTCAAGTTATAGATGTTTTTCAGAATTGTTTAGACAGCATGTATACAGCCGTCAAAGTGCAAACTGACAAATACATCTAATTACAACTCCTTTATCAGCTAGTATGACAAGAAAGAAATATTTTCACCCATTCATTTGTAGGGATTTGATTGACTGGCTACAGGGTTTCATCATGAGCTGACATTGGTTAGAGAACCATTTGAAAACCTGGGAGTAATGGACAGGTGTTTCATTCTAGTTCGGGACTTTTCATCAATACGCAACCACTCCATTGGTGTTGGAACCCAGGACCTTCTGGTTACCAGGCGAGCTAGCTCACAAACCACTAAGCCACTGGGACCTGATCCAATGGCCTATGAAATTTAAATTCTGGCAACTCACGTGGTTGCGTTATGTCGTGAATTGGCGAAAGTTAGAATTCATGGACTGGCCATTGGCCTGGGTCACAGTGGCTTAGTGGTCTACGAGCTAGCCTTTATTAATGTGCACACTTTCACATTTCTGAGGAAATAATAACGTATAATGAGTTCATTCATTGTGTACTGGTAGAATGCTCAACAACTACGCACATGGTCTTACTTCGATTCCCGGATGACACACTCCAAAATTTTTCTTATCTCCTAATAAGTCCAGTAAACAGGAAAGGTTTGGCGTGAGCCATTTAGAACCATCCTATAAGAAAACAATTAACACCTCTCCTACTGAAAATTCGAAATGCAAACTTGAGGTCTCATGTTTCAGTTGGAACGTGAAAAAAGACACATGTACATAAAAATCGGAATAATAATCATGATGAAGAGTTTAGGTAATAGGAATTTTTATACTTTACGTATTTTTACATGATAATACAATAAGAAGACGTAATTTTTCTGAATCGTGTAATGTATTTGAACAATCTGATCACACACGGACTTGTCATAGGAATATATATGAAATTAATAAACATTTAAGAGGTGAGAAAGTAAACTACTTAAGTCAAGTTAAAAGCACATATTGAAGGTCAAAATAACTATGAAGACCATTAAACAAAATAGCAGAGGTAATAGTACATCTGCTATGGTATCGAAACAAAATTTACCAAGGAAGGTTTAATGTGATGACGAATTGTTTTTGAAGAATGCATAAAGGTGATTTAAACTTCCTAATTGATAGCTAGGGCTTCCAAAACTTCAGCATACCCCCAAACGCGTTTTATCCATAGGTTTAAAAGATGTGTTAACGTCAATTTTATGTCCCGTCTCAATATACGATTCGGATAAATTACGTCTTCTTATTGCTTTTTCTAAAACCACTATTATTATTATCATTACTATTATATGATAATATTAACATTCTTATGTTTAATTGGTGTTCATGTTGCAATTTCTTGTACTATAAACGCTTGTGTAACATTTATCAAGTTAAAGACGAATGGGAATAATCGATGCGTTAGAGCTTTTAATGTTCAATGTTCAATTAGACATTTTTCCCATTCGACTGATGAGAATTTATCGGGCTATGAAAATCATAATCATTTTTCGGTGAATAAGCCTATTTTCTAAAAGGGAATAAAAGACGTAATTTTATGTGACTAGATAAGATGAAAGTATCTATGGCAGAAGAATATTTATATGCTAAAAAGACAGTGATTTAATCCACTTGAACACGGATTTCATCTCAAGTAATCACTAATTAGAATGTCATTGAAATGAACGTGTGCTAGGTCACTCAGTGGCCAAAACACAATTGAGATCCATACAACGAGGACAACATATCAATACTGTTTAGGAGTTTACTGACCCTTAATTCCTAAATTCCATTGGTAAGGGAATAAATACCTCATATGGTTATGAATTCAACACGAGAACACCAATACAGTACTTATTAACTATGTATGAAATATATAGTCCCATATTGTACTGATCGGTTGATATGTAGGTAGTTTGATACTACTCATATCAACCAAATCACTGTGGTCAGGTGTCCCGTGTCAAGGTCATCAACAAAGCACTCGATTTGACTCAATTCAGAAAACTGAATCATCTTAAACCACCTGAATTCTGGCTACGATCTGGTTGGGAAGCAATACCATTGGATGTCAGGGGTATTCAACTACTCATATTAGTTAATTAGTAATATACAGCATGATACAGTTATGTTTGCTTTCTTCATTACCACTGATGGCATCGAACAAATCTCATACTGTGATATGAATTATTTCGCGTTCTGAAGGTAATTGTGTGGCAGATGGCAAATCACCAGTTCGATTCGTTGTAATACATATATATATATATATAGCATATATATAGCATAAATATATATATATATATATATATATATAACGAAATCGGAATGAGTAAGCTCTGTCAGATCAGATACCTGTCGAAAAATACTATATGAAAAGTATTGCAGGAGATCAGAAATGATGTTTGAACGTAATTCAATCAGTTGTCGTGATTTTTGATGTGTTCACACCACAAATTGACTCTCACATATCTAATAACTCCCTTCGATGTACAGTAATTGCTGCTAATTAGTAATGTTTATGTATAAACAGGCTATTTGCCATTTTCCCTCTTTAATGATGTCGTTTAGACTGATACTAGCTGGAGTTTTACGGCAGTTCTAAATTTCAAACTGTCCATTGAGCCTTTTATTCTATCCTGGTTTTTGAAGCAATTTCCGTGAACCTGTGTTTGATAATGAGTGATTTATCAGTCTAGCTTAAGTAATTTTAGAAGAAAGCTGGACCACAGCTATGCATGTACTTGAATGTGATCAAACATCAAGAGAGCGTTTTTGAAAAAGTGATCAAATTGGTAGGAAGGATAGGCTAATCACTAATTCTCTGTTCATAGAATCAACTGCCACTATAGGATACAATACCAGTTCTGGATACATTGAAAATATCTTAGGAAAAAAGGAGTAGGGAGAAAGACTGCCTAAATTAAGTTGATATGATTAGAAGCAATAAAGCCTCTAAAAAGGCGTCATGCATTCATCAACATCGTCTCGCTTAGTGCCATGTCAAATAAACTTATTCGATATGAAATTATAGTCTACCATGGTCCCCAAAGTCTATTTTTTTTACATGAATTCAGTTGTATTTCCAATCAGAATAAATCGCAGATACTTGGCTACCAACCAGTGTTGTGTTGAATTAATAGAATCATTTTCCTAATGTCTCAACAGTCACGCCAATAAATCTGTGATATTTCCATACTGATAAGTACTAGACTGTCGTTATGAAGTTAGAGACGGCATTATACAGCTGTCTGACGTTAACTTTTCAGTATTGATAAGTAATTAGCATAATTCAAATTAGATTATGAAGTGGCACTAGTTAGAAAATCATACGAAATCAGTGAGTACCGGATAGTTTTTTCACCGTAGTTTGGAGCTTTTCATCAGAAACAGCTCTATTGGGGACCCAACGTTAGCCCCTCAGATCACGAAACGTAGACGTTGACCATTCAGGAAATGGGACGGAAACCAGTGGTCCTTGAATTCTATTTTCTATCAATCAGCGATGTATGTATATATATGGCGCCACAACAAGACAACGCCAGTGGTTAGCATTTGTCTTTACTTCTAGCTTGATGAACCCCATTGCTTTCAAATTCTCATGAGAACTTCGGAAAAGTTTATACTTTAGTCAGTCTCTGAAGAGCAGGAAGCCGGTTTTAGTAAATAACTTTATTCCAAAAAAATACGTAGATAAATACTGCAGAGCTGTCAGCATGTTCTACTGCAAGGTGTAGAATTTTTGAGTATTTTATGAACCTATAATCTCACATTTAAATCAGCATTAATCTACCGAAGGCACAGCCTAATAAACTGCTATGTGTTTCTCCAATGCCTTTGTACTATCTGTAGCATTAAATTGAAACTAGTTTTAGAATAGGCATGAAAATAGGCTGTGATACAAAGATGCAATTGGATAATTAAAAACACCATGAAATAGAGTAGATTAGCTATATTTTGACAGTTGGAAGAATAAGGTAACCAAATAATTTAAATTGGCCGCCACCTTGATTTCACACATAAATAAATGAATAAAACAAATAATTTGTTAATTTGATTAATTCATTCAATAATTTTGTCGACTTGTTTACTGTTTAGTCGTCTTTGTGAAATAATTCAGCAAAGTAATGCCAATATTAAACCAGATCAAATGAAATCAACGATAACAAATAACGTTGCATAAATGTATCTAAGTATCTACTTTTCAATCAGTCAGTTATTCAATTAAACATTTAATCAGAATTCTTAATTAATTTTGAAGTTAGTTAAATTTTAACTTGCTCACTGAACTGTGAGACAAAGCATAACAATAATAAAATGATAATGAAATTTTTTTATTTCACTTTTTGAGTTAATTATTTACCTGTTTGTTTCTGTTCAACTTTATTAAAAATTGAGCATTGAATGCGTTACATAGCACATGCTTGCATAAATGCACACCATATTGAATTAATTGATTTAAACAAAACAAAGGTAGCTTAAGAAATTAAGTAAATAATTAATTAATTTTCCTATTAATGTTTTTTTTCAGAAATTTTTCTTTGTGGAAAGATTTTTCTATTTTTTTGTATTCTTTCAATTTCCCAGGATGAAATGGTTTTTTTTAAATTTTCCATTGCTACTGAATACTTTTGTTTACAATTTGATTGCTTTTTTGAAAGATTAGTGGGCTCCGATTTAAAACAGAATGGACCACCAAAAGGAGTAGTTAATGACTTTGATTTTTACTGTCGATATATAGATGATACATTTCTGAATATGAAAAATGGGATTGGAGCAATGAAAATCCTCGGCAAGTTTAATGACACGCATTCCTGGACGTCATCATGACAAAGAAAGAAGATAGCACGCTAAGGAGTGTGTATAAGACACCTACAACAACAGGTCAGTACACTCATTTTTTGAGTTTTGCACCTTTGAAATATAAACGTAACCTGGTAAAGTGTCTGGTTCATAGAGCTAGGTTAATCTGTTCAGACGACTGCCTCAGTGAGGAGCTTAGGATTATCAGAGAATTACTTAGAAAAAGTGGTTCGTTGAGAAGAATATGAATTCAGCACCTAGGAGAGTCAGTATGGCAACAGTTCCGAAAAAAACCATTGTTCATAAAACTGCAGTTCCTTGGTGACAATGTCAGCGAAATAATAACACAATACCTGAAGAATGCAGTTAAAAGGGCTTATTATGCAGCAGAGGTACGTTGTCTCTTCACTACCACCCCTATTCTGCATTCGAGAAAAAAGAATAAGCTACCAAAATTTCTTTACTCTATGTGCATCGACCAGTTTGACTGCAGCTGCAGAGCCAGGTACATTGGGCTTACAACTAGTCAGGTTCATCATCGTAATTCCGAACATCATTTTATTTTATTTTTTTATATTTTTTTTTAATTTTTTCAAATTTTTTAAATTTTATTTTTATTTTTTATTTACAGCTTGATTCCACACTGTATTTTTGGTACAAGTGTGGAATTTTCAGCGTGGATATCGGTAGCCAAATTTTGCTGGCCGACCATAGATATCAGGTGTGCGCCGACGTGGGCTCGAACCCCGGACCATGTACATGGTCGGCGAGAGTCCTAACCACTGTGCCACCGACGCACATCCAACATGGTTAAGCAAGGGACAAACAAGATGTATTCGTGGCTCTATTTTAGTACACCTTGTAGATAGTGAGCATAAGGTTGACGCTAATACTGCATTTAAAATTATTTATCTCATTCCTACTAACCTTAATTTGACTTTACGAGTTCGTCTTCTACATGCAGCTGAAGCAATAGGTACCCACCTGTGGGGGAAGCTAAACCTGTGTGTTCAGATGAAATCTGTTCAGCCACCTTTCTTACCTTGGTCATTGTTACACGAATGCATGAACCGGACTACCTCTCTCGACCCTTCTAAACCTTTAAAAATTATAAAAATTATAATTGTCCAAATTATTTTATTATTTTTCCTGACCACTTCAGCCTCAGTTACAAGTTATCATTGTCTAAATCGTTTTATTTTCTTTAATAACCCATTACGTAATCAACCTGTGCACACGCTTATTCCTTACTTACTCTTGATTTTTCCAAAATTGTACATTACGCAGTCCACGTGTTGTAACCATTTACAACTTTTAATTGTGTGTATTAATTTTCTTCGTTAATTATCAACCCATTGACATTTTGACTCTGACTAATTATTGTTTATAAACATATCACCACTTGATTGGTAAACTGTTGTGCATTGTAATAAAAATGCTATACGTGTATATTACAGTGGAGCCAGAGTGAGATGACCATCTAATTGAAAAGTAAATATTTCTTCGCTCAATCCTTCTGCATTCTAAATGTCTAAATGGGAATTTTTGCTATAAAGAGTTGAGTAAGTTGTTAGAGTTGATTCAGTTCGACTGGTCAAGTTTGCAGGCTCTGTGCTTCACTGCTTAGTTCTACAGAAGGTCAGTCATAACCTCGATACCTCAGTGGTAACGTGTCTAACTGCAATACAGAGTGAAGGGTGGGGGGTTTGGAATTTCTACTGGAGGATGTAAGTAACTTTTATTCCTCAGGTAAAGCTTTCTGACGACTAATAATGATAACAGTAGTCACATATTTTCTAACATTTATCTCTTGAAACACCAGTTGTGCTAACTAAAGTTTGTTTGAATTTTGATATTTTCAGTCATACGAATATAAATTCTTACAAAATTTCTCCTGGTTTTACCAGAAGATGTGATACGAAGAGAACTACGAATAAAAACGATGCCCTGAGTCAATTGCTTGCATAAACTAAAATAACTTTCAGTGAATTGCATCAATGGCACACAAATAACCCTGCTTACGTGCTTCAACGCCCTACATAATATAGCGTAGTCTTTCTTAAGAAGCCCAGGGGAGAATAAGGAGCAACAATAAAGAAGGATGGGTAGAATACATAAATCGTTGGAGAAGATGTTGAGTTATGTCAGAGAGTATCAGTTTCCTTAAACAATAGATTCAACGAAGCAGTTTTCCAGAAACCAACGAGATATTATACGACCAGCGAGGCATAGAAGTGAAACTGATACCAAAATAAGTAATACTCAACTTATTTCCAAATACAGTGCCACAAAAACTATAGGAATCATAGAGTTAAATCAGTCCACGCAGGTCTTGTTTGCGCCTGAAACTAAAATTAACAATATTACATTTAGGGAGAAGGATTCAGTTTAAGACCATTTGAATAAGATGCTTGATTAACCTCAGATAGGAAACTATTCATTTCAAAACAACCTAAAGTGGAAACATCTAGGACAGAAACTGGCATTTCGTTAGTCTATTTAATAAAATTGGCCTAAATACGATAAGTTGAGCAAAAAGAAACAAAAGATAAATGGAGAAAGTGTAGTGGACTTAATAGCGAGCTCGGTAATTGTAAAAATATTGGAATAAAAATCCAAGTCGATGAAAGAATATTGTGAGAGTATATTATGAAATATGCAGTTAATGAATTATAAAAATTAATGGCTACTTGGTGATACGATTTAATTCGGCGTCTACAAATTATTAATGTAATCCATAGAAGCATTCATTGGTGGATTTGTGTCTACTAGTAGAAGCTGGGCACCGGTTGTAGAATAGTCTTCAGATGAGGGTAAGAGAGGTTCCTACAAAGTCCAAAGGACACACCACGGTTAGTAGTGAAGCAAGTAGACAGTATGGACCAGTGAGAAAACGAAGCGAAAGCAGTACGCTCCGCTTTCAGTTGCACTCTGCAGTAATGAATCGTTGTAAACAAAAGTTATGCACAATGTTCTCAATTTTAACATCGTACAAAAACTGCAGACCCTATAAAAGTACAGAACCATGACACATGGTTAACATCTTTCAATCCAGGACTTTATGCATGCTGAAGTCAGCTTGTTCATCGTAAATGTCCTGGGAACAGAATCTAAAGCAGCAGTATAGTCAATTAAGATAGAACAAATAAATTCCTCATCTTTATCTAAACCAAAAATAATATTAGGGTACAGTACACTAGTGGTACAGTCCACAGTATTTTCACTGCAATTATAAACAAATTGCCTGCGGTTATAAGGTTCCTGGGCAACACCAACAGCAGCAATAACAACAGACAACAATCAGCCAGCATAAATGGGAGGAACCTGAAAGAAACAACCTCCTTTACCTACCCACCTACCTGGTAAGCATCGTTTAAACTACAGGTGGAACTGACGAGGATATCAAAGCAAGAATCGGAAAAACAAGACAAGTTTTCATTAGTCTCAAGTCTGTGTGGAGGTCAACATCACTCAACATCAAAAATAAGATCCGGATTTTCAACTCCAATGTAAAGTCAGTGCTACTATATGGATCAGACACTTGGCGAGTCATAAGAAGCATCTCCAACAAACCTCAGAACTTCATTAACAGCTGTCTTCGCTCAATACTCAAGATCAGATGGCCGGCCAGAAAAGATCAGTAACAAGGATCTCTGGCAGTAAGTGAATCAACCAGGAACCGATTGTGAAACAAATAGGCAGGAAGAAATGGAGATGGATAGGGTATACTCTGAGGAAATCATCAAGTGACATCACTAGACAAGCCATCGCTCGAGTGGAAATCGAAACGGAAGCAACGAGTTGGTCGTCAGTGAGAGGGTGACTTGGACGAGGTCATGTGAAGAGGAGATGAACGCATGTAGGCAGACTTGAAGCAGGGTGGAAACGTTGGCAGAAAACCGAAGGCAATGGTGACGCGCGGCTGAAGCCCTATTTTCCTTTAGGAATTGGGGAAATAATAATGATATAATAATAATAAGCGAAGACGTTTCATAGTTTTCTCAGCATATTCCAAAGCATTTATGTCTTGGGGGAAGCGGTTATTCAAAAAGCGTAATTACCGGATGCCATGTGTATGAGAGGAATTTCGTCAAAATCTTTAAATCGTTTGAAATAGTAAATATACACACTAAATCAAATTTATGACAATTCGCTTTAGTGATTGTGATCAAAAGTTTTCTATCATGTGTGTGTGCATACACGAAGAGAGTATGATCAAACTCCCAATCACTTGGTAACTACATGTTGACTCTGATTCCACTGATTGCATGATTGTGCATATTAGTGATTTTAACTCATTGATTTGATTTCAGTCATACGAGCCATTAATCTTTTTGCTGTGTCATGTTACTTTATAAGCTAACAGTGTTAATTACTTTCACCGTATTTTCTGTTCCGTATCTACCTACTGCATTGCAATACATGTAAGCAGATGATGACGTGAGCTAGAAATTGTAATGATTGAATTTTCAATGCCTTAATTAATAACGCTTTTTTTTGCTATCATGCATGCTACTTTTATCCGTTTATAACAATTTTAATTTTAGGTGGTCTACAACAGCTTTGAAATAGAATGACGTCATTTTATACGGTAGACATTTAGATCTCCTGGCTTTTTGAGAAACTCCTGCACGAAGTTTTTTTTTGGACTTATGTATACGGAAGAGAAAATTAGCTACAGAACCAGTGGAGCATGTTGCCTTCTACTTTGAGATACTACAGTAACGCGTATGCACGATTTCACAACTTGTCTAGTCTAAAATCATCACGTTGCCAGTGGAGCATTTTATCTTACCATTATGGTTTTAGTATCCCCTGAATACGTGATATTAAACTATCTGGTTTCACACCCAGTCATTGCATATTTCCTTAATCACAAATTGTTCCTGTGATCACGATTCATTTATCTGTTGATTTTGTAAGTATCCTGACTGTCGATAGGGTCGTTGTTACTGTTTAATTCATGAATACACTGAATTTGATCTTGATCAGTGACCGTATCTTTTATTTCTGTAAGCAAAGAATTACAACATCCTTGAGAATAACTTTCTTTGCAGCGACGCTAAGAGTAGTGATTTGCAATCTTTCACCGGTTTTCAAGATCTTTAGAGATAAGGTCTCTAATCTCATAACCTCCACATATATAAGTTTGCCTGTACTAATGGAGTCGGCCGAACTGATCATTAGACACGTATCTTGTCTCAAAGGGTTCAACGATGCTGTCTTGTCTTTTAGCAGAGAGAGGTAGCAGCAGCTTTATATGCAGTGCAGTAATTGAACATCTGTATCGATAAACTCCTTCTTCAAAGGGATCTATAAGGTGAAGAGTGATCTACTGTTTCCTCCTTTGCAGTGCTGGGACTCTGTTTATTCAGATGAAGAAACCCGATCTGTGAAAAAAACAAGGGTAAATTCTTCGACTACTCCTATTTTTACATGGCAATAACTCATATTATTTTCAGTCCATGTATTATTTGTCTTTTGACGCCTTATAACTTTTGTATTTATTGAGAACTTTAACTCATAAGTACATTTTTGCTCATTTCATTGTTTAACCGCAACTCATTCATTAAATTCTGGCTTCATTAGGTAATTCTAACATTCTTATCAAACTCTTGTATACTGATTAATATTAGTAACTTGGATTATGAAAATGCATCTCTTTTCTGAAAAGACAGTTGTATACAAGTGCGAAAGTACAGTTAGAGAAAATGAATTCGCTTTGTTTTCCACGGATGTTTAGGTGAAGAAAATTCATGAATAATCATCTTATATACCCATTATTACTGACTACAGCAGTAAATTATTTATTTATGAATCAAGTCTCTTAACAGTAACAACGTCATTGAAATCCCTACAAGTGTTGCTCACTTTTTTAACACCCACTACGCTTAGAAAAAAGTAACTATTCAGCAAAGAATATCCTTTTAGATAAATTCCTCTCCTCTCTCTACAATCATATATATATATATATATACATGGAATATTTTTGAATATTTGTCATTACCAATATTGGTGTTTTTCAAAACAATATCGATTTGCTAATTAGGATCAATGGGATTACAGTTTAAGAAGGATGCATAAATTATAATAAGCATACAAATGTATTAGTATATAGAATATCTAAGAAAATTAAGGAAATTTCCACAACAAATTGAGGATCGTTCAAACCTACATGGACAAGGTAAGGATAATGTATGAACAAGCTCCTTTTAGATGCACAAATTAAGCTTCTTAATGTGTATCTCAACAGCTTCAGCAATATTTAGCAATCAAACACTTAAAGTGAAATTAAGATTTGTTGGTATGCGGTAAATGGCCCTGAAAGCATCGTTAACATCAATCTTGTGTCCTGTATCCACAAGATGACAGAGAATAGCGCTATGTGAATGGACTTTATTTGTCCTTTACTGAAACACTTTGCAGGGTGATGTTCGGAAATTCGACGAGAAACACTCCTAATTGTACGGCCTATGTAACCGGCTCCACAAAGGCAGTTAAATTGGCGGACAAACATGGAAGAGGCAAAATTAAGCAGTTTCTCTTTTACTACTTGATGCAAAAGAGGATATTATTAAAAAAACACAAATATTGTTATCGATTTATATTCTAGAATATTCTATATATATATATATACATATAAACACATATAATTGTAGAGGCAGAAGACGAAATTATCGAAAATGATATTCTTTGATCAATTATTTTGTGTTTTATGTATGTCTGAATGAATTTTTCCGCTATACTGAATTTCAAAGGTATCTTTTAAGCTGCATTTCATCAATTTATTATGTAGAGTCTATAGGAGTTTGACTAACCATTTGTCTGTGGGATAGTATGGTGAATTTAACATATTTAACACTGGTCGAAGTGGTAAGCCACTTTTGTGCACGTATGTCAAAGCAAATGTAATCTTGGTGTGAACGTCTTAGTGGATTTCAGCGATGTAAACTGGCTTTGTGAGATCAAGTCCTTTTGTTTCAGTCTTCTGAATGTTTCAGCTAACTCTTTCTCTATCTTTTCAATCGGATCCAGAGAAGAGGAGATTTTTTGCAATTTTAGATTATTATTAAAAATAGTATTCATCTTCTCGAAGTGATGCTTTTTGTTTATGATAACCATTCCTGAACCCTTATCCGGTCTTGTTATTACTAAGTTATCATTTTTCTGGAGAATATCCAGCGATTCTCCATGTTTTTTTGGTTTAAAATATTATTCGAGTTGCGTTTACTATTCATAGAATTATATCAACAATCGAGAAGAGCCGACTTTATGTATCATGCGTGAACTGTCAGGAGTTAGAATTCATAGGCCAATTAATTCTGTCCCAAAGAGGGAATATTCCAAGGACTGATTCATAATCTGAAGATCCTGAGTTCGATCCCTTGAAAAATTCTAACTATGCCCCACTGGAGTGTCTCAAACTAGGGTGAAATCGCTGTTTATTAACCCCTGGTTTTCATTTGTTGTCTAAATGAAATCACTTTGTGGTCTAACCTTAACTCAACCAAATCTCTATAAAGCGATTCTTGAAATATGTAAATATCATCTCATATATTTTAATCCATTGATCAGTGCCTCTAGAATCAGAATGTGTACAGTTCTGTACAAAATAGGTCAGGCTTAATTTTATTGAAAGGTAAAGTCGAAATATGTGGTTTATTTATCTCCTGAAAGCATTGTAAGTTGATTTACAGTTTAGTCTTTGGAGATACATCAGTCTGTCCTCAGTGAAGTATTACGTTAGACACTGTTGAATGTTGTCATTTATGCTTGATGTTCATTGGACTTCTAAATATGCATTTATTTTCTCTTTCCACTACACCAAAACTGCACATTTTTAATTCATTACTTAACTGTATGTGTCCTATTTCTTATTTCCTGAGTGTACTAGGGAACTTCTCAAATATAGACTGAGGATACAACTAAGTATCACCATTATTCTCAATCAACAGAAAGGTTGAATAGGTTTAGCTTATCTCACCATTTCTCTTTAACTTTACTATTGATGACATTCTGAAGACAGCTTTGAAGGACGTGCGTAGTGTTGATGTAGGTTTGCTTCCTGGTGAAAGACTTTTTGACCTCGAGTATGCAGACGCCATCCTTTAACTGTGCGGTAATGTACGAGTTGCCCAAAACTCTGTCATTTGGCGATTAGTTTCCGAGTATTATATACTTTTAATGCAGTCTAAGTGCCGAACTATCAGTCATGCTGGACTGAATAAAATGGCTGTTTTCAATCATTTATTAGGAAATTCAGTGTTATCGTCGCTAAAACAAATTCAGAAATTTTATGGACATGTTTCAAAGTCACTGATACAACGAACTTTGTGAACGATGTTCAAGGATTAGTTCTTTGTGGTAAAATGGTTAAATATTCTGTCTAAATTTAGGTTTCTTTTTTGCTGATACTCGTCACCACTGAAATCTAACAGTAATAAAGAAGCTATTCCATCCCTTTGTTGAGCTTAAATGCTCACTATCTTGCTGAATTGGCCGTAGCATAAAACTTCAAACAAGATGTTGAAAATGAATACAACTCTGAATAAAGTATTATCATGTGATGCTCACTAGCGACCGGCCCTATTCAGGTAAGTAGTTACCTAGGGTTCTAGTGGGAAGTCGTGACCAGTAGGGTGCAGCAGGTCGGGTGTGAGGACAAATGCTCACCGAAGACATTGGCTAGCGGTTGCGCTATGTCGTGAATTGGCAGAAGTTGGAATTCATGGGATGCTTTCAGGATTTCATCATGAGCTGACATTAGTTAGAGAACCATTGGAAAACCTAGGAGTACTGGATAGTTGTTTCGTCCTAGTTTGGGACTCTTCATCAGAACGCACCCACCTGGATTCGAACCCAGGACCTTCCGGTTACAAGGTGAGCTCGTATACCATTAAGCCACTGGGAGCCGATCCAATGGTCTTTGAATTCTAACTTCTATTCAGGTAGGTAGTTACCTGGGTTCCAGTGGGAAGTCGTGACCAGTAGGGTGCAGCCGGTCGGGTGTGAGGACAAATACTCGCCGAAGACATTGGCTAGCGGTTGCGCTATGTCGTGAATTGGCAGAAGTTAGAATTCAAGGACCATTGGATCGGCTCCCAGTGGCTTAATGGTATACGAGCTCGCCTTGTAACCGGAAGGTCCTGGGTTCGAATCCTGGCGGGTGCGTTCTGCTGAAGAGTCCCAAACTAGGACGAAACAGCTGTCCAGTACTCCCAGATTTTCCAATGGTTCTCTAACTAATGTCAGCTCATGATGAAATCCTGAAACCAATCAAATCCTTACAAACCATCACTTGAATTCATGGGATGGCCATTGGACTGAGTCCCAGTGGCTTAATGGTATACGAGCTCGCGTTGTAACCAGAAGGTCCTACGTTCAAATCCTGGCGGTGGTTGCATGCTGATGAAGAGGCCTAGACTAGGACGAAACAGTTGTTCAGTAATCCCAGGATTCCCACTGGTTCTCTGACTGATGTCAGCTTATGGTTAAATCCTGTAACCAACCAATCAAATCCACAAAAACTAATACTTGAATATTACCATATCACTTAGATCAGTGACTTATTTGCTGATACTCGTGAGCATCCATATGGTGAAGAATTGGCCTCTCGGCTTAAGGACTTGACACTTAACCAGTAAGCTCATTCTAGGTTCAAATGCTACCCTAACCATCTCAGCCTGCCTAATTGGTTATAGTATCATTGGTCCTTATACAGTTTTTTCAATTCACAACCTGATACATAAAAATCTGCTAAAAGGCTAGACAACTAGACTGCTCACCAACCGGAGGACGGTTGTTAGCTTCCGTAGCAAATTGTAACCAGAAGTGTGCTTAGCTTCTTAAATAGCATAAGCATCACAAAACTAAACAGTTTTATTCATATTATTTGTGCCAGTAGGGGGTGGAAAGAAAACCATTTCGACGAGTATTTGAAATGGATTTTTTGTGTTTCAACCTAAGAGAAATGGAATTTCTTTTATTATTCCATTATTTGTCCTGAGTAGACCATAGAGTTTTACCAGCACGTCTTTATTTCATCCTGCTTTTCACATGTGCACATAGGCTTTCATCTCCTCCTCAAGTGATCTCGTCCATATTCCCCTCAAAAAACATGCCGAACTCATCGTTTCCCTTTCGCGTTCCCTTTGAGTGCTTATCAAGGGAGCAGTTTGACTTTAAGGTTTCCACAGTATCTGTCTAATCCATCCCCGTTTCCTCCTTGATACCATTTTGGCGGCATGTTCTTGATTGTTTCGTCCCCATAGTTTCTTGTCACTTATCCTTTATGCCCATCTGTTCTTCAATACTGAGCAGGCGCAGACAGTTGCTGATGGAAGCTCAAAGCTTGTTGGAGATGCTTTCGGTGACTAGCCAAGTGTCTCAATCATATACAAAGAAGCATTGCCTCGATAGTGGTGTTGAAAATCACAATCATATTCGTTACTCTGAGTGCTGTGGTCCTCTTCACCGCTTTCACAGTAATAAAAGTATATCTAAAGAAATGTAATCACCAAGCTATATGACCTGTTATCATTTTAATAGAATTTTTGATCTTCCCGTCGATTAATTGGTCCGAAATGCTCGGTCTCAGGTTGACATGTCGGCTTCTTGTGCAGATGCTTCGACGATGTCTGGGCATTTAATTAGTATTTAATTGGTGGATGGATGGTGACTACCAGTGGAATCCAGGATGCGCATTTTTTTATTTGGGACTCGTAAGCTGCAGGTACCTGCATTTCTCAATGAGTGATGATGTTCCCGCCGAGGCTCGAACCCAGTGCCCATAGTCTCAAGGGTTAAAGCGTTATCCAGTAGTAGCCGACATGCCAACCTGAGATCGAGCACTTCGGTCCAATCAATCGACAGGAAAATCAAAAATTCAATTCAATTAATATGAACCGTTGCACAAGAGGTTGCTCTCACGGCCCAAGTGGTCTAGGGGAAATCAATCGACGAATTCGTGAAGTTACAAAGACTGAGATGGTTAGGACATGTGTTACGTATGCCAAGCCATCGCCTCCCTCGACGAGCAATGTTAGCGGATATAGGGTCAGGCTGGAAAAAAGCTAGCGGCGGTCAAACAAAAACTTGGCACCAGTCAATGAAATCCACAACAGTTGGTCTAAGCCACGTAGGAAGGTGTAGACTTCCAGGCTGGGGTCCTCGGGACGGTAAAAATCTATGGTTGGAAACAATTGGTGACATGGCTCAAAATCGTTCTCAGTGGCTAGCGCAGATGCATCCACTCCTTGTGACTTATGATCTCCAATGAAACTGTTTTGTTCTTTGTTATTACTCCTCCTTTGTCTCACACCTGTGTTCACTGTCTCTATTATGCTTTTCTTGTACTTTCTTCTCTTGCTTCGCGTGCTACACGGAGTGTGGTGACTTGAACTGGCGCACATTTGTGCAAAGTTCTATGTCGAAAACAGACAGACAGACAGACAAGTGGTCTAGTGGATAACGCTTTGACGTTTGAAACTATATGCACTGGGTTTGAGTCTCGGTGGGAACAGCATCACTCACTCACTCACTGAGAAATGTGGGTACCTCCAGTGACGAGTCCCAAATAGGACGAAATGCGCATCCTGGCTGGATTCCACTGCTAGTCACCAACCACCAATTAAATGACCTGTTGTTATTTTATATAAAGTAGTTAAATAAATACGGAAATTTATCGTACAATTTGTGATTTACGGTGTATTTCTGAAATAAACCACACCGGCTAACAGACAAAACCACAGGTAAATGTACAACACACACATACTGATATCTAATAATCTGATTACATAATGATGTAGATATTTAAAAAATATAGATTAAATAATAGTCTCTGAGAAGAAAAGAATTAAAAAAAAGAAGAGGTGAAGAGAATAATTACAATACTTTCCATTCATACACATAAAACATAATAAAGTAATACCTATTGAGTTGTCCTCAGCAAGTAAGTTGTCTATTCAGCAGTTCAGTTCAACAGCACTATACTCAAGGAGGATGTTCATCATCACATACATACACATAACCTCAGTAGAAATCACCTGCGTTTGACTAGATGAATAAATCTCAATTCATGCATACTAGATAAATGGATAAATTATGTAATCAAATAATGCAAACTGTTGACAACTATACATAAGAGTACGATCAACATTTTATTGATTTTCTTCCCAATTTCACCTATAATTTGATAAAAAGAAATTAAAACAAAATTAAAAAGAATTAGAAGTATCAATAAAGATTACACACAATTATACATCAGTACAAACGGTATATTGAACATAGAGATTTGTTTTGAAACATTACTAACTATCATTTTGTGAAGTATCAGTTTGAAAGGGTTTGGTCGGTTACAGGTGTGAGTATAAGACAGCTGTTTCATCCTGGTGTAACAACAGAAGACAAGGGCCAGGCAACAGATCGTTTATTATGAAAATCAACACGTATTTATATATATTTCACATACATTATTATAGCTTATGCAAGTAGAAAAGCGCAGTCATCTGATTGGTTGCAGACAAACGCAGGCTTCTGATTGGTTGTTTCGGGATTCCTTGACAAATAGCGTTCTCTATCTGCGAATCATATTTTGCCACGTTAACTTTGCTGTGATTGGTTGTTGAATCAGCCTTGTTCATATTTTCTCACGGCCCATATTAGTGACCTAGACATTAACGTAGATTAGTGTCAACCAATCGACTAGCAGCCTGCTCTCACCACACTGGTACGAGACTTCTCCGCTTGGTGACTAGAACGTGCTGGTTTCAAACCCCAGGCGATGATGAGAAGTCACAAACCAGGAAGAAACAGCTCTCCAGTACTATCAGCCTCTGCAGTGGTTCTTTTACTGATGTCAGCTCGTAGCCTTACAGTTTGGAGGATGTAAATAGCTTAGATTAAAGATCCTTATGTTGAAATTCGATTTCCTTGGCTGATGTTTCTCTGAGATTTCCGACACTATTTATGAGGTCACCTTTACTTCACCTCCTCGTTAATCAAATATGCACTAGTTAAAGTTTTTACAAGGACAGTGAATATATATTATTCCCACAGCCAGATGTTAGCGATGCTTTCTTAAAGACAGGATTTGAAAGTCTTTCTCCAATACTATCAAAAATCGATAAGTGTACTGTAGAAATGTCCAATCATCATTTTTTTCGGAAAACTTGTTTTATTGTACTATTTTTTATTCTTCTTTTATCTTATTTCGTATTCTCCAGGTTTTATTCAAAATTCTTTTCTTTCTTGAGAGAATTCTCCCTAGATACTTTATTCACCTATCTATGGAGCATTGTCCCAACTGCAGTCAGTCGGAACGGACGAGGATGTCAAATCGAGCGAGAATCGGGAAGGTAAGAAACACATTCATCAATCTGAAGCCAATCTGGAAATCTTTGTCAGCATCAACAACAAAATTCGCTCGGATTTTCAATACAAACGTAAAGCGAGTCATTCAGCTCTTCTATACGCATCAGAAACTTGACGGGCGGGTCACAAAGAATATTTCCAACAGGTTGTGCAGACCTTTACCAACGACTGTCTTCGCTGGCTCTATACTGAAGATCAGATGGCCGGGCCGGAATGAATCACCAAATATTGGAAACTATAGGAACAAACAAACAAAACAAGAAGCAATCGGCAACCAACAAATATTCAGGAGAAAGTGAAGATGGATGGATTGGACACTCGCTGAAGAGGCCGCCACTGGGTGACATCGTGTGTGCGTCAGGCCATTGCTCGAGTGGAACCAGGCCGAAAGGGAAGCGGCGAGTGGGACGTCAGTGCAAGGGTGAAATGGAGAAGATCATGTGAAGAGGAGTTGAAACAGTATGGAGTAACATGGATGCGGGTGAAAAGGACAGCAGAAGACAGGAGCAAGTAGTGACGTGCATTTGAAACGTTATGTTCCACTAGGAACCAAAGGCAACAATAATAAGAAAATAAGAAAAGTTAGCCACCTCTATACGCGCTGGCTAAATTCTCTCCGCCAATTTTATCATTGTGACTGCTTAAATAACCGACATAATATTAAAACAATGATAGTTAGAGTCACTCCACAGGATCTCATGCTTCGCAAAGTTCCAATTCATGTCAACAATGATCACTCCAGCTTACCTTAATTTATGAAAGTACTGATTTTAAAAAACACACGTGGATAAAGAACATTCTTTGCGCAGCTTTACTCTGAAGGTGTGTTGTAAAAAATGGTCATGAAAAATGATAATAGAGGTTAGACATTAATATTCATTAGTGGATAACCAAGATAGGTTAAGGATAAGTTGACGGATGGCTTTCTTCACTGAACATTCCGGACTGATTTATAGATAGTCCTGAAAACTATTTCTATATCGATCGTACGCTTCATATCACAAATAAATTTTTCTATAGACAAGGTGTGCAATCTTCTGTCTGTGTTTATGAAAGTTTTAAAGTTCAGCTGTTTTCCAAACCATTTGTATATATTTATTCCAGCACCCTCACATACAAGTCGCGATTACGCCTCTCTATATGTGTGCGACCACACAGTATAGGATATGACAATAATTTATGCCATATTGAGACTTGCGGCAAATCATAATTTTGGCTTTTTCTATAACTGAAAGCTGGGCTGCATTGTAAATTTTATAGATGACTGAATTTAGTTTGTCATAAAATCCCCATCATATGATAGTTTGATGTAGACACCACTGCTTGAAAGGAAATAGACTGTAGGTTTGGAAACTACGTGAGCTGCACACTGGTTCAAAAACTTTCGGCAAGTGTACCTGTCAGTATCGCATTCTCATCATCTATACCATCCACTTTGGGCTGAATCCTCTTGGATAAACACTTAACTAGGCTTCTCTTAGATTGTATTGGACAAAAACTGTGAAATTTCATGTACTGCTAGGCCCAAATAGACTTTCTGTAAATTGACGACTTTATCAAGCCATCTTCTTACCAACTCAAAATTATGTGGTGGTCTTTACTTGAATTTCAACAGCTTCTGCCCAGTGAGATACAAACGAACGCTGGTGAAAACGCTTTTCTCTAGAGCGAAGAGAATATGTTCACCAGACAAACTAGACAGTGAACTAATGCTTCTTGAAAAGTGCTTGAAATAAAACGATTACCCACAAAGTTTCATTAGGAAATATGGCAAGAATGAACTTAAGAAGCTTGATACAGCTACAATCAGTAAGAAGCCTATTTTCATCAAACTTGACTATACGGGCGACGACATTATGAGGATGGTTAATAGAAGATTGAGCGCAGCCCTGTCTAGGATATATCCTGCAGTGTTGTAAGTCTCTCTATTCCGAACAACCTCTTCATCGGTGCAGTCAAATATTGACAAGTACCCCTCACATGTTACCTCCAACTGTGTATATCAATTCACATGTATCTGCGGGAGGACTTACATTGAAAGAACAGAGAGGATGGCCTACATCAGATTCTGCGAACATGTACCAAGGAGCCTCCGGTTAAAGGGACCGAAATGTTTAAGCTGTTCTCCTGTGTCCTGACTGACACAGGACACCGAGTAGATGTGCTGGAATCATTCAAAATAGTTAGCAGACAAAGTACCTCAAGTCTTCTCAGGTTTGCTGAAGCTATAGCAATAAAACGATTGAAGCCTGATTTGTGTCGAAAAGAATCCATTGCTGGACTTCACTTACCCTGATGACTTACCTCTTAGTAACTCTTTGTTTTCTAATTTTGTTAGCTTATCTTTTCACTCCACCCCCTCCTTTTATTTTTCGTTTGACTCTCTTAAGAGATAGTTTTTCTTGATTTTCTGAGTTCTACTCACTGTATTACATCATCAACTTCTTATCTGACCTCATGTGCACCGAAATTGAAAAATTTTGATCTTCTCTTATCTAATTACGTAAGTTTTGCTAATTTGTATTTGTAACCACCCCAACAACACAACAGTTAGTAAAATTTTTTTTCTAGAAACTTCTCTCTACCAGGATATATATATATATGTCGTGACACTTTAGACACCCTGTAAATCTCACCACCTTATTTTACTATGACACTCTGACAGTATGCTTCCTAAAGGACAAAGGTTTGTTAAGATTGTACACTTTTTATTGGTTATAAAAATTTTTTTAAAATTCAGGTTGTACGCTGCTGATGAGAACCAACGAAATAAAATGGATCCAGATTATTCTGCGCCAATGTTTCTGCTTTCTTTGTTCAAAATTATGTCTCAAAATGCAAGTTAGTTGCAACTGTCTTCATCACAGTGTAACATTAATCCGATTTCTACAAAGATAACTCTATCCAAGTAGGCGATTCGCATCTTCATGCTTATTGCCTATCACAATATTATCATCAATGCAACTCCACTTAAGAGGTACCACACCGATTGAATCGTCATACAGATTTTCAACATACTACATATCTATATCAGCCAACAACAGTTCTAATGAACTACTTTCATTTCTCGCATAAACTAATTTGACAAGCAGTTGTGTAATCAGATGTTTTCTAATGTATTATACAAACTCATCGCATTTTTCAAATCGACCCCATCTTTTAATGTAATTGTATCTAAATTTAACAGAGGGAATAATTGTAATTGTCATCGTTACTTTATATTTTCATGTATTTATTCCCTTTTATGAATCTGAATAAAGCAAGAACAACAGTAGTTTGTGCAGAATAATATGGTACCATCATTGTTTATTTCGTTGGCTTCTCATCAGCTGCTTCTAACAGTCCAAATACATTATTAGGTTCAAATACAGAACAATTTAAACAAGCTTGCCAATTTTACATGATGTCAGCTGACAGGAGGTTCTGAACTCAAAGAAGAGTGTTTAATTAATGGATGGTTACTAGCAGTGGAATCCAGCCAGGATGCGCATTTCGTTCGACCTGGGACTCGTCATCTGGATGTACTTGCATTTCTCAGTGAATGATGATGTTCACACCGAGGCTGGAACCAAGTGCATATAGTTTGAAACGTCAAAGCGTTATCCACTAGATCACTTAAACCATGAGAGCTGGCCACCTCTTATGGAACGGGTCATATTAATTTTACTGAATTTGAGATCTTCCCATCGATTGATTGGACCGAGCCTCGGTGGGAACATCATCACTCACTGAGAAATGCAGGTACCTGCAGCTTACGAGTCCCAAATAAAAAAAATGCGCATCCTGGATTCCACTGCTAGTCACCATCCATCCACCAATTAAATACTAATTGAATGCCCAGACATCGTCGAAGCATCTGCACAAGAAGTCGACATGTCAACTTGAGACCAAACACTTCGGTCCAATCAGTGGACGCTAAAATCTCAATTTCTGTGAATAGTGCTTAGAAAATTATGCTTATATAATTTTTACACAGGTATTTCAATTTTAAACAATGTAAATTTATGCATACAATCATAAATGTGTTACGTAATAAACATGACATGACATGATGAGTAAATAATAATTTAGATAGCAGCGTACTGTGTTCAACTCAAGACATAGAAACAAGAGACAAACAAAATTACAACATATCAAATAGGGGTGAGGTTAAAGCCAGAGGTTACGTAATCAAGACAGAGGGTATAAAGACATCCAGTTACCAGATGGTCAAGGAAAGACTGATAACTGCTTCTTTCTGAACACATAAATCGAGTTTCAAGCGTTTGATAGTGAGTGATTATTAAGGCAAACTTGAGGAGAATTCAGCTTTTTTTTTTCTATTGGTAATTTTAAATGATTTTACGATTTCCACCTCATGACCAACTCGTATCAAGGGGATGCCTGGTAGTGGCACTACTGTAATCGTTTATTCCCTTGGGACTTAGGTTTTTCGTTACATGTTCAGAAAATTGGTGTTGTACCCTGTTTTCTATTCTCCCAATGTTACTATCAGCTGACATCAAGCAAAATTTGCAAGTATGTTAAGACTTTTTAATGTACATAAACTTAATAACAACCGAAGTGTATCGATTATCTTAAAATGAGAATCTTGTGAATAACAAAGGGAAGTCTAAATTTACTGAGGAAAAAATTACATGAAGTTTTATGTGGCTGATTATAGTGTAAACTAGCAGGTGAACTTAGTCATCACTATGACACACTGTAGCAACTTCTTATTTACTTTAAGCTTTTTTCTTTTAACGCTATCGAATCTTTAACAAGATCATTAAATATTCACTTGAACGCAACGAGGTTTTTTCTTCAAAACATCCTCAAATCATGATTTTATTGATTAAATGTCAACATACTGATTATGTATCTTCATTTAGGGTGAGAATAAGCATTTGGTGATACATAAAGGATTTTTAGTAAGTACACTGCTTTAGCTTTTATTTTAAAGTTTGATCTCATGGAAACTCTAAAATTTCATCCCAAACTGGGACGAAACAGCCATCCAGCACTCTCAGGTTTTCCAATGGTTCTCTAACAAATGTCAGCTCATGATGAAATTCTGTAACTAATCTGAAATTAATGTTTTATATTTTTCCACTTGTCTACAGAAGCCCTAAAGACATGGTCTCGTTTCTGATCACTTCTGTGTGCAAACATCACTTCATCTATCTCTGTGAAGCCAGTTATACTGGTCCCACGACGTAAATGTTGTCTACAATAGTTCATGAATACTATTCTGTGTGACTGCAGAAAGGTAGCAGCAGTTGTATAAACATTGGAATAATTGAACAGCTTATTGAAACTGGCCTTCGCATTTCACCACACTATCCTCCTTCAAACTGGTGGATGAAGTGAGGACCAAGCTGTAAAAGACAATACTCTTTCATCTCTTTTGCGTTTCTGAAGTTCTAGTCATTTATATAGAGAGATCGAAAATTTACATACAAAGGAGAATTATTCAACCACTTCTGCTGACTTGGGAATAATCCTGTTACTTATTCTTGTGTACCACCACATTTCTCCCTGTATGCATGTGTATCCAGATTAGAACTCATAACTTAAATTATTTATCTTAATACTTAACTCGAGCAGCCTTAATCTACTTCTATTTTCTGATGTTTGATAATTACAACTGTGAAAATGACAAGTTATCACTTTTATTACTGTCTTTTCTGTGAAAAGATAACCTCAAATAAAGGCTATTGTACACTTGAAGAATAAATGAATCCTCTGAAAAAACCTCTACTCTAAACCACTTGCATTGTTTCTCCCATTTATTACGGGAATGGGGAGTATTCATGAACAATTTACTAATCAAACTGTTACATTTTTATCTTGAACACATGTGAGCAGTGCACACTTTTGATGTAAACTGAGTCATGGTTTAAGGAGACCACCATCTCATTGGTGCTAGAGCTAAGTTTTGAAGTATTAAAAATTAGGGAAATTGTTATTGGATTACAAGTGACTGGATAAATAACGACGTATCTTCATAAAGTCTAACAGTTCAATGAGTTGATTTCAAATAGTTTTGTGTGCTTAGTACCTAGCGTGCTAGCCAAACACAATCGCAGTCTGGGTTCGATTTTCCAACTGACACACTCTTGGATGTCAATTAACCGGTAGTAATATGCGCTGAAGAGGTTTTGGAAAGGGGGCTAGAAACCTTACCTTGTAAACAAAATAACACCATCACTGTTGAAACTTTAGAGCTCATGCTGGAATCCCTACATTTCACTCGATTAGCTAAGGATTGGAAAAGAAATCGGCAATCATCTTCAGTTAAGGGTACATCATCTGTCTATTAGGATGGTTGGAAAGGTTAAGTAACATGAAACCCCTGTCAATCAGCAAACCAGCTAAAAACCTATCACTCAAGAGATCTGCCGAAGAAAATGTAGATGGATTGGATATTCGCCGAGGAGATCATCCGGTGACTTCACACGACTGGAACCTTATTGGGAAACGAAGGGATAGGTGTCCGAGAGGAGATGAAAGGTTGTGTGTGGGCGATCATATGGCCTAATTGGTGGATAGTGACTAGCAGTGGAATCCAGAATAAGGCGCATTTCATCCTAGTTGGAACCTGATACCCGGATGTAAATGCATTTCACAGTCAGTGAGTGATGATGTTCCCACCGAAGCTTGAACCCAGAGTCAATAAGTTTCCAACACCAAAGCGTTATCCACTAGACCACTTGGGCGACGCTAGCCACCTCTGGTGTAACGGGCAACGAACACTCCTGTCCAATGAATCGACGGGAAAATCTAAAATTGAATTAAATGGTCATAGAGCCGGTTGAAAGGGGGACCAGGAAAGTGAGTTTAAAAGGCAACGTTTTGCTGAAGCCCAGTGTTTTACCCAGGACATAAGGAGTGATTGATAATAATCACCTATCTCTTGGTGAGTAGTTTTCACTTATTCTTTAGCTGATGTTGGTTCAGGACTAAATCCATTTGAAAATTATGCATACTTCTATCATTACATCAAATGGCTTTATTACGAATGCCCACTGAAGTGGTCTTTAGATATTCAGTGGTACAAAAAAACGAAACATTTAGAAGCCATTGTCGTTTTGAGTACTCTTAAAATAACCTCTCTACTAACTCATTAACCTACTGAAGTCATAGTTCTGCCTTTTTTATTGAAGAACAAAAAGACTTCAAATAATTAAAACTTTTCTCACTTGCTGCCGTTTACGCTATAATATGATGTCAGGAGTCTATTAAACTTATTGTTTAACATCACATTGTCAGTTATACTCTGAATGGTGAATTTTCTGCTATAACGTGTTAACTGACACAATATAGTGAGTTATAATGAGGTTATGTGTAGAGTGCTTGGTAAAGAGAGTTGGTCAGTCGATGAGTTCTGCAGCTACATTGATTGTCATGACTAAGGCATGTGCTGAGCTTGCCGAACTAACACCCTGTTCGACAAGAAATGATAGCCAAGGTGGTCAAACGAAAACATGATGGCAATCCATAAAGTTTTTGGTAGTTGTTTTGACCTAGATGCGTTGTAAAAGGTGTAAGCTGTCTAACTGGGATACTCAGGATGTCAAAAACCAATGGCTGAAGAGTTTTGGAGATTTGGCTGAAAACCGTTTCCACTGACTCAGATGCATTCACTCTCCGTGATCCCTCATATCCATTAAAATTCTCATGTTTTTCTCTGTTACTCTTCTTTCCCTTTCTATGTTATACTTGTTATAGTTTATTCTGAGTCCCTTTTCTCACCTTTTTGTCTACCGTTGTGTGCCACATGCAGTGTGACAAACTGAACTAATGAACTTCAGTACAGAAAGTTCCATGTTGAAAACCAGTTAGTTAGTAATTAAGTCACAAGTAGATATTATAATCAGTGTGATTTCACCTGGTCAAATTATGACAAGGTCATGGTGAATAAAATTCATTTACATTTGAATTGAAAGTCATACAGTTTATTTTGCACTTTCCCTTATTGTAGTCACTGTCGTTTCTACGGAAAAAGGCATTAAGGTTGTTTACAATTATTGATTTCAGGTATGCATGTTTCATTTGATTTCCTCGTATGTTCATATTTGTAGTGCCTACCTTGATTAATTCAGAAGTGTGCAGTTAATCAGTCAGAGGAAATTTGTTAAGAAATGGCTCACATGTTTTCTTCTAATCATCTTTATTTACTCTCAAGATTGCATATTCCTTAGGCAGATGTTTAGACATCAATCCAGTCATTATGTTCAGTGACATTTCATAAAGTTAGGTCGTTTGGTAGGTAGTGATATTCGTTGTCTAGTGGTTGCTCCGAATCAATATTGTGTTGTCCAACTAAAGCTTATTATTCTGAGCAATGAACTTTCAACTATTATTTCTTCGATATGAGCCCTTTTCCTTCAATTATTGAAGCTCTAAAAACTGTGTATTAGCATCAAATTTCAATGTTATATGTAACAAAATATATATGCAGTTGGTTTGAGAGTAACGTTTTGGTGTCAAAGAAGACAGATGGTTTGTTAGTATCTCAACAGAAATGTTATCATAACTGAAGGATGATCGCACCCTCATTCTAGACATGTTCTCCAAAACGAAAGAGTTTGTATTCTAGTTGTCACTGCCAGTTACCGCCAATCAAATATAAAGGAGTTGTCAACTTTAAGAGATTTCAGGCATAAAGATACGTGTGAATGCATGATCTGTTCCTCAGGGTCATAGACTGATCAGAATTATGCATAAAATCAATCAACTTACCGGCATCATGAAATTCATAGACACCGAGAAATCCTGTCCTGACATACATTCCATTTGAGAAGAATTTTAAATTTAAGCATGGTTCATACCATTGAATTTTATATGGATTTAAATGGCTTTGTCTATGACATAATCGACGTTTTGGTGAGGTTAATAATTCCACTGGATAACAACTGCTAATTTCAACGCTGTCACCCATTGTCTCGTCTGCACAACTGATGAAATGAAATGAAATACAAAATATAGGAATAATTGAATATTACTGACAGGTACTATGTATGTATGTGTGTTACATAGCAGCTTTAATTTTCGAGCAATATTATTCTAGTAGCCTGGCCAACAATGGGAAGAAGTGTCAAACTACCGGAGAGGGATGACTCAGGCATCTGTAAGAAATAGTGTGGAATAATGATCCTGTCCATGGCAGGCGAAAGCTCAAGTCGAGTCTTCCTGGAAAGACTGAAAGATACATTGGATGCAGAATACCATCGGCTTGAACCACCTGAATTAAGGTAAAGTAAGTCATGTGCTGATCAAATTGCAATTCTTTGCATAATCATCGAAACACAGTGTAAAAGGGTAGTGAAACCTATACCCCAACTTGATACACTATGAAAAGACCTTATGACTGCAAAGTGATCTGGAAACTACTTCACCACTATAGCGTAAAGTGCCACAAATCTTTACCAGCTGCATTCAAGTGATCCACATCGGAAATCCCAGTCAAGACTCTAAAGTGAATACAGTAGTGATTCAAAGCTGCCTAGAATCAACGATAGTATTTATGATTGTGATGGAGTGGATTCTGAGGCAGACTATTGGTTGGACCGATGAGAAGACTCTGGAATATCTATATTTCTTTGACGATCCGTGGAGATGATGAAAGTAACCAACCAATAACAACCAGCACCAAACACCATCAATTGGAAAATATTTGGACGAGGCCACTTCCTTCTCTTAGCCAGACAGCAGCGTTTCAACTACAGGTGACGGCATGAGTGAGGATATCAAAAGCGGAATCAAAAAGGTGAGGCAGACCTTCGTAACTGTATATTCAGTTGGGAATTCTCCTGTACAGTGCTCGGCATAGAGAACAAGATTTCGATTCTGTTCAACACAAATTTGAAGTCGGTCAGTTTTCCTATAGAAGTCAGAAACTTGGCGCACGCATCATGAAGGGCACTTTCAACAGGTTACTGCAGACCTTTATCACCAGCTTCACAATGTAGATCAAACGATTAGAAAAACTAAGCAAGCAGCAAGAAATTGTGTGAACGAAACAACAAAGAACCTATTATCGGTCCAACAAATATGTAGACTAAAATGTGAATGAGGCATAATGTTTTTATCTCACTCTCTGTCAGCAGGAAGCCCCATCCAGAGCTAGGTTTTAAAGTTGCCAGTATTGATCGATATCTCACGTTTGTAACAATACCCCCATTTTTATCTAACTTCAACTGATACGGTTATTATTTTCACTTAAGAAATGCCTGGCATGAATATATCGGAGAATAACTCATTGGTTTTGAATTATACAGTATTATCTTTAAGTGGGTAAACGTACAATAAAAAGCAGATTTAAATTAGGACTTACGTTTTAGAGGTACTTTCTACATCGAATTCTAAAAATACAATATCGATTCTCTTTACATTGATACCAAAAAATCTATATTCACAAGTTAGGTCGATTGGATATAATCCAGGATAGTTTGGTGATGTAAAATTGCCTTTCATCGATTGAGATCGATTAAATTCAAAAAAGCATCCTATGAATAAATTATTTCAGAGGAAAGCAACATAAATTTAGATTTAAATATATTGAAAAGTATTGATTGAATCATTAGTGTACGTGAAAGAGAAAAAATAGGGATAAAACACGTAATTCGACATTGTATATTGGTCGTGAATGTAAGGATAGCTTCACAAGAACTACTGTAGGTGTCTCTTGGTAGTTATATTTAAAATTTTCCCATCTCTGAGCACATGTCTGTTAATATCCCTTTATATTAGAGTATACATACAGTCATACCGAAGTCTGAAGTAATCAATCCATGTAGAGTAGCACATGTTGCTTGACTGGAGTTCACATGAGAAACCAGATAAATAGTTAAGAAAAACCTTTTGAGATAAGGTTACATGTTTGACGGCGGGAAATCATAGTGCAAGATATCATGTTTACTGGCACTCGTCGGCATGTTCTATCTGCAATCTTGAAGGGGATGATATTCACTCTGAGATTAGAATCCACGTCACTCAAAGATGCAGGTGGAGATGTTGGTACTGAGCTTTCTAAGCTCACAATTGGCCTCCTGTAAGATTTTGATTGTGATATTGACTGGTTACTGAGATGAAGCCTGTTTTATATGTCTGTTTTGTATTATTATTTCTTCGTCAGGTTCTATTTGGTGCTGGGTCTAAGATTTCCCATAATCTTTCATCTCCACCTCCCCACACGATCTCCTCCACGTCACCCTCGCCCAGATGACCCACTCATCGCTTCCTATAGGGATTCCACTCGAGGAATGGTCTGAATTGTGCACAGTTTCATTGAACGGCCTCCCCAATGATTGCCCGATCCACCGCCACTTCAATCCTACATATTTATTGAGCAATAGGCTCGCGCCTGCTGGTTCGTTCCTAGCCGTAGTTTCTTGTTGCCAATTCATTCTAGCCCTTTGGCTATTTGATCTTCACTATAGAGCCAGCGAAGGTAGCAGCTGTCATTCAAAGTCTACAACCTGGTGGAAATCCTTTTCGTGACTCACGCGTACTGTGAGGTTCTAACCCATAGAAAAGAACTGATTAACTTCACATTTGTCTTAAAAATCTGAATTGTGTTCAATACACTAGCTGGGTGCCAAAGATTTCCAAACTAGTTGATGAAAGCGTATCTTGCCTTGCCAATTCTGGCTGGTATTGACATCTTTATTCGTGCTGTTCGACTGCTTGTGTTTGAAACAGTTCTTCCTAGTCGAGTAAGTCAATGAAGTAACCTCTGTAGAATCTCTCCGCCGAATGGCGATTGGCGCTGGTTGTTATTGCTGTTGCTGTTGGTCAGTTATTGTCATCATCTCCGTCTTCTTTATGTTCACCTGGAGTCCTGTCTTCTTTGCCTGACACTTCAGCCAGTTTGTTACTTTTCGCCTGTAAGTCTTCGAGTTTTTTGTGACACTAGACATATATCATCTGAGAAATCCAGATCTTCTAGAGTCTTCTTATAGGCGATCCAGTGTATCCCTGCCTTCACACTTCAAAGTACAGTCTGAGGCGTAATTCAGTCCACCACAATTAAGGATATCATCGGTGATAATAGGCAGCCTTTTCTTACTCTTGTATGCACTTCGAAGGCCACAATGAGTTTTCCTGTGTGGACCACTTGACACGTGACAGTGTCATATAGCTGTTGAACGGGGTATATCTCTTCCTTAGTGGTACTGATTGAATCCTATTAGCGGTGGACCTTTTGAAACTTTGAATGATATGGTTGAGAATCAGTTGTTTTCACCGGCACATATGCTGTTCATTATCTTATCTCCCTTTATCTGCCTCTATCTTTGCTTTATTCTTTTTACAGCGTTCTCGAACTATTGACTATTTCATCTTCATTATTTCACACAGTTTACTTATTTTTCAGAGATTGGTGCTGAACAAATATAGTCTGCTATGCAGCAGTTCTCATACGTTTATATTCACAATATCTGTTTGCCTATCATATTGTGGCATGTGCTACTGATACGATTTTCAGTAGTAAATAAAGAGACTTTCTTGGGCATAGAGGCATCAAATAGCAAGGAGACATATTTGAAGTCAGAGAAAGGAAATAATTCAGCACTGTGGATATCTGTAAGGTAGGCAAAGAAACATAACATGAAGAGCGGAAGTTGCACAACACTGAAGACCTGTGAAAATGGTGACTTGAAGATAAAGTGTGCACAATTTCCCTATATAGCAATACTGAATTCCTAATAAACAACCCCCACTGAATCTCTGCTCTGCTCTCTTCACACCATAACAAAATGTAAACCCTACTTATTATGTACTGTTGTAGCATACATAGAGAAGACAGCGATGACGAAGACTCCTAACTAACAACAGCACGCACCACTTACCATCAACGTGGGGAAATCTGAAAGAAGTAACTTCTTTCACTTGTCTAGAAAGTTGTCAAAGTCAAGTCGGAAAGTCACTGTAGACCTTCATAACTTTATAATCAGTTTGAAAATCTACGACTTTCGCGTGTGTTCAAAGGTGACAGGTTATGCATAACTGTGGGGCCTAACAGAGAAGACTGCAGAAAATGGAATGAAATGTAGGTGCGCTTCTGGAGTTTTATGTTCCACTAAAAACTCAAGCGATAAATTTAATATCAATAACTTGTATACATATATATTCTTTCCTTTTTTTACAAATAGAACATAAGTGTCCGAACTTTGCGCTTATGAAGTTTTCTATAGCGTAGATTTGCTAACCTTCCTTCCAACCTTCCCCCTTCACGATATTATTGTCGGCAGAGGGGTTTATGGCTGAGTCTGCTGGAAATCGCACTGTGACCACGGAAGTGGTCCCGTATACATTTATAAGCATATATCATTGAAATTTTTATGGAATTATTGGATATTTAGCTTACCTGGTTTACGCTGATTACCAGAAGTAGCTGTCACACCGTAATCTGTAAGAAAATAATATAATCAATACGTTTAATGACACTGGAATCTATGAAAAACTTGGAAACGAAGTGTGCTTATTTAAGACACTGCCGAATCTCTCTAAATAAGTTTTACTGTGTGAATCAATTGAATGGCTGTTTAATATTGAGAACACATCGATCTATCAATTGAACACTGTTAGTTTACTTGGGTGCTCTTCAGACTACTTATAGTAATCAGTAGTAAAAGACTTTAAAATTTGATATAACTGGTTAGCATGAAAATGTCTCCTGTTTTTTGATCACTCATTCTCTTTAGCGCCATTTGATATTTAACAAGGATGAACCTTATCATTGAGTTAATAGAAAGCCTTATCTCATCCATTAGTCTCACATTTCTAAACTGTCGTCAGAAAGGCGTATCTGAAAACAGTATATTGGAATTGGAACAAGAATGTTAACTCAGAATTATTTTATTATTATTCGATTCCTTTACGTTCCCAATGGAACACAGGGTTCCAGGCTAGAGCTTTGAAGTTTCAGAAGCAGTCCTTATTTCTTACGGGATGGGATGTCTAGCCTCATGCCCAACCTCCCCTCTTCACCAGTTATTACTGGCTTTGCGAGGTGAAGGAGTGAGTCGGCTAGGAATCGAACGCCGAATCATCTGGGTGATTAGCGAGCATTCTACCGTTATGCTACAGACGCACATAAACCAGAATAAGCAGAGTTTTCACACCGACCGATATCTGAATTTATGCGCTGTAACATACTCCCTGATAGTATAGACAAGTCTATCGCACACACCCAATTGATAATACACTTCAGGTATCTCTTGGAGCTAGACGTTTATACCAGGGTTTGTATACTATATGAACACTAGGAACGATAACTAAATCGCTAATATTTAACCTTCATTTGAAAAATGACTAGTCAGTAAATACATAGACAAAAATCTAAGGGGGACAACTAATCACGGACAAGGTTGTTGCTAAGTGAGACAAATATTTCCTCTGTGGGAGATTCTTAAGTCTCCCTTCGAGGTGAAGTTATCACCCCAAATCTATATGAAGTCCTATTTTGGCTTATTTGATTGATAGCTGTCACAAAGTGGACAAAAATAGTGCCTTCAAAGTTATCTATCGCATTCCATCAAATAACGGAATTCGAATCCGTCTTTTACACATAGCCGAAGCCATGGGAATTCGAGAGAAAAATCCTAGTCTTTGCATTCAAAAGAAGTTTGTTCTACCTTTGTCTCTCCCTTGGTCTAGGTGAATTCTATTCAAAACCCTCCCACCCTTTCTTATCTTCCATGTCCTTCGTACTTTTGTAATGTTTCTTATAATAAAGGTTTTTGTATTTCCCAATGAATGAAAAACAAAACGATATTGTTTTTACTGACGTTTCGCTATTTAATACTAATTGCTTTATCAAAGTATTATTATTATATTTATTTAAACTCTGATTATCTGTCCACTTCACCTTTAGTATTGTGTAACTTTTAAGATTTGACCTAATTTATTTATTTATTGAATTGCCTACATGTACTCACATATGTACATATACTACCTTTGTTATTCTTATCGCTACCTGCATAAACCTAATTATCAATATTTTGTTGTCATTATAATCATCGTTATTAACCGCGTTCAAAACATTTACCATATTATAATTATTATTTGATCCACAAAAATCATAGTGATTGGTTAAAATTTTTTATATATAAGACTATGTAAATTAGAGTAAAGCCTGAAGAAGATCTAATTAAAAACAACCATATTGTTCGCATATATATGTCTTGTTCTAATATTAAAAATGGGGATATTTAAGGAAAACCTAGAGCGCCATCAAAATCCAGCGAATACTGGAGAGCGATTTCGTTCAGTTTAAAGCCCTTCATCTCTACGCACCCATGTCCCCACTGCCAGGAATCGGATCCCAGTCATTTAGTTTACAGTGTATTATTATTATTATTGTATCCTTTAGTTCCTAGAGGAACATAGGGCTTCAGCTGAGCACCTCCATTGCCTTCGGTTTTCTGACAACTTTTTCACCCTGCTCCAGGTCTGTCCACATGCTTTCATCTCCCCCTCGCATGACCTCCTCCTAGTCACCCTTGCACTGACGACCAACTCGCCGCCTCCCTTTCGGGTTCCACTCGAGAGCTTGTCTAGTGATGTCACTTGATGGTTTCCGCAGAGTATGGCAAATCTATCTCCATTTGTTCCTGCCTATTTGTTTCACAATCTGTTCCTGGTTGGTTAGCTCACTACCAGAGATCCCTGTTGCTGATCTTTTCTGTCCGTCTGATCTTGAGTAGTACTGAGCGGAGACAGCTGTTAAGGAAGGTCTGAAGTTTGTTTGAGATGCTCTTTATGACTCGCCAAGTCTCTGATCCGTACAGTAGCAATGACTTTATATTGGAGTTGAAAATCCGGATCTTATTTTTGAGTGTGAGTTCATCTATAGTTCAATCAATGGGATACAATCCATTGATGAGCAAATGAATTCTAGTTTCTGTCTATTCATAACCCGAAGATTCTGGGTTCCATTGTAGCTGCAGATGGCTGTAAAGTGCCAAATTAGAATGAAACGGCCGGTTTTCAGTGGTTCTCTAACCGATATCGATCCGTGATCAAATTTAAAAGGAGTCAGGTCCCCACAAACAAACACATTGAATAAATTCAATATGATGAATTTAATGTTAAACGACTCATTTCTTACCGGTAACAAATCTATACTCTACATCATATCCAAAGTTTGGATATTGAAGGTTTGCAAATATTTGTCCTATTCTACGACCATTATACTCATCATTGATTATGGATTTATTGATTCGCAGAATTATGTCCAGTAGAGGAATACTGCCTGACATAAAACCTTTACTGGCTGGTGAATAGAGCATAAATTCACCAGCACACAATCGGACTGGATCTGATGGTACAGGGGAGTGGGAGGTATAGTCTGTAGAATGAGGTGTCATTGATGATGTTGAAGATTCGGGTAGGATTGGCGAATTCCTTTGTAAATTCATCGGTGAATAGTTTTGTTGAAAGACAGAACTTGTTTTTAATTTATCGGTCATTAACTGATTGATATTATTGTTATTGCTTAACATATTCGCACGGTAATTGATCAGCTCCAGTGTCACTGAAGTAGGGCACCTGTTCAAAGAAGTAAAAAAGCCGATGGTAATAATAATTATTATTATGATCGTTATCATTATATTCGGTTGAAGAAAATTATGATGGGGAAGTTGAATTATGATTAACTGATCAAGGTTATATATCCTTCACAAATGGCCTACATATACATTATAATAAAGGTTTTTGAATTTCCCAATGAATGAAAAAGAAAACGATATTGTTTTTACTGACGTTTCGCTATTTAATGCTAATAGCTTTCTCAAAGTATTATTAAACTGGAATTTACAAAATCTCAGCATATTTATAACAAAGAGTTAAGGGGTGAGAAAATAGGCATAGGTCAAGTTAAAAGGACACATTGAAAGTCAAAATAACAATGAAGGTCACTAAACCAAATAACAAAGGTAATCGTGTACCAACAGAAGAAAAGGGCCAGGGAACAGATCGTTTATTAAGGAAATCAACACGTATTTATAGATTTTCATGTACATATTATAGATTATTGTTAGCAGGAAAATAGTCTTCTGATTTGGTTGTTTCTCACAGAAAGTTAACCTTGCATCTCTTTGTGGCTGTTTCTTGAATGTCAAATCATCTATATGTTAACTGTATCGGTCTATGCAAAGTCTGCTGTGATTGGTTGTTGAATCAGTCTTGTTCATACTTTCTCACGACCAATATTTGCAACATAAACATTGGCGTAAATTAATGTCTACCATTTGGCTAGCAGCCTGCTCTCGCCACAATAGTACATCTGCTACGGTATGAAAACAAAGTTTACTAACTTGATCATCGTTCCTAAGTCTGAGGTCATTTTTCGTTGTCAAATTGGCCAAAATGGTAAAGACAACAAAACTAAGTGTAGATTGTTGGATTTGGTAAGTGTGTAAAATTATAAAACAGCCTACATTTGTATAATGATATTGCTTATCACATTCGTGTCGATTTTGTCACTTCATGGGGGAGGGGGATGTTGTAACCAGATCGAATTCTGTTTTAGTCCGTCATTCCTATTCAGACAGTTTGGGCTCCTATTTATAAAGTTATATTTGTAAAATCTCGGCGAAATTGAAATGATTAATTCCAACGTTTCGCCGAGATTTTACAAATATAACTTTATAAATGTCTACTTCTCACTCAGTGCTCAATTATTTTGCAACTATCCGGTCAAGTCTTGATCACGGTTCGTATGAAGTTTGGGTTCCTCTTGATATGAAGTGCTTGTGACGTAAGAAGTTGTTTGTGATTTCTGAAGTTTTTCTGGATTATTTCAATAGTGTCAAAATCAATTTTGTGGCCTGATTCTATAGCATGTAGACCTATAGCTGATGATTTTTCAAGTTTTTCTACATATATTCATAAAATCACGGTCAAAATCGGTTCAGAATTAGATCAAGGAGTGGTGAGACAAGCAACAGAAGCACTATTGGATATTTATTTCATCCCAGTTTAAAATTCCGCTCCATTATGTTCCCGATGACTACACGAAAGGCCGAGGCGATCCCATTGATGATTTAGCTACTATGATGGAATCCAACTAACAATTGTTAGTGCAACCTCCTGCCAATGTCATCGGCAAGTATTTTTCGTTACATCCACCCTGATGGACATCACTGATCAGGATTTCTTACTACAACTGTAGGCACTTTCTTTGTATAAAAAGTCTTTAGTGAGCATTAGATTTGAGTGAGATGTTACTTGAGGCTAATTTATTATCTTTTCTTTTATATGTATTCAGGAGATATTTGTGTTTGAAACATGTTCAGGGATCGAACAATGCCGTTTTCATGCAAGCCTGTATTCTTGTGAGCTGAAGTCAGCTTAAGGAACTGTTGATGAACAAAGACTGCAGAGTGCTTATTTATTTAAATCTGAAATAACACCTGCTGACAGAAATAATAAAACGCAATGGGATACTGTTTCTTCCAAACGACTGGTAGGTTTTGGAACAAAGAATTTAGGCGGCATCACAATAATATGACACCTGGTCTCTTGATAAAGTTGTACATTGTGTAAACAGACCTCGATAAGCCCTTAGAAGTAGGTGTTTTTGCACACTATGACCTCCAACCATCTACCCGTAATCGCACAATATCGTTTTCTGAAATATTAGTTTGTTTGCCGTCTACTTACAAGTAGTGTGCAGAGATATTAAACAAAACGAAGGGATAGAAAGGAAGAACTATAAGAAGTAGACTTGAGAAATTAAGTATTTTGCGCTTTGACTGACACTGTTCTGTTTGACAGATCATTCTTTCTGTGCATATTTCGCTTGTTTTTTTGTCACCACTGCAAATTATTCATGTCTATAAACTTAATTACGGTATTGATAAAAGACAGAGAGAGAGAGAGGGAGAAATAAATTAGATTGTTTTTTTTATGGTATCTTCATTCTGAATTTTGTTCATTTCTACATTTCTGCTTGACTGATTATGTAGACTGACAATTAAAGAGGGTATGAGGAGAAATGCAGGAAGTTGCGATAATCACAACAACAATTATAGTAATGATCCAAGAGGTAAACTCTAGACACAGACTTTTTCTGATGAATTCCTGGCATTATTATATCGAGTACCAGCCCGTTTCAAATTAATCCTCATAAATGACATCACCTTGAGAAAAGATCAACTAAGATGATTAAAGGCAACCAGTGGGAAGCTCTGCCTCCACCTAGTCGTCGTGCAAGGCGTCTCTGTAGTGTTGGAAAAAGAATTGATATCCTCTGCTAGCTTCGAGCCCATATCACCGTCTGCTGCAATCAAACACATTACCACTGAGGTATTCGCGGCCACAATCGAACTCCGTATGATAATGTTGCTGAGACTAGTGTCGTATCATTCCTGTTGTAAGTGTTTGTGTATAGATTTGATGAACAAGGACTCAGTGACCAATATTTCCCTTCACCTACATATATTACTTTCTGGTAGTGTAGCTGTGTGCCATCTTGTTTTATGATTACATACGTTGTTTTCCCCAAGTTATTCATCTTGCGCTTAGCCAAATTTTTATGTTCCCATAACCTGCCTGCCTCAGATCTACTGTTTAGACCAATGTAGTTGACTTCACAGTGAGTGCAAGGTATTTTGTAAATTGAATTATTTTTTCTAGTTTGGGCAGTAGAGTACTTGAGTCTGTCCAGCCTATCCCTAAACGGATGTGTTAGTTTATATGATGTATTATTATTACTTCCTCCGATTTCTAGAGGAACATAGGGCTTCGGCCGCGCGTCTTCATTGCGTTTGGTTCTCTACTAGAGTTTTCACCCGGATCCAAGTCTACCCACATGTTTTCATCTCCTCTTCATATGACCTCCTCAAAGTTACTCTTGCACTGACGACCAACGAGCCACTTCGCTTTTGGGTTCCACTCGAGCAGCGGCTTGTCTAGTGATGTCACTTGATGGTTTCCGCAGAGTATGGCCAATCCATCTTCATTTCTTCCTGCCTATTTGTTGCATAATCGGTTCCCGTTCGGTTGGTTCGCTCATTGTCAGAGATCTCTGATGCTGATCTTTTCTGGCCGGCCATCTGATCTTGAGTTGTATTGAGTGAAGATAGCTGTTGATGAAGGTCTGTAGTTTGTTTGAGGTGCTCTTTATGACGCGCTAAGTCTCTGATACATATAGTAAGTAGCACTGACTTCGCATTGGGATTGGAAATCCGGATCTTATTAGTGATACTGAGTGCTGTTGACCTCTTCCACACAAACTTGAAAGAATGTGATATTGCAAATCCTAAGTAAGGTTTTTGAAGTTTCTTCCTTATTTAGTAACACTGCGGATTCCATAAATTATTACTCGTTACTATCTATCATGGTGCTCTATATCTACTTTAAAATGAAATCAAGATCTCCAGATATGAGTAGGAGTAGTATTAGAAAGGAGGTGAGCTTCTAGACACAAGCAGAAACGTAGGGAAAATGGATAGTTGTTTTGCCCCAGTTTGGAAATCCTCAGCAGTACACACATGACTTCAGAGGATATCGAAGATAGGATAATCAAGTTATAATATTGGCATAATTCTTTTTAAATCGGTTTTCAAGCCTTCTATTTTCGTAGAAGAATTATTGAGAGCAATTTTCGCGGAAGAAGTCAGAAAGCAATGAAAACTTCCAACCTAGAAGTCTCCAATTTCTATGTGAGAGCATCATTACTAAACTAATGAGTTGAAATATAAATATGTGGTTTTAAAGAAACTCTTGAAAAGAAAGGAAGGTGTTCTTTTCTGATACACTTTTGAATGCATCAGTGCATGAAAGAAGAGTTAAACAGTGTTTAACCAGAACTATTTGAATAGAAAAAGCATTTCAGAGATTCAATAAACTGGATCACGCCACTGACGCCAGACTACTCATCCTGGTTCATTTTTTGGGTTGGTATCTATTATCATGATTAATTAAGCGTAAAAATGGAAATATTTAAAGCATGATCATCTTGAAAGATAGAATAATCCTGAAAATTGATGAATAAGTCAACAATATGAGGTCTAAATTCCAACTATAAAATTGAAACATAAACACTGATTAATGCCACACAGACTCGTAGACTTGCAGGAGAAAACCAGCAAATCGGTTGAAGAAGCAACGAAGAAAAAACTCCAGGTGAACATAGAGAAGACTGAAGTGATGAAGATGACCAACCAACACCAACAGTAACAACGATCACCTCCAATCACCATCGACAGGAGAGATTTGTCAGAGGTTACTCCCCTCATTTATTTAGGAAGCATAGTTTTAACCACAGGCAGTCAGACAACATGGATAAAGATGTCAAGTCGGCAAGGCAAGATACGCCTTCATCAACCTGAAGCCAGTTTGGAGACCTGCAGTTCGCCTCTACATAAAGAACAAGATTCGGATTCAGTTCAACACAAATGTGAAGTCGGTCACTTTTTCCGTGCAGTTCAGAAAATTGTGCTGCATGTCAGTCACAGAGGGATTTCCAACAAGTTTCAGATTTTTATCAACAGCTGTCTACTTCACTGGCTGGTTCTACGTTGAAGATCAAAGATACGGCCAACTGACCAGAGTGGATTAGCAACAAGAAACCCCTACATCATACCAACTAAGAGCTGACTGCTCGACAAATATGTGAAGGAATACGGAGATGTATCGGAGATACTCTGAAGAGGCCATCAAATGACATCGCGCGCAGCGCAGGCCATCGCTTATTTGGAATCCCATTGGGAAGTGACGAGTGGGTCGTTGGTGCGAAGGAGACTTGGAAGAGGTCGTGTGGCGAGAAGTAGATGTGTGAACATGGATCCAGTTGTAGAATACAGTACCAAATAGAGTAAAGTGGAGAGGTGTTGTTGAAGCCCTGTGTTCTATTCGAAACCCAAGGGAATAATAATTACAATAATGTTTGCATGAGTAAACACCATTGTAATCATCAAGAATTAGTTCCAATCATAGAGGCACTAAAAATCAATGTGTATTGGTTGATTGTTTTGGTCTGCTTTAGCAATAATTAGGAGTTTGCCTCTACATGAAGTTGTTTAACTAGCGAGATTTCAGGAGAAAATATTTTGTTAATGACTTTTATTTAGAAGTGTAGACTTTAAGCAGGAAAAATGGATGTTACTTCAGTATTCAGCTGATTATCATTTGATTGACGGTCATCAGAAATATGAACAACTGGTCAGTACAATTTGAGAGACTAGTAGTTACAGATTGTGAATAGAAGTTGACTTTTTGATTGGATGTACGATTTCATAATAAGCTGACACCAGTTAGAGAACCATTAGAAAACCAGGGAGTACTGGACAGCTGTTTCATCATAGCTTGAGGCTCTTCAGCAGTAAACACCCACCGGGGTGCGAACCCAGGACCTTCTGATTACAAAGCGAGCTCGTAGACCATTAAGTCACTGGAACCTCATCCAATCACCCTTGACTTCAAACTTCTGCTAATTCACGACATAGTGCGACCACTTCGCAATGTCTTCTTCGATGAGTTACTGCTTCATCTTCCTGATGTGCCATACTGAACCTAGTTCGTCCATTTGCTATTTAATACAGACTGATGTGGACATAAATCTGATATAATAACTAGATGAAGTAGTTAACTTCAGTATGAAGATCTTTTCTTCTAAGATGACATACACATCTGATTGACAAGTGCCAGTTAGTATAAAACCTGGGTTCAGGGCCTTCTGCAGACTAAGAACTGGTGAATATAGTGTCAATTCACTGATAGAGATCAGTTATCATTAACACAGCAGAATGGTACATAGGACTGAACATCCTGCAACGACCAGTCAGTCTAATGTTCGAATATAGTTTGAGCGATTAGATTGTGTATTTTGGTGACAAATGAACACTTCTAATTTCACATATAGCAGTAGTGAGCTACGAGATGAAAGGGGTACATTGGACTAACAGGACGGCTCTAGAAGACTTGAACTTTACGGGCGATCTATGTCTAAGCTCTTTCCCATATCTAGGAAGAATTATTTTAGGCACAAGTCACACTGATGAAAACGCCAACACCGACCAGGATCGGAAAGGAGACGCAGACTTTAATTACTCTGAAATTTGTGTAGAAATCTGCTGCTCTGATTATGAAGGAAAGCATTTCGATTTCCAACATTAATGTGAAGTCTGTCAGAGGAACTTCCAAAATGCTTCAAACCTTCATCAACAGCTGTCTTCGCCTGCTCGATAATGAATATCAACTGGCCAGAAAGAAAAAGAGGCGAGAAGATGTTGCTCAACAAATATGCTGAATAAGATTTAATAGATCGGGCACATATTGAGGAAACTGTTGATTGAGATGGCGCATCAGGCCATCACTCGAGGGGAACCTGAAAGAGGAAAGATGATTTGAAAGTCCAAGGGGGTAATGAAGAAGGAGATCATGCGTTGAGGAAATGATAGCCTATGTTTATTTATTTTTATTTTTGATTACAGCTTGATTTCACACCGTATTTTTGGTACAAGTATGGAATTTTCAGCATGGATATCGGTAGCCCGAAATTCGCAGGCCGACCATAGATATCAGGTGTGCGTCGGTGCGGGCTCGAACCCCGGACCATGTGCATGGTCGGCGAGAGTCCTAACCGCAGTGCCACCGAAGCACAGTTGTGGACTCAGCTTAAGAGGACTGAAAGGAACATCTGAAATGGAGATGCACCACTGAAAGTCTATGTTTTACTTGGAACCTTCCAGAATGATATATATATATATATGTCAAGGACTGAGTGCAGAGCACGATACTACATTTTTTTGAACAAAAGCAGGGAAACATGTCTACTACCAGATGGGGATTAACTTAAAAATGTTTTGAACAAATTTCATCATTCTTGTCTGTACAACTTTAGTGTGCATGTGATTTGACAATCGGATTAACTTTCTAAATCTTTCTAATGTAAACCGATTCCTATTTCATAGGCAACATGAATTAATGCCATCGAGTTTAACAGAAATGATCATGTGTTTATAATGGCCGATTTTATTTCTAATCCGTGTATGTTAACATCTTGAATGAAAGCATAATCTTTCTCAAACTTTCAAGTACGCCTTGTTTAAAAAAATGTTAATTAACACGTTCTTTAAGTCGGTCAAGGATGTGTATCGATCGAAAGTAAAAATAACACTCAGTAGTATGTTGTCATTTAACTAGGTGATCAAACTGCACACACACACACTTTCGATTCACATAAATGTTGAAAGTGAGACAGCCACATTTGATTCAGCGACCAGTCTGCGGATGTGTGTATCTACAAGAAGTTGAGTGTTAATATATATATATATATATATATATATATATATATATATATATATATTTGAATAAGGCGTTAAGAAGATAAATTTCGCGCGATTTTATTTTTATTTTTTATTTTTGATTACAGCTTGATTTCACACTGTATTCTGGTACAGGTATGGAATTTTCAGCATGGATATTGGTAGCCCAAATTTTGCAGGCCGACCATAGATATCAGGTGTGCGTCGGCAGGGGATCGAACTTCGGACCATATGCATGGTCTGCGACAGTCCTAGCCACTGTGCCACCAACGGACAGGGCCCGAAACATATGCACGAGTAACACATTGATGGATGAGTTCCAACATATACATTCAGTTTTATTAGCTAATGGTTATCCGGAAAACCTTATCACTTGTCACAGTAAAGAAAGATCACACTTCGAAAAGACAGCATCTGTACCAAAGAAAGCTATCTTTATTAATCTACCATTCAACGGCGACCAGATTATTCAGTGGACAGCTAGCTCAAAGACTCCGGTCAGCCATCAAACGCCTATTCTACGCCAGATCTCTTTTTCTCACATGCCGAACATCTCCGATCCCTGTACCTATTATTAAAGGGCGAAATTCTCTGAACTCTACTTCTAACTGTATCTACAAGTTCACCTGCAGTTGCGGTGACCCACGCATCTATGGGTAGAACCAATAGAATGTTCCAATGTCATCAAAAAGATGTTCCAGAATGTTTATTTAAACATGTAGAAAATCTCAACGCGATTAATCTGAATAGAAATCCAGCACCATCCATTGCAAAGCACTTATTGATGTCAAATCACAAAATCAATATTAATGACTGTTTCACAATTATTTCATCACATAACTCTAACTCAAGGTTGGTTATTCAAAGTGATGGAAGCACTTTGGATCAATCGCATACAGCCTGAACTGTGTGTACAAAAAAAAATAATAGACTTCAACCTTCGCCTACCATAAACTGACTACTTGACCTATTTCAATATAATCGGTCATTAGTATGTACTTTTGTTTTTTATATGTAACTGAGTAATTGTCATACTCTTTATTTTATTTTATTATTGTTAACCATGTTAGTTGTAAAACGGTTGTAAAGAAACTACGAAATGGTGCCATCATCTCGCGAAATTTGTCTTCTAAAGGCTTTATTCAAATTTATCAAATGGACTAATTGTTTTAATATATATATTTGACATGAGTAGGATTTCATACTGAACCTACCGTAAACTGTTAATAAAAGATGCTTCAATTCCTTGTACATCACCAATATCAGCGTTATGATTTCCTTTGTTGATCAAATCATGAAATTCTTGATCCTGTTGAATATAACCATGACCAGGTTGTGTTCCATGAAATGAACTTTCTAGACGTTTGATAAATCGTATTTGTATACGTTGTCCAAAGTTGCCTTGAAGTTTCCATTTACAATTGTTCAATTTATTATAGATATTGTTATTATTCTGATTATATTCAGTAGACTTTTGTGTTGATAGCAAATCTTGTGGTATTCGAATATAACCAGTGGAATCAATACCGTTACTTGTGATTGTGAATTCACACAATTCTAATGGAAGAGTAGAAAGATCCAAATCAATAATAATCAGGGGTTAATGTAATCAAGTAATTTCAAAAGGTAGAATTGTCAACAAATAAATTTTTGAAAATTAAATAAGTATACAACTTCGCATCGCAAAGTGATGTACTCTTAATTCTCACTTAGCCAGTAGTAAGACTGGTAAAGTGGAAGCTTTTGGTGTAAGGTTTATAATACAACCATTACTGAAACCACAGGACTGAAGGTTGAAGCCTTAGGTTCTACTTAGAAACTTAATGAATGCAAAGTAGTAGGTTTACTTCTTGATTTATTGATTAGTCGTCCAGCTTCTGGATGATCCATTCAAGATTATCTCTGGTAAAGATACTACTAACAGCTTGATTCAGCGACATTCCCAACTGAATAAGTGGCCTGCTTTTTCCATTATGGATAAGATTTTATTTTGATAAATCACACTGTTTGTTATACAGTAATATTAACTGATGACCACGTTTCGAGCAAAAACTATTACTCCTCATAATCAAATCAAGTCCCTACTCACACAACTTTTTTCTTTCATTTATATACATGAGTGAAATTGATCAGACATTTGAATAAAAAAATCAATATAGAATAATGTACATTCAGAAATAACATTATGAGTGTTATTGACCAATTACAATCAGATAGGAAATAAGGCGAGTGTTTATATAGTAATAACAAATAACTTGTTAGAATGTTATGATGTAAGTGAATTGAAGTAGAAATTTAAGATTATTTATTATCCTCTTATAATTTGACTGGTGGTAATAATATCTTCCATATTTCTGGTATTCGCATTGAGTCATTTTTGTTGAATGTGTTGTGTAAAGACTCAATGAACCAGGATTCAGTAATCAACATCTATCTCTCTCCACCTGCCTATATTACTTCTTAGAATTTTCAGGATTTCATCATGAACTGAGAGTAGTTAGAGAACCATTGGAAAACCTGTGAGTACTGGACAGCTGTTTCGTCCTAGTTTGGGACTCTTCAGGAGTACGCACCCACCGGGATTCGAACCCAGGACCTTCCGGTTACAAGGCGAGCTCGTATACCATTAGAATTTTACTCTGTCCCACCCAACCTATTGTATGGCTGTGTGTTAATGAATGCAGTGCGATGGCTGAGTTATTTTTACAAAATTACTTATCTTCATATAACCAATCATTCTGACCATAGCTAGATTCGTATGTTCCAACAATCTGACTATTCTAGACCTACTAGTTTGAATTATGTAGTTGATCCAACTCACAGTCATTGCATGGTATTCTATAAATTATATCATTTTGTCTAATTCTATCCACCGGGTATTTTAGCCTACACAGCCTGTCCTATCTAAGTAGTGAGTTTGTAGGTTTGAATACCACCCTAATTCTTTGCTTTATTGAGAATCCTACGTAGGGAGGTTCACAAATGTCTCCTCCTTATATGGTTAGCAGTAGATGACTTATATTCTCTCTTATTTATGTCATCATTACTAGTTACACCATTATTTTTATTTTGCTATTGGCCTATTTTTATATTTCTAATGAATTTCATAGGATAGTTATTCTACACCAACGCTTCTTCTTCTGTCTGTTTTATTTCATCATTTAGGCCTTTTCTTGTGCTACTTAATGATACTGTTTGATTTATTAGACACTTAACTAAGCCAGCGTTAACAGCTAACGTATGAGATGAATTTTATTCAAATATCTAATCAATTTCACTCATGTTTATATAGTCATGAGCAATAGTTTGTGCTCGAAACGTTGTCATCAGTTAATATTACTGTATAACATCACTGTATGATTTATAAAAATAAAATCTTTTCTATAATGGAATTATACTCTACCACAGTGACCAAGTTTTATACCTACATCAACAGTGACCTACTTTTTTCAGATTAATATGTTGCAATATCAAGCTACCGCTATTCACAATTGTTTAACGTTAATGTAGCCTTTCTTTACAGTACTGTAGGCTTGTTTATTGATTTGTTGATTGATTCAAGTATATAAAAACTAACTGATTTATAAGAATTTGATTGGTTTGCAGTTGAATTTCGTCAAAAATCTCCTAAGCCTTCTAAAATCAAAGATTCAGAAACGGTTGTTCATTTTTATATTTTTCCGACTCATTCATAATACCCGCCCGTGATCTCACTGGCTACCAAACGCAAGTTATAGGGTGAGAGTCTTACTATTTGTAGTGAAGTCAAATTTTACGATAAATCAAGACGTTTCAAGATTTAAAGTTTCAAGAATTCTTGGTGACAATTACGATTCATCTAGTAGGGTAGAGGAACACCTATTCTCATACTGCGAGGTGATATATATCCTGAGTTTACAAAAGTTAGCAAAATGTAGCCCTTCAGGTTTAAACCCGACTGAGTGGATGGTGTCATATTTGAATGATAAGAATCAGCTTAAATTAATAATTACCTTTCGACTCATCAACATGTGATTCATCGTGTGATCGGATGGCTGTGAAATGTTATCATATTTTTCTCACCTTCGTTTTGGCCAGATTGCTGACCAATCAGAATAGTTATTTTTTGTCTACCTTATCCGAATTGTTAATTAATCAGAACGATCGATTTCCACTGCCCTAGACCGATTTTAATGTGGTAAAAAAAATATAAATACGATGTAATTTTTTCTAATAAAATAGTACCACTTAGTGAAGCGGAGAGTATCACGGATGAATTTGTGTATATATCATGTAAGTTCAGCTGTTCATTGTATCAGCATTATTATACCCACGTATAAGTCCACTCGGCCATATCAACCGTCTGCGCGATCATATTAGTTAGCGACAGATACTTAACAATCAGTGACATAGATCATAACGAATTGGCATTAGGGTTCTCCATTTCAGTGTCGAATGGACGCACACAGAAAACTAAGATGATCTGGACTTCAGCGGAGACATATATGTGTCTGATTTCCCACAAACTGGAAGACATGCAAGTGAAAAGCAACGAGTTAACAGAAGAAGCATCAAAGATAGGACTTCGGGCGAACATAGGGAAAACAGAGGTGATGAAGATTCCTGGCCAACACCAACAGCAACAACAACAACAGACAACAATCAGCATAAATGGGAGGAACCTAAAAGAAACAACCTCCTTTTACCTACCTACCTACCTGGGGAGCATCATTTCAACTACAGGAGGAACTGACGAGGATATCAAAGTCAGAATCGGGAAAGCAAGACAAGCTTTCATTACTCTCAAGTCTGTGTGGAGGTCAACAGCACTCAGAATCAAAAATAAGATCCTGATTTTCAACTCCAATGTGAAGTCAGTGCTACTCACTATACGGAGCAGAGACTTGGCGCGTCCTAAAGACAATCTCAAACAAACTTCAGACCTTCATTAACAGTTGTCTTCGCTCAATACGCAAGATCAGATGGCCGACTAGAAGATATCAGCAACAAGGATCTCTGTCAATGAGCGAGCCAACGGGGAATCGATTATGCAACAAATAGGCGGGAAGTAATAAGGTGGATTAGCCATACTCTGAGGAAATCATCAAGTGACATCACTAGACAAGCCATTGCTCGAGTGGATCCCAAAAGGGAAGCGCCGAGTTGGTTTTCAGTGCAAGAGTAACTTTGAGGAGGTCATATAAAGAGGAGATGAAAGCATGTGAGCAGATTTGGAGACAGGTGAAAACTCTGGCAGAGAACGGAAGGCAATGAAGACGTGGAGCTAAAGCCATATTTTCCTCAAGGGATTAAAGGAAATAATAAAAATAATATTTGCAGTGTCGAAATAACAGTAATTACCTTGAATTGAGGTGAATGCTCTCAAACTGTCAAAAAAAACATTCTTCTACTCATTAGCCGTGCCTAGAGTTTTCTGACTATTCAGTAAAACGAAGAAATGAAGGAAGAAGTTAAAATATCAGACCACAAGTCAAGTGACTATGGAGTTACTTGTATTATGTTAAAGTTGCATATTATCAGATATCTTCATTGGCACATAATTATTATTGTTCCCTTGAATTCTGATTGGAAACTAGGGCCCCAGTACGAAAAAATAAGTATGTGGATAGAGAATGCTCTCACGGTGTTCGAAGCTGGGTAGGCTTCTCAGATTACTAAAGCAATAAGCAGATATGGTGAATAAATGTTGGGAATCTGTGAGAGCAGATGGAGTGGAAGTAGATTCGTCAAATTGTTCCCTGAACAATCAATAATATACTCTGGTCATGAAGATGACAATCACAAGTGCACTGATGGAGGGGCTATCATGATATCATCGATAGCATCAAAGTCTCTTATAGAGGGAGAATTAATCTCCAGCAGGATACTGACAGCAGGATTAAACTCAGATGGAAGAAAGTAACAATTATGCAGGGTTATGCAGACCAAGAGAAGAAGGAGGAATTCAACAGATAACTACAAGTAATAACGGACAACTTCCCAGCTAGATAGTGACACTGAAACACCCGTGGGTGATAGGAATGTCCAACTGGGAGTAGACGTCATAGGACAAGGCCGCATTTTGGATCTTGAGACTCTTAGTGACGTAAACGACATTGGATAGCCGTTTGTTTTGCAAAATTATCCCCCTTCAATTATTCGGTGATATTAAGACAGTGTGTACAAACACAAGAATACGCATAAGGCTAAGTGGATTTCACTAGATAGACACCAAAAATTGGATAGATTTCATCTGTATCTTAAGAAAATATGGAGCTACAGCCTGGTGTACACACGATAAAGAAGTGAGACAAGTACAGGTCCAGGCATTTATTTAGCTAGTATAACGAAAGCACGAGGTAGATTGCAATCAAATATTGGTCGAAAGGATTACAAAAGTATTTTGTTCCACAAAGACTAAATAATTTTTTTAAACAATTTCTAAAATGTACGATAAAATCTGCAAAATCAAGTATGCGCTTTTTATGAGTACTGTTGCAGACAAGCATAACACAGCTAAAGATGGATAACTGTTAGTCAGGAATTTACTGGTGAAGTATTTTATGAAATATTGTTTATCTCGAAACTTGGTATATTTTCTATATGTCAAAAACATCCCATCTACGTGTTCAACTATCTGGTTTCCAATGGTAATCAAATGCTATCATTATATGCAGCAGTAGTTGGGTAGTGAGTTGTGTATTAGGTTATACATACATACCCTAATCATTATGACTAAACAAACAAGTGACAATCTAACATGATCTGTGTACAGTTTTCGTTTTGAATAGTGGTGGAATCAGTCTGGTAAATATTTTTGGAAATAATGACATTCTTTCAAAATAAATAATAATAGTCACCATCAAAACATTTTGTATCACTTTGTAGGGAATTGATTGGTCGCAAGTTTGATCAAAGTTTGATATGAGTTAAAGAACCGCTGAACATCAGCAGGATGTTACTAGATGACTGAAGGCAATCGGCAGGGAGCCTTGGACCTAGGTTCGGGTTAGTTGGCACTCATCAGCACTGGGTGACTCGGGTTCGAATCTCAGAAGAGACATGAGGTTGCAGAAGGTTGCAGATACGCCTTGCTGATGAGTGCCAAATAGCACAAAACCTAGGTCAAGCCAGGCTTCCTGTGTCCGATTGCCTCCAACCATCTAATATCATCAAATATATGTACACCGTGATGGCGAGCTACCTAAAATGGTGGCCACATTATAAACCTGACTGATAGAATTCACTGTGCATCAAAGAAAGGACTAGACACATCACACTGCTTACTAGTGTCCAGTCAAAATATCAGCAGGGTGTACTAGACAGCTGTTTCATCGTTGTTTGGCAATTCTCAGTTGTTTGCACTTGATACTACATTGGGTATTAGGCCGAGAACTTTCGGATTAAGAGGCAATCGTTTCAGCCATCCATAGACCTGGATAAAATTCAGTGGCATGTACATGAATTCTTACTACTAACATTACGTGATGCACATTTCCATAGCCAGCTAATGTCATCAGCTAATATTCATGGATAACTGGATTCTGTTTGAGTGGTTGAATGACCAGCAAGGTAACTTCTTATGTACTTTCAAATAATCTCAAACTGCTACAAAACAGCTATCCAGTACTTTCTCGTTCTCTAAAAGATATCATTTGAAAACTAATTCGATGCTTATTGGTGACTTGCTATGGAATAAAGTTGCCTGAAGTCCTCATGAAAAGTGATGACCAGTGATGTTCACCTAATCGAGTGGGAAGACAAATAATCACCGATGATGCTGACTGGCGGTGATGCTGTATGTCGCTAACTGTCAGGAGCTAGAATTGATAAGGTGCGTTGGTGGCACAGCTGGCCATGTACATAGTCCAGGGTTCGTTCCCCTACCGATGCACTCCTTTACCTCACTAAGCCGGAAATAAAAAAGCTGGTGAAGAGGAAAGGTTGGGTATGAGGCTAGCATCCTCGTCCTGTAGAATTAATCACCATTGTTACAGAAACTTCAAGCCTCTATCTTCAAGCCCTATGTTCCACTGGGAACGTATAGGTGTAAAAACAAAAAAAAGAGCTGATAGGCCACCGAATTCTGTTTCAGTGAGCTCACCTCGTAGCTAGGATGTAGGGGTTTCAATCCCGAGCGATATCATGCATACATGCATGAATACATTTGAAGAATTTGGAGCTTGATTAAAACAGTTTTCGATGGTTCTTTAATCAACATCATTCATGACCAAACTTGATACATATCTTTGAAAATAGTGATACACGGAACTAAAACACCCCTAAATTAAGATTAGTGAATTTCAGTGAATTGTAGTTGTGATTTACGCTTGATTGATACTTGAATTTTGTTATAAAAACTTGAATCAGACATACGCCCACGCATACACAGAGACACAAACAACCACACACACACATATGAATCTAGGACAAAAATCACAAAATCGAGGGAGTAATAAAGAGAGAGAGAGACACACACACAGTAAGAGGAACCCACGTGAATCGGAAAAGTGAAAAAAAGTGAAAAATCAAGAAAAAAATTTTTTTCAAGAATATATGAGTACGACAAATTAAGGAAAAAGGAAAAGAGGAGGAGACTAAACTTTTTTTGATTTAAATTCTTTATACAATTAATAAATCCACTTCCAATCTGTTTGTTGGGTGGATGGTATTGAGGAAAACCAGAGATTGGTAATTATATCTATATGCGGTAAATATCTATCTATCTATCTATATATATATATATATATATGTATATATACACTCAAAATGCATATTAGCCACTTCCAAATGACTTCATTGTGAAAGTAATTTCTGCCATTGAGTGTCATAATTTAATTTATTCTACGCTTATTTTCGTCTTCTCCTTTTTCTTAAGTATTCACAGCTGAATCAAGATTTTATCTTAAATTATATTTTTCTATTATTCATAATGATGAAGGAAAGATGTGCGAAGATTAAGAGAGGGAGCATAAAAAATCAAGTTGAATTACTCTACTCTGAATTCTTAAGCAATTAGTTTTTATTTTTTGTATGTGAATTTTGGATAAAACTGTAAGATGAAAACATAATTTAGACAAACAGTGCTACTTCCCCTAAGTGTGTGTGTGTGTATGTGTTTAGTCACACGTGGATAGAGAGGATAAGCCTCGGTTTCTGTGGATTATGTCTAAGACTCGTCCACGGGAGTTCAAACCAAGAACAAGGCAAGCTTGTACACCATTGAGGCACTGGAACCCAATTCATTGCCGTATGAATTTTAACTCCTACAAATTCGTGATCTTAGCATGACCACCAGCTCATGTCATCGGCGAATATTTTTCTTGGCTGACAATCAAACTGATTAATGATGACCATTAAGAATTTCAAAAGATTGATTACTGAACAAAGCCCTTAGACGCACCAGAGGCTATTGGAACTCGTGTAAAGCAACTGTTACTGTGTATGCAGAAGAAACACATCCACTAACTACTGCTATCCTGGTCTGTGGTGGAATCTACAAATTACTAAATAATATATGACATCGAATTGTTAAGCATGGTCTTCTATTCTACACAGAAATAGTTGGATGGTTGATTTCATCTTGAGCTGACATCAGTTAAAGAACCATAAGGAAACCAGCGCGAAGTACTGGACATCTGTTTAGGCCTAGTTTGTGGCTCTTTAGCAATATGCGCCCGCCGGTGTTCGAACCCAGGACCTTCTGAATACAAGGCTGGCGAGCTCGTAGACCAATTAAGCCACTGGGAACCGATCCAATGTTCTGCCTATGAATTCCAACTTCTCCTAATTCACGATATAGCGCAACCATTTTGCAATGTCTTCTTCGAAGAGTTACTGCCTCATCTTCAACCTGATGTTCCCTACTGGTCACTGCTTCCTACTAGAACCCCAGGTAACTATCTAACTGAATAGGCACAGTCTCTAGTAAGCATTTATTAATTACAATCTATTAACAGTCTATTTGCAAATGACTTTTGTAGTTCGAATGTCAGTGATTCGATGCTACCCTTATCATTATGGGTTTAAAACTGTAGACCCTGGCGATGAAGTTATCGAAAAAAATGTGCTTTCTTCACTAATTACTTTTAGTATTCTTAAATATCTACAAGACCGAATAAAATCACTTAATCTAATTGTGTACATCGGTGGTTTAGAAAGGTAGAGTGTTCGCCAACCATCTGGGAAGTCTCAGATAGATTCCTGACCAATACAACACTAAAATTCGTCTAGCTAGTAGGATGCCTAATGAAGAAGAAAAGTCGAGTGTGATGCTGACAGTCCCATTGTGCCTAAAATAGCTACGCCCTCCTCACTGAAACTTCAAGGCTTTGAGCTGTAGGATCCATTCGAAAGTCATGGAAAGAAAAACGTAGATGGCCAGCATTATCTATCGCATAGCACATCATATAGATGAGGCAGAGCGTTTCTAAGCCCACCCGTAAAACATGCTTTTGTCACATACCTAAATTCGTGAAACAAATTTACGCATTCAATGATTAATTGTAATTAGTAAGTGTTGGTTCGCGAGAATTCGATTATTTTTAAGTGCTACGATAAAGTAATATAAGTTTGAGAACTATTGAGAACTTGTGAGTACTGGATAGTTGTTTTATCCTGCTTTGAGATTTATAGCCTGTCTTGATAGTTCAATTTTAAAACCAAAGTTTATTCGATGCTTAGTTCTCATCTACAGTGTTGACTTGTAGGCCAACATTTTGACCTGTCTTATTTTCATTTCAAACTTCTATTGCTCTGTTAACTTTTATTTGAGTCTATGTGAATGTGTGAAGAGCGAGGAGAATATGCTCTACAGAGAAACTAGAAGAGGAGTTTGAGTTACTTGAAAATATATTGAAGAGAAATGGGTATCCTCAAAGGTTCATCAACAAGTATGGAAGATCTGAAGTCAAAGAGTAAAACAAATCACAGTGAAAAAAAGCCAGTCTACCTTCAGCTTGATTAAAAGGTGAAAATATTGCAGCGATGATCAACAGAAGGCTGAGTACATCACTAGCCATAGCGTATCCTGCAGCTAAGCTCGTTCCGTCTATCGAACAACTTACTCTTTGGTGCAATCAAAATCGATAGATATCCTTCTCATGTTACCTCCAACTGTGTATACAAATTTACATGTATCTGCGGGAGCAGTTACATTGGAAGGACAGAACATGTACCAAAAAGCTTAGTTAAAGAACAAATGCTTTAAACAGTGCCATCCAAGCATCTCTGACACGGGTCATGAGTTGGATGTCGAAAAGTCGTTCAAAATTATCAATAAGCAAAATAGCTCAATTCTCCTTAAGTTGCTGAAGCCATTTCCATCAAGCGCCTGAAACCTGATTTATGCGTTCAGAAAGAAGCGGTTATCAGCCTTTCTTTGCCCTGGTAACTGGATAATTTCACCTCTCTTTCCTCCGAATGTGAAATGCTAAAAGTTTCCATTGTGTTTGATTATTATTGTTCGGAATAGTGGTTAATATGCATATTTATATATGTATATTTTTAGTGTATGCGTATATGATCGATTGATTTTTGTTTAAACTGAACTCTGTGCAAGTATGTTAAAATTGTTGTTGTAGATATATTTATAATGTCTTTGCCATGTAAGCAGCTGACGAGAGGCAACGAAATAAAAGATGGTACCTTTATTCTGCTAAAACTGTAGTTCTTGCATTGTTCAAATTTGAATCTCGCTCGAGTTCACATTAAACACTGCAGATAAATTACGTCTTTCTTCCACTAAACTATTTTCTGTTCTACTAGCAGGATGGAAAATATTATGTTAATTATATGTCAAGAAAGCCTATGATGCTTCAAACTATATAATACTGATTGATTGGTATCATCAAATGAACACCTTTCATATCTATCAAGAATGCTTACTAGCTAGAATAAAGGTATCTATACATCAAACAGCCATTTCGCTCATTTGGGGCGTAATCATCACTAATGTACTGGTTCTAACTCAATTCAGAGAGCCGAATTCTGTGTGTGATCTGGTTAGTAAGCATGACCAGTTGCTATGAGCGGTATCTGACCACTTGTATTGTGGTGAGAGCTGTCTGAAAGCCAAAAATTGTAGACAGCAACTTACATAAATGTTCACGTCTGGAATCAGTATCATGAGAAAAACAATAACAAAGCTTTTTTTTTCTCTTCACGTTCCCAGTGGAACATAGGGCCTCAGGCTAATGACTTGAAGTTTCTGTAGCAGTGGTGATTACTTTTACAGGATGGAGTTGCTAGCCTCAGACTCACCCTTTCTTCTCCACCAGTCTTATTACTGGTTTAGCTAGGTAATGGAGTACGTCGGCCGGGGATCAAACCCCGGACGATATGCATGATAGGCGATCGTCTTAACCGCTGTGCCACCGACGCACATAACAAAGCTTAACCTTGGGGAATTCACCAACCAATCACAGCAGACTGAACGTGTGCAAATACGATTCGCAGATATGTGGCTTAAATTTCTGAGAAACGGTCACAAACAGTACAGAGTAACCTTCATTAAGAAACAACAAATCACAAGACGTTGCTCCTCCGCTGCCTATAATTTATATAAAAATCTATAAATACCTATTGATTTTCTCAATCAACTATCTGTTGCTTGGCACTTGTCTTCTGTCATTACAATATTAATGCCTAGTTATAAGCTAAGTTACATTTAGGCTTCCTCTCCTGATTACTATTTATGATGTCAAACAGATCAAACAGTGTGTGTTTGGAATTGTTTCGAAAAAGGGATCACAATGAAAATTCACCTAAGACTTTGTAAATTGCAAATCACCAACTTAATTTAACGTCTTCGATGGTTGAAATGCAAATCTGACTGAACAACACTGATTACTGATCTTTGCAATGTAACAAGAGAAGTTGAATGAAACTCATCCGTTACATCTTTTCTTTTCTCACTGAATTCTAGAAAAAAGTGGAAGTACGATAGCTTCTTACAATGTTGGTATTTGCATAATCCTTGAATGGGGTGAACAGTTAAATAACCCGCTTGAAAAAGAGAGTGATGAAATCTTTGGAAACAAAATAGCCATGCTGAAGACTATCTGAAGACATGGCCAATCCCCTCATTATTGTTGTTATTACTCATTCGGGATCTGAGTGGAACACAAGGCTTCAACACCACACCTCCACTTTGTTTAAAAACCTGCGATCCTCTCCAGTTCTCCTCAAGGATTGTCCATAGTCTCTCATCCACTCCTTATATGATCTGCTCAGTGTCCACCTCTGAACAACGCCCAACTTATTGTTTCCCATTCGAGTACCATCCTTGCGATGGCCTGACTCACGATGTGATTTGACAGTCTCCTCAGCATGTATCTGATCCATCTCCATTTTCTTCGGCATATTTGTTGAGTAATACGTTCTTATTGCATGGAGGATTTCATCATGAGCTGACATCAGTTAGAGGAACACTGGAAAACCTGGGTTGAAGATGAGGCAGTAACTCATCGAAGAAGACAATGCGAAACGGTCGAGCTACGTCGTGAATTGGCAGAAGTTAGAATTCATGGGCTGGTCATTGGATCGTGTCTCAGTGGTCTACGAGCTCGCTAATCATGTAACCATAAGGTCCTGGGTCTGAACCCTTGTGGTGGATGCGTACTGATGCAGAGTCTCAAACTAGGCTGACGAAACAACAGTCCAGGATTCCCAGCCGGCATTCCAATGGTTCTCTAACTGATGTCAGCTCATGATGAAACCCTCCATCCAATCAAACAAAACCCTACAAAACAAATACTTGACAATACGTCCTTAGTTGGTTCGTTCCCATAATTTCTTGTTGTTAATTATTTTTGAAAGGCTATCTGGCTCTCAGTATGGGGCAGAGGCAGCTGTTGATGAAATCAGTTTGAAAATCGGATCTTCTACACCAATGTTAAGTCAGTTAGTGCTTCTATATGGGTCATAAACTTAACGCGTCATGAAAAATATTTCCAACAAATTGCAGACTTTTATCCGCAGCTGCCTTCGAAAGCTCCATACTGAAGATCATATGGACAACCGGAAAGGATTAGCGACAAGAAACCCCAGCGATAAACTATCCAAGAATAGTTTGCTCAACAGATACACCAAAGAAAATGGGGATGGAACGGACACACACAAGTCAGGCCATCCCTGAGGTGGAATTCGAATGTGAAGCAACTATTTGGATGTTGCTCAGAGGTTGATATAGCGAGGATCGTATAAGCAGAAGATGTATTGTTGAAGCCTTGTTTTCAACTCGGAACCCAAATGAACAATAATCACAATATAATTTTCTATCAAGTTCAAGCGAGCAAGTATTGTGGCTCAACAATTTTAAGCATCTTGTATTCATTTACTCTATTCGTCTCATTTATCTCTTTCATTCTGATTACATTCTGACTGGAACATAAGGGGATGCAAGCTGTGAAGTTGCATAATCGGTAATATTAATTTTGAAAATAAAACTTGTAGTTCAGCGAAAAGTCTCTTTTCGGTGAATTCATTTACTTAGCTGCACAATTGCAAATATATGTGTGTTATTTTGAATGTATGTATACATTAAGTTTGTCAAATCAAAATACAACTGGTTATGGTTATTTTAACTAAACAGGCGAAGATTGGTTGTTGGAGTTACGCAATACAAAATCAGTCAAGAAAATTAGGTGTTAATGAAATTAGGGCAGTAAAAAAGGTGATGAGTTGTCACAAACAGTTGTTGAAAAATTAGTTATGTAATAATATGACTAGTTTGATGATTGAGTTTTACTCAGAATACACATAGGAACAAAGTAGATAATGCGAAATTACGTAAGAGTTCTAAATGAATAGAAGAATTATAAGCAATTAAAGAACAGGCAAAGAAACGAAATTAGGTCATCAAAATCAACAAGGTTGTTACCATGACAGCAGAAGTGGTTGAGTATTTCTCTTTTATACGCACAGCTCCGGTTCTTCTATTTGAATTGCCAGAGCCATTGCCTTGGTAGGTTATTCTTGACTCTGTAGATTACTATGGAGGCGTTTGTTGAGATAGAATGATCAGTGTTAACCAAGTGTTCATTTATCGCTCTCTTTATTGTACCACTATTGTATTTTCGCAACCATGCTGGATAGTGTTCTTGAATCCTCTTGGGAAGGGTGCGCGACAAACCACTGATGTATCTGGCTCCACAGCAGCAGGTGGACTGATATATGCACATAGAAGTGGTCAGATGCGGGATCTTGTGCTTGAGGCTTCTGCAGATCAGTGGACGACTGGAGTACACTGCAAAGAGTGTTCTTCTCAGAGATGGCCCAAGTGGTCTAGTGGATAACGCTGTTTGTGTGTCGGTGGCACAGTGGTTAGGACTCTCGCCGAACATGCACATGGTCCGGGGTTCGAGCCCACGCCGGCGCACACCTGATATCTATGGTCGGCCTGCGAAATTTGGGCTACCGATATCCACGCTGAAAATTCCATACTTGTACCAAAAATACAGTGTGGAATCAAGCTGTAATCAAAAATTAAAATTAAAATTAAATTAAAAAATTAATTAAAGATGATGAGATCCTTCTCTTGAGAATGTCGCCTGCTAAATCTCCCTTGAAATCCAAGTTTATGTGGATTTTCCTTTTAGGCACACATGAAGTTTCATTTCTCCAAATTCTTGGTTTGATATTTTTGTTAATGAATCTTATTGGGTATCCATTTCGGATGAAGATTTCTCTCAGAATATCTAATTCTGTTTCTAGAAGGTGGGAGTACAGATCCGTGGAATGCGGGTGGTAATTGATTAAATTAAATTCCATATTTGCTGAATGGGTACCCAGCTGTTGAAGCTTGTTAGTTGACCATTCCAAGTAGCTAATTATGGATCGAACTTCTTAGGCTGCCATCAGTTCTTCTTGTAAGTTCCACATAAAGAAACGGAATTTTTGATTCGTTTTGCATTTCAAGAGTGAATTTTATTGCTGGATAGCAACAGTTGAATGTCTTCAGCAGTGAGGTTGAAAGTCTCACATTGAATGTTCCTTCTTTCTCATGTTTATTACCAGCTAAAGGAGGCTGAGAGGGGAACCACTTTTTCATACATAGTTGGCAAGTATTCTAACAGTGAACAACTTCACTTCACTTCACTATTACTCAGATGTTAAGCTTTGAAGGATGATAAGTCTAATACTGATTGTAGAAAACACGAAAGAATTTAAATTTTACTACATAGAATCGTGCTTAGTCATCTGATAAATGTATACCCGCTGAGTAGTCTTAATTTATTATTAGTTCTGTTTTGTTTAACATCGTCTAACACAGATAGACAATGCAATACTGTCAGAAGTAAAAAAATATTTTGCAAATTTATCAGATTAGTTTATAAAATAAAATTCGTCGTCTTCTTTACCCCCGACCACCTCCCCTGTGCTTTAGAATCTTCCAATTCCTAAAAAAAATTTCCATTCATCTGATTTATGTGTATATGCGTTGAGAGAGAGAGAGAGAGTAACTCTGATGTGGGTACAGTATAAACTTTATATTAAAAATCAATATTAAATTTTTTTGAAAGGAGAGTAGTAGTAGTAGTAGTCTCGGTGGAGTGGTTAGCTTGAAAGGAAACGTTTTAATCTCAGTTTTAAAACAGAATTTTATCACATTTTTTTAGAATTTTTTCATACTAATCGTTGTTGTTTTCTCTGTTGACTAAAATGAATAGAATGCACGAAAAACATGAAATTGTTGCGTGTCTAAAATACTCTCCTTTGACATTGTTCATAGGGTAGTGTAAGCTGAAGGAAGGTGGTAGTTGTGACAGTGGAAGAATGAAGGATAAAGAAGCAAGAAGGCAATATGAGTATTACTTATTACTCCCTCACATGTATAAAACCTTTCAATGTCTACTTGTCAGTGTGTGTGTGTACGTGTGTATGTGTGTGTACGTGTGTGTGTGTGTACATGTCTGGAATATACTCAACGCCATATATGTACGGTATTTATCAGATAATCATTGAACCACACAGTTAATATTGGTTGAAGTCACGTCTGCTTAACTGTTAGCTACGTTTATGGAATATCCAGGAGTTGAAGAGACTATAAAAAACTAGCCTTAAGATTTTCATCTGTGACACATTCGATCTGTACTCTTCAGAAGTTTGAGTATTCATGCATAGTGTGATTACGTATACAAAGTGTGGTTTTCATTGTTTATTTTTTGTTGGAAGCTTGACGTTTCTTTAAGTTTTTATCTAATTTTACAGAAAAATATAAGGCGACTGATTCAATTCTTCCGTTTATCGAATCTTGGTGAAAGTTTATTAATGTCTAAGTTGTATGCCAGCTTTTCCCAACGTTAAAATTCTATTGAATGATGAAAAACTCTAAAGTTTCACTGTTTTTGCATTTGCTAGCGGTGGAATCCGTTCTGCTTAGGAATTATCAGCTGGGTATACTTGTTTCCCACTGGTTGATAATCTTCTCACGGGGACTCAAAACCAGAACTCATAGTTTCAAATTGCAATGATTATTTACAGGATTTCATCATGAGCCGACATTATTTAGAGAACCATTGAAAAACCAGCGAGGAGGAGTACTGAACAGCTGTTTCGTCCTAGTTTGGGACTCTTCAGAAGTACTCATCCACCTCCAAGGTCCAACTCAAGGATCGTCTGGTTACAAGGCAAGCTCCTAGATCATTGAGCCACTAAGACCTGATCCAATGGCCCGTGAATTCTTACTTCTGCTGATTCACGATATAGCGCTACCACTAGCCAATGTCTTCGGCGAGTATTTGTCCTCACAGACGACCTGCTGCACCTTACTGGTCACGACTTCTCACTAGAACCCCAGGTAATTACTTACCTGAATAGGGCCAGTCACCAGTCAGCATCTCATTGATATTCAAGTATTGATTTGTAAGGATTTGGTTGACTGGTTACAGGAGTTCATCATAGTCATTATCTTTAGATCTGTATTGGAAAACGGGGTTGGAATAATAAATGTTCACTTAATCCTGCTGTCTTTGGTTCTGTTTAGCTGGCTCTACGGTCAGCCACAAGCTTTTATCTCCTTCTCATACGATCTCCTCCACATGATCCTCTAACTTAAACCCACCCCGTCTTTTCCCATTCGGTTAGCTGTTGCTGGTTTGGTACATCTTCACCACCTCAGTCTTATCTATATTATCTTGAAGCCTCGTCTTTGCTGCCCGCCCCTTCTGCCACATTTTCGGTTTCACCTATAGATCTTTAAGTTTGTCTAACACTGAACTTAAATAGTCCATGGACTTCATAACTCCTAGATTCTTCTTGTCAGCGCAACATATTCCTGTCTTTTCGCTCCCTACAATCTATCGCATTGAGATGGTAGACAGCCTTGTCTTACTCCTGTATTTTACTTCAGACGCTTTTCTGAGTTCTCTGTTTTGGATCACTTGACAGATGACTTTATCATCATGAAATTGCTGGATGAGACTGATGAAAATAAGTTGCACTCTGTAGTGTTGAAGCAATTTCGAAATAACTTCACTGTCAAAAGCTTTTTGAAATATTAGGCTAGCAGGCTACGAAAATAATCTTCGATACACCGTACTGGAGGGTTCTAGATGAATAAGATTTTCTGTTGTGGTACATCGATGACACAACAGTAGAATGCTCTTCAACTGCGTATGTGGTACGGAGTTCGATCCCCCCACTAAACCAGTAATAAGCCTGGTAGACAGGAAAGGTTAGGCACGAGGCTAGAGACAGCATCCCGTAAAAATAAACACCACTGCCACCACAACTTCACTGGGAACATAAAGGAACACAATAAAAAACAGTTTAGTAATGGCATAGAACACTTTTTCGAAGGGTATCCAAGACGATTTACTACTGGACTGTCAAAATAGCTGTCAAAAAAGAACTATTTCTACGGTACATTTCTACTCCTTGTTATTTATAGCCTAAGTAGCTCAGCAACAGAGTCTCTCAATGTGACACTGGGCGACTCAGGATTTGATTAGTAGAACCCACATGATTTTCTTTAATGCAACAGCGACCAGCGTTAGTTATATTAAGCTAATTTCCTAACACTAAACAGCAATTTAAAACTGATGTTACGGAAAACATTTATAGTATATCTCAACAAGACTTCGAATATCAACCGCTGGACTAACAATCAAAGGATCTAGAATTAATTAGCAATAATGTGTTCACCTCAAAAAAATAATCTGAGGCTTGTTCGGGTTTGATTTTCCCAACTAACATGGGGAAATTTATCATCGTCATATTTTATGGGGACTAGGATTAATTCTAGAGTATATTTCGTTACAAAAGGACATTAGTGAGAGAGTCACTGAAAATTACAGAGTACTGAAAAGCTGTTGTTCGCCAGTCTGAGACTTTCTATCCCAGTATACAAATGAATTCACCAGGAATCGAACTTGGGGCTTCTTGGTTGCGAGGTCATCATATATACCATTCAGTGACTAGGAAGGAATCCAACAGTTCTTCAATTCTAACTCCCATCAACTTGCAACTTACCACTAGCCCTAACTCCATTATGGATAAGATTTTATTTTGAGAAATCACACAGTATTGTACAGTAATATTAACTGATGACGTTTCGAGCACAAACTATTGCTCATATCAGTTAAAATTAGTGTACAACACTGTATGATTTATCAAAATAAAATCTTATCCATAATAGAGTTATACTCTACCACAGTGCCCAAGTTTTATACTTATATCAATACTAGCACTAACTGCTGGTTAACGGCCTGGAGTGATAACCCAAAAGGTTCTGATTTGATCCCTCCTGGAATAATTGCCACATACGACTGAATAATCACAAACTACGACGAAAATGTTGTCTACTACCCTATGGTTTCCATTGAATCACCAAATGATATTGCCTTGTGATTTAAAAACATATACTGAGTTATCATTGAAGCCAACTTTTTCGATCATAAAATAGGACAACGAAAAGAACAACACAAATTAGTATAAAAAACATTTAAATTACTCACCATCATTGATCAATTTCATTTCGCTTGTTTCATCTGATAAATCTTTACGGACAAGATTGTATTTATTTTGGGTAGGGTAATAATTAGAGTTGTACATAACTGATGTCGAAAATGTTGATGCCGATGATGGTGGAAGTAATGGCCCTCGATCAATATATTTATAGGATAGAATAAAACCACGTTCATTTAATGTTATTATGTCATCTGTTATAAATTGGATATATACACGTTTCATTTCATATTGATTGGGATTGTTAATCAGCAGAATTTTTTGTTTTTCAGGTATTGATTTACCACAAAATATCATTTTCGATTGGTGATTATATGAATAATTTTGTTCATAAATCTCTATACGATCACCAGGGTCTTGTGAGCATCTGCGTGAAACGAGTTTTTTTGATAAAGAAAAGGTTAAAACAAAGCATTCAAGGAAAATAAAATAAGCGGTAAGTTCAAATTCAAAATAACAGAGAAGATTTGTAGATCAGGTGAATGATTTTGATGGAATAGCGTTCTCTGAGATGGGTGTTTTAATTGCGAAGCTTTCGTTGTCCTTCTAGATAGAACATCTTCAGAGTAAGCTCCAGTGTGTAGTAAATTTATTTGAATACGTTTCATTTAACTGTAGCTCCTGACAACCTTTATTGTCATTTAGATACGTACTAGTCTTTTTTATTGATAACAGGGTTTCGTCATGAGCTGAAATTGATTAGAGAACCATTGGACAACCTGGGAGTACTGGACAACTGTTTTGTCAGCCTAGTTTGGGACTCTTCGTCAGTACGCATCCTAAGGGCTTTGCTCCTAGGACCTTCTGGTTACAAGGCGAGCTCATAGATCATTAAGCCACTGGGACCTGATCCAATGGCCCATGACTTTTAACTGCTGCAAATACGCGAAACAGCTGTCCAGTACCTTCAGGTTGTCCAGTGGTTCTCTAACCAATGTCAGCTCACGATGAAATCCTGTAACCAGTCAACCAAATCCTTACAAATCAATACTTGAATATCAATGAGATGCTGACTGGTGACTGGCCCTATTCAGGTAAGTAATTACCTGGGGTTCTAGTGAGAAGTCGTGACCAGTAAGGTGCAGCAGGTCGTCTGTGAGGACAAATACTCGCCGAAGACATTGGCTAGTGGTAGCGCTATATCGTGAATCGGCAGAAGTTAGAATTCATGGGCCACTGGATCGGGTCTCAGTGGCTCAATGGTCTAGGAGCTTGCCTTGTAACCAGACGATCCTTGAGTTGGACCTTGGAGGTGGGTGTGTACTGCTGAATAGTCCCAAACTAGGACGAAACAGCTGTCCAGTACTCCTCCTCGCTGGTTTTCTAGTGGTTCTCTAACTAATGTCGGCTCATGATGTAATCCTGTAACCAATCAATCAAATCCTTGCAAACCAATCCTATTTTTATTGATTGGAAAAATGTAGAAATTCTGCGCAGTGGAGACACCACAAATGCCAGGCAACTTCTAGAAGTCTGCTGCTCAGAAAAATCAACGATTAACAGATATATTCTTAGAGATCAAATTTTTCAAGTAATAAAAATTAGACAGCAAGACGAAAACGTTGACATTCCAAGTCAATAGAAGCGATCAGTAAAGACGTATATTAACACATTATAGTCACAACAGTGGCTGAGAGAAGATACAGGTTATATGATTCACGGAGAATTTATATAATTCCACTTCATATTGAAGTTTGCACTGAAGATGTTGTACTGAAAGGCAGCAAAAGCCATTTGAGCTACAAATCCTCTCTATTATTTCAAAACACTGGGTTAATAATTGATATTTTAATCCCGATGATATCAAGTTATCCATTCAAGTGGGCTATATATGAAAGTGAAACCGATCAATTCAGTTCAGATATATCAACGAGAAATCAAGGGTATGAATGAAGTAGAGCCATATGAATCGTAACAGTTGAAAGTATTTTACTACAGAGGCTAATCTGTTGACCATTTAGCCACTGTGACAGCCTCAAATTATTCCCTGAATTCTAGATTCTGTCAGTTTGCAAATTTTAGCGTCACCTCCGAGGAGTGTAATCGGTGAGCAAAAATCATTGCTTATCCAACTCACTGGTACTGTTGAAGCTTCAGTCATCAAAATACATAAAAAACCAGAGCTCTATATAAAGAAGGTGCTTCTTCAGACATTCATTTCTGTTTGATAATAATCCGACCAATGTCAAATTACTATAGTATCTATTTCTATTATTCCACTTACTAATTTCTTGTATTATTACTTGATTATTCTGTATTTCCTCCATCCTTTGTTATTTTGATTGACATTGCTATTCTCCCTTTGAACAATGTCTGTTACTTTAACACCTCTATCTTTCTTTTTATTCATTTATTCAACTCACTATAGTTTTTACCAGCTTTTTTTTAAATAAAAATTCTTATCTTGTTGGATAGTATTAAAAGTGCCTACTAATCTTATTAATTCCACACTTTATTATAAACTATTCATAAATTATTTAATCATATATGTATGACTGAAAACCTTGATAGCAAATTTGTTGAAAAGAGTCTCTTTGCTGAATGACCTGTTTTGATTCTCGATGTATTCTGTTAATTTTGATTTCTGATTACAGCTTGATTCCACACCGTAATTTTTGGTACAGGTATGGATTTTTCAGCATGTGATATCGGTAGCCCAAATTTTGCAGGCCGACCATAGATATCAGGTGTGCCTCAGGAGAGGATCGAACTCCGGACCATTTGCATGATCGGCGAGAGTCCTAACCACTGTGCCACCGACGCACACAAAAAAGGGATGATCCGAAGACCTTTCCACTAGCAAAAACTACGCTTCCGAGCGAGCCCAATTAGGGATCGTCGCAGGCTTCAACACGCCGAAGTGCAAAGACGAGCCACCACCTGGGGCCAGGGCATTCTTGATCACCCTGGTCCCGGCGCCAAGTAAGTTTGTAAGCACGGAGAACACAACCACATTAAAGTTCAAATTCATCATCCGCATACTTTACAGTTTGAGGTAAGAAACTGTCGCATTTTTTTTTATCACAGATGAATTGATAATTGGCTGAGCAGGTAGTTCCTAGTCTGCTGCTACTAATACGAACACTACTCTCAGTGCTAATATAGTAAGCTACATATATATATATATATGATAGGGAAGATTTGTAGCACAGGTGGATGATTATAAGGTGGTTGTGTCCTCTGAGCTGGATAGTTAATTCGCGAAGCTTTCACTGCTCTACTAGGCGAGATCTTCAACACATACTTCAATCGGATGAAGTGAACTTTTAGATTTCTCCTCAAGTTTATTAATCACCTCTCCTAGTAACTTTGGGCGTAATTGATTGTTTTTGTGTGTTTTCACACCTTCTAGGTTACTGGTATTGGAACTGATTGTTTCTTTGACTTGAACTTTGAGGTTTCATTCTTATCGGTTGATAAATTTTGTCTATCTCGATGCGTCTATTGACTGATGATTCACTGGAATGCCATGCAGGCTTCTAAAACTTCTCCAGCATTCTTGGTGTTATCTCTTTCTAATATTTGAACGCTGGTTGTCCCAGTCGAATTGATGTCCATGGTTGTCTGTATGTAATGATATGAGGTAGTAGATATCATGTCTTTTGACGGCTAGCTTATGTTCGTGGATACGAAGATGAAGGGGATGTTCACTTTATATATTAGACAGAGGTAACACCAAGAATGCTGGAGAAGTTTTAGAAGCCTGCATGGCATTCCAGTGAATCATCAATCAATAGGCGCATCGAGATAGACAAAATTTATCAACAGATAAGAATGAAACCTCAAAGTTTAAGTCAAAGAAACAATCAGTTCCAATACAAGTAACTTAGAAGATGTGAAAACACACAAAAACAACCAATCACGTCCAAGGCCCAGTCACGAGGACAGGTGAATAATAAACTTGTGGAGAAATCTAAATGCTCACTTCATCCAATTGAAGTATGTGCTGAAGATTTCGCCAAGTAGGGCGATGAAAGCTTCGCAAATTAACAATCCAGCTCAGAGAACACAACCACCTCAAAAACATATATATATATATATATATACATTAATTGACCGTGTACAGTCAAGGCTATGTAGACTTCAGTCTTCACTTTGGAATGCTGTCTGTCATGTGGTCAGGCGTTCAAAGCCTCCTTCTGCAAGGTAAGTTGTATTCACTTCCTTCACTCAAAGAAGACATTCCACACAAGTAAGAAACAGTGAATGGAAAATTCTACCGATTACAAAAAGACTGGTGGATATGCTGGTCTACCCAGGGGAGCTACAAAACCATGATTCCTAAACTATCGTATATTAGGGATCAAGAATCTGAACGGACTGAACAGCGTATGAACCTGGTTTGGTCATGGGAAACCAAAGAGAACAGACCACAAGTCAAAGGGTCATCTTAGCAATCTCTTAAGATAACCATCTGCTTCGATCTGGACGTTTAAGCAGCATCACAGCCCTCTCACAAACTAAGATATTTTGTGGAGCGTATATCTTGGTGGTCATAATGCACCGGCATTGTGTGTTACAGGTGAAGATACCATTTCTTTGTTGACCAGACTAAATTAGGTGGAGCGCAACTTGAATCCGTAGCCCACTGACTGAAAGTTTGAGGAATTGAGTCAACGAGCCACATCTTCAGTGGGATATTTTCACAATAAAAAGAAGTTTAAGCATTCGTCACTGCCCAAAAGCTTTTATTTTCTCCTCACGCCATCATTCTCGGACCCACGTCTCATTAGGCCTTCATTTTGGGACTCTGTAATGCAGCTATCTCCAGCTTATGTTTCATCCATCTCAATTTCCATCCGCGTATTTATTAGACAATAGCTTCTTGGATGCTTCGTTTCCAGAGTTTCGGTTATTGGTTATTTATACGTTCCAGTATCAAACAAAGCAGCCAATTATCCATGAAAGTCTGCAGTAGCCTGTTGAAAATGTTACTTGTGACACGCACGCCACGTCTCTGAACCATATACAGGTACCGACATTAGTATTGAGAATAGGGATCCTTCCTGTTAAAAGCTGCAGATCTTTGCATTGGCTTCAGAGTAATAAGCTTCCGGCATAATTTTTCAACCCTGATCGACTTTGATGTCCTCATCTGTGACACCTGTATTTGAAACGATGCTTTTTTGGGTAATTGAAATACATGACTTCCACTGAATTTCTTCCATTGATAGTGATTGGCGCTTGTTGTTGATGGTTTTATTCGGCTATCTTCATCACCTCTCTTCTCCATGTTCCCCTCAATTTCTGTCTTTTCTGCCCATTTGATTGAATTTTACTTCGAAATCTTTGACTTTTCACAATATCATACATAGATCTAGCTCCTCCAGTGTATTTTGTCAGTTCATGATCGACCCGTCTTTTCAATTCCGAAGGTCTGTCTCATAATCCACTTCACCACAGTCAGTGAACGTGTTATGAATCCAGTCTCCACGAGTAAGGTTGATTTAACACTGAGTGTCAGACTTCAAAGCAACCATTTTACCATTCAGACAAAGGTTCTGCCACATAACTAGATAACCCAATCAAAAGGTGTGTAACTTAATGGTTGTCACTTATCCCTTCATCTTCAAAAAGTTTATCTCGGAAAAGGTTACTAACGGCGAATCGATTCATATTTAGATGAAAAGAGTCTGCGAATTCGATAGTATCTGAATTTGGTTCCATCAACAAAGAACAGACCGTATGTCAGTGGCAGGCTGAAGTTTGAAATTACAAATCAGGGAATCCGGGGTCATCAGTTGAAATGGTAACGTGTTCATACTGAAGTTTAATGTTTTTTTATGGGTTCTATCACTCTCAAAGAATTTTGATATCACAAAGATGACGAATCTGAGAGTTTGGCAAAGTGTTTACAAACTGACTAACAATCTATGAAGTTAGATGTAATTGAAAATGACATCTCGAAAAATCCAGTCAAAAATGTGTGTTATCCAACTTACTTTGTATTCGGTATCTCATCGCCAAGATTGAAATCTAAAAATTTCAACTGAAGTGATTTTCCTTCAGGAATATTAATAATAAATAAAAGCTTCATATTTTGTGGATATACTAATGGATAATTTGGTGATTCTATTGTCCCGTACAATTTTGTTGGATTCATCCAAATTTGTTTAACTTGTGGAATAGATGAATTCCTTATCGATTGATAAACTGTTTGCAAAAAAGCAATAAAAGACAGAGTGTATGACGGTTTTAGAATGAATAATTTCATCGGTATTCAAAAGTAGCATGAAATATATTTGACAAACAACGCACCACAAGTCAAGAAAATAAATCATACCAATATAAGTGAACAAGGATTTTGAAAAAGTGTCTGAGAAATATCCAAAAGCCACTAAGGACACTAATAATAATGATAACACCAATCTGCTTTATTCCTAAAACAGTACTTTTAATACAGAATAGAATTCACAGCACTTGTTACAATGTTGCGTTTAATTTACTCAAAATATAAACAAAAGTTGACCACGAAAAATTTGTCTTATTTTTTATTACACCATGATTCTACACCGTATTTTTGGTACAAGTATAGCATTTTCAGCATGTGATATCGGTAGCCCAAATTTTGCAGACAGACCATAGATATCAGGTGTGCGTCGGCAGGGGATCGAACCTTGGATCATGGGCATGGTCGGCGATAGTCCTTACCGCTGTGCCACTGACGCACTATAAAGGGAGGACCGTCAGGCCTCTTCAATGACAAAAACTACACGCCCAAGCGCACCCGATTAGGGTTCTTAGTGAGTTTCAACCCACCGAGGTGCAGTGGTGAGCCTCCACCCAGGGTCAATGCATTCTTGATCACCCTGAACCCGGCACCAGGTAAGTTTACGGTAGGAATAAAGTCAAAAATGAGCAAAGTAAAAAAAATGAGAGCAATAACTCTCATAACAATAGTAACAACAGACTTGTTTCAAACAGTATTGCAGATACAGTTTGGAAATTTTAGCACGTTATAGAGAATAAAATACAATGTTCTCTTGAAATAGTATGGTGAGGGGAAAAACAAAGAATAACAATCATTACACAGCTTAAGTCATATTTACACTTACTAGAAAATAAACACACAAAATGTGAGAGGATTGTACATTTAAGAATAATAATAATAGTAAAGCTTGGTGGAATAAGGTTAGAGAAAATGTTTTACTTACTAATGCAAGGAAGGCTAGTTAGTTAGTTAGTTCGTGCCTGACACTATTTCCGTCACATAAAATATGTGCCAAATAGGATATAGTGGAGTTTTTATCCTAAGACGTAGGTGAATAAAGTCTTTTGAAATGACTACTTGTTTTATCTGAGGAGACACAATGTGATGGACAGTTGCGAAAGCTCACTTCATACTAGAGTCAGCAATGATAATGTTTTCTAACAAGAAAGGTATGTAGTGTGTATGTATGCATGTGGCTTAATGGTCTACAAGCTAGCTGGCCTTGTAATCAGAAGGTCCTGGATTGGAACCCTGATGGCGGGTGCGTGCTGTTGAAGAGTCCAAAACTAGGACGAAACAGCTGTCCAGTACTCACAGGTTTTCCAATGGTTCTCTGACCGATGTCAGCTCATGGTGAAATCCTGTAACCAATCGAATACCTGCAAACCAACACCTGAGTATGTAGTTAAGGCATACAGCCCAAGGAATACAACGATGACAAGAATATTGACCTGAGCAATGAATCAGCACTGATTAATTCAAAATCAAGATACCTCCCAAAAGGATATATTACTGCCTACCTGTATACTATATCGGTATGCAATTCTACTGCCAATAAAATAAATCAAGTGAGATAAAGCAGAAATATAGTAACCAGCTTATTAATTTAATATGGGTAGAGACAATAAATTGTGTTCCAAACGGAATCAAGCAAAAAGTACTGCCTAACTTTATGACCTAGTAAGTCGGTAGTAGAATGCTCATCAGCCACGTGGGAGATCCATGTTTCATTCCAGGTCGTCTTGTTCCTAAATCCCACCTGAGTTAACTATTTTGTAGTAAGCCCAGAAATAAGGGAGGGTTTCGGCGTGTGCTGCTGAAATCTTAGAGCTTGATTTTTATGCTCTACTCAGAACTCAGAGAAATCATGTGGATAAATTATATGACTATACGAATAGATTGAAATGGAGTTAGAAATTGTTATTTGATATAAGATGACAAGCAGTGGAATTTAGGGCGTGCTTTTGTTCCTTTTAGAGGTAATCAGATGGACCTGTGTGCATCTCACTATGTTGTAATTCTATAATCGTATGACTTTATTTATTTATACCATTATTTTTCATTTTTTCCCCTGCCTTCTGAGTAGAACGTAAGACTTCAACCTTGATATTTAAGTGGTAACGGTTTCATATTTGTGTGATGAAGCTGCTAGTCTTATGCGCAACCTTCCTTTTTTATAACTGACAGCTAAGCGACGGTTCGGAGTGCGTCGGCCGAGGATTGAACCCCGAGACTTATGCGTATTTGGTAAGTATTCTATTGATACAGCACTGATGCACCCCTGTAACTCATATGATTTTATATTATTCTACTTATCTAAATCAAACCTTTAAACAGGTGTAGGTTTATCGCTCTGTTTTTATTAGACGGTCAGTGTTATGGACAGCGTAACAACTCAATTAGGATGCTGCAAGATAGGAAGTAAACCTATGGTATCAGCAAGGTATAGGTTAACACAGAACAGATTGTCATCTAACATTAAGTACTTCTAAAGAATTATTAGTCTGCTTTGTGAGGATGACATCAGCTTTTAATGCACCTGAAAGAAATATCCTCTGCAAAATGATTTGAAGTTTGTTTCTTTAACTAAAGGTAAATGAATAACAGCTTCTATCTTAACATGGGAAAACGACCTATTTCTTTTTTCTAACATGTCCTTCATGGTGATTTTACTCATCTAGTTATCCTGACTCATTTGGTTTAGAGATCTACAGAAAACCAGAGGCTACTGCACTGCTGTTTCCTTAAGATTTGTGACCTTTCAGCAATACTCGCCCATGATTTCACCGCGGATCTAATGAATGTCCTTCAAGTTACAAGATGAGTTTATTGACTACTCACTAACTGGAATGGAATCAAATAGATGGGCCATGAATTCAGAATTCTACCAAAATACAACATATAGCTTAACTGCCGACCGTTGTTATAGACGAGTACTTGTCCTTTCCCTAAACTAGGTGGACTCCATTGGCCACGACATCCCCGTGGTGCACCGGCTCACTCAGAGGGTTACCGTTCTGTCCCCGGTGGGATTTCGGCTGCGTTTTGCTGAGTAGTCCCAAACCCGGATAAACAGCTATCCAGCACACCCTGGTTTTCGAAAGTTCTCTAAATGATATTAGTTCGGTATCAAACCTGAAGTCAATCAAATAGCTACAAATCACCTCCTGATTGTATATTTTTAGTATAAGCATAAAACTTGGGCACTGTGGTAGAACATAACTCCATTATGGTTAAGATTTCATTTTGATAAATCACACAGACAGTTAATGTTACTGTACAACACTGTGTGATTTCTCAAAATAAAATCTTATCCATAATGGTGTATATTTTTTAGATTTTATGCTTCTGTTTTCACTACATTGTTGAACAGCATATAGCAAACTTTTACAGTTTTCGTCAACAAGAGGTTAGAATCGGGTTTTCACAAAAGAACACTGAATATAATTAGAAACACGTTTCGGAAAAATGTTATTAACTTCAGTTTTCAAGTTTATTCTGAGAGATGACCAGTTGAACTGAATTATAACAATCAGTATCCTTGATATTCCTACGATGTGGAAATAGGGTAACATAAGTCGTAACACAGTTAGGTAATACAATTTTAGGCTAAACATTCATGCAAAGTTTGTTACTCAAACCAATACGAGTTGCATGAACATGGTCATCCAAAAATACCCCCTAACTCATGTTCTAATTGCATAGGGTTGAAGATGAGGCAGTTATTCATCGAAGAAGACATTGATAAATGATCATGCTATGTCGTGAATTAGCAGAAGTTAAAATTCATGAGCTGACCATTGGATCGGTTCCCAGTGGCTCAATATTCTACGTACTCGATAGCCTTGTAACCAGAGAGTCCTGGGCCCGACCCCTGTAGGTGGGTGCCAACTGATGAAGAATGCCAAACTAGGATGAAACAGCTGTCCAGTAGTCGGAGATGGCTATCCAGCGGTTCTCTCACTGACGTCAGCTTACGATGAAATCCTCCATGTAACCTAATGACGTTGGACGAAAGATATCTCTAGACATGGAAATTGTGTATACCTTATCTGAAAATCATCATTTGCACAAAGCCTTTATGTTTTACTACTTCTGACTTTGGTACTGTGTTTCTGTGTCTTCTTTTCATATGCTCCAGGTTTTTCGGCAACACTGATTCGTTTACGCTCTCTGACGTTAAGTCTATCACTCTGCTATTTGATATTTTGTTGTCGATGAACATTTTTTTATATACTACTGAAACATCTTGTTAGTAGCACAATCCATAACATTATTTCGAACAGCATCCGAGTTGATGCGTGATCTTCTTTGTTTACTAACATGTTTGTAAGATGAAAAGCCTCCTCCCCTCTCCCATGTTATTTTCATGAATGCATCTCTAACAAAATATCGAGAATGAAGGGAAGTCTAACTTGAAAAAAGAGCAGAAGACAGAAATGTCGTTGAAAAGATATTGATATCATGTGTATTTGTGTACATGTTGGGTGATGTACACACTGGTTACCACCAACTACAAGTTATCGATATAGATAACCAGAATACTAGAGGCTTAAAATGTACGAATAACTGGGGAAAATAAAGCTTCAATGTATGTATGGGTTAAGTAGTCATAGGAATTCATGGGAAACAAAAAGACTTCGGTTATAAAAAAAAATAGAATGCAAACATTTTAATACACCAGTTTTGTGTGTGTAATTTCCTCCACCCTCTTTTTTGTTACATAAAAGTTAACTTCCTGTTCTGTATCAAATTGAACAAAATTGTGTTACATGGCATTCTTTACGAGTGTCGTGTCTGAAGTTTCATGAAGAAAGGAAATCAGCTGTATTGACAGACATGATTACTTCCCTTAGTGTTATTATTATTGTCATTACTGATTATGTAATCCTTAATCACAAAGTAAAGAACACTTTATTTCCTGGGTAATAAAATATCTTTTTTTTTTACTTGAATATAACTCCTAACTTTTCAGTGTATAGGATTTTTTAATTGTTTCCACAATACCATGCATAAATCACACCTACTTAGAGGTGATATTATAAAATTTGGTTTAATAAAAATATAACAGTCCTGTAGAAAAGTCAGTGGTTTTAAAGACTTGAAATCATTTTCAAAGCACTAATGGCTTTTTCATATAAAGATCAGTTCATTGGCTGGAAAGGATAAGCAAACGACAAGGAGCTCTGGCAATGTACAGAACCCAAGAAATACATAAAAGGAAATGGATGTGGACTGGATATGTAGTGAAGAAGCCGTGGAGTGATAACACATATTTGGTATACCCATGAGTGAATCCCTAATTGAAGTTATGCAATAAGTTTGGTGTGGATCTGAGGGTGAAGTCAAAGACATCATAAAAGTGGGAGATGAAAGCTTCTGGACAGTCGCAGAGCCAGTTCAGACTGACTGGAGACAGTAGGACGAACTTGATACCCAAGGGAAATGAATGCATTGATGAACTTGGAACAGTGAACTTCCCTAGGAAGATACATTTGTTTTCCATACTTAGATGTAAGCCTAGTCTATCGTTAACTTAAACTAAATCTAACTCTATTCTCTCCCAGAAGTTAAATCATACCTTAATCTATCCCCAACCTAACTTCAAATTAACCGAATGTTCTGTCCAGCACTATTGTACTTTTTCCACCATGGATAAAGTGTTATTTTCCTGGTTTCACCTCTTTCTTCACAGTGAATGTCTATCAGACATCTAGATATCTAATATCATCAAATCAATGTGTGCACCGTGACGGCGAGCTACCTAGAATGGTGGCCACATTGCAAACCTGACTGACTGATAGAATTCAGTCTGGACCAAAGAAAAGACTGGATACGTCACACTAGTTACCAGTGTCCAATGAAAGTATCCACTACAGTCCTACAAGAGGTCAACTGCGAGCCCGAGTAGCTCAGTGATAACGTCTGTGACTGCAGGTAGCACTGGGTGACATGGCTTCGAATCTCACAAGGGACATGAATTCCTTCAAGGCAGTTGCAGATACGCCTTGCTGACTTTACTGGTGGGTGCCAACTAGCCCGAAACCTAGGTCAGGCAAGGCTTCCTGCCGATCGCCTTCATCCAATATGCTGGCAAATGAATGTAAATTTGTGGAAAAGGAATCAATAGTAACGTTAACCAAATACTTAAAATCAATCCAATCCTATTCAAACAAAGCTTCACTAGTTATTCCAAAGCCTTATACAATGCAAGATAGAAAAAAACCGTTTATCGAAAGTAGAAAAGAAAAACAAATAACAAAACAGACTCATAAATACACTTTTTTTTATAGTGATGCTAACTCAAAAAACGCCAAACTCAAACTCTCAAGAAAAATCAATGAATAATATTAGAAGAAGAAGTGTGCATTCGTTAGATTTCATGGGTTATGATGCAGATTTTACTCCATCGCTTTCTTTCTCTCTCTGTGTCTTTTTCTGTCTTCTTTGTTTTGAAATATGCCACACTATTCCTTGCTTCCCCTATTCGTTTGATTTCTTTTTTATTACTCATGAAGATTGTTCACTGCCTCTCTTGGGATATGAGAAGGACTTTTCTTATTCAGTCCTTTCTTTTTGCTTTCTAGATATAACTTCATTTGTATTAAAACTGTCAACTTTAATCATCCTAGTTTTAAAATGTATTCTACTCGAGCTGTTTTATTTAGCTGGTCCAATACTTCAACAGACTCTACTGGATATTATTTGAGCTTTATATTTATGATAAGCAGTATGAGTATTTATCGAGTTAATGTGGGAAAGAACGATCACATAAAATGAAATTAGTAGAAGTAGAAGGCATAAATAATAATAATAATAATGAATGAGTGAATAAATATGGATCTTGATCAGCTCTATTTGGTTTCAGAAACTGATATGAACCAGACAGTTTAGTAAACTACATAGCTCATATTCTCCTAGGTATAAAATCAAAATCAAGCATATTTTTCTTGCCTTTTATGTGCGTAAAGACCAGGGACAACCCGTAAAGTAGATTCAGCAAAGATATTGCATTAGAAAATCGATATTTACCTAAATCCATTGACAGTAGTGTGATGAGATAACTGCCGTAACTAAAGGTCTCAACAATCCGAGGGAAATTGATTTTATGAAGTGACATTAATGGAACCCAAATTTTTAAAAAAGATGATCGTTTCAAGTTTCTTTTTACATACGTCAAGTTCAGAATACAGCGCCTAACCTCCACAGTGTATAATATAACCAGCTTAATTGTCCATGTAGCACAAAGTAATTTAGCTGAACGCACCATCAAGACTTCAGAAAAATGTTCCCTAGCGCTAACCAGAGAATATAAGCTGAATATCATTAGCTTATCTGTTAAGCATCTTATCAGCTCTGTGTATCAGGCACCTCAGTATGATCACATCACAAAGGTAAATAGGATTCCTTAATGACAATTTTAAATTGGACATGTATAAATAGCTGAGCTAGTGATGATTTAACGACCTAAACCCCGTTCTCTTGATCCAAACTGAGATGTGAACATTTGCCTTACTAAACATCTAAGCTAATATGTCAACTATCAATTTATTTTTGTTTTATCTCCTATTGCCTTTTAACCTCCGTCTGTATATTCCAATCTAGGTAACAGTCTTCATTGTATGTAAATGCTAATTTCAAGGACACAGTTGTTGACAGCTGAATGGTTTTAGGTGGTCTTTAATTTACAGACTGTATTTGATGTAATTCGGTGATGAGTGAGGCAAGGTGAAATCGCCAAAAGTGACAGGATTTGAAGCAGCAACGTATGAATTAATAATACTGAGTGCTGTAATTCCTGTCTATCGAAAAATAAGTGTTAATCAACTTATAGTTCCACTGAAATCATGATGAGTGAAGTTCAAGTGTAATTTGATTGATTCTCACATATATATATATATATATTCTATAGTTTGATTTGTAAGGGTTAGTTACGTTTTAAAGAGTTGATCACGGATTGATGTCAGTTAGAGAACCATTGAAAACCAGGGAGTACTGGACAGCTGCCGTTTCATCCTAGTTTTGGAATCATCGGCAGTACGCACCCACCACAGGGGTTCGAACCCAGGACCTTCCGGTTACAAGGCAAGGTCGTATACCATTCAGCCACTGGGACCCGTTTCAATGGCCAGCCCATGAATTCTAACTTCTACCAATTCGTGATATAGCGCGACCCCAACCATTGTCGTTGGTGGGACATCCATCCACACACGTGACATCTAATTGGACCTCACTGGTCACGACTTCTCACTAGAACTCAGAAAACTCTAACCTGTAGTAAGTCACTAGCGAGCAACAGATTAATTTTCTATAGTTTGGTTTGTAAGTTATGTTATGCCGATAATTCCCAAACTAGAATGAAACAGCAGCTGTCCAGTACTCCCTGGTTTTCAATGGTTCTCTAACTGATATCAATCCGTGATCAACTCTTAAATATGTAAATATATAACTTTCGCTACTTTATTTTTTATTTCAACTTTAGTCATCAACCACTTTTATTTATAGCAGTAGGTCGACCCAAGAATATCTCAGATAGCCTCGCTATCAACTGACATCAGCAATTTCTCGGCTTCTATTTCAATATGATTAGAACTGAAGGGTTAAAATAGGCAGCTTTTGAGATGATAAACGAGCTCTCACACACTGTTTACCTAAATAACATCTGGGAATTATACGCATCGGTTTCAGGAGGAAGAATCACAGAGTTATTACTCAAGTCTCGTGTGTAGCTCAGTCAAAAAGCATAAAAAAGAGATATAGTGAAGGGAAAATTTTCGAACTACTGTTAATTGTTGATATAGTAATAAAATGAATTCACAACCTGGTATAAAATGAATTATGGACAATGACACAATTAGCTAAAATGTGAATTCGAACAACTAAGTTAATTGGTTTTCATTGGTAATTTGAATTCCCCGCTGATTGATTGTTTTGCGTTAAGGTGAACTTAGTCTCAAATAATATATCTGCCACTGAATACCAGGGACTTTTCAGTGATGTCTAAACATCAGTATGCTGTTATTTTAGTCGATAGTGACTTACAATGGAATCCAAGAGGCAAATTTCATAATGAATCAACGGTAAAATACAAATTGACCGAAAAATAAATTATACTCATTCCATATTTGATGTCTCTCGTAGACCTAATGGACTGTTGGATAACTCTTTGTCGTCTAAAATTATGGGCACTGTATTCAATTCTCAGTGAGAATATAAGATCTAACAGAGAATGAAGGTATAGCCGAATTGATGAGTGATAAATTGGACGAAATATGCATTCTGGATTCCTCCGTCAGTCACCATCAATCAAGATAGAACAGAATAATTCTATAAGCTGATTTATTTAACACTTGTGACTTATCAGCTGTTCACATGGTTAGTCTCATTCATGGACAAATATTCCCTATTTATTAAATGAAACGAGTGATATTCGGTTATTGATTTTAATGCGGCTCAGAATATACCAAATATAATTTGAGTTATTAATTTTTTCCATTACAACAAAAGGCAGTTAAAAAGATATCAAACAATTTAGCATTCCATTATTGTTTCAGCTCATAATCGAATCATATTTCACTGACTATTATATTTTTTAGTACACCAACCTAAATCTGATTCAGTCTTCCTTAATAAACTGATAGCAGTAAGGCGGTGCTGATCTTTCCAGTTTCGGTCACTTAGTCAAATCGTACAATCCCAAAAACAATTGCCTTATTTTGATTTGAGACAAGTAACTAGTGTGATATGTCTAGTCCTCTCATTGGTGCAGACTGAATTCAATCAGTCAGGTTGTAATGTGGCCACTATTCTAGGTAGGTTGCCATCACGGTGCACATTGATTTGATGATATTAGATGATTTTGAGACAATCGGTAGGAAGCCTGGCTTGCCCTTGGTTTCGTGCTATTTGGCACTCACCAGTCAGAAAGGCGTATCCGCAACCTTGAAGGAACTTATCTCCCTTCCGAGATTCGAATCCACGTCATCCAGTGCCGTCTGTGGCCAGAGACGTTACCACTGAGCTATTCGGGCTTGTGATTGACCTCTTGTAGATTTGACTGATAGAATTCAGTCTGCACCAATGAGAGGACTAGACACATCACACTAGTTACTAGTGTGCAATCAAAATATCCACTACAGTCCTACAGGAGGTCAATTGCAAGCTCAAATAGCTCAGCGGTAACGTCTCTGACTACAGGTGGCACTGGGTGATGTGGGTTCGAATCTCAGAAGGCACATGAGTTGTATCAAGGGCGTAGATACGCCTTTCTGACTGTTGAGAGCCAACTAGCAGGAAACCCAGGTCCAAGGTTACCTGCTGATTTCCTCCAACCATCTAATAACAATAGCCTTGTCGAACACCTTAGAACTTCCTTTGCATGAAAAGTCTTCTAACAATGCATTGAAAAGGCGTACCAGCTCAGAATCTTATAGTTCAATAAGCCTCCAACTATAAGATTTAGTTATACATTTTTAAAAGAGTGAACTAATTTCATTATTTATTTAAACAGATTCTATAGTTGTAGCAGTTTATTAGCTTTTAAATGAATTCAACACTTGCAGATGTTATTAGGCTGGAGTGACAACGTAGGTGTTTATAGACTCTGAATTCCTGCTGGTCAAAATTTATCAGTATGACATCACCTAGTGCTGATTTCAGATGCTTCACCAATTCCATATTGATTCGTTTACTAGACGTGTCACACAGTGAAGAAACAGTATTATTTACTGGATGACGTTTCGAACGAAATTTATTACTGTTCCTAATCATACCAATTATAATCACACAACTTCGAAACTTGAGTTCTATAGTCTTCTTTGTCCTTTCCTATTTGTCGTCGTTGGGGTAGTAGAATTTTCCAGATCTCTGGCTGGACAAATGCTGAATCATTTCTATTACACAAATTTTCAGTTGATTCAATAAACAAGGGTTCTGTTATCAATCTCTCCCTCCACCCTGTGATATTAGATTTTAAAACTGTCATCCTATCCCATCCTATTGTATGGTTGTGTGTAATTGCATGTAGTGCTTGTTATGGCTGAACTATCCTCCAATTTCTTATCTTATTCGGGTCAACCAATCTAGATGTGCTGGGATTTTATATTCAGCTAATCAGACTGCCTCTGTTCTACTACTTTGACCTATGTATTTTACCTGACAATCATTATAGCAGAGTAATACATGAACTAAATTGTTTTGTAGTGAAGGCTCCACTGGCAGGATCATTTAGCTGACAAAGATTTTTCTAATTGAGTTTGTAGGCAGTTTTAATGCCAGACACTTTTATTCCTGCCTTGTTATTAATTCTCTGTAAGATTTCTGAAGATCCTTCTTTGTATTGAATTACTACTGATGACTTAGATTCCTTATTGTTGGTGCTCTCTAAGTCTTCTGTGGAGGGAGAGATTGATAACAGAAGCTTTGTTCGTCGAATCATCTGCAAACACGTGTAACAGGAATAATTCAACACATGTCCCAGATGTCTGGAAAATTCTACTACCCCAACGACGACATATAGGAGAGAACAAAGAAAACCATAAAACTCAATTTTCGAAGTCGTGTGATCACACTTGATATAATTATGAACAGTAATAAATTTCGTTCGAAATGTCATCCAGTAAATAATAATACTGTTTCACTGTGTGATATATCTAATAAACAAACTAATATGAAATTACTTACTACCACAGTGCCAAATTTTACACATATATTAATGCTTCACGAATACTCTCTTTATATTAAGACTGACGTCCAGTAGAAATGGATTATAAATAAAGAATCCCACAGTAAGCCAAATATGAATTTTCAGTGTAATAGGAAACGACTTGAGTTAAGCTCGACACTTTAAGCCACGGGATACTAATGTAGAAGACTGTATATTCTGCAGAATTGGTAATCTTATTAGACAGTCTTTATTCCATCCTATGCGAAATCTATAGCCTTTGATAACGACAGTTATCTGGCATAATTTTATGTGCAATGGAAGTACATATTTATAATGTGTTTTGGTTTGGTGAAATTGCCTGCAGAGGTATTAGTTAGGTCTTTGTCATCTGAGATTTTTGTGGCTCAGGGTGATTATTTCTTTCTTTTGCAACCCATCACGTTACTAGCGGAACATATGGCTTTCAGCTAGAGCCTTGAAGTTTTCAGTTGTAGTTAAATGTTACGGGATGAGATTGTCAGTCTAATGCCCAACCTTTATTCTGTTTCGGTGTTATTACCGCCTCAGAGGGGCTTAGGAGTCCGTTGGCTGGGGATCGAACCCCTTACCACATGCGTGGTTGGTGAGCAGTCTACCACTGAACGACCGAGGTATGGCTCAGAGTGAAGTAGAAGGTGTGTTTGTACTCCGTATTCAATCGTGTCGTCTATTGCAAAGGAGCGTGAGTACGTTTGCTATACATAGCCGAAGGAGTAGCGGTCACTACACGAAAACCTAATCTATGTATCCAAAGAAATATGGTATGCCACATTGTTTATCTTAGTCTACATTAAGACCTATAATCATATACAAGCGTTGGTAATTGATACCTTAAATGCCTATCCCATTTTTATTGAAATTTTTTCCCTCCTTATTTGAGACATTTTGTGACTTCATGACCTTTCTTATTAAGTCGGTTGCTTAAGGCTTACGTAGTAATTTCTTTCTACTTCCCAGCATTTTGGCTTCTTCATTGTTTGACAAATTGTTTAATAACAGTACTAGCTTGTTCACACAACACAGTTATTAGTGTTTTATCGCCATCCCTTGAACTTTCGTCCAGCATTTTCCATTTGATTTGTATTTCATTTTTTAGTATTTACATTTTCTCACCTAATGTTGACTACAGATGACCCCTTGAAGCTTAGACATTTATTGATTATTTTTTAGAATTTAGATCATGAACCGCTGAAAAACTACGCAGTACAGAACAGCTGTCTGGTCCTAGTTTAGGACTCTTCCTAAACAATGCTTACATGGGTGATTAGACACAGGACCTAAAGGTTAACAGGTGAGTTCATTGACAATTCAACTACTTGAGCGGAATCGAGTGATCTGTAAATTCTAACTCTTGTCACTTGCTGATCTAACTTAAAATCAACTTATAAATCAATACCTAAAGATTAAGAATTTAGATGGAGGAGTTCACCATGAGCTGACATCAGTTAGAGAACCATTGGAAAACCAGTAGTGAGTATTGGACAGCTATTTCATCCTAGTTTGGCAACTGGCCCTATTTAGGCAGTGACGTAGAGTTCTAGTGGGAAGTCGTAACCAGTAGGGTACAGCAGATTGAAGATGAGCAAGTAACTCATCGAAAAAGACATTGAGAAATGGACACTCTATGTCATGAATTGCCAGAAGTTGGAATTCAACGGCCATTGGATCGGCACCCAGTGGCTTAATGGTCTACGAGATAGCTCACCTTGTAACCAGAAGGTCCTATGTCTGAATCCCGGTGTGTGCATACCGCCGAAGAGTCTCAGACTAGGCTGACGAAAAAGCTGTCCAGTACTCCGAGCTAGCTTTCCACTGGTTCTCTAACTGATGTCGGCCCATGGTGGAATCTTCCATCCAGTCAAACAGAATCCCTACAAAACCAATACCTGAAGATTAAGAATTTGTCAGCAGTTCATTCAGTTATTCAATCTCATACATTTGACATACATTTAGATGATAATCAGAAGTAAGTAAACAATTATTATTCGACTTTTTACGTTTATCAAAATGTAATTTCTGGCCTAACTCGATTTTAGTCTGCCTCTGATAATTAGTGGTTAACCATTGTAACCTCTTCCGATTTCTTACATCCTGATTAGAACATAGAGCTTCAGATTTCTGGGGCTGCAGTAGTGGTGACGTTGTTTTTAACGATGTGTGGTCAGCAGCCTCAGGCCAAACCTTCCTTTTTTCAGTCTTCAATTGCTTTCGGAGTGTCGAAACTGGATCCACCAATTTTCTTCGGGGGTAATCTACTACTGGACAGACCCCTTAACCGGTACAACTACATGATCCTGGTATTGAAAGTTGGAATTGTTTGAAGTCTGATTCAAATAAAATGGCATACATACAGTTTACAGTTTGGACCAAACTAAGTAACCTTTGGGAGGAAATGAATCATACTCAGTGTCCTATAATCCACTCGTTTAAAAAGAACAACAACAACAACAAAAGGGACTACTTACCTTCAGTAACTGACAATTCTTTGACTGCTGGATCTCTATACAACTTTTCGTCTATCCTCTGTTTTACACGACCTTCACGGCTATGATTATTATTGTTATTATTGTCACGATGATACTGATTGTAACGATGAGCAGAGTTTCCACCTTTACTTAAAAAGTGATAACTCCCTTGAAATCCACGTGCATGACTACTTTTCTCATGTGCTTGAAGTGTAAGCATTACAAATAGACTATCAGAAACAATATCAGCATGTTCTTTACTACCACATAAGAATAACAGGCGTTTACGTAATTCATATATTGGTGGCTGTTCAACAATATCTTCTAAGTGTAGGATAGAATTTCTATCAGGCAGTGAAATGACAATCTCATGAAAATGAATTGTATCACGTTGTGAAGTGGAATGACAACTGTGTAAAGAATATGTGTGTGAAAGAGAGAGAAAAAAAAGATTTAACCAATTCATACATTACAGTTTAAAATTTAAAAAAAGTTAATGAATGTGAAATTTCCAAATTAGTTGAAGTAAATTTGAAAAGATGTCATAATGTACAGTCAAACATTGTTCGTAGTAGGAGTCAAACTAGAGGCTGTTAAAAACGTTGACTGTATGACTTTTTATTTGATTTAATCAGAAGACATCATTAGTGACAAGGTTGCAGTGAACTAGATTTAGATTTCTAACTTGATGTAAGATCCACTCACTCAACTGCTCGATTATTTCGTGGCCATTGTCATAGATGTTCAAAAAATCTCTTGCACCAGTCAGCCTTACTTTACAGGTGATTCTAATAGGGGACACTGGTGGACGTAAAAGGTGTGCACTTCATGCGGCCAGTTTAAGTAGCATCACATGAACAAGTGAATTTATTCATAAAGTCTGTTTTGACCCAAAGCGGCAATTCGTCTTCCACACATTCAATAACCGGTTTTCGACTGCAGAATTTGATCGATAACTCAATCTAAAAGAATGCTTACCTCAGCAATCTGGATAAGTGATCCTGCAGAATCTCACAAAGTGTTTCAAAGAATATAAGCATGATTTTACAGCCTTTGAGGGTGACTCTTTCAATAAAAAGAAAATCTTCTTCGCTGACCTGACTTTCTGCTTTTGTGCATGTCGGTTACTCTGGAACTACATAACCAGCTACAGCAAGTTGGAGCTAACGAATTCCAATATACATTGTTGAACAACAATTCTGTCAATCGTTGTTTTTATGCTTTACAAGATGGATGAACCCATGTGACTTAAAAAGAAGTCATTCATATTGTCAGTATTATCCCCTTGGGTTTGGAGAGGAACACAGAACTTCAGTGGCACATGTATATTTCCTTCTGTTCTCCATGGTCCATTTTAACTGGTTTCTCGATTCCACATAAGCTTCCATTTGCTTTTAACATGATCTACTCTATGTCTTTTTTAAAAGTCATGTCGATTTCATCGTTTAGCATTTGGTTTTCACTTGAGGCCCTGCCTACTGTGTGGTGTCACTCAAAAACCTTCTCAGCGTATTTACAATCAGTCTCCGTTTCCTGATGTATATTTGTTGGACGTTAAATTCTTGGCTGCCTCGCAGCCTGCCAAAGTTCCCTGTTACTTATCCTTTCTCGCCATCTGTTCATTAGTACTTAGTTCAACAATTTTTTTCAACTACTCGGCCTTGGTGCAGTAGATTGTTTATCTGTGATCCACTTGTTAAGCGAAACTTAGGGTATTCTAAATCCTTATTCCCTTCATTTTACCATTTTTTATCTAGAGGATATTCTACAATCATTAATTATTTCATTTCATCGCCTTGTAAGAGTATGGAAGGAAAATTTAGGCAAAGCTTCAAAGTACATACATTTGTTCGTTTATTCTATACGTTATGCAGTGGGATACATTGATTCGTCACCAGGGTATAGGTGGGTGTATTAGTGAGGACTGAATTCTGCTAGTTAAGATTCTTTAATGTGGTCACCACGTTGAATGATTCATCGTTGCTAAGCTCTGCAAATTGATGTCAACTGTTTGGAGGCATCCAGAAAGAAGTCTTGGCTTGTTCTGTGTTTCACGCTTGTTGGCATCCGTTATGAAGATTTATCGGCAATCTTGAGAGAACTAATGTTCCCTCTGAAATTCAAACTGGCGTCACCCAGCGCTACGATTACAGATGTTGTCAGTGAATTACTTGAGCTCACAAATGATTTCCTGTAGGACTATAACGGACGCACTAACTGGTCACTAAGGCGTAATCTGCGACCTACTTTTACTTATCGCCGGAAAATTAATACTAATTGACTATGTTCTGCATTGGATAAAACCTACATGGAATATTACGCTTCTGTTTTGCTTCCTTTTTCATTATTTTCTCATTTCGACACGCATATGAAAGTGCTTTAAAACAGTACAACGTGTGATTATTCACATTGACTAAGTGGTTGAATTAGTTCAAGAATCAATGCTAAAGCATTGAAGCGTCGGCAACTTTACCAATAACTTTGTGTAGTCATTCCGAATTAAGGGGGAATAAAAGTTGCGAAATCAATAAAAGGATGAAAATTGATTATGGTGTTTTGAGATCCATTTATACTTTTAACTCTCTGCCTTAATCTATCCAAAAACACGACTACTGTCCAAACAGCAGTTATTCTATCAAGTTTCTCAGGCGAATGCGTGTTGTAGTATCTCTGTTCAACCCAGTATTGGGAGAGTTATGAAACAGCCAATTGTCAAGAGATTTGATTCGCTTAATTCTGCTGTAACCTCTAATTGTTTTTCAAGGTCTTTCATCAAGGTGACTGGTACAAATTAACTTCTACTAGAACGTGTTCATTTCACTGTAGTTCATTCAGATAAATAAAAGATCACATTATAAAGTCGTTTAATTTATAGTAGTTAATGGTTACACCCAAGATGAGCGTTTCCTTCTGTTTCTGGACCTATATACCCAAGTAAGTAATGGTGTTCCCATTGAGACTTCAATCCAGAGTGTTACCAGTTAGATAACTGTGTTATGGACAAAACCACCAGTGTATTTATTATCTAGGAGTCGTTATTTATCGAAAATATTGTTCTGATGCTTCTGTCTAACGAGCCAAAAATTAGGCAAAATCCAAATCCTGGAATTCCATATTAGATTGTTTATTAGTTGCATCACACAGTGAGTGGAACAGTATTATTTAATGGATGACGTTTCGTATAAAATTTACTACTGTTCATAATCATTTCATCAATTATAACCACACGACTTCGAAAATTGAGTTTTATAACTTTCTTTGTTCTCTCCTATTTGTCGTGTTTGAGGTGGTAGAATTTTCCGGATATCGGGCTGGCCAGGTGTTGAATCATCCCTATTACACGTGTTTGCAGTTGTTTCGATAGACGAGACTTCCGGTTATCAATCTCTTCTTCCACCCTGTGACATTCGATTTTAAAACTGTCATCTTATCCCATCCATCCTATTGTATGGTTGTATGTAACTGCATGTAGTGAGTGGTATTGCTAAACTATTCTTTAGCTTTCTTATCTTAATCCGGTCAATTAATCTAGATGTGCTAGGTGTTTATGCTCGGCTAGTCTGGCTGACTGCCCCTGTTCTACTACTTTGACTGATGTATTTGACCTGACAATCATTACAGCAGAGTATGAGATTAACTAAATTGTTTTGTTAAAGGCTCCACTGGCAGTATCCTTTAACCGACAAAGCCTGTTTCTAATTGAGTTGGTGGATGGTTTGAATGGCAGCTACTTTTCCTGTCTTGTGAAGAATTCTGCGTGAGGTGGTTTCCGAGGCTCCTTCCTTGTATTGAATTACTACTGATGACTTAGATTCCTTATTGGTGGTGTTGTCTAAGTCATCATTGGAGGGAGAGATTGATAACGGAAGTTTTGTTTATCGAAACAACTGCAAACACGTGTAATAGGGATGATTCAACACCTGGCCAACCCGATATCCGGAAAATTCTACCACCTCAAACACGACAAATAGGAGAGAACAAAGAAAGCTATAAAACTCAATTTTCGAAGTCGTGTGGTTATGATTGATGAAATGATTATGAACAGTAATAAATTTTATACGAAACGTCATCCAGTAAATAATACTGTTCCACTCACTGTGTGATGCAACTAATAAACAATCTAATATGGAACTACTGAATCCTGGATTCTACTGACAGACGTCATCAATCAAATTCAACGCGTCATCGAAGCATTCACACCTGGATACTGAATGTCAAGCAAGACTAAACTGTTCGGTTCAGTAATACCCATAAACGGGAAGTATAATATAATTTAAACTTCTTAATCTAGAAGTATGTGCGTCTGTGGTTCATCGGCGCTCAACTATCATAGACACACTCCTAGCCTTCACCGGTTGTAAACCTGGTTAACTGGGAAGGTTAGAAGTGAAGCTTCCAACAGTAAAATCACTACCACTATCACTACTACTGAAGCTTCAAGGCACAGGCGCTAAGCCCTATGTTCTTCCAGGAATGCAAAGCAGTAGAATAAATAATAGAATAATAAATTTAGTAGTATATTCAACTCACTTATTATAATTATTAGACCAAAGTTGAATATTTTCCAAGCTAATTACAATCCTTTCATTTGTTTTGGCTAAAAAGTAATATTTACACGTCATTGAGGTATTATAAAATTGTGGATAGTTAGGTGGGAAAAATTTCCCATTTGCTGTGGTATGCAAAAATACTTCTTTACTGTTTGGTAGATTGTTGTTCTTGTATTTCTTTTTATCTCCACTACCTTGTCTATCCTGCATACTGTTGTCTTCGTCATTCGCATTACTCGTAGTAGTGATGACGTATTCATTGTGGTTACCGTCATCTGATGATGATAACTGACCAGACAAAGATTTTATCTTGTAAGATGGACTTAAAAATATACGATCACATTTTGTTGATTTGATCGGTAATCCATCACTTCGATAAGCATCTATTTTAAGTTTGGGAAAATATAAAAAAAGAGAAGAAATGAAAAATACGGGGGAATAGGCGAATAAATCAGGGATAGAATTTTCAATTTTCTTCTTGTCTTTATTTTTTGTTGTTTTGACACAAATAGTTTCATTAACTTCGTGAGAGATTGAATTTCGGATAGGAAATAATTTGAAATAAAATAGGTCGCCTATGAGCTGCTTAGATTTCATCAGTCTTTTTTATTCATGATCTCATTTAAGGATAACTCTTAGAGTCCCAGAGAATGTTTGTAGTGAATACAGTGGTGATGATGAATTGAAACAATTGAAAGAAACCATCATCGAGAATGAATGTCCACTATACTTTGTCGAGGTCGATAGCAAATTATGTGGGAGAAATACAGACAAGGATAAGTAAGCTAGCTTAAAAAGGGTGGCACAGTGGTTAGGACTCTCACCGACCATGCACATGGTCCGGGGTTCGAGCCCACGCCGACGCACACTTGATATTTATGATCGGCCTGCGAATTTTGGGCTACCGATATCCACGCTGAAAACTCCATACTTGTACCAAAAATACGGTATGGAATCAAGCTGTAATCAAAAATAAAAAATAATAAAGAAATAAAAATTCAAGAGTGACACTATGACACAAGATTATAGAGAAAAACCTTCTTTGATGCCATTTTCCGAATAACCTAATCTAGCTGTCCTTTAATCCACCTTAATGTTGAGGAAATGTTACCTCGATTGTCTAGCTCTTGCGGAGCTAGGTATATGGGATTTTCGTTGCGAAACATCTCCTGCCGCGTTCGAGAGCACCTCCTAGCTTGGTTGAGCAAAAGAGAGAGTATAGGTGTTGATTCATTGATACTGCAATACATCGCATATACTGACCACGCAGCCTCTGATACATCATTTAATATGGAATTTAATTGGTGGATGGAGACTAGCAGTGGAATCCAGGATAACGCGCATGTCTTCCTATTTGGGATTCGTCGACTGGATTTACTTGCATTCCCCAGTCAATGAGTGATGATGTTCCCACCGAGGCTCGAAACCATTGGCCATAGTTTCAAACACCAAAGCGTTATCCACTCGACCACTTGGGCCACGACAGCCTGCCACCTCCTGTGCAGCGGGTCAAATTAATTATTCAACTGGATTTTAGATTTTCCCATCGATTGATTGGACCGAAGTGCTTGGTCTCAGGTTGACATGTCAGTTTCTTGTGCACATGCTTCGACGATGTCTGGGCATGTAATCAGAACTTAATCGGTTAAATTAATCGACGGGGAAACTTTTTTGATTACAGCTTGATTCCACACTATTTTGGTACATGTATGAAATTTTCAGCATGGATATCGGTAGCCTAAATTTCGCAGGCCGACCGCAGATATCAGGTGCGCCTCGGCAGGGGATCGTACCTCGGACCATGTACATGGTCGGCAACAGTCCTAACCACTGTGCCACCGACGCACAATTCAATTAAATAATTAGTATGACCCATTGCACAAGTGGTGACTTTCATGGTCCAAGTGGTCTGTTGAATAACGCTTTGTCGTTTGAAACTATGGCCACTGGGTTCGAGCCTTGGTGGGAACATCATCAATCACTGGGTAATGCAGGTGCGTCCAGATGACGAGTCACAAATAGGACGAAATGCGCATCTTCCATTCCACTGCTAGTCACCATCCACTAATTAAATTCTAATTACTTGCCCAGACATCGTTGAAGTGTTTGCACAAAAAGCCGACATGTCAACCTGAGACCGAGCACTTCGGTTCAATCAACCAAAGGAGGAAAATCTCAATCACAATTAAATAATCATTTGATATAATCTACAAAGTTTGACGAAGCTTACCGAAAGAAACACAGGTGTATTTGCCTTGTATAACAGAGGATTTAGTAATATATAACATAAAGTCAGGACTTTGTGTAGAAAAACAATTTCTACGGTCTTTTTCGTGACCATGGTCTTGATCTTACTATTTAATTCACATGACAACTTTGTTATCCTTCTTTATTCCATGTTCCATTTTTGTTTTATTTTATTTCATTTTATGTAATCGTATTCTAATGTTATCTAGTCTACTACTTTAACAACATTTCACTCATCGTATGTTCCCACCATATTATATTCACATTTCCGAATGTACTTTATTTGCCGACTATGTTTACTTAACTTTAGGATGACCTTTGTATACTTATTCCATATATAAGTTAAAAGTCTGAACGAAGAATATTCTTTTCAATAATTTCTCCTCTTCGAGTTCTTATAATTATAATATTTATTGTCATTACTGTAGGCATCCAGTGTTCACCCAGCAACTCAAAGATGTCTTATCCAACCTGATCTCTTCTTCATGCATAAACCATTTCAACTGTTCCCGTGGTTCAAGTTATTTAGGGAGTACAATCAGGTAAGTCCGTCTACGGGTTCGAGAATATTTACCAGCTTGGTTCAGCGGAGGGGAAATTAAGTGCATAATAAGCTCCATCCTGTCACACTTGATCGATACTGGATATCGCATCGACGCCTACACAGCTTTCAGGGTTATACACTTAATTCTGAAGTAGTCATCACGTACAGTTCACTTAAGTCTCCTACACATAACTGAAGCTGTTGCAACAGGAACTCTGTATCCAAAAAGAACACGTGCAGACGCCATTCCTACCTTGGCAAAACTTGGATCAAAGTTTCCTCTTATCAAGAGTACCTCTGCCCCTTATCCCTCTTGAGTTTTTTCTTTTGCTTTGCTCATTATCGCAATTATTATTATCCTTTAGAATTTTACCCTCTGTTCAAGCATTCTCTCAATATTATCGAATTTTCCATTTATACTCTCCGGACTTATTATTAGTGATACTATCTCCTTTCTCAATGTGTGCTCCACTTGTTTCATTTCACATATTGGTTATTTCATGATGAACCTCTCATTGCGGTCTTACTATCTCCTTTGTAATACATACTAACTTGTACTAACCACCCATCTGACACCATTTATAACCCTAAACTGACTTGTCAGTTTTTCCTACCCCACGTTCTACGAATCTATTATGACTAATCCAAATCACAACTGTCTCTCATTTCACAATATTTTGTAAATGAATTCAGCCTAGCTAGTTTGTCACGCAAATGCAACTATCTACTTTTACAACCCTTGTTCTACGTTAAAAAATGTATCTGTCGCATAAATGGCTATTATTGTAAAGCCAACAAATATTCTATTTTACAATTGTAAGAACCTGAAGAGGAGAATTCGTTGAAGGAATATCTTCGTTCAGATTGACTTTTAATTCATATCGTATGAGAATATTTCACACTATTTAATTTCAAATCATATATCTAATTAATCAATATCTAATCATTGAGGATTATTAATCTAAAGGCGAGAGTGTTTGTCAAATGTCAGACAAAGAACAGATTACAATAAATCATTCGGAATGTAATTCGCAGTGTTTTTGCTACTGATAGCTATTTGTAACTGCCGTCTAATATCAACTTACTCAAAGTAATAAACATTACAGGTTGTAAATTGTGATTAGAGCTCAAGGAAGTCTTATACAAAAATTAGTCATGAGTTAGCAATTTATCTATCATTTGAATACAACAATTTCCTGATGGGTTGTATTCTCTACGTTCAATAGTTATTAACTTTTGATGATATTAGATAGTTGGAGGTAATCGACAGGAAGCCTGGCTTGAACTAGATTTCGTGCTAGTTGGCACTCGTCAGCAAAGCGTATCTGCAACCTTGAAGGAACTCATGTCTCTTCCCTTATCAACTTTCTCTCGTCATTTTCGATACATATATATTCGCCTGTTATTAGTTTTCGACATAAAATAAAGTTTAATTCAAAGTCAATACGACAATTTTGAAAGGATGGAGAAAATCTCTTACCTCAGGAGTACGGTTAAGACATTGTTGGATGTTTGGAGCCAGATGATTTAATTGGGAAGTTTATTGCCGTTTAAAGAGTACTGTTATAATGCATGATTTGAAATCTACCGCAAATGATCACTATTATTAGTCATGAGGTTGTGCATCACTTTTCTGATGAGTTACTTAAGATTTCTTGACTGTCTGGCTTGACTGCTTGAGACAGTTGAAGACTCTTCATCAATCGCCTCAAAGTCATTCGTGATAGCAGAAATATATTCACTACATATTTTGTCTTCAAAGCTCCATACTAAATTAGTCTTGTTCCAGCGCTGATTTACAGGGATTCCATCACAAGCTGATATTAGTTAGCAAACCATAAGGAAAACAGCAATTGCTAGAAAGCTGTTTCACTCTAGTCTAGGACTCTCCAGCAGTGTAAACCCACCGAGATTCGAGCCCAGGACATTCTGGTTACAAGGCGAGCTCGTAGACCATTAGGTGAGTCGGTTTCGATCCAGTGGCCCATGAATTTCAACTTCTGCCATTTCACTACATATATATCTGAATAAAGGACCAATGTGGCTGAACGGCCTGCGAGGTTGCCTTATGACCGGAAGATCCTGGGTTTGTGCTTCAGTAGATGCGTGTTTGTAGACTAGAATGAAACAGCTGTTCAGTACTCTCTGATTTTCCAGCGGTTCTCTAACTGATGTAAGCTAATGATCAAATTCGCAATTTGTTCTCCTCTACTTATTTGTTCGTTATTCGATGTACATCCTTCCAAAGTGTAGCGACTTGATTTGAAATCTGTGGAATACCTGCCTAGGTCTACATTTCTCTGGTATAAATCACTATTTAAATTGTCATACAAGACCTAGTTTGCCTTGGATGTTTATTCGTTATAGTTGTGACCATACTTTTGTTTAGTTTCTAAGGATTTCTATGAAAAGTAAATCTAGTCCATACCGGGTTTTATACTTTGAATTAAATTCAGAGGCTTCGGAAAGAATCCCTAGAAATTAAACTGATTTTTGCTTATGTATGAGGCACTTTAAATGAAGTTAAATCATGAATAGAGAGTGACGGAGTCTACTTTCACTGAACAACACTAATTTCTCATAGAAGAGAGGTTTCTTCTGAACATATATGCTTAGTTTCTTCAGCTATATGCAGAAGATGAATCCATAAAGCAGAAATAATTTTAGTTGGAATACGATTATAGATAACTTTAAATGCCGTGTTAACATCAACAATATATGTTCATTATGTTCAAGGTAAGCTAGAACAGAGTTACGAATAGACTTTATTTGTATATTATTGGACCATTCTGGATGATGTTCAGAAATTTGATAGTGAATGTCCTCAGTTTTACGACCAATGTAAATACCTCCACAGAAGAAGAAGTCAAACTGTTACGAAGTTTACTTCTTCTGCAACTCTTAGCTTGAATAACTACTCAATTCCCGATGCTTTTATTCTCATTTTGGCTTCATCAATGTATTCAGAGTTTGTGGCTATGAAAATGTGTTTCAATTCAGATTTAATTCTGTGTTTATATGCACAAGTGCCATGTCCGCATCTGTTGGCAAAGTATAAAACACCCAACAATGAAATTTCTATGTGAAAAAGTTATTTTCCTTCGATGCTTTCTATTATGACAGTTATCTTCTCTTTAACATCTAATTCCTTGCTACACTATTCAGTCATCTTAGAGAATACACCATGCGAAATTTTCTGTTGGTAGAATCTATTTCAAGTAGCCTACTTTCTTATTAATTACATTGAGCCATTATATTCATTCACAAATCTGTAAATCTCAAAATAATTGAGCAAAGAATGTCTTTCTCGATGATTTCCTCTTCTGGCTCTACAACTATATAAATATGTATGTTTATATACATAGAATATTCTAGATTAGCAGTCAATAACAGTATCAATGTTTTCTAAATAATATCGATTTGTTAGGTGCGATCAATGGAGTTACAGTTCATTAAAGCTGCTTAAATTATAATCATAAAAATATAATAGCAAATAGAATATCATCTAAAATTAATGATATTTCTGCAGAAATTGAGGATCATTCAAACCTAGGTGGCCAAGGTAAGACAACATCTGAACTAGCTTCTCTTAAACACATAAATTAGGCTTCTTAATGTGGATCTCAACAGCCTCAGCATTATTTTGTAGAAGAACGCCTAAGGCGAAATTTGGATTTGTTGGTATGTGGTAAATGACCCTGAAAGCATGGTTAACAACAATCTTGTGTTCTATATCCACAAGATGAGATAGAATAGCACTACAAATAGATTTGGTTTGTCCTTTACTTAACCAGCTACGCAGGGTGATGTTTGGAAATCTGACGAGAAACACGTCTAATTGTACGGTCCATAAAACTGGCTGGCTCCACAGAAGCAGTTAAATGGGTAGATACACATGGAAGAGGCGAAATTAGGCATTTTATCTTTTACTTGCGAAAGCCAAAAAATAGGAGTGGTTTCACAGACACAGCGTAATTCAGCAGCACTGAATGTTCCTTTTACTGCATTTCTAAGGCCATGTGTTAATATCTCGCTGATGTTATCTCCAAGATTACTGTTTCAGCACGAACTTTTCCAAATCGTATAGTTCTAATGACAATGATTATACTAGTTCATCCAAGTAGCTAGTCAGAAATTGAGTCGTTTGAGCTGATTCGGCTCTCTGAGCTGAGCCCGAGACTGGGTACACAAACCTCTGATGACCTAATATGCAAATAAGCGAAAACGGCAGTGCTGAGTTTAGATCAGTTCACTTTTGTCAGAAGGAGAGGTTGACCACTATTCGTATCAGTTAATGAATCAATGGCATATATTGTCTCATGCATTTAGACTTTTGCTTTCCTGATTACTACTTATGGTATCAAGTAGATCATACTGTGATCTGAATTTCAGTTTCGAAAAATAAACTATAGTGAAATTTCACCTCAAAATGTGTAAATTGTAAGTCGTCAATAAAAAGAAAATTATGACTGTCTCTGTGTCAAAGTTATTCTTTTATTTTTATATAATACACGATATTTTCTTTCTCTATGTGTTTGTATAGGATGACAGTGACTTTGTGTCCAGGTTGTGAATGTAAGTCTAGAAGTGATTATTATCGTTGACATTAAGTCAAGTCATTATGGCATCCGACTTCTGGGGTAATATTTTAAACTTGCCTTTTCTTTGCCCAAATATAGGTAGATAAGAAATTTGAAATGAGGTTTACATTCAGAAAAAACAAACAACAAAAACGATATAACTTAATGATTGCCATTCTATAAATAACGAAGTCAATAGACACTGGTTTATACTGAAGTTCATTTGTCATGTGTACTGTCAAAATCTGTTGTGTTTTTTTTTACAATCGATTGGTTGACAGGAATAATAATAGCTTTAAAATGTCCACTGTCTAACACTTAGTAATTGGTTAGGTAATACTTTACTGTAGTAATACTGCTTTAGACAGTATGTTTATTATTGAGCAGCAGGAGAATGGATTAAAGACCTAGAAGACCTAGATGATTTATGTTTGATGTTACACACAATCGAAGACTTACAAGCGAAAACCGACAAACTGGCCGGAGAAGCAGCCGGCGAAGACAGGACTTCATGTGAATATAGACAAGACGGAGGTTATGAAAATAACCAACCAACAACAGCAACAACATCCAACATCAATCACCATCAACGAGAGGGATTTGAAAGAGGTTACTTCATTCACCTATCTAGGGAGCATTGTCTCAACTATAAGAGGAACAGACGAGTGGGTCAAACCGAGCGAGAATCGGGAAGGCGAGAAACACATTCATCAACCTGAAACCAATCTGGAAATCTTCGTCACTCAGCATCAACAACAAAATTCGGTCGGATTTTCAATAGAAACATCAAGTCAGTCAGTTCTTCTATACAGATCAGAAACTTGAAGGGCGGTTCACAAAGAATATTTCCAACAACCTTTATCAACAACTAACTGTCTTCGCTGGATCTATATTGAAGATCAGATGGCCGGGCAGGAAAGAATCACCAACAAAAGACTATGGGAACAAACAAAACAAGAACAAATCGCCTAAAAAATATGCAGGAGAAGGTGGAGATGCATTGGACACTGGCTGAGGAGGCCAGGCCGCTGGGTGACATCGCGCGTCAGGCCATTTCTCGAGTGGAACCAGTCCGAAAGGAAAGCGGCGAGTGAGACGTTAGTACAAGGGTGACATGGAGGAGATGGTGTGAGGAGGAGTTGAAACAGTATGGACTAAAATGAATGCAGGTAAAAAGTACAGCAGAAGACAGAAGTAAGTGGAGACGTGCAGTTGAAGCTCTATGTTTCACTAGGAACCCAAGGGAACATCAATAATAATAGAATGGGTTAAAAGCTGATGACCAGCTTGTCATTCACCCGCCTGATCTTAATTAAATTCATTCGCATTTTTGTATCACACTACTCGTTCCGTGCGTTCCCAGGTGGAAGGCAGCAGCATATCTGCAATAAACTCTATTCTCTATACCATCATTTGGACCTGACTTCATGGTCGGCTACAGGCTTTCATTTCCTCTACAAATTATCTTCTGTGTGTTGTTCTGCTACTGTCAACTTGTCTCTTCCTGGTGGTGTCCCACCTGATGTCCTGCGTAGATTGTGATATCATTCCTCATAGTATGTCTAATCCATCTCCGTTTCCATCAGCACGTTCACTGAGGAATAGGCTGCTGACCGATTCATTGAACCTGAAGAGCTCCTTGTTAGCTGTTTATACTTTTCCGGTAACTGGTACTCTGATAATCTGATGACTGTTGTTTCTAATCCGACCACAACTTTCAACCTCTTTGAACTCTTTGCCCTACAGAAGCTATTTCAGACGATCTAACTTCGAAAAACACAAACATCACACACATCATACTGTAGAGAAAAATCAGTATTAGCATTCAAACAACCTGTAAACGCTCCGCTTTCTATGAGCAATAGGCGTAGACAGCACTGCTTGAAAAAACACTGAAATAATTTCAGCATAGAACGTTCAACGGCAAAGTTGGCAAAAAATCTGTCAGTTTCAATCTGAAAGTTACACGGTTGATTTTTGTCAGTGGTTTCCAGTAACTTGACAGGAAAATTTGCACTGATTTGCTGGCACTGAAACTTTGGAAAATAATGGCGAATACATTCTTTGCTTCAACATTATGTTTAGAATTCGCCACTGCTTGCATAATTCCAATACAGGCGAAGGTGGCCGAGTCTCCACACTTCAATATACATTTATAAATTTGTCGATGGTTGCTTTCAGCGGACCATTTTCCAAACTTGCCATGAAAATATCAGCCAACACCGGACCCAAAGGTGATCCCATCGCCACGCCATCTTGTTGTCTATAGAGGTTCCCATCGAATGTGAGCTGGACATTTAGGGTACATCTGAGTAGGAGTTCTTTTAGCTTGGTGGTAGATATTCCAATATTCAGGTTGTTTTCTTCCAAGTATTTGCATAGAAAACAAATCGTCTCAGTGATAGGGACGTTAGTAAAGAGACTGTTAATAAAGAATCAGTTACACGAGTAGAACAAATCGACAAACCCTCTGTCGCCAACGTGGTTAGATAGAGGTGTTATAAAGTCAACCATAAGTTCCTTACTGGCACACCCAGTGAATACGGAGCACAAGATTGACAAAAATTTAGCTCTTACTATTCTGTATATATATATATATATATATATATATACAGAATAGTAAAAGCTAATGTTGAAGCAAAGAATATATAATGGTTTAAATGTCGCCTTATCCGAGTAAGTTAAAACGATATAGAAATTAGTTATCAGGTAATGACATCTCATGCTAGTCATCAAACTATATTCCATTGGCAATTAGTTAACTGTGGTCTTATTTATTTAAGTTATTACTACTAGCAATCCACTTTCCTGTCTACATGACGGATAAATTAACAGCGTATCACTTAGTATCTGTGTGCAAATATATTAAGATACTCTAGTTAGTGTGTTTCGCAGCACCACGCCCTGTCAAGTGAAGTAAAACTGAACTTAATTGTCCACCTAACGACTAGATAGTATCTATGCGCAAACATTATAACTCCTTTTTAAAGTGGATACTCCAAAGTAACATATGTGATGACTAGCCTGTCCTGCTTGGATTATTCAATCAAATTTTTTCCTCACTAAATCTTGTCAACCTGCTTTCCAGCCCTGCCAATATGAAGTCTGCAAGTTTTATGAGTTTAACAAAAAAGGATAAGAATTAAAGGGAAAGATTAGGAATGAATCATATTTCACAGGAAGTTTCAATATTGATGATGCAATTTTACAAGTCGCTTCTTCACTGTTCATAATAATAATAATAATGATAATATCAATACTGTAGTCATAATAATAATTGCCACAAAACTCAAACTTCATTTGTATCAGTAGAATATTTTAGAATGGATGAAACAAAAAACTGAATAATAAACTTTACGACTGTCATCAAGTAGAGACAAAATGGAGACAAAGACACAGGGGAACAGAGGGAGGCAATGAGGACGGATGGGTGGGCGAGTAAGAATTAGATCCTGGGAAGTAGAGACAAGAACCAGATAACATGGGAGTGAGAGGAGAAGTTATAAAGTATAAGTTATACCCGACTATTTTATGCCTCCAAACTAATACTTTTTTGTTCTTTTTGTTTATTCCCTTCCTTCTCTAAAGTTGATTAATCATGTACGCGTATACATATACATGTATGTATATGTAGTTTAACATAAAATTTAATTAAGTGAATAACCGTACCAGTAGTAGTGTTGCGCAGTCTGATTAATAAATTCTTCCTTTTTTTTAGAAATAACAGGGATAAGTATAAGGCAGTGATCAATTGTAAGTCGATCAAACCTGCCTTTTCATCAATAAAATCTCTTTTTGCCTTTCAAACGAATTCATAAATACAACGAATAATTTTTGTAGCTCAGGTGGTTGATTTCGATGCAGTTGTGAAGCTTTCACTGGCCTAGTAAGCAGCATTTTCAAAGCATACTTCAATTTGAAGTATTAGCCATCTTTTCTAGGTATTTATTTGTGTGTCTTCATACCCTCTAGGCAACTTGTATTGGTACTGATTGTTTCCTTGACTTGAACTTTGACCCTCTGTGTGTAACATTTCCTTCTTATTGGTTAGTAGATTTTGTTTATGTCGATTCACTGGAATATCAGGCAGCCTTCTAAAACTTCTCTAGCATTCTTGGTGATTTCTTGTCTAATATTTGAACGTTGTTCCAGTCAAATTGATGTCCGTGGCTGTCTGTATACAACTATTTGAAGAAGTAGATGTCGTGTCTTTTGATGGCTAGTTTATGTTCATGGATACGAAGACGAAGCGGACGTCCAAGTTGACCAATATAATGTTTTACGCAGTCTTTGGAATTTATTTTGTAGGTGATGTTGGTTTTATCTTCTTTCGTTGTTGAGTCTTTTGATTGACATTGAATTGACTGAAGTGATTTTGTTGTTTTGTGTGCGAAGTTAATTCCTAAAGGTTTGAAGAGTCTTGCAATGATTTCTGAGATGTCCTTTATATATGGTAGGTTGGCTTGGGGGTAGATGTCTTCAGATGAAATTCCATGGATATCCATTCCTTTGGAAGACGTTCATGAAATATCCTTCTTCAGTTATCTGTGAGGTAAAGGTACTGCAATGGGTCCTGGCCCACTTGAATAGTGTTTGTATGCAGCTCCTTTTGTGTGTCATCGGAGTGTTGCTGTTGTATCTGACTGGGTTTTTCGTCTGTGTGAGTTAATTTTCTATAAACTTCAGTTTCTAATTTTCCTGTAGTTGTTCACTTGACTAAGATGTCCAAAAGTAGGAGTGTATTCTCGGATTCCTCTTCCCTTCTGAATTTGATGTCGTTGAACATGTTGTTTACTAAGTTTACAGTTTGGTAAAACTCGTTTCTTTTGATTATTACAAATGTGTTATCTGCTCAGCTTATCTAAATTTAGTATTTGATCTATGGTGAGATTATTTTTTCAAGTTTCTGCATCACACTTTCTGCAGTCACATACAGTGTCACAAGGAGAGATGACTTATAAACTCGTGGAGAAATGTATAAGATCACTTCAAATTGAAGTATGCTCTGAAGATGCTGCTGAAGAGGCCGATGAAAGCTTCACAAATAAACCATCCATATCAGAGATCACAAATACATCAGAAATGATAAATATTCTACACGCAATGATTTCAACAGTGAATTTAATATTAGAGATTTTAAGTTGTCTCAAAGGGTACTATAAGCTTCGTGATTACACCAACTATCTAACTGAGAAGATACAACTGCAGTGGAGACATCTCTTTTATTTCAATTGCAGAATTTGAGTTAAGACTGCCTGGAATGTCTGCAATTGTCATACATACATAATTTCCCAGCATTTTGAGTGTAACTCATAGCATCAAGCTTCAAAGATGAAGTAGCCGCGTTGGTTTATCTGACAAAGTTGGATCACCAGCCTCATAACCGACCTCCTCTCTTTTCCATGCTTGCTATCGGCTGGTGAACTAGAGGTGCATCCGGCGGGAATCGAATCCCAGGCGTTATATAATAAGATCAAGGATCATTTGTGTATTTTTAGTTGATGCTGGCGTAAATTTTGTTCCGAAATATAATCATATATATGATAATTTCGACAAAGTATATTTTACCTATGATGGGGTCATTTGTGCGTACAGCGAAAGGGCTGCAAACTAAAAGAAGACAGTCGCCCACTACCTATTGATTTTAAATAATTCCAGTGAGATAACCTAACCGTAGTTCCAGTTATTTAAAAATCGTGTTGAAAACTGAAGGAAAATGGAATCGTGTGAAGCATGAAAGAATGTTTAGTAAATACGCTGATATGCGAAAATTACACTGACTGATTAATCACCACTATACTTGATGCCTACTGACTTCTACTAGTGAAGTTAGCAATGCGATTAGAAAGCTTAGATATTCTTCACCTCGGCACACCTTGAATTCATGTTAGGCGATTGGAGCCTATCAACAAGGCGTATTACAGCCGTCACAAGAAATGGCGTCCCCTGACTCCTTGAGGTTCTGACATGTATCACCAAGTGCAGCATTCAGAGACATTACCCCTAAGTATTCGAGCCATAGTTACTTCTCCAATAGGGAGTTTTAATCATATGGCGGATGTAGACCTATATCAAATTTATATTGACCAATGCCATCGATGACATGGTGTACTCCATCGGTTACAAACTGTCATTATAAATTCAAGAAATGCAGCCCCTTAATCATTAATGAATAGGTGAGTAACACTCAAATGTTTCGTTTTGTAAGCATTTTTTTAACTAATTTCAACTTCTCATGGGATTGTCGCTGGGCAGAAATCTAAAATCTCTAAACAAGAAGGAAACAGCTGTTCAGAAGGCTATTGGTTTCCAGTAATGTACTAAGTGATCTGCATTTTGGCACGATTGAGCTGTCGATTAGAAGGAACATATGTTAGTAAACTTGTTTCAACCCTAGATAGGTAGATTTGATCGATTTTTTGGCAGTTAAGATTAGATATTGGGTAGATTATAACTGAGAAAACTTTAAATTCAATCAATTTGCGTTTTGTTTCAATTGTTTGATTATTTCAATTTTAATTTATTAAGCCTGTTTAGTACGGTAAAGTGAATTAGGAATTCTAAACATGAATAACCTCATGATATAAGAAGTGTTATCACCAAGAGGTTATTGATTTATAAATAAATTTACAAATGAAATAAAATGTAATCGGTATACATCGACTTGTGAATCTTATAACCAATTCCTATATTTCATAAAGATATTTAAGATCAAATTTTGATGGAAATATCAGCCAGTTGTCAGTATTATTGTCGTATCACTGTATGACACATGAAATAAACCTATCTTATGTGGTACTCTATTCCTCTGTTGTGCCAAAATTATGCTGCTGCATAAGTAAAGTATATTTTGTCTCAATTCTCATCTACACATTGTGTAGATTGATAGAGAAGAATGATTAAAATATCTTGCTTTTAGTCTAAGATATAATCACAGTCGGTAGTTCTGGTCAGTAAAGTTAACCATATCATATCTGTGAATAACTGTGGACCCTCAGGCACCGAATTCCCTATTGGTTAATTGGATACATGATCATTCTGGAATCTAGAATACCTTGTAGTTCTAGAAATACAGAATTGTGAAAAGTCACAAATCAAAAAGAGACAAGTATCCAAGACTTCTTAATCTTCAGTCTTCTAGTTAATTTTAATTCTTAATAAGTGTATCATGGCAATATAGTTCAGAATGACAATGTCTTGGGTTTTGATCAAATGCATACATTAACTCTAATTGCATACATTGTAAATCACTATGTGATGTACAACTAACTCTATAGTTAGACCCAAAATATCACCTGTCCACCCACGTGCTTGGCCAAAATTTGAATTGATTCATGTATCTGAGCTGATTCTATTCGAGTACACTGTTGTTTTTTTTCCTTCACGTTCCCAGTGGAACATAAGGCCTCAGGGTAGTGGTTTGAAGTTTCTGTAGCAGTACTTATTTTAACAGGATGGGGTTGCTAGCCCCATGCCCAACCTTTCCTCTTTACCAGCATTTCTTCTGGTTTAGTAAGGTAAAGGGGTGCGTCGGCCGGTGATCGAACCCCAGACCATGTGTATGGTCGGCGAGCGTCTTAACCGCTATGCCACCGACGCGAGTGCACTGTTAATGAGCCCAATTTTAAAAGAGTAAATCGGTCATACAGTGTCAAGATATTTTGATGTGGTTTGTTCTCTGAGCTGGATGGTTAGTTTGCAAACTAACCATCCAGCTCAGAGAACAAAACCACATCAAAATCATCCACCTGAGCTACAAATCTTCTCTATAATATCTAGTGTCAAGATATGGCTAGTGAGTGATCACAGCTGTTTAGCGTGACTGGTGTCTAAATACTCAAATATATCGATCAGTCGGAAGTATATGACATCTTACATTTGTACTTGCTTTTTTGAGTGCTTCATATGACATCAAGCAGGTCAAATATTGTGATCCGAATAGTTTTGGTTTTTAAAAGAGGCTATATTGAATTCGTGTCTCGAACTGTTTAAATTTCAAATTATAAATGAATGCGTAAACATTGCGAATTTGACGCACACATTCCCTTGATGGAATTGCGTAATACAGCACAATTCATATTCCTAGTTTTTTAAATAAAATATTCAAGCCTGTGATCATTATTGATGATGTTTACAGATAATATCCAGACAATAATAGTGAATTTAATATTTCAACTTAAAAGAAAGAATACACACTTAAGGGTAAAATGAAAATCTAAATCATAGTAGGATTCTATCCAATGATTCAATGGATTACCAGTCCACTGGTTAGGCCTCAAAATGAAATCTCTGTCCAGGTCATTATTTCACTAAGTTAGCCACCATGGATAATGCCTGGCTACCATATGAATACCAGTGATATGCAAATGTTCGCTTGTCATCACACTCACTGGCCAGTTAAGGCGCTCTCTGTTATACCATAGAGCTTCTGAAGGAGAAAAGTACACCGTTTAATTGACGTTCTCATAGCTTAGTTGGTTCAACATCTGACTGGTAACCCGAAGAACCAATAGTTTCAAAGCTACCATGAACTAGGTTCCCACCTCTCCCCGCCCATGTAGTTTCATTACCAAATACACATTTACCTTTGTCTATAAATTCAAATAATCCCAAAAACTTTTGTTTGCCTTCAAGTATCCCAGTTGTAATTATTCCATCGAGTTCAATGATCAGTACACGTCCAGTTGAATAGAATTCATGTACAGGTAATTGATTTATATGCGAACTGCACAATTCATAATCTGGTTGATCATTATACATTAATTCAGCTCTATCTAATTGATGATAAACTCTGAATTTTGTTGTACATCTGCAGATTACAAAGGAAAATAAAATAGAGAAAACAAAAATCAATACATTCATAGAGAAGAATGTACTATTATGTAGATAAGGGATTAAATTCTTCAAGTTTGGATCATTCACCGACTTCAGTTAGAAAACATACAGTATTAGGCATATATGTCATTCTCTTTTGCAAATCACTTGTAATACCTATTCATGGCATTATAGGGGTATCGAACCCAAGAGTTTTAGATTACAACGTAAAGTCTTTGGTATGCACCCTCAAAAACATGTCACGGAAAAAGCAACTGTGTAAGAAAAACAAGGACTGGTAAGCTTTTTGCATCACAACCGCTCTTAAATACTTATCTGTATAACTTATTAGAACCAGAGCCGGATTATACACTTTATCAGGTAATTAACAAAATCGATGTGCACTAGTGAAATGTTATGACCGCGAAATATATCGGGGACTGAATGTGTATATATATATACTAAAAATATCCGCCCAAGATACCAAAGTCTATGTCTTGTCAATGTAAATTTTTTCAACCATCAGGATTACACCACCTTTGTACTCTGTCTAAATCAGTTATCTTTTCCTCAGACAATAGAAAGAATTGGAATATGTCTCTAATAAAACATGTGAATGCAGAATCGAATAATTTTTTACGAACCGATTTAATTCCAGCACTGTAACCAATATTGGATATAATAAGAGTATTTATGTGACATTTTGAGTTTGTATTAATATATGTGTAACACTTGGGCACTGTGGTAGTAAGCATTCCCACATTAGTTTGTTTATTAGATGCATCACACAGTGAAACAGTATTATTCACTGGATGACGTTTCGAACATAATTTATTGCGGTTCATATTGGAGTTATAGTGGAGTTGGAGTTATAATCGCACAACTTCGAAACTTGAGTTCTATAGTTTTCTTTGTCCTCTCCTATTTGTCGTCATTGAGGGAGTAGAATTTTCCTGATATCTGGGATACGTGTTGAATCATTCCTACAACACGTATTTGCAGTTGATTCGATAAACAAAGCTTCCGCTATCAATCTCTTCCTCCACGCTGTGACATTACATTTTAAAACTGTCATCAGTTTATACACACGAACTTAGGACGAAAGCGCCATTTGAGGACATAATGCTGGGAGTGCAGCTATGCCTGAATTCCACAGCACTTAAATTCCAAGGGAAAATATACTTACAGACTGAGGGAGTTGCCATGCGATCACCAATATCCCCAGTTGTAGCAGATATATTCATGGATAGGTGGGAAAAGATAGCGATTGAAACATTCACCCCCACCCCAAAAGTATGGTGGAGGTATGTAGATGACATATTCACTCTACTTAGAACACAAGATATAGATAGATTTTTTGAACACATTAACTCAAAGGTGGAGGCTATTCAATTCACTTATCAATTGGGAAGTCAAGAAGGGGAACTTCCAATGTTAGATTGCAACGTAAAAAGGAAAGAAGATGGGAAGTTAAACACTAGTGTTTACAGAAAACCCACACATTCAAACAGATACTTAGATTTCCGATCATCCCATCCTATGTTAGTGAAAATAGGACTGGTGAAATGTTTAAGTAACAGGGTACAAAGTCTAAGTAGCACCAAGAAACATCTAAGACAGGAAGTGATACACATAAAAGAAGCCTGGAAACTTAGTAATTACCCGGATAAATTAGTCAGGAAATATGTAAGGAAATGTAAAAATAAAATAAATAATGATAGTAGCGATAGTGATAATAATAATAACGACAACAATAATAATGATAATAACAATAGTGATAAAAATAATGATATTAATAATAACAATATTAGTGGCGACACCAACAATAAGGAATCTAAATCATCAGTAGTAATTCCATACAAGAAAGGAATCTCGGAAACCTTAAGCAGAATTCTTAACAAGGCAGGAATAAAAGTGGCTGGCATTCAAACCACTTACAAACTCAATTAGAAAGGAGCTTTGTCGATTAAAGGATCCTGGCAGTGGAGCCTTTAAAAGAAAACAATTTAGTTTATCTAATACCCTGCGTGGAGTGATTGTCAGGTCAAACACGTAGTTCAAACTAGTAGAACAGGGGTAGTCAGACTAACCGAGCATAAAAACCTGGCAAAATCTAGATTGGTTGACCCGAATAAGATAAGAAATCTGGAGAATAGTTCAGCTGTAGCATTACATGCACTTACACACAACCATACAATAGGATGAGATAGGATGACAGTTTTAAAACGTAATGTCACAGCGTGGAGGAAGAGATTGATAGCGGAGGCTTTGTTTATCGAATCAACTGCAAACTCATGTAACAGGAATGATTCAACACCTCTCCATCAAGATATCAGGAAAATTCTACTCCCCGAATGATGACAAATAGGAGAGGACAAAGAAAACTATAGAACTCAAGTTTCGAAGTTGTGTGATTATAACTGATGAAATGATTATGAAACTCAATAAATTTTGTTTGAAACATCATCCAGTGAATAATACTGTTTCACTGTGTGATACATCAAATAAACAAACTAATATGGAATTACATTTTGAGTTTGATTTGTAGACTTTTAGTATAGACGCTTCGATGAAGTCTAAAGATTAAGTTGGAGTTATTTTTGCCAGTGGTGTATAGTACTGGAATGCAGGATATGCATTTCATCCTATTTACGATTTGTTAGTTTTGTAGACATGCATCTGCAGTGAATGATGGTGTTTTCCACGGAGACTCGAACTTTTCACCTACTATTTTAAACCCCAAAGCATTATCAACTGAACTTATATTCCTGCCATAAATCTGCGGAATACAATAACTATTTGGCTAAGGATATCTAACACATTACTAAATTTTATTTATTAGAGGATTTCAGCGAATTTGACGTTGATTTTATTTAAAGGCAAACAATAAATTTTTTCCGAAACACTTCAAAACCAGACTGTTTAATCCTGTTTCAGAACATTTGACTACGGGCACATTATTCATCAACTCCAAAACTGCCAATTAAACATATCAGCATTTGATCATGTATTGGCTAGGGAAGAATCCTGGGCGGGCTTTCAGATATCTGACAGTTCAAGCTAACACACTCCAAATAGCACACAAGGGTAGAGGGAAAATAATGCTAACCAAGTATGATTAGCAAAAGTGTACTAACTGAAGAATAATTACATGAAGAATAATAAGAGCCGAATGAATCTATGAATTCATAAGCAGTGGGCTCGCCTCAAACCAAAATTCTGAAGCCATTCATTCTTAGCATTTTGAGGACTTAAGTTAGACAGTGTACACCTCCTTAAAATGGCCAAAGTCAACAGTCAAAGACTTTATCGATTGATGAGCAACTACTCGTACTAACCAGTCAGTAGTACGTAGTATCACGCAAGAAATTTGGGTAGAATTATTGATTATTAATTATGGTACACTTATGTCTACCTAACTGTTCTGAATTAAAATGTAATGCACACCGTGAGCTCCACAGTTAGTTTGCAGTACAATACCAAAAATCTAAGGAAAACTGTGTGTTAACATTAAAATCGATTAAAGCGATCTGGAAGCATTGACAGTTATGCTGGGTGATGCATAACAATGAATACCAATAAATCATTGGCCAATTCTCTTTCAAGTGATCATAGGTAGTGGACAGGAATTCCTAAACGTAAGTTTCGCGCCTACCTCAACTCATCAATATCTTCCTTCATTCATACAACTTTAAAAATATTGAACGGAGAATATTCTTTTCGATAATTTCCTCTTCTGTCTCTACAATTTTATACATATATATGTTTATATATACAGAATATTCTAGAATAGTAGTCAATAACAGTATTAACGTTTTCTTAATAATATCAATTTGTTGAATAAGATCAATGGAATTACAGTTAATTAAAGATGCATAAATTATAATAATAATAATAAACGTATAATAGCAAATAGACTATAAAATAAAATTAAGGAAATCTCTACAAAAATTGGGGATCATTCGAATCTAGATGGCCAAGGTAAGTATAACGACTGAACTAGCTTCTTTTGGACACATAAATTAGACTTCTTAATGTGGATCCAAACAGCCATCCACAGCAATATTTAGTAGAAAAACTCTTAGGGCAAAGTCAAGATTTGATGACATGTGGTGAATGACTCCGAAAGCCACCTCGTTAACGTCAATCTTTTGTTCTGTATCCACAAGATGAGATAGAATAGCGCTGCGAATAGATTTTGATTGTCCTTTACTTAACCAGCTACGCAGAGTGATGTTTGGAAATCCGACGAGAAACATGCCTTATTATGCGGTCTATTTAACTGGCTCAACAGGAACAGTTAAATTGTCGGACAAATATGAAAGAGGCAAAATTAGGCAGCTTATCTTTCACTCTCGAAAACAAAATAAGAGTGGTTTCGCAGACACAGAGTAGTTTAACAGCACTGAATGTTCTTTTTACCTCTCTGATGTTATCCTCGAGAAAATTAATTTGCAAGAATAAGACCATTTTAGTAACTGTTGGTACTTCGGGCTGCCTTGATATCAGATATATATATATTCTTCCGAGCAGATTGTTCTTGCTCTGTGGGCCAAGCACTTTATCAGATTTCGTTTGTATTTCAAGGAGACGAAGCTGAAAAAATAAGTATACTGACCGGTTGATGTAGGTGTTTTTCTACATACACTTCTTATTGTGTCATCCTCATTTCTGGTTATACGAATGAAACACTACAGTCTTTTTCTTATTCACTAGTAAAATGTATTACGGATGAACATCGTTAAATTTATCCAAGATGTTTCTCTTTTTTATACACTCCGCATACAGGACAAAGTTATTCATGCATAATAACCACAGTATCCATTCTTAACGATATGGATTTTATTTCATATAAGTGGGTTCAGTCAGCAGATGTATAAGTGATTGAGTTATTGAATGAATGAATGAGTAAAGGAGGAGGGGAGACAAGGTATTAGTAATAGTGTTGAGTAATAGTAATGTTAGTAATAAAAAAGGTTTTGAAATAATTAGCATTTCCCCCTTCATGAATATATTGGCAATGTGTTCATCATTTGAACGCCTTCCTTTTCTAAGGTTGACAAAATAAAAACTATTGACGATAACTGAATATATATGTGTATATCATTGTAGATTAAAGTTATTTAGATAATTTTCTTGCTGGGTTTTTCTCTCTTGTTCTGTTTCTTTCAGTTTTTTTACTCAAGTCATCCAGCATACATTTAAATGAGAAAATAAGTGAGAGAGAGAGAGGCATCAAGTGGTTTTTGTGTAGTACGAAAACACAAACAGCCTAAGCTTGTATAATTCATATATACATTCATCAATGATATATATAAGTACTCACTACTTAAGATGAGTGTTATAATGATGAGGATGACAGTGGAATAGAAAGGCGAATAATTGTAGCTGACAGATTGAATTGGTTGGTACAAGGAAGAGAAGTAAAAAAAGAAGAAGAAGGAGGGAACAACTGGCTCTCTTTTTTGTTGTTATCCATATAATAAGACAAGATAAGGAAAAGAGGAGAGCAAATACTAGTCAATTGCAATCGCGGGGGGGGAGGGGTGGCGTAGTTATCTCCCCATATGGTTTTATCTTATTTTTTTGCTATTTTTGTTGTTTTTTTGCCCCAAAATGGTTTCTTATATCTTGTAGAAGCTAATTTCAGGTAGTAGAGAGATAATTTAATCTAAGATTGCTTTTACCACTATAAAAGTAATAAGTACCTAGATATTTTGACTTGTCTCATTCAGTCAGGAATACTTGAACAATAGCTTATTGATGAAATCAACAACAAAAAGAAGATGGCGTTATATTTTTACATTTTCAGGGGGGGGTGAGAGTTTCTTTCTTATGGAACCAATCGGTTGAAGTCATTACTTTGAGACACTTAGTGATGAAAACCAGTAATTAATTGATGAACTGTGGTTATCAGTGAAATCTTTAGGTATCAGGTTTCGTTTTTCCCGGGGTTTGTCAGCTGTACGCACCTATATCTTAATGAGTGATCCTAATGAGACGAAGCACACCCTTGTTCCATTCAACTGTTTGACAATGTCAAGCGGAAACCATCTTGTCAAACCCAAGATATCGTTTTCAACAGAGACCGAGCAGTTTGGTACAGCATAATAATAAAGAGTTTGTTCGCGGGGATTTGATTTATTTTAAATCATGAATTAGTAGGGGTTAGTAAGAATTGGTGAGGTGGTTATTGAGTCAGGTACCATTGGTTCAGCGGTCTATCAGTTTTCCTTGTAACCAGAATGTCCTGCGTTTGAACCCTGGAGGTAGGTGCATGCTGTGATGAGTCCCGGAGTGGGAAACAGACGTCCACTACTCCAGTGGACATCACGCCGTGATCAAACTTCAAATAGTACAATTAATCAATTAGAAGGTAAAAATAATACTTTCGGTACATAAGATATTATTGATTGTCTTAAAAATAGCCGAAGCTATAGCAACTACCATGGTGAAAAATTCTGATGGGGTTCTGAAACATTTATGTCAATTTGGAGGTAATTTGTGGCGTCTGTGGGACATTTAGATGTATTTTACTGTGACTTTGAATCACTCTAAGGAAATATTTATACTTCAGTATATTTTTCAACAATTTTATATTGATCCCCTCCATAAATACCTCGATACACCTCTGCGCTCTAAGTGGTACATACGGATTTAAGTTTCAGTAGCAGCAATGTTGTTTATCCCGAGATGGGTGGCTAACCTTACGCCCAACCTTCCGTCTTTCCGGAACTACCACTGTTGGCTAGGCAATTTTTGCGATTATGTTATTAGAGAATCGAATCAACAACTCTTATGTATCTGGTAAGCGCACTGCCATCTTTGAGTACTCCACGTGTAAAATTATCTGAAATCGAGTCATATAAAAGCTTGACGTTATTTAATTATTGAGACGTTCACATTGTCTTTAATATTCCTATGTCCAGTTGTACCAGCTACTACAATTGTCATTGATTCGACCGATTATTATTATTATCGATGTTGCTATTTTCGACAACTGACATTTATCATGAGCTCACTGTGAGTGGTTAAAATTTCAAATGTATTCACACACATTCAAAGCCATGTGTAGTAGAGTTAAAGATGAGTAACATCTAATTAAAAACAATATTTTCCACTAGGTTACTTTGAACACTTATCAGTAAGGCTTATTCTGAGGTAAAGATTAGGCAACCAGTCCATACAGCCTCAATGAGAAAAAAAAATGGTTATCCAGATAAATTCATTGAGAAAAGTATGAATTCAGCACCTAGGAGAGTCAGTAGGGAAACAGTTCCGAGAAAACCACTCTTCATAAAACTGCAGTTCCTCGGTGACAACATTGGTGTAATAATATCACAGCGCCTGAAGAATGCAATTAAAAGAGCTTACTTTGTATCAGAGGTACGTTGTCTCTTCACTACCATCCCTATTCTACGTTAGAGAAATAAGAATAAACTGCCTAAATTTGCCTGTTTTTTGTGAGTCTACCAGTTGACTGCAGCTGCAGAGCTAACTACATTGAGCGTACAATTAGGTAGGTTCATCATCGTTTATCCGAACATCATCCAACATGGTTAAGCAAGGGACAAACAAGATCTATTCATAGCTCTATTTTAGCACACCTTGTAGATAGTGAGCATAGGGTTGATGTTAATACAGCAATTAAAATTATTTATTGCATTCCTAATGATAAAATAATTTTGGTTTACGAATTCATCTTCTACAGACAACGGTTGAAGCAATAGGAATTCACCTGTAGAAGAAGCCAAACATGTGTGTTCAGATGAAATTTGTACAGCCACTTTCCTTACCTTGGCCATCGTTACGTGAATGTATAAACCGGACAACTTCGCCCCCCTCTCCTTAAACCTTTAAAAATTATAAAAATTTTAATCGTCCAACTTATTTTACTTTTTCTGACCACTTCGTTTTAAATACCGTGTTATTCTTGTAAAATTAAATTAATTTATTCTAACCATCTCTACCTTTTAAATGTGTGTTAGTTATATCTCTCACTGCACCGAACCTTAGTTGATACATCTTAAAATCTAAAAGAGAATGGCAGTTGCTTCGAGATGGACGATGGTATCAGTTAACCGTGTAATCTACATTGAAAACTTCCTTCTGATGACTTCACCCATCTAATAATATGAGTTTTTTCAGAAATTGGAGATATACCCTCGTCAAAGAGTGTTAAACTTAAATAATTGTCTACTATTATAAAAGCAAGAACATTGTTAAAAATAAAACACAGAAAGGCATGAAATATATATATATATATATATATATATTAAAATTTGCTTACTGTATTCCTTTAAAATCTTCACTTTTCTTCACAGCTAAACTAAATTCTAATAATCGTATGTGTACAATTTCGCTTAAATCACCAACAAATGTGTAGATAAGACATTTCGTTGAATTCCACAATGATCTTGATTGTGTTTTTGACGCATACTCAAATGAACCATTACTTAAACCGGTACTTTGAAATAAATAGCACAGACAACCTTGACAATAAACAGAAACAAATAAAAAAGGAATATGTACATAAAATTATTTTTAAACTTGTTTCATAGTCAGACAATATTATTCTATGTTTCAGAATTCTAATCAACAAACATCTGATTAATAATGATTAAGGAAATGAAATAAGACTCATTGTCAGAAACACTGAGAAGCTGCCTGTCCTACTCAGTGAATAAAAGAAACGTTCTTATAGGTTAAACTTCGATCAACTTTCTCCACAAGATCAATGATTTTCATAAATGTGAAGGATAAGCTACCTACTGTTGGCCTTCTAAATACGCACCTATCAATTCACCTTATCATGTGAGGCTAGGTATGTTGACCGTACTTAGCGTTCGCTATTCAAGCGTGCTATCGAACACTTACCTTCACGAGTTCATAAAGGAGAAAAACGATACTCCTGCAGCTCCATCCTAGAAAACCTGATCTATTCTGGTCACCAATCTAATCCTCAAACCAATCTCAAAGTAGTTGACGCGATGCATGAGAATCTTCCCAAAATATCGCAAATCAAACTTTTTGACATAGGAGAAGCAATCGCAGTTCAAATGTTATATCTGGGACTCCAAATAGAGGTATTTCTTCAGTTACTTAATTAACAATTGTTCTGATCTGTCTTACCAACAAAAATGTAATTTTAGATGAGTTGCTCACTAGTGACTTGCTCTATTCAGGTAGGTAGTTATCTGGAGTTCAAGTGAGGAGTCGTGACCATTAGGGTGGAGCACGTCGGGTGTGAGGACAAATACTCGCCGGAGACATTGGCTAGGGGTCGCGCTATATCATGAATTGGCAGAAGTTAGACAGAATTCCTGGGACATTGGATCTGGTCCCAGTGGCCTAATGGTATACGAGTTCGCCTTGTAACCAGAAGGTCTTGGGTTCGAACCCCTGTGGTGGGTGTGTACTGCTGAAGAGTCCCAAACTAGGATGAAACAGCTGTCCAATACTGCCAACTGGTTTTCCAATGGTTCTCTAATCAATGTCAGCTCATGATGCAATCCTATAACCACCAAATCCCTACAAACCAACGCCTAAATTTTGGATATGTTCGGTTTTTGGGTTTTTGTCTTTTATTGAATTATTCTCTTTTCTCCCTATTATATTTTCACCTCTTATTACCATTATTGTTAACTTGATTCTCTTTCAGTTTTGGTTGAATTTTTTACTCAATCCCGTCAGTTGTATTATGTCACTGAACTTACTTAATTAACTTTATTTCAGTTTCTACTTAAACGGTGCTTTCTTTAGATTGCGTCATTTGTTATCTTAATACAATTTACAATTTTAATGACACGTTTTTGGAGATGTTCCTATGGTTGCTTAGACAATTCACTACATATACACATATATATGTGATTGCACAGCCTGAGAATGATATCAGTGAAAAGAGTAACTCTTCACTGAGAGTATTTCCTTTTACGGAAAATAGATTTATGTATTTGAACAAAGCAAGAACTACAGTTTTAGCAGAATAAAGTAATACCATCTTTACTTTCGTTGTCTTCTCATTATCTGCTTACAGGCCAAAGACATTATTAAATATATCTACAAAAACAGCTTTAACATACTTGCACAGAGTCCATTTTAAACAAAAATCGATCGATCAATATACGCATACAGTAATAATATATACATAATGATAAACACTATTCCAAACAACAATAATAATCATACACAATGGAAACTTTTAGCATTTCGCATTCGGATAAAAAAGAGATGAAAATATCCAGTTACCAGGGCAAAGAAAGACTGATAACCGCTTCTTTCTGAACGCATAAATCAGGTTTCATGCGCTTGATGGAAATGGCTTCAGCAAACTGAAGGAGAATTGAGCTATTTTGCTTATTGATAATTTTGAACGGTCTTCCGATGTCCATCTTATGACCCGTGTCAACGAGATGCCTGGCGATAGATGTACTGTTTAAAGCATTTGTTCCCTTTAGAAGTAATCTTTTTGCTACATGTTCAGAAAATCGTAGATATGCCTTTCTGTGTTTCCAATATAACTGCTCCCGCAGATACATGTAAATTTGTACATACAGTTGGAGTGAACATGAGAAGGATATCTATTGATTTTTGGTTGCACCAAAGAGCGAGTTGTTCGATAGACGAGAACGAGCTTAGCTGCAGGATAGGCTATAACTAGTGATGTACTCAGCCTTCTGTTGATCATCGCTGCAGTGTTTTCACCCTAATAATGAAGCTGAAAGTAGATTGGCTTTTTTCCCATTGTGATTTATTTTACATTTGTGACTTCAGATCTTCCATACTTGTTGATGAACCTAGCTGAGATTTCCTGTTTATGCTGATTAGTCTCATTTTAATATATGTCTTTGTTGACTGATGGCCTTGTTATGTAACCAAGATTGACGAAGTCAAAATTAATTGTTTGGTCTTGACTACCTCTAGAATCCAAGACCCACATTTTGTCCTGTTCACAACTCGTCTGCTGAGAAATTCAAATTAATTAAAAATTTTAACTGGTAACAAGAGATATGCATTGCACAAGAGAAGGTTGTCATGCTGCTTGGAAGGATGGTGCTGAAGTGTGAGTCTATAGCGGAGCAATAACAACATCCAGACGAAGAGTATCAAATGGGATGAAAAGCGATCATGAGTTTCATTATTAGCCACCACCAAAAAAGTAATAATGATTCTCTATAATACCTGACCAACAGGTAGAAGTGAACTTCTCACTGTTCGGTAATTACTTGAGACGTATGAAGCACTTCTTGGTAGAAAGTTGTGAAGAGCATAATTTTGTCACTGAGTAACTAGTTGATGACATCGGCTAGCAGTGGCACAACACATAAATCACGGGTAGACGTGAAATCGAATTCATGGGTCACCGGATTCTGTCCTAGTGGCTGATTATTCAACAGGCTAGCTATGTTCAATCATAGGTGGGCATTCCTAAAAATGTCCTAAACTAGTACTAGGCAGATATCTGTAGCTCACTAATTTTCAATGATCTCTAACTGGTACTGGTTCAAGGTAAAGTCTTTATTGAGAATACATTCTACTCGGTCCAGTAAATTACCAGAAAGAGATGTAAAATTCAGTGAAAAAATTTTGTTTGATTTGATAGAGGATTTCATCATGACCTGACATCAACTAGAGAACCACTGGAAAACCTGAGAGTAGTATACAGCTGTTTTGTCCTAGTTTGGGACTCTTCATAAGTGCACACCCACTGGCGTTCAAACCAGGACCTTCTTTTTATAAGACAAGCTTAAAAGTTAATCTGATGCACACTCGCGACTGGCCTTATTTAGGCAGTGACCTGAGGTCCTAGTGGGAAGCCGTGACCAGTAGGGTACAGCGGGTTGAAGATGAGGCAGTAACTCATCGAAGAAGACATTGTGAAGTGTTCGCGCTATGTCGTGAATTAGCAGAAGTTAGAATTCATGGGCTGGCCATTGGAGCTGGTCCGAGTGGCTCAATGGTCTACAAGATCGCTAGCCTTGTAACCAGGAGGTTGTGAGTGCGTATTACTGAACAGCCCCAAATTAGTCTGACGAAACAGCTATCCAGAATACACTGCAGATTTTCCAGTGGTTCTCTTACTGATTTCAGCCCAGGATGAACTCGTCTTTTGAATCAGTAGATTATGTGGCATATTATACTAAACGTCCTCCCAAGAAATCTGTTCTGTATTGTGAGCAGTGAAAAATTGTTACATCAACATTTGATATGAGTTATGTCATTCGGGTTATGAAACCCTTTGCTTGAAATCTACTTTTGTACACGCATATATGTTTTCGAATAACAATTTGCGCTGAATAACATGGTATCATCATTCATTTTTAGTCAGCCCCATATCATCTGCACACAGACTAGTTTAATTGACAACTTTGTGTAGATAATAACTTCACCATACTTACAAATGTTTCATAATATCAGCTAACGGAAGACTGTAAACTTAGTAAACAATTCTAAGAGATTACGCTTATAAAACTTGTATCCACAAAGCTCAAGTTTTTATAAATCACAGTGAGAAAAAAACCTGTCTTCATTCAGTTCGACCTTAAAGATGATAATATTACGGGAGTAGTCAACAGAAGATTGAATATCTCATCAGTCAGGACGTATCCTCCGGCTAAATTCGCTGCGATTGATCGGACAACATGCAGTTTTTTGCAGTCAAAGATCTACAGATATCCTTCTCATGTTAACTATAACTGTGTATACAAATTTACATGTATCTGCAGGAGCAATTACATTAAGAGAACAGGAAAAATGCGATTCTTTTAATTTTATAAACTATTACGAGGAAGCCTACGTTTCAAGGGAGTAAATGCCAACAACAGTACCATTGCCAGACATCGCACTAATACGTGATATGAAGTTAAAATTGTAAATAAACAAAATAGCTTGATTCTCCCCAAGTTAGATGAAGCAATCGCTATAAGACGTTTGAAACTCGATGTGTGTGTTTGGAAAGAAAGAGTTATCAGTCTTTCTTTGTCCATCCTGATGTTTTTATTTCCCTTTTTCATTTGATTACGCAACCTCTAGCCTCAACTTCCTTTCCTTTGATATACAGCTGTGAGTTGAACTCACCATATTGTTACCCTAATTATTAGTTGCTCATCATATTATTCATGTCTCGTCTTTATTGCATAACTCCTTTAACATTGTATGCAAACGTCTATTTTTGTTTAGACATAAACTTATCGGGTAAAAACTATATCAGTGTAGTTTTGGGAAACTGTTTATTACGTTTGCAGTCTTCTGCTAGCTGACATTACGTAAAATTTTTGAAGTGTGTTAATATTACTGAGTACATAAACTCAACAATTTCTCCAGGTTGTATGCAGCTGATGAGAAGTCGGCGAAAAGATAATGATGGTGTCATATTATTCTGCACAAATTATTGTTCTCGCTATATTTATGTTCATGAAGGGAAATAAGTGTACGAAGAAACTCCAGTTATTTCTGCCGTAGTGTGCAGCACGAAGGTTTTGTCCTTCCACGTCTTAATTAATTAACGAATCCTCCTTCCGGTATTAATGCCTTTAATGCCTTATTTATTACTGATTATAAAAATTAAAAACAGATTGTGTAGAAAGTGAGCCACGCCTAGAAATTATAATAGCAAAGGGTTTTAATATGGAGGGGGGGGAGTTTCTATCCATATTTTGGATGTGTATTTTTCAAGTATTGTTTTACAGGGATTCCATCAGTTTTAAGTAAGATCACGAGTAGGTGTTAGCCAAAGGATGATTGGAAATTAGACAGTACTGGACAGCTTTTTCGTCCTGGTTTATTTTTGCGTAATACTGAAGATTCCCAAAATGCAACGAAATAGTTATCGACAATTCTCCTGGATTTAACGGCTTCTTTGTTGATGTCACTTTGTCAGATAAGGCGATATGTATTTTCTTTGAAACAGACAATCTCATCACTCAGTCTAATAAAACAGTGAATTTTCTCAACACCTTAGTGAGTGACAGTCTTTCTGGTAGGACTGAAGCTCTAACTAGGCTTCTTCGGTCGCCAGAATGTAAGTTAATAAGCTGTTGCTCTATGACAGCTATCCTGTCTCAGACAAATATTAATTGCTGCTACAAAAAGTTTGTAATTCTCTTGATATACGTACTCAACTGACTTGAAATGATCAATTTGTGTCGGCATACTGATATTTTACCACACACACACGCACGCAAAGAGACGAACAAACAAACAATCAAGCAAAATGTCTGATAACATTTCTGCCTCATGAAGCATAAAATTATTTTATGAAGAATAATCTATTTCATACAAAGTAATTCTAGACAATGAGTTGTAATAATAATTATTATTATCAGTTATCCAAATGATTAGTTGGTTACGGTCGGTCAAAACAAAAACTCCTTCAGCTGAATAATGCATTTTTTACTATAAGGGTCGAACAACAAACCAGAATTTTGACTGATGCATTTATGAGTAGGAGACTGAACTATGCATCTACGCAAAAGTTAGCTGATTTCATGTTCTCTTGATAATAATAACAACATTTGAAGGCGATTGTTTACGTCAAGTTCATGGTGTTCCTATGGGAAGTCCGTTAGGGCCTCTTTCAGCAGAGATCTCTATATGCTGTACATTGAGAATTTCCCCGAGGATTTAATCGAAAATGTGCCACTTTATAGAAGGCATGTAGGTGATACTGTAATCATCAATGATAAGTCTTGTTCTGCCACCTCATTTTTAAACTGAATGAATGAAGTTCAGAATAGCATATCACTTACATCTGTAGAAGAGGAAGATAATTGTCTATCTTTCCCAGACATATTGCTTGGTCAACGGCTTGATGGGTCAATAAAAAGATCTATCGATAGAAAACCTACTTGAACAGGACAGTATCTTAATTACCACAATTTCCTCCCTGTTCGATACAAAAGAGCCTTAGTAAGGTGCCTCTTTAGTGGAATCCAACGAATGTGCACTGAAGACACACTTGATGAAGAAGAAAGAAAGTTGACACAAAATCTGGTTGATAAAAATTATCCAGACAAGTTCGTCAGGAGATATAAAGTAGTCAGAACACCAAGACCCACTGTACAACTCGCTTCTAAGAAAGATGTGTACATCAAACTACCTACCCTATATGGGGCATCACAGCAGCTTGACAACTAGACAAAGATTGAACGCTGCTGTTAAAAGGACTTTATATGCAGCTAATATCATAATAATTAAGAATATGAAGTTAATATTTCTATCTTAGCCCTTTGAATATGCGAAAAATGATGTCACATCCCACTGTATTTACCAATTTGAATATACGTGTGGACACACATACACAGGAGGGTGGACTCATCGGTCTCTGTAAATAAGGGCTGGCCCCAGAGCATATTCTTAAATGGCTTAAGAAACAAATGGAATCTTCAGAACTTATTACTGGTGAGAACAGGAGACCTAGCTCCCCTGTTGTGAAACATAATATAGAAACAGGACATAAAATTGATGTTAACACATCTTTTAAACCTATCTATAAAATGTGTTTTGGGGCGTATCATAAAGATTGTGGAAACCACAGCTGGCAATTAGGAAGTTTAAACCACCTTTATGCGTTCAAAAACAATTGGTCATCACACTGAACCTAATTTCCTTAGTAAACTTCGTTTTGATAGCATAGCAGATGTACTATTACCTCTGTCATTTGGTTAAGAGGTTTTCATTGCTATTTTGACCTTGAATATGTCATTTTTACTTGACCTTAGTCTGTTTTCTCACCCCTTAACTCTATTAATTTCAAATATATATATATATATATATATATATATATATATATTCCTATGACAAGTCCGTGTGTGACCAGATTGTTCGAAATGTGTTTCACAAAGACATACATTACACGATTCAGACAAATTACGTCTTCTTGTTGTTTTGTCTAAATTCATAAAGGGGACTGATTGTTTTAAAACAATAATAATAGAGATTTTCGTGAAGGTTGACGAAACAGTAATGTATATTTACACAATAAATCAATACAATTTGTCACGTTTCTTTAACTGACTATATGTGTATGCTTAAAAGTAGCTGACGATTTTTGAATAAGGCACATAGACTTTCTTCTATATGGAAATCAGATCAGTTGCATACATCTTATACTCAGTTTGATAGTAATTTCAGAAAATCTATTCTTCTTATATATCTACTTTATCACCTACACATAAATTGATTTACACAATTGGCGCTAACAAACGAAGAGTATGTGTCAACTTCTGACTGAGCTAACGAAAATTTGGCTTCTTATAATGACTGTTGATTATTCTCTTTCGTTTCGAGTGAACTATGGGCCTTCAGCAGCAAGCACATCTCCAGTTCATCCTATTCTTCGTTGGCTGTATGATTGCCCTTAAGGTCCCATCGCCTTCTCACACTATCTTGTCGTTGTCATTCTCGGATATCCAGCTCTTCATTACCCATCCAGGTTTCATTTGAGGACCTACTATTTTGAATTATGACACTGAATAAACACATGGAATTGTTTCCAGTATTACTTAGCCGACATCTCACCACACTAACGAAAAATGCTTCATGGATTCTAAACATATTATTAGAACATCTCTGAAGATAGTAGTGGGATGTATGTATATGCTAATAAGTATCCATCCCAGTCGACTAACTAAAGAAATGAGCGAAAATTCAGCCAACTTTCGAACGAACTTCGATCAATCGATTGCACAAATAACTTTCCAGTAGATCGGGTTGTCTTCAAATCTATACTTCCACTGATATTTTACAAACTTTGAATACTTTACCATCAGATAAGTACAGTATATACATAGTAAACACACATATATATATATATATGTATATATGTATATTTAACTGTCATCTTACCTTTCATAACAGCATAATTGTATTGATCTGAAATGCATTCTTCAGTCGATGGTAACCTTGTGTATACATCTTTACGGGAACGTTGAATGATATATGGTTGATTTGAATCTGATTTTGGTTTTATTCGATGCGGGATTACTGAATTCATTCGTTGTAAACTATTCATTTTTAAATATTCCGATGATTTATTATTTGATAAATATTTATATGATAAATTATTGGTGATTAATGCCGAAGTTTGTCCTATATGTAATAAAATATTACAATACATTGAAAGAAGACAAATAAAACAAAAGTAAAGAGAATGCTTATAATGGAGGTCAAACAACTATGTAACTAACTAACTAACTAACTAACTAACTAACTAACTAACTAACTAACTAACTAACTAACTAACTAACTAACTAACTAACTAACTAACTAACTAACTAACTAACTAACTAACTAACTAACTAACTAACTAACTAACTAACTAACTAACTAACTAACTAACTAACTAACTAACTAACTAACTAACTAACTAACTAACTAACTAACTAACTAACTAACTAACTAACTAACTAACTAACTAACTAACTAACTAACTAACTAACTAACTAACTAACTAACTAACTAACTAACTAACTAACTAACTAACTAACTAACTAACTAACTAACTAACTAACTAACTAACTAACTAACTAACTAACTAACTAACTAACTAACTAACTAACTAACTAACTAACTAACTAACTAACTAACTAACTAACTAACTAACTAACTAACTAACTAACTAACTAACTAACTAACTAACTAACTAACTAACTAACTAACTAACTAACTAACTAACTAACTAACTAACTAACTAACTAACTAACTAACTAACTAACTAACTAACTAACTAACTAACTAACTAACTAACTAACTAACTAACTAACTAACTAACTAACTAACTAACTAACTAACTAACTAACTAACTAACTAACTAACTAACTAACTAACCAACTAACTAACTAACTAACTAACAGTAATCTCGGGTTTATTCGGAACTACATTACTGCTTGTTTAGTTGAAATTCGATAGTACTTGATTGTTGCTAATATCATTCTGACATATTATCTACTTATGCATTTATTACTCGCATAGTTTAAAGTGTAATAATAATTATAAGCAGAATGTCGACTAAGAGAAGAGTTTGTACTATTCAAAAGAAACTTATCATGTACAGAATATGTAAAAATTTACTTATTCCCAAGTTCCAATTTACTTTTCTGTTTTACGTCAACTTGGCCCAACCCGATGCTAGTATGTGCTTGGTAAGCGATTTTGCAAGAGTGATGTATACAGTGAGACTTTAATGTGAGAAGTGAAATGAGTTACCAATCATGAATGGAAATCACAATTTGTAAACTAGCCAGCAGCTTACAGTCTACACAGTTCGAATGGTGATATGCCACTGTAGCCTCCTTTGAAAACCAGATTATTTCATTCACAATATGTGATTTACTGTGAGTCAGTGGTATAGCGGTAGAATGCTTGCCGACCACGCAGGGTGGTCCGGGGTTCGATTCCCGATTGACGCACTCCTTTACCTCACTAAGTCAGTAATAAGACTGGTAAAGAGGAAAGGTTTGGCATGAGACTAGCAATCCCATCCTGAAAAAACAATCGCCACTGTTACAGAAACTTCAAGCTTCTAGCTTGAAGCCCTAAGTTCCACTGGGAACGTAAAGGAATAAATAATAATAGTGTTTTGCTTGAAATCATAAATGGTAATCAGGAAAGCAAGCATATTTGGATAAACTATATACTACCGATTGTTTGGAATGTGTAGTTTCTTACACCTCATATCAAACAGTGTAGTTTTCTAGCCAGATCGAAGTAATCCAAACACCGGATGGATACTGGCGAGTCGTCTAATAATTTGCTAATTATGAATAGGATTTATGGTAACACCAGCCTGCTCGATTGGCTGGCTAGAAATTGGGAGGCTTGAACTGATTCGGCTCTTCAAGTTTAAACACACTGGATACACCATTGATGGGCTGCACCTCAAACGAGCAAAACTGCCATCCCTTGGATAGATCACCTCCCTCTGGCTACTATACAACTACTTATAGGAGTCAATCAGTAGTAAATACTTGGAAAAATCAGAAAAGTGATCAACTTGATGGAGAAAAAAATAGATGCAATCTGTAATCCGTCTGAATCCTATTTACCCTTTTATAATTTTTCACGCTGACGCATCAATTACTCTTCCATTATAGTTATGACTTTCACTTATTATTTGGGCATTTTTTACACGAGTTTTCGGTACAACATCTGACAGTGAGAGCTACTCATTCACCTCATTCAATAATCTGATATTCACTAAGTTGATATTACTGGAGCGTTAAAACGAAAGTCTTCAATATATATATACATATATATATATATACATACATATATGTATTTATAGATGTATATAATACATTTAACAGTATGACAAAACCGGTATGCGAATCCTCATTCTACTTCTGTGGAATTCTAGGCATTCTGGATAAGCTAATTCACAGTTACAGTTGATATGAAGTTGTGCCTAAGGTGGGGAGAGTTACATGTTTTTTTTTGATTTTTTTGATTTACAGCTTGATTCCACACTGTATTTTTGGTACAAGTATGGAATTTTCAGCATGGATATCGGTAGCCCAAATTTCGCAGGCCGACCATAGATATCAGCTGTGCGTCGGTGCGGGCTCGAACCCCGCACCATGTGCATGGTCGGCGAGAGTCCTAACCACTGTGCCACCGACGCATATTTAACAACGAAGTGCCGGGAAATCAGCGTCAAATCAGCAGTCAGAGCTGCAGAGATTGACTTGCATCAGAATAATCTCAGCGGTTATCTGTATATAACACAAATACATTTGCATAAGATAAATCTTTTTTTATTATTAACCTTTTCAAGTCTTCAGAAGAGTATGATTCCACTGAAAGTGTATAACATATCAAATTTATGCATTCCAAATAATACTATTGGGAGGGTCAAGTTCAATTTCCTACCGACTCACTTTTAACCTTCGTCGCCTAGACTGGTAAGTCAGGCTAGTATGACGCCAGCAAACTCAACCCATATAAAAACAGCATTATCACCTGGAACCTCTATGAAATCAATAATTTAGACGTAATCAAAGCAGATGACTGCAAACCTAATGACTGGAGGTAATCTTCACCGATAAAGAATTTGTAGTAATTTGACTTTGTTTCGCTTAATTTATTCAAATGATAATCACTTGAAATGCAAATAAGTTAAAGTTTTAGACATAAATGTGACGCAAGTCTTTAACAAAAAAGGAGTCTATTTAAACCTGTATGGTTCATCAGATATTAATGACCAATTTGTTTGGCAGTAAATCATGATATCTAAGAAGTAAATATTTTCTCGGAAAGTATTTCTTGATATTGAGACTGTTATAGCCTTGGAACGGCAGACTGTAACATGCAGAAGTTGATGACTCTGGGTGAAGTGAAAATCTGGCTCTCAACAGGAATAGAATCAGCGGCCTTGGAATGGGTGGCATCCGCCACTCATCCAGACAAGCCATGCTATCCAACTGTTAACCAGGTCGCCACTTCAAATACATAGTCATCTTTGAAGTAAATGAAGTAACAGTGTCTCTGTATCGTCACACTAGCTGATAAACTAGACACTCTTATATCAATCCTAGTCTCCCTAAATTCATAAGACAGCAGTAAGCGGTTAACTAGTGATTCCCCCAGCTCATCTAGTAGGATGCCCAACTAGTGATTTAGAAGCTTTAAAGGTTATACTTATTATAGTAGAAATTTCTTTAAGCTGCTTAGTGGTGTCCGAAATTCAGACTTTATCTTTTCCATACACTGAAGAAACAGTTGCTCTCCTGTATTGCAGATGCGAATTAGCTCTGAAATTTGGAAGTGACTTGAAATGCTCAGTAAAAACCATTCCGCAGTTACGTAATCTGTGACATCTCTACACCATGTCTATTTTAATCTCGTTTATGAAATTATCATATAGCTGAATAGATCCGTGTTGATATCTCTGACTGTACCACTGACATCAATTCTTTTGACGTCACAAATATGCCCTATTAACTTGTACTAATATGTGGTGAGAGCAGGTTGCTAGCCAGTTGATAGACATTAATCTACGTCAATGTCTAAGTCGCTAATATTGGCCGTGAGAAAATATGAACAAGACTGATTCAACAACCAATCACAGCAGACTTAACCTGGGCAAATACGATTCGCAGATATATGGCTTAGCTTTCTGAGAAACCATTCACAAGCAGTACAGAATAACCTTGATCAAGAAACCACCAATCAGAAGACTGTGTTTGTCTGTTTGAATAAGCTATAATAATGTACATGAAATATATATAAATACGTGTTGATTTCCTTAATAAACTATCTGTTGCCTGGCCCTTGTCTTCTGTTGTTACAAATATACACAAAACCTAGATGCACAGCTTCCTTACAGACATCTCAAACTACCTCAGATTCCATCCTTTTCCCAAGAATATTCACCTTGCTATCCTCTAAATAGTCAATAATCATAACACTCCACAACCTCAGATATTTACAGTTTCTTGTCAGCTTGATGAATGTGTATCCAGTTCTGACATAATGCATATTTGCTTTGATATTATTCAGGTTGTAGTTATTCATACGAACTGTGATCAAGATTTGATCGGATAGTTGCAAAATAATTGAGCGCTGAGTGAGAAGTAGACATTTATAAAGTTATATTTGTAAAATCTCAGCGAAATTGAAATGATTAATTCCAACGTTTCGTTCGGCAATCTGGTCCGAACTTCTATAAAAATCTATAAAAATTAAATTATATTTATAAAAATGTCAATTATTTTGAAACTATCCGGTCAAATCTTGATCACAACTCATATGAGAATAGCAAATGTTATATGACTGCTCCACCCACACACACACACACACACACATACACACACCATTGTATCCTGCATATACTGCATACACACATATATTTTAACAAAAGTAGACAAATTTTGAAAGCCTGAGGTCAAAAGTTTTTTGATCATAGTTCATACAATTTTTGTTTTGTTTTGTTTTGTTTAGCATACCTATTGATTGTACTATTGTACTTTTGTATAAACATACAATTCTATTTATTTATGTTTGATACATGTTGATACCTGTTGCATGATTCATGATTGGACAAGAATTTTAAAAACAAGATGTGTCCCTTTATATATAAACTTTGTTATGTTAATTTCGATTAATTTCCCTGAAGAAGTTCGGACCAGATTGCCGAACGAAACGTTGGAATTAATCATTTCAATTTCGCTGAGATTTTACAAATATAACTTTATAAATGTCAGGTTGTTGTTAGTTAAGAATAAGCTTGCAACTAATGAAAAATGAGATTGTTTCACATAATTAAATTTGTACACACTCTCTCTTTGTTGTCCATTGGTAAGTTATGTGGTGCTTGTAGTGTCACCTGAAAATTTCCGTTCCAGTGGAATTGAACAATTTGACTTTTCTTCCATCAGAGCTGCTAACTGTTGTGACATGCCCCCAGCTCACACCTCTCCCCCTTAAACGGTACTGTAGTCTACTGCAAAAGTGACTATACTTTATACTTGTAATAATAACAGAGTAATTTGTAAACTGCTCGAGTACTACGGCGTGCCCCAAATATTCATCAGCCTTATTTAACAGCTGTACGACAACGGCACATGACAAGTAACCCACAATGGAAAACTCAGTGAGGCGTTTGGAGTAAACACAGGAGTCAGACAAGGGTGCTAATTATCACCAATGAACGATATTCCTAATTGTGGTGGACTGGATTATGCGTCAGACAGTGGGAAAGGAGGAGACAGGGATATCCTGAACCGACGTGAATAACCAGAAGACCTGGATTTCGCGCAGAGATGATTTATGTTTGATGTCACACAAAATCGAAGACTTACAAGCGAAAACCGACAAACTGGTCGAAGAAGCAGCCGGCGAAGACAGGACTCCAGGTGAACATAGACAAGGCGGAGGTTATGAAAATAACCAACCAGCCAACAACAAAAACATCCAGCGTCAATCACCATCAATGAGAGGGATTTGAAAGAGGTAACTTTATTCTACTACTTATCTAGGGAGCATTGTCTCAACTACACGCAGTCGGAACGGACGAGGTTGTCAAATCGAGCGAGAATCGGGAAGACGAGAAACACATTCATCAACCTGAAACTACCAATCTGGAAATCTTGGTCACTCAGCATCAATAACAAAATTCGGTCGGATTTTCAACACAAACGTCAAGTCAGTCAGTTCTTCTATACAGATCAGAAACGTGGCGGGTGGGTCACAAATAATATTTTCAACAGGCTGTTGCAGACCTTTATCAACAACTGTTTCCGCTGTATACTGAAGATTAGAAGGCCGGGCCGGAAAGAATCACCAACAAGAAACTATGGGAAGAAACAGAACAAGAAGCAATCACCAACCAACAAATATGCAGGAGAAAGTGGAGATTGATTGGACACTCACTGAGGAGGCCGGTTGGTGACATTGCGCGTCAGGCCATTGCTCGAGTGGAACCAGGCTGAAAGCGAAGCGGTGAGCGGGACGTCCAAGGGTGACATGAAGGAGATGGTGTGAAGAGGAGTTGAAAGAGTATGGACTAACATGGATGCAGGTGAAAAGTACAGCAGAAGACATAAGCAAGTCAAGACGGGCATTCGAACCTCTATGTTCCACTAGGAACCCAAGGGAACAATAATAATGATATTTGTTTGTCTAAATGAAATAAGGGTGTATGTATATGTACCATATAAACATTTTTAACAGTTTGATTAAGCTACTTACCTGCACGAATTAAGTAGTCAATAATACACATGACCATGATGAAATGGAATAAATAAATGAAATTTAATAATAGCATATCTTCACATCGTACATACAGTTGACTGAATCAAGATAAGACAGGTTGAATAATACTGTGAATGCTAGATATCTTGAGGTTACTGAAGATAGCAAAGATGATGACCACGTCAACATTTCGAATATACAAATTTTGAGGATGTTTTTCATTAATGATATGACCTTGGTTACACTTTGCTCTTGCTAACTGTAGAACATCATGCATTGAATGGCAGAACCTATTGGAGTTAAAAAAAATTGACATTTGAATTACATTCTAACACAGACAGGTGTTGATAAGTACTAAAATGGAGCCAAAAAGGCACGCACTCAAATTATAAACAGGTGCTATTGTGTTACGTAATTTATTTATGTGTAGGCATTGGGGAATCCAGTTTTTTCTCTTACAGTCTGTTTGTTACCTTTTCCTTCATAATTGTTTCTTTGCTTAGCTTTACAAGAGGACACAGACCTTTTGCATACCTTTGCCTTCCAAGTTAGCCACAAGGCTCTAGGTCTGAAGACTTGAAATTTGACTGGCCATGGTTGCCTTTTAATGAAGCCTACTGCCAGCTCGTAAACCCGGTGATGTCTGTGAGTGCGTGTCAGCAGTACACCAAACCGCGCACCACTTGTATGGTTGGCAGGTGCTCTACCACTGAACATCTGACCTCCTAGATGAGGATACATGTATATATTCTTGATATTAAATGGTTGGAGGCAATCGGCATGAGGCCTTTATCCTAGGTTTTGTGCTAGCTAGCGCTCGTCACCAAGGTGTATCTGTAACAAACAAAAGGATTAGACATATTACACTAACCACTAACTAATGTTTAATAAAAGTATCCAACACAGTTCCGCAGGAGGTCATTTGTGAACCCGAGTAGCTCAGTCGTAACATATCTGACTGCAACACTGTGACAGGTGAGTTCGAATCTCAGAGGCGACATGACTCCCTTCAAGGTTGCTGACACACCTTGATGATAAGTTCTAACTGGTATATAGCCTAGATCCAATGCATCCTGTAGATTGCCTCTAACCACCTAATATCAACAATACACAGTGCACTGTGTTGGTGAGCCACTTATCGTAGTGGCCACATTGCGAACTTGACTGATAGAATTCAGTCTGCACTGAAGATAACGCTAGACATACTACACTAGTTACTGACTAGTGTACAATCAAATAAAACATATATATATATGTTTGTCATATTTCTGTCGTTTATTAAATTTGTTTATGTATCTGTCTTTTATAATTTAATTATTTCTGTGAAAGTTAACCAACCATATTTAGATTTAGTTTTTCTATACTTGGAATGCTGCATTTATTTTTCCTTTTTTTTGTTCAGTTTCCTCTCCGAGAAAATTCTTTTAACCCCACTTGCTGTTTTTGTTCAAGATGAATCGACTGCAATTTTTATTGGGAAAACTCATAATCAGAAGTTCAGAATCAACCCGGTATTCCAGAATACAGCGAATGGGAGAACTACTCCTGCTCCTCCCTTCTGCGTAACATCAAGGCGTTATATCATGATTTACATGCTTAGATAGCACGTGAACCACAGGAACAGATAAATTATAAAAAAAATTATTTCCAGCCTAATTCCAACTACTTGACCCTAGAGATATGTGAAGGATAAAAGTCGCTGTTGTTTATCTTTTCAATTCGCTTGCCTCTGAATTACAAAATATATATATATCCGTCCTACTCAGTGTCTTTTATCCAAACGTATCATAAAGTCTCCACCTTCATGGTGTTATAGGGGAGTGAAAGTGATCTCTAAGCTGCTTTTTTCTGTAATATTCTTATTCGTTATGTGTCTGCGTGTGTATTTAATACACCACAAACATCAGGAACATGTAAAAATTGACTTTTTTCCTATTAGCATCATCATTTTGAGGAAAAGGTCATGAATAAGCCAGAATTTACAGTATGATGCATAATAATTAATAATAATTTTTCCTTCTAGTTCCCAGTGGATCATAGGGCTTCAAGCTAGTGACTTGAAGTTTCTGTAGCAGTGTTCATTTATAATTAAACGTTACCATAGTTTGAAATTGTATTTTTACTCACTTTTTATTGATTATCGTTTCATCGCTTGGTAGGATAACTTCACTCATGCCTACCTAAATGGAATCTAAGCGGTAATTTCAACGTAAAACAAGGTGCTTATACCGTGGATGTGACACAATGCTATAAAAACACATATACAGCGTAGTTTTAGTGATATCTGACAAAAAGCATGCTAGAATATGTATATACTGAGTTATTAATTGATTCCTTAACCCTGATAGTGTCAAAACGCCCACGTATTCAAAGGGCTAACATCTTAAAATGAAACCGATCAACCCAGTTCAGATAAATTAACGAGAAATCACAGGTACGAATTAAGTGAAGCTATAAGAAGCTGAATAACTGAATACATTTGGCTACTGACTGACATCAGTTAAGAAAATACTGAAAACTAGACAGTACTGGACAACTGACTAGTCCTAGTTTCGGAATTTTCAGGAGTACACACATGACTCCTCTGGGAATTGAGCCAAAGACTTTTAGGTTACGAGGCCAATCCTTTGACGATTCAACCACTGCGATGGGATCCAACAACCTGGGTGTTTTTGATCCTACGAATTCGTAACTTTTATTACCACCACCATCCAATGTCATTTGCGAGTATTTGTCCTGAGATATTCCTTTTGTCATAGTCTTTTTCCACTTAGTATTGAATTACTATAGTCTCTGTATCTACCGTTGACCTTATTTATTTTATCCCTCGACTGATATTATTTTTTTCACAATGAACAACTTATGTTGTGCGTCAGTTGTTCAGAGGTAGATTGCTCGCAAACCACATATGTAGTCCAGTGTTCGATTCCTGGCCGATAGGCTCCTACCCTTGCAAAGCCAGCAGTAAGACGGGTAAGGATGAAAGGTTGGGCATAAGGCTAACAACATCATTCCAACAACACCACTGGGACAGAAGCTTCAAATGCTTTGGCTTGAAGTCCAACTTTCCACTGGGTAAGTAAAGGAATAAAAAACAATTTCTGTTACCATCTGACTTGTCCCTTCTATTAGTGAATTCAGTAGTGTTTCCGATTATCTTATAAAAGTCTTTTTCTCGTTAGGTAACATTTTAATTGGTTACTGATCGTATGGATTCTGCACTCCTCTATAAGGTACTTTGCATCTTATGAGCTAATTTATAACTTATAAAATCATAAACAAGATTGAATATTTGATAATAAATTCGTTGAAAAAAGTCCCTTTTCTGAATCATTTGCTTTGATTTTCTATCTATCCCAATAAAATTTTTCCATGATCAACTGAAAGGTTCTGGCTGCGAACTAATGAAGAGTTCAAAACTTGAACGAAACGGCTGTCCAGTACTCCCTGGTTTTCCAGTGTGGTTCGTTAACTGAAATCAGGTGGTGACTAAACGTGAAACAAATCAAATCTTGATAAACTAATCGTTGAAGGTTCAGCATATTTGTTGCACAACACTTGGTTGCCTTGACATAATGCCTTGGTACATAATGCTTTAACGTTGGTAGAGGCTGCCATTGGGTTGGTGTCCAATTGTGGACACTATCGCTTACTGGGTATCAGACACATCTATCTAACAAACCGCAAATAGGGCGAGACTTAGACACAGCTAAATACTAGAAACCAACATTTGAATATCGATGAGATGCTCACTGGTGACTTGCTCTATTCAGGTAGGTAGTCACCTTGGGGTTCAAGTGGGAAGCCGTTACCAGTAGGGTGCAGCAGGTCGGGTGGGAGGACAAATACTCGCCACCGAAGATATTGGTGAGTGATAATGCTATGTCGTGAATTGTCAGAAGTTGGAATTCATGGACTACTGTATCGAATCCCAATGGCTTAATGGTATACGAGCTCGCCTTGTAACCGGAAGGTCCTGGGTTCGGGCCCCGGTGGAGGTGGGTGCGTGCTGTGGAGTGTGTCGAACTGGGACGAGACAGCTGTCCAATACTGCCAGCTGGTTTTCCAATGGTTCTCTAACCAATGTCAGCTCATTATGAAATCCTGTAACCAGATAACTTTGAGTTATTTATCTTATTAACATTGAAGCATTTGATCAGTAAGCCCATAATACCAAATCGAGACTAATCTATCAGTTATTTTATCAAAATAAAATCACCAACAGGAATCAATACTAGGGTTTGCTTCCGTTTACAAGTTGAAATTTACCCTAGAAACATTTGTTTACACTGTCTGTATAATTCGTTATTATTCATTCAGTTAATACTTGTCTTTGTGATGAGAGCAGCCTGCTAGCCAATTGGTTGACATTAATCTACGTCAATGTCTAGGTCACTAATATGGGCCGTGAGAAAATATGAACAAGGCTGTTTCAACAACCAATCACAGCAAACTTAAACGTGGGCAAATATGGTTCGCAGATAGATGGCTCCACTTTCTGAGAAACTCGAAAACAACCAATCAGAAGACTGCGTTTGTCTACTTGATTAGGCTATAATAATGTATGTGAAATTTATATAAATACGTGTTGATTTTCGTTATAAAATGATCTTTTACATGGCCCTTGTCTTCTGTTGTTACATCATTATTAATTTTAATATTATCATTATGATTATTATTAATCATCACCTTTATTCAATGATGGAATCATTCCTCTCCCTTCCCCCTAAAATATTCGTTATTTTGTGTTTTATAATTGCCTTTTGTTACGCGTACAAAGGGAAAAAGAAAACATTACAGAGTTTCAGATTTCTAACATGACGTCAAAATGAAGATATACGAAATAAGGGAACAGAGAGGAAAATGACGTCAGGAATTTTTGGAGAAAAACAAAGTTATTTTGGTGGACAGAAGTATCCATAGCCTTTTGACATACTTTATACTAACTAACTGTCATAATAATTCATCAAATCAAGAAATGTTAACCTAAAGATGTGTACATTTCTAAGTTTTAAATAAAGAACTCAAGGACTATGGAACAAGTCAAGAAATCAAATTATGTATAGGATCTTCGGCTTATTTGCAGTTTATCCGATGAACTGAACTACATAAGTTCTTGAAATTTATAATATTTACTGTAGTAATAAGAAAAGTATTTATTCCTTATGAATGAATAGTACACATGTTCAAATTTGAAAACTGATAAATACAGGAAATTTGTTAAAATAAAGGTTTTTGTATTTTCCAATGAATGAAAAACAAAACGATATGGTTTCTTTTACTGAAGTTCCACTATTCAATGCTAATAGCTTTATCAAAGTATCATTAAATTGGAATTTACAAAATCTCAGCATATATATAACAAAGAGTTAGGGGGTGAGAAAAATAGACATAGGTCAAGTTAAAAGGACATACTAAAAGTCAAAATAACAATGAAGATCACTAAACCAAATAACAAAGGTAATAATATATCTGCTATGGTATCAAAATAAAGTTTACTAGCTTAATCATTGTTCATCAGTATAGGGTCGTTTTTCGTTGCCAAATTAGCCAATTGGTAAAGATAACAAAATCAAGTGTAGATTGTTGGATTTGATCAGTGTGTAAACTTATAAAAGCAGTGTATGTTTACATAGTGAACTTGCTTATCACATTTGTATTGATTTTATCACTTAATGGGGGAGGGAGGTATTGTAACCAACCAGATCAAATTCTGTTTTAGTTCATCATTCCTACTCAGGCAATTTGGATTCCACTTAATTTGAAGTGCTTCTGATATTAGACGTTCTTTGTGCTTTCTGAAGCTTTTCTGGATTATTTCAATATTATCAAAATCGATTTTGTGGCCTGATTTTATAGCATGTAGACCTATGACTGATGATTTTTCAAGCTTTTCTAGTTCAACCGAATTTCTCGGTGGTTGAACAGATGCTCTACGGTGTTCATTTCTTCTGATTTTGATTTCTTAAGATGTTTGTCCAATGTATATCGCATCACTTACCAAGCATTTTATTTTACAGACAAGTAAATAGAGGATCTTTAGGGACTTGGTCTTTTATATGGACAAGGTTGTTTCGTAGTGTGTCTTATGTTTTGAAGAAAACTTTAATATATCCCTTTAACTTGACGTAAGTCTATTTTCTCACCTCTTTACCCTTTGTTATATATATGCTTAGATTTTGTAAATTCCGGTTTAATGATACTTTGATAAAGCTATTAGCAGCAGCATTAAATAGCGAAACGTCAGTAAACACAACAATATCGTTTTGTTTTTCATTTATTGGGAAATACAATGAATATCATATGCGCAATGCCCAAATTTCTTCAAACTGTTAAAAGTGAACTTGATTTGGACATATTTAACAGGAGATTTGTATCCAGCATTCTGGTTTGTGCGTCGGTGGCACAGTGGTTAGGACTCTCGCCGACCATGCACATGGTCCGGGGTTTGAGCTCACGCCGACGCAGACCTGATATCTATGGTCGGCCTGCAAAATTCGGGCTACTGATATCCACGCTGAAAATTCCATACTTGTACCAAAAATACGGTGTGGAATGAAGCTGTCATCAAAAAATTTTAAAAAAATACAAATGATTAGTAAACGTGTCTTTTACAGTCCTTTTATAACAGCCTAACCAGTTAATTTTCATATGGGTGACACCAGTGATCTATAATGATGTGTCTCCTAAATGCCTGATTCACTTGACTACCAAGCGTCTAGGAATAAGTATCACACACAAACCAAAATAGTCTCTTCATTCAATGCTATGCTAATCCAAAAGACTCAACAGTAAAAGAAGACATGACAAATTTTCATGAACTGTGGTAAGCACTGTAGTGATCAAAGTGGACGCCTTTTTCGACTACAAAATCAAGAATATAAACTAGCTGTTGAAAGACATTACTTGTCTCCTTTCGGAGTGACGTATGCAGACAATTATGGATACTAATTTGACTAGGGAAATGTAAAATTTTTAAACAGAGAAAACACCAAAAGTAACAAGGAACTCCTAGAAGTCTGATACACAAACAAAACGGTGATTATCAGACAAATTATTACAAATTAAATTTATCAACTAATCGAGAGTGAGCTAAGTCATTGAAAGTGGCCAACACTTTTGTTAGCCATTAATAAATCATGACAGTTGTCAAGAGATATAATTATATAAAAAAGACTAAAATAAGTCCAATTCATATTGAATTTTGTGCAGAAGGTGTTGTGTGTGGAAAAACGATGAGCGCATTGCAACTAAACCATCTGACTCGGAGAATACAGCCACACAAAATCTCGATTCAAAATGACACCGGGGAGGGGGGTGGTGGACAGATTCATTGTATTTAAAAATTTCAAGCTAGGAAGAAGTTAACTATACTTTTTCAAGTAAAATGTTAAAACCACTGGGTTACTTGAGGTTGGGTGTAAGAAAAGATGCTCGTGGGTGGCACTGACTGTCAGTGATACTATATAACACGTATCGGTAGAAGTTAGAATGTATGGGCCTCTGGATTCCAACCCTAATGGATGAATGGTCAAAGAGGATGCCTTTGCTTAACCTCAGGTGAATTCATAGATGCGTACATCTAAAGTTTCTCAAAATAGGATGAGATAGGTGTGGAATACTTCATGGTCATCAGTGGTCCTCTAACTGACATCAGCTCAAAGTTCAACCTAGTAAAAAAACTTGAAAATCTTAACTTACTTTCGTGATATGAAAAAGATACGGATACGAATTACTGATTTAATAATAATAATAATGATTTACTTCATTCCCAAAACAGCACTCGTGATACAGAATGGAATTTTCAGCATTAATCACAATGTTGCATCTAATTTCCTCACATTATAAATCAAATTAATCACACAGAAAATTTTCCACATTTACAATAGGGGTAATGTCAAAAACATGCAGCATATAAAATGGAAATAATAATAATGATAACAGCTAAGGTAATAATAATAATACAAGTGAAAATTGCTGTGGGCTTGTTTCATACAGTATTGTCGTTATATGCGGTACAAAAATCCTAGCATGTTTAAAAATATTCAATATAATGTTCTCTTTACGTGATATGGTGAGAGGAAAAACAAAGATTACAGCAGCCATAGAGATAAGTTGTTGGTGGCAGTTATGAGAGTAAAACAAAGAAGCAACAGGACCATAAATATAATAGAAATAATAAAAGTAAAACTTGAAGGTATATAAGGATGGATGGAGGAAATTGTTTATTTACTAGATGAAAAAAGGTTAATTAATTCTTGCCTGACATTATTTTCATCACATAAAATACGTGCTAAGTATGACATCTTAGGATTTCTAACCTTAGACGTGTGAGCATACAGTTTTCTGAAGTTTATTTCTTGTTGTAGCTGAGGAGATGCAAGGTGAAAGCTGAGGGTAAGTAAAGTGGATGCTCCAAGTCAGACAAAATCCCTTTAGCAAATTTATTGCACGAAGTCAAGTGCCTACGGACAACGACGTTAACTATGTGGTCCATTGGGACACTACTCACCCTACTGACAGTCTTCAGCATTTTACGAATTGTGACATAGTCTTTTTTAAGCAAACCAGGAAAGAATAAGGGTGAACAATAAAGAAGAATAGGGAGGATGCAAGAGTTTATGAGCTGTAAGAGGAGTGGTTGAGTTATACCCTAGTGCCTTAACTTATCAATTTAAAATGTCAGGTGGAATATTTTACTGGAGATTGCTAAGACATGGGAAGACCAGGAGAGATCAGAAGACAGAATAAGTCCAAAATACTTTATTTCTGATTTAATTCAGATTTTTTATTAAGAGAAGTAATTTGGTAAATATGTAAACACAAACATTTAGACATACGCTTTCAGCGATTTGCATTCAGACACAATTGTACCCTGTCAACTTTACCCATAATTTCCACGTTGTAAATGATAAATGGTATTTCATTATGGTTTTTTTTGTCTGCCAATGAGATAATAAACAGTGCCGAATAGGACAGAATGCATTACTAACCAATGATAGGTTTACAGTAGCATTCAGAAGACCTCGAAGCGTCCACTAGAGAAACCAGGGCAGCATCGCTTCAAATACAGCTGGAATAGATGAAGATATGAAAGACAGGATAGGGAAAAACAAGACAAACCGCCATCAATCTGAAATCCCTGTGGAAATCTGCTGCACCCAGAGGAAAGATGAAGATTCAGACATTCAACAACAGTTTCAGGTCAGTAAGTGCGTCTTTTTGATTCAGACACATGGGTCACCCTTCACCAAAGGCATTTGCCACGACCTGCTGCAAAAATTTAGGAACGGCTGACATCTCTTGATATTGATTATGATAAGATAGCCAGCCGGAAAAAAGTAGCAACAAGAAACCTTGTCAATGAACCAACCAAGGACATGCTGCTGGCTCAAAAAAATATGCTGAAGTAAAAAGACACAAACTAAGGAAACTTCTAATTAGCACCATGCAGCAGACAGACCCTTCAGTAGGACTGGAATCGACAGGGGCTATTCAGTTGGACATTATTCCAAAAGTGACAAAAAGCAGATCTTGGAGTGACTAAATGAAAGCCAGTGGCGTATTATGAAGCCGACCGAAATGGGATCCACAAAACATAATAAAATACAGGTGTGATGATTTTAGATGGTTGGAGGCAGTCTGCAGGAATCCTTGAACCTAGGTTTCGTGCCAGTTGACACTCGTCAGCAGGGCACACCTCCAAACTTGAAGGAACCCATTTCCCTTCTGAGATTCAAACTCGCGTCACCCAGTGCTGTAGTCAGAGACGTTACCACTGAGCTATTCGGGCTCGCGATGGATCTCCTGTAGGACTGTAGTGGACTGTGACTGCAGCACTGGGTGACGTTGTTTTGAATCTCAGAAGGGACATGAGTTCCTTCAAGGTTGCAGATACACCTTGCTGACTGGTGAGTTCCAACTAGCACAAAACCTAGGTCCAAGGCTTCTTGCTGATTGCCTTCAACTATCTAATATCATCAAATCAATGTGCACCGTGATGTCGAGCTACCTAGAATGGTGGCCACACTGCAAACCTGACTAATCGAGTTCACTCTGCGCCAAAGAAAGGACTAGACGCATAACACTAGTTACTAATGTCCAATAGAAATACAGATATACTTCTGAATACCTACGCTCCATTCGGAACCCAAAGAAATAATAATAATAGTGATATTAAAGAGGAAATACAAAATGATCAATAAGGGTATATGTAGTTGTTTACTAGCTACTTATATTAGTCAGTAGTAGTATATACGTGTTGTTGTATATTAAAGCTACTTCTTTTTTTTCACCTTTTGTATTATCTTTTAAGGAAAACAACTGCCAACAGTCTTTCATACTACAACTTTATATTGCTTATTTCATAAACTATGTATTGACATAAATGATGTTGAAAGGTTTATCATAACAAATTTATCTTCATAATTTATGTATATTTAAATTTTTGTTTGTGTATACCTTTAATAAGTAGTATATACAATGAATGTGTGTACAAGTGAATGTACTGTCTTCATATGCCTCCAATATGCATATATATATATATATATATATATATATGTATATATCCTATTGATCGATTGTACATTATTCATTCATTTAAGAAAGAGACAAATTATCTCATTATCAACATCAAAAGCCATAAAGGTTAGGAACAAAGTTTTTTTTTAAGGAAAAAACAGCACCGAAACATCCTTCTTGTTTTGTTATTTGTCTTCTGTTAACTATGCACTTCATTTGGAACAGTTATACCGTAGAGACTGGGAGGAGGGAGAGAGGGAAAGTAGGGGATTGACATTTTGTCTCCAAGAGCCTCAAGTCCGACTTGGTTTCTTTTTCTAAAGTGATAGACTCATAACTCATTTTAGCTAATTTCACCCATTTAAGTATAGTGGGGTGAGTGAAAAGTCTCTATCATGACTGGATTCGAGACAGTGATTTTTACACAAGTTATTCAAAGGTTTGATTGACAGGAATGAGTAGTCTGATAAGGCTAATGTCAACCAGTATTACTCGGCCAGATCGAAGTGACCCAAAATATTGGATAGCTGTTTCGGTACTTTTGGAACGAGTTCATCAGCGATGTAACCTGTCTGACTACGTTAAGTGGGAGAATTAGTTCACACTACTCGAATTTTGGCTATGGTCTGAAAATCAAATCCAACCAACCATATACAATTTTGCTTGCTTTCCAGACTTTCAGTTTTGGTAATCAAGCAGGTCGATAACATATATTGTAAGATCTTAATAATTTCAGTTTTCAAATGAAACTGTGTGGTGAAATTTCCAAATTGTGAATTAATTTGTAAATTGAAGACTTGAATTTATTCAGAGATCGCTGTTTCAAATCCTTTCATCTCCAGTCTTCAGCTATCACGTGAATAATAGTCCATAGTGGAAGCTATTTCTATACACAAAAAGAGCCTGAAATGTTTATACGGAATGCTCTTACTACTGTCCTTTTAAACCTCTTTTTCATACTTCTATGATAATTAGGGTATGCGATCCATTTTCATTCGTCCGTTTTATCTTTTCTTCTTTGCTTTCAAACTTTTTGACGTTAAAATTCACCTTATCCATGTTCTGAATCTCTTGCTTTTGATCATATTATCCTTGTTTCAAAGTGCTTGCAGTTTTAGTGATTATTATTATTATATCCTTTAATTCCTAGAGGAAAAAAAGGGCTTCAGCTGCGCAACTCCATTGCCTTCTGTTTTCTGCTAACTTTTCACCCCGCTCCAAGTCTGCCTACATGCTTCCATCTCCTCCTCACATGACCTCCTCCAAGTCACCCTTGCACTGACGACCAACTCACCGCTTCTCTTTCGAGTTCCATTCGAGCGATGGATTGTCTAGTGATGTCACTTGATGGTTTCCGCAGAGTATGGCCAATCTAAGGATGTTGTTTCTTTGAGGTTCCTCCCATTTATGCTGATTGTTGTCTGTTGTTATTGCTGTTGGCCAGGAATCTTCATCACCTCTGTTTTCTCTATGTTCACCTGAAGTCCTTCCTATTTTTGATGCTTCTTCTGCCAATTTGTTGCTTTTCACTTGCATATCTTCTAGTTTGTGGGAAATCAGACATATATATCGTCGAAGTCCAGATCCTCCAAGTCTTTTGTTTGAGTCCATTTTATGCCTGTTTCCTCATTGCCCTTTGTCTGTCACACTATCCAATCTAATGCAATCAGGAAAATCATTGGAGATAGTAGATAGCCTTGTTTCACTCCAGTCCTCACTTCGAAGGCTTCCGTAAGTTTCCCGTTGTGGATTACTTGGCATGCAGCATTTTCATACAGCTTTAGGATGAGATGTATAATTGTCGATGGCACCCCGTAGTAGAGAATTTAGTTGCCAAATCACCACTCGATCGACTCTGTCGGAGGCCTTTTTTAAAGTCGATGAAGTTGAGATAGAGAGCTGACTGCCATTCCAAGCTTTGTTCAGTGATAATCCGTAGACTGGCGATTTGATCAATACATGACTTGTTTCTCCTGAATCCAGCTTGTTCCGGTGATAATGGTTGCTTAATGATTGCAGTCTAACTACGGTTCAGGTAGTCCCATCTGTAGTTATATAAACTTTAAAACTGAGTAGACGAATAAGTAGGTAAACTATGCAACAAGTGACGCAGTCATCGGAAGGTCTTGGATTGAATATTACGACGATTACTCTATTAATTAATCATTGAATTATGTTAAATCACTCTGAAATATGATGCTTAGTCAACAGCTTTATTTAATATTGAATCATTTCCGAGAGTTAGTTTGTAGATCTTAGTGTGATCAAAGATTGATATCAGTTAGAGAATTCCTGAAATCACTTGAGAGTACTGTATAGTTGTTTTGTCCCGGAGAGAAGTTGTCAAGAGTTCTAGTGAGAAGTGTTTGCCAGTGAGATCCACCAGGTCCAGCGTGTGGAGATATACTCGCCACTGGTGGTCGCACTAAGGAATCACTCAGTGGGTGATTTGGTCGCTTCCCAGTGACTGGATGGAGTACGAGCTCAACTTATAAGTGGGAAGTCCTGTGTTCGAACCCTGGCGGTGGGTGAGTGCCGATGATGAGCCTCGAACTGGGAAGAAACAGCTGTTTTGTACTCTCTCTGATTGAGATCACTCCCTGATGAAATTTAAATCATTTTCATATGGAAATATCTTGAACATTATTTGTAATTTATAAAAGGCGTAAAGAAATGGGGTACTCATTGTTAACCAATTTCCCTTGATTTTAAGTCTTCAGAAGAAGTAAGCATTATGATCATTGGGCTCGGTGACCAGGCCTACTGCTTACTACCAAAGAACTCCACGTTACACCAAAACAGGGGAATACAGTTTATAGTGTAAAAGAATTTTCTTGTTAAACAATTTCATGACCACAGTGAACTGTTCATAGGGAGATTCTCATCAATACAAGCAGACCTAGGCGGTTGTATGTAAAATTATCCGACAGTGAATTTTTTTGACACATGTCCAAATCTCTATGAGGGAATTAGTTCCTTCATGGTTTAGAGATAGGCCATTCGAATAGGCACAAAACTTATGTCCAAGGCTTCCTGTTGATTAAATCCATCTGTCTAAGACTGAATCACTTCTATATCGCTTATGTTTTATGACAGAAATAGCTCAGCGGCGAAATTATTGTCAAGATAAGTCAGTTAAACAGATAGGAATCTCACAGGAACTTCAGATAGATTTTCATGCCTAATATGATCACTACGGAAATTTCTCTTACAGAATTATTTTAATAGCTATTGCAAATACAAGTGGAACTTTCTTTTTAGCCAGCGTGTGTTCAGTGATAGCAGTTGACAAAGACTATAGATGATATATAACCGGATAGTATGAGTTCGTTGTGTGCTGGCAGTTCAGTCGTGGAATGCTCGCCTGCCAAGCAGAAGGTTCGGGTTCGACTCCCACTCGACCCATCCCTAAACCTCATCTAACCAGTAATAAGTCCTGAAAAGACGGAAGGTTGGGAGAGTGGTTAGGAATATCACGCTATACAAATAGAAATGCTACCACTAATGAAACTTCACAGCTGAAGTTTCAGCGCTTTGTTCCACTCGAAGAGCGAAACATACCTAGGACATCTACCGGTCAATGATGTCTTGATATGCGGAGCATAGCGTTCTGAGTTCAGTTACTTATGCCGTCAGTAAGTCGAATATCCATTTATTTGGTTAACGGACTTCGAAATGGTTACTTCTGACCTAACAAGTCAAGCTCACTTCAATTGAAGTCACTGGATGTGTGAGAGGCGAAGCGGCTGTGGCTACAAGTCATTCAGTAGACAGAAATGAGGAAATTTCGGAAGGAATTCAAGGCTATTATAGAACTAATTGACCTTCAGAAGTCAAAAGCAAAGCTGGTCATCCTGCAGACTCTGTTTAAGGAGTTCTTGTGCAGATGACACAAAGATACCGTAGGCGAAGGTCGTTAAGTGACTGGTCTTAGGATTTGACAGGCCAGAAGGTAAACAGGATAAGTTTAAGAAATTCAAGACTCTACTGCTAGGTGTAAATAGCGATCTACTCGTGTTGGAAGTAACTCTGACAAATCCTCCACAACATACGCTTCCTATCGTATAGGAAGATTCAATAGTTCAATTTCGAACTTCCTAGTTTATTGATTACATCTCTTAGACTATCATCCGTTAACTGCAGTTAGCGAATTTTAGCCAGACTTATAGAAATGAATGAAATGGTGAAAACCACAAGATACTTAGTGAATCCAACAGTCACACAAACAATCAATCAATATTCTTCAGATCAAATTCACAATTTACAAACTGGTTAGCAGTTTGCAATTCACAGGATTCGAGTGGTGAAATTTCATTGGAGTTTTCTTTTGGAACCAAGTTATTCTGATGACGAGCTGACCACCAAGCCAGCAAAACGACTATTCAGTGTTCAGACGACTTTCTTCTGTCTAACAAGTGATGCTTGTTGATATGAGTGGTGTCCAACTCCTCCTGTCAGTCAGTTTGTAGTACATAGTTTTATGCTACATTCTTCAAAATTTTTTACTCTCCGGCGGCTTAATTTATATGTGCCTGTGTATACGCTCGATCTTCTATTTCTCTGGCTAATCTGTAATCCCCAATCACACTGAATTTGTTATTAGGTGAGACTACTGAAACCAATGGTTCTGTAACCAGTATCAGTTTATGATGAAATCCTGTAACCAACCAGTCGAATCCCTACAAACCAATACTTTAATATGATATTCAAGTGTTGGTTTGTAGGGATTTGATTGGTTTTCAGGATTTCATCATAAGCTGACATCAGTTAGAGAACCATTGGAAAACCTGGAAGTACTGGACAGCTGTTTCGTCCCAGTTTAGGATTCCTCACCAGTACACACCCACCGGGACTCGAACCCAGGACATTCCAGTTACAAGCCGAGCTCGTATACCATTAAGCCACTGGGACCCGATCCAATGGTCCTTGAGTTCTAACCTCCGCCAATTCGCGACATAGTGTGAGCGCTAGACAATGTCTTCGGCGAGTATTTATCCTAAGCCCGACCCGCTGCACCCCACTGGTCACGACTTCCCACTGGAACCGAGGTAACTACCTACCTGAATAGGGTTAGTCGCCAGTGAGCATCTCATTGGTATTCAAGAGTTGGTTTGCAGGGATTTTATTGGTTTTCAGGATTTCATCATGAGCCGAAAATAATTAGAGAACCATTGGAAAACCTAGGAATACTGGACAGCTGTTTCGTCCTAGTTTGGGACTCTTCAGTAGTACGTACCCACCAGGATTCGCTGTAATATGAGTCTGATGATCACTAGTTACTGTCCCCATTCAGGTTGCTAGTCACCTTGGGTTCTAATGGGAAGCCGTGACCAGTAGAGTGCAGCAGGTCGAGTGTGAGGACAAATACTCGCTGAAGACATTGGCGAGTGGTCGTGCTATATCGCAAATTGGCAGAAGTTGGAATTCATGGACTACTGGATCGGATCCCAGTGGCTTAATGGTCTACAGGCTCACCTTGTAACCAGTAGGTCCTGGATCCGAACCCCGGTGGGTGTGTACTAGTGAAGAGTCCCAAACTAGGACGAGACAGATGTACAATACTGCCAGCTTGTTTTCCAAGGGTTCGCTAACTAATATCAGTTCATGATGAAATCCTGAAAGCCATTTCTATAAAGACGACAATACGGATTCTGTCCATTGTCTATTGATTTTATAACCTACCAAAACTGAACTACGTGTATTCATAACACTTCTGATACAACCTACCGTTCTCTTTCATTGTCACCACTATCGAGAATAGCAATGAACAACATAAGGTGAAGTCACACAATCTTATGCGGACAATTAGGCCTTTTTACATACCTCTGTCAATCTTAACTGTTTCTTATTCTGATTAAATCTGATTAACTTCCTTACCCTTTTCAATCAGGGATGGCGGTTCACTTCCTCCTTTCGCCTTTTGTATATTACGCAGTTATACTTTGGTTCGCTTATTTTGGCAGAAATGTTTTGAGTACAAATTAGAAATGAAGAAAATAACTGATATCAATAATAATAATAATAATAATAATAGAACTTATTACGTAGTTACATATTGATGCCATAGGCACACTGTACACACAGACTTCCCTTGGAACCTATTATCTATCTTGGTTATAAATATATATATATATATATATATATATATATATTGAAATCTTATAGAGATAAGCCAAAGATTTCTCAGGAATAGATAAACGGCTTGTTTGCATTTAGGTTGATAGACAGCCTCCTATAAAGATAAAGGAATACACCCACCAGAAACCAAATATCTCGCAGACTTTAGATATCATAAAAGTTACCTATAAAAACAACAACGACAACAACAATACAATACGTAAATCAAATTCATCATTTATAAATTTGTTCTCAGTTTTACAATCTACACAGTTCGTGGGGAGTAGCTGACTGTAGTTTGCTTTGGAAGCTAAACTAAGTTAAACCGAGTAGACTTCTGTTAGGCCTGGTCCCAGATAGGTAAAATGGCCGTCCAGTAATTAGATCACTTCGATCAGACTAGCGAATGCTACTAGCTGATGAGAGTGGCATAGTACTACTCATCTCAGTTAATCAGTAGTTTATAGTTTTATGAACAAAACAGCTGGTAACCTGCTTAGTTTAAGAAACAGAAGTAAGAAGGGTGGCAGTCATAGCGTTTGCATTAATACGAACTATTATTATCGTTCTTTGTGGTTGTAGTAGTATTACTATAAGTAGGAGTACTGTTATTGTCAGTAATAGTACGATTATAAGGGTGAATTCGTATGTCATCAAAGCCATTTCCAAGTTCCATTACTAGCTGGTTTTGACGGCTCTATATTGAAGATCGAATAACCAGTCATGAGCAATTAGTAACAAGGAATTGTGGCTGTCAGCGAGTAAACCAAGAACCTTTTGATCAACAAATGAAGTGTAGATGGGAGGAGACCATTGACTGACACCACTCACAAGACAGAACCTTCAGCGGAACCCGAGGCAATGGGTAACGATGAGGTGCGCTCTGGCCTGAAAATGACATGGTGGAAATCATATAAAGGGGAGATGAAAGGTTATGCACGATTGTGGAACTAGACGAAAAAGGCTTCTCAGAACAGGATGGAAATAGGATGTGCTATGCCCAACCCAGTGTCAATCAACATCAACGGGAGGGATTTGAAAGAGTTTACTTCATTCATTTATCTAGGGAGCATTGTCTCAACTACACGCAGTCGGAACGGACGAGGTTGTCAAATCGAGCGAGAATCTGGAAGGCGACCGAGAAACACATTCATCAACCTGAAACTACCAATCTGGAAATGTTGGTCACTCAGCATCAATAACAAAATTCGGTTGGATTTTCAATACAAACGTCAAGTCATTCAGTTCTTCTATACAGATCAGAAACTTGGTGAGCGGGTCACAAAGAATATTTCCAACAGCCTGTTGCATACCTTCACCAACAACTGTCTTTGCCCTATATTGATGTTCAGATGGTCAGGCTGGAAAGAATCACCAACAAGAAACTATGGGAATAAACGAAACAAGAACCAATCGCCAACCAACAAATATGCAGGAGATGGAGTGGAGATGGATTGGACACTTGCTGAGGAGGCCACTGGGTGACATTGAGCGCGCGTCAGGCTATTGCTCGAGTGAAAACCGAAAGGGAAGCGGGGAGTGGGTCGTCAGTGCAAGGTTGAGGAGTTGAAACAGTCTAGACTAACATGGATGCACGTGAAAAGTACATCAGAAGACAGAAGCAAGTGAAGACGTGCTGTTGAAGCCCTATGTTCCACTAGGAACCAAAGGGAGCAATAATAATAATAATAATGCCCGACTTAGAACCCAACTACTGATATTAGTCACCTATTAGTACATAGCCTTAAACACTGATGTCTTAAACAGCATATTTACATCAATGTAGCCATATGCCACATATGCTAATTCGACAATCTATAGAATAGCTTCTCTTTCATAGAGAAAGACGTATTCAGTGTTATTGATTTTTTCCACTTAATTATTTATTTACTCATTGGAAGACAAGTAAGTGAGCAAAATATTCTGTTGAAATATGTAGGTGAATTGAACAATGAACAGAAAAAGGATTAAAAGAAGAAAATTTCGGAAGACTGATTCAATATTTTTAAAAAAAGAAGAAGAATAAAGAAGACAAAAATTTATTTTTAGACTCTAAATTTATTTTTCTTGTTCTTTTGAAGCTTATCATGTATACATGAATACACTGAATACACTTCACTTTCACTTTTGAAGAAGAAGATAAAAGAAAAGGAATAACATTTTCTGGATGGTCTGTTGATCAGAAAAGTAGATAGCTTATTCACTATGAGGTATTTATAGAAAGACTACGTCCAGGTATTATTACTCGTCCCTTGGAATGCGGCTGGAACTACAGTAAAACATATCGCTATTTTCCCCTATTCTCTGGTCTCTTTTCCAACTGACTCCATGATTACCTGTAGGCTTTTATTCCTTACTCACATCATTTCCTTTGCATCACCCTAGTACGTCTAACTTCTTGCTTATATACGATTTTCCACTCGAATGCCTGTCTAGGATGTTACTTTACTCGGCAATCTCTGCATCCAACCCCATTCCCCCGCCCCTGCATTTTGTTTGAGTCGTACATTCTTGAGTGATTCACTAAAAGAGTTCCCTGTCGATTACCCCTTCTGGTTATCTGATCTTCAATAACAGACAAAGACAATGCTTGATGAAATTCGGCAGTCGATCGTTGAAAGAGGATTTTTGTCCAACGTGAACGCCAAGTCTTTAAATCAATCTGTTTGACTGCAAACTAGTCAGTAACCAGTGTAATGTGTCTAGTCCTATCTTCGGTGCAGACTGAATTCTACCAGTCAAGCCTGAATAGCTCAGTGGTAACGTCTCTGACTGCAGCACTGGGTGACGCAGGTTGGAATCTGAGAAGGGACATTAGTTCCCTCAAGGTTGCAGATACGCCTTGCTGATGAGTGCCAACTAGCACGAAACCTAGGTCCAAGGCTTCCTGTGGCCGATGGCCTCCAACCATCTAATACTTTATAGCAATCGCAAGCATTGTATGGATTTAACCGAAAAATTGTGAATGCTGATCATCTGATCGATTTTTAGCTACTACTACATCTGTGACATGTGCCACTGACAACGTCTATTCATTCTGTATAAAGAGACGTTCACTGGCACAAAAATATCAAATTGTGGAGAGATGGATTCGACGTCAAAGAGAGAAAGACAAAGAAACACAGAACGAAGGGCAGAAGTATCACAACAAGAACGATCTGTGCAAATCAAGATTTTAATATATGGTATACATAATTTCACTATTTAAATGTCAAGGAAGACGTTGACTGAAACATTCTTTGATGAAACTCCGATTCAGTGGGAATGTGACCGGTGCAATTCTATAGCAAAGACATTCCAGGACCACAAAATACGATATATTCCAATCAGCTGTCGATGATCACTTTCATGAATACTTACAAATTTAACCGCTGCGGGACAGACAGCTTCGTAGAGCGAACAACTAGACAGCCTAACACATGCCTTACCAGGTCCCTTCCTTCATGATTTGGGAAGGGTCCAAAACTATGTACACAGTAATGCGCTCGATTTAGTCTCATCTGATTAATAATGGCTACTGGGTGGTCAGCTGAAATGTCTCTTAGCGATTATTTTTATCACATTTAATCAAACTTTCTGCTTGAAATTCGAACTCATTTTTCCACATATAACTAAAATTACGGGAATTCTTAAGAACAGTTGTAATTTGCTGGTTGAAAAACAAATTTATCTTTGCACTATCTCTCCCTTTCATACATATTTTTATAAATAGCCCTGTCACAGGTGATGCAGCAATTAGAAGTGAGTTGTATTAAAGCGTTCTCAAGATTTGTACTGTCTTTTTAGTAATCACACAAATCAGATGCATACAAACTAATCTCTTGAAAATCAGTCTGATGAAAGTAAAATACAAATTCGACGAAATCATCTTCAGAGGCTGTACATTCGTATTTATACTTACCAAAAATATATATAGTGGTCTATTATTAAGTAATAGGGGGTGACATAGCGGTTAGGACGCTCGCCGACCATGCTCATGGTCCGGGGATCGATTCCCGGCTGGCGCACTCCTTTGCCTCGCTAGACCAGAAATAATCCTGGTAAAGAGGAAAGGTTGGGCATGAGGCTAGCAACCTCATCCTGTAAAATAAACACTGCTACAGAAACTTCAAGCCACTAGCTTGAAGCCCTATGTTCCACAGGGGAACGTGAAGGAAAAATTATTATTATTATTAATTGATATAATTACTCAGAAGTGGCTTTAGAAGTGAAAATTAAAAGTTGTAAATTACATGGTACTCAGCGGCACAAAGACAGAAATTTGATAAGGTGCGAATTATGGTATCTGATTGTCGATTTAACAAGTGTGAAGAGGATGTAAACTGTAGAGAAGGAGCATACGAGAGTGATAATAGTGAATTAATTACTAAAGCGAAAGCAAACTAAAAGTAATATTAAAAATTAAAAAAATAAAGAAAAATCAAATTTTTTTACAGGGAACGACAAGTGAAGAGATTAAGACCAAGGTAGAATAAGAGACTGGACAAACATTTTCTGTAAACAGAGTTCAGGGTTGTATTGACGAACTGTCAATGCCTCCACCACACATAAAAGTCGAAACCTGACGTCCTTTGTACCATGTGGCTTCACTTTGTAGATGATGGTGGAGCTACGTGACTGACTACAAGATGGAGCTGACTGGAGTTCTGGTGAGAAGCGTGACCAGTGGAGTCCATCAGGTCGGCTGTGAGGAGAAATACTCACCGATGACGACGGCTGATGGTCACACTCAAGTTAGAATTCACAAGTTACTGAATGTTTACCTAAGTGTTTGAATGGTCATCAAGCTTTACTTAATGACCTGAAGGTCACCAACTCGACCCTGGTGTGATCATGACAGGGTACTGCTGGATGAAATGACTGTCCAGCAGTCTGTGGTTTTCAATGGTTTTCTAAATGATGTCACTACCTGGTCAAACTTTTTCTAATAGTTTGATTTAACAGAAACTCTGTTACATCGTCATGGTTTCGAATTATTTATTATTATTGTTTAAAGCTAAAAATCCATTTGGAGTCGAAAGAAAACTTGATGGTCAGATTTTAGAGTATTCAATATGATAGTCTAGTCAGTGAGTGGAAATCAAATGACTGATGGTCGTTGTCAATGTAGTTGCAGATTGAACGATCAATTCACGGTTGTTTGCTCAAAACCAACTTCCCCAATTTTTGCGGAGGCATCAATACACCAGTCATCGTCTCATCGGTCGCTGTTCAGAAAGAAGTCAGGAGACGACCGTCAGGAGTAATATTGTGATTTATTATTGTAATATTTGTTCATGGACCTTAGTTGTAAAGCTTAGTTGTACATTGGCTATATGTTGGTGTTAGAATAAATAATTATCGAGTCGCCAAACTGGGTTCTGGTTTTGTGTTCGTTCGTACTAAGCGTTTCTGAGAAGCTTCGAGGAACAGCGTGAGTCCCAGCGTAGCAAGAGCTGGGCATTAATGGTTTACGAGACGTGGCTGACAGTCGTAGATGCTCAATCTACCACCGTCCATTTATATCCTAATTCTAGACTGACTGAAACATATCTATCCCGAAGTAATGACCGTCGGGATAAGTCGAATATGAAGAGATAAAATAGGTTAACGTCTGAGTTATACGTAAAGTCAACAAAACTTCAAGCCAAGATATTCCAGATTATTTCATTTGTTAAATTTCGTCATGAGCTAGCATCATTTAGAGAAATAATTGATAATGAGGGAACACTGGATGGCTGTTTTGCCCTGGTTCGGGATACTTCAGAAGTGCACACCCGCAATTCCACGAGGGATCAAACGTGGGACCATTAGGTTACGAGACCAAGCCGACTGATTATTCAACCACTTGGAGCCGTGAATATTAACTTTGTCGGTGAATGATGTGGAGCTACACATGGCGAACACCTTCGATACGCATCCACTTCATTTTGATATGGGGGACTGCACTGGTTACGGCTTCTCTTAACAGCTTCATGACGTTTGTTCAGTAGGCATCAGTAGGCTGGAGATTTATACTTAGAAATCAAACAGTTACGATTGAGTTAATCCAGGTTTTCACAAATCCCATCATTATTGTTAGCATACCCTTGCGTGCCGGGTGGAACATTGGGCTTCAACAATTCATCCCTACCTTCTATTTTCTCCCGTCCTATTGGGCTGATAGGTTTCACAATTGACCGTAATCTGTCATCTCCTCCGTGCTGCATGATCTCCTCCATGTCATCCTCTTACCGACGACCCACTCGTTGTTTCCTGTTAGGGCTGCACTCGAGCGATGGCGTGCATTGAGAGCGATGTCATTCACTGGTCACCACAGTGGCATATACCACATATTTGTGAAGTGATCGGCTCTTGGTTGGTTTGTTGTCAGGGTTTCCTTTTGCTAATCCACTCCAGTGGGTTGACCATTCGATATTCAGTATGGAACAAGTCAGCAAAGACAGTTGTTGACAAAAGCTTGTAACTTGTTGGAAGTCGTTTTTGTGACATGCAGTGCGAGTTTCTGACCCGTATAGAAGAACTGACTGACTGTCTTCATATTTGCGTTGAACAGAACCCGAATCTTGTTGTCAATGTTACAATGGAGTGGAGAAAATTTCCTAACTGGTTTCAGGTTGATGAAGGCGTATCTTGCCTTTCCTATTCTGACTGACCAGTTTTGACATCTTCATCTGTTCCATCCACCTGTAGTTGAAACGATGCTTCCTAGATAAATGAAAAAAGTCGCCTCTGTCAAATCTCTCCCGTTCATGGTAACTGGCGTTGGTTGTTGTTGGTGTTAGTTGGTTGGTTATCTTGATCACCTTCCTCTTCTCTTTGCCTACTTGCAGTCCTGTGTTCGCTGCCTGGGACTTCGACCAGTTTGTTGGTTTTCACCTGTAAGTCTTCGCGTTCATATGACATTCGACATAAATCATCCACACGTAAAGAAAATCCAGATCGTCTTGAGTCCTTTTATCGGTGACTCAAAGTATTCCTGTCTTCTCAATACCTGTGCACACTCTGAAGCATAATCCCGCTGACCACAATGAAAAATCCCATTGTCTACATTACTTTGCACATAATCAGCAGAATGACTAAGATATATAAAACTAAAATGTGAAGATTTTCTGGAAAGGGTCTGAAAATGACAATCTCACTTGTAAATCATTGCATATGATGTATAAAACTAAATGCAGCATAAATAGCTTATTTTATCAGCCTTCCTCATTCACAAAAATCACTCAACTAACAAAGGCAGCTAGTATCAGTAAGTTATTGCTTAAATCCATACAGAATTCTATGTCACTAGTTTCTAACATTTCGAAATTCTGGATGATATAGTGAAATCTATAGTGGGTGACCAATGGTTTAGATCTTTGATATGTATCACCCTAGCCTCATGTACAAAGCGTTGTCACCTCCTCTCTATTGTATGCCTGGTCATTTATACGCGTAATTTTACAAATGTATATAGACACGCATATATGGAGAAGAGTGATCGTGCTTTCAAGTGTTGGTTTTAATCATGAGCTGACATCAGTTAGAGAACCATTGGAAAACCTGGGAGTATTGGACAGCTGTTTCTTCCTAGTTTGGGACTCCTCAGCAGTACGCACTCACCGGGATTCGAACCCAGGACCTTCTGGTTACAAGGCGAGCTCGTAGACCATTGAGCCACTGGGACCCGATCCAATGGTTCTTGTCGTGAATTGGCAGAAGTTAGAATTCAAGGACCATTGGATCGGGTCCCAGTGGCTCAATGGTCTACGAGCTCGCCTTGTAACCAGAAGGTCCTGGGTTCGAATCCCGGTGGGTGCGTACTGATGAGGAGTCCCAAACTAGGACGAAACAGCTGTCCAGTACTCCCAGCTGGTTTTCCAGTGGTTCTCTTACTGATGTCAGCTCATGATTAAATCCTCCATATGATCGTGCTTTGCATGTGAAGTTGAGAGGATAAATACCTGAATGGCTTGAAAACCAGTAAAATTCAGATCTTTGTTCAATTTCCCATGTGTCACCCGGTATATATTGGTATAATCAACCTGTCAATTTCATCTAGAAATGTTACTAAACCTCTAGGGGGTATAATTGAATAATGAATGTATGCAAAGCTGTACAACTGAGCCAGGGCAGAATTTTACCAAGCATTTTAAATAACACTTTTTCCCTCCCACTTTTAAGGGATTCCATAGTTTTTAGTGTTTAAATTTCTCATTGTTTACAAGTGGGATTACACACTGACACTGGTTAGAGAACCATTAGAAACTGGGTATTACCAGGCAGCTATCTCGTCCTAGTTTGTAACTCGTCAGTGTTACGCATCAAACCCATGACCTTCAAGTAACAAGATGGGTTCTTCGAATATTCAGCTGCTGGAAGAGCATTCATTGCCTAACCAAAGAATTATATCTTCTAATTAAAGTCCTTTGACGATCAAACTTCATAATCACTGCAAACCATCACGTTTAATATTAAAGTCGAAATATGAAATCGATTTATTGTGGACTGACAAAAGCTGAAGATCATTATCTTCTCTATCCTGAACATACAACTGAATACTAAATTCACTTCTTTTATAAACTGACAAAAATTAGCTTTAATTCGTGTCGGTCTACTACTGACAAGAACTTATAAGTAGTCTGTTATGTGTGTGATGTGTTTCTATAAGAATATTGAATATTGGAGTATTTGAGTTCCACAAAGGAGAAATGAAAGATTTTGAGTGAATAGTTTAAAAAGTATGAAATGTGAAGAAGAATGAAGAGCATTACAAAGAACATGTGCAAATAAAGACGTCAATGCACGGTTTATGCATTCCGCTCAAAAAGCAGTTCTGCTACGAAATGTCACGTGTTTTAGCGTTATACTACTTGTTTATTATCGAATAAAACTGAGTGAATTTCAAGCTTTCAAGCGTTAGTTTGCAGGTATTCCATTGTTTACAGCTTTAATCAAAAGTTGACATCAATTAGAGAACTAGTGGAAAGCCAGTTGGACATTTGTTTCATCCTAGTTTGGGACTCTTCAGCAATGCTAACCCACCCGGGTTCGAACCTAGAACCTCTCAGCTACAAAGTGACCTAATTGACTATTCTTCCACTTGGAAGTGATCAAGTGACCCATAAATTCCAACTTTTGCCATGTCGCTATATATATATATATATATATATATACAGCGCAACGACCATCCAGTTTCCTCGACAAGTTACTGACGACTTACCTGATTTGGTGTGTCCTACTGGTAACGACTTCTCACCAGAACCCAACGTAACTCCCAGTAAATAGCCAGTCATTAGTTTGAATCCATCTTCAGAGAATCAAAATAATTTTCACAATTATTTATTTTTGATTCAGTTTTCATTATCCCGTCGACAGATTAGACCGAAATGTTGGTTCTCTGTTAACATATTAGCTCTCAGTGCGGGAAAATCAATACTCAAATTCAAAATAAATAATATATGACACCTGTTGCACTAAAGTTGGTTTCCGCTGCCCAAGTGGTCTAGTGGATAAGGTTTTGGTGATTTAAGCGCTGGGTATGCTGGGTTTGAGTCTTAGCGGGAACACGACGATTCACTGGATATTGAATGAATATAGGTATATCCATCTGGGAATTGCCAAATAGGACAAAATGTCCATCCTCAATTCCAATGCTAGTAGCCAGAACCGATCAAATTACTTCAAATTTCCACAATGCATGAATGTCAGAATAATCAATAGTTATCAGTACTATTCAAAATAATGACGCAATCACTTACAACATTTGTTTATTACAGTTTTTACTGTGATTATTATTTGAAAATATCTTAAAGGGCAATTTTTTTGTTTGTTTTTTTGCTTTATTTTTACAACATTTTTAAGCGGATTAATTAACTTGGTATGACAGACAAGGTTGCTTATTTTGTATTTTTGTATTTAATAAAGTCATGACTAAAGGAAGTGATGAGAGAAAATTCGTCTATCTTTTATTCGCCTTAAATCCAATGTTTCATTACACATTGCCCTCAAAAAGATAAGAAAAAGCACGACCAGCAAGAGTTGGTATAAACAAAACGACATTTATTAGGACTGTTCTTAGTACTATGTAGTATATTTGAATACGATCGTTAACCGATGACTGGTCGATATGACTGGTCCGACTAGCCAACTTTAACGATTCAATATTCAATATGAATATATATATATATATATATATATGTTCATTTTAACAACACAGACTTTGTTTAAATTATTCTGTTTACACATATATACAACATGTCAATTAAAGGTCAGTTCAATAAACCACATGTTAATGTGACGCGGTAGTTTAAATATTGTTATGCCTACACACACACACACACACACCATCACACCTACGTAAATTTATCTGCCAAGACGAATGAGCGTTTGTTTCACGTTTATGGGTGGTGACAATATATTTTTCTAGATGAAATTGATAGGGGAGAGGTGGGAGTGATATTGTAGTAACGGTAAATCAAAGTCTTCATTAACAAATTAATTCGCAATTTCCTTTAGAAACCTACCCACTAGCTACCACAAATAGATATCAGTGGTGCTATATATAAATATATATATTACTAATTAATTTGAATTTGAGATTTTTCCGTCGATTGATTGGACCGAAATGCTCGGTCTCAGGTTGACATGTCGGCTTTGTGTGAAGATTCTTTGACGATGTCTGGGCATTCAGTTAGAATTTAATTTGGCATTTGGAACAATGGGCACTGAGTTCGAGCCTTGGTGAGAACATCATCACTCACAGATTGGGGAATGCAGGTACATCTAGATGACGAGACCCAAATAGGACGAAATGCGCGTTATCCTGGATTCCATTGCTAGTCACCATCCACCAATTAAATTTGTTTCACTTGTTTCAAAAGATTTGATTCAGCCCAGAAGGCCGATCTCTTCTGTTATCAGTTCACTTGAGTTGGTAGTTAGAATCCAAATGATTTGAATACAGCGCGCGAGTTGAACTCACAGACGAGTGAAACAGCTGTCAGTTGTTCAGATCATTTCCGCGTCTCTGGCCAGCAAGTACTAGTGACTGATGTGAGTGGAGTTCAGCTACTAATGTCAATCAAACACAAAGCAGCAGAATGTGTTGTTTAATATGTACTGAGAGATTGAGACACAATGAATCAAAGCTCAACTACAGATGACGCAATCAGCTGAATATTAATTCCTGACTACTAAATTCATGTCACATAATTCAAATTATAGGCTCAAGAATTACATTAGTTAATATTCATTGAATTTCTTTTGTTTTTAGTGTTCTAAAGTTAACTGACAGTGGATCCCTCCCACTTGGAGTTCCTCATCGTCAGCGCAGAGTATCTGTTATCTTAGTAAACATGAATCTTCTGAGGCGAAAATGTGAAGTAAACGATTATACTTCATAGCTATTCCATAAATCATGAAGCATGCATTATAGAATTGGCTGATTGCTTGATTGTGCCTGATGGTAATCGTTTAGTTTTAAGTGTACAAAGTGACTGACTAACTGAAGAGATTGTCAAAGTAGAACTTCAAACAGAAGTGAAGCAGTTCAAGTTACCACAGCACTCAAAATATCCCACAGAGGTAGAGGATGGAGGAGATTTAAAAGATAGTTTGATTGGACAATAGTTACTAGTGTGATGTGTGTATTTCTTTCTTTGGTGTAGACTGAATTCTACCATTCAGGTTTGTAATATGGCCACCATCAAGCTAGGTAGCTCGCCATCATGGTGCACATTGATTTGGTGGTATTAGATGGTTGAAGGCTATCGGATACAGGAAGTCTTTGACCCAGGTTTCGTGCTAGTTGGCACTCCTCAGCAAGGCGTATCTGTAACCTTCAAGGCACTCATGTCCCTTCTGAAATTCAAGCCCGCGTCACTGATTCCGAATAACTCAGTGGTAACGTCTCTAACTGCAGGCGACACTGGGTGACGCGGGTTCGAATCTCAGAAGGGGCATGGGTTCCTTCAAGGTTACAGATACGCCTTGCTGACTAATGCCACCTAGTACAAAACCTAGGTCAGGTGTGGCTTCCTGCCGATTGCCTCCAACCATCTAATATCATGATATTTAAAAGAACTGTATGCAGAGGAAGTATACAAGAGAAGGAAAAAAATAATGGAGAATAATGAGAACTTAGTCAGTCTGGGAGATGATATATAGAGCGAATATATCGAAGCTACTGGGAACGATTTCAAGCTATATCATGACCTCAACTAGGCAGTTTACACTTTTCTACATGGCTCAAAAAGCCAATGGTCAGATCTTGATCTTTGTTCAGTACTCAAGATGAGATGACCGACCAGAAAAGATCAGTAACAGGATCTCTGGGAGCGAACCAACCAAGAATTTATTGTGCAACAAATAAGCAGGAAGAAATGGAGATGGATTGGTCATACGCTGAGGAAACCAGCAAGTGACATCACTAGACAAGCCATTGCTCGAGTGGAACCCGGAAGGGAAGTGGCGAGTTGATCGTCAGTTGGAGGGTCAATTGGAGGAGGTCGTGTGAAGAGGAGATGAAAGCATGTGGGCAAACTTGGAGCCAGGTGAAAACTCTAGCAGAAAACCGAATGCGATGGAGACGTTCGGCTGAAGCCCTATGTTCCTCTAGGAATTAAACGAAATAATAATAATAATACATATCTTGATCGTTTAGTCAAATGTTTAATATATTCAGTGCGGTGGAGTTTGATTTTAGCATTAAACTATTCGCCTAAGTCTTCTAACCAACTGACTTCGAATATCCACTTTTAAAACTACAATTTTTACACGATCATCATGTTATTTAGTTAGATCACTGATAATATCGGAGAGTAGTTGATCTATAGGTAGGAATAGTAATCAATTTTGCTATCTAATTGAAAGTGGTACACATGAATCTCTTCTATTACTGTCTCAGACTAAATGTGATCACTCAACTAAACGATATTGTGTTGAGAGCAGGCTGCTAGCCAAATGGTAGACATCAATCTACGTCAATGTCTAGGTCACTAATATTGGCCATGAGAAAATATAAACAAGGCTGGTTTAACAACCAATCACAGCAAACTTGACGTGGGCAAATATGATTCGCAGATAGATGGCTTTACTTCTTGATGTTTACCCGAAACAACCGATCAGAAGACTGCATTTGTCTACTTCAATAAGCTATGATAATGTACATGAAATTTATATAAATACGTGCTGAATTCCGTAATAAAATGATCTTTTGCCGGCCCTTGTCTTCTGTTGTTACAATATAACATTTAGCATTCAGATATTAGAAGACAGATGAATGGGAAGTCTGACTCTTCTGTCTAACCGCCATTCTGAAACGTGAATAAAATTTGAGATTACGTTATTCAACTGTTTAGTTTGAAAAGTCTTGAATTCTAAGTTATTTCCCCTGGGAAGATGGGAGTATAGCAACTCTAAAGACTGAAATTTTTAAAGATCTGGTCATTTCATAAAAACTGATGAGTTTTAAAATGCGACGAAGCAACAACAAAAAAACAACGATATTTCATTCATCATTAATGTCTATCAAAAGTAGTGGACCACAGACTTTTCTAATTGTTTCGATATATATTTTTCTCTACATCGCTTGCTTCTTTTTTGTATCTTTCTGTCTTGCCTGTCTTGTCCGATTTCCCACCATCATGGTCATCAGCCTCATCTAGGGCAATAGTTTTATGCGTGTAAAAAAAAGGAACGCAGAAAATAAGACAAGCAACGGGCATAAAAGCCTCTTCATTTTTTGCATCTCAACAATTTCTCGATTGCCTTATTTTCTACTACTTATCTGTCAATGAGAAAAGAGTAAATAAAATAAAATAAAATAGAAATACGAAAGGAAGTCAGCTGATTAGTATAAGTATTATAGCTGCCTAATATTGTATGATTGATGCAGCAGTGAAGAGGAAATGACAGATCTCCGTAAGAATGCGAATTACACATACTTGTCAAGAAAAGAGAAAATATGTTTAAAGACAAGATTTCAAAAATACGTCGAAAACCACTTCGTGCACTGCTTATCTGCATCTAGGTGCGGCCACGCACACACACACACACACGCAAATACGTACACACACACAATCAACTAGTATGTTTTTTGTAGAACTCTCAAAGTGCAGAATGTACTTCAATATGAAAATATATATATATATATGTAGATGTAGCGATGTGTATAGGTATGCCGATAGGTTATTAGAACCTAATTATTTGAAATGTGAATTTAAAATTAAAACCTAAGTATAAGCGTTGAGATATTGAAAGTTGAATAGTGTATATATATATTCTTTATCACAGTATCTTTTTTCTCCTCTGAAATGTGAATGATGTTCATTTTTAAAATCCTCCAACCAATCAATCAAAACAAAATCCCAACAAAACCAATACTTGAAAATTGACCTGATGCTGACTAGAGACTGGCCTTATTCAGGAAGCTGACCTGGGGTTCTAGTGAGAAGCCATAACTAGTAGCGTGCAGCAGGTTGAAGGTGAGGCAGTAAATTATCGAAGATATTATGGAGTTGTCGCATTGTATCATGAATTTGCAGAAGTTGAAAGTCATGGTCTGGCCGTTGGATAGTTTCTCAGGGGCTAATGAATTTTTCTACGAGTTCGTTGACCTTGTAGCCAGAAGGTGTTAGATTCTAACCGCAGTGAACGAGCACTGCTGAAGAGTCCGAAACTAGACGGACGAAATACCTGTCTATTTCTGATATCACCTCATGATGAAATCCTCCAACCAGACATTTTTTACAGTGTAATGAATACTGTTCTGCGCAGATTAGGTGGTAGATAGGAAAGTTTTTAGATTAAATCCATATCTATTAATTTTTAATAAAATTTTGTCTTTTCAGTTGCGCTTCTAGGATCCCACTGCTAGTCGACATCCACCAAAATACTTCAAGTTAATCCTCAGACATCACTGAAATATCCATATCAAGAGCCAACATGTCAACAGACGCAGAGAATTTCGGCCCAGTCAGTCAACAGGAAAATCGAAAATGACATCCATTGCACAAGTGGTAATTCTCGTGGTTCAAGTTGTCTAGTGGAAGGTGCTTTGGTGTTTGAAACAATGGCTACCGGGTTCGAGTCCCAAGGGGGCGCCATCAATCACTGGTGTACGTCTGTCTGACGAGTCCCATATAGAATTCCACTGCCAGTCACCAATCACCAAATCAAAGCTACAGTCTTTTATTTGTTTTTTTCGTCTTTGTTGCTATTTAAAATTTACGTTTTTATCATCCTTTGAGGTACTGATGTCAATCTACAGATTCCCTTTATTCTACCATCTTTTGTAATTGCAGTCAGTGAACTCTTGCAATATATACTTACTAGTTACATAAAGCGATGAAAAGATTGTTTAAGAATATCCTTATATATTCCAGGAAGAAATTCAGTTTGTCGTCTTTCGCTTTATTTCCCCGTAAAGGTTTACTGAATATGGTGTCTGGGTTGATGCCGAAACTTCTGTGACACATATTGTTATATATGCTTAAACATTTTTCGCCTAATTTTGCCCGATAATAGCCCATAACTTTAAAACATGTATAATTTGCAGTTATCACGCAGTCAATGTGCCTCTTTTAATTCCCACTCTTTGCGAAGCCTAACATCTATTTGACTACTGACTCTTCTAACTTACCAGCGAGCACTGAGCAGTTATTTCTTTCTAATTTCGAGACTTTTCAAGAGTATGCACCCACGACCCCGCAAAGACCGAACTTAGGAAATCCAGGTTACCAAACCCATGTAATCTAGATAACGGGATAATCTTAGAATCACTCACTAGAGCATAAGTCCAACTAGTTATGCTTTTATACACAGAAAATCTTAACGGTCAAGTTGCAGTCTTCATACAAAATGCTGTCACTTTAACATTGTTTTTTTAATGCATTTCTCTGTCATGGTTGAATGAATAAATTCTTTAGAAAACCTTCCCGCCAGAAACGTTTACTGTTCTTTCTATTCAACTGTCTAATATTTCCAGTGCCTTAAACATTGAACAACTAGCTTTCGTTTTATAGAATGTGTTTTTTTCTATTTCTCGGTTTTTTTTGTCATTTTTCTATAGTTGACAGAAATCATGGTTGTACTTTTCTTTCTTACCGCTTGCCTACCAAATTGGTAAGATAAGCATCGTTAACTGCTGTCTGTTGACTGACCAGCCACATTTCATGCTCAGTGTTTGTCGGTTTTTTTTGTTTAAATCCAGTGTAGTCAATATCCACTTGTAAATTGAGGCATAAATATGAAGGTCAGAATAGTCTGGACAATTCAAAATATTAGATTTTGTTGACTATTCATTATGAATTAGTAACTGGAAGTTCAGTGTTTTTTGTTTAAAAGGTTTATTTCACATCAGTTAGAAGAGTTTTTAAAACAGGGAAGTGGGTCTTCAGCATTCAAGTCATGAGGTGGGACCGTTGACCACTCTGTAACGAAGATGGATCCTAATGACCCGTCATTTCTAACTTCCAGATTAGGACGAAGAAAGTGTTTATTCCCCCCCTCGTTTAGAATGATCCTCCAAGGTAGGTGAATTTATTCTTCAACTTGAAGTCAATCATATCTCTGAAAAAAATGACTCATCTGTATGAAGTGAAGTTGTTTTGTTACCTCATGATACATAACTTAATTCCCCAATATGGCTACGCATAAATATTGTTGAAATGCTGTAAAGACCAGGAAGAAACAACCCATCGGTACATTTGTTTACGTTTATCAATAGTTTCAACATCTAATTTCGGTGTATGAGTTCACCTTTCTTTGGTTTCAATGACTGAAAGCCAAAAACGGAACATAGCCTACTAGTTTGTCTTAGCTACATTGAGAAGTTAAGATATAATCGCTTACTTATCGGGGCGTATGGTTTTCAGTTTCTACTATCCTGTGATTTTACGCTGGGATATCGTCCTGATTCCTCCGAAAGTTGACAGTATGGAGTTCAATCATCCACGAGATCTATACCTCGATAATCTTCTGCTTACACTCGTTCTGTACCTGATACTAGTTCATGAAATCGATGAGATGAATAGGGACCCTATGAGACATTATATTTTCTGAAAAGATATCAATCAAATCATTTCTATTAATATGCATCATTTTTGATTGCACAGTAGTCAGTAACTAGTGTAATGTGTCTTCGGTGCAGACTGAATTCTATCAGTCATGCTTGCAATGTCGTCACCATGCTAGGTGCTCGCCATTATAGTGCACTGTGAGATGTTGGTATTAGATGGTTGGAGGCAATTGGACACAGAAAGCCTGGTTTGACCTAGGTTTCATGCTAGTTGACACTCACCAGTCAGCAAGGCGTATCTGCAATCAAGTCCATTCTGAGATTCGAATCCGCGTCACCCAGTGCTGCAGTCAGAGACGTTACCACTGAGCTATTCAGGCTCGCGATTGACCTCCTGCAGGTCTGTATTGCATATTTTTGATTGCATACTAGTCTGATAGAAGTGATAGAATTCAGTCTGCACCGAAGATAGGACTAGACACATTACACCAGTTACTGACTAGTGTGCAATCAAAAATATCCAGTACAGTCCTATAGGAGGTCAATGGCGAGCCTGAATAACTCAGTGGTAACGTCTCTGACTGCAGCACTGGGTGATATGGGTTCGAACCCCAAAAGGAATATGAGTCCCTTCAAGGTTGCAGATACGCCTGGATGATGAGTGCCAACCAGCACGACACCTAGGTCAGGCAAGGCTTCCTGTGGCCGATTGCCTCCAACCATCCAATAGCAATACGCATCACTCTCACAAAGGATTTCTTCTTTCAGCCCCGAGATGAATAGGTATATAAGACGGGATGAATACAGAACAAGGGATCAACATTCAAACAGCCTAGTACATGTTGGATTTAGATAAATATCCGTACCACTTCTTCAACTGGCTAACTGTAGTATCATATTAACATATGTTATTTATGTTGTTATTATTCCTTAACGTTCGCAGGGGAACATAGGGCTTCAAGCTAAACGGTCAAATTTTCTGTAACAGTGATGATTATTTTATAGGATGAGGTTGCTAGCCTCTTGCCTAACCTTCTCTCTCTACCATTCTTATCACTTGCGTAACGAGGTAAAGGAGTGAGTCGGTGGCTGGGGATCAAACCAGGGACCGTCTGCGTGATTAGCAGGCACTCTACTGCTGTGCTACCGTTGCACAAACATTATCAATGCGAGGCGCATGCATATAACACACACCCCTCTTCAAACTTTGCACACAACCATTAGGTAGCGTGCTATCCCCTCGCCATTGACGGGTCTGGCAACAGAAGTCACGAGAACACTATCAGAGCGTTTGAAAGGTTAGGTACTCCTTAATGACATAATATGTAGTATTTTAACAAAGGTGTCATGTTAAAGTCACATCTAAGAGTACAGATCATTGCGAATAAATTCTAACTATTTCCATTGTTTATTAGTTAACAATAAAATTTGAAAGGATTTAGGATGTTGATGTATCAACAGAGGATTGAGGTTATCCTTCAGCAAAAATAAACAAATCACTGTCATACATTTCAAGTAAATGTTAATTCTTATCATTCAGTAATGTAATGAGTAAAGTTCGGATTCAAATATTATAAGTGCTAGACTCTTTTTAGAAGTTTTATTCATTTTTCTGCACCCCAAGTAGGACATGAGGCTTCACGCCATAAACTTTGAAGTTTCCATAGCCTTGGGTTGCTCACTTCACCTCTAACTTCCCCTCTTTTACAGGTATCCTAACGACTGAGCGAGATTCGAGAGTACATCAGCATGAATCGAGCGACGAACAACGTGTGTGGTTGGTAAGCACCCCCCCTCAACCACCACCAAATCTGTATCAACGCTTTCGAATTCAATATCTAAATATCATCTGATCATATCTTATTTCTGTGGCTACCTGAGCAGCCTTTCCGGCTTCGTACATTGTACGAACATTCCACGTCCCTATTCTTATTTTCTCTTTCATCGAAAGAAGGTATATCGGCTGGCTGGCTTCCTGAAGGCTTTCACTAGCCTGTGTTATTTCACTTCCCTGATTCCAGCGAAAAATAAGGTTATTGTTTATATTTTTAGTATTTTAATTATATCTGTGCGTTGAAGTTTCTGTAGCAGTTTGGTTAAGTTTTGGGGGTGAAGTTGCTAGCACCACGCCTCAACCCTCCCTGTTTATCCAGGCTTGGGAATCGAGAATCGGGAGGGCGAAAAACACATTCATCAATCTGAAACCAATCTGTAAATCTTCGTCACTCAGCATCAACAACTAAATCCGGATCTTCAATACAAACGTCAAGTCAATCAGTTCTTCTATACGGATCAGAAACTTGGTGAGCGGGTCACAAAGAATATTTCCAACAGCCTGTTGCAGACCTTCACCAACAACTGTCTTCTCTCTATATTGATGATCAGATGGTCAGGCTGGAAAGAATCACCAACAAGAAACTATGTGAATAAACGAAACAAGAACCAATCGCCAACCAACAAATACGAAGGAGATGGAGTGGAGATGGATTGGACACTTGCTGAGGAGGCCACTGGGTGACATTGAGCGCGCGTCAGGCTATTGCTCGAGTGAAAACCGAAAGGGAAACGGTGAGTGGGTCTTCAGTGCAAGGTTGACATGGAGGATTTCGTGTGAAAAGGAGTTGAAAGAGTATGGACTTACATGGATGCAGGTGAAAAGTACAGCAGAAGACAGAAGCAAGTGGATACGTGCAGTTGAAGCCCAATGTTCCACTAGGAACCCAAGGAACAATAATATATCAGATCATTTTTCCAGTTATGTTAAAGAATATCTCATACAGCGGAGATTAGAATTACTAGATATGAAATGATGTCATTTGGTTTTATAATATTAGTTCCATTATTCTGATACAGTTTAAAGTACATAGATATTTTTGCAAATCAACAACACTAATTACATCATCCTGAACGATTGTAGAGAAACCTTTTCCTCTTTTGATCTCTCTCTCTCTTCCTCTGAAAGACATCCATCCATCTCTCTACGCAACTGTGTCTATCAACTATCAAAATTATGTCATTTTATAGACGAATCAATAAAAAAGTGTCAATTTCAATTAGATTTATTCCTCTTACTTCACTTCTGTTCCTGTTTCTCTCTCTCCCTGCTTCTCTCCTTACTTTTCTAATTTTCTACTTTCCATCATAAAACAGTAACTAAATTATTAGTGACAATTATTTGAAAACTTTGATGTGTTTCAGTTGCCTACACGCATACTTTTATTCCTTTTTTTTCCTAGTTTTACAACACAGTATGGCTGTGTAGTATAACCTATTTAGATATTGATGACGTAACTTTTAAAAAAGAATACTTATGCTCTGTCCAGCGTATCGTGGTAGACAATATTTATAATGATGATAATAATCTTTATGATTTTGGACTTTCTGAAAAGATTTGGATTCCTGTAATCTAAATGCCAATCGTTAGCTCACTGGATCGATGTTCTGGAGTTGTGTTGACAATTCATGACCGATAGGGTTCAACACATCAAAGTGAGGCAGATACTTATCGAAGTCATTGATTGCTTTGGCGCTATGTCACGAATCATTGAATTCCACTCGAGTGACTGACTGACTGACGAAAGAGCTTGGTCTGTTTACTTAAAAATCCCTGGTGCACACTGATGAAGAGCCCCGAACTATGACCAAACAGCCGTTCATTACACTGTAGTATTCAATGATACCTCTAAATGATGTTGGTTCGTGCCGGAATTCAGCAGGGATTGAATTTAACGGATGAAAGTAAAGGTTATCTAAAAGTGTTTTCATGCACAGTACAGCAAAGGGCGCAATAGATATTCAAACAGTGTAAAATATCGATTAAACGCATCTAAAATGAGGGAAGACAATATGTGATCGTGAAAAATGAATTCAAATCTCCTTTACTCCACCTACTTGAGAGGACGGAACAGAGGTGATGAGTTACAAGTTTAAATTTCCTTACCTCGTTGGTGTTTTCCAGGGTCTTGTTTATCCTTGCATTGCTTGTTTATATAAATGAATACTTCAACTATTTGATTGTCTTAAAGGTGTTTTATTGATTTTTTGTGCAGCTAGTAGTTTGGCACGCCATGGGCTATACTATTCACGAAAACATATTAAGATTATTTTTAGTTTGACATTTTATTTCCCAATTTATCTTGCTTCAAAATGAGTACGGCAGTTGTAAAAAAAATAGCTACCAACCTTACTCAGAGTTCCACAAAATGGCGATGAAAAAGTAATCAGATCATCCAGTGTCTGCTACTACTGCTGCAAAAGCTAAGAAAGCGGAGTTGACTTATAGGTCACGCTAAACAGCGGTGTTTATCCTAGCGGCAGAGTATGTTGTTTATTGTACACGCAATGACATAATTAATATATATTTTTAGATATTTGACATTAAATTATGAATTTTAAAAAAACAAAATCTTCTATGAGGTAATTTTGGCGGGCTTTACAGTTTTTACTCGTTTGCAGCCACATATATTACTTCATAGTAGTAGCTTCACGGTTGGGTTTCAAAGTTAAAAATATAATATCGTATTTTCATCGGTCTACACTAGTGTATGTGACCAGTTGCTTGAGAAACTAGTTTGGAATGCCAATCCTATATCATTGCAAAGAATATGTTTGTATAGATAGTGTGTAATTGTATCAGCACTATCACGATAATGCGTTGGAAAAGACAGGTCGGATTCTTTCTGGACTGAAAATAAGTGTAGTCACTTTATACATTTATATGTATGCCTCTACACAATGAGATGGGAATCTCCATTAGACGATTTCCGGTTTCTGTTCGAGGTTATTCCATTGAACCATGAGCGTAATAGCTATCCCTTATAGTCGCCTTGAGTAATTTAAGTCTACCTAGGTCACCCAACTTTTGTAATTGCTGGAGAGATAATAGATTCTAAGGACACTGAACATTGAGTGAAGACATCTCTAGGTAATAAAATTAATATTTTTCAAGCATTGGTTTTGTAAGGTGTTCATTTGACTGCTTGGAGGATTTCATTATGAGTTGATATCAGTCAAAGAACCATTAGAAAACCTGCAAGGAGTAGTGGACAGCTGTTTCGTCAGTCTAGTTTGGGACTCTTCATCAGTGCCCACCCAGTGAGGTTCAAACCCAACACATTCTGGTTATAAGGCCAGCCAGCTAGTAGAACATTAAGCCACTGTGACTCTATGCAGTCTACCAGCTGTCCTGGATTTGAACGGTGGTGGGTACATACTGCTGAAAAGTCCCTAACTAGAGTGACGAAATAGCTGTCCAATACTCCCTGCAGGTTTTCCAATGGTTCTCTAACTGATATCAGCCCATGATGAAATCCTCAAACGACAAATAATATTTATTCACTTTGACCACTAAGGGTAGTCATCGATAAGAACTACCAAATTTTATCTGGCTACCATGATACGATGGGCATAAATAATAAATTTATCCTTTCTCACTGTATGCGTGCTATGTCCAATAGAATATGATTCTTTTTTTGGTATTAGGGATCTGGTTGAAATGAAATGATTAGATAAAGTACTTTAAAACTCGATATTATTTAAAAAACACTAATAATGTTATTAATTACCAGTCTCAATATATTTTGTGTATAACATAAATATACTTGTAAAACCAGAGGAGGAATTTATCGAAAAGAATATTTTTGCTCGATTATTTTTGCTGTTTTATAGATAAAGTAATGCATACTTATCACGTTTCGATCACAATTTATTGCTCATAATCATATCAAGGTAATCACACGACTTCCTAACTTCATTTATACAGTTCCTTTATTATTCACTTGATTTGATTGGCAGTAGTATTTTCCATATTTCGGGCATGAGTGATGAATCATTCCTATTGCATGTGTTGGGTGTAGACTCGATGAATCAGGATTCAGGAATTAACCTCTCTCTACACCTATCTAGATTACTCTTGAGAATTTTAACCCTCTCTCACCCTATTGTGTGGTTGTGTGTTAATGCGTGCATTGATTGCAATTGCTGAGCTTTTTCTAAATTACTTATCTTTTCAGGGTCAACCATTCTTACCTCAGCTAAATTCTTATGTTCTGACAATCTGACTACCCCTGACCTACTAGTTTGACCGATGCAGTCGACCTCACAGTCATTGCAGGGTATTTTGTAAGTTATATTATTTTGTCTGATTGGGTCAACTGGGTCCTTTAACTTACAGAACTTGTCCCTGAGTGAGTTTGTAGGTTTAAATGCCATCACCCTAATTCCTGCTTTATTTAGAATCCCACGTAGGGTTTCAGATGTCCCCTCTTTATATGGTATAACTGTAGATGACTTATATTCTCTCTTATTTATGTTATTATTACTAGTTTCACAATTATTTTTATTTCTCGTTTGGCCTTTTTCGATCTTTCTAATGAATTTTAAAGGGTGGTTATTTGACACCAAAGCCTCTTCTTTCTGTTTTAGTTCATCATTTAGGTCTTTTCTTGTGCTACTTAGTGCTACTGCTCGGTTTGTTAAACACTTAACTAAGCCCGTCTTAACAGTTAACCGATGAGATGAATTAAAGTCTAAGTATCTATTAGAATGAGTTGGTTTTTTGTACACACCCGTGTGTAGTTTACCTTCTTCTATTCGTTTTATTTTACAATCCAACATAGCTAATTCTCCTTGTTCATTTTCAGATTCAGATGTGAATTTTATTCCCTGTACTAGTGAGTTTATATGTGTCAAGAAGCTAGAGATATGTTTTGTTTTCAACTGTATAACTGTATAACACTGTGTGACTTTATCAAGACAAAAATTTACCCATAGTGGAATTATACTCTACCACAGTTCACAAGTTTTATTCTTATATCAATGATACTTTTGGTCTTCCTAATAGGAAGCTTATCAACAAACTCACACGACTTAGTCAAACTGAAGAAAGATTCACAAATCATCGGATTTTCAACAGTCTATGTTTAAAAAATCATATAATTCCGAGATATATACGTCTACGTACTCCAATTACTTCAAACAAAATAACATCGGCAGCGGAACATATAAGTAGATTATGTCTAAGAGAAGAACTACATCAAGTTAATGTGAAACTAAATAATATACGAAGTGAAATTGAACAACTCAAACACAAACTCAAATGTATGGTCAATGACAAAGATTATATAATTTTTATTGAAACATCCAAAAAGCTAGAGAATCCGCATTACGAAAATCAAAAATCACACAAATCAAAAAATTCAACAAACTAATTGAAGAAAAGAACACAACAAATGAAAGTGATATCAACACTTCATCCTCTATCGACAGAACAAAGTGGGTGATCAACCTCTCATCAAGGGAACTAAGCTCTAGTGAGATAAAAGTACTTGAGAAAGGACTAAATTTCAATGTAACAGTTAATAAATTAAAACCAGAGGATGTCATTCCTAACACAGAAGTAGCACTAAGCTCAATAGATAAGACGACAGCAGAAGAGGTTAGAGCACAATGTGCATTAACCCTGAAAAATCAAAAGAAGGCAAGATCAAACTTAACAAAATCGGAAAGAGAAGCTTTAATTAGTCTAAAACAGGATAAAAATAGTGTCATCGCAAAAGCTGACAAAGGAAACGCCACCGTAGTTCTGAATAAATCTGACTATATCAAAAAAGTTACTGAACATATTCAAACCGGTCCATATGAAGAAATTAAGAAGCCTGTAGATACAATAATGAATAAGGTTAAGAAATCTACAGCAGAACTAATACGCAGAATGAAGCCGTCACTGGGTGAGTCAAAATGGTTTAATTTAATGCCTAAAACTAATAATGCTAGTAGAATGTATGGCACTATTAAAATACATAAGCCAGGTTACCCCATACGACCAATAGTAGATTTTAGAAATACCCCTACTTATGAATTATCAAAACACTTAGCTCTAATATTATGCCCCATTAGAAATCATTCAAACTCTAGACTAACTAATTCATATGAGATGAAAAATAAACTAAACGACATTCAACTAGAGGAGGATGAAAAACTGGTTAGTTTTGATATAACTAGTCTTTACACGTATATACCAGTCAATATGGCCTTAGAAGCAGTTAAAAAAGAAGTAACTGCGGATCCTGAACTCAATCATAGGACAAAGCTGCCCACTGAACAAATTATTTTAGAGATTCAGTTATGCCTCACATCTACTATCTTTAAATTCCAAGGTAAAATATATGGACAAACAGAAGGTGTAGCAATGGATGGATCACCAATATCCCCTATCAGAGCAGACATATTTATGGACAGCTGGGAAAATATGGCTCTTAATACGTTTAATCCTACTCCAAAATATGGTAGAGAAATGTGGATGACACTTTCACAGTGTTAAAAACAGAGCATATCTCTAGCTTCTTGACACATATAAACTCACTAGTACAGGGAATAAAATTCACATTTGAATCTGAAAATGAACAAGGAGAATTAGCTATGTTGGATTGTAAAATAAAACGAATAGAAGAAGGTAAACTACACACGGGTGTGTACAAAAAACCAACTCATTCTAATAGATACTTAGACTTTAATTCATCTCATCGGTTAACTGTTAAGACAGGCTTAGTTAAGTGTTTAACAAACCGAGCAGTAGCACTAAGTAGCACAAGAAAAGACCTAAATGATGAACTAAAACAGAAAGAAGAGGCTTTGGTGTCAAATAACCATCCTTTAAAATTCATTAGAAAGATCGAAAAAGGCCAAACGAGAAATAAAAATAATTGTGAAACTAGTAATAATAACATAAATAAGAGAGAATATAAGTCATCTACAGTTATACCATATAAAGAGGGGACATCTGAAACCCTACGTGGGATTCTAAATAAAGCAGGAATTAGGGTGATGGCATTTAAACCTACAAACTCACTCAGGGACAAGTTCTGTAAGTTAAAGGACCCAGTTGACCCAATCAGACAAAATAATATAACTTACAAAATACCCTGCAATGACTGTGAGGTCGACTGCATCGGTCAAACTAGTAGGTCAGGGGTAGTCAGATTGTCAGAACATAAGAATTTAGCTGAGGTAAGAATGGTTGACCCTGAAAAGATAAGTAATTTAGAAAAAAGCTCAGCAATTGCAATCAATGCACGCATTAACACACAACCACACAATAGGGTGAGAGAGGGTTAAAATTCTCAAGAGTAATCTAGATAGGTGGAGAGAGAGGTTAATTCCTGAATCCTGATTCATCGAGTCTACACCCAACACATGCAATAGGAATGATTCATCACTCATGCCCGAAATATGGAAAATACTACTGCCAATCAAATCAAGTGAATAATAAAGGAACTGTATAAATGAAGTTAGGAAGTCGTGTGATTACCTTGATATGATTATGAGCAATAAATTGTGATCGGATCGGCATCAGTAAACATTAGTGTATAACACTGTGAGGCTTTATTTAAAGAAAATGTTGCCCATAATTCAATTTTACTCTATCACAGTGCACAAGTTTTATTTTTATGTCAATGAAATGATGAGAATTACTTTATGGGAGGTACGAAATTTTGTTTAATTAAGTTTTGAAATATAATTAGTTTTGAACAGTGACGCCGAACACTTCATGTCACTGCTGATGACTTAAAAATGCTGACATTCTCATTTCTGAGAATTATTGAAGTTAATTATGGATTCAACCTGAGCAGGCAACTAATGGACTATCAGTTAGACTATCTGATAAACTTTTACAGTTGTAATGAGCAATGATCTTAGGGTGAGTGAAAATCTAGGTAACGATACGATTTGATTTATTTGTCCCTAAGTTACTAGTCTGGTGCTGTTGTGCCACTTGAACAAGGTGACTGTGGTCGGTTAACAGTCGGCATAAGCTACCTCAACCTATTAAATATTGAAGGCTTCTCAGTTTACACGGAAATACGATAATCGTGTTATTTGAACTGATTCGGCTTTGTGCACAGAGTCGAACTGGGAACTATGACGATCACCTTGGTTTCAAACGAGCCAAGTAATGATCGAGTGCTTAGACAACTTCGATTTAGATGACGATCAATCATGTCTAGCTGATGTAGTGAAATAAAACTACTCATTTCAATCAGTTAGTGGTATATATTTCTGTGCATTTACACTTGACTTCTTGATCACCATTCGTAGTACTAAGCAGGCCAAATATTTTGATATGAATAATCCCACTCCGTGTGGGAAACTGCGGTGAAATAATTACCTCAAACTGCATGAATTGGGGGATATTCTTTTCAAAATTGCGTGCTACTTCGTGAATTGACAGAAGTTGGAATTCATGGGCTGGTCATTACATAGCGCCCTGGTGGCTTAATGGTCTTCGAGGTCGCCTTGTAACTAGAAGGTCCTGGGTTTGAACTCCTGTGTTGGGTGCGCAGTGCTGAGGAGTCCCAACTAGGACTAAACGGGTGTTCAGTACTTCCAGGTTTTCCAAGATATAATCTTCCATTCTTTGAAAAAATCAATGTTAATATGTCGGCCTATTTAAACAAGATTCTATTCAACGTGATGTATTAAACTGTTCTGCATTCCTTATTGTTTAAATCATCCAGTGATATTTTTTCCACCTTTATGTGGTTTCGTGCATATTTTCAATTAACTTTCAACATAGTGTTTTGTTTGTGCATTTCTCCCAGGAAATGAAGAAGAAATGTCTCCGAAGATTATAACATCCTGTTTCTGATGAAACGACACAGAATCATACGATCCACTGTTCGTCACCTGTTTTGCTTGAAGATATTGAACAAGGAGTAAATATTTAGCATTTGAAATACTCTGAGAATTCTGTATGATGTGTGGTAATATTATCTGGAACAAAGCCGTTTTGTTGACTTTATTATTCAACTGCTTCTATGCTGGTTACTCGCCTATCAGACCGTTCGAAAACTGGACAGTTTTTACCCAGAAATTCGTCAGTGGTTCTTGTCAAATGCTCTTAGGCTAAATCATTCCAAATACCACATTATCAGTTTTACTACGAGACGCAAATTAGATTTACCTAAGTTGACTCGTTCTCATACTTAATGTTTCATCTGAGGCTTTGAACTTGAAATTAAGTCGAATGTTAAATATCGGGGATTAGATATTTCCTCCGATTGATCCTACTCTGCACAAATCATTCCAATTTAATAAATGACATCTTCTGTCTGTCCTTCTACACAAGGAAGGTAGGACAATCTGTTGCCACTCAGTCTCTACTTTCTAAGTTTTTAATTCATCCTAGCACCCCTCAATGCTCCTAATTAATCGTCGCTGGGCTACTCAACAAACACCTGGTTACATTGAGAAAGACAAGAAGAGCCGTCGTTCGGGCGAGTAGACTATCACTCACTCAGGTTATTTATTGATAGACATTTGATTTCACACAGAAAACTGGCTCACATCATCTAGTCGAACTCTGAGAACTATCTACTGATTTAAAATTGCTGCATGCCATGCACCTCATCGTGAACGAGAAAAACCAATTATGAATATGAACACTCCACGATGCCTTATTTGGTATGCATTTTATATAGTAAGAAAACTGTTAGTCATGAGACTATTAACTCACTACGTAGCAGTAAGTAGACGGTACTTATATTCTTCCCATCCGAATAACAGCCTATCGTCACTATTTCCATTAATTTTGCTTCCATATTTTTGTCGAGATTATTATCAATATAAATGTCCTCCCAATTATTCCCCCCATCCTCTCACTTTGGAATATTAAATGCAATTTTGTCCTGCATGCTGATAATTTAGCATTATATCAAGCGTACTGTTACGAACAGAGCTATTATCATTATTATTATTATCATTCTTGTTATTGTTATTGGAACCAGATGGCATATCAATAAATCGTGATTGATTTATTAATTTGATAATTCTATCTAATCTACTCGTAAGTAGTGTACTATAGTGTCACAAATTATTCTCCTGATTTAGAAACAATCTGTTTCAGATAACGTACTTAAATCTGGCAGATAAGATTCTCTAAAATTGTCTAACTGATGTCATCTCATGATAAAATCCTCCAATCAATCAATCAAAACAAAATTCCAACGAAATCAATACTTGAAATTAGACCTTATGCTCACTAGAGACTGGCCTTATTCAGGAAGTTAACCTGCGGTTCTAGTCAGAAACCATGACCAGTAGGTAGCCTACAGCAGGTTGACGGTGAGGCAGTAACTCATTGAAGAAGATATTGTGGAGTGTTTGCCTTATATCATGAATTTGCAGAGGTTAGAGTTAATGGGCTTGCCAATGGACAGTTTCTTATTGGCTAATGAATGGTCTACAAGCTCTCTGGCCTTGTAACCAGAAGGTGTTGAATTCGAACCCTTGCAAAAATAAACCCCTACAAACCAATATTTGAAAATAAGATTCTGCTTACTAATTATCTAACATAATACAGGTAAAATAATATTTTCATCATGTCAGTGATATTATGATGGTCCGTACGATGGTTCTTTTGATAACAACACCAATAAGCATGTTGTAGAGTGACAATTATTGATTTAGGGGGATAGGATACTGTTCACTGGCGATATTTTCTGGAAATAACTGACTGGAATAACAGGATGCGTAAGCTTTCAATCTCTTTTATTAGTAGGGAAAGGTATCAGTTTGGTTCAGCAAAGAAATATTTCCTTTCCAACAACTTCATTTTCATTCTCTTTATTATTGTATTTATATTACACAGAAGGCATTACTTGCTCCGAATAAAGGCTCATCCACTTTACGTCAGATAAGAACAGATACAATTGACATGATTTTTAAATAATCAATGGATGGATACAGTTGCAGTGATTGAAGTGCAAAATCTTTTCTAAAGATTATTCGATAAATGAATCAGTATGAAGAATTCTCAGAGTAGATCAAGGGGTGTCATAAATTTAAAAGAGTGTAATAATAATAATAATAACAAAGCCTAAGGTGAAAAATCTAATGCAATAAACAAATACGATCTTTTCAGCCTGAATATGAAGTCATCAGGTAAAGAAACATTTCTCCAATGAGTAAAATTTTGTTCATCCCTTGATTACAGAATTAATTCACGAAATGAAATAGGTCAGAGAACTATTGGAAAATCTGCAGGGAGTACTGGACAGTTGTCTCGGCCTAGTTTGTGGCTCTTCGGCAGCACGCACCCATCCTACTGGGGTTTGAACCCAGAACCTTCAGGTTATAAGGTGAGCTTGTGGACCACTAAACCAGAGGGACCAGATCCAATGGTCAGCCTATGAATTCCAACTTCTGCAAACACTAGCCAACGTCTTCGGCGAGTAATTGTCCTCACACCGGATCTGCTGTACCTCAATGGTCACAACTTCTGATTAGATATTGCGTAACTACCTACCACTCACATAGTTCTCTAACCGATGTCAGCTCATGATGAAATTCTGTAATCAATCAATCAATCAATCAATCAAATTCCTACAAACCAATACCCGGAAATGTTATTGCTTGTTAACTTATTCGTCAGCTGACAGTAGATATTAATTAATGTTCGAATAACAATATGCATTCATTTACTGGTATACAAAGCATTAAGTTTAAAAAATGTATATGTCCGTTCAGCAAAAATGTAATCATTTGTAGAAATACAGATTCCTTGTAACCTGAATATTGAAACAATGACTTCATATATATATATATATATGTTTCAAGTGTCGCTTGGTAGAGATGCGATTAGTTATTGGTTCAATCAGGAGCTGAGGTCATTTGAAGAACTGTTGGAAAACCTGGGGAGTATTAGACAGCTGTTTCACCCTAGTTTAGGACAGTTGCGCTGTATATATATGTTACTGATTGACAGGATCTGGAATTCTTGGTCCATTGGATCGAGCTAAATGATCTGCATGCTCGCCGTGTAAGCGGAATGTGCTGGGTTTGAACCCCAGTGGATGCCTACTGATAAAGTAATCGAGACTGGGATGGCACAGTCATTCATTACTCCGAGGTTTTCCAGTGGGTCTCTAACTGATTTATATATATCGGTTATTCCAGTATGAATATATCACATGAACCAAGATGAGATCAATGAATATAGTGGGTTATTAACTGATATGATTATTCATCATATATGATGATTTTTACAGAAATTATGTGAAAACTTTTATTGTAAATATACACATATATATAGTCTAACTGTTAACCTCAAACAGAACACTCTGAAATGATGATTATATGAAGTTTATTATTGAAAGCTTAGAAATGATTGCCTCAGACGAACTTTTGTTATTATTATTATTAGTAGTAGTAGTATTAGTATTGGTATTAGTATTCCTACCTTGATTTTTGTAGGGACTATGGACTAACTTCATTGTGGATTTCATCAAAGTGCCCATGGGAGTGGTATACTTTTGAATTGTGTCAAACTATGCTGGAGCAATTGTCAATGTTTCTTTGATCGATTTTGGTTCTCTAGATGAAATCTATACTTATCTGTTGTTATTATTCATTTGATTAACTCAACATTCACGCATACACATACATAAAGTTAGGATAGACGGCGTTTAATCAATTCAGAAAGACAACCGTTTAGCATATAATAAGTTTGTAGAATATATAATTATGCAATACAGTGAATACTTTACGATGATTAGATTTGTAAAAGTCGACCGATTCATCCAGACATTTCACAGTTGTGACGCAAAATATATTTCTCGTTGTGTTTACAAAATAAGTCTTACTTATTTTGCTTTGTAAAGTCATTAATGATGAGATATTATTATTATTATTATTATACTCTTGGGTTCGCAGTGGAACATAGCGCTTCAACAACACACCTTCATACGAACTGTGATCAAGATTTGACCGCATAGTTGCAAAATAATTGAGCACTGAGTGAGAAGTATACATTTATAAAGTTATATTTGTAAAATCTCAGCGAAATTAAAAAATGATTAATTCCAACGTTTCGTTCGGCAATCTGGTCCGAACTTCTTCAGGGAAATTAATCGAAATAACCATAACAAGAGGTGTCCCTTTATATATAAACCTTTGTTATGGTTATTTCGATTAATTTCCCTGAAGAAGTTCGGATCAGATTGCCGAACGAAACGTTGGAATTAATCATTTCAATTTCGCTGAGATTTTACAAGTATAATTTTATAAACACATCTTCACTTTCTTATATTTTCTACTGTCCTGATCATCTGAGTCCACGATTGCCCTTAATTTCTCATCTCTTCCTCACACGATCTCCTTCATGCCACCATCGTGCCAAGGACCAACTCGTCTCTTCCCACTGGGATTCCACTGAAGCAATAGCCTGGATTGCGCGCGATATCGTTCAACGATTCCCTCAATGTATGCCTGATCCATTCCGATTTTCTCCTACACATTTGTTGAGGGATCGGCTCTTGGTTGATTTGTTGTCAGGGTTTCTTTTTTTCTAATCCACTCTGGCTGGTTGGCCATTCGGTCTTCAGTATGTAACCAGTCAGCAAAGACAGCTGTTGACAAAAGTCTGTAACTTGTCGGAAGTGCTTTTCATGGCACGCAGTGCGAGTTTCTGACACATTTAGGAGAACTGACTGACTGACTGACTTCATATTTGTGTTGAACAGAATTCGAATCTTGTTCTTTATGCAGAAGCGGAGTGCAGGTTTCTAAACTGGTTTTAAGGTTGATGAAGGCGTATCTCGCCTTGCCGACTTGACATCTTCATCCATGCTGTCCGACTGCCTGTAGTTGAAACGATGCTTCCTAGATAAGTGAAGGAAGTAAACTCTCCCACTGATGGTGACTGATGCTGGTCGTTGCGATTTGTTGGTTATCTTCATCACCTCCAACTTCTTTATGTTCAGCTGGAGTCCTGTCTTTGCTCTCTGCAACTTCAGCCAGTTTCTTGCTTTTCACCTGTAAGTCTTCGCTTTTGTGTGACGTTAGACATAAATCAACCACACGTGAAATCCAAATCTTCTGGACCCAACGTATTCTTGTCTCCTCAGTTCCCAGAGTCTGATGCAAAATCCCGTCCACCACAATGAAGAATATCACCGGTGATAATAGACAGCCTTGTCTTATGGGTATATAAAGAATAGTGGTATACACTTCTGAAGGAGTTTGTCTACACACACAGACTCAGTCACATACAATGAAACAGTTATTCAACGCCTACTGATATCTTATATTTATTTATTGATGATAATAACAATTGGTGTTCTGATATGTGGTGTAAAAAAACTGAAGAAAAATATTTCTAGATTATCAATTCATCAATTTCACAATATTTTAATTATTATTGGTTACTGAATTAAAAAAAAACACATTAGGAATTAGACAAGATCATTGGTGATGATCATCTGGTGATCATCGAATCATTCAAGTTACTACTGTTATTTGTAGAGCTTCGATGGTTTACTTGGGAGAATACTCGCCAACCATCCACGTAGTGTTTGAGTTCAATTCCTGGATGACGAACTCTTCAAAGCCCACCCACCTGGTAGCAGTCTTGGTAAGGAAGAAACGTTACATGTGAGGCCAGAAGCCTACTTCTTAAGAAAATAAACAACACTGAAGTTTGAACCTCTATGTTCCACGAAAACGAATACAAAAATTATATCAGCCGTTGCTTTAGGAAGTTGATTTTTCGTGCTTTCTCGTGAACATCTACCAATATGGCTTAGTAAAGGTGTAATGAAAACCATCAACAGTTCGATATTGGACCATCTGGTGCAAACTGTCCACAAAGCCAGCCAGTGTTGAAGAATCCTTCTCTATCATCTACCGGGTGCCGAATAAATTGTCAAAATCATCGAAGCACACCATGCTCCAAACAACAGAGGCTATCACAACTCGCTTCAAACAACCAGTGCTCTGTGTACAAAAGAAGCAAGTCCAGCAAGTACTGCTGGACAATATATATGTATATGTAACTGTATAGCCTGATGAGGATGTTATCGAAAAGAGTATTCTTTCTTCAGTATCTATTCTTTTATTGATATCTATTCACAAATACTTCAGGCTACTTGATAGCTAATTCGTTCTTGTTTTGAACTCTTTAGCAGTACATAACCATGATCCCACCCTAGGGAATCGAATCCAGGTTCTTCTAATTACACGGCAAACTCGTGTACTATTAAATCAACAGGTTCGTATACAACAGCCCATCAGTGCTCACTTCGACTAATTCGCGGTCACGACTTCCTACCTGAACTCCAGGCTGTTTCATCCTTTAATCTGTCACCACTAGCGAGTACTCAATCAGGTGTCAAGTTTTTCAGTAGATCATACTTCCGCTTGAAAGATCTCAGTCCCTACGCCTAGTGATGGTCATGATACTGACAAAAGTACTACAGTTAAGTATCAGTGACATAAACTACTTATATTGTTCCATAATAGCAGTAGTATATCACATGAGAAGAGAAGAATTATTGAAAATAAAAGAAATAAAACTCTTTAAAAACAACTCTTGAAACTTACAAATTTTTGTCTATATGGTATATCACTGAATAAATAGATCCATGTCAACGATCTGATCCAATTATATTTGATAATTATTTATTCCTTCTAAATACAGATGTAATCGACTGTCATTAGAAATGAGATCCGTGAAATAATGCGATAATTAAGTACATAATATCGTGAAAGGCTTTTTATTATTTTTTTTATTACTGTTATTATTGGGGAGTTAATTATCCACACTTGATATATATTCAGATTGTGATTATGGTAATTATTAGGCTTAACAACTGATTCTAGTTAGTGTTCCATCGAAATTGCGACATATTTTTACTAGGAAACTTTTTGAAGAATCTGATTATGAATAAATCCCCCCACCCACACATATATACATACCTACATACGTAATAACACACAGAGATCAAAGCTGTGCTTAAGCAAATGCAAACAAAACAACATACCGCTCGCTGCACATATATGTATAAATGCATACGCACACACACACACACACACAAATACACGCGTGTGTGCGTTCATGTGCATACATTAATCTAAGTAGTGTGTGTGTGTGTCTGTTTGTATCAATCAGCATTCATACCTGACCAATAGAAATTCAGTTGTATGCATTTTCCTATGAACTATACAAATTAATTGACCACTTACAATTGAGTATTTCCTATCAACCAAATCATTCATGTCAAATTGAAGGCATTTGAAAAGAAATGAGGGAAATGCAATCACAAATGTAGAGAATGTAATCTGTGAACGCCACACATATATGTTGTAATATGTAATGATATTATGTAATGTAATCAATAGAAGAAATAAAAAACAAGACAAACATTCTATTTAAAATGATCAAGAAGGACATTTCTCTTCTAAAAAATTCAAAAAAATTAAAGAAATAATCAGGAACGATAAAGAACAAAACACGTGCTTATTTCGGACATAGTCTAAACAACTGTGACTTTTTGGTCGCGTGGGCGATGGGGGGGGGACGGGAGTTGTTTTATTTCGTTAGCGGTGAACTTTGTCATATGTACCGACATCATAATCAAAGTAGTCTAAGACATTTGTGAAGTATGCGCTTAAAATACAGTTTATCATTGTTATATTATATATGAAGCGGTGAAGATTTTACATCTTGTCAAATTCTATAGACTTCACCTAGTAGATCTAGTACTACCAGCGAATTGTATTACGTAATCTTTTGCCGAGGTGAAATGTACAAATTTTATCGTATTTTTGAAACTTACAGTATTATTATTATTAGCCTAACGTATTGATTATTCAATAAACTATTTTAGCGAATTTTCAGCCTTTGAAATGGGATTTTTGTAACAAGGAAAATAAAGAAAATGTAAGACTAATAAAGAGTCTTTGCGAAGTAGGCCAAGCCTTTGTTACTCTGATATCAATGTAGATGTGTGTATATATGTGTAGCCTTTAGTACAAGTAACAAGAACAGATTTTTTCCTAACATTAGCGTCAGGTCAATATTCCCATATGGTTGGAGACTTACATCGTGCATTAATCAAGTAAAGTACTTCTAGAGAGCTACTGCAGACTTATAAACAACAGCTGCCCTCGCTGTCTTCATATGGAAGGTCGAATGACCAGTAGGAAGCGATTGGAAGCAGAAAAGGATTCCGGAAGTATAGACAACCAACATCTTATTGCCCAACTAGCAAATATGCAGAAATAAGTGAGCATCACACACCAGATAGGTGGAATAATGGGACTGAAATCAGAAATGACGATTTGGACATAAAGAAGATCATGTGAGCAGAAACTGAAAGTTGGTGGTTAGTAAGCTTGAAGCTAGTCAACAGCGATGATAGGGAACCGAGTGAAATGGTGATGTGCTGCCGAATTCATATGTTCACTGAGAACCCAAAGAACGAATGATAGTAGTAATAATAATTATTAGATGATTAAGAAGTAGGCAGAGTAATTCTATGGCTTTCATCAACCTAATACCTGTGACCTACAGCTAAATTTCAGAGCAGTATACTGGGCCTTCTCTCTCTCTCTCTCAGAATATATAGTCACACATTAGATTTAATCGACACACTAAGATTGAGTCTGAGGCTTCTAGTGATGCACCGATCTCCATCCACAAACCATGTGTTGGGTTTGACCCCTGTCATAATTCTGATGTCTTTAAATTTTGGTAGCCGTTATGATAGTTACCACATTATTCGGAAGATCATGCCAGTTATAACTACGGGTGACACTGGCTAACTGTGAGGCTATGTAATTATATATATCATGAATTGGCAGAGGTTTGGATTCATAAGAATATCCCATTGGTTGGCTGTTAACATGCTTAACGTATAACCTGAGACTTCTGCTTTTGGTTGCTAGTTGAGTCGTGGCTGACCACGACCGAAGAGTTCCATATTAGAATTAAGCTGATATTAAGGACGGAAATACTCAGGTTTAGACAGCTTTTACTTCTAACAATCACACAAATACGAAGAGAACCGAAGGTGGTTAGTGTAGACATGATTATAGGAAGGAAAATCTTTAGAATATTAAGAGAAGGCAAGCAGTAAATCCACCTTTTACTCATGTAATAAATTTTGAGCAACATTACAGAATCTTTAACCACTGATTTCTAACAATGGTAAGAACAACGCAGTGACTTGATCAAATATTTTCATCTAAAGTCACCTTGAATGACTTTTCAACTTAATTCTGCTTTATCTAGCATTGTTCATTGAGGAAATATGTAGATTGGTATGAGTGACACGTACTCCAGCTACGTTATAACCACATGAATTAATTCAACTTTCTCACCTAAGATTTTACACATAATTTCTGTTCTAGTTGCCAAGTTGCCACATCTAATTGGGGCAATACAACGGGTACACTTATAGCCGGAACTCCGTAGTTCCTTCATATTCTCTAAATTAAGCTCCTCTAAAGAGAACTTCTGTAACAACAGAAGACAAGGGCCAGGCAACAGGTCGTTTGTTAAGGAAATCAACACGTGTTTATAGATTTTCATGTACATATTATAGATTATTGTTAACAGAAAGAAACAGTCTTCTGATTGGTTGTTTCTCAGAGAAAGTTAACCTTGCGTCTCTTTGTGACTGTTTCCTGAATGTCAGATCATCTATATGTTAACTTTATCCGCCTACGCAAAGTCTTTGTTCTCCTTTTTTCTCACGACCAATATTGGGGATATAAACATTGACGTAAATTACTGTCCCCCAATTTTGACTAACAGCCAGCTCTCACCACACTACTACAGAGTAAATACATTCTGCGATGACCATCTAAATAGTAGGATAGTGAAAGGCCTATTAGAAGTTTACAGATAAAAAATACACCTTCTGTATTCATGCTAAGCTTTCGTTAGCAACCAGCCGATTATAAGGCTATACGAACTCCCAAGATGAATGAGGTGCTGTGTATATTCAGTCATTTCACTCATTATCTGTAATCGAAGAGTCAGACTACAGACTAATCCTGTATCATCAGTTTACATTTGTAGTACCCCTATACCAACTGTAAACATGCTTTTTAATCTTATTTGTATACTTGTACTATATGTGTATACGGACCGATTTTATATGTACTTCGCAAACATTTGTCAATTTACTGTTGAATATTACCTTGACACAATTTCGAAATTTGACTACTGCTATAATACACGATCGTACTCTTCGCAAGTGCCTTTTGGCTTTGCGTTGTGAGAGTCGAGTAGCCACAACGTTTATGCACATAAATAAAAGTGAAGAAGTACTAGAATATACGTGTATGCAAGTTTAGTCAAATAACACACGCAACACATTTTACAGTGGTTAATTCAATTCCAGATAAAATTATTATATATTATTATTCTTCAAAGTACAACTTAGGACTTTAATAACACTTCTCCATTTTGTGATATTTTCTTTAGCTTGGCCAGCTGTTGCCCACTAGCTTTCATCTCCTCCTCACACTTATCGTCTCTCATTAGGGTTCCACACTAGCGACGGCCCAGCCCATGTTGTCATTCAACGGTCACCTCAGTGGGTGTGCCATCCATCTCCATTTACTTTAGGATGTTTGTTGAGCGATGGTTCTTGATTGGTTTGTTCTCAGGGTTTCTTGTTTCTGATTCTTTCTGACCGGTCATTTGATCTTCAGTGTGGGGTAAAGGCAGCCGTTGATAATAATTAACAGTAGCCTGTTGGAAGTGTTTTTCGTAACGCGCATGCCAAGTTTCTAAAACATGAAAATGTATGATGCAATCTAACATGGCGAATTACTCTGTCAATTATTACTAAATTTAGTAGTTGAAACAATCATGTATACACAAATTTACATGTATCTGTGGGAGCAGTTACATTGGAAGGACAGAAAGAAGGGCATATCTACGATTTTCTGAACATGTGCCAAAAAGTCTACATCTAAAGGGGACAAAGGCTTTAAACAGTGCCATCCATCGCCAGGCATTTCCTTGACACACGGGTCATGAGGTGGACGTCGAAAAGTCGTTCAAAATAATAAACAGGCAAAAGAGCTGAATTCTCTTCAAGTTTGCTGAAGCCATTTGCATTAAGCGAATGAGACCTGATTTGTGCGTTAAGAAAGAAGCGGTTTTCAGTCATCTTTTGCCCTGGTAACGGGATATTTTCATCTCTCTTTCGTCTGAATGCGTAGGGTTGAAAAGTTTCCATTGTGTATGATTATTATTGTTCAAAATAGTGCTTAATATTGCATATTTATATATGTATATATTTTTAGTGTATACGTATATTGATCGATTGACTTTTGTTTAAAATCAACTCTGTGCAAATATGTTAAAATTGTTTCCGTAGATATATTTATTAATGTCTTTGGGCTTTTAAGCAGCTGACTTAAAGACAACGAAATAAATGATGGTACCACTTTATTCTGCAAAAACTGTAGTTCTTGCTTTGTTCAGAATCATTTAAACCCTACGTATTCAACATCGTTATCAATCGTTTCGAATGTCTTTGGAGATAATCTCTTGTCAACAACGCATTTTAGTATTGTTGCTATCGTTGTGGTTGGCCGTCGGCGTTGGCAGCACAACTATTAGGAGTCTCGTCAACTATGCACATGGTCTAGGGTTCGATTTCCTACCAACGCACACCTGGTATCAATCGGTTGGCCTGCAAATTTCGGGCTAACAATATCACACGCTGAAAATTGCATACTTGTGTCAATAATATGGTGTGGAATGAAGCTATAATAAAAAAATGATGGGCGATTAAGTTAGTTTTCTTAATTATTGATACCATTGGTTACTGGGTAGCGGAATTCTGGCCAGTCACAAGGAAGGTCTGGATTCTGCCTCCTATTGACGCTTACGTAATTCTCTTCTAGCTGATAGTTAACCCAGAAAAGACAGAAGGCTGGTTGTGAAACTGAAGAAAAAACGCCACTTGTGAAATTTTAAAGCATGTAGCTATGTGTTCCGTTCAGAGTGTTAAGGATTTTTAGAGGCTGAGGATAATTCCGTTCACGGATAGTACCAAGTATACTGACGGAAGATGTAATACCCACAACTTCTATAGTATTCGTTGCGAATAGACCAAAGGCAAAGGAAAACACAAGAATCGATCGTCCATATTATGAGATACATTTCGGGATTAAATCGGAATACCAGATGATTGCACGAACGAACAAACGAACGTGACACGACGGAGTACCAAATGGCGTGCATGCTTGACCGGAAGCCTTCAGCTAAACAATTTGACTTAAACAATGAGGGTCAGAATCCTATGTTCAATGATGAAAGCTGTGGTCAACAATTTTGGGCAATTATTTATCGCCACAGATTGGAAACTGTAGCTCACAGTTTATTAGACTGTAATACCAACCATATCATTGGTAATTTATTTATGCTGACAAGTTGTTTTGAACTATGCCAGCAACTGTAGAGTACCAATCAATGCACGAATTTCGACCAACCTACTTCCCAGTTAGATTTCCAGCCTGGCTGACTACTTGAAAAGAAATACTTGGATGTGCATGTATATGTATATATATAGACAGATAATCAGGAGTATTTTTTAATAACTGGTAATATAGTAATATAAATTAACAATACTGGTGTTTTGAAAGATAATTATATTGATTAATCGGATGTTGTTTCAGTTGTGGAACTTAATTAACACAGTAAACTGGAATTTTTTTCATTTCCGGACTAACTATATAACCTGCCTATCAATTATCACTCAACTAATAGTTTATTAAGCAGTGGTAAACAAGAAGAAAGTACAACTCCCTGCTATTTACTACACCTCCGCTACCAAAACACTCAGATCGATAAAAGCTTGTAAACACATTTATCAACATTTTAACAGTATGATTTTGAAATCAATGATTAGCCTATCATAGATATGCTTCAGTTAGAGATCTGGGTGGTAAGCAAAGTAAGTCTCCAAACTGCTGGCCTCTGAATCAGTTCAGTTATGAGTTGAACCAGCTAATCAGATAGTCATCTTACTGAAATCTTCACAGTAGCCGTTGGTTTTGAGTCCAATGTCAACCTGGATTTTTATCATACCTTGAATAATCCCTTCGTCATCATCACTAATTTTAGGGTGGAATTCAGGAATTGACGCCAAACATGAAATTCGATATAACGTTGAGTTATGCAAATGTAATATTAATATTCCATCTAATATTCTCTTTAGATTACGTTTTAGGAGAGAAATAGTGGACAGGAAAATTGAGGTAGGATAGAAAAGATTTGTAGCTCAGGTGGATGATTTTAATGTGGTTGTGTTCTCTGAGCTGCATAGTTAATTTGCAAAGCTTTCATCGCCCTACTAGGCGACATCTTCAGTGTATACTTCAATTTGAGGTGAGCTTTTAGATTTCTCCACGAGTTTATTAATCACCTCTCCTGGTGACATTGGACGTGATTGATTGTTTTTGTGTGTTTTCACACCTTCTAGGTTACTTCTATTGGAACTGATTGTTTCTTTGACTTGAACTTTGGGCTTTCTCGGGGCCTTACCACATATAAAGGATACCTCAGAAATTACTACAAGACTCTTCAAACCTTTAGGAATTCATGTCGTATACAAACCAACATAGTCACTTCACTCAATTCTGTGTCAACCAAAGGACTCAACAGCGAAAGAAGATAAAACCAACATCATCTACAAAATAAATTGTAACAAATGGGAAAAACACTACATTGGCCAAAGTGGACGTCCCCTTCGTCTTCGTATCCACGAACATAAGCTAGCCGTCAAATATATGATATCCATTCTCTCATATCACTGCATACAGACAACCACGGACATCAATTCGACTAGGACAACACCCAAATATTAGAGAGAAGAAGCAACAAGAATGCTACAGAATTTTTAAAAGCCCGCCTGGTATTCCAGTGAATCATAAAACCAATAGACACATTCGGACAGACAAAATATACCAACCGATAAGAAAGAAACCTCATACACAAAGGGTCAAAGTTCAAGTCAAAGAAACAATCAGTTCCAATACAAGTAACCTAGAAGGTGTGAAAACACACAAAAACAATCAATCATGTCCAATGTCACCAGGAGAGATGATTAATAAACTCGTGGAGAAATCTAAAAGCTCACCTCAAATTGAAGTATACACTGAAGATGTCGCCTAGTAGGGCGATGAAAGCTTTGCAAATTAACTATGCAGCTCAGAGAACAAAACCACATCAAAAACAATTGTGGTAATAATAATATCGATAAAATGATAATGTAGGAAAATAAAACTGGTAAATTAACAGCAATACTAAGAACAATACATTAGTGATAGGAAGAATAAAAGTACCACGTGGCTGGCTAACACGGTGTACTGTGCATTTGGAATTAGTTATTTTCTCTGAGCTGGTTGGTTTAATTGCGTAGATTTCGTCTTCCATCTGGACAACTTTTTCCGCGCACATTATAGTATAAAATGAACTGATCTAAATTTTACATGAATGACAAAAGTGTATCTCCTAGCAAACGTCTTCGTTAATGGTTTTTTTCCTTCACATTCCCAGTGGGAGATAGGACCTCAAGCTGGTGGCTTGAAGTTTCTGTAGGAGTGTTTAACTTTACAGGATGGGGTTGCTAGCCTCATGCCCAACCTTTCCTCTTTACCAGCGTTATTTCTGGCTTAGCGAGGTAAAAGCGTGCATCGGCTGGGAATCGAACCCTAGACCATGTGCATGTTCGGCGAGCGTCCCAACCGCTGTGTCACCGATGCACACCTTCGTTAATGGTAGTTGATTTATATTTGTATTGAGCAGTTTCTATTGGCGTGGAATTTGAACTTTCTTGTCACATGGTTGACTTTTTATCAGCTGATAAATTTCGTCCATCTTAATATGTTTTTTAGTCGCTCGCTGATTCACTTGAGTATTAGATGAGTATTGGATGTTTCCTCTATCTAAAATTTTGATATTATCCCAATCAAGTTGGTGTCCATAATTAAATACATTTATGGATACGGACGGATATATACTATATCTTTTCCAGCCATTTTGTGTTCTTTGATTCGGATTCGAAGGGGACGCCCACTGTGGTTAATGTAATTTTTATTGCAGTTCATACAGTTTATTTCGTAAATGATATTAATTTTCTCTCCAATTCCTGATGGATCTTTCGGTTTGTACAATAACGAATAAAGTGATTGTGCTGGCTGACTGGCTAGTGTGCTATATCCTTTTTCAAACGGTTTCAATATTCATGATGTTATTACAGAAATATTTTCGTATATGGTAGAATGAATTTTCTTTTAGTATTTGATGATGGTTTCTTGTTGGTGTTTTGACTCGATTTTCAACATTTTTAGAATAAATTGTGAGGATATCCATTCTTCATTGATTGCATCACTGTGAGATGTCGCCCGAAACACCTGTCAAAATACAAATTCATTTATATTTCTAATGTTTATGTCTCTCCTGGCTGTACCATATTGGATTTATCTATGTTCGCCGATGAATTCACCGCTTTTGCTGCAGCTTGTTTCGAGAACTCTTTATCAATAGTAACTGGCGACTTCAATGGAAGCGATTGCTCCTTCCTTATATCACTTGGTCATGACAATATTGTTAACATTGCCACCCGTCTTGGTAAAAAACTGGATCTAGTATTCATTAATGATGCTGGCATATATGAAACTCGCAAACGTGCTCCTCCACTGAATTCTGACCACTGCATCATACGTGTACTGCCTAAAATATATTCCAAATCACACAAAGGTGTCCTTTCTCACCTCTACAGTATAGTTCAACGAAAATGCTACTCAAAAGACAACTTAGACAAGCTCAGATGCATGTTGAAAGACACTAACTGGGACTTATTTACAGAACAAACATTAGATGAAACAATCACAAACACTACCGATTATCTTAAATTCTGTTTCGAAATATGTTATCCTAAAGAAACATTATTCATTCGATTTGATCGCTTATCTTCCCCATATCTCAAAAAGCTACGTAGAAATAAAGAACTGTTGTTCAAAACTAATGATAAGCCTGGTGTAAAAAAGTTAAACTTGCTGATAAAACTTGAAATGAAAAGACTAAATGTTTTATATAATCAAAGATTTTTGTTTGTAAAACCCCTTCTAATTTATGAAAAATTTTCAAAGAAATTACTAACGGTAAGCGATGTATTTCTGTTCAATCTCTTAATGTTGACACTCTTAACAAATCTTTCATACGCTCTTCTGTTGATACCCTTCCAATTGATAAAAATCATATTGACAATAACTTTAGTGGTTTTAATACCCTTGATGTGCTTAAATGTCTCCGGTCTCTTAAGCCTTCTCAAAGCCTTGGTCCTGACGGCATACCCGCCATTGTCCTCAGGAATTGTGCTGATATTTTGTGTTATCCTCTTACTAGCATTTTTAATGCTTCTTTTTCCGGTAACGTTCTACCTTTTGCAATTTTTAAACTCCTGTATTTTACCTATTGTACTCTATTGCTAACCATTAATCTTTCCTGGGTTTCTCAAAAAAGATTATATCATATTACGAAGAGTATTAAATGCTGTGACTAGAGCTTGTGGTCTGCCACTGCATGAGCTCGCTAATACTATAGTCAAGAGGCATATAAATTCCTGTACGAAATGGGCAAAGGCTATAATGTCAGACCCTCTGCACCCCCTTTATTCACACCTGTCCCCTTGTATCTCATCAGGTAGGACGAGAAGTCAATATAGGAAGTTATATGCTCGTACTACTAAGTATAGAAATTCTACAATACCCTATTTAGCCCGTACTTTATGTGACGAAGACTCTGTTAGACGTGAAACTTACAAGTTACTATGTAATTAGCACACTGAATCGACCCTTTCATCGTTCATCTTTCTGTATTTTATGGTGTCACGCTTTCTATCGTTTAATTATTACTCTGCTATTTTATTTTAGTTGGTATTACTATTATTGCTACAATTTTGTACTTTATGCATATTTTTCTCCGTATGGCATACAGTATTTTGCTATGCAGCTGCTATAACAATCGTTTTATTACTATTATGTAATGTGTATTTTTTATTTTTTCTTGTCGTTTTTGAGTAAATTAGATGCAATATTGTACTGAAATGCTGAAAATTCCTTGCTGAATCATGAGTACTGTTTTTGGAATAAAGCTATTATTATTATTTTTAAAGACGGTGAGTAGACGGATTTTCTCCATTCTATTCAGCACTGGAGTGCTACAGTGTATTTGAACCCTTGTAAACAATGTCTACACTCAGTTTATATTGTGGGTAATTGGGTTGTTACTACTATAAGTGAGTATTTGGTCTGTGTGCGTGGTTTTCTACATACTTGCGTTTCTAAATTTTCTGTGTTAGTTCTCCTGATTAAGACATCTGAAAGTGGGATTTTATTATCGAATTTTTCTTCTCTTGTGAATTTGATCTCCTCACAGATGTTGTTTATTAATTTATGGGTATATTCCAAATCATTTCTCTTAACTATTACATATGTATCATCAACGTAACGCATCCAGAGTTTTGGTTTAATTACAGGTACGCCTATTAATTCTAATCTTTACATGATGGCCTCAGCTAATAATCCTTGTATTGAATTGTTTGTATTCGTTGGTTGGAGATAAGTCTGCACGAAAGATAGGACTATCCACTACACTAGTTACCCGCTAGTCTCGAGTCAAAATTATCCAATACAAGAGGTCAATCATGAGTACGAATAGCTCAGTTGTAACTAGCCCCGACTGAAGCACTGAGTTCGAATCCCAGAAGGGTCATGATTTCCTTCAAGGCAGCAGATACACCTTGCTGACGAGTGCTAGCTAGCACAAAACCTTGGCTTCCAAGGCTTCCTTCCGATTGCCTCCAACTATTTATGACCTGTTAATTTATTTGATGTTATGCAATGCATTAGGAGTTTCATAACTTACAATTTTCTTAACACATAAAATACATACCAAATAAGGCATCGTGGAGTTTTCATATTCATAATTGGTTCTTCTCGTTCACGATGAGGTGCATAGCATGCAGTAATTTTAAATCAGTAGATAGTTCTCAGAGTTCGACTGGATGATGTGAGCCAGTTTTCTGTGTGAAATCAAATGTCTATCAATAAATAACCTGAGTGAGTGATAGTCTACTCGCCCGAACGACGGCTCTTCTTGTCTTTCTCAATGTAACCAGGTGTTTGTTGAGTAGCCCAGCGACGATTAATTAGGAGCATTGAGGGGTGCTAGGATGAATTAAAAACTTAGAAAGTAGAGACTGAGTGGCAACAGATTGTCCTAACTTCCTTGTGTAGAAGGACAGACAGAAGATGTCATTTAATAAATTGGAATGATTTGTGCAGAGTGGGATCAATCGGAGGAAATACCTAATCCATGGTTTTGTTTTTGACTATAGCTTGATTTCACATCGTATTCTTCGAACAAGTATGGAATTCTCAACATGTGATATCGGTAGACCAAATTTTGTCGGCCGACTGTTCATATCAGGCGTGAGTCGGCTGGGGATCGAACCCCGGACTATGTGCATAGTCGGCGAGCGTCCTAACTGCTGTGCCACCGACTTAGTTTCAGTTTCAGTGCTCTAGATGAAAAAGAGGCAAAGAAGTAGATCTCATTTGCATCTGATAGTAAAAGTTATAATTTGATATTTGAAGGAATTTAACTTATGACGATTTGACAAAAACCACTGTCCAATTTGTCGCTCAATTTATGATTTTCTAGAATATAATAAATTATTGAAAACGCCTCCTCTTTATAGATAAAAAGATAGTGAATTCGTCATTTTTTAAGCGCTATTTCTCAGGTTTGGTGCACAAATAGTGTGTGTGTGTGTGTTGTATTCCTCCTTCTGCGTCGATTTATTACCTTGGAGTGTTTTTAATTGTTCTGTGTAAAGTTTTCAAAAGAATGGATACTGAACAAAGATAAGTCTTTTTGATAACTTCCTTATCAGGCTCTACAGTTATACATGCATTATAGTGAATGAATGAATAAGTGTTATGAACAACATTAATGTTGCTGTTTAAATAACATCGAATCAATAATAATATCAATAGATTACAGCTCAACAGCATCAACATAACAATAAGCTGAATGTTAAAAAAATTAAGAAAGATAATATTACAAATTTATAAATTTATAGTCTCTACTAAAGGCCGGCCAGGGCAGTAGTAGTGGCTAGCTGGAATTGCTTCTTTTGGAACACAGAGCACTGGTTGTTTGAGGCGGATCGCAATAGCCTCTGCTGTTTGGAGCCTGTGGTGCTTCTATGATTTTGGAAATTTATTGGGCACCCGGTAGATGATAGAGAAGAATTCTTCAACGCTGGCTTTGTGGCTGCTTCGCACCAGATGGTCCAATATCGCACTTTACTTAGCCACACTGGGATATGTTCTCTAGTGAGCACGAAAAATCAAGTTCCTAGAGCAACAGCCGATATAACTCGCTCCACCAGCAGCGCATTTGAATTGGTAGATACCATTTGAAGTGGCTAATCTAGGTACTTCATCTTTCAGTCGAGGTGGCACCATCGGTCTCGTGTAGAGAATAATACGTGTAGTTCTCCAGCATTAAAAGTTCGCTGAACTGATTTTCTTAATTTCTTCGTAATTATCTCATTTGGTATATCGCCCTTGAATTGCAGTCGTATATAAAGACGCTTCATGTTGATGGATAGTTAGTAGTCCATTTCCGCTTTCTTTGTCATGCCTTTCTTGATAAATTTGCGGGGATAACTATTTTCGATCAAAGTATCGTGTACAATGCTTAATTCATCTTCGATTACTGCTTCTGAGCATACAGCTCTAACTCTGTGGCTGAGGGTCTTCACTAAATTTCTTTTGTACTTGAGAGGAAGTTCTTTAAGCATCCAGTTGTTTGTTCGGTTGATCAGTATATAGTTAAAGCATTTCGACCATTTCTATCTCACTCTCCCCGTATTAGGACATAGAACACATAAGATTACACATCACATTTTCCTCCATATTACTTATTTAACATTATGAAGATACATTTTATCAGGATTTAATTAAATTCCGTTATAGAATTCCTGGAACAGTAAACAGCTGTTGAAGCCTAGTTTGCAACTGTTCACACACTCATAATACTACTAGAAGTCAAAGTCAAGACCTATACTATACAACTGATAGCCTTTCACTATAACTTAAGGAAGCCCATCCTGTAGTTAGTTAGTCAGTTGCCTTGTTGGTATTTGGTTGGTTTCTGTCTAGCTTTCATCATAGATCGATATTAGCTAGAGAAATACTGAAAGACAAAAGGTAATCTACAGCTGTTTTTCCCACTTTGGGACTCTCCGGTGGCATACACTCAAGACCCCACTGGGGACATGCTCACTAGTGACTAAAGACAGGATGCAGTTGCCTAAATTTGCAATGAGAAGTCTTGACTAGTAGGGTCCGCCAGGGTTGTGTATAAGATAAAATACTTGCCGATAGAATTACTGCCAGTTTCTCTATAGATTGCGATTTGACAAGACTTAGAATTGGTCAAAGGGCTAGCTGTGTAATCTGAAGGTCCTGAGTTCGACCTCTTGTGAGGCTGTGAGTGCGTATTGCTAAAGATTCCTAAAATCTAGAACGGTACAGATATTCAAAAATCTCTGGTTTTCAATGGTCCTATGATTGAAATCAGTTCATAATAAAACTTCAGATAGACCAAATCCATGAAGAATAACGCTTAAGCATTACAGTTTTACTGATAACCAATAACTCTCATTGAATTTAGCTCAACTGATTGAATCACAATTCCCCCCCCCCTCCACAAGTCACAGCATGCGATGCACACAGGTCTTTATTTCAACTAGACTGAAATGCTTATCAGCAACGTTGATAAATCATTTAGAAATTCCTATTTTGGAGTTATAATTCTTTTCAAAAGAAGAAGAATGTTTGTTATCTCTCACTCAGTTTTTTTTTAAATTTTTATGAAACAAAACACTATGTTTTCTTTTCTGTGTATTGTCAAATTATAAATGGATGTTGAAAAGGAAATCTGAGTCTCTACTGTATGTCTCTTTCTTGGTATGCGTGTAGGTATGTGTATGCGTTGGTGTGTGTGTGTATGTTTGTTGGTGCCTGCGTGAATGTTTGTGTTTATTCAGTAGTCATATGCAAATATTTATATATATACACTCACGAGGTATTATGCAATTAAATAAGATAAATTGACAATTTTAAAAAGGATTATATAATTAGTGCGTGAGTGTCTGTGTGTTTGTGTGTGTAGGTGGGGGAGTATAAGGGAGAGATAGAGGAAAAGGATATGAAGATTATTGAGTAGGTACATCTATTAGATTCATTAAAAAAGTGTGTGAAATTCAACACATAGTTCATAAACCCTACGGTCGGTGACACACAGGTAGGACGCTCGTCGACTATGTACATGGTCCTGGGTTCAATCCTCAGCTGACAAACACCTGATATCAATCGGTCAGCCTTCAAAATTTGGGCTACCGATATCACATTCTGAAAATAATATACTTGTACCGAAAATACGGTGTGTGAAATCAAGCTGTGATCAGAAAAATTAACGGTACCCACTGATATATAAAACGAAGATTTCAGTGATGAAAATCCTCTCTTTGACGGTTTCTTGCTCATAGCTGTATAGTAGCAGTCATATATGAATGACATTAGTTTTCTTTTTCACTGGACACTAGCAACTAGTGTGATGTGTGTGCAGACTGAATTCTGTCAGTCAGTTTTGCAATGCGGCTACCATTTTAGGTAGCTCGCTATCAGGGTGAACATTGATTTGATGTTATTAGATAGTTGGAGGCAATGGGCAGGGGGCTTTGGACCTAGGTTTCGTGCTAGATGGTACTCGTCAGCAAGGCGTTTCTGCAACCATGAAGCAACTCATGACCCTTCTGACTGATAGAATTCAGTCTGCACTAAAGAGAGGACTAGACACCTCTCACTAGTTACTAGTGTCCAATCAAAATATCCACTACAGTCTTACAGAAGGTCAATCGTGAACCTAAACAGCTCAGTGGTAACGTCTTTGACTGCACCACTAGGTGACGCTGGTTTGAATCTCAGGAGGGACATGAGTTCCTTCAGGGTTGGAGATACGCCTTATGGACTGGTGAGCGAAGTTGATTCCCGTTTATCTGACAATACGGTCTTTGGTGAAATCATACGTCGACAGATACCCCTCTCGTACTAACTGTGTATACAGATTTACGTATATCTGCGATAGCAGTTGCATTGGAAGAACAGAAAGGAGGGAAACCCACCGATTTTCTGAACGGTACATAAAAGCTTAAGTCTCAAGAGAACAAATGGTTGCAGGAGTGTCAATACCAGGCATCTTATCAATGGGTCTGATGGGGTGGACATCGTAAAATCTTATAAAATCAATAAGAGATTGAATGGTTCAATTCTTTTCAAGTGTGCCACAGCGGTCGTTATCAAACTTTTGGAACCCGATATATGTATTCAGAAAAAAGTAGTTATCAGTAAATTCTCATCCTGGTAACTAGGTGTGTAAACCCTCTCTTTTACTTAATTAAATAATCTTTGACTTTAACCTCAGCTTGTTTCCTGTTTCTCTGACTTCAATTGGGTCCATCAAACTGTTACTCAGTCACGATGAAATCCCATAAACCAATCAATCAAATCTCCACAAACCAATAGTTTAATATAAATAAGATGCTGACTAGTGACTAGCCCTATTCAGGTAGGTAGTTACCTCCATTCAAGTGAGAAGTCGTGACCAGTATGGCACAACAGGTCAAGCACGAGGACAAATACTCTCCGAAGATATAAGCTAGTGATTGCGCTATGCTGTCGACTGGCAGAAGTTAGGATTCATGAGCTGGTCGTTGCATTGGGTCCCAGTGGCTTAGTGCTCTATGGGCTCGCTAGCCTTGTAACCAGAAGTTCCTGGGCTCGAACCCCTGTGGGTTGAATGAATATTGCCAAAGGCCCCAAACTAAGACGACACAACTGTCCAGTACTGTCAGCTGGTTTACCAATAGTTCTCTAACCGATGTCGACTCAAGATGAAATCCTATAACCCATCAATCAAATCCCTACAAACCAACACTTGAATGTGACAGAATCCATTAATTAATCATCTCCTTTACCTGTTGTTTTTATTACGTGACTTCTTCGCCACTGTAGGCAACCATTTATTTTTGTTAAAAAACTTAACTCTTTCAGTAAAAACTAAAGAAGTGTATTTTCAGAGGAATGTTTATTAAGTTCACAGCCTCATGTCAACTGACATCATGTAGCATTTGTAAGTATGTCAGAAATATTCTGTACAAAATCTTGAAAATCCCTTTAGGCTGTACCTAGCTGATGAAAAGCCAACGAAATACACAACGACAGTGACATCTTTTTGTGCATAAACAGCTGTTCTCGCTTTATTCAAAAGTTACCAAGTGATTAGAAATATGAGAGAATGAATAAAGAAAGGTCAACATAAAGTTCAATAGATGGCCATTGTGACAGGGAGAACCGGCATGTTATGGTCTGATCACAGGAAGTCGATCTTTACGCGTTACTATATAGCTGACTGAAACTTCCTTGAGTTACTCATAGTCATAAAACTCCCCAACGGTGGAAAGTCGACATTTATATATAATAAAATCTAAGGTTCTGCTCAACATTGACGACATACATATCATAGACGAACATTACCTGAACAGTGCCTTTAAGTAGCTAGAAAACCAGGTAATTTACAGCAGAACTATTTAGCTCAGGTCAATCAAATAAAGTACCTGAGAGTGGAGAAGAATATTTTTAACAAATTTGGATCAAAACTCTATCAGGAGGAATCCTACAAAGAACACTTCTAAAGGCAGTCAAAGGTCTAAATGACCTTGACTTACTCAAATGAAATCTCACTGTAAAACAGCACATCATCAGTGTACAGCACAACCACAAACAGAAGCATTAAAATCAAAGAATAAACAGTAATAAAGGCAGATAATAAGGATTAAGTCAATAGGTGATCTGTGAACGTCAGAACAGTGATATACAGTTGAAAAGAATGCCTAAGCAAATATCAGTACTATAAGTACATTACTCAGGAGGAATTGTCTCAAACAATTATTGCATCACATGCATAATGTGCTGATGATAAGGAGATAAAACACACTCGGAAATGTGAGAATATGACATTACGAATGAAGTCGTATAAAGATGCCTGAGAAAAACACTTGTTTTTGCTGTCAGTCAATGAATAAACTAACTAACTGTTTCAATGTCTGTTAACTTCCAGCTTGACTGTGTTAAGATGAACAGCTTTCTATCAGGAATTAGCAAATAGTCTTCGTGTAACGGCCTTAAACTAAATCCTTTCAAATGTCAGACTGTTAATTTCAGTTTCCGATGTAAAAGAAAGTTAAATGAAAGAAATCATGTTTGACATTAGGTACCTTGGAATAACTCTTTCTTCTGATCTATCCTGGTCTTTCCATATCTTAGCGATTTCTAAAAGAATATTTCGTCTAACGTTCTACATTAAGAAGTTAAGGCACTCAGGCATAACTCAACCCCTCCTCCTCTTACAGTTTGTCAACTCGTACATCTTACCTATTCTTCTTTACTGTTCACCCTTGCTTATTCTTTCCTGGATTGCTTAAAAAAGACTATGTCATACTTCGTAGAACTCTGAAGACTGTCAGTAGGGCGAGTGGTATCCCACTGAGCCATATCGTTGACATCGTCATTGATAGACTCCTGAATTCATGCAACGAATATGCTAAAGGAATCTTGTCAGAATGTAGGTATCTACTTTACCCACAGCGCCAACCTTGTGTCTCCTCAGGTAAAACAAGAGGTCTTTTCAGAAGACTTTATGGACGTACGTCTAAGTATAAAAATTCCACTATACCATATTTGGCACGTATTTTATGTGATAAAAACAGTGTTAGGCATGAACTAACTAACCTTCTTTGCACTACTAAATGAACTGTTTCCTTCACCCTTACAACATCAACCTTTATTGTTATTGTTCTTCTTATATTTATAATCCTCTCAATTTTTTTCGTTTTTGTGAACATCATTTAAGCTGTGTTATAACTGTTAATTTTGTATTTCCCTTCACCATACTATATCAACAGAACACTAGATTCAATAATACACAACATGCTAAAATTTCCAAACTGCATCGACAATAGTGTTTGAAACAAACTCACTGTTGTTATTATTATTATTATATTTAATGATCTCAATTCGTGCTTCGAATACTTGTGACTTTATATCATGAACGCTGACAAATTCCACTGGTTGCTTTTGTTTAAATTTTATTAATATTTTCACGAAATCAGGTCCAACATTGTGACAAATGCTGAGAATTCCATTTTGTATTGTAAGTACAGGAGGTCGATCGTGAGCCCGAATAGCTCAGTGGTAACGTCAATGACTGCAGAACTGGGTGACGTGGGTTTGAATTTCAGAAGGAACATGAGTTCCTTCAAGGTTGCAGATACGCCATGCTAATGAGTACCAACTAGCACAAAACCTAGGTCAGGCAAGGCTTCCTGCCGATTGCCTCCAACCATCTGATATCATCAAAAGTAGATTATTATTATTATTACTTAGTTTAGTCGTGTATTAGTGAATCTTAATGTTAAGGAAATATCACCTTGATTGTCCAGTGCCGCATTCATCTACTCTTTTGGAGCTAGGTATGTCGAACATTCGACAGCATAACCCCTTCACCCAAGCTTCTCTGAGCAGAATAGATTATCAACCTATGAGTTCATCAACATTGTAACAAATAGTAGATAATGACCATGCAGCATCTGATGTATTCTTTAGTATATAAAGTCTACAAAGTTCGACAAATTTTGCAGAAAGAGATACGAATGCATTTTCATTGTACAGGAGGGATGAGGACCTTGACAATGCATAATATAAAGCTAGAATTTTGTGAACAAAAACAGTTTGTAACATTTCTTTTGTTCCCATGGTCTTAATTATATCATATGATTGACACAAAACACCTCTCTTTCCCTTTTTATTCTGTGTTTTATCCTACTTTACTATACCACCTGCTAACATCTTGTTCTGTTTTATCGACGAGTTTTCACTCATCTAATTTTCCCATCTTACCGTACTCTTATATTCACATTTACAAAAATGTGCTTTATTTTTATATCATCATCTATTTACGCAAGTCAGTTGAAATTTATGTTGCCTTTTATTTATTCTTGCATATATCTAATCACTAAGTGACTCGCAATCATCCACAAAAATATTATCGCCCTTTAATATTCCCACCTATTGTCAAATTTTAATACATCCCAAAAAAACTACTTGTTATTATTTGATATAAATCCTATAAATATATATATATTCATATTTATATGTCGTTCGATGCTTGTTGTCCCAATATATTGGTCTCTTTAGAGTCCTATCAGTCTTCTTTGTTAGTCGGACGTACTGAAATGAGATCGTCTCTGCGGTTTCTGCTTCAATTATAAACTTGAATCTAGTTGCAAGTTAGAATTCACAGGTTATTGAATTTCACCCAAACCAAGTCGTCGAATGGTCAACAAGCTTGATCTCGTAACCTGACGAATCTAGGTCTAATCCTCGACAGATTTCTGAGTGTGAACTGTTGAGGAGTCCCCAGCTATGACGAAGCAGCTGTCCAGTACTCCCAGCTCTTCAATGATCTCTGTGTAAGTGATGTTAGTTTGTGACTATCTAACAAGTGAAATCAATCGAAAATCCCCACAAACTTTATAATTTGTATATTGGGAAACTTTCAATTGCAGCAGCTATGATTTAGAGTTTGTATACCGATTATAAATTTCGATAGACAGATTTGTAGTGAACAAAGCATATTCTTTTCGATAACTTTATCTTTGTCAATTTCTACAATTATATATCCATGATAACTAAAGAATTACAACAACATTAATGCTGTTTTTTAAATCATCCTGAAATATTGACATAAAAATTCCCAATGGTTTATGCCAACAGAATTTTAATAGTCTGTAGTTTAGAACATGGGTATATGTGATTACATGTAATGATTATATATTACAGGGGTAACACTAAATTGAACATCACATTTCAAAGTAAACATTCATGAAACTCAATAAAAATATTTTCAATACTGAATTGTATTCATCCTGATCATAAACTTCAAATAAATGTATGATATTATCATAAATTAAATGGAAAGTAACTTGTGTGTATGTGCCAGCGAGAAGATGAATCACTAAGGCCGAATAAGGAAAATTAAAAGTTTGTTTATACAGATGTTTTATGAGTTTGACCACGAATTGATAACAGATAGAGGACCATTGAAAACCAGGGAGTACTAGACAGCTCATTGGAAGTACGCATCCAGTGGGTTTCGAAACCAGGACTCCACGGTTCCCAAACTAGGCTAACGAAACAACTGTCCAACGCTCCTTGATTTGCGGTGGTTTTCTATCTGATATCAATCCGTGATCATTCTCGATAAACAAACCAAATCCTTACAAATTAACTCTTGAGAATTATACAAATGTAATAATAAGGAATCTGTGGCACAACGGGCCACCCGCGCATGTGGCCCAGAGTTCGATTCCCAGCTGATGCATTCCTTTACCTCTCTCAGTCGGCACTAAGACTGGTAAAGAGGGAAGGTTGGGTATGAGACCAGCAACCCATCCCGTAAAAGTAAACAACACTGCTACGGGGACTTCAAGTCTGTAGCTTGAAGATCCATTGGAGACATAAGTGAATAAAGAAAAATAATAAGGAGGGACGGGATTTATACATATATGATGGAAGGTCAAACCTAGAAGATGTAACGAAATAACCTATTCATGAACTTTAAAGGTCCTCGTGACATAATATAAACGATGAGGCATTCAGTGAAGATTTACTCTTTTTAATAATAATAATAATTCTCAAGCTGTACAATCCCATATATGTAGTACACTGTCATTACAATAAAATGAACGTCCCCAAAGATGTGCTTGTCCATCCACAGATAGCTGACATGAAAAATAACTCAAAAAATTTCAATATTGAATGACTTTACATGCACAAAGAAAGTCGATCCAGTCAATGAGCCATAGAATCCGGAATATATGCACCCCTGACACTACGGAAGAGGAGGTAGGATCTCATGGGAATTATATATCAACAACTTTGTCTTCCAAAGGAGATACAACTACTGAATTACTGGCATCGAAATTCAGGAAACTAATAGCTAAAACATTCTTCGCCCTAACGTTATGTTAAAAATTCTCAACTGGTTGGGTAATCCCAATGCAGTTGGAAGCTAACCTACAGAATTTTGTTATTTCAACGTGCACTTCTCAATTCCCTTGTTCTTGTGGAGAAGGTCACATAGATAGAGTGACTTAGCACGCCAATCATCATCTTCTTGAGCATAGTCCACTGTGGTTAGGAAAATGAATCAATCATAAAATTAGTCAGCAGTTCCACACTGACATAAGAGGTGAATACGGAGCACAAAACTAATACAGAAATTCAGCCTTTACAATTCTAAACGAGGTTTCTTTACAATCTGTCCGCCTATCACGGCCTTCACCTGCAAACTAGAATAGTTAGCTATCCTAGTGACACCACGTAACTGTAAATATTACCACTATCATACTGTAGCATAGTTTTATATTTCAAACTTAGTTTCAAAATTTATTATGAAACCAAAGACCATATTATGTAACCACTATGAGATAACAGTCACATTACTCTCTACCCTTACAAGTAAACGCACTCTGCTTACATATTTTTACAACGATTGACTACTTAGATTATATGAACACAAAATATGAAACTAGGATCCCACCACTTCTGGATATTGAATTAACAAGAAGAGATGGCGGAATTCTGAAAAGATTTCTCTGTTATCAGGAAAATCTTATCGAATGGCCGACCAACTAACTTTTATAGTTGCATCGTTATTTATTTTTCGTTTAGTTCCTAGATGGACATAGCCCTTCAACCGCCCACGTCTCCATTACGCTCGGTTCTCTTTCAACCGTTTCACCTGGCACCACGTCTGCCCACATGCTTTCATCTCCTCCTCACATGACCTCCTCCATGCCACTCTCACACTGATGACCAACTCTCCGGCTCCCGTTTGTGTTTTACTCCAGTGATGGCCTGGAATGTAATGTCACTCACTTGATGGTTTTTTTCTCAGAATATGGCCAGTCCACCTCCATTTTTTCCCGTATATCTGTTGCACAATCATTTCCTTCTGGGGTGGTTTACTCATTGGTAGAGATTTCTGTTGCTGATCTTTTCTGGCCTGCCATCTGATCTTCAGTGGTATTAAGCCAAGAGAGCTGATGGTGAAGGTCTGTAGTCTGTTTGAAGTGGCCTTTGTGACGTGCTAGCCAAGTCTCTGATGCGTATATTAGCACTGACTTCACAATGGAGTTGAAAATCCGAATGTTGTTTTTCATGCTCAGTGCTGTTGTTATCCACACAAACTTGACAGCAGTGAATGCTTGCTTTGTTTTTCAGATCCTCGCTTTGATATCCTCATCAGCTCAATCTGCCTGTAGTTGAAACGATGCTTGCCCGATAGGTAGGTAGGTGAAGGAGGTTGCTTCTTTCAGATTTCTCCCATTCAAGCTGAATGTTGTCTGTTGTTGCTGCTGTTGCTATTGATCAGGAATCTTCATTACCTCTGTTTTCCCTATGTTCACCTGAAGTCTTACCTTTTATGGATACTTCTTCTGCCATCTTATTGCTTTTCACTTGTATATCTTCCAGTTTGTGGGAAATCAGGTATATGTCATCGCGAAGTCCAGATCCTCCAAGCTTTTTTATGCGTTCATTTTATGGCTTTCTCCTTGTTGCCCGCTGTATGACACACGGTTATTTAGCATCAACACTTCTTGTCTATGTTCCTCTCGATTATTTCTGATGTAGTACTTGATTGTTAGATAACATTCAACTAAACCTACCTTTGTAGATCACCGATAAGATGAATTAAAGTCTATATATATGTATTAGAGTTTGTTGGTATTTTATAAGCTCTAGTGCTTTGTTCACCTTTTATTAGTTTTGTTTTACAATCTAATACAATCAGTTCACCTTGTTCATTTTCTGTTCCAAAGGTAAATTGTACCCCCTCTACTACTGAAGTCAAATGACTTGTAAAGAAACTAGAGGTATACTCAGGTTACGTCTATGAGTTTCACTGGCTTACTGTATTATAATGAGTTCGACTGTGAAAAAAATCAGATAGACCAAAGAACAATGACAATTACAAAATACATGTGTATTAAACAAACAATCTCTAGTAGCAACGTCTTCACCATTTCTGTGTGTAGCACACATCCACGAACAGGCAACCATGGTGATACATTTATCACTAGTTTTCATTATTTTTTTGTTTCTTTTGTCTGTCGAAAGTAAAAAAAAAAGAGGAAAACGCTTAACTGTGCACCATGTTGGAATTTTTTCAATGTCTCCCTATTTCTCCCACCTCCCTGGTCTATTTTAGAAGAATATTTAAGGATGGTTGGTTTTCTGTGTTTCTACCGTGGGATATAAGGTCATCATAGCAAGCCATATATATATACATATGTATATATGTACATACACATATGGGAATGTTATTCCCTTAGATACTTTGTCAAATGAACTCCATTTCTTGGATGAATGATTACTCTAGGTTGGTTGAATGAAAATAAGAAAAGCATAATAAATATGTATGCATATTGTCATAGTTAAAGTAAATGATTAAGTAAATACTTTGTATTTCACATGATGAATAATTTATGCTTCAAATGGTATTTTGTTTCAAATAGGAAAAGTTGAAACAAGCCTTGAACACATTGAATATTGACTGTTGAATATCGTATCTATGCGTATAGTATCATAGTATTGTATCATAATTTCACTATCGAAAACAGAATTGAATTGTATTATTTCACTACTTTGATGTTGTGATGGACAAATGAGGAGATAGATAATAATAGATAGAAAATATTGATCTACTAAATATCAACCTTTATTAGGGCAGTACACCAGCTTTAACAGTTGAATACCTCTAGGTAGAAAAAAGAAACCTTATCCCATTTTTCTTTTATGTTCTGGATTCTGAAAATTTCCTCTAAAGATATTACGATCAAAACTGATCTTTGCATCTACAGTATAGATAAGAAAACCTCCTTGAGATATTAACAGTTACAAAACTCTCTAACGACAGCAAAAAGACTATTATTCTTCGATAAATCTGTGGTTCTATTCAGTAGTATTAACACTGAAAATTCAAACTTACTTCAACACTCTGGTAGGTGGCTATACAGTCAAGGTTATTTTTTGTCTACAAAACAAGTATTCACAATCAGGTGGAATATATTCTCAACAAGGTAGCATCAAAAATTCTGTAAGCAAGACAATCCCACACCAAAAATTCTTGGGAAAGTTCTGGTCAGAATGACCTTGATTCACTCAAACAAAATCGCAAAACCATAGATAGAAGCACTGAAATTGGGATTAAACAGGGACAAAGACAAAGAATAAGGACCGGGTCAGCATATGATATGCAAACATCAGAACAGTGATGCATAGTTTAGAAGAAGAAAGGACAGTAATTATAGAGTTGGTTGATACATACTAATAAGCATTGATGCTATAATCAGATCTCTCAGGAGGGTTTTTCAAGCAATTTTTGCGTCACAAAAGATACAGTTGATAAAGAAATGAAAAGTCTTTGTACAACACTCTAAAATAACCGATATCTTAGAAAGTTTATTACAAGAAATATGAGGAAAGAAATCGTTCACAGTGTCATCGAAGACACTACTTATACATCTTGATATTCAAAGGTGATAATATTGCTATTCAAGTATAATAAACATTCTTTGCATGCTACCGAAGTATCATTTGACAATGTTTAAATAATCAGCTACCGCTTGCATTCATTTCTGTATGCATCTATTCTTCTACATGCTCCTTTGCAGCTCATTTAACTGAAGGTTTTAAGCGCGTTTTTCGAAAAAGTGTAGGTAAAGATTGAATAGGTCTGGTTAAGGATGATGGATTTGTCCGTCTTTCAATTCCTTTTTGAGTCAGTTTATTCAGAGACACGTGATTTATACTTGAAAACTATTCACAGTGCTAAATTCAATCACTCTGAAAGCTTAGGTTTTCTCCCTTGAAGCATTACCTATACATGGGTGAAAAACTAGGATGTGCATTGAAAAACAAATATTGTTGAACACTTTTCTTTACCTTGGTCGTAATATTGTTCTTTATTCTAATTTGGAATACATCGACTGCATTTGACATTGTGTGGCGTTACGCTGTCTCGTTTTTTGAATGATTTCTAGCTAGCTAAGCAATCGTTTCTGCACCATGATTCTGATTCTGAAATAGATCTCATATATTTCTGGATGATCATTATCGTGTCATAATTTGTTTTGTAGGATATAAGAACATACGTTCACAAGCAGCATACTTTGTGTAAAAATGTCAACATTTATTCATCTCCTAAAGTATGAAAAAATGATGCATATGATGGGCAACTTTAAAAATGTTTGGTGAAGAATACTGTTCTCATGAATTCACTTCAAAGCTGTAGAAATAGTTCTATAGTCTTCTAGAATGTCATGAAGGTGAGCTAGTTATATCAGTTAGCAACAAGGCATATAAAATCACACATCAAGAAAAATAATGATACAGAAATTACGAGACCTAGTTAAACAGTCTGATATAATCTGAAACTGTGATATGATGAATATATCTCTGAGGAATGATTACCATTGAAAGCGTAAGGACTCGAAAATAGGAATAATGCCTATGGGAGTGAGAGATTCAGAATTCGTTTAAATTATTATTTCAGACTGGTTACAGGATTTCATCATGAGCTCTTGTTGGTTAGAGAAGCATTGGAAAATCTGAAGGAAGTACTGGACAGCTGTTTCATACTGCTTTGTGGCTCTTCATCAGTACTCACCCACCCCACTGCGGCTCAAACCCATAACCTCCTGATTACAAGGCCAGCGAGCTTGTGAACCATCGAGCCACTGGGACCCAATCCATTGACCAGCCATGAATTCTAACTTCTGCCAATTCACGACATACCGCTAACCCTAGCCAATGTTTTCGGCATGTATTTGTCCTCACACCCGAACTGCTGTACCTTACTGGTCACGACTTCCCAGTTGAATCCCAGGTAACTGTGCGTCGGTGGCACAGTGGTTAGGACTCTCGCTGACCATGCACATGGTCCGAGGTTTGATCCTCTGCCGACGCACACCTGATATCTATGGTCGGCTTGCAAAATTTAGTCTACCGATATCCATGCTGAAAATTCCATACTTGTGCCAAAAATACAGTGTGGAATCAAGCTGTAAACAAAAATAAAAATAAATCAATAGTGCCAGTCGACAGTGATCATATCATCGATATTCAAGTATTGGTTTGTAGGGATTTGATTGATTGGTTACAGGTAGGTAGTTACCTGGGCTTCAACTGTGAAGTCGTGACCACTAAGGTACAGCAGGTTGGGTGTGAGGACAAATACTTGCCGAAAACATTGGCTAGGGGTCGTGGTATATCGTGAATTGGCAGAAGTTAGAATTCATGGGCTGGCCATTGGATTGGGTCCCAGTGGCACGATAGTCTACGAGGTCGCCTTGTAATCAGAAGTTCCTGGGCTCGAATACCGGTGGGGTAGGTGGGTATCGCCAAACTAGGACGAGACAATTGTCCAGTACTGCGAGCTGGTTTTCCAATTGTTCTCTAACCGATATCGGCTCAAAATTTATTCCTATAACCGATCAATCAAATCTCTACAAACCAATACTTGAATATCTTATTTTAGAATTAGAAGTTTGAAAACGAGAGAGAAAACACACACACGAACTGATGAATATGGATTACATCTCAAATTATTGCAAAAGTTGAAAAAAGGACTGAAAGTTTAAGGCAGTAATGGAAGAACAGCTTTACATATTACTTAGCTCATTTCAGTAGTGTAGGATAAACTTTAATAATGCCGTCAGTGTGCAAATTATACAATGAACTTAAAATGATTTTATAATCAAACTAGAGATACTCTTAAATGTTGAAGAGAAGAGTATTCTGGATTCGAAGATATAAGTTGAGATGATTAGGTAGTCATATGAATAGTTATCGTGCATTGGTGGTATAGTGGTTAGGATGCTCACCGACGATGCATGTAGTTCGAGATTTGACCCCCAGGCGACGCATTCCTTTACCTCGCTAAGCCATTAACAATACTGATGAAGAGGAAAGGTTGATATGAGGCTAGCAACCCGTCCTGTAAAAAGGCACAATGTCATAGAAACTTCAAGCCTCTAGCTTGAAGCCCTATGTTCCACTGGGAAAGTAAAAGAAAAAAAATGAAGAGTTATGCAGACAAAATTAGACAAACCAATGAAAACTATGACATTTATACAGATGTCAAATAATAATCATGCAAATGATGCCTCAAGAGTTTCAGGTATCTGTCAAGCTAACACTCTATCCTCATCCGTGAGTCTTATCTACTGAACATTTTCTCTTACTGTGCACGGAATTAGAAAAACAAAGTTGCATGGGTTCTGCTTAGCACTGTATCTTCAAGTCCACTTGGTAACATATGTAGGTTAAAATTACTAGGATGTCCACCATCATAGGAAAGGATAACTGACCATAAATAGCTTAAGCGCAGTGACAGGGGATGTGTAAGCCCCCTCCTCGTCAAACAGCTTAGGTTAATAATGTTAGAATATTTTGATGGTCTAGCTGCAGTGATACGACTATCTCACCTAAAGTTGTATCTGGTAAATCTACGAAGAAGGCATCAAGGCACAGTCCTCCGTCAAGTCCACTCTAACAATGGTATTTAATCCAAAGCCATGTCAATAATGAACTCCTTCGTCAACGACATTTTCAAACAGGTTGTCGCACTACAACAAGAAGTCTACCATCTCAAGTTGTCTCTTGTTGCACGATGAGCTTGCTAAGCGCTCCGTGTCAAAAGCTACAAAGGCTGTCACGAATTACAATGACTAAGAGTTAAACATTCCGGCAGAAGTAGAGAATATTTTGAATTTAACACATGTATTAAATCAGTCAGTCTAATAAACCGGGGTTAAATTAACATAAATTTTGTTTTTTAAATCGTATCATCTATTGATTTAAAAACAATATTTTTTTGATAAACATCCTTCATCAATTAGTAATCACCTTAATCTTCCCATTCAATAGAATTTCTGTTCAATAATCAAGGCTTGTTTAAATTCATTGTCCTCTTTTCGAAATTCGAGTAATTATATCCGTAAAACAGATTTAAAATGATCTAAGATGACCGTTTCAATCCTATACTTTTTGTTATTACTATATGAGAAAACTGCCCAAAAGGATTAAAATGGTCACAAAGTTATTTGAATTTAAAATAAGCGCATATATTCCTCAATGATGAACGCATTATTAGCGAGTATTGTTTTAATGTAAACGTTATACCTTTCAACATTAGATTTTTATCGATCATCTGAAATATGATATGCTCATCACGAAAAATTGACGTTATCTGAATCAGTCATTCACAGAGTCCTTCCTATGTCTACCTGGTACTTAATGTGTAAGTGAGTTTGTATGATTTGACTATAATATCCACATGTTTAGGCTGAAATAAATGGAGTGAAATTCGAACCCTGGATATATCGATTATAAGTTGAGTGTTTAGGCCAATTAGCCACATCTTCAGAGCAAAATAACTATGCCATATTAAAAAGTTCAGATATCCGTAATCCACTTACCTGAATGACATTATTCCTTCCAACTACATGTGGAGCACATGAAGATTTCGAAGTCAGTCGGGATTGGATTAGGAAAGCAACATAGGTGTTTATTACTCAGAAATTACTGTGTAGACCTATAGTATTGAACATAAGGAATAATATAAGATTTTTCTAAAACTAATATCAAATCACTACACTTTTGTATGATCCAAACACTTGGCACAAACATCGTCAATAGCTTTTCCAGTAGGCTACTGAAAACTTCAATCAGAAACTGTCTTCACTGCCTCAATACTGCAGATGAAACGGTAGCCTTGAAGGGATAAACAAGAAGTAAAGAACTCTCTCGGTGAAAGGGTAAAACAACATACTGCTCGACAAGGTAGCAAAATGAAGATGGACTGGACATACGCTAAGAAGACATTTAAGTGACCCTTCATTCTAAAGAGGCCCTAATGTATAGTCCAAAGGTTAGGTGAAAAGTTAGGTGTGGATCCGAAGGTGACATGAAGGAGGAGGTTATATGATGAAGAGTCGACAACTTTTGAGCATTCATGTTACCAGCTGAAAGTGATGTCAGAGAACTGACTGAAAGGTACACTTTCAGCTGAAGCTCTTTATTCTCGTCGAAAGCCAAGGAAAGAATGATAACAATAGTTTAATCACATGCCAATATTTACTTTTCAGTTTATTTTACATAGTTTTATAAATGTGATAATTATATTTTCGCATAAGTTTCACAAAATAGTGGTAGCATTAACAGTTACGTCTAGTGTGACACTAGAAAGTTCTCCACCCAAAATTGTTTCATTTTAGAAAAACTTAGACTGTTTAGCTTACTGACTGATGTTTCAAGACTCTCCAGTCATTGTGATAGTTGTTAATTTTGAAAAGTGTCAAATCAGACAGAATGAAATCTACTTCGATTTGATTCTAGTTAGTAACTCATGACATGCGTCTAGTCCTTAATTTGGTGCAAACTGAACTCTCTCAGTCAAGCTAACAATGTGGACACTGTGTTCAATAGCCCATCATCAAATGTCCTTTGAATCGTTGTCAGATGGTTAGAGAAAATCGGCAAGAAACCTTAGACCTAGGTTCAATGCTTGTTGTCACTTGTCATCATGGCGTATCTACAAACTCAAAAGAACACATTTCGCTCCTGACATTCGAACCGCGATCATCCGGTATTGTAAAACAGAGGTGTTATCGTTGAATTATTCGATCCTATAGGAGGCCGATCGTAAGTGCAAATAGTTCAGCGTTAACGGGCCTTACTGGAACACTGAGTGAGATCTGGGTTCAAATCCCAATAGATTTGCCTTGCTGACGAATGCCAACAAACCCGAAATTTAGTTTTAAGGCCAAGAACAGTTGGAATCTATACACAGAAGGATAAGAGTAGATATATTACAAGTCAGTGATTTTCATTCAACCTATAAACCAAAAGTTATATTAAATTAGTTGCCTCTATCTCGAGTTTAGTTTTATCTTCATGAGTATGGCATGTGAATTATTCAATTACCCAAGACTTATAATTTATGTATAACCCAATTGAAATTGCACTTTTCGATAAAGAAAAGGTTTGTACCCTTAAAATAAACTCAAAAACACAGATTTGAAGTATTTATAAGATCTATGAAGTGTTTATTTGCATGGATTTGGTTGGTTTCAAGACTTCATCATGAATTAACATCGGTTAGAGACCATTGGGAAATTGTTGATATAAGTATAAAACTTGGGCACTGTGACACAGTATAACTCCATTATTGATAAGATTTTATTTTGGTAAATCACACAGTGTTGTACAGTAATATCCATAATGGACCATTGGGAAACATGATCCTTAGTGGGTGTGCACTGATGAAGAGTCCCGAACTAGGACGAAACATTTGTCCATAATTCTCAGGTTTTCCAATGTTTCTCTAGTCAGTGTCAGCTCATGATGAAATCCTGTAACCAATCAATCAAATCCCTACAAACCAACACTTGTATACCAATTTGATGTTCATTAGTGAATGGCCTTATTCAAGTAGATGGTTACTTAGGTTCATGTAGGAATTCGTGATCAGTAGGGTACATCAGGTCGGGTGTGGGGACAAATACTTGCCGAAGACATTGGTTAGCAGTCGCGCTATGTCAAGAATTGGCAGAAGTTGTGATACATGGGCTGGGATACTGATGAAGAGTCCCAAACTAGGCTGAGAAACTAGCTGTCCAGTGCTTCCTGCAGGTTCGCCAATGGTTCTCTAACCGATGTCAATTCATGATGAAATTCTGAAAATAACAGCCTTATTGTAACATTTGTGTTTACACATATGTTAAAGATATCTTTAAACGATCAATATTCATCAATGATATATCTTACGACAACACTCGATCCTCTATAACATTTTCCATTTTATTCTCTTCTTGAATTGGATAGAATGGTAGGCTGGAAGTCATTTGGAAATTTGTGTGAGTTCATAAAGAAACACCAACAACAAACACAGAAAAGTAGCTGCGTTGTGCTGCATAGAAATTTAGATTGCAGAGCATTTAAAATAGGTTAGTGATAAACAACAGAAGCGTCAAAAGAAGAGATAAAGAATGTACAAATAGGCTGTAGTCTTCAAATATTTTCTAGATAGTTGAGTAAAAAACTTGAATGTTGATATACGACGCATGTTATACTCTCATCCAGGATATATATTCGCATGCGTGTATGTGTAATGAATTACAACAAAATTGGCGGACAATTTTAACACTATTGTCTCACATTTTTTATTTCAATATTACGTGATCAAAGTAATAGACCTTCATTTCCTTATTCCTTTTGTTCTTCATCTTCTTCTGTGTTGTACCTATGCGTGAGTGTGTATGTGTGTGCGGAGGTATATATCCATATGTAAGGTGTTAAAGTGATGCTAATTCCTCTTCTCTGACAAAAAAAATAACATCCTATGATTTTAGACGACTCTATACACAATTTGTTACTTGTCTAAAGTAAGTTCATTCGCCCTGCCCTCGCCCCCTCTTTCTTTCTTCCTCTCTCTTTCTCTCTCTCAGTTTAGTTACAAACTTTTGCAGTAATCACAAGTTCAAACAAGGTAAGGAAAACAAGAATGTTAAAGAGAGATTTGAGGAAACCGTTTTGTAATAATACTGTTGAATAACTATGCTTTATATACGTGGCATTTAAGTAAGCATTAAAAATAAATTTGTCTACCTCTTTGATTCATGCGCCTTCGCTAGGACATCCACATTTTTAAAATCGGTTCTTTTTGTACTAGGTACACGATTGTTCACAAGCTTTCATTTCCTCTTCATCACATGATCTTCTTCAACACATCATGTTCCAGTCGGATTCCACCTGCAGGTTGCTAAATATTTTCTACCAGTGAACAGTCTCTTTACAGTATATCCGATCCATTTGCGGTGACTGGTACACTATTTATTAGAGTTCCTCATTGCTTGCTTATTATTTTGCGACTGGCTATCTAATCTTCACTCTTGAATCCTGACCTGCATAAAGTGATGAGGGGACTAAACTACAATCTTAATGCAACTTCATCGTATAAGCTGGCTACCTCAGAAAGATACCTAAGTGTATATACGATAGAAAAACAGTTTCGATATTTTCAAACTTCCACTTTTCTTTTGCATGTTTTCCACACTCTGATTTTCGTGTTTTACTTCTTTTCTACAAATTCTTTCTATGATTATCTTTAGAAGATGGGGATTACCATCCCTTAATGACTATTATACGTTTTAACTAATCGTAGGCGTAAGGCATAAGATTCCACAACTGTAACATCTGGGGAAAAAAGACCTTGTATTTATCAGATATTATTTATTTATCAAATTATTAATACTTGTTAGCTACTTCTGAACTTCTTTTGTGGTTTTCTTATGTCTTCTGTTTTCACACAGAGATGATGAAGATTCTTGGCCAACAGCAGCAGCAACAACAACAAACTACAATCAGCATAAATGGGAGAAATCTGAAAGAAGCAACCTCCTTTACCTACAGACCTACCTACTTGGGAACCACCGTTTCAAGTGCAGGCGGATGGAACTGACGAGGATATCAAAGTGAGGATCGGGAAAGCTAGGCAAGCTTTCATTACTTGGAAGTGTATATGGAGATCAGCAGCACTCAGTATAAAAATGAAAATAAGATCCGGATTTTCAAATCTAATGTGAAGTCAATCAGTGCTACTATACGAACCAGAGACTTGACCAGTACGTCATGAAGGTCACTTTGAACAAACTACAGACATTCACCGAAAACTGTCTTCACTCAGTACCACTCAAGATCAGATGGTTGGCCAGAAAAGATCAGCAACACGGATCTCTAGCAATGAGCGAATCAACCCAGCAGGAACCAATTGTGCAGCAAATATGCAGGAAGAAATGGGGGTGGACTGGCCATACTCTGAGAAAAAAACCACCAAGTGAGTGGCATCACACGCCAAGCCATTGCTTGCGTGAAACTCGGCCGAATGCTAAGCGGCGAGTTGGTCGTCAGTGCGAGGGTGGGGTGACGTGGAGGAGGTGATGTGAAGAGAAGATAAAGCATGTAGGCCGACTGTAGCCAGGTGAAAACGTTGTCGGAGAAACAAACGCAGTGGAGATGTTCGGTTGAAGTTCTATGTTCATCAAGGAACTAAAGGAAACAATAATAATCTGTTTTCACAGCTTCTCTCTTTTTGTCAAGCCGTTGAGATAGTGATATTATCTTCGATATTAATATTACTTGAAATCACTAGGACTTACATTGAGCGCACTGTTCACCTGTTAGATAGAAACGGCCTTCGTGACGAAGTCTGTTAATCAATTTTAAAGCGAGTCCCCACATAACTAACAACATAAGAATAATATTGTACCTATCAGGTACTATTTTATTTTTTTGATTAAAGCTTGATTCCACACCGTATTTCGGTACAAGTATGGAATTTTCAGCATGTGATATAGGCAGCCCAAATTTTGCAGGTCGACCATAGATATCAGGTGTGCGTCGGCAGATGATCGAACCTCGGTCCATTTGCATGGTCGGCGAGAATCCTAACCACTGCCAGAAATTTTCAGATACCAAATTCAGGACCACAATCTACGATGTGTGTGTGTTTTACACCTCATAACCTAATTAATAATGCTCGTAAATTCTTTGGCCTGTATGTTTTGCTTTGGCAGCACTCATCTGAGACCGCCACTCAGCTCCTAATAACGTAGACTTTTCAAAACTCTCCCGTGAAATTGACAAACAATAAGCAAAGTGTAACTTTAAATTTGATATAACCAATTTTACAATTGAAAAGGCAAAATAATAATAAAGATACAAAAGAGAAAAAAAGATGGATTACGTCCATCGCAAGTGTAGTGATTGGACGAACTCCTTCTGTATGAAGAGTTCAGGACTTAGCAAGTGAATCGCCATTGCTTCTGCAGTTTGAAGAAATCTGATTCTTACACCTTCAGGAAGATTACTTCGTATTATTTAGACGACCCTGAAGTCTGTTTGGGGTGTAGCCTAGTGTCCGAAATATATGAGGTGTTCTAAGATAGATTCCGGATACTAAGCTACACCCTCAACAGACTTCATAGTTTTATAAAGAATATGAAGTAATCTTCCTAAAGGTGTAAGAATCAGATTTCTTCAAACTCCAGAAGTAATGGTGATTCACTTGCTAAGTTCTGAACTCTGAATACAAAAGAAATTCGTTCAATCACTACACTTGCAATGTGCATAATCTATCTTATAACCAATTTTCTTGTAACTTATTCGATTGTAAGTTAATTTAGCCAAACATTTATCCAGTTTTTCGAACTCTTTTCAGTATTGTCGTTATTTAAACCAATATACATCCTTATTATGTATTAAGAATTCATATTATGATTCCTAGAGAGTATTAGTAATGTACACATGTTCACATCTGTAAAAAAGGTTTGTATCTCTTCAAGAAATGAATAATCAATATCTCTGACACCTACTGTCACGTAAAGTGTTTGTCTCATAAATATCTATATATCAACCTTATTCATAGGCTATATTACAATACCACACGTCAAAGTTGTAGAGGCTTTCAGAGTGAATACAGGAGTGAGACAAAGCTGTTTACTATCAACCATACTATTCCATATTGTACAGCAGACTGTAGGGAGACATAAGATAGGAATACGTTGAACAGATAAGAAAGATAAGAAGGCTCTCGAAGATCTGCATTTCGCGAATGATTTCTGTCTCATATCACACAAACTTGAAAACCTGCATGCGAAAACCAAAAAGAGGACAGAAGTTGCAGGAGACAAAGACAGGCTTTCAGTTAGACATAGAGGGGGAGTAGACAATGAAAGTAACCAGCTAACAGCGATGACAAGAATAAGTTTGAAAGAGATAACTTCCTGCACTATAGGCGGAACAAGTGCAGATATCGAAAACCAGGATCATAAAGACAAGACAGATCTTCACTACGCTGAAATCAGTTTGGAGGTCTTCTGCATTCAGAATAAAGAGCAAGTTAAAATCTTCAACACCAGTGCTAAGGTGGTCAGCTTTTCTTTATGTGTCAGAAACGTGTCACGTCATTAAAAATATTTCGAACAGGTTGCAGACTCACATCAACAGCTATCTGAATAAGCTCTATACCGAAGATCAGATGGCCGAATATAATTATTAACGAGAAACTATGGAAACGAACCAATGAAGAACCTGTTGCTCAGCAAATATGCTGAAAATAATTGAGGTGGACTGGAAATACACGCTGAGGAGACCGTCGAATAACATCAAAAGCCAGGTCATGGATATAGTGGAACCCGAATTGGAAATGATGAGTGTGGTGTTGGCTCGAGGATGATATGGAGTAAATCGTGTTAAGAAGAAGTGAGAGACTATGAGCAGTAGTAGGGCCGGCTAAGGAGGACCCAAGAGAATATGTATATATATACATAAATACCATTTTTAACTTTGACTCGAATTACTTTCGGAAACTACAAGCGATTTGCTGTATATTACAAGTTATATTATAGTGTTTTAAACACAATCGCTTACTCATAACCGTGATAATGTTAGCTTTATTTTGAACGGTAGGCTTATAAACAATAAAGCAATTCCTGTTTTTTACGTTTTCTTCTCTTTAAGGGGTCATTCAGTAAAAGAGTAATCTTCAGCACATCAGCGGATAGAATATTCCCCATTCTGAAATATCCGTCAACAGCCGACTGTTGTGTTCCTTCAAAACATGCCTACTGGTATGCCAAAAGGCATTTAAAAATGCACAGAAGAACACATTATTCTTCTACAGTGGAATTAGTACTTTAAAACAAATTGAAATTGAGTAAATTTGACCTGTTATTCTCTATGGAGTATGATGTAGCTCAATGATTTAAGTAGACTGCCATGCAAGAATAAACGACATGAGTCGTTGCAAATTTTTCAGAGCGGTGTCACTTTATGCAATCTGTAAACACATGGTCTGAAGGAGCGATTTAACAATTAACGGTAGCTATTTCCAGGTTTCATGTTTCATACAACTTACTCCGTTCTGTTCCACCCATGACCCCACCAGAAGGTGACTGCCTATGCCATGTTTACATACTGTTGGGGAATCCCGAACTTGGACATGACATCTGTCCAGTACCAACCCGGTTCTCAGTCGTTCTCTAATCGAAGCCACTTCGTAATCAACACAGAAGTCAATCAATACTTGAAAATTAATCTATTCCACCTGCGGAAGGATCATTACAAGATTTTTGAACATTTTGTGCAATCTACCCACCACCCGCATTGAGTAAAGATACACATTAAAAAGGCGTATTAGTTCCATGTGTCAGTGGCACAACGGTTAGGACGCTCGCCAACCATGCACATGGGTCGAGATCGATCCCCAGCCCACGCACTCCTTTACATCGCTAAACCAGAAATAATGCTGGTAAAGAGAAAAGGATGGGCATGAGGTTAGCAACCCAATCCTGTTAAATTAAACACTGCTACAGAAGCTTCAAGCCACTAGCTTGAGGCCTTATGTTCCACTGGGAACGTGAAGGATAAAAACGGGACAAAGTTACGTGAAGCTTTCATGTAAACTTATGACTAGAAATATCCATTATATAGGTTGAAAAGCAAAAGTACTTGCTGGAGATACCGACTGGCAGTTGTGTTAACTTATTATTTTATGCCAGATAAAATCAGAAAATACAGAGACTGTTGTCAAGCCTTTAGGTAAAGTTGCGAAGCTAGTTGGAGAGCGAGCAAATATACGAAAGGAGGGAAACACAATGAATTATTACTCCCTGTTCCTTTCATCGATGAATAATTGACCTTCTATTTTCCCTAAATAATTAATTGCAACATTTCAAAGAAATAAGTCATTCTGTTGTGGCGCGTTTATTAAAATACGCGCTACAAATTAAGTGTTGGATTATTGAACAACTTTGATTAATTTGAACTAGCTCACTCTGTAATTATCGTTTTTGTAAAGGAACAGATAAAGCGTAAGTCAGATGAGATTTAAACGTCTAATTAGCTTCAGTCGTTAATTAACTGGTGGCGAATAGCATCAGAATGCACTGCTTGTTTTCTCTTCTATTTCGGATTCACTTGTGAGCTTGATGTATTTAAATCTCTAATCGGTGGAAGTATTCACAGTGGAACTTGAAACGAACACCCATCCTTTAAAAGACTAGAGTATCGTCCGCTAGGTCAACGAGTAACAAGATCCACAAATTGCCCAGAAATATCTGATGTTTTTTTTAAGAAATTATTATTCCTGGTATCGGATTTGTAGAGTACTGGGTTCGTTTATCGCTGGTGACAACCAGTACTCACTGGCAATGCAAGAATATTTATCAGTCGAATCTTGCATACTGGATTGTGCTGCTAACTTTAAGGTGTCGACGTGAATTCTGTACTTTCAGCCAACATCTCAATAGAGACAAAGTGTTTCAAGAAATGGGAATGTGATAATTCCATCAATCCTTCACATCTAATCTGTTTTAAAAATGTCCTCCTCTGACATTATGAACATAAATGCTTAAAGCAGCTTACAATTATTGTTACCCTAAACTCTGTTATAAATGAAATCAGTGACCATTATTGAACACCTTACAACTGTATTGTCTCAAAGTAAGACGCATCACTGGAGAGCATTTATGACTTGTGTGTAAAAAATCACCTCTATTGGTCGAGGAATCAATAATTAGTTACAAGATCCATTTCCTTGAAATTCAATTTTCCATAAAAAAGCCCAGATGTTTTACTTATAAATTTATAGGTTTGTTTTGTTTCTATAAACTTGTGAACCTCATTGATACTGAAGCGTAAATAGTTATTCAAAAAATTTAAAGGTCAATAAATTGTTTATTTAACTGAAAGGAGGCTAAAAGAAAGACCACCACTTTAAGGTAAAAGTTTTAGAGACTTAGGGTTACTGCTAAGGATACTTTTTCTCGGTAATTTCACGTTCTCTTTGATCAAGCAACTTTGTACTTTTCTTTAATTGATTATAATGGACGGAAATACCTGATCTCTGTTAACTTATAAGTCTCTAGTATGTACAATTCGATTATGCTTTAAGTTCAGAATGAATGTCCAGACTCAGCTAGCAGTGGGATGAAGGAGGCAGATTTCTTCCCATTGAGGAACTGCCAGTTAGATATGCGTTAGTTACCAACAAGTGATTGGGTTTCACCCACTAAGCTGTGAAACCAACACCCTTTGATTCTTAAATTTCACAGCATTATCTACTGACAGTTTGGGCCATAATAACGATATATTCCGAATCTTGTCAGTTGTTATTTTAAGTGTAGAAATGGGGCATTGTGGTGGAATGTAGTTCCATATTAGATGAGTTTATTTCAAACGTCACATAGTGATGCCGTGTTATTAACTCGATGACGTTTTGAGCAGGATTTATTGCTCGTAGTCATGACAATTAGTGTTTTCTGTCTGTCTGTCTCTCTCTTTCCACCCAACTATATTACTTTTTAATACTCTCATCCTGTCCCACCCTATTTTGCACTGACTGAGCGTTTTTCTAGGTCATTCGACTTAGCAATGTCAATCATTATAGGTCTATCTGAATTTTTGCGTTTCAGTAATCTAGTTGACACCGATCTGCTAGTTTGACATGGGTGACTTACCTCATAGTCGTTAAATCATGTATGGTAAATTATGTTACTTTTCATAACTGAGTCTGTCGGGTCCTCAAGCTGACAAAGTTCACCTCTTAGTGAGCTCGTTGGTTTAAACGCCGCCTTTATTCCAGCCTCACAGAGAATTCTACGGTAAAGTCTCTGACGACAGTACTACAGAAGCTTATAATTCCATATTGTTTTTGTTATTTTTGTCATTCTTATAACTATTTCTGTTAGTTTTTCTATGATTCTTCATACGTTTCTGAATGAATTTTTCTGGACTGTTATTCGCTAGTAATATTTGATTTATTTGTTTGATTTCATTATTTAAATCTTCTGGTATGCTAGTTGGATTCCTGCTCTCATTATTTAAACATTTGACTCAACCTATCTTTTCTGATAATGGATGGAAGAATTAAAGTCGATATGTATCATGTGTCATCCGGCTGAATCATACCCCATTAGCGATGTGAACGTTTAATCATCATAATTTTATGGCAGACTGGAAGGAGACTGTTACACCAACCATCGGAAATTTCAAATTAACTGAAGTCCTTTCAATTATTTGTTCAAAACTATATGCCGCAAACGATGGCTAAGTGTTTCAGTCACTTCGATATGGTTAGCAAGAACTGATGTTACACGTGCATGGCTTTTACCTGTTCGTATTAGTTAAGTGGTAGCATTCAACATCACGTTATTTCGCCTGCTTTCCTGATTCATTTAAGAGTAGAACTTGGGCACTTTAGTGGTATGTAATTCCATATCGGATAAACTTAAAATAAACTTATCTAATATAGGATTGTTTTCTTGATTACCATTCATAGTATCAAGTAGATCACATATTATGATCTGAATATATATTTGGGTTTCATACTATAAATTTATTTCTGTGAAAATGGTTCTACTTTGATATCCTTTCTTAGTTATGCACTTAAATTTGTCTTTTCTCACAGTGTAAAATTTACATGAAGGTAATCACAGATAAATGCTTCATCTCTTAGTTTCTGTTGATCATTGGTACCTTTTCAACATGAATTAGGACAGATTCAGTTATGAATTGTTACCAGCTACAAAATTACTTGAAATCTAGAAGCAGTAGGGCGTTTTACAGCTTATATTCGGATTCGTAGAAATGTCTCTAGTGACTCACACACACTGCTTGCCTCTGAATCATCTGTGCGTCGGTAGCACAGCGGTTAGAACTCTTGTCAACTATGCACTTGGTCCGGCATTAGATCCCCTGCGGACTCACAATGGTCGGCCTGCAAAATTTGGTCTGCCGATATCACATGCTGAAAATTTCATACTTGTATCAAAACTACGGTGTGGAATCAAGCTATAATAAACAAAACGCTGACTGATTTCCCATTAGTGATGAAAATTCAAGGGACAGTAGATGTCCAAAGATATTTCAAAGGAATGTCTGTTTTCTTTTACTTTACCGATCCTGACTGGCTTTGGTGCCCTGTAGTTAAAACGATGCAATCTATGTGCATATATCTCCCGTTGCTGGTGTATGGTGCTTGTTGTTGATGGTTAGATATTTTCGCCTATTCTGTCTTCTGTATGTTCACGTGCAGTCGTGTTTTTCCTGTCTCTTTTGGTGATTTGCTGGATTTTATTTGTACTTCTCAGAGTTTGTATGACACTAAATGTAAATCATCTTTGAAGTCAAAATCTTTTAAATTCTTAGTATAGGCCCAATTTACGTCCGAATTCCTGTTCCTTACAGCCTGTCGCATGATGCAGGCTACCAGAATTAAGAATAATAATGGTGATAGTGGGCAACATTGGCTTACTCAAGCCTCCAATTAAAATGCCTTACTAATATTTCTTTTGTGCACCACTTAGCATATGGCATCATATTGCTATTGAATCAAGTAAATAAAAGTATGGGGTGCCCAAATTACTTCACGGTCAGCGTTATTGAAACCATTTTCAAAGTCGTTGACTACCATTCAAAACATTGTTACACTATCTTACGCAGCACTTCAATTTGATCCCCAGACATGATTCACTTTTCATGAATTCACCTTGTTCCGGGCTAAATTTTTCTCATGCAATTTCGCATCATCTAATCCCTTCTAGATGACATAATTTCTAACAGAGATTAATTATTCCCCACGCTGTTCATCTCTCCATAATCATTTCAAAAGTAAAGAAAAAAACTATCCTTCCTAGTTTATTGTTGCACACTCACTTTAACAAGATAAAGTGATGAAAGACAGATTTTACTTTTCTTAAATCTGTTGACAGGACAAGCCTACTTTTAAGTATAATTAATATACAGGATAATAGATGCATGTCAAAGGAATACATACCTACCCACATACACACATACACACAACCACACATGTTGAACACTATTCATAAATCATAATAATATTTATTTCCTTTCTTTGTTTTTTTCTGTTTTTACAGATTACTTCACTAGAAGACAAACCAATTGATCCCTATTATCACTATTTGTTTACACTGTAACTACAAGTGATAGCGTTAAATATTTACATAGAATACGAAAATATATATGAGAAAAAATTAGTAGGTTGACAGGTAGCTCTAGCTACCTGTCAAAGTTATCTTGTTCTAGAATACATTAATCACATCAGTCCAACAGAATATGAAAAACACACGCATACACACACACACTCGCATCCACGACGAGATACCTGGTTCTTAATTATTGTTACAGTTTACTACTGCACAGTTTTTTTCTTGGTTGGTTGGTTGGTTTTGAGGTTATCAGCAGACAGACAAGTGAATACAGGGTCTGATGTCAGAGGGTTATGAAAAGATGGCGACAGGGAAAACAGAGTGGAACCGAGAGAGAGAGAGATACGGAGAGGTAGAAGAGGGTGGAGATACAGAAAGACAGAACAAAAGAACAAACGCTACAGTAGCCTCTATAAAAATTTCCTTTCTCCTCTTAACATATTAATTATGTTATTAGGTTTGACTGAATTAATTGAATGATTGTCTTGTGAATTACATATGTATATATACCATATGCAATAACTGTCGCCTTTACACTGTAGCCTAAAAATGTTCAAATGGAGACTATATATAACAAACTAACTGGCCAAGGCATATTTTATTCATAACTTTCTTGTTATGCATATGTGATGTAAGAATTTCTAATGGAATAAGGTTTGTAAGGAGAGATAATAGAATCTGTATTCTATACAAGACTAAACGGCTGAGAAGTTCCTTTTGTCTGCGAATGTGTGTTTGTGTAAGTGTGTGCGTGCTTGCACATTACTATTTGACGACTGTAATTTATGCATTTAAATTTGATCCGGCTACATTTTCATTTTGAGGTAATAATGGCTATAATAATCACTTTATTTCAAACGATAGTAATCATACAAAATGAAATTTGGCTCCTTTTATAAATATTATCATTATTATTATATCCTTTAATTCCTAGAGGAACATAGGGCTTCAGCAGCGCGTCTCCAATGCCTTCGGTTTTCTACCAACTTTTCACCCCGCTCCAAGTCTGCTCACATGCTTTCATCTCCTCTTCACATCACCTCCTCCTAGTCACCCTTGCACTGACGACCAACTCGCCGCTTCCCTTTCGGCCTGTTTCCACTCGAGCAATGGCTTGTCTGGTGATGTCCCTTGATGGTTTCCTCAGAGTATGACCAGCCAATCCATCTCCATTTCTTCCGGTCTCTTTGTTTCACAATCGGTTCCTGGTTGGTTTGCTCATTGTCAGAGATCACCCCTGTGGCTGATCTTTTCTGGCCATCTGATCTTGAGTATTGAGCGAAGGCAACTGTTAATGAAGGTCTGAAGTCTGTTTGAGATGCTCCTTATGACTCGCCAAGTCTCTGATCCGTATAGTAGCACTGACTGACTTTTATTTTTTATTTTTTTTATTTTTGATTTACAGCTTGATTCCACACTGTATTTTTGGTACAAGTATGGAATTTTCAGCGTGGATATCGGTAGCCCAAATTTTGCAGGCCGACCATAGATATCAGGTGTGCGTCGGCGTGGGCTCGAACCCGGACCATGTGCATGGTCCGGATCTTATTTTTGATGGCGACTTCCACACAGACTTGAGAGTAATGGAAGCTTGTCTTGCTTTTCCGATTCTGGCTTTGATATCCTGGTCAGTTCCACCTGTAGTTGAAACGAAAGAAAATAAGACCTTAAGAAGTGAGTTACTGGAACGTTATTGTGGTGGTTGTTACTGATAAAATTTATTAGTAGCACATAAAGTGACGTTCATCGGCATAAACACATCAAATAGCAAGGAGATACATTTGGTTTCAGAGAAGGCAAATGATACAGCGTTTTGGAGATACATAGGAAAGGAACACAAAGAAACACAACAGGAAGTTCAGAAGTACCACAACACGGAAGATCTGTGCAAATGATGCGTTTAATATGAGGGATACATAATTTGGCTATAAAGAAAAAGATTCCTTTACCAAATCTTCAGCTTTTACAGTTTCACTAAAAATTGTAAATTTATATAATAACTGATACATGTAGTAATAATCTTTGTTGATTTTACGCAGTTCGGTAACTGACTTAAGAAGTTTATAAGCTATTAATTGGTGAGTGGTGACTAGCATCGGAATCCATCTTGATGCACATGTCGTCCTATTTGTGACTTGTCATCTTGATGTACCTGCATTCCACAGTTAGTGAGTGATGATGTTCCCATCGAGGCTGGAACACAGTACCCGTAGATTCAAACACAAAAACATTATCCACTTGACCACCTGGGACATGAGAGCCATTGCAAAAGAGGTTACAATAGTTCTCTTTTCCCCATCTAAGTTTAAAAAGTTCACTCCCACCCCAAAGGTATTGTGGAGGTATGTAGATGACATATTCACTGTACTTAGAACACAAGATAAAGATCAATCTTTCGAAAACAATGACTCGAAGGTAGAGGCGATTCAATTCACATTTGATTTGGAAAGTCAAGAAGGGGAACTTCCAATGTTAGATTGCAACGTGAAAACGAAAGAAGATGGGAAGCTAAACATTAGTGTTTACAGGAAACCCACACATTCAAACAGATATTTGAACTTCCGATCATCCCATCCTATGTCAGTAAAAATGGGATTGGTGAAATGTTTAAGTGATAGAGCACAAAAACTAAGTAGTACCAAGAAAAATCTAAGACAGGAAGTGAGATATATAAGAGAAGCTTTGAAACTTTATAATTACCTTGATAAATCAGTTGGAAAGCATGTATGGAAATGTAAAAATAAGATAAATAACGATAGTAGTGATAGTGATAATCATAATAATGATAACAATAATAATGATAATAATAATATTATTATTAATGACAACTCGAACAATAAGAAATCCAAGTCATCAGTAGTAATTCCATACAAGGAAGGAACCTTGGAAACATAACGCAGAATTCTTAACAAGGCAGGAAGAAAAGTGGCATTCCAAACAAAATCTCAATCAGAAACAAGCTTTGTCGGTTAAAAGATCCTGTGGAGCCAATAAAACAAAACAATATAGTTTATCTTATACCATGTTTGCAATAATTGTCAGGTCAAATAAATAGGTCAAAGTAGTAGAACAAGGTCAGTTAACCAGACTAGCAGAGCATAAAATCCTAGCAAAATCTAGATTGGTTGACCAGAGCATAGTTCAGCTATGCCAGTCACTACATGCAATTACACACAACCATACAATGGGATGGATGTGATAAGATGACAGTTTTCAAATCTAATATTGCAGGGTGGAGGGGAGAGATCTATGGCAGAGGAAGCTTTGTTTATCGAATCAACTGCGAACATGTGTAAAGGGAATGATTTGACACCTGTCAGGCCGGATATCTGGAAAATTCTACTACCTCAACGATGACAAATAGGAGAGAACAAAGAAAACTGTAAAACTCAAGTTTCTAAGTCGTGAGATTACAATTGATGAAATGATTATTATATTACCGGTGCTTCCCGGTAAGTAAGGTAGGCTGTTTCTTTCAGGTTCCTCCCAATTATGCTTATTGTTGTCTGTTGCTGTTGCTATTGCTGGTGGACAGGAATCTTCATCACCTCTGTTTTATCTATGTTCACTTGAAGACCTATCTTTGATGCTTCTTCTGCCAACTTGTTGCTTTTCACTTGCATATCTTCTAGTTTGTGGGAAATCAGACGTACATCATCGACGAAGTCCGGATCCTCCAAGTTTTTTTGTGTGAGTCCATTTTATGCCTGTTTTGTCACTGCGCTTTGTCTGTCGCATTATCCAGTCAACTGTAATCAGGAAGATCATTGGCGATAGTAGACAGCCTTGCCTCACTCCCATCCTCATTTTGAAATATTCCGTAGGCTTCCCGTTGTGGATTGCTTGGCATGAAGCATTGTCGTATAACTGTTAGATGAGATGTATAATTGTCGATGGCACTCCGTAGTAGAGAAGTAGTTGCCGGATGACGCCTCGATCGACGCTGTCGAAGGCCTCTTCAAAGTCAATGAAGTTGAGATAGAGAGGTGACTGCCATTCCAAGCTTTATTCAATGATGATCCGTAGAGTGGCGATTTGATCAATACATGATTTGTTTCTCCTGAATCCAGCCTGTTCCGGTCGAAGTTTTTTATCCAGGTTGGCTTGTTTGATTCTCTCCAGGATGATGCGGCTTAGTGTTTTGCTTGAGATGGAGAGGAGCATAATTTCGCGCCAGTTTTCACATTGACTTAAGTCTCTTTTCTGTGGTAGTTTGAATAAGTATCCGTTCTTCCAATCCTCGGGTACATTACCCTCTTTTCACACCTTCTCCAGTAGTGGTGTCATCAAGTCCGCTGTTGTCTCTGGGTCCATTTTCAATGCTTCTGCTGGGATTCCATCTGGTCCTGCTGCTTTTCCACCTTTCGGCATCTTGATTGCATTCAGGACATCTGATTTCGTCGGGGGGTCGATGTTTACTGGTAGTTCTGCTTCCGTTGTTGGTATTGTTGAGCACGTTGTAGGTGGCGGTCGATTTAGAAGTCTTTTGAAGTGTTCAGCCAAGTGTTTTCTCTGTTCCACCTCTTTAGTGATTGACTTTCCATTGTCATCCTTTGCTGGCTTAATCTGCATCGAACTTTTGCCCGATAGGTGCCTAGTTGTTTGGTAGAGTGTGGCGAGGTCTCCTTTGCCTGCAGCTTGTTCTGCTTTATTTGCCATGGTTTCATAATATTTTCTTTCGTCTTCCCTGGCACTCTTCTTCACTCTTTTGTTCAGCGTATTGAAGCTTGCATTCAACTCCTGTTTTTGTTGCTCGTTGTTGCACTGGATAACCTTTTGTTTCAACATCCTTCTCTCTTCTATTATTCTCCAAGTGTCCATAGTGAGCCACTGTTTATCCTGTCTCTTCTTTCTGCCTAGAACTTCCATGCAGGTTTGACTCCACACCGTTTTCAAGTTATCCAAGTGCTTTTCGAAGCCGACCTCTTCACCAGTGTTGATTTGTGTCTCGGCTTTATCCCTTATGTTTTCAATGAAGATGTCTTGTGTAGCCTGGTCCTTCAGTTTGTGAGTGTTGAACTTGGCTTGTGGTCTATCTGCAGCTCCTGATTTCCTGAAAGCTTTTAGTTTGATTTGGATTGTTTCTTGTACGAGATAGTGGTCTGAGCCAACGTTTGCTCCTCTTCTTGCTTTCGTGTCCAGTAGGCTGCACCTCCACTTCCTTGAGCACCACTGAAATGAAGTCAATGTGGTTTTGGTTTGCCCATCTGGTGACACCCATGTTGTCTTGTGAATATCTTTGTGCTTGTATACACTGCCACCTATCACTAGTTCGTTGAAGACGCAGAAGTCGGCGAAGAGTTCTCCATTTTCATTCATTTCTCCGAGAGCTTCTCTACCCATGATGAGTTCCCTTCCCGTATTGTCTGGTCCCAGTTTGGCGTTCATGTCTCCCATTAGTATTATAATGTCGCCAGCTGGAGTATTGTCCACTGTTGCCTGTAGTTGTCTGTAGAATTCTTCTTTCTTTTCGGGGTCTGCGTTGTTTGTGGGTGCATAACATTGTATGATTGACACTTTCCTTCCTTTGGAGTTGAATCTGGCGGTCATTATCCTGGACGAGATCGCCTCCCATAGTATCAGGGCCCGATGAAATGATTATGAACAATAAAGTTTGTTCGAAACGTCATCCAGTAAATAATACTGTTTCACTGTGTGATGCATCTAATAAACTAACTAATGTGGAATTGCTTACTACTACAGTGACCAAGTTTTACGTATATATTTATATGACCCATCTGAGTCTCTTTTAGTTGTGAAGAAGAGACTATATTAAATCTTGTAAGTGGCGCTTCAGCAGGACAGCATCTGTCCCAACAGAGCTTAAGATAGCAGGTGGTATGACAGACAGTAAAGTCCAGAATTTAATCAGCGAATAGTTTCCATTTACTGTCATGCAACACGCATCTTAGTGCAAGAATATTGTAATGTGAAAAGGATCTTTCTGTAATTTTCTTTGTTAAGTGGACAAAATCCCTTTTGTATAACTTGCCATACACGTTAGGTAAAATGAGAATAAAGTAATGACAAGAATCCAGCAACATGGCTCTTCTCCGCGCCTCGTATATATCACAATTGTTTATGAAAACCAATTTATCCAAAATCAGGACGTTATGGTTAGAGTGAAAACAGGTAAGCGGAATAATCTGTGAAAATGGAATTCTCCTCAAAGAGATGATAGTCATTACGATTCACGTAAAGTATATTTAAATAGTAGTATACAAAACACTTCCTAATAATTTTGTACCATGTAGTTTCTTAAATGAGGATTTTAAGATTTTAGGTTTTAAAAAGAACCTTCAGAGTCAAAATGACTAGGTGGTTAAGAATTTTGCTTTATTTCAAGGTAGAATTCATCAGAAATCGAAACCTGTTTTTAAAAAAAAATTGGAAATTAACGAGTACTCAATGGATGACATATCCAATTTTAGTTGACTGCTGTTTATCACAGTGGAAACGCAACCAAGCACTAGTTAATAAGCTTTCCTACATTTTACTAAATAGACTTCTAGAATTTTCCATTTTGATAAATTCAGGTGATCATTGAAAGAACAAAGCCAATAGTCACATCTCCACTTTAATTTTCATTACGGATTGACTCCACTCTGCTAATCATTGAAAATCATGAATTAACAGATAGCTGTTTTACTTTAATTTAAGAATCTTTATGCATTGAAAACCAGTAACTCTATGAGAGGACAAACACTTGGCCTTTAGGATATCAGGCGAACACGTCAACTTTTCAGCCATGTGGCTTGAATCCAATGAAGCCTGAAATCTAACTTCTTGCAGGATCGCGATATAATGTAACTACCAAACAGTGCCGCCTGTCAGCTTCTTCTTCACGTCCAACATGATGGACACCAGTGTCCAAAAATTACTTTTAGGACTTCACAGTGATCATTCTGTTAATGAAAATAAGCAGGAGATAGGTATGCTAAATTTTGAGTTGTAGAGAAATTAGCCGCTGGAGAATCACAAACTAAGAGGAAATAGATGTATAAGGGTCCTTATTTTCCAATGTACTATAGAGCAAGGAGAATATGCTCTACAGAGAAACTAGAGGAGGAGTTTGAGTTACTTGAAAATATATTGAAGAGAAATGGGTATCCTAAAAGGTTCATCAACAAGTATGGAAGATCTGAAGTCAAAAGAGTAAAACAAATCACAGTGGAAAAAAAGCCAGTCTACCTTCAGCTTGATTATAAAGGTGAAAATATTGCAGCGATTATCAACAGAAGGCTGAGTACATCACAAGCCATAGCGTATCCTGCAGCTAAGCTCGTTCCCGTCTATCGAACAACTTACTCTTTGGTGCAATCGAAAATCGATAGATATCCTTCTCATGTTATCTCCAACTGTGTATACAAATTTACATGTATCTGCGGGAGCAGTTACATTGGAAGGACAGAAAGAGGGGCATATCTACGATTTTCCGAACATGTACCAAAAAGCTTACGTCTAAAGGGAACAAATGCTTTAAATAGTGCCATCACCAGGCATCTTCTCGACACGGGTCATGAGGTGGACGTTGAAAAGTCGTTCAAAATTATCAATAAGCAAAATAGCTCCATTCTCCTTAAGTTTGCTGAAGCCATTTCCATCAAGCGCATGAAACCTGATTTATGCGTCCAGAAAGAAGCGGTTATCAGCCTTTCTTTGCCCTGGTAACTGGATAATTTCACCTCTCTTTCCTCCGAATGTGAAATGCTAAAAGTTTCCATTGTGTTTGATTATTATTGTTCGGAATAGTGGTTAATATTGCATATATATATATATATATTTAGTGTACGAGTATATTGATCGATTGATTTTTGTTCAAAATGAACTCTGTGCAAGTATGTTAAAATTGTTGTTGTAGATATATTTAATAATGTCTTTGCCATGTAAGCAGCTGACGAGAAGGCAACGAAATAAAAGATGGTACCATTTTATTCTGCTAAAACTGTAGTTCTTGCATTGTTCAAATTCATTAAGGGGAATAAATGTATGAAATGTAATTATGTTCTGTCTTCACAGTTGTGAATAACTGGGGTAAAATGGAGGTAAGATATCGATCAAACAGTATCCGAACCTGTTGTTACTAAAGTGTTAAAAAACATGAAATAATGAATGCACTGAAATTCGGCCATAATTATTTGAATGCATGATTTGATAATAAAATTATTTGGACAGTGTTATCGGGATACGGAGATTATCTGAAAAATGTGATGTATCTACCGATTCAACTGCGTTGATGGTGGAGCGAGTTATATTGGCCGTTGTTCTAGGAACTTGATTTTTCGTGCTCCAGAACATCTCCTACTATGGCTAAGGAAAAGTGTAGTCAAAACCATTAACAGTTCGATATTGGATCATCTGGTCCAATCCGGCCACAAAGCCAGTGTGGAAGAATCCTTCTCTGTCATCTACAGGGTGCCGAATAAATTGCCAAAAATATCCCGCTACCGCATGCTCCAAACAGCAGAGGCTTTTCCAATTCGCCTCAAACAACCAGTGCTCTGTGTTCCAAAAGAAGCAAGTCCATTCCCTACTACTGCCCTGGCCGTCAGTAGAGACTATAAATTCATGAATTTGTTTTATTATCTTTCCTAATTTTCCTGACATTCAGCTTATTTTATGTTGATGTTATTGAGCTGTAATCTCTCAATATTATTGATTCGATGTTATTTAAACAGCATTCATGTTGTTCAACACACTAATTCATTCATTGACTATAATGTTTATATAACTGTAGAGCTTGATGATGAAGTTATCGAAAACAGTATTCATTGTTCAGTATTCATTCTTTTGAAAAATGTGATGTATTTGCGCTATACATTTCGAACAATCTGGTCATACATTTACTTGTCAAGTCGATATATATGAAAAATTAAGGGGAATTAAATTAAAGAAAATGACAAAAAAAGATTTAAGAATGATTAATACAACGTTTGGCGATCCAACCAAATAAGGAATACCAAGGTAGTTTAAGAGTAGTAATAAACTGTTTTGGAATGCACAGGGGGGTGGGTGGGCTGAAGTTTGTGAATGGCTGAAGCCTCACTGTATTTCGATAAACACCCTTGACCTTAAAGGCTGACTTTACACCAGTCTTATGGTTCATCTCGATTAGATTTTTAGCTATATACGAAGTTAGTGGTCTGACACTTGTGTCTTTCGGTTTTCCACAATTCATTTGTCTTTCTAACCATTTCGGGATTTGCTCTCCCACCCCAACAAGCAAAGCACGATTACACCTCCCTATATATGTGTGTCCACAGACACACAAAAATTGGTAAATAGTGTGACATGTGACATAATCACTTGTGAATTTTTGAGGCTTGCAGTGGAGCCAATTTTTGGCTTTTTTGATAATTACAAGCTGGGCTGCATAATAGGTCCTACGGACGAGCAATTTCAACCTTTGTCTCAAAATCCGACTGTTTATTTCCCCGTTATATGGTAACATGATGAAGACATTTTTCTTAAGAGTGGTATAGATTGTAGGTTTCACGACTAATTGACTCCTACATCTGTTTAAAATTTTTAGAGGATATCCGTTTTCAACAAGAGTATCCATCAATATTTTGTTTTCTTTGTCTATAACATCAGCCGTGCAAATACATTGAATCCTCTTTAATAGACATTTCACCAAGCAAATAGATCACATTTCTCAGATAATCTCCGTCTTCTAATAACACTAACCAAATTTATAAAAGGGACTAATTGTTTTAAATACAATTATTAATAACAAGTTCATTTTCTGCCAAATTTTTACAAATACTATTCAGTTCTCAGCCCATTCTGCTTCTCTACAATATTTTCTTTTCCTACACTACTTGAACGTAAAATAATAATCGAAAATACATCGCGTGAAGCAGTCCTCCTCTAGCTGAAGCAGAAATCAATCCATTTTGATATTTTCCCTGCATTTCCTTTGGCTCGTTCACAAGATTGTATCAGATATCAGTTAACAATTCATTCTCTGATCCAAGGACGATTAGAAGAATAATAAATGTAGAAAATCTGATGCATTGTGCTGGAGGGAGATTTACACAGCTCAGTCATTTAAACAGGTAGCCTGTCAACATACTTACATTCGGTTAATGTGTACGCATGTAAAGTTAATCCTGAAAGACGTCAGGAAATTGGGGGGGGGTGAATTTTATTTCAGAAAAATGAATTATACTCATATGCAAACTCACATACATAAATATAAAATCATTTATATATGCAAATATTATACAACATTTCAACCCAAGTAGTTTTAGTTACATCGTGAACTGATATCAGTTGGAAAAAACTACTGAAAACCAGCGAGTAATGGACAGCTGTATCGTCCTAGTTTTTAGGATTCTTCAACAACACGCATCCATGATCCCTCAAACTGTTGAACCTAGGACCGTCAGGCTATGCGATGAGCCTAGTTTGACTTTGTACTGTTTTACTGTAGGATGTATATGAAGAACCAATTATTTGTTATTTGAACAAAACAAGAACTACAGTACCATCTTTTATTTCTTTACCTTCTCGTCAGCTGCTTACAAGGCAAAAACATTATTAAATATATCTACAAAAACAATGTGAACATACATGTACAGAGTTCATTTGAAAAAAAAAACCAATCGATCAATATACGCATACACTAATAATATATATATATAATAATAATAATAATCACTTTATTCCACAACAATAACAATTTACAGCATGGAATTTTCAGCGTTTCTTTTACATATTGCAATGGTTTAGCTCTGTTTATAATTATATAAATGTATAAATATATATGTAATATCAAACACTATTCTTAACAACAACAATAATAATCATACACAATGGAAACTTTTCAGCATTTCGCATTCGGATGAAAGAGAGGTGAAAAATATCCAGTTATCAGGGAAAAGAAAGACTGATAACCGCTTCTTTCTGAACGCATAAATCAGGTTCCAGGCGCTTGATGGAAATGGCTTCAGCTAACTTGAAGAGAATTAAGCTCTTTTGTCTATTGATAATTTCGAACGACTTTTCGACGTCCAACTCATGACCCGTGTCAAGGAGATGCTTGGCAATGGCACTGTTTAAAGCATTTGTTCGCTTTATACATAAGCTTTTTGGTACATGTTCTGTCCTTCCAATGTAACTACTCCCACAGATACATGTAAATTTGTACATACATTTGGGGTTAACATGAGAAGGATATCTATCGGTTTTTGACTGCACCAAAAAGCAAGTTGTTCGATAGACGAGGAAGAGCTTAGCTGCAGGATAGGCTATGGCTAGTGATGTACTGAGCCTTCTGTTGATCATTCATTCACCTTTACAATCAAGCTGAAAGTAGATTGGCTTTTTTCCACTGTGATTTGTTTTACATTTGTGACTTCAGATCTTCCGTACTTGTTGATGAACCTTTGAGTGTAACCATCGCTCTCCAATATCTTTTCAATAAACACAAATTCTTCCTCTAATTTCTCTATAGAGCATATTCTCCTCTCTCTATAATACAGAGTCTTGACTAGACCGCGTTTAAAGCTATTTTGACAAAAACTATTAAAATGTAAGTATTGTCCTTTCCATGTAGGCTTTCGATAAATTAACTTTTGAAGACTACCATCTTTTAGGAGTTCCATGGCAGTGTCGAGGAAGTGAAACTTACCGTCATTTCATGTTTCATAGTAAACTCAATATTGGCGTGTGCATCATTGAGTAAGTGTGAAGCATGACTTTCATTGTTGCACACTATAAATGTGTGTTCAACATATCGAGTGTAGGAATTTGTTTCGTCGATTGCATGCTTCAATTTTGTTCTTTCAAGTTGGACATGAATATATCTGCTACAAAACAGGGCTAAGTGAACTGCCCATAGCTACACCATTTCAAATTGGAATTGCACATCAATGGTACACATAAGCAGTAAGCGTTTGAATTTGTTATTTGTGGTTTAGAAAGGTAAAAGGAAAATAATGTAAAGTTAGCTGTTTGAAAAACACACGAACAGAAAAACCAATGGGTTAATGTATCCCTGTGTGAAGTACATTTACCTCAAGAGAAAAATAACTAAGTGTATTCTTCCGGAAACAAAGTCATCTGGTGTATGAAGGTATGTTTGTAGGTCAAGTTTAAGTCATTTTAACCGAATGAATTTGTCAAATTACCTTCTCTCTCTTCCACTCGCTTTTATTTTCCCTTTTAAAATAGGGTCAATTTCCATCCTTTTTTAAATGGATATTGAGAGGTCAGAGAAGATAAAATAAAAAAGATTTATTAAGCGCCTAATAGATTTGTAGTTTAAGTGGTTCGTTGACTCAAATACAAGATTGAACTATTAGTCATTATCATGTTTTTTCACTTCAGTTACTTAGAAGTAAAGCTACGAAAAGGGAAATCTTTTCTGACTCATACATTCTCAATTGCGTAAAATAGGAATCCTTTATAACTTTAGTAACACTGAGTTTTCATTGACCTGTTTCACTCCTACCGTCAGTCGATTATTTTTGATTCTATATACTATTGAATGAGTGACTGGACACTACTGACACCAACCTGTAGTGTTAACTAGCTCAGTCGCAGTTATCTACACACCAGACAGTCGTTTATCTCATCTGAGGCTGTGCACATTGGCGGTATACCCAGACTGACCTAACTCAGAGGGTCAAATCACTTCTGATCAATCAAATTGTGGCTAGTAACTTAAGCAAACTGTAAACTGCGAATTAGATTTGACCTAATCACTTCATTTGATATGCAATCACTTACCAACTACTTCATTATTATCGATCTGTCAACTCAAACAGTTACATGACGAGTGACTTTCTATTAGAAAATGTAGTTACGTGCCCAAATAATTATAAAACGAAGGACAGACAGTTTATGAATGCTATGTAGACTCCCTAACTCTAGACAGGAACGAATGGTCTCTTTTAGCATATCAGTTCCTAATATGGACACTTCAACGACACCTAAGGAATACTGAAATCCTATTTCATTGACGGAGGTACAAATTACTGTAAACAAATGACAGAAGGCTCCTTTTGTAAGCCTGTGGCCTACTGAATAACGTTTAGATGTTTGAAGTGATGAACTCTACGGTTTGTATATGCGTGAGAAAATCATTCATCACTCACTGTCTATGCAAATACATCCAGTTGACAAGTTTTAAGTAGGACGTATTACACATCTTTGAATTCCCTTGCTAGTGACCATCAACCAAATAATATTTGGTGTCAGTTCCAAAAATAACAGACACAATAAACTGAACGCGTAGTTCTTCTCAGTATCTTTAAGCATGGCCTATTCTTATATTTTAGCTATGCAGTAGCAAAACCTGAATATAACTGGGACTTCCTTTGAAACGGTTTTATGCGAGATTATACTGAATGATCTTCATGAAGTAATGCATAATGGTGCCTATTCACGGACAGTATCGATAAACAATGGAACCATATTGATAAAAGTTTAAAACTATTTCTTATTGGATATTGATCAGTTTATTACTGTTTTCTTTCATTCGAAGTGGAACAGAGGGCTACACCAGCACATGTTAATTCCGCTCTATTCTCTGCAGTCCGTTTTAAGCAGAATCTACATATACCTACAACTTTCCATTTCATTCTGCATGTCACTCTTGGACCTATGCTTGACTCATTGTTTTCTGTTCGAGTTCCACTCATAAACTTACCTAACTTGAGATATCAGTGAACGTCTTGCGCAGCGTATCTCATGTCCATCTCCATTTACTTCCTGATATTTATCGGGCAATAGGTTCTTCGTTATTTACTGTCAGCATTTCTCGTTGTCTACTGTCTCCAGCTGAGCATCTGATTTCCAGTATGGTGTGAAGACGGCTGTTGATAAAAGTCTGAAGAAGCCTATTTCAAATGTTACAGGTGATGGTCACTGCAAGTCTCTGGACCATATAGAAGTATTGACTAATTTGACATTAGTGCTGCTTTGGTGATAGCTGGCTCCTAGCCAGATTGGTAGACTAATTTATGTCAATGTTTACGTCCCCAGTATTGGTCGTGAGAAAATAAGAACAAAGACTGATTCAATAACCAACAGCAGATTTTGTGTAAGCGGTTACAGTTAACAGATAGATGATCTGACATTCAAGAAACAGCCACAAAGAGATGCAAGGTTAACGTTCTGTGAGAAACAACCAATCAGAAGACTATTTTTCTGCTAACAATAATCTATAACATGTACATGAAAATCTATAAATATGTATTGATTTCCTTAATAAACGATCTGTTGCCTGGCCCTTATTTTCTGCCGTTACACTGGTTTTCTACATTTTGTTCTTTATGCTAAGTGAAGTAGATTTCCACACTGGTTTATGATTTATGAAGATCTGTCGTACTTTTTCGGTCCTGACTAGTTTTCTTGTCCTTATCCAAGCCTCTTGTAAGTACATAAGATAACTCACCATAGATTTCCTACGTTTTTGGTGACTGTTGGTCATTATTATTGACAGTGTGTCCTTATCACATCAGTCTCCAATACTTTTAACTAAATCCCTGTCTTCGCTGTGTCTTCTGACGATTTGTGGAACACAAAATATCCCTAAAGTTCAGATCTTCTAGAGTTATTTTTGTCGATCCAACATTTGTCCATCTTCTTGCTACCTTCTGGCTGTTGTATGATTCAGTCCACCAGAGTCAGGAATACCATCGGTGATAGTAGACAACCTTGTCTTATTCCAATCTTCATTTCGAAAGCATCAGTCAGCTTTCCATAGTTAACTAATTGGTATATGACAAAAGCTGATAGGTTTTGAATGAGGTTAATTTAAGTGGTTAAATTTACATCCATTGAAAGGTAAGTAGACAGCTAAAGTGTGAATTAAAAATTTAGTTGTGAGGTTTACGGAAGTCTGATGAATTTCAACATAGGCCTCACAACAAACAGACACTTATTGGTGAAAATAGTAATCAACTTGCTCTATAGTGAATATCAACATAGATTAGATTATTTAGTTGAATTTTAGATTCCCTCTCTTGATTAATTCGACCGAAGTGCTCGGTCTCAAGTTGACATGTCGGCTTCTTGTGCACATGCTTCGACGATGGTCTGGGGGATGTAATTAGAAGTTAATTGGTGGATAGTGGCTAGCAGTGGAATTCAGCTTGATGCGCATTTCTTCCTATTCGAGACTCGTCAACTAGATATACCTGCGTTCCCCAGTGAGTGATGATGTTCCGACCGAGGCTGGAACCCAGTTCACATAGTTCAAAACGCCAAAGAGTTATCCACTAGATCACTTAGGCCCCGAGAGCCACCTCTTGTAAAATGATTCAAATTAATTATACAACTGAATTTAAGATTTTCCCGTTGATTGATTGGATAACGCTTTGGCGTTTGACACTATGGGCACTGTGTTCTAGCCTCGGTGGGAAAATCATCACTTACTGACGGGGAATACAGGTACATTTATCTGACGAGTCCCAAATAGGACGAAATGCACATCAAGCTGGATTCCACGGCTAGTCATCATCCAAGAGTTAAATTCTTAGAGACTGGATTAGTTTAAATGCTTTAATCTTTCCCTATTGTTGTTTAAATCTACCTTTAAGTGAAGTGAGCCTTTGTAAAACCTATTTACTTAAATATTCATTATCTCTAATGTTTACATAATATCGACCTGAATTTTGTAACCCGAAAAATGCTTCTACTTACTTAGTCCATTATTAAAACAAAAAGTGAAAAGGAGAAAGTGGAAATGAAACAACAAGTTATTTCATTGTTTTCAACACTTTCAAAAGCGAGAGAGTGGGAGAGAGAGAGAGAAATAATCTTGACTTGACATGCATTGTCACACGATGAAAACAAAGAAATGGAAAGAAGAAGAAGAATAGGCTAAGATGAGGCGGCAAGGCGTAGTAAACTGATGTCATTATTACATGTGAAAGAAAATATACACCAAAATGACGAAACCAACAAAGCAGTATACGGTGTGTTCATGTGCATCATTTACACGTTGAACATTTAAGGACATAAATGTATATATAGGTCAAACAATGGAATGCAGAGGAAAGAAGTGATTGCAAGCAAATCACAACCGATGTTATGTAGTGAACATTATTCACTGTTGCTTATATCACTGGTATATTTATCTTTTTTGCTGTACTTCCATTCTATTTGATGTGATAAGTTGTAGAAGTGGTATTGTATAGCAGTATTGTTTGTCATGTTATGCCTTTCATTCACATCTTTTTTGTTATCTTTATTTCTAATTAACTCTGGTAATTTTTAGTTCACAAAAGAATCGATTTAATATACTTCTCTGTGAACTTCACAATTTTACGGATTGACGGATGTTAGGGATGATAAGTTATTGGATTTAAGCTTGGTAGTGAAATGGTAAACAGGTTTTTGGGTTCACTTTCACAGGTGAAGTTTCTCGTGAACTCACCAGTGGACAATCCGAAATAGGGACAAAACAGTCATCCAATTCTCCCTGGCTTGCAGTAATTCTCTTGTTGGTGTCTAAATAGAAATAAAGTCAGCTCTTGTTTAAATGATTCTCTTTATGCTATTCTCTTTTTCTGTTAAAATACGCTACGGACTGTTCAGTACTCCGAAATTAATATGGAGGTCTACAGGACCCCACAGAATAAGGGAAAAGGATTAAATTTTAAACACTTAATGTCAAGTCACTCAGCGATTCTATGTGGTTCAGAGATGTGGAGTGCACGTCCCGTGAATCATTTCCAAGGACCTACCCACCTTCTTTCCATAGTGAAATCAGGTGGTTGGCTAGAAATATCAAGCAGCAAGCAATTCCAACAGCCAGCGAAGCAACCAGCGTGCAAACGAAAATGAAGGTGGATGCAGATATATTGCGCAGACCACTGAGTAACGTCACACGACAGAAAATCACCCAAGTAGAACCCTAATGGGAAGTCTAATGGAGGAAGTTATGCGAAAATGAAGTAATGGGAAAAATAGTCATAGACATCTAACCGAATGCTGCACATTTCCTGACAGTGACGGAGGCAAAATATTAGAAGAGATTGGCTTCAGCTTCGAATTGAACTGGACTGCAGAACGAGACCTACTGACAGTTAGTATAACCAAGTCAAGCATTAAATACCTTGGATTAGTTCTTTCCTCTCTGACCTTTCATGGTCATCCCACATCTTATCAATCTCTAAGAAAATGTTTCGTCTTACCTTATACATTAAAAAGTTTAGACAATCAGGTATCAACCAACCTTTAGTTCTGCAATTTTTAAACTCTTGTATTTTACCTATTGTACTCTATTGCTCTCCATTAATCTTTCCTGGGCTTCTCAAAAAAGATTATAACATATTACGAAGAGTATTAAATGCTGTGACTAGAGCTTGTGGTCTGCCACTGCATGAGCTCGCTAATACTATAGTCGAGAGGCATATAAATTCCTGTACGAAATGGGCAAAGGCTATAATGTCAGACCCTCTGCACCCCCTTTACTCACACCTGTCCCCTTGTATCTCATCAGGTAGGACGAGAAATCAATATAAAAAGATATATGCTCGCACCACTAAGTACAAAAATTCCACAATACCATCTTTAGCCCTTATTTTATGTGATGAAGACAATGTTAGACGTGAAACTTACAAGTTACTATGTAATTAGCACATTGAATCGACCTTTTCATCGTTCATCTTTCTGTAATTTTATGGTGTCACCTTTTCTATCTTTTAACTATAGCTTTGCTATTTTATTTTAGTTGATATTACTATTTTGACTATAATTTCATACTTTATGCATATTTTTCTCCGTATCGCATACTGTAATTTGCTACATAGCTGGTATAACAAGGTTTTGTAATTATCATTATGCAATGTTTATTTTTTTTGTCGTTTTGAGTAAATAAGATGCAGTAATGTACTGAATGATGAAAACTCATTGCTGTATCATTAGTACTGTTTTTGGAATAAAGCAAAAATTATTATTGTTTTTTATTTGACATCTTGCAGGAAGATAAAATATCATGTGAGTAAACAGACTGAGAATTATTTGCTATGTGTAAACCTATGATGAAAGAATTTAAGTGGAAAATAATGTGACTTCAAAGGGTTAGATTGAAAGGCCTTAAGTGAAAGTCGAAATAACAATCGAGATTAACAAAACAGAGAAAGGAGGTGATAGTACATCTATTAATGACATGCAAAGAACATTTTTTAAGGAAGGTTTATTGTGATAACAGATTGTCTTGAACACACTATGGTGGTTTAAACTTCATAATTTCTAGGCATACACCTTCAGTATATTTTATAGATTGGTTTTAAAGAAGTATAAACCTCTATTTTACTCCCTGTTTAATACGATGTTTTGCTATTGATTAGCTTGATTGTTTGATTTTACACTTAATGGGTTCACGATTTCAGTTTACTTTTGAAGCAATTACTTGCAGAGATCAATGAGCATTTCGTATACACATGTGATCCCATGTATATTTATGTTGATTGATACAGTAAGAAGCTTTTTACGAGTTGATCATGGGTTGATATCAGCTAGAGAACTATTGAATACCACGGAGTACTGGACAGCCAGCTGTTTCATCCTAGTTTTTTTGGGAGTCATCAGCAGTACGCACCCACCACCAGGGTTCGAACCCAGGACCTTCCGGTTACAAGGCAAGCTCATGTACCATTCAGCCACTGGGGACCCGATTTAATGGTAAACCCATGAATTCTAACCTCTACCAATTCGTAATTTAGCGCGACGCCAACCAATTATTTTTCACGTGTTCTGAACATAGAGTCTTAACTTTATCAGTCTTTTGGATATTAATTGCACTGTTCAATTTTTATGTGAGTATCAATCAAACCGTCAGTTGTTTCTCCTGTCTAATTGACTACGATTGACAGTTATCATTACAAGAGTAATTAACGCTGTCGCATACACACACACCAGCAAAAGACAACTTACTGTTAAGATAAGAAAGTTGTTTCACTTTGAAACTAACGCTAAAGACATTATTTAAAAGGAAAAAAGGAAGTCTCAGAATGAAATCATTCAGCTCAGAAAGAACAACGACAATATTACTAAAACAAGACAAACCACTTCCTATGAAGGAGCAGATCATTATGGTGGTTCAGTTCATCGCATCCTACAGATCAATCCATTTAAATTCGAACTATACGGCTTATGTTTAGAGTTTTAAGTTCAATTGAATAAGAATTTTATAAAGATTGATTCTGTTGGAATGTCGGTAGTTCAGTGATGGAATGCCGACCAACCATACAAGTCGTCCGAGGTTTAATTCCCGGCTGGTACATTCCCAAATTTTGCCTAGTTTACTGGCTCAAAAAGTAGGAAGGTTGAGTGTGACAATAGTCAATCCATCTAACTAAAACAATACCAGTGCTACTGAAAATTCCACACTCAATGCTTCAAGCTTCACATTCCAACCGGAAGGTAAAGAATGAAGAAATAGATAAGCTGAACATTCGCGTAACAGGCAAGTCTTGAAATTGTATCTACAAATTCAACTGCGCTTGTGATGGAGTAAGCTATATCGGCCGTTTTCGTGCTCGAGAACATCTCCCACCAAGGCTTAGTAAAGGTGTAGTGAAAACAGTAATTCGATGTAGTTCTTCTCTTAGACATAATCTACTAACCTGTTCAGCTGCTGATGTTATTTTTCTTTAAGTAATTGGAGTACGTATGCGTAAATCTTTTCGAATTATATGATTTTTAAACATCAACTGTTAAAATCCGGCGATTTGTGAATCTGGCTTGTGTTTGAGAAAGTTGTGTGATATGATAGAGAAGATTTGTAGCTCAGGTGGATAATTTTGATGTGGTTTTGTTCTCTGAGCTGGATGGTTAGTTTGCGAAGCTTTCATCACCTTACTGGGTGACATCTTCAGCGCATACTTCAAATTGAAGTGAGCTTTTGGGTTTCTCCACGGGTTTATTAATCATTCCTCCTGGTGACCTTGGACGTGATTGGTTGTTCATGTATGTTTTCACACCTTCTAGGTTACTTGTGTTGGAACTGATTGTTTCTGTGACTTGAACTTTGGCCAATCGTGTGTGAAGTTTCTTTCTTATTGGTTGATAAATTTTGTCTATCTCGATGTGTCTATTGATTGATGATTCACTGGAATGCCAAGCTTCTAAAAATTCTCTAGCATTCTTGTTATTTCCTTTGTCTAATATTTGAACGTTGTCCCAGTCGAATTGATGTCCGTGGTTGTCTGTGTGTAGTGAAATGAGGGAGTGTACATCATGTCTTTTGACGGCTAGCTTATGTTCGTGGATACGAAGACGAAGGGGACGTCCACTTTGGCCAATGTAGTGTTTTTCACAGTTGTTACAGTTTATTTTGTAGATGATGTTGGTTTTGTCTTCTTTTGCTGTTGAATCTTTTGGTTGACATAGAATTGAGTGCAGCGACTTTGTTGGTTTGTGTACGACGTCAATTCCTAAAGGTTTGAAGAGTCTTTTAGTGATTTCTGAGATATCCTTTATATATGGTAAGGCGATTTTCTTTGTGTTTTCCTTGGTGGCTTTTGTTTTGGTAGGTTGGCTTGGGGGTATATGTCTCTTGATGAAATTCCGGGGATATCCATTCTTTTGGAAGACGTCCATGAGATACTTTTCTTCAATTTTTCTTAAGGTGGGAGTGCTGCAGTGAGTCCTTGCTCTCTTGAATAGTGTTTGTATGCAGTTCCTTTTGTGTGCTATTGGGTTGTTGCTGTTGTAATTCAGTATTGGTCTGTGTGAGTTGATTTCCTATAAACTTGAGTTTCTAATTCTCCTGTAGTTGTTCGCCTGACTAAGACGTCCAAAAATGGTATTTTGTAGTCAACCTATCAAAACAACCACTATCAAAAATGGAACAACAACTACTACAAAAAGGATTAAACTACAACACCGGAGATGCTTCAAAAACTGATTTCTTCGCTGCCCTTGAATCATTACTCAAATCATCAAACTTGAACGAGGAAACACAGGAAGAGATACGCCAAACAATTGTACCAATGGTCAAACAGAAAAGACAACACACACAACTCAACTCTCAAGAACTAAAGGCCCTCAAAAAGCTGAAAAATAGGAAGGACATCGTCATTTTACCAGCCGACAAAGGAAGAACAACAGTAGTCATGGACAGAGAAGAATACACCAAGAAAGCTGAAGAACTACTCAAAGATGAAGATGTATATCAACAACTCCCAACAAATCCCATACAAACATTGGACAACCGCATCCAAAGGACCTTAAACAAGCTCAGCAAAACTGGACAGATCACAAAACAAGACCAATGGCGAATGAAATCCAATGGACCAGTCCTACCTCGATTCTACGGCAGACCCAAAATACACAAGGCAAATATCCCGTTACGACCAATTGTATCACTCCCAGGAACTCCAACATATAATTTGTCCAAGGAATTATACAGAAAACTAAAACACCTAACGGAATCCTGTGATCACTCCATCAACTCTGCTATCCAATTCCTAGAGAAAATCAGAGACATCCAAATAGATGAACAAGAAATAATGGTATCCTTCGACGTGACAGCATTATATACCTCTATCGGACAAAAACTAGCAAAAGAAACCATGGAGCAATTACTTAGCAACGACGAACAACTTCCACAACAATCAAAAATGCAACACACAAGCTGGATGGAATGCATAAATCTATGCCTAACAACATACTTCCAATTCAACGGCCAAATATATGAACAAGTCAAAGGAACACCCATGGGATCGCCAATATCAGGTTTGATTGCAGAAGCAGTGATGCAAAGACTCGAAAACATAATTCTACCAAAGATCAAACCCAAGATTTGGATACGCTACGTCGACGACACATTTGTAATAATCAAAAGAAACGAATTAGACAAAACTCACAACTTAATAAACAACGTCTTCAACGACATCAAATTCACAAGAGAAGAGGAATCCGAGAACAAAATACCATTTTTGGACGTCTTAGTCAGGCGAACAACTACAGGAGAATTAGAAACTCAAGTTTATAGGAAATCAACTCACACAGACCAAATACTGAATTACAACAGCAACAACCCAATAGCACACAAAAGGAACTGCATACAAACACTATTCAAGAGAGCAAGGACTCACTGCAGCACTCCCACCTTAAGAAAAATTGAAGAAAAGTATCTCATGGACGTCTTCCAAAAGAATGGATATCCCCGGAATTTCATCAAGAGACATATACCCCCAAGCCAACCTACCAAAACAAAAGCCACCAAGGAAAACACAAAGAAAATCGCCTTACCATATATAAAGGATATCTCAGAAATCACTAAAAGACTCTTCAAACCTTTAGGAATTGACGTCGTACACAAACCAACAAAGTCGCTGCACTCAATTCTATGTCAACCAAAAGACTCAACAGCAAAAGAAGACAAAACCAACATCATCTACAAAATAAACTGTAACAACTGTGAAAAACACTACATTGGCCAAAGTGGACGTCCCCTTCGTCTTCGTATCCACGAACATAAGCTAGCCGTCAAAAGACATGATATACACTCCCTCATTTCACTACACACAGACAACCACGGACATCAATTCGACTGGGACAACGTTCAAATATTAGACAAAGGAAATAACAAGAATGCTAGAGAATTTTTAGAAGCTTGGCATTCCAGTGAATCATCAATCAATAGACACATCGAGATAGACAAAATTTATCAACCAATAAGAAAGAAACTTCACACACGATTGGCCAAAGTTCAAGTCACAGAAACAATCAGTTCCAACACAAGTAACCTAGAAGGTGTGAAAACATACATAAACAACCAATCACGTCCAAGGTCACCAGGAGGAATGATTAATAAACTCGTGGAGAAACCTAAAAGCTCACTTCAATTTGAAGTATGCGCTGAAGATGTCACCCAGTAAGGTGATGAAAGCTTCGCAAACTAACTATCCAGCTCAGAGAACAAAACCACATCAAAGTTGTGTGAGTTTATTGATAAGCTTCCTAGTAGGAACACCATATGTATCATTGATATAAGAAGAAAACGTAGGCACTGTGGTAGAGCATAACTGCATTATGGATAAGATTTTATTTTGATAAATCACGGAAAATACCCATTGAGTCATTAAGAGATCTGAGATCTGAGAGTTATTATTGCCAGTCAAATTAGAGGATAATATATAATATTAAAATGTATTCAGTTCACATTCAAACATTCTAAGAATTTACTCATTTTTACTATAAAAGACATCTTATTTCCCATCTGATTGTATTTGACTGATACCACCAATATTATTTCTGAATGTACTTTAACTTATATTGAGTTTTATTCAAATATCTGATCAGTTTTTACTCATGCATATAAATGTATCAAGAAGGTTGTGTGAGCAGTGATTTTATATGATTATGAGTGGCAATAATTTGTGCTCGAAACTCGGTCGTCAGTAAACACCACTGTGTAACACTGTGTGAGTTATCGAAATAAATTCTTATCTATAATGAAGTTATACTCTACCACCAAACTGCTCAAGTTTTATACTTATATCAATAATCATAAATGACTGTTTTTTGTCTCAATAAATCTCTGTTATATGAAGGAATAAATAAACGAAAAAGTATAAAAAGAAAAATATTGTTGAAAAACAGTAAAACTATCATAAAAATCATCAGATGTTCTGCTTTTCTCATCGAGTATATCATCTGACACACATTTAGGATAAAAGCAGTCTGGGGATGAAATTAACAAATACTTACAAATAATAACACGATTATTCTATTTGTAGATTGTCAATCTTTAAGTCTCTAGACGTATTTCAAGAATTCAAGGTCATGATACCATCCACTTGCATAAACATACAGCAGTCTTAAGTGATAGTCTCCAGGGATTTGACTAATGTCACGTTGGATCACGAACTGTTGGCTGTTGGGAGAAACACTGATAACCACAAACCACTGAACAGCTGTTTAATTCTAGTTTGGGATCTTACGAAATTACGAACCTGTGACTCCACAAAAAGCTACTTAGATCTATTCCTGTTAGGATGATGTGCGCGTAATGACGAAAAGTCCTAAACATTAGGAAGGAACATCTACCAGTTACCTGGAATCCTCATGGAAGTCATCACCGGTGTGGTCTACCAAGTTAAGTGTGCAGATAGGTATTCATCAATAACTTCTGCTGACGGTTGTGTTGCAAATCGTGATTTAGCCAAAGTTATAATTCATGTACAAGCCAGTGGATTCTGTTTACTGTGCCTGAATGAATAACGGATTGGATTTGTGATGTCTGGGTTATGTGTGAGTTCTATGCCCTATGGAAACAGTGGTGTTGAACAGTGGAGGACTGGAATGAAGCAGGTGTATGGTAGTCTCTGGTGTGCTGAAATAATTATATATTCAAAAGTTGTCCTTTAGCCTACTTTTATTATGCCCGCCTAGTATGCAGCAGTGACATTATGAAAAAGATTGAAATTACAGACGTCTTATTGTAATAGCTTTATCACTTCAACAATAAATATAAATAAAACTGATGGGAGTGTTAACATAGACGAATTGTTGCTGATATTCAACAACATCCACCCTTCGCTCACCTTTACTTGTGAAGAGGAGCAGGTGAATAAACTTCATTTTCTGGATGCCTTGCTAAGTAGGAAAGAAGATGGGTCACTTGAGAGAAACGTGTTTAGAAAAATCACATTCACAGAGCACTACACACACTTCCTTAGTTACATGCCCATTGAATATAAAAGGAATGTTGTTAAATGTCTTGCAAGTAGAGCAAGAAAGATGTGTACGGATGACCTCTTACAAAAAGAATTTGAATATATATATATATATATATATATATTCCTTGAGGGAGATGGGCTATCCGAGTAGTTTCATAAAGAAACAAATGAAAACATCAGAGAAAAAACTCGAGACTCTGACTGTACGTAAGAAACTCCTATTCATTGAGTTACAATTTAATGGTGACTTATCAAGTGAGATTCTATTACAAAGACTTTCAAGGAGTATACGAAGAACATTTTACGCAGCACACCTATGTTTGTAATTCTCTAGCCGACAAATGATTGAGACACAAACGAAGTATAAGCTAGATAGTTTTGCCACATCTCTGTGCATTTATCAATTCAACTGCACCTGCGGTAACACTTATGATGAGCGTACTACTAAACAGCTTACCCAACGTGTTGCTAGACATCTCCCGTCGTGGTTTGGCAAAGGACAAGCAAAAACGATCCGTAGCTCAATTTTGTCACATTTAATTGATTCTGATGATGTAGTAAGAAAACGAGAGCCTTCAAAGCAATTCATCGTATTCTACCGAATCTTTCCAATAGACGCCGCATTCGTCTACCACACACAGCTGAGGCGATAGGCATTAGAACTATTAAACCTAAACTATGCATTCAAAAGAAGTTCGTACAGCCATTATCCCTCCATTGTTGGCCTATTAAGAAATAACCAACTAATGAATTCTACACCACCCCTTACGAATATTTTCAACCCCTCTCTTATCATCCCTTAATCTTATCACATCTTCATTAAAAACGTATTTCATTTACTTCCCTTACAATCTAGCTTTACTAAATCGCTTCATTTGTTTTTCTTAGCCCTTATCGACTACTTATACCTTAAAATTGTTTGTTCAAGAGATGGTGTTTTTCATTATTTGTGTTATCACAGATTGGCTCACTTTTTCATCCTTATGATTGATAAAATCATTATTATTGTTGTTATCATTACTACTATTATGACTTATTGCACAATTTATATTCACCGTCTTATTATCTTATAGACAAAACACCATGATTGGTTTTTATTTGAATTTATATTTGTAAACTTATATATATTAGAGGTTAAGCCTGATGAGATCTAATTGAAACCACCATATTCTTCGCTGAAGTGTGTTGTTCTAAATAAATTGATTCTGGATGGATAGTCCTGTCTTGTGATTTGGTTAAAATATATGACAAATATGTCGGATAATATTCTGGTTGATTAGATGGTTTCTATTTCGTCTATTATATAAGTGGAAACTATTCGAGATAATACCAAATTTATTTAGAAAAATAAACACACACACTTATAATCACAAGCTTATTTCATATGAAACAGAGAAAACTGAGATGTATAAGAACCGTTGGTCTGATTGTCGCCCCATGAAAAATGTTATTTAGCACAACGATACTTATTTTTAAATGTCTCAACTAAGTTTGTAATTACTGCGTTATCTGCTGTGCTGCACTTTACTGTTCTAACGCTTGCATACATATCCATTCCTCCCAATCCTTATTATTTACCTATGGTTTTGGTTAATCCATAATTTCAATACTTCTCCTTGTTATTGTGTGATGGCATTGGTAGCAAGCAATGCGTTAATTTACCACTGTGATTTTGTTTGAGTGAAGTCTAGGTTATGTATGCTATGCAGTGACCGGCTGACTTTGGACTGTCAACAGAAAACGTGTTTTGTTGCGTTTGCTTCCTGCAGACAGAGGGTTTTGATCCCATCTTGCTAGGAATATTCATATTCATTCTGTGATGATTTGTAATCGGGCTTGGTTTATAATTTTGTTGCTCAGTACGTATTTGTGTGTCTAGTAATAATAACTATGCGACGGTATTGTTGTGGTAGGTGTGTATTTTTGATATGAATTATTATTGTCGAATAGTACCACTGATCTTCTTACATTAGTGTATGCTTTTACTACTATTGGAAAACGATTTTGAACTGTGCATTACTCGGACAAGTACGGCAAGTCATTCAGAAGAACACATTGAGTGGTTCCTGCGTTCAGATTTGAATACTTCTGTTTTCGTAGATAAAGTCGTGGTAGACAAATTTTCAGGGAATTTAGGCGTGACAAATCTTCACTGACGTATTCCGAGATCAACAACTTCTTCAATCAACCTGATTCTGTTTTCCCTTCATTTATTAATACAAAAATATAGATAACAGAATTAAAAGTATCAGTGACACTTAAATTCCGCAGAATATTAAAAATTCTTTTAATAAGTTCGATTTTCAATAGGTCTTCAGTAATGAAACTAATTTCAAATTATTCATAAGTTTAATTATTACGTAAGGATGAAAGTGATCGCAAAGTGCTTTCAAAATTAGTATACCAAACGTAAGAGTACATATTATGACTGCTTACAAAAATCGATAAAACACCTTCAAAACAGCACACAATACAAAATCACATAAGACGAACTACCCTAAGGAAATTCAAATTGCAACTAACCACCTGAGATTTATTTATTCAAGTAGATGGTGACCAAAGGAAGATAAATTTAATTTGGTGGCAACTTTCAAGCGTTGGTTTGTTCACGAGTTGATATCAGTAAGAGAACCATTGGAAAACTCTAGAAGTACCGGATAGCTGTTTCGTTCTAGCCTGTGAATTATCAGCAGAATGCCCCAACTAGCATTCGGACCTATGGCATTGTGGTTATAAGGCAAACTTGTAGATCATTCAACAACTGGGACCTGGTGCAATAGTCCATGTGTTCCAACCTTGGTCAATTCGCTACATAGAGCACAATCATCAACCGTTGTCATAAGCGAGTAACTGTCTTTCCTGACAAAATTTAACCTGGGATCACAGTTTTTCAACTTCATAAGACCAATGAACCAAAGCGACTGTAATAATGATTCAAAATCATAGAAAATAAGCAGTGTTAAAAGTGCGTCGGTGGCACAGTGGTTAGGATTCTCGCCGACCATGCACATGGTCTGGGGTTCGAGCCCTCGCCGACGCACAGCTGATATCTATGGTCGGCCTGAGAATTCTGGGCTACCGATATCCATGCTGAAAATTCCATACTTGTACCAAAAATACAGTGTGGAATCAAGCTGTAAATCAAAAATTAAAAAAAAATCAAAAAAAATGATACTTCATTAGTTCTAATGTTTTATTGACAAGACACACTGTACTCTGAACCGTTCCGCAGTAGTCTAGTCTACTTCATTTAATGCTACTTCCAAACTAGGAGTAACTTCTTCAGGTTTAAGTCTGTTAACATGTACATTGACTTTATGGTTTAAAGTACCTGAAAAAGGATATCCTATTAGCTTACTTACTAAGTGTTTATGCTTATAAAATAATATCAAAAGATGAAGACAGTTCAAGATTTCATTAGCTCACTGTCACTTTGATCGAACATCAGATAGTAGAATCATCACTCAGTGGTTCGAAAGAACATGCTGAGTAGGACTGGTGAGTGCCAACAAGCGCAAAACCTAGGTCCAAGATTTCCTAACAATAGCGATAAAATCTGTCACTATTTAAACACCATTAAACATATCAAAAACTCAAAATTTCCTCGACAATGCCCTTCGGTGGCTATATGGATCAGAGAGTACTCACATACAAAATAATCACTGGACAGCAAAATTATTTGACTAAAGTCAAACGTAAAAAGTGACTGAGAATCAGAAGGGATCCTAACAAAAAGCTGCGATCACACCTGTATCAGCAAAAACAGTACCCCGATAATTCTCACACACATGTCAAAGTGAAAATCCCTACAGTCAGCGTTGGATTTATTGTAAATAACCGCAGTCATAAAACGACACGTTATTAACATCATCATGTGATAGGAAAGAGAACCCCGGTGTGAGCGTACTGATGAAGAGTCCCAAACTAGTGTGATGAAACAGCTGTCCAGTACTCCCAGGTTTTTCAGTGGTTCACTAACCAATGTCAGCTCATGATGAAGTCCTGTAAACACTTAATTGCATCCCTACAAACCATCACTTGAAGAAGCATTAAAATTAAGGAAATAGACAAGAACAAAGTCAGCAGATGATATGAAAGTGTAAGAACAATGATAAACAGCCTGAGACAAAAGAAGATGCTAATTACAAAGATATTTGAAATAATATAAGTATCTATACTGTATATAAATCATGTAGGAATTATTATTACTATTTCGTTACGCCGACGTATGGACAATCGTGAAGCCAGCCAGCTTCAAAAGACAGCAACAAATCATCTGCAACGCAGATGAACCACTGACAATCTATGTTCCACTAGGAGTAAAAAGGAGTGTATATGTGTAAAATCTGGACACTGTGGTAGTACGTAACTCCATATTAGTTCCTTTATTAGATGCATCACACTGTGAGACAGCATTATTCACTGGATGACATCTTGAACAAAATTTATTGTTCAAAATCATATCATCAATTACAATCACACAACTTCGAAACTTGAATTTTATAGTTTTCTTCGTTCTCTCCTATTTGTCGTCGTAGGCGTGGTAGTAGAATATTCCAGATATCTGAGACAAGTGTTGAATCATTCCTATTACATGTATTTGCAGTTGATTCGGTAAACAAAGCTTCCGCTGTCATAAATCTCCCCCCTCCACCCTGTTATGAGATTTTAAAAGTGTCATCTAATCCCATCCATCCGACTGTATGGTTGTGTGTGTAAACACCAGTGTTTACAGGAAACCCACACATTCAAACAGATATTTGAACTTCTGATCATCCCATCCTATATCAGTAAAAGTGGGATTGGTGAAATGTTTAAGTGATAGAGCAAAAAAACTAAGTAGTACCAAGGAAAATCTAAGACAGGAAGTGAAACATATGAGAGAAACTTTGAAACTTAATAATTACCTTGATAAATCAGTTGGAAAGCATGTATGGAAATGTAAAAATAAGATAAATAACGATAGTAGTGATAGTGATAATAATAATAATAATGGTAATATTAATGACGAAATGCATGTCAAACATGCGCAAGACAAAACCAACAATAAGAAATCTAAATCATCAGTAGTAATTCCATACAAGGAAGGAATTTCGGAAACCAGCTTACGCAGAATTCTTAATAAAAGTGGCTGACATTCAAACCACCCGCAAACTCAATTAGAAATAAGCTTTGCCGGTTAAAGGATCTGTGGAGCTTAAAAACAAAACAATATAGTTTATCTATTACCCTGCCTGCAATGATCGTCAGGTCAAATACACAGGTCAAAGTAGTTGAACAAGTGCAATAAGACTAATCGAGCATGAAAACCTAGCAAAATGTAGATTAGTTGATTCGAATAAGATAAGAAATCTGGAGAATAGTTCAGCTATGCCAGTCACTACATGCAATTGCACACAACCGTACAACAGGATGGATGAGATGAGATGGCAGTTTTAAAATCTAATGTAACAGGGTAGACGGGGAGATTTATGACAGCGGAAGCTTTGTTTGCCGAATCAACTGCAAATACATGTAATAGTGTAACAACAGAAGACAAGGGCCAGGCAACAGATCGTTTTATTATGAAAATCAACACGTATTTATATATATCTCACATACATTATTGCAGCTTATGCAAGTAGACAAGCGCAGTCATCTGATTGGTTGTTTATCAGAAGTTAGGCAGACAAACGCAGGCTTCGGATTGGTTGTTTAGGGATTCCTCGACAAATAGAGTTCTCTATCTGCGAATCATATTTTGCTAAGTTAACTTTGCTGTGATTGGTTGTTAAATCAGCCTTGTACATATTTTCTCACGGCCTGCTCTCACCACAATAGGAATGATTCAACACTTGTCTCAGATATCTGGAATATTCTAGTACTACGCCTACGACGACAAATAGGAGAGAACGAAGAAAACTATAAAACAATTGCCCATAATCTCTTATCTCCTTCTTTCACTCATGGACCCCTAACTCGTCGTTTCTATTTCGGATTCCAGTCGAGCTGTGGCCTGAAGCGTGATGTTATCCCAATGGTCCCCTCAGTATGTGTTCTATCCATCTAAATTCTCTTCTACATATCTTTTGAGCAATGGAATTTTGATTGGTTCGTTCACAGAGTTCCTTGGAGCAAATTCTCTTCAGCCATCTAATCTTCAATATGATGAAGACATAGAAGACACCTGGTGATAAAAATTTTCAACAAACTATTGCTTTTCATGAAACACTTGCCAATTCTGAATTTCGTTGCTTATACTACGTGAAAACATTTTAAAACTGAATTCAGAGTGAATGTTAGTCTTCCCTTTTCTGATTTTCATTTTGAAGTCATCACCTTTGTCATCTGCTCGTAAGTGGAACAATGCTGCATAGCTAGATCTCTTTCAAATTTGCTCTTTTTATAACCATTAGTTGGTTACTTTCAACTCCTCTAATTTCCTGCTTCTTCTGCCAGTTTATTAGTTTTCACTGATCAGGCAAGATATTGATCTACTGCGTGAAATTAATCAATAGCCTTAGGCAGTGGGAATGAGAGCACAAAATGATAATTTTACACTCTGGTATTCAAACATAACTACGTTTACTACTCATGAGTAGTTAAAATCGGGTCGGAAGAATTTTGTACTATCACTTCCCACATATATATCCATATTTTAAATAAGTAATGTGTATGTATATCCATATTTATTCATCCAGTGGACAGATTACAGCGGCATATACATAGAAATAGCGATAAACCAAATTTTTTCCTCAATACCATTATTATTTTATTATTCAGGTCATTACAGTTAGTTCACCGTAACATGGAAAGTGATTAAGGCTAATAAGTAGGTTAGTGAAGTAGTAACCCGTATCGGTTAAGCAAGTAGCTTTGTATTATGTGAAGAGAAGCCTTCCTTTCATTATTTTTCCCTTCTACTCTTTATCATGATTATTATTAAAACATTATTAATTTATGATTTCTAAAGTCGAGTAAGTGGAAAATAATAAAGCCGAAAATGAGAAGAAAAAATATTTTGACCATTGACCCATATCACTGAAAATCGGGTGAATTCCATCAGCCGTAAACTAATGTTAGTGTTTTTTGTTGGTGCGACAAAAGGCAGGAGTAGTGGTGGTGTTCATACAGCGAGCGATACTCCTCTTCTCTTCGGCTTTTGTTTTCTTTCTTGTATTATCAAAACCTCATTTGTTTTTCTTTATTTTGTTTTGTGGTCATAATTGAATGATGAGTGGCGTAAGGTGATTTAGTTGGAGAACAAGAACAAGAAGAAGAAGAAGCGAGGGTCACGGTAGAAGTTGAACCATTCATCAAATGTTGGGGATTGCTCTTTTCAGCATAATGAATTTTCTTTAAATATGTCATTAATTTGCTAATATCCGAACATTTTAAGTGTGTTTACACATTTAATACATGATTTGATTTTTCTTGAAGAAATAGCGCTTTAAACAAATTTCATGATGAAATCCTTCAATCAATCAAACAAAATCCTCACAAATTAACACTTGAAAATTGATCTGATGTTCACTAGTAACTGACCCTATTCAGGTAGGTAGTTAGTTACCTGAGGTTCTGGCGCGAAGTCGTGACCAGTAGGATATAGCATTGAATACATTGACAAGTGGTCGTTCTATATCATGTATTGGCAGAAGTTAGAATTTAATGGCTGGTCATTGGATCGGATCTCAGCGGCCTAATGGTCTCTACGAGGTCATCATGTAACCAGAAGGTCCTGAGTTCGAACCCTGGAGGGGTGTGTGAACACTGCTGAAGAGTTAGAAATTAGGCTGTCGAAACAGCTTTCCATTACTCCTAGCAGATTAATCAATGGTTCTCTAACCGATGTCAGCTTATGATGAAATTCTCCAAGTAATTAAACAGATATATCAAAGTGAGATCATGCATTGACTTGAATTAAAGAAGCATGGGAAATCAGAAAGTAATGGAAAGCTGTTTATTCCTAGTTTTTGAATTTTCAAAAGTACGCACTGATGGTCCCATTCAAAAGTCCTGAGTTCGATACCTGTTGAAGTCATACTCCCAAGAACTAGAACTAAAGAGCTGGTTAGTAATATCTGCTTTCTAATGGTTCTCCAAGTGATATTATTTCCTGATCAAACTTGAAATCAATCACTGCAAATTAAAAATAGAATACTGACCTAATGCTAATCGCTTACTGAGTGTACAATGAACTTTCTTGGAGTTTTAGCGAGAATTCGTCACCAGTGGGGTTCATTAGGTTGGATGTGAAAATAAAAGTACGCCGGTGGCAATAGCTGTATATGGAACTATGTGAAGCGAATTGGACGCAGCTAGAGTTCATGTAGCGTTTAGTTCTAACGTATTACTATTATATCCTTTAATTCCTAGAGTAACAGAGGGCTTCAGCTGCACGTCTCCATTGCGTTTGGTTCTCTGATAAAGTTTTCACCTGGCTCCAGGTCACCCCAATTGCTTTCATCTTCTCTTCGCATGACCTCGTTCAAGTCACTTTTGCACTGACGACCAACTCGCCGCTTCCCTTTCGGGTTCCACTCGAGCACTGACTTGTCTAGTGATGTCACTTGATTGTTTCCTCAGAGTATGGCCAATCCACTTCCATTTCTTCCTGCCTGTTTATTGCACAATCGGTTCCTAGTTGGTTTGCTCCCAGACATCCCTGTTGTTGATCTTTTCTGGCCGGTCATCTGATAGTGAGTATTGAGCGAAGACAACTGTTAATGAAGGTGTGAAGTTTGTTTGAGATGCTTCTTATGACTCGCCAAATCTCTGATCCGTATAGTAGCACTGACTTTACACTGGAGTTGAAAATCCGGATGTAATTTTTAATGCTGAGTGCTGTTGACTTCCACACAGACTTAAGAGTAATGAAAGCTTGTCTTGCTTTTCCGATCCTCGCTGCTTTGATATCCTCGTCAGTTCCATCTGCCTGTAGTTGAAACGATGCTTCCCAGTTAGGTAAAGGAGGTTGATTCTTTCAGGTTCCTCCCATTTATGCTGATTGTTGTCTGTTGTTGTTGCTATTGCTGGTGGCCAGGAATCTTCATCACCTCTGTTTTATCTATGTTCACTTGAAGTCCTATCTTCGATGCTTTTTCTGCCAACTAGTTGCTGTTTTTCACTTGCATATCTTCTAGTTGGTGGGAAATCAGACGTATATCATCGGCGAAGTCCAGATCCTCCAAGTTTTTTGTGAGTCCATTTTATGCCTGTTTCCTCATTGCGCTTTGTCTGTCACATTATCCAATCTACTGCAATCAGGAAAATCATTGACGATAATAGACAGCCTTGTCTCACTCCAGTCCTCACTTCGAAGGCTTCCGTAAGTTTCCCGTTGTGGATTACTTGGCATGCAGCATTGTCGTATAAATATTATTTATTATTTTTTGTTATTTTTGATAACAGCTTGATTCCACACTGTATTTTTGGTACAAGTATGGAATTTTCAGCATGGATATCGGTAGACTAAATTTTGCAGGCCGACCATAGATATCAGGTGTGCGTCGGCAGAGGATTGAAACCCGTAACATGTGCATGGTCGGCGAGACTCCTAGCCACTGTGCCACCGACGCACAAAAAGGGAGGACCGTGAGGCCTCCCCACTGACAAAAACTACACGCCCAAGCGCAACCGATTAGGGTCCGTCGCGTGTTTCAACCCTCCAAGGTGCAATGGCGAGCCTCCACCCGGGGTCAGAGCATTCTTGATTACCCTGAACCCGGCGCCAGGTAAGTTTGGATGAGATGTATAATTGTCGATGGCACTCCGTAGTAGCGAAGTAGTTGCCAAATGACCTCTCGATCGACGCTGTCGAAGGCCTTTTCAAAGTCGATGAAGTTGAGATAGAGAGGTGACTGCCATTCCAAGCTTTGTTCAATGATGATCCGTAGAGTGGCGATTTGATCAATACATGATTTGTTTCTCCTGAATCCAGCCTGTTCCGGTCGAAGTTTTTCATCCAGGGTTTTAGCGGCTTAGTATTTTGCTTGGAATGGACAGGAGCATAATTTCGCGCCAGTTTTTGCATTGACTTAAGTCTCCTTTCTTTGGTAGTTTGAATAAGTATCCTTTCTTCCAATCCTCGGGTACTTTGCCCTCTTTCCACACCTTCTCCAGTAGTGGTGTCATCAAGTCCGCTGTTGTCTCTGGGTCCATTTTCAATGCTTCTGCTGGGATTCCATCTGGTCCTGCTGCTTTTCCACCTTTTGGCATCTTGATTGCATTCAGGACCTCTGATTTCGTCGGGGGTCGATGTTCACTGGTAGTTCTGCTTCCGTTGTTGGTATTGTTGGGCGCGTTGTAGGTGGCGGACGATTTAGAAGTCTTTTGAAGTGTTCAGCCCAGTGTTTTCTTTGTTCCACCTCTTTGGTGATTGACTTTCCATTGTCATCCTTTGCTGGCTTAATCTGTGTCGAACTTTTGCCCGATAGGTGCCTAGTTGTTTGGTAGAGTGTGGCGAGGTCTCCTTTGCCTGCAGCTTGTTCTGCTTTATTTGCCATGGTTTCATAATATTTTCTTTTGTCTTCCCTGGCACTCTTCTTCACTCTTTTGTTCAGTGTATTGTAGCTTGCATTCAACTCCTGTTTTTGTTGCTCGTCGGTGCACTGGATAATCTTTTGCTTCACTGTCCTTCTCTCTTCTATTAGTTTCCAAGTGTCCATAGTGAGCCACTGTTTGTCCTGTCTCTTTTTCTGCCTAGAACTTCCATGCAGGTTTGACTCCACACCGTTTTCAAGTTGTCCCAGTGCTTTTCGACGCTGACCTCTTTGCTGGTGTTGATTTATGTCTCGGCTTTGTCCTTTCCGCTTGCAATGAAGATGTCCTTTGTAGCCTGGTCCTTCAGTTTTTGAGTGTTGAACTTGGCTTGTGGTCTATCTGCAGCTCCTGATTCCCTGAAAGCTTTTAATTTGATTTGGATTGTCCCTTGTACGAGATAGTGGTCTGAGCCAACGTCTGCTCCTCTTCTTGCTTTTGTGTCCAGTAGGCTGCGCCTCCACTTCCTTGAGATTGAGATGAAGTCAATTTGGTTTTTGGTTTGCCCATCTGGTGACACCCATGTAGCCTTGTGGATATCTTTGTGCTTGTATACACTGCCACCAATCACTAGTTCGTTGAAGGCGCAGAAGTCGGCGAAGAGTTCTCCATTTTCATTCATTTCTCCGAGAGCTTCTCTACCCATGATGAGTTCCCTTCCTGTGTTGTCTGGTCCCAGTTTGGCGTTCATGTCTCCCATTAGTATTTTCATGTCGCCAGCTGGAGTATTGTCCATTGTTGCCTGTAGTTGTCTGTAGAATTCTTCTTTCTTTTCGAGGTCTGCGTTGTTTGTGGGTGCATAACATTGTATGATTGACACTTTCCTTCCTTTGGAGTTGAATCTGGCGGTCATTATCCTGGACGAAATCGCCTCCCATTGCATCAGGGCTTTCGTTGCCGTTGGTGACATCATGATAGCCACGCCCTCGGTGTGCGTGTGGTTATATTCTGGGTGACCGGAGTAGATCACTGACTCGCCCGTTGACAATTTGGGGAGTCCATTCCCATTCCATCTGCTTTCACATATTCCCAGCACTTGGATTCCATATCTTGTCATCTCGTTTGCGATCTGGGCAGCTTTCCCAGTCTCGTACATAGTTCGGACGTTCCATGTCCCCACACAGACTTTTTCTTTTGGTGCAAAGAGGTTCATCGTGCTGAAGTTTCTGTAGCAATTTTGTTTACAGGGTGGGGTTGCTAGCCTCACGCCTGAGAAAAGAATGGTTACATAAGATAAAGTTTAGAGAGAAGCGACCTTTTGGGTTGCTCCCCTAAAATCAGATAACAAGGGATAAAACAATCAGAACAACACCAACAAAGGAAAACAATTCACAGCAAAAAGGGCAAAAAGCGACAACAACGATACAATACAACAACATGCAATATAGTTCAGCACAGTTAACTAAAATGATACCAAAATCTTGGACTCACTGACTTGGGCCAACTTGAACATATAAATCCAATAATATGTACATATGAGTTGTTGTTAAAAGATACAAATGTCCACAAACTTTGTTATAGGTATTAGTAGTCAATAATAGTAAATCCAGAGTTTAAGCGTTCGAAATTTAACGGAATTCAATAATTTCCAGAACTTCGTGGTGAACAATAGCAAAGAAATGAGAGTTTTATAAATTACAGCAAAAAGTAACGCACTGATCGAAAAGCGCACCTCACATTCTTAGTTCTAACGTAGCAGTAGAATATTCATTAGATCCAGTTCGCAAAATGCAGTTCCAGTAGTTCCCAATGGGAGGAAGCGGCTTCCCAGTACTCTACGGTTTTCACTGTTTCTGTGACCAACTAACCGGTTATGGATCAATCAAATCTTCGAAAGCCAACGACCAGAAAATAACTCTTTCTTCTGATTTATACTTTTGAGGCTTGAAATGTTTCTGTTAGCTGATTTCTCTACGCGATTGTTTGAAATATCTCAACCCTGGCTAAATTCGGCTGAAGTTTGTAGATTAGTTAATGAAGTTCCACTGAAATGCATGTTTTCTCACCTTAAATGTGGTGTAACTTGTGATGCATTTGTGACACATGGAAAGAATTTTAATTAAATTATACGCGATGATAACTGTCCTGCCTTTATTAACTTATTCTGTGGCAAGTGGCAACATTTAAGGTTGTGTGTTAATATTCAAACACTAATGGGCTTGTGTTTGACAGTAGTGTCATTTTTGTATCAACCAATGCGAATAGCATGCTTCAGTATAACAGTATTTAAAAATTACATAAAGCAATGATACTGTGACCACGCAATTTTTTCTATTCATTTACGTCCTACGTGATACACAGGGTTTCAGCCTTGAGCTTTTGTAGCAGTGGTTTTTCATACGGAAGGGGGTTGCTAGCCTCATACCCAGCCTTCCTTCTTTAGGTGTGCATTCACCGGGTATCGAACTACGGACTACTTATCTCATATGCCGTATTCTTTAAACTAGGAATATAGTTTGTTAAGGATATAATTCTTACATTTGCCTATGTTCATGCAAATTCCTGCATTAGAATTCGTTTTGTACCATTATATAAGGAGTAAAATGTGATTTATCAGCATATACTACTGCTGGATCAAGACAGGTAGTAGTAGTATACCAATTACACTACACACTTGGTTGATGTGGATGGTATATAACTACTTATATCAATCAGTCAGTAATATATGATTTTATGCATATATGCTCGCTTCCCTAATTAACATTCATGTGTATCAAGCAAGTTGCATATTGCGAATTGAGAAATCATGACTTCCAAAAGAAACTGGGTTCACACTTTACTTCCTCGAACTGTGTAGATTGAAAATTGAGAATTTGATTTGATTCAGTTTATCAGTTCTATTCAAGTGTTGGTTTGTAGGCATTTGATTGACTGCTTACAGGACATCATCATGAGCTGACATTGGTTAGAGAACCACTGGAAAACCTGAGAGTACTGGAGAGCTGTTTCGTCAGCCTAGTTTAGGAGTCTTCATCAGTACACACCAACCATGGTTTGGACCCAGGACCTTCTGGTTACAATGTGGGGCCGATCAAATGGCCCACCGACGCTATGTCGTGAATTGGAAGAAGTTAGAATTCATTGGCTGGTCATTGGATCGGGTTCCAGTGACTTAATGGTATACGAGCTCGGCTTGTAGGCAGAAGGTCCTGAGTTCGAATCCTGGTGGGTGCGTAATGATGAGAATCCCAAACTGGGACGAAACAGCTTTCCAGTACCTCCATGTTTCCCAATAGTTCTCTGACCAATGTCAGCTCATGCTAAAATCCTGTAACTAATCAGCTCTATTTCGGCCTATAGTAAGAAATAAGGTATCTAACAGAATAAGCGTAAATCTACGGGAATTTAATTTGCTCTTAATTTGAATTTATTCATTACGAAGGAGTTTGGACTACGCTAGAAAGAGAAGCAGAATGAAAATACAAATCTCGACAAACAAACAAACGAACACCTGTAAATTATTCTACTGTACACTAGTGACTAACTAAAGGATAGAACTGAGAGGAGATCTGGTGAAGAGTCGTGACCACCGAAAGCCATCAAGTCAAGAATGAATATAAATACTCGCTAGTGACATTACCTGTCTGTGGAGTCATATTTAGCGAATGGGTAGAAATTACAATCCACGCGCCATTGGTTCATGGTCGGTGGTTTAATAATCAGACAGGTTTGCTTCGAAACTAAAGTGTTCAGCATTCGGTTCCCAGTAGAGTTGTCAGCAGCTCCTGCTAAAAAGTCGCAAACAAAGAGTAAACAATTGTTCAGTAATCCATGATTTTTAATTCCACTTACTTGAAATCAGTCAAATCTCTGCAAACCAGTATTTGAATCTAGCATAATCAACCAACCGGCTGTTTTATTCATATATTAATAACAGTATTTTTGAATTAAGATAGTCCAATTTTGACACTCATTACAACAAAAAAAGAAAATGGGTCAGAATATGCAGGATCTTTTAACATGACTTAACAGTGGTTCTCATTTGTCATGTCATTTTCTATCTTTTGATAGTTGTTGTTCTTGTCAGATGACCTACCTTTTGTGACCTTAAGAGTTCAAAAAAAAATTTTCTTTTGGCACTAATTGAATGGGGGTGGAGAAAACACAAGGACGAGGAGAATGACTGGTCGATAGTTGTGTGTGCATGAACAGATAATTTTTCTTTGTTGTCTACAAATTTACCATCTATCCTTGTCACTTTTGTGTTCCACTTACCATTACATAGAAATTCGGCATAAAATGGTAAAACTAAAAGCTTAATGTGTTAGCGTTCAACTGAATGCTTTATTTTACTGTTTTCACGTTTATATTTTCAAGCATAACCTCACGCTTATATGAAGTAAATATCACAGTGAAATAAACGAATCGTGATAGTGGAGAGGAGAGGGGAATTCTATTTGTTATGTTGGTGAAACTATCTGTTCAATGTTGTTATTAAAGTAATATACAATGACTACAACTGTATAAAACTATTCGATACCCAAGTGGTCTAGTGGATAACGCTTTGGCGTTTGAAACAGTGCTCACTGGGTGCCAGCTTCTGTGGGTATATCATCACTAACTGCTAAATGCAGGTGTGATGAGAGCTGTCTACTAGCCATAATTGGCAGACAGCAATTGACGTCAATGTTTACCTCCTAAATCTTGGTCATGAGAAAAGAACAAAGACTATGCATCGGTGGATACGATTCGCACATATATATATGATCTGACCTTCAAAGAAACGGCCACAAAGAGATGACAGATAACTTTCAGCAAGAAAACAACCAATCAGAAGGCTCTGTTTATCTTCTAGTAATAACGAATGATAATGATGATTTCCTCAATAAACGATCTGTTGCCTGAATCTTGCCTTCTGTGATTACATAGGTACATCCAGATAACAAGTCCCAAATAGGACGAAATGCGGGTTATCCTGGATTCCAATACTAGTCACCATCCACCAATCAAGTTGTATAAAGCCTTGTTTTGTCAATTCTCTTACACTATTGGTGGCTACATTCTTCAGTATTATGTTCAGTGCTCAGTATTCCATAGAATATAATGTAAAAGTACTAGTGTCTCTGGTTAGCGCGTACATTACGTGTGTGTGTGTGCGTGATAAATGAATAATTCTCATGCATGTACTTTTGTTTTGATTTAGTGTTTTTGAAATTGTATAAGAAAGACTAGAAAAAAACAAGAAATAGCTCTCTGCGGACACGTTAAAGCTAGTAAAACAGAGGTGCCGGGTGGTGGAACAGAAGATGAACAACAGAAGGAAAAGATGAGTTCCATGTAGGCTGCACTGAATAAAGAAGTGGAAAGGAGTACGACAAAAACGAAAAAAGACAATTCTACGACACATTAGAACAGGCCACAGGTAAAAGAAAACCCAGAACACTATATCATATAACTAGATCTCTATCGGAAAAGAGATCAATACAGATGAAACCAATAAAAGCTGGTCAACGCAACCCAATTATCCAGGAGGAAAAACAAGGAAACCAATGGGCTGATCACTTCAGAGGACTCTTGAATCTACCATCACCGCAACTCGTCCAGAAATACCACCACTAACAGCAGGCATAGAAGTACCAGTGGATGTCAGTCTTGAGACGAAAGCAGTCTTAAATGAAGTAATTTTGAAACCACTTCAACACTATGGAGCACCCCAGAAATATTTACCAACCTCGTTCAACAGGTATATGATGTTTGCCACGTGCCAGGTGGTCAACAACGGAAAACTTAGAGAAGTCTTTGAAGTGGCGACAGGAATGAGACCAGACTGACTGCAATTACCAATGATATTTCTAACTGTAATAGACTGAATCACGCAACAGATTTACAGGAGTGAGAAGACTGGACTATGTTGGATCGACAAGAAGACGCTAGAAGTCCTGCATTTTCCGAATTATTTTTGTCTCATTTCACACAAACTCGAAGACCTACACGAGAAAATAAAGAAGAAACTGACAGAAGTAGCAGGCAGCAAAGAGAGGACTTTAATCGGACATAGAGGGGGTGAAGGTGATGAAAGTAACTAACTAAGCAATGACAAGAATAAATTCCGAAGAAGTAACTTCCTTCCTTTGGAATCAGAAAAACAATACAGAGTTTCATTACTCTGAAATCAGTCTGGAAATGTACTACATTCAGTATAAGTAACAAAATTCGGAATTTCAGCACCGATGTTAAATCATTCAGTCCTTCCATGATGTGCTCGTCAAGATGAGCATTTCCAACTGTCTGCTTCGCGCTTTTATCAACATCTGCTTTCACTGGCTCGATACTGAAAGTCAGGCGGCCAGCCGGAAAGGATCAGCAGAAAGGGATTGTAAAAAAGAACCAATCAAGAAGCTACTGCTCGACAAATATGTTGAGGAAAATGGAGGTTGATAGGTCTCACGCTGAGAAGACTGTAGGGTGACATCGAGTACCTGGTCATGGTTCTATTGGAACCTAGATGGGAAATAACGAGTCAGACGTTGATGGATGAAATGGAGCAGATGGTGTGAATAGGACAGAAGAGCTTATGGATGTTCGTGGAGCCAGCTAAAAAGAAATGAATAGAACAAGATGAAAGAAAGATGTGCTGTTCAATCAATATTTCCAACTATAAATCTAATGGAATAATACAAGGTGGGGGAAAATCCCAATCACATTTGATATCAGATGTTTATTATTGCCTGATTTGGACTTTGTAGTTTATATCGGTGAACTGGAACAGCTCAGTAGATATTCTAAATTATTAAATGAATATAATCTGAAGTAAATAATTTCGCCTGATAGTCAATAATTTTAGAATTATTTAAATGACTTAGTCAGTTAACCAAGTTATACTAGAAGCAAGGTTAATGCACAATACATATTTTAGCTTATCATTGCAGTAGTATTTACTTAAATGTTTATTTGTGTAACTGTACTACAATGACATTGATACGTACTCGTGTTTAAGTGTTATGAACTTGGAATGTCCTCCTCACAAGAAAACCACATGGTAGCATAAAAAGAAATTTGCATAGAAAAAGTACTTGGACAGGATAATATGCACATTTTCACAGCTTCGTTCCTGTCAAGTACAAAAGACATTTAGTAAAGACCCTCAGCCACAGAGTTAGTGCTATGTGCTCAGAAGCAGCAACTGAAGATGAATTAAGCATTGTACATGATAATTTGCTCGAAAATAATTATCCCGACAAATTTATCAAGAAACACATGACAAAGAAAGCGGAAAAGGAATACTCACTATACATAAACAAGAAGTCTTTTAATATACGACTGCAATTCAAGGGGGATATACCAAGTAAAGTAATTAGGAAGAAATTAAGAAAATCAGTTCACAAACTTTTGATGCTCGCGAAATAAGCGTCTTATTCTCTACACGACTGATGGCGATTCCTCGAACGAAAGATGAAGTACCTATAATAGCCACTACCAGTTGCGTCTACGAATTGAACTGCGCTTGTGACGGAGCGAGTTATATTGGCCCTTGCTGTAGGAGCTTGATTTTTCGTGCTCGCGAACATCTCCCATCAAGGTCAAGTAAGGCTAAAGAGTGAAAACCATCAACAGTTCGATAGTAGACCATCTGGTGCAAACCGGCCACAAAGCTAGCGTGGAAGAATCCTTCTGTATAATCTACCGAGTGCCTAATAAATTGCCAAAATCATAGAAGCACCACATACTTCAAACAGCAGAGGCTTTTGCAATTCGCCCCAAACAACCAGTACTGTGTGTTCGAAAGAAGCAAGTCCAGCCCCTACTACCGACCTGGCCTTCAGTAAAGGCTATAAATTCATGAATTTGTAATATTATCTTTCCTAATTTTTATGACATTCAGCTTATTGTTATGTTGATGCTGTTGAGCTGTAATCTATTGATATTATTATTGATTTGATGTTATTTAAACAGCAACATTAATGCTGTTCATAACACTAATTCATTCATTCACTATAATGCATGTATAACTATAGAGCCTGACGATGAAGCTATCGAAAAGAGTTATCTTTGTTCAGTATCCATTCTATTGCCTAATTATTCATTTAAAGCTATCCTTCAAGTTGAAACATGTGCATGCTGCCATCAATCCTAAAAAACGTGATTAGATATAGGGTTGAATTGATTTTCAAGGGAAGTAAGAGGCACACACATTTCTTCATTGTTCTTCCTTTCAAGTTAATTTTTACTATGATTCAGAAGTGTTTAGAAAAGCATTGCAGATAGGGAGGTAAGATTAATTTTCAAATGCTCACCGGTGACTGCCTTGAGAATGAAGTTGTCTTAAGTTCCAGCTGTAAGTACTGGCCAGCGGGTTCGACTTTATCGGATGCAAGGATGAATAATTGTCAATGCCTTTGGTTGGAGCTCGTGTTTAATAATATACTAATATATTGCATAGCAGTTGGAGTTAGTAGACTAGCCTCTGGATTCCATCTCAGATGTCCAGTGCTCCCTCGTCTTCGACGGTCCTCTAACTGAAGTCACTTATCCAGCAGTCTTGGCGAATTAATTCTTCACGTACACACAAATATTGATAATGCAGAGTTTGTAAGGATTTGCATCAATTCAAGGGTAGATTTCATCACAAACAAAAATCAGTCTTAGGATCGGTGAAAACGAGAAAGCACTGAACAGTCACTTCATTCCAGTTTAGGACTGCTCACCCATGTGCTATTATGACCTGATAACTCATCAAACCTAGTGTTTTTTGCAGTTTATCAGGTCAGACCACTGAAAATCATCAGCTAATGAGTATCCGCCTCACGAATCATCATATTCTGACCTAATGAATGAATGGTCAATGGGTTGGGTAGTGATTTGAAAACCCCAGGGCACGATTCTTAATGAGTTCTAGAGTGCATACTCCTGAAGAATCTCAGACTGGTATGCAACACTCTTTGGTTTTCTGGTTCGTGAGGAAATATACTTTGAAAATCTAAGCATTTGACTGAAATCACAATCGTCATGGTCATTCCAACTCTGGAACTAGTAGCATTATTAGGATGCAAAAATGTTCTAATGCAAAGTTCATTGTAGACCAAGTGCCTTTATACCCTGTGCAGAACTTCCAAGGTGTTTTGTCGCGAAGTATTTATTCCTTGTGAAGAATCTAGAGGGGAAATTATAAACGGCAACGTATCATTTGAAGTAAAATTATTTTTATTGGAAAATGAGTTTTAATCCACACATGGTATTTTTCCTTTACGGGATGCATACCAATAGCTTGAAATGCATTTAAAATGTGTGTGAGTGCAGATTGCAATTTATTGACTCAACTAGGTGATTAAAACAAAACGAAGTGAAGTGAATTTGATACATCTTAGTAAGTGAGAGCTTAAGTTGTTTAGTGGTTTAAACTGACCACTATCATCCTGCTCACTTATGCTATTCGCGTGCTTTTTCAGGGGAGTATTTCTATCCTATCCAAGATTTCTACTAAATTTTCGGAATGTACGTGGTCCGCGTTCGACTCCCATATAGACCGAATTCCTTAACTTCTCTTTGTCTACTAACCAACAAGAAGCCTGAAAAAGTTTGAAGGTAGAGCGTACAGCTTGCTCTATAAAAACAATATCGCTACTACTGAAATTTCAAATTAGCTTAAAGGTCTGTATTTCACTCAGAACCAAAAGAAATAAAAAGAGAAGCTTGATTGGCGGAGGGTGTCAATCAGTGGAATCCAGGACAACGCGCATTCTGTCCTATTTGGAACTCGTCAACTGGATGTACCTGCATTCCTCAGTGAGTGATGATGTTCCCACCGAGGCTCAAATCCGGTGCCCAAAGTTTCGAACGCCAAGCGTTATCCACTAGACCACTTGGTTCACGACAGAGAGCCACCTCTTGTGCAACAGGTCATATTGAATATTTTACTGAATTTTAGATTTTCCCGTCGATTGATTAGATAACGCTTTGGCGTTTGAAACTATGGACATTAGGTTCAAGCCTCACTGGGAACATCATCACTCAGTGATGAATGCAGGTAGATCCAACTGACGAGTCCCAAATAGAAAGAAAGGGGCGTTATCCTGGGTTCCACTGCTAGTCACCATCCACCAGTTAAATTCTAATTACATGCCCAGACATCATTGTAGCATCTGCACCAGAAGCTGGCATGTCAACCTGACACCAAGCACTTCAGTCCAATCAATCGACGGGAAGTTCTAAAATTCAATAAAATAAGAGAAGCTGACAACATTCTACATGATATTCCTATAGCAGATTGATGTTTATTCTGCTTTTTCTTCTTCTACCTCATTTAGAACTTCTGAAAGGCAAGGAATCGCTGTCGATTAAAGTTAACTTATAACCAATAAGCGAGAATTATGCATTTCAACTCCAATTTAGCCCTTAAATCAGACAGTATCATATATTTATCTACTAAAACAAATTGCTATTCCTACACTGTTTGCTTATTCTGTACCACTATAAAAAATGGTTATGCAAGAGAAGGTAAGCTGTATATTACCATGAAATCAGATGAAATTCTCGACAAATAGATCCACGTCTAGAGATAAGCGCATATTTCGATACAGGAGTTTCTCATATATATATATATATATATATATATATATTGTTATGCATGACAGTTGATATATCTTTTCTAAACTTCACTGAATTATTGTTATTATCTGTACTCTTTTTTCTTCCTTACAATCTATTTATATAACTTTGGTAAAATTTATAGAAAAATTAACTGGACAATGTACTGTATATATTTGTAGATATATACTGTTGACCAGAATCAGTAGTTAAAATCCCTGAGTAGTACTCAACAGTTAGAAACTAAGTAACTATTGTGATCATTTCCACCGGTATTCATCAATAGTGTATACTCGTACTGAATTAAATTGCTTCGACAGCCATGGAACTATTAGTGTAGTTGTATTTTCTGAGTTAAGCTTCTATTGTCTTCCTGGACAACATCTTCCATGCTAAAATTATACATAACAATTATCCAGACATGTTTATCAGGAGATACAAAGTAGTTAGAACACCAAGAAACACAGGAATACTTGCCCTTAAGAAAGACGTGTACATCAAGCTGCCTATTCTATATGCGGCATCATAGCACTTTGATAGCTAGACAAAAATTGAAGGCTGCTGTTAAAAGGACTTTTTATGCACCTAATATCATAATAATTGACAATATGAAGCCAATATATCTATCGAAGCCCTTCCAACATACGAAAAATGGTGTCACATCACACTGTATTTACCTGTTTGAATATACGTGTGAAAATACATACATAGGGAGGACTCATCGATCTCCGCAAGTAAGGGCTGGCTTCACAGCATATTCCTAAATGGTTCTAGAAACAAATAGAATCTTCAGAACCCACTAATGGTAAGAGCAGGAGACCTAGCTCCTCTATTGCGAAACATATTATAGTAACAGGACATAAATTGACGTTAACAGATCTTTTAAACCTATCTATAAAACGTGTTTGGGGCGTATTCTAAAGTTTGTGGAAGCCCTAGCTGGTAATTAGGAAGTTTAAACCACCTTTATGCATTCTCTACAAAAATTCGTCATCACACTAAACCTTCCTTTCTTGGTAAACTTTGTTTTGATAGATTTACTATTACCTCTGTTATTTGGTTTAGTGGTCTTCATTGTTATTTTGACCTTCAATATGTCCTTTTAACTTGACCTAAGTGGTTTATTTTATCACCTCTAAACTCTGTAATGATTTCATATATATATTCTTATGACAATTTCGTGTGTGATCAGATTGTTCGAAATGTGTTTCACAAAGACATGCATTACACGATTCAGACAAATTACGTCTTCTTGTTGCTTTGTCTAAATTTATAAAGCGAACTAATTCTTTTAAAATTATATAAATTCTTCGTAAGTGACACAAGTATTTCTGTTGATGCCCACTTTTACGACTGGCTGTTCATTTGTATCAATATCAATCTGTTTATTCACTTGGAATTCTACTTCTTATTTATTAGTTAACACACTCGTCTAAGTATCAGATGTCTAGGAATTCACTGGCATTTTTTCATGTACCTTTTGTTTGGGATTTTTACTATTTTGTACCAGTCAAATAGATATACATAGATACAGTAGGAATTAGTATCAGAGTGTAAATATTACATTTTTTGACGCCAATTATATACTAGGCAATACGAAGAATAAGATGGAGTCAACTTTGATCAGCATAACATCTTTTATCACACTTGTTGATATTATATTTCAATCAAAATTGTTGGTGAAATAAGATGAAAGACAAATGATGAGAATAAGTCAATGAGAGATATGGAAGTGTGAGAACAGCGATGCATAAATATAACCTAAGAGGAAGGAAATAAAATAGTTACAAAGTTGGTTGAGATTTCGGGACGCGCATGAATGTTGCACATAGTTCTTTGAGGAGGGATTTCGCAAACAACTATTACGGAACAATCTTCTCCTAAATGTCTAGCTAAGTTGTGAAGCTTTCACTTTCTTCCAAGACAAAACACACACGGTATAGATCAATAACAAGTGAGCTGACGGAACTCCAAACGAGTTTATCAGCTATCTCTCCTGATAGAAGGAAGAGAAAGAAGATGAAACCACTCGTTTCGGCGTGACTATTTGTTACCAAAGCAGTGACAATCGTTATAACCACTAGGACCACTGAAAATACTTCTACTACTACTCAACTAGATCCAGATAGTTTAAATTGTATGAAGTAAGCTTTTGAAAGATTCAGTGTAGGAGTTTTGGATCAAGAAAGTGACAGTCAAATTTCTGTTAGCTTTAATTACAGCAGTGTTTTTTTTATGAATGTGAAATATTCAAACGTACAACGATAGTTTTTAGTAATTAAGCCAACAGCTAAAGAATAATCATGATCAATGGTCACCAGTCCACAAATGTGTGAGTAATTATGTAGTCTGTTTCCCCTCGTTCCGCTTTGTTGTTTTTATCCAAGAAGTAAACGGCCTGATTCATTCTGCAACCATTGAATGCCATTTATCATCTAGCTCAAATTCCTGTGTATTTTAAGTTGTTCAGAAATCTCACTAACATTCTCATTAAGTTCATTTCACTTCGCTTCACTTCTCTTAAACACAATTAACATTATGGAGTTTACGCAGAGTAGAGAAGTGAAGGATGCCACTGAATCGGTTAGAAATATCAGAGGAGATGGCTGTGAGATATAGTGATAGGATTTGAGAAGTGATATAGCTACACACATCACATGCTCAGAGTGGGAATTCTCATTCGACACACAATGGCAACATCACACTCACAGTTTCTCATGCACCATCCTCGAATACACTCGTGCAATTTTCACGAGATATTTATCACATTGACTACCCAATACTAATGTTCGTTTTCTGTTTTTTTTTCCGAACCAATTTAAAGTGCAAATGTGATTCTGCTAGGAATGAGGAGGGACCGACTGCAGACTTTCACTCAACAAGTCTATGTATGCATAGATATGTAATACATGTAGAGTCTGATAAAACTACGTCGCTTATGCATAAATTTTATGAGACAGAATATTGTCTCACAATATTATTCTCTCTGTGCAGCAACGTAAATCCCTTTGAAAAATGGAATATTTTACTCTCCTACCTTTCGATCACAAAATGCCCCTCGATGGCTTCACACCATGGGTGAAGCCATTCACACATCAAGGTTTGTTGAAATCAACAGGAATTAATGAATTCATGAATTTCGGGGAATGAAAAGACAATGAAATCACAGAATTAGAGAATGCCGGAAAGAGTATGATACGGTGTAAATGAGTGAAATTACGATTTCCGTTGACTAACATCACTTTAGCAGTCAAAAATTGGCTGGTCGTGGGCGCATCTGGAGATATTTTCGGCTGTTGGATGAAAGATAATCTTCATAACAATAGGATAGTGTAGCAGATAATATGGTTTTGTCTTCTCTTACTTTTATCTCTTTCAGATGACGGTGTTTTTATTATTATATCCTTTAATTCCTATAGGAACATAGGGCTTCAGCTGCGCACCTCCACTGCCTTCTGTTTTTTGCCAACTTTTTCACCCCGCTCCAAGTCTACCCACATGCTTTCATCCCTCCTCACATGACCTCCTCCAAGTCACCCTTGAATGACCAACTCTCCGGTGTCTAGATTTGAATAATTCCGTTTATTTTGTCGGAGGCATATATTCCAAAAGATTTCGACAGTATCAAAATATATCCTTCATATATTGTAAGATGATTTCATCTGTGCCTTCTTTCACTGGGTGATTTTAAGTTTTGATGTTGCATTGGGGTTAGGTATTCTCTGGATATTCCTTTGTTATGAAAAATCGTCATAAAATATTTCTTCTCTATTCTTCCGAAAACATGGGGGCTATGCACTTTGTTTAGGCTTTTTTGTCTAATGTTTTGATGAAGACTCATTTTGTGTGCTATTGGATTATTACTGTTTTAATTAGGTATCTGAAATAAATATGAGTTGATTTTCTGTGTAGCTGACTTTCTAATTTTTCAAAACTGTAAGGATTCAGCAATTTAAATCAACATTTATGTTACCTTATTTTACAACGATTATATCCAACCTAGCCATTGAAGTGTTAGTGACCGACTAAATCTTATCAAGGTACTCGGGTGTTGATCTACGGGGATCTCATTGCTCTCACTTTAGGCTACCGATTGGCGTCATCTAGAGAACCAATGAAAAGCCAGGTGGTAATGGATAGTTGCTGCCTTGTAGGTTTGTGCTCTTTACGAGGACGCATAAATGACCCCATTGTGGATCGAATTCAAAACTATCAAGTTACATGGTGAATCAATTGACTAATCAGCCACTAGAACAAAATCGAATGATCAGACCATGAATTCTATCGCTTGTCAATTCATGTAATGTTATTCTGAAGAAACTGTGGTCCGTTTTTAAGTAGAACACTAAAGTAATTGTCTTTCTTCGGTATTTTAATTTTAATTAAATTTATTATTCGCCAGTGAGTGATTATATGTCTGTGGATTTTTACACTTAAGTGAATGACCGTATGCATTTGTATAACTTATCAACAAACTCTTTTAAGCATCTATTAACACAAGGTCACTAAAACACTTTAGAGGCATTAAGATCAAACAGACTCTGAAATGTGATTTCCTAACATCAAAAACTCCTAAGAAAAGTGTGTCAGATTCTTCCAGATTTTACTCTACTTAGTAGTGAGAGATATCGTTTCAAAATGATCAGGGTCCATACCGTCTGCTCTGCCAACACTTTCATTGACATTAAAGGTTCTATCCGATACACACCCTGTGACAGCAGATAGAATAGTATGAGGAACTCGTCAAATGGTTCACTGGATAATCTAAAATCTACCTCGGCCAAACAGATGACAATCACAAAGATAGTACAGTATATAGTTATCATTATGTCAGCGATAGTATCAAAGGCTCTCACGCAACAGAAACTACTACCACCACGCCTTCTTGGTTCAGACATTTACAGCGTTACCAAATGTCTCTGACTTCAATCAGCAGTTAAATCTATCGTCTTGATATTGAAGAGTAGATGACCACACAAGATAAGCAAGCAACAGTTAACTTTGGCAGTGAACTAACCAACAATCTATCACCCAACAAATATCCAGGAGAAAATGAAGATTCATCAGAAATACACGAAGACGTTAAACTAACATCTCATACAAAGCAGGCTTCTAAGTGTAAATCTGTTACGCATTAGTAGTTGGGCATGCATGTGACATTTATTATTATTTCCTTTAATTCCTAGAGTAACAGAGGGCTTCAGCTGCACGTCTCCATTGCGTTTGGTTCTCTGATAAAGTTTTCACCTGGCTCCAGGTCACCCTAATTGCTTTCATCTTCTCTTCACATTACCTCGTTCAAGTCACCCTTGCACTGACGACCAACTCACCGCTTCCCTTTCGGGTTCCACTCGAGCACTGACTTGTCTAGTGATGTCACTTGATTGTTTCCTCAGAGTATGGCCAATCCACTTCCATTTCTTCCTGCCTGTTTATTGCACAATAGGTTCCTAGTTGGTTTGCTTCCAGACATCCCTGTTGTTGATCTTTTCTGGCCGGTCATCTGATAGTGAGTATTGAGCGAAGACAACTGTTAATGAAGGTGTGAAGTTTGTTTGAGGTGCTCTATTTGAAGCCCCAAGTCTCTGATCCCTATAGTAGCAGTGACTTCATATTGAAGGTGAAAATCCGGATCTTTTTTTCATGCTGAATGCTGTTGACCTCCACAAAGACTTGAGAGTAATGAAAGCTTGTCTTGCTTTCCCGATCCCCGCTTTGATATCCTCGTCAGTTCCATCAGCCCGTGGTTAAAACGATGCTTCCCAGCTAGGTGAGTAGGTGAAAGGAGGCTGTTTCTTTCAGGTTCCCCCCATTTATGCTGATTGTTGTCTGTTATTGTTGTTGTAACACAGAGTAGATTACTTGAAGAGGAAAGGATGGCATGTGGGTAGACACATGACCACTTGATGGTGATGACAAAGAACTCAGTAGAATGGAGACGCTCTACTGAAGCGTTGTCTCCCACTCAGAACCTGCCAAATGAGTACTATGATCCAACCATTTATAAATGAGGAAACATGTTTAAAACCTGCTATAGACAAAAGCTTGCTGTTTGCTTTAACGTTTGCTATTTTTATTTTAACATTTTGTCTTCAATATGCACTAATATCATCTTGAGGGAATTGTATCAAAACCGATAGAGGTAAGACAAAATATCCATAAAAGTTTCAGAGGTAATTACGTAACTTTATAAAGTATTTTCTATGTGCTACTAGGTCTTATTCATCATCTTTTTTGAAAATAATCAGAATCAACAATATTAATCCACTATCGCACGTCATTTCCGAATAGGTTTCCTCCCCGTCTATGACTCTGCAGACACTCTGGCCTACGGACAATTCATGACGTGTTACCATGTCTAGCATGTATGAACCTATTAAGTGTAGGCTGTGAGCGCTATTCAGGATCATCCTTACTCTGATTCAGCTGCACTTCAATGGTTGTGATTTATTTCTCTGATATGAAGAAAAATGATACTGTTATTCAGGTGAGGTAAAACTGCTATGCATAGATATGATTAGCACTAATAATAATGATGTGACTGGGGTTCGTTAGAGGCCAGAAATAAATGACTCGTCTAAAAATCAATTGCTAATGCTAATTTCCAATCACTGTTGACCCCGGTGCTAACATGAATTTTCTAAAATTTTGTTTGTAGCCTTATTCCACACCTTATTTCTGGTAGAAGTATGGAACTTTTAGCATGTGATATCGGTACTCCAAATTTTTTAGGTCGATCATTGATATCAGCTGTGCGTCGGCAGGGAATCGAACCGGAAACCATGTGCATGGTTGGTGAGAGTCCTAACCGCTGTGCCACCGATAGAATACGGATCAATCCAGGCCCGTCAGACAAAATCAATATTTTTTATATATAACTGCATTAAATACAATTATTACATACCTCGGAAAGTTAAGCCAGTAAGTAGTTAATTTTATTAGCTGCATGAATTCATGCTTCATGGTCGCCCAATTGTATTATAATAAATATTTTGCCTGGGCCAGATGGTTTAAATTTATGGAAATCGATTTTAGCTGGCTTTGACATGTTTTAGATATATCTAAGATTATGTGAAATCAGTGGTATATGTCATTCCCGTTAAACCTTTGTGGAATGTTTGGTTTGAACTTATCGACTTCCTCAGCGACAGTTTACATGATGTGTTGACACCTACCATAAGGTCAGATGACAACAGTAGTATTCTAATTTGAAACTTCATATCCATTCACTTTTTGCATTTTAAATCTTTCAGTGTAGATTTCTTCGTTGACCAACACCAATTACAGATCGTTGAAAGCCAGGGAGCACTGGATTGATCCGGAACATTTTAGCAGTGTTCACTTGTGACTACAACAGGAGTAGGATCCGCTACTTCTAAGCTGTGAGATCAGGCTTGCCGATCACTCAATCACTGCGTCCAGAATTCAATAATTAGGGAATTCGTCGTATAGCTCTACCCTCAACTAAAGTCTTTAAGCTCACATCGTGGACCACACTGATTGTGATTTAACTTTAGAACATCCATCCAACAGCCATCATTGAACTAAAGACTGATACTTAGACTTTCTGGCTTTATGTATGGATTTGGATCTACACTGATATGAATTAAAATCCTTACAAAAACACATAATTTTAAACCTTTCTTAATTTTGATTCATAGAAAACTAATGAAAACCTCATTAATGGAAATACTTCACAGTGTGTGGGTATTTGAGGCCATTTGCGAATGACTGACATTATTTTAGTTATACGGTTGTACAATATAACGTCGCAAAATAGGTATTTTTGGACGGATTACAAGTTAATAAGATGTAGGTAGTTAATGGTTTGAGATTTTTTAAAACTGTCCATCATAGGGGAAAAGTTCTCTCATTCAACTAATATTTATAATTAAAACAAATGTAAACATCTTGTTCAATGTGTCAATGAAAAGACGAAACAGTAGTTAATTAGACTAAGAGAAAAATATAAATTCAGTTTTATATATTAAATAAAATAAAGGCGCCTACATAATTCTTAATATTATTATTATTATAATTGTTATGCTTCATAAAATTTTATGAAGATAGAAACTTTTAAAATTTAAACAAAAATCTGTGTCATTGATATTAGAATTAAATATTCTATTTAATCAGTATCTTAAGGGATGGATATTCAAAAGTTGAATAAAGTAAAAGACGTCTCTTTTTTCCGGGAATGACTGATCTACATTGAAGTACTGATGAATACTATAAGTAGTTGAATGATGTCAACATTACATGCATAATTTAATGTCTAATGAAACACAATAAAATGAATTATTTGATTCCAAGCAGAACATGAAAATATTCTTATCTGATTGGAATGTTCGCTGGTTAGTGAGACTATTTTCATCTCATGCATGTCAAGATATGGTTCTAAAGTTCTTTTTCATTGGAGACTAGTCAGTCACTAGTGTAACCAGCGTTTAGTCGTTTGTCTGGTGCAGGCTGAATTCTATCATCAGTCAAGTTTGCAATTTGACCACCACACTAGGTGGCTTACCATCATGGCGCAGTTTGAATTGTCCTTATTAGATGGTTGGAGACAATCGCTAGGGAGCCTTGACTTGATTGATAGAATTCAGTCTGCACCAAACAGAGGACCAGAAACATTACACTGACTACTGACTGGTGTCTAATCAAAACTATCCAATACAGTCCTACAGGAGGTTAATCGAGAGTCTGAATAGCTTAGTGGTAACGCGTCTGGCTGCATCACTGGTTGACGCGGGTTCAAATCCCAGAAGGGATATGAGTTTCTTCGAGGTTGCATATACGCCTTGCTGACTGGTGAGTGCCAGCTAGCACGAAAGCTAGATCAGGCGTGGCTTCCTGTCGATTGCCTGCAACTATCTAATACCAACAATCTACAGCTCTGTATATTTCTTGAGAAAACAGACAAATAAATCAGGGATTAGTCATGTTCTGGCTTATGCTAAAACAAGTTTAATAAGTCGACCTGTGACAATCAATCCGGATCAACTAACATCATCTTATTTGAAAAGGAGTGGGGTGATACTAGATTTGAGTTCTTTCTATAGGACAATTTAATACGTAGAAATATACGACTGTTCACTCGACTACTATTCCTGCACGCAAGATACACAGATAAATGTTATGTACTCGTCGCTAAATTATTATTATGTACTGGTCGAGAATTTAATAGTCCTGACGCAAGAAGGCGGAAATCAGAAGACCACTAGGTTTGCGATGATACTTCTATTTTCCAAACACAAGGAGAAGCAATAAGTGGTATCACACCAAAGTAGTCACACAATATTGTGAGAGCGAAATATATATGAATGTCCAGAAAAGTGTGTGAACAAATCAATAGACAGTCTTAACATGAATGGCTAATTATAATGGAGTGTCAATCCATATATACATAGCAAAATATAGCAGACATGTCAACAACCACACATATAATATGGATATATGTAACCAAGTATGGACTGTCAACAAACACTCAAATATATATAATATAAGGGGAATATACATTGCTAAAGGAGACAGGTTCATCAAAGTGAAATGGTCACAGACTAAGAGAGCAAACAGAAAGAGAGACCAACATACACATATATATATATATATAAATGGATACATATCAATAACAGACTGAGAAAGCAAATGTTTCTATTCATACGACGAGTAAATTGCTAGTTTAAGATATACAAAATGATTTCTTATTTTAACTTGTTAGAATGTGTCAATGAAAATCCTAAATTCATTCTGGGTTAGATTCAAATGTATGGCTTACGGATTAGACGTGGAACACTAACTCATAATACCTCTTACCCCATTACTTTTTTTCTAAATATAAAATTCAGTAATATTCACCTTCCTAAGTTTGTAAAAGATGGTTAATTATCTAGGGTAAAATCTATAGGCTTGTCGCTTAGAAAGGTTCAGAGGGTTCAATCACTACATAGTGTGTGTTCCTGTGTGTATAACGGTAGGTTGTTATTGTTCCCTTGGGTTCCAAGTTGATTTTTGGGCTTTAGCAGCATATTCTTATTTGATTCTGTCATCGGTGGTCTTCCTTCGCTGGCTTCAGAAGTTTCTCATCTCCTCCTTACATGACCACCACGATGTCATCCTCAAATGCCCAACCCGTCTTATCCCATTTGAGTTCAAATCAAGGGCCTGCCTGTTACAAAATGTCATACAACATTTTTCTCAGCATGGATTAGATTCATCAACTTTTTCTTGTTTCTTGTTGCTAATCCTTTCCAGTCGACCATTTGATCCTCAGTGGGGAGCCAGCGGACACAGATACTGATAAAAGTCTGAAGTAGATTGTTGGAAATGGTTTCGGTCAGGCGGTGATCAATTTTATGACCCATATACAATAACTGACTGACTTAATATTGATATTTAAAATTCGATTTTGTTTTCCTAATGGTGCGTGCAGTGAATTTTCAAACTGATTCTAGAGTGCTAAATCTCTCTCTTGCTTTTCCGGTTCTCCTATTGACATACTCATCTGTACTATCACCATAAGTTGAAATGTTGATGCACGGTTAGATAAGTGAAAGAACTGACCTGTTTCAGGTTTTCTCCATTAATAATGACTGGCACTTGTTATTTTAACAGTTTGGTTGTTTAGTTATTTGCAACACCTATTCACTTTAATTCCTACTTTTGCTGCCTGCTTCTCCTTTCAACTTATCGGTTTTCGCCTGTAATTTTTCAACTTTCATCAAAAAACATACTGTTTACAGACTCTTGTCAGTAATACACGCCATATATGTATATGTGTGCAATAAAGTCCCGACTAGTGCGCTTCTCTTTGTGTATCCTTTCAGTCTGTATTGTGACTGTAGTTTTAACTACTCACCGCACACATGGGGTTGTCAAAGCCAGTCATGGTGCCTAAAACAAGACAAGCTTTAATTACTTCGAAATCAAAGTGGAGATCTACAATACTCACTCTGTAAAAAGAACAAAATTCAGACTGGGTTCAGACCCTTGTTTGGTTCAGAGACTTATCACACGCCTGACCCAAAGCATTTCAGACAAGCTGCAAACTTTCTTCACCAGCAGTTGTCTTCACTCGACACTGAAGATCAGACGAATATTAGAACAATAAACAAGTAGTAACATTGGTAAACTAGCTAACAACGTTTCGCCCGAAAGTGGAGATGACTGTAAATACGCTGAGAAGACCGTTAACTGTCATCATACTAAGACCCTCAAATGGAAGGCCAATGGGAAGCCAGCGACAAGTTTGAAGTAACTCTAGGGTTGACATGAAGGAAGTTGTGAGAAGAAGAAGTGAAAGCTTGTAAGCAGTCGTAGAGTCAATCCAAAGTTATGTCAAAGAACCGAGTGAAATGAAGATGAGTTGTTGAAACTCTTTGTTCCACTGGGAACCTATAGGATGGAAAATAGTGATAATGATTACACTGAGTTGACTGTCTGCTCGATGAACAGTGGGATTCACCTCATCAAACGTTTACATTGCACCTTAGTTAATAAATATAAGAACTGGTAGCGTATTACTGCCTTTCTAATATGAAAGCATTGTCTGTCCACATTCTTATCCTTTGAACTTGCATAAGAGCAACATTTAATTACATAAAGCATCCTTGTCTTGACCAATTCATTTAACTACATCTAGACGAAATCCAGATTGGTTGGCAATCAGTTGGCAGTCAGTATAGTTTTTTTAGTTTCCATCAGTACGTTCAATAATATCCAGGCCACTAGTGCTTTAATTCAATCACCAGTCGGTTAGATAACGTTAAGATTACGTTATGTTATAATCAGATAAACATCACAAGTTGTCAATGGGTTAACAAGATCTGACATGTTTGTTTTTCATCTTAATAATAATAATATCCGAACAGTTTAGTTTCTTTGTTTATGGATTTACAGGAATCGTTGTTATTCACGAACTGATACACAGATTCTATTCAACTAAAGTAAACTAATAAATTCCACATTTTTCTATATTTCTTTTGATTTAGATATCTATATAGGAAGAAAATACAGTTTTTTTCCTAGTAAATCTATCAGTAAACACAAGTAAAAATCTTAGTTGTCGTATCAGTAATTCTTACGTTACTGTTCATTTATCACTACTCAAGCTATTCAGTTAGCTATTCTGCTGTTAATCCTAATCCTCTTCAAATGGATACAAGAGAAGATCGATCAAAAGGCGTGTGTGCTCCACGGCAGTCTGCTCTGTCTTGCTTAACGGATGTGAGGTATAGCTGTTGAAAGAGGGAGACTTGAAAAGACTACCTGTCTTTGATCACAGATATCTACATTAGCTCTTCCGGGTTAAATGGTGTAATACGATCAACAATACTGAGAGTATGAGGTATGGCGGTTAAGGTATTGTGAATCTATATCTATAGAGATGGGGAGGACATGTGCTGCGCGTGCTAAGCCGTCTCTTTCCTTGACGATCAGTGTTGGCTGACATAGGATTAATTTGGAAAAGAATTAAGGGTTTTTAAGGCAAAACCTGACATCAACCCATAAAGCCCTTGACGGCAGATCTGAACCACATAAAGACGTGCATACTCCCAAGTGGGATCACCGGCACGCTAAGTATTAGTGACGAGCTACCATTAAGTCTATTGCACATTTCTCTTCATTATAGTTCTATTTCATATCTTCAAGCTCTGTTTTGTCTATCTTTCTGTAGTAGACGGAGTGAGACAACTTGGACTGCAACACGTCTGTACAAATCTCTACGTTGAAACTCAGTTGTTTAGAGAAAATGGAAGGATCAGGTTGTATTAAGTGATAGTCGGAATATCTGCAATAGCATAAAAATGATAAATGGTTATTGATGTAGTGGTCGAGGGATAAAGGGTACGTGAAGTTATGAGTCAGGTCAGAATTCAAGCCAACGGCCTCTCAGCTACTAGTCTAGCGCTTCACCAGCTGATCCGCATGACTCAAATGCCCACCAGTTCTCTGCGATCCTGAAACCTTATGTTAATGGAGGATGCGTCACTGTTTAATAGTTGGATCTTCCAGCACAGTAGGTAGAACTCTGGACTAATCATTTTGAGACTGTTGCTTTGGATAGCTAAGCCAGCGAGATTTTCATTCCTCTTTCGACCAGCTTTCATTATTTCATTAGTAGCCTGTCAACGTAGAGCTGTCACAGTCAAGAAAGTAACGCATTATAAACCTTATTTAAAGCGTGCTGGTAGATAATATTACTGAGTTGTAACACTGTGACTTATCAGTGTTCTACAATACTTAACAGGGTTTCATTACTAGGAATTACTGAGGTGGCCAATAAACACCATGACACTAGTTTTCCTTCTAGTCTTATGGCGCTTCAAGCTAGTCCTTATTTTGGTGATAAACTTCGTGATCGCACTGCATTTTGGGGGTTCAGTAGTCTTCAAAAAGAGAAGCCTGTCTGAAATTCCAGGTATAGTTTGATAACAAATGTTTATGAGAATAAAGACCGAAATGATTTAGGAGACTCGGCTTTCTGAACAGAGACAATCCAGGAGCAACGTAGGTGAGCTCGGCACCAAACGAATAAAACAACTATCTAAAGTTTATATCACTTCGATCTGGCTATCACAGACCATTGCTGAATGTGAACGGTTCACAACAACTCAAATAAAGTGGTATTAGATACCATCTTGATTTTTCTTTTCTTGATTACTGTTTACAGTACCAAGAAGGCTGCATTTTATAATGTGAATATTTTGGATTGAAGAAGAAAACTATGATGAATTCTAATCTTGAAGTATGCAAGTCGCATAAAGGCGATTTGATATGGATTTCCAAAGGACAGTTGCCAATTAGCCAACATACAAACTGCAATTATATTTGACCCATATAAAATGTTGAGATTTAAACTAGTTTTTATGTGGTTAAAAGCCTTTATTAGTTTATTTAACGATCTAATAAAATTCATTTCTTAAAAATGATAAAATAAGATGAAAGATGGATAAACTTGAAGTGTCCTCTGAGAATTTTCACTTCTGATTTGTAGATCGTATTCCAACGATTTCTAAGCAATATGCATCTGGTCAAAAGCTCCAGTTTCCGTTAAGAACTCAATTATTATCAGTCACGTGATCAGTGCAAATGATCTTATCCTACAAAGTGTCCATGACAGTCTTAAATGAGAATGGTTATGACGCTCGTCGACCATTCATATGGTCCGGAGTTCGATCCCCTACCGATGCACACCTGATGCCAATGGTCGGGCTGCAAAATTGGCGCTATCGATATCACATGCTGAAAATTCCATACTTGAATCAAATACTGGAGTCAAGCTACAATAAAAATTTTAAAAATATAAATAAATGATGACATAACTGACGTGTTTAATTTGTAGGTGGTGACTAACAGTGGAATCCAGGGTGCACATTCCGTCCCACTTGGGACTCGTCACTTGGATGCACCTGCATTCCCAGCGAGTGATGATGTTCTCACCGAGGAGAAAATGTAAAACTCAACTAAAACTGACGTGTATTTTCACAACGAGACCTATAGGCAATAGGGGAAGTTAGTAAAGCAGATTACTTTGAATTCGTACTTTCTAGCTGAACTCATCCCCGGTTGAACTGGTATTTATCATTCTTCTTATCATTATGTAATTAGTGAATATACACACAAAAGGGTAAAGTTTGAGGTCTAGAGTATGCTATGACAACACAGAATGTACAACTTGATGTTGGGACCAAAACCTACTCGTGTTCTGAGCGCAGAAAACTGAGCTCTGCGTTCTACTGCATATCTGGAAAAGTGTCTTTGAGACATATGCAGTTATAAGACGCTAAAGAGACAGGAAAAAGATTCCTAGTGTTCCAAAATGCTTGGACCCTATCAAACAATAATATCACAAAAACTCAGAATTACCTAAACAGTGCCTTCAGAATAGGCTACAGTTTTGTCCAAGTACAGAAAGAGTACTTAGAATAAATTTCATACAATAATTACCTTTTATAAATTTGAACAAAGAAAGAAGAAACATTGGCGCAGAATAATCTGGATCGATTTTATTTCGTTGGTTCTCATCAGCTGCGTACAACCTGAATTCTTTAATCAAAAATAAAAAGTGTGCAATTTTTAACAAACCTATGTCCATTAGCAAGCATACTGTCAGAGCGTCATAGTAAAATAAAGCGTTGAGATTTACTAGGTGTCTTAAGCATTACGACATACATATATATATCTTGGTAGAGATAAGTTTCTTGAAAAAAAATTAATTGACAGTTGTGTTGTTGAGGTGGTAACAAAAGAAATTTAGCAAAAGTTGCGTAATTAGATAAAAGAAGATCAAAATTTTAAAATTTCAGTGCACATAAGGTCAGATAAGAAGTTGATCATGTAATACAGTGAGCAGAACTCAGAAGATCAAGAAAAATTATCTCTTATGAGAGTCAAGTGAAAAATAAAAGCAGGGAGCGGATTGAAAAGATAAGTTAACAAAATTAGAAAACAAAGAGTTACTTAGAAGTGAGTCCTCAGTGTAATTGAAGTTCGACAACGGATTCTTTTTGGACACATAAGTCAAGCTTCAATCGTTTTATTGCTATAGCTTCAGGAAACCTGAGAAGACTTGAGGTATTTTGTCTGTTAATTATTTTGAATGATTCCAGCACATTTACTTGGTGTCCTGTGTCAGTCAGGTGTTTTGTGGCGATTGAAAAGCTCAAACAGTTCGGTCCCTTTAACCGGAGGCTCCTTGGTACATATTCACAGAATCTGACGTAGGCCCTCCTCTCTGTTCTTCCAGTTTGGGTTGTATGCAGCTGATGAGAACCAACGAAATAAAATGGATCTAGATTATTCTGCGCCAAAGTTTCTTCTCTCTTTGTTCAAACTTAGAATAAAGTGGAATATTGTTAAAAATGTGGGACCAAATGCTGTGTCCACAAGAATTACACAGTAAATAATTCTATCAGATTCACTCAAACGAAATCACACGTAACCAGTGTATCATACAAACTCAAAGAGAAGCAATAAAGCTAAAGATTATACTGGAACAAAGACAAATGATATGGATTAACACAATAGGTGATATGCAAACGTCAAAAAACGACGTACAGTCTGAGAAAAAAACAAATAAGGTGACACTGTTGCTGAAGTGATTAAAAGTCATTTATGTAAATGTATTAAACACTGTTTTTATGCAGCTGATTTGCATTTAGTATTTAATTGCCGAAATATGATTAGGAAAAGCGTCGAGGATAAACCACCGCTTATGTCCACCTCTATATGCATATGCTCATTCAAATGGTCGTGTAAAGCTTATTAGATTGGACGTTGTAAGCGTGTTTTCTGTAAACGCGTAGCTGAAGACCTCCCGGTTTGCTTAGTGAAAGGTGGGCATAGGGCGACGAAGAATTTCATTTGTGAACACCTTTTCGAGTCAGATCATTCAGCCTTATATGATTTATCATTCAAAGTTATTTACAGGGCCAAATCCAATCACTCCAAAATCTCACGTTTTCTCCACTTATGCATAACCAAAGTTCTGGTTCTACATGGACAAAGACCAAAATTCAAATATTGGTTTGTATGGATTCGATTGACTGGTTATAGGATTTCATCATGAGCTGGTATTGGTTAGAGAACCATCGGGAAAGCTGAGAGTACTGGACAGCTGTTTCATCCTAGTGTGGTTCTCTTCAGCAGTATGCACCCACCAGGTTTGACAAGTCCCTTTCTTTACCTTGGTCATACTAATGTTCGTTTATTTTATTCTATTTTACCCCTTGAATTCATCTTATCTCACTTCATTTTCACCTGATGGTTCAGGAGGAATTTCATAGACAATTATTCTGCTATATCGTGGAAAATACACATCGGGATATTCAACGGAAAAGAACAAGTAGTTCAGCAAAGATGGCGTTCTTTTCGGCGATTCCATTCTCAAAAGCTGTACAGTCGCATTTATATAGATTAGTTTACATGGATACAATTATTATTTATTTAATTCCACATAGTAAGGAAGGTGATAATAATTTTTCAATTAATATGAATGTTTGAAGGCACGAATACAGATTAAAAGGGGCTTAGAGAGAAGATTGTATAGGATTAGAAAACAGTTACAACGTATACGTGCGTCGGTGGCACAGTGGTTAGGACTCTCGCCGACCATGCACATGGTCCGGGGTTCGAGCCCACGCCGGCGCACACCTGATATCTATGGTCGGCCTGCGAAATTTGGGCTACCGATATCCATGCTGAAAATTCCATACTTGTACCAAAAATACAGCGTGGAATCAAGCTGTAAATCAAAAATAAAAAAAATAAAGAAATAATATTTGATAATTGAAGAAATAATTTTAAATGGGAATCGAAGGTCATAACTATTTTCAGCTTGATATGGATTACAAGAGGCTTAGAAACAAAAGTTACTCAGGGATAGAACGAATTACAGGTGTGAGCAAAATAAGCATAGAAACAAATTGAAACAATAATTTTCAACTTGAAATGTAAGTTAGGGGTGTGTATGTGAATATAGATTACAAGAGGTGTGGAAACAAAGAATAACATAGGATTAGAATATAATTATAAAATGGTTATTCTAAACGGATTACAAATGTAATCAGGAGGATCATGGAAACAAACTTAAAATAACTGATTTTATAACTGAAAAAATGGAATGAATTGAGTGAAGGCAAAAAGAGAAAATTACACACAGATAACAAAACAAAAGAAACTAAAGGATAAAGGAACACACCAAACTAGGTCCATGATAGTTGTAAAGGCTGGACTAATTTCTTCTGTACACATAACTCCGGCTTTTCGATGCATATAGCTTCCACAGTACAAATAAGTTGGAAACACACTGACTGGCTTTGGTAGATTTTTGTTTACTTTGTAAATGACTCTAAATGATGAGTCAGTAGAGATTCTGTGGTAGGTATTGGCAAGGTGTTCAATTATGGCGCTTCTGATTGAACCAGTGCCTCCTCTTTGCAACTATACCGGATGATGTCCTCTAACACATTTTGATAAGACCCGCCTAGAGCAAGCTATGTACCTAGCTCCACAAGAGCAAGTGAACTGATATATGCACACTGAAGTGGTCATGTGCGGAAGTCTGTCCTTCCTGTCGCTCCGAAGTAGTGGGTGGCTAGAGAATATCACACCTAAAGTTACTGCCGGTAAAGTCTTCTACAAGGAATTGGAGGTTATCCTTCTAAAGACATCTGCTGCTAGGTCTCCCCTAAATTCCAGATTCAAGTAAAGTGTTTTCTTTGGCATTGAAGTGTATTCTTCTCTTTTTGGCTTTGGTTTCATGTTCTTCTCCAAGAACCGCGGTGGGTATCCATTTCGAACCAGGATACTTTTGAGAAATGGGAGCTCTTCTTCTAAACAGTCATTGCTGCAAATTCTTCTGGTGTGGTGGGCTAGTGAGACGATGAGAACTCTTTTACGGCTGATAGGTATCCAACTGTAGAAGTTTGTCGTTTGGTCATTCCATGTTGGTTTTCTACGGATAGATATTTTCACAGTTTCGTCATCTCTTCTTGTCAATTCGACGTCCAGGAATGGAATCTTTGATTCAATTTTCAACTTCCATTATGAATTTAACTGAAGGATGGCAGTTATTGAACTCCTGTAGGATACCATTTAAATCGGAATCACCCTGACGGACTATAAAAGTATCATTGACGTATCTTCTGTACAGCAGTAATTTATCCAACGTTAATTTTAAGATGGCGATTTCCAGGCTGGCCATTAAGTGGTCTACCGAAATCGGGTCAAGGCGAGAGCCCACAGTAATTCTGCTCTACATGGACAGGTCAAATAGTAGTGTTGACTCAGACGACTGGCAAGAGGTGTAGTGAAATAATGGTTGATTTGTATAAAAGTATTGCTGGAATGAATTGTGTCATTTTAATTCACCCATCTTCACTGTCATCTCAAATGTTTCTTGAAAATATCTCAGTGATTTCTCCTAGTTTAAATTTCCCTCCTGAAAATCAACTAAAATACCAAATGGTTTGAGGAAGGAATTATTTGTCTAGTTATAGATTTATAATAACACATTTTGTGAGTATAGGCCTTTAAAGGTTAGCGTCGAGGTCAGTACTTAAAGAATTAACCAACCAGTCGACATTTAACTCCTTGAATTTGGTTAGAGAGAACTTCCGTGATTTGTCGTGAACTAGTACTCACTTAAATCAGTAGTAGATGCGTTTTATGAGAAAATGATTCGTTGTTTGGAGGCAATCGGTAGGAAGTATATGACCTACATTTCGTGCTTGCTGGCACTAGTCAGTAAGACATATTTGCCACAGTGATGGCAAGCCACCTGACTGGTAGAATTCAGTCTACACCAAACAAGGGACTTAACAGGTGATACTGGTTACTAACAAGTGTCCAAATAAATGAAACATGATTACTTGGTATTTCGTTCCTCTATGTCTATTTTCATTCCTTTGCTTTTTGAGTGAAAAACTAAACTCCAAGATTTCAGCTTAACAAATTTCAATAGCCTTAGAGTGGCTCAGAGTTTTTACCCGAGTAGAGTTGTTAGTCTCGTCTTCAATCTTTCCTCTTTACCAAAATGAGCAAGGTCTATGACTGCATAGGCCGGAACACCAATGCGCTGTTATTTATTGGGACAAACAAAAATCGAATTAAAAAAAACCTTTTCTAGCTAATCGAAAGGAAGAGGATGAAAAATAAGGAGGTCAGAATTTTCTTTTTATAAGAATTTTACAAATGAATGAGAAATTTCCCACTTTTAAGATAATTACTGTGTTGTTTGGTGTTATAATTACCATCCTTATTGTTCGCATAGCTATCCACATTTCGTTACTTTGCTTATCAACTCTACTTTGTGTCAGCAAAATAAAAGATTCTTTCATGGTTATTTTTGTACGGAAAAAACACACACTAGATCTTCTTTCCCCTTTATCTTTCTTAATGGCAACTTCATCTTGTTCTTCTTTCGTCCTCACTTACTGTTGATTGCTGCTGTTAAAATCTTTCTTCTTGTCGTAAAATAACGATACACATTGATGGATAGTTTCATGAGTGAATAGGTCCAGTGATTGATAGAATAAGTAGGTGAATGGATGTGTGGTTTATTCCTTCATCTTGAAGCTTATACACATAAACACAGCACATATTAAGTCTTCTTATGACAACAACATCAGTTTACTAATCAAAAGTGAAATTTGTAAACATCGCTTTACGCTGTACTCAATCATTATTACTCAATAGAAATGTTTTTATTTCAAATAATTTCTTTATCAGAGATATTGCCGAAATCAAAATGCTGTTGGCATACAGTCTCTATTTCTTTCGTGCTCTCTATCTCCTGCTCTATGCCCCTCTACCTTCATACATTGTTCATATGAATAACATTTTATAAGCGTAGAAAGAATGCTTACTCCAGGTATTCATCTGTCTGTATTTGACAGTTAATGAATGATTGATCATTGAACGTTGAATTGAAACACTAAAAATATCTTTTATGTAATCAGATAATTATCCGAAAGTTTCTACTAGATGAAAAGTATTTTGAGAAGTCAAGATAAGAAATTCATCAAAACTTACTACTAAGAATTGGATTAGTACTGTGATAATTCTTTGTCACAAAGAAAAGTCAGGCGAAATGAAGAGAGTGATTAAAAGTTGGGCCAACTAACACCTTACACGCATCATCAGTAAAGTTTAAGGATAAAATAGAAGATAATCAACAGAATTGCGTACATCAAATGATCAAATATAATGTAAGGACAGTGATTCTGTATATTTAAGGACAGGAAAACATTAACAATGCCTAAATGGTAGTTTTAAATATCTCTGTAAATTTGAAGAAACCGATTAACAAATCAGCGATCGTACTACACCGGATAGAAATGGAGCACAAGATCCATCTGGATAAGATAAACGTTAACTGCAGATGCCCCAACATAAATCTGACCATGTGCTATTGCCTAATGCATAGCAAGTTTTGTTTAGTAAGTAAAATGGACACGTATCACTAATTATCATGCCTAATCTACACTCCAGAGCTATAATATCTTCTTTAGAAACATTGATTTGTGTGTTATACTGAAGTGCTCACTCAGAAACATTACTATATATCACATTCATAATTTCCTAATTCATACTTCCTTGCTATATTCGAGGTCATTGTGACCTTATTCAAACATTGTCACTGAAAACTGCTTTAAAAGTACACACTTCTTATAGTGTATGGCAGGATAGATTACTTATAGGTTCGATCACAAACTGACATCAGTTAGAGCACCACTAAGAGATCTGAGAGTACTGGATAGCTGTTTCGTCCTAGTTCGGGAGTCCTGACCAGTACTGGGGTTCGAACTGAGGACTAGGAGGTTACATAAGTAGCTCTCAGACTATTCAGCCACTGGGATCCGATCCAGTGGCCCATGAACCTAAAATTCTGCCAGTTCACCGTATATATATATGTTACACAACCTCCAACCAACGTCCTAGACAGATAACTGGTCTCCTACCCGATTTGAAGACCCGTCACTGACAACTTTCAGGACTACTGGAACAAAAGCCTGATCGCAGTTCATTCAAATCTGTTGATTTTGTATATGATGATCATTTATGACTCAGACATGTTTGGATAAGAATTTCAGAAACAACATGTGTCCTTTTATTTGTATACGTCCTGGGCCGGTTTGTCTAAAAGAACATTGGAATTATTGATTTCATTTTCTCTGAGATTTATACAAATTGTTTTTACTGAAAATATCTTTCTGATAAAAACTAATCTCTTTTAACAGTTATTTCATACATGAAAATGGCACGTAATCAAGAACAGTAAATCAGATATAGGTGGAGGTTTCAAACGTATCATCAGTGGTTGAGCCATTAGCTTCAATTGTAACAGCAAAGGGTAACGGACTTTATATTATTAAGGAAAACGCGGATCATATTTCTACATTTCATTCACATTAAAAGTCGGCTAGGCTAAAGGACAATAAACTGTTCTGACTGATTGGAGATTGGCCTAAGGTTAAATAATGAGATAAAAGGTATTATATATTGAAACTAAGTTCACTATTAAGAGTTCGAAAACGTCTGAGCATTTAGTATATGATATTTTGTTATACTTCTCAATGAATGAAAAATAAAAGGATATCGTTTTTACTGTCTCAGAGACAACCCCCTGTAGGCTAAAAGATCCGGTGGACACAGTTAAGCAGAATAATATAATTTACAAAATACCCTATAATGACTGTGAGGTCAACTATTTAGGTCAAACTAGTAGATCAGGGGTAGTCAGATTATCAGAACATAAGAAATTAGCTAAGGTAAAAAAAGGTTGACACCAAGAAAATAGGTATTTAGAAAAAAAGCCCAGTAATTGCACTACATGCATTAAGGCACAACCACACAATAGGGTGGGAGGGGGTTAAGATTTTAAGAAGAAATCTATGTAGTTGGCGAGAGATTGATTACTAGATCATGGTTCATCGGGTCTACACCCAACACAACACATGCAACAGAAATTACTCAATACAAATAACAGAGATATGAAAGAGATTATTACTGCCAGTCAAATCAGAAGAGGATAACAAGTAATCTCAACATTCTATTTCAGTTCAAGCACATGCGACTTTCTAACAACTCACTTATTTTGACTATAAAAACACTCGTCTTATTTCCCATCTGACTGTAATTGATCAATTACACTCATATTATTATTTCTGAATATACATTATCCTATAGTGAATTTTATTTAAATATCTAGTCTGTTCCATGTATGTAAATGAAGGAAAATTGTTGTGTGAGTGACTTGATATGATTACGAGTGGCAATAGTTGGTGCTCGGAACGTCATCAGTTAATATTACTATGTAACACTGTATGACTTATCAAAAAAGGTTTATCCATAGTGGAGCTTTATCAAAGTATTATAAACCAGAATTCTTAAACCTCTGCTTTATACCACTTATATATCTTGTACGTTATCGGTAGTTTTTACGTTGTTAAGTCGGTCAGCTGGCAAAGATGCCGAAACCATGTGTAGATTGTTGGATTTTGTAAGCACGAGAAATCATAGAAAGAGTATTCGCTTACATCATGGAAATGCATATTAAATTTGTATTGATTTTGTCACTTCATAGTGAGCTTTTGCAACCAGGTGAAATTCTGTTTTAATCCATCATTCCTATTCAAACAGTCTGGATTCCGTGTAATATGAAATTTTTCGGATATCATATGTTCGTTGTGATTTCTGGAATTTTTCTTGACGATTTCAGTATTGTCAAAATCGGTTTTGTGGCCATATTCTGCAGAGTATAGACCTATGGCAGCCTGACTTATGTGTCCCATTGGTTGAAATTTCGCTTGTGTCATGTGATCTGACTGCGACACACGTTTGTTGCAATGATAAGTGTTTTAGGCGGAATGTGTCGAAATAGCGCTCTAGTGAACAAGATGCAATAGTTGAAGAGTAATCTCATCTACACAAATAGTTTACTGCATTTAGAAACTGCGCCTTTCGGCTTAATATCACTCAATTAAGACTTCGCGCCTCAGAATATTAGTGTAGCAAGCAACTAATGAACTGGAAACAACAGCTTCTGTCGTCCAAACAAGTTCATGTGCATAATTTGCTAAACTTGTGCAAAGCACTATCTCATGAACAGCTGAAAGACCACCAAAACACTACAACCACGCAAGAAAGCAACGTATGAAACTATTACAATGCAATGACTGGACTGACCTCGTGGTAAAAACTTCCGAAACCAACGAAATAACCAATTTTAACAGCAACGAAAACGAAATGAGGTGAAACGCAAAATTTGCGAACAACATGCATCAAGGCAAGTTGTTAATAACTGCAGGATAGTTGTAGAAACCAATGTGTAAACGAACAGTTAGAGAACTGCTGCTGACTAACATGGACGAGAATGACCTGAAAGTGTTTTACTCCACCAGTGACTCGGAACGTGATGGACAAGTTCAGTCACTATAGCTAATGATTTTTCAAGCTTTTCTAGTTCAAGTGGATTTCTCGATGGTCGAACAGATAATATGTTGCGCTTCTTTCTTCTGATCTAGATATCTCACGATGTTTTTTTCGACGTATACCTTATCACATTCCAAGCAAATTTATTTTATAGACACAATTAGACTGGAATTAGATTTGGAATTTAGTGTATTACATAGGCAAGGTTGCTTTGTAGTGTGTATTATTTTTTTGAATAAAACTCTGATGCTGTGTTTACCGAGTGCTCTTCCGTTGTTAGCTGACGTTTTTTAATCTACATGGAATGACAACTGTTGAGGTACATGTCTTCGGAATACCTTTTCAACCATGTTCAATGTTGGTGATTATTTCAAATAGTTATTTTTCCTGAGAATTTCAGGAGTATTTGATAATTCTTCTTCTTGCATCTCATCCATTACCGGAGGGTAAGATCGCCTGAGAAGACTTAAGAAAACCGACACCTTTGCAATGAAGAGTTTTTTTCCTGAAAATAGATAGATTAAAATATCCATTTTCTTCCCTTTTAACTAGGCAGTCTAGAAGTGGCAACTCACCGAATTCTGATCTTGCTTCCAAAGTAAACTGGATATGGGGGATAGAATGTTCAGTTTCACCTAAATGAACTATGTAGATCTCATTTTGGCACAATGAAAGTATCACCAATGTATCTTAGCCATATTTAAGTTGTGTGTGTGTGTTTGAAAAGATGTTATCTTCTAATGTATTCATGAAATGACCAACAACTATTGGGGAAACTGGTGAATCCATGAGAACACCATTTGTGTCTATATAAATTCCCTTTAGGCGTGAAATAATTAGTTTTCAGACAGAAGAGTAACTCTCAAATTATTTCGCTGGTATTCTGTGAACATCTCTCGTGTAGAATTGTGTCTGATTCTATCAAACTGGAAATGATATCAAGACTTTCAGGGAAGAAAACGCTGCTTGTCATTGCGGTTATCTTGTGATCACAGGGTAAAGTAAATCCAGAAATGAGGACAAAATACTTCTTCAGTTTTGGTCACTTTCTATCAGTCTACATTTACATTGCATACGCTACACAACTAGTCAGTCAAATATGGCGTACAGATAATCACGTTACCTGTGGATCAGTTAATATGGAGAATAACTTTGAGATTTTAAACACCAGTAATTTCAAAATAAATAAGCAAAACGTTTCACTGTGTGTAGTTGTTCAACACTCGATTTGAATATATTTAAACCTGCAATGTTTTCTTTAATTGAATTTCAGATTATCCCATTGATTGATTGGACCAAAGTGCTCGGTCTCAGGTTGACATGTCGGCTTCTTGGACAGATGCTTCAATGATGTCTGGGCATGTAATTAAAAGTTGATTGGTGGATTCCACTGCTAGTCAACATCCACCAATGTTTACACTTAAAAAGACTAATGTGAACAATTCTCTATAACTTTCATGCAACTTTTCTCCTTGATGAACCTCAACAAAGCAAAACTAACAAACTGAGCAAAATAGCATCATGACATTTCCTTCGCTTTGGTTCTTTTCAACTACATAAACTCATAACATAATTTTGTTATCAGTGTACAAAATATTCAAATACTTTACTTACGTTTTCTGAGGGTAAAGGTCATCCATATTACTTGGTTACAGAACACAATAGAAGAGAACAGAGGTTGTTGTTAAGCTTGTTAGTATAAATAGAAATAATTACAAGATTATTCTGAAATTAAGAATGAATATCACAAATTGAATAGGAAGCGTAAAATCAACAACACATTATCCCAGGTGTCAAATAATTTAGTTGGATAAAGGCTGGAAAGCATTCAGGTCACGAGTACAGAAAAACAAATCATAAGGGTAAGAAATTACATTGCTCAAACAAAATATAACTAAGGTAATAAGATAAACAAAAAGTAATAATAAAGCAGTTAAAATGACATAAAGTATATTCACCCAAGTAAGCGAAGACTAACACAAGTTGATTTGTGAATGCTCAAAACAGCTTTTAGCCGTTTAACAGCAACTGCTTCAGTAATATTTAAAAAAAGTCGAAGAGTATGGAAATTTAGTTGTCTTAAATGATTTTCAATAGTTCGTCTGTGAGAATTCGACTTGTTTTTACGAGTTGACCATGAACTGATATCAGATAGAAAAGCATTGAAAACCAGGGAGTAGTGGACAGCTGTTTCATCCTAGTTTGGGAACCACTGGCAGTACGCTGATATTAATCCTTACAATCCAACTATTGTAAATTAATCTGATGTTGGCTAGTGACTTGCTGCAGGACGAAGTTTCCTGGAGTTCTAGTGAGAAGTCATGACCAGTGAGGTCCATCCAGATGTCAAGTGCGAGGATGGATGTCCCACAGATGACATTGGTTGATGGTCACGCTAAATCACGAAATGGTAGAAGTTGTAATTCACGGGCTGATCATTGAATCGGGTCCCATTGCCTTAATGGTATAGGAGCTTGCCTTGTAACCAAAAGGTCCTGGGTTCGAACCCCCTGTGATGGGTGCGTACTGCCGCCGATTTATAAACTAGGATGAAACAACTGCCTAGTACTCCCTGGTTTTAAATGATTTTAACACATCCATTTTATAACCTTTAACAAACAGGTGGCAACTAAATAAACAGCTGACGACTTTTGCACTTTTCACTCTCAACTTTCTAGGAATATACTCAGAAATATAGTTATAAGTCTTTCGTTCTGTTTATCCAATACCTGTACTTTGGCACATACGTGTAAATTGGTAATATGAAGTTTAAGTCAACGTGAAATGAGGATTTATCAACCTTGAATTCTTTCAGTAAGTAAGTGTTTTTCGTCATGTAACTAATCACATCAGTCCGTTTTTAACTATTAGCTAGGTTGAGTTTATTTCAGAACCTGACAGACATTTCAATTTAATGTGGTGTGGGGTATCAGTGGAATAATTGAGTCTGACTTAGCTCAGACTATCAGCTTTTGAACGGATACTTTGACAGACTAATAATTCATAAAATTAAAATTCTACATTTTAAAATTACAAAGTCAAAGTGATATTTACTATTTTACTTAAAGGTAATCGTTTAAGTAGTGAGTTTATAATTTCAGTACCAATTCGTTATCCATCTGCCAGTTTCGTTATTAAAATGATAAATTCTAGTGTAATTTCAATTATTAATTATTATTATTTTTAGCATTATGGTAGTATTCGTCGCAAATTATTACATCAACATTGAGATCAGTAGAGTTCTTATAGACATCGGAAAGTGATAGACTTGGCTTCTTTTTTAAAAGTTTTAATCAATTTCACGTATAAATCATTCGTCGTAAATGTGTGCTATAGGGAAATTCTATGCCTAAAATGGAATAATGCCCACTACTTCCAATATTGTTCCTGATGAGTAACTGAAATCTCAATTTCCAGAATGAATTTACACAGTGTTAGAGGAAATTCCCCTAGTTTATTGTGAAAAGTTAAGTTATTCATATCCCAATATGTGATCAACTTATTTGATAACATACATGATAATCAAAAAAGCAGACATAAATACATCACGCCATATACTACTCATTGGTTGGTATGAGTAGTTGGATACCACTTACAACAACCGGTAGTAAGCTTATTTAAATCGAGTACACGGTTAATGAACTTGCTCCCTAATGAACCAAGCGGCTATCTGGCTAGTAAGCATTAATATTTAGTGAGATCGAAATCCAGCTACTCATATCAAAAATTCAGTAGTGTATTAGCTGATGAATTATTGAATTTTTCGTCAAAATTTTATTACTCAGGTAGGCAAACGTTTCTCTGTCTTAGTATCTTAAAAAGAAAAAGAGATTTGTTTAAATCTACTTCAGTGGAATCTTGTTTCAATCAGTCTACTGTAAGTTAAGGCTATGAAAACTTCAAATGAAATTTTTTCAAAATAAAAGAGTTTTTAGCGATTTATTTAACTGAAAAAACATGAATCACGCAACTCAGTAATTCTCAATAGGCGAAAATCCCAGACGTAGACAGGCCAATAAATTAATTAGGTCTCTAATTACTGTATTGTAGGGAGGAAAAAACGCATTTATCACCTTACTAACCAACTAACTAACTAACAGACTAATTTCCTATACCATCCAGGTAACCGGATGGATATCTCTGCTCTCCCTCATTCGATTGCGTAATATCTGTTCTTAACCTCACCTCTCCTTTTGATAGAGTGTAGTTTTACTTGTCTTCCGTTTCTATGATTTGAGTCGAACTCACCAAATTGTTATGCAATTTATTTGTAACTCATCCTCTTACTCATTTCTCGTCTTTACTACGTAACTCCTTTACCATTGTATGCATACATTTAATTTGCTTAAATTTTAACTGCCTGCGTAAAACTATATAAGCGTAATTTTCTGAGCACTATCCACTAAGTCCAGAATCTCCTGTCAACTGACATCATGTAAACTTTGCAAGTATGTTAGACATTTTCTGTCCATGAACTTAATAATAATATATCTATGCTTTGAGCAGCAGATGATGAGAAGCCAACGAAATAAACAATGAAGGAGGGTCGTATTATTCAACAAAATCTGTTGCTCTTGCTTCATTTTTAAGTAACACGAATTGGTGAACAGAGAATAACCTCCAGAATTTTTTTTTCTTTCACGTTCCCCAGTGGAACATAGGGCTTCGAGCTAGTGGCTTGAAGTTTCTGTAGCAGTGTTTAAGTTTTACAGGATGGGGTTGCTAGCCTCATGCCCAACCTTTCCTCTTTACCAGCATTATTTTTGGCTAAGCGAGGCAAAAGAGTGCGTCGGTGGCCAGGGATCGAACCCCACACCATGTTCATTGTCGGTGAGCATCCTAACCGCTATGCCACCGATGCACACCTCCTGGATTACTTCTTCCATAATAGGAATTCTTATTTTGATAACCTAATTTTTTTATAAACAACATTGAATCATTAAAAAACGATAAATTACAGTTCGATAGCATCTGTAAGTGGTAATACGCATGAAAATGAAACACTAAACTTATTATCACATGAACAAATAAAAATAATACGGAATTTATGAGTTTATAGATTCTGCAACAGGCCAGGGCAACTACATTACCTGAAACTGTTCCCTTTGTACTTACAGTTTAGGTTGTTTCAGGCGAATCACAGTAACTTCTCATTCTTCAAGTGTGTGGTATTTAGAGGTCTTTAGTGATTTATTCGATCCCGTATAGGTGAAAGAGAAAGAATCTTCAAGTTTAGATGTATTACCTGTTTGTACCAGGTGGTCTAATATTAAAAGTGTTGACAGTTCTTACTACACTCTTATTTGATAATAGTGGTTTAGTGTTCCTGAGTACAAAATCTGAATAACTAGATTACCGGCTAATCTAACTGACTACAAAAAAGCAGATGAATTGATAAATACCAGAATTGGTGAGTAGTCTAGGTACTTTTTTCTTTCAGTTGAGAGAAGCATAAACAGTCATGTGAAAAAGTAAGAGCTGTAGCTAGGTGGTATTAAATCTTCTGAGAATCGAATTCCTAAAATTATTGGTTGTTATTTCAACTCGTATCTTACTTTTGAGTTAGTCTTGTGTGTAAAGGTTGCTCGTTATTGGAGACGGAAGACATCTTCCCTACCCTTTACTGTGTGTACCCATGGTGCAATTTAAATGCATACACTAATGACGGGCTTGAATAGAACACAGTAGGCTCACATCCAAGCAAAAGACATTGAGAAGATGCTCATGTATTAGGCACTGTGAAATCATACTGGAAGACCAACTGAAGCCTATATAAGAGGGAAGAGAATATTTAGCCGCCTGTGATAGTGACTGTCTGTTATGCTACATACATCACGAATTAACAAAAGTTGGAATCAGTGTTCTGGCGACTGGATTGGGTCCTAGTGACTAAATGGTCTACGAACTCTCCTTGTAACTGGAAGGTAGTAGATTCGAATGATGATGGGCGTCTACTGGTGGGGCGTCCCAAACTAGGCTGACGAAACAGTTATCCAGTACTACCAGGTTTTCCTATGGTTCTCTAGCTGATGTCGACTCATGATCAAACCCATGAATAATCAGAACTCTGCAACCAAATGGACGAGTTGAGAAACAAATTGTTTGTAGACTTTGTAGAAGCAGCTAGCGATAATGGGAGGTATTCTGTATGTCCAGCTAAATCTTAAATACTTAAAGAGAGTTGTCGTCCCCCAGTTATTCTTTACAGCCATTTTAAAGAACGTACATATTGACTAAGGCCAGTCTTCAACTAAGAGAATTCTGTAACCAATCACTGAACGGGACATTTAAGACTTTTCTAGTAGTGTTAGACGCAGTAAATTACTAATTAATAAAGCGCCAATGTCAGATTGAAGTGATTGTTTACCAAGAGTGAACATGACTCACGAATTCAAAGTTTTGTCTGAATAACTTTACGCCCCCAAATTAAAAAGTATTTATCATTTATTTTTAATTCGTATTTTTACAGCGTAAAGATACAAAAAAATATCTATGACTTGTGATTATCAGACAGGTGGATATCATTTATAATTCTTCTATTTTTGCACATTGAAACGCTTGAACAAAATGGCTGCATTTAAACAAGTCAAGCACAACAATTTCGATACAATGTAGATCAATGAAGCATAACGCTTAGAATATTTTCACTTAGGTAGATGATTTGAATATTTTTACTTTTAACTGATTGTCAAAGACAAGTCTGCAATAAATATTTTTTTTCTAGCCATTTTGGACTTTACTTTCCTTTTAGTTCAGTTCAGTTTTGAGGGGAAAAGGCGCAGTTTAGTTGTAGAAATAAAACACCTTGTCGGAATTTGATTTTAACTCATAAGGAAACACAATCAATTATTCTTCAGTTATTGCATGATTAAGACAGTATAGTTGATTGTAAAACAATACTTCAATGTACGTTTGTGAGTACTTTTCGCACACTATCGGAGAAGAAGACGGAAATTTTGAAAAAAAACTACATAAAATTTTAATCAAACTCGAATTACTGTGTCTTATGTCTCTTTCTTTATAAAGAAAAAACCTCTGCTAGGATAATAATGAATTTAAATTTGTGAAGCCGAAATTTTTCTACACTTTGAGGAAATGCGGCAGAAACAAAAAGAAAAAGGAAGCGACAAGAAGTCTTCCGATACGGCTAGGTGAAACGAAAATCACACATAAATTCACTATTGAACAAGATAAAAATTCAGATTTTAGAAAAAACCTTTAATTCTACACCATTTTAAAGCACCATATATTCGAGTTTTATATGATAGTAGATGAAAAAAATATGAATAAATTTCATACACCTAGTACTATTGATTTTTGTGACGAGAAATAATGATGAGTATAAGTGGTTGGAGGCATTGCATGCTAACCGATTAGGCATAATCCTTCAAACTGAAGTAATTTTGATGATTTAGCGTTGATAAGGTAGCTCTGCTGGATACTGCTGGGTGACTGTTGCAGTTGGCATTCGATTCATATGTAATCATAATGCTCTAAAAGCAGAACTAGACTTTCTGAAAGAAACTTTCGTAGAAAATGGATGTCCACCGTGATCAATTGACAGAAAATATCAAAACATAAGTTCAGAGAAACGAAATATGACGTTTGAAAAACAAGAAATTTGATGTGAATTTTTATTTCAAGGGTGATGTAACCTGTCATGTGATTAAAAGAAGAATTTTCTTCGGAACAATGCTCAGTGTAGTGTTCTCAATTCATGCATTAGTATGCTGGAGACTGAAGCAAAACGTCTTCTATGTAATCCCTTCTTTGTGCTTATATCAGTTCACTATAAATTAGTGAGTTGACTATTAATACTCTTTTCGGATTTTAAACGTTCTAACTCTCTCGCATACATATGTATATACATTTCACATAGTGAACTCATTTTGCAGTAATTTCTGTGCATGTCACCTGAATTTTGTTATAATACACATCAATTATTCTTGTCGTTTGATATTTTAATCTCTTTTTTCCATGTCAAACAACTAGCGAGCTTAAATCCGTTTGATTTGTCATTCTTCATGTGCCAGTTTTTAGACTCAAAGGTCCACATGTTTGGTTTGCTCAAATTGAGCACTGCTTCACTGCAAATAAACTATCTTCAAATAAAGCTGAATTTGATATTTTGAGTGCTGTACCGCCTGACGAAGTCAATGAGAAATTACGATAATATACTGTTCATCCCAGCACGGAGTCCCTGTACAAGAAACTTACAATAGAGGTACTACGCTGCACCTCATTCTCCGAAAGACAACCACTAAACCACTTGTCAGGTAATGTGATAAAATGTTATGTCAACTTATGAGGTGCATGCAAAGCCTCGTAGCAGGTAGGAAAATAGATAAACGACTGTTTTATCAAATCTGGCTGCGATGGCTACGTGTTAATACTCAACAAGTCTTTGCAGATGATGACATCAGTATTCATAAGATCACCGAAATATTCGATCGCATGTATGAAAGGTAAACTCTTCATATTGTAGCTTTCACAAAAATGTACGGCACACCCAAGACTATACACACTTTAGAACACAAGACCGACTCCAGAATATGCCAAGTAGCATTACTAGCCACGCGCACATGATCAATCCGTTCTATAAGTCCATCTCCTCGACGTCGCTTTCTGACACAGAATTTCCAGAGATCGTGGTAGTATTTGTTGGTATCACCATACTTAGGGAAGCAATGAACGATGTTGGAGTCAGCCTTCTAATATTCAGACAAAAGTAAAGGATATACTGGGATTTTCGACAACTTCCGCCGCTGGCAGTGAACAATCCAATAGTCATTTGTTTTATGTAACAGACAGAAACACCGGTACTGAAATCATGGTTGATACAGGGGTAGAAGTGAGTATTCTTCGTCAATTTATGCATGAGCATCAACACCCTGACTCATCAGGAATATTAAAAGCTGTTAACAAGTTCAATATTATTACTCATGAAAGTAAATGCATGATTTAGGGTCTCGCTCTGCAGAATACTTCAGATATCCCATCACCAATCCTGTTACTGGATTCTTAGAAAGGAAAAAAGACTTTAGCGGCATTTCTATTCCGGAACACCTGATCGATTCTAGACACCGAGAAAGCACACAAAACCATTCCAGAGTTTTCTAGGGATTGCTCAAAAATCTTGGCCAACACCAACAGCAACAACAACAACAGACGACAGTCAGCGTAAATGGGAGGAACCTGAAAGAAACAACCTCCTTTACCTACCCAAGAAGCATCATTTCAACTACAGGCGGAACTGACGTGGATATCAAAGCCAGAGAGGCTTTCAATACTCTTAAGTCTGTGTGGAGGTCAACAGCACTCAGCATCAAAAATAAGATCCGGATTTTGAACTACAATGTTAAGTCAGTGCTACTACATAGATCAGAGACTTGGCACGTTATAAAGAGCATCTTTAACAAACTTCAAACCTTCATCAACAGTTGTCTTCGCTCAATACCCAAGATCAGATGGACAGCCAGAGAAGATCAGCAACAAAGATATCTGAGATCGAACAAACCAGGAACCGATTGTGAAACAAATAGGCAGGAACAAATGGAGATGGATTGGCCATACTCTGAGGAAACCATCAAGTGACATCACTAGACAAGCCATCGCTCGAGTGGAACTCGAAAGGGAAGCAGCGAGTTGGCCGTCAGTGCGAAGGTGATTTGAAGCAGTTCATGTGAAGAAAAGATGAAAGCATGTGGGCAGACTTGGAGCGGAGTGAAAATTTGGCAGAAGACAGAAGGCAATGGAGGCGCGCAGCTGAAGCCCTTTGTTCCTCTAGGAATTAAAGGATATAATAATAATAATTCTGTCTGATTTGAGGTATTAACTTAGCCTTCATGACATTTCCCCGTTCATTGGCGAGAAATGCTTACCGGTAGTTTAAAAGCCAGTTAGAAATGTGTATGAGTAAATTTTGCGACTGAAGAGCATAACTGAATGACTTAAACAGTGCAAATAAAAGAAAACATGGTGGATTGTGTTGAATGACAGTTCAGATAACGCAGTAATTTAATTAGGCAATCAGGTAATTAGATTTTTTGAGTTACGCGTAAATGAATGACTTGATCGTTTGAAAATGTCACCGGCCAATATTTACTAAGTGAAGAAAAGTGGTTAATCCTGTCCCCCTTTAATAGTGATGATTCAATCTTTATTTCTCCTCTTCTGTTTTCTTTTTTCTTTCACCATTCTGACAAAGTGAATTTTGTTATATATGCCGATGATCTGATGGTTTCTATGCAGGCAGTTACTTCTCAACTAGGACTGTCTCAAAATAAGTAAAGTTTTATCGGAAATTAGTCACTGGTATTTTCCGACAGCCTTAGGATAAATAGCTCCAAATATCATCAGGGTGTTAATTTCACTATCAGACACAAGCGTGACTAATATGAAATGGTTCATTCACATGATCCTATTGTCATAGATGGCACTGAAGATGAAACCAAACTGAATGGTGGATAGTTTGGATCTTTTGTTTCTCGGGATGTTTTCTGGTCTTTTCACATCATGTTAACCTCTAAGAAGATATTTCGTTAAACCTTCTATGCAAAGAAGTTAACACAATCTGGTGTCAGTTTCAGTCTCTACTTATACAATTTGTTAATTCCACCGATTCTTACTTTATTGCTTCTCATTAATCTTTCTTGGGCTACTTAACAAAAACTGTTACAGTGTGATGGGTACTGGAAGCTTTCAGTAGGGTGGTTGGGTTGTGGGTCTCTAAATCAACTTGTTAATACTATTGCAGATAGATACGTGGGCTCATGCAAGAAATTAAGGAATACTATATTGTCAGACCCTAAGCACCTTTCCTTGCATTTCATCAGGTAGAACTAGAAGCAACTAAAGAAGACTTTATGCTTGGGTGACTAAGGATGAAAAACTCTACAAAACCTTATTTGGCACACATTTTATGTGATGAGAAAAGTGAGAAGTTGGACACCACCAACCTAATAAGAAACACTAAGGTAAGCAGCCCTCCTTTCTCGCCTTGAGATAGTGCTGTAGATATTTTCATTTAATTTAGTTTTATACTATTATTCTTAATAATAATAATCACTTTATTCCACAACAATAACAATTTACAGCATGGAATTTTCAGCGTTTCTTTTACATATTGCAATGGTTTAGCTCTGTTTATAATTATATAAATGTATAAAATGTTAAAATATTGATAGTTAATAGGAAAAAATAAAACCCCAACAAAATCACACCATTGCTAGGTCATAGTGAATAATAAATAAATAATATAACAAATAACACATGCATTAATATGCATCATTACATTTTATAGTTTAGTTAATGATTTAAAAGTTGTAAAAGTTCTTTTCTGATATTTGTCTCTTCACACAATACTCGTGCCAAATATGGTACGGTCGAATTTTTATATTTTGTAGTACGAGCATAAATGTTTATGAAATTTCTTCTGGTCTTACCCGAAGAGATACAAGGAAACAATTGTGAATAAAGAGGATGTTCACTATCAGATAAGATAACTTTAGCTAAGTGTTTACAAGAATTCATATGCCTATTGACAACAGTGTCATTTAGTTGAGTCAAAGGGATAGCACTGACCCTACTTACAGCCCTCAATGTTCTTCGTAGTATTATATGATCTTTCTTGAGTAGCCCAGGGAAGAATAATGGAGAACAATAAAGAATGATGGGCAAAACACATGAATTAATAAATTGTATGATAAGAGATTGGGTTATACCTGAGTGTCTCAACTTCTTTATGTAATAAGTCAGACGGAAAACTTTCTTAGAAACTATAAGAATATGAGACGACCAGCAAAGGTTTGAAGAGAAACTAATGCCAAGATAAGAAACACTTGACTTACTCTCTATCATGGTACCATCAATATTACAACAATCATGAGATTGAATCAATCCATGCATGTCTTTTTCACTTCTCAAGCTGAAATCAACAGTGTTACATTTAGTTGGATTTAGTTTAAGACCATTTGAGCCAGACCAATCCTTAACTTCAGCTAAGAAGCCATTCATATGGGAACAATCCGATGTGGAAACTACAGGGACAGAAACGGTCAGATCATCAGCATACTTAATGAAGTTAACTTTGGGTGAGTTCGGAAGGTCATGCAAAAAGAAAGAGAAAAGAAATGGAGAAAGTACTGCACCTTGAGGCACACCACTTTCAGTTAGCTGAGAAGTGGAGCGCTTTCCAGCCAAAACAGTATGCTGTTTCCTATCCTTAAAATAAGAAGACAGCCATCTAGTTGCCCAGGACTCTGTTTGTGCTGAAATCATCTTTCCTAATAAAAGTGTCCTAGGAACAGAGTCGAAAGCTGCAGTATAGTCTAAAAAAGCTGTTCGAACGAACTTAGCACCCTTATCAAGGCAGGAAACAATATTGTGGTGTAGTACAATGGCTGCATCTAATGTACTTCTTCCACACTTATAAGCAAACTGCTTAGGGTCACTAAAAGCTTTTAAAGAAGGTTTAAGAATATTCAAAAGAAGTTTCTCCATAGTTTTCAAAAAAGGAGATGTTATAGCGACCGGTCTAAACTTTATACCTGCTCCAGAAGATGATTTCTGTACAGGTACAACCTTGATTTCTTTCCAGTCAGCAGGTACCGTTTCCCTGTTAAATGATGCGTTAAAGATTTGAGTAAGAGGATGACACAAGATGTCTGCACACTTTTGAAGAAGAATGCTTGGTACACCATCTGGACCAAGGCTGTGTGTTGGATTTAATGATTTCAAACATAATAGTACATCCTTTTCTTTAAAACCCGGAAAATGACCATTTTCTTGACTAGGTACATCAGGTACAACCATATTAATTTGTTTCTTGATAAATGATTTGTTTAAAGCATTAACATCAGAATAAGCATCAACAGACATTTGTTTTTTACTTGTAAGTTTATTGAAAAGTTTCCAAATGTTTGAAGGATTTTTACATGATAAAAATTTTTCATTATATAGTCTGTTCAACCTTTCTATTTCAATTTTTATAAGGGTGTTTATTTTACGGACACCAGTATTATCACAATTCTTATACAACTTCTCTTCTTATCGAACAATATTATTAATAATGTAAATGGCTTGTTGTCAGTTATTACCCATCCAGTACTGTACTGCATGCTGAAGAATTCCATATTTGAACCAAAATACTGAGTTGGAATTTAGCTATTGTCGTTATTATTAGGCGTATTTAATTCACATGAATAGACTTGACTATCAATCTGTCAATTCAGATATAATCATGTCGAAATCGGAAAAACAAATGCAAGGGATGCTTGTAAAATTTATGCTATATTAAACGTCATGTAGATGATACTCTCATTATTGGCATTAACAGTAAATCTATTGAAAACTTTATTATCCTATTTAATCATATTATCCAAATATACGAGTGACTTCTGAACTGGAATTGAATAACAAACTCAGTTTCCTGGATATTACAATGACCAGGAGAGATGACAGAACAATTGAGCGCTATATTTTTGGTAAGCCGATATGGAGTGGACAATATCTTCATCTCACCAGTTTTGATCCTATCCAGTATAAACGTACCCTGGTGAAATGTTTGTTCTCAAGGGCTCGAAAAATTTGCACGAATGATACATTGATAGATGAGCTTCGACATATACATTCAGTTTTATTAGCTAATGGTTATCCGGAGAACTTTATCGCTCGTCACAGTAAAGAAAAAGACAGCTTCTGTACCAAAGAAAGCCATCTTTATTGATCTACCATTCAAAGGCGACCAGATTATGCAGTTGACAGGTAACTCAAAGACTTCGATCAACCATCTAACGCACATTCTACGCCACATCTCTTTTTCTCATTTGCCGAACATTTTCGATCCCTTTACCTACGATTAAAGGACGAAATTCTTTGGACTCCTACTTCAAACTGTAGCTACAAGTTCACCTGCAGCTATGGTGACACCTTTATAGGTAGAACCAATAGAATGTTCCAACGTCGTCATCCAAAAGAACATGTTCCAAAATGGTTACTAAATTATGTAGAAAATCCCAATGCGATTAATGTGAATAGAAATCCAACATCATCCATTGCAAAACACATTAATGTCAGGTCACAAAATCGATATTAATGACTGTTTCACAATTATTTCACGTAATCCTAATTCAAGGTTATCGAACGTGGTGATGGAAGCACTTTGGATTAATCACGTACAGCCTAAACGGCAAAATACAAAAAACAATATACTTCAACCTTCGCCTACCATGAACTGACTACTTGACCTGTTTAAATATGATTTGTCATTAGTGTATACTTTTGTTTTTTATATAACTGAGTAATTGTCGTGAACTTTATTTTATTATTGTTAACCATGTTAGTTGCAAAGCGATTGTAAAGCAACTACGAAATGATGCCATCATCTAGTGAAATTTGTCTTCTAAATGCCTTATCCCTATCTAGATTCTATCTGGGTAATAATTAACCTCCAGCTACAAATCAAATCGATAGAATTTAGACAACACAAAAAGAAGACGTAGTTTATCTGAAACGTGTAATGTATTGGCACAACAGATAAACTAAGTCTTTTTATTGTGTTGTCGAAATTCATAAAGGGAACTAATTTCTTTAAATGGATAGAAGTTACAATTGATGGGCTAGGCATTGGATCGGGTCCTAGTGACCTAATGATCTACGAGATTGCCAGCATTGTAACCAAAAAGTTCTAGGGTTCCAACCGCGGTGGGGTGGGTATGTGTACTACTGAAGGGTCTTAAACGTGGGCGAAACAACTACCCAGTATTCTTAGGTTTCCCAATGGTTCTCTAATTGACATTAGCTCACGATGAAGCGCTTCAAGCAATCAAAGAGAATTCCTACTACTCGCATTAACCATTAGTACTTGTTAGCTAAACAGAAGCAATTTAGACAATGGGTGGCCTTCTCGTTTACTTCATACTGGACTCATCATCAGGGTACCCAGTTTAACTGAGGTCAGAGACTGACCGACTTAGTTCAAATCACCAGACTTCTAGACAGCCAGCAGAAACCAGCTACTCATATAATTCCGTCACTCAGTAGTACATTTATACCTGATTACCATGCATGGTATCAAGCAGATCAGATACTGTGATCTGAATACCTTTAGATTTCTAAAGATAACTATAGTGAAATTTCACCACCTTGCACTGTTTAACTTGTAAAAATGAGAATCTGTTACAGTGTGTTACTAGTTTGACCAATTAGCTAATCACAAATCTGATGATTTCAGGTGATTCTGTTAATCTTCGGCTTGAGTTAAACCAGATAGACCGCTGATGAGTTCATGTCAAAAACGAGCGAAACAGCTATCCACTGTCAGCTAGGATATTTTATTCTATCTATCAAGTAGTACTGGTTAATTTGAATAGTGCTATATGACTACTTAACTCTAGATGTGTTACTGTTTTTCGCGCCAGCTAATTCAGTTCATTAAATAATTTTTCTTGATATACCATGAAATTGTTTACTGAAAAAAATCCTTATGATAATCTGTTGAAGATTTAAGTGAAATAAAAAGTTGAGATGATAGACAAACGAACAACTTGTGCTTCAAGATTAAGGCTGATATCAATCAAATCTCTGTGAAACTAACTGACTAACTAACATATGAGAATTTGCTTTTTTTTGAATTCAAGTGAATAACTGAAATAAAATTTATCTGTTTTCATAATTAATCGATATTTTCCACCTGATATCGATTAAATTTTGAAGAAGAAAAAACTGTTTAAAAAAATTTTATTTCACTTAGAAATCAAGTCTAATTTTGTTAATTTAAGCAGTAAAAAACCAATGTAATGATAAAATAAAGTTGATAATTACTTCATTTTCAAATTATTTTGTTTCTATGATCAATATCTAACTTAAAAAGTTTTTTTTAAATTTAAATCTATAATTCTCCCTCTTGCGTATTTAGCAGAAAAAATAACAACACTTTTTCCACCGACACATCGGATATACTTCCATCATATGTCTTAGAGATCTCCAGTAAAATATTCCCCCTGACATTTTATATTAAGTAGTTAAGGCACTCGGGTATATCTCAACCCCACCCACTTACAGTTCATAAACTCTTGCATCCTACCTATTCTTCTTTATTGTTCACCCTTATTCTTTCTTGGTCTGCTTAAAAAAGACTATGTTACAATTCGTAAAATGCTGAAGACTGTCAGTAGGATGAGTGGTGTCCAAGTGGACCACATAGTTAATGTTGTTATCGATAGGCACTTGACTTCGTGCAGTAGATTTGCTAAAGGGATTTGTCTGACTTGGAGCATCCACTTTACTTACCCTCAGCTTTCACCTTGCATCTCCTCAGATAGAACAAGGAGTAACTTCAGAAAACTGTATGCTCACACGTCTAAGTATAAAAATTCTATAATGCCATACTTGGCACGTATTTTATGTGATGAAAATAGTGTCAAGCAAGAATTAACTAACCAAACGTTTTTCATCTAGTAAATAAACAATTTCCTCCATCCATCTCTATATACCTTCAAGTTTTACTTCTATTATTTCTATTATATTTATGGTCTTGTTACTTCTTTGTTTTACTTTCATAACTGCAAACACCAACTTATCTCTATGACTGCTGTAATCTTTGTTTGTTCCCCTCACCATATCATGTAAAGAGAACATTATATTCAATATTTTTAAACATGTTGAGATTTCTATACCACATTGCCAATACTGTGTGAAACAAGCCCACGGCAATTTTCACTTGTGTTATTATTACTACCCTAGCTGCTATCATTATTATTTCCATTTTATATGCTGCATGCTTTTGACACTACTCTATTGTAAATGTGGAAAATTTTCTGTGTGATTAATTTTTATTTATAATTTGAGGAAATTAGATGCAATTTGTGATTAATGCTGAAAATTCCATTCTGTATAACAAGTACTGTTTTTGGAATAAAGTAAATCATTATTATTATTATTATTAAACAGGACTTCAACTGAACATAGAGATGGGGGAAGTGATGAAGATTTTTAACCAACTTTCATAACCACCACAACCCCTGTCACAAGAACGATAAAAACCAATCAATATCAGCATAGGAAATTTGAACGAAGCCATTCCATTCATTTATCTGGGCTGTTTCATTTCAGGTAAAGGTGTCATAGTGTTGATGATGTGAAAGTTGGACAAGGTGGGACAAAAAAAACACACTTTCACACTAATCTGAAACTAGTGTGGAACTATACTGTAGCCAACATCAAGGATAAGATCAGGACTTTCAACAACGATATGAAGTCACTCAGTGTTTCTTTATGTTTTAGGCGCTTGCTTATCCTGTCACGAATAGAATTGTGAAAAGGCCGCAGACTTTCATTAAAAGATACCTTTTCTGTGTAGACACTGCAGACGAGGTGGCCAAGAAAGGATAAAGAAGGAGAAAAACTCAAAGTGCAGTGAACCAGCCAAAAGCCTACCACCTAAAAAATATCCAGCATGAAATAGAGGTAGATCTGGCACATCCTAAGGGGATGGTTGAGTGATATCGTGCAATTAGCAGGCTGTCAAACGGAACACAAATAGGAAATAATGAGTCGATCGTGGGTCTGTGGGTAACATGGAGGAGATCGTGTGCGGAGAAGATGAAAGCTTGTGGACAACCTTGGAGCCAGATAAACAGAACTAAAGAAAATAGGATGAAATGGAGATGTGCTGACGAGGCCTAATGTTCCCCTCAGGGCCCAAGGGAAAACAAAACTAATAATAGGTTGGAACAGAAGTGAAAAGCGTTGATTTTGTTAATAGATGACTAGTTTTGAATTTGTACGTTCCTGTGAAGAAGAGTTTGTTGTTCGTAATCTGCAGTACCATTCAGCCTGGTTAACTGGATAAGATAAGGAGAATACCAATAGTTGTATCCTAGACCACCTTTTCAACTATGAATACCGGTCACCAGTGTGTGATTTTTTCAGAGCAATACACAGAGTTCCTCAATATTTTCTAACATTTATTGTCATCATTATTATTACTAACATTGTATTCCTTGTACATATTTTGTATATATTAAAGAAACATATAAAAACATCAGAGAGAAAACCTGAGACTCTGAATGCACGTAAAAAGTCTGTTTTTATTAAGTTACAATTTAATGGTGACTTATCAAGTGAGCTTTTATTCCAGAGACTTTCCAGGAGTATACGAAGAACGTTGTATGCAGCATACCTATGTTTTTTATTCTCTAGTCGACGAATGATTGAGACGCAAACGAAGGATAAGCCTAATAGTTTTACCACATCTATGTGCATTTAATAATTCAACTGCACCTGTGATGACAGTTATGTTTTGCGTACTACTAGACAGCTTAACCAACGTGTTAGTGAACATCTCCCATCGTAGTTTGGCAAAAGACAGACAAAAACAATCCGAAGCTCAATCTTGTCACATCTAATTGATGGTCATATAGTCGAGAAAACGAAAGTCTTCAAAGTAATTCATCGTATCCCACCGAATCTTTCCAATACACACAGCTGGGGCGATAGCATTCGAACTATTAAACCTAAACTATGCATTCAAAAGAAGTTCGTACAGCCATTCACTTTTCCTTGGCCTATTAAGACGTAACCAACTAATGACTTCTACATCACCCATTACTTACTTATATTTTCAACCCCATTCTTATCATCCTTTAATCTTATCACATCTTCATTATAAACGTGTTTCATTTACTCCCTTACACTCTAGCATTACTTAATCGGTTCATTTGTTTTTCTTAGCCTTTATCGACTACTTCCACCTGAATATTTGTTTGTTTAATTATGCTGTTTTTTCATTATTCGTATTATCACAGATTGCCTCACTTTTTCATCCTTATGATTGATAAAACCATTATTATTATTGTCATTACTACTATTATGACTAGCTGCACAATTTATATTCACCATATTATTATCCTATAGACAAAACACCATGATTGAATTATGTTTGAATTCTTATCTGTAAACTTATGTATATTAGAGTTAAGCCTGATGAGATCTAATTGAAACCACAATATTCTTCGCTTAAATGCGTTGTTCTAGATTTTATATAAACAAGTTGCCGTATCGCCATCGGAATTTGTCAGTTTTCTCCATACTTTCACACTTACGACCTGATAAAAAATTATATCGTCCTCAATCTTCACTTGTGCGTTTGCTTTTTCACATAACATTTCGTTACCTGAAACCAGTTTGGAAATCTCCCGCAATTACCAGCATACAGAACAAGATTCGGAATTTCAATTCAGTTCTTTTTTACAGATCAGAAACTTGATCAACGTGTCACGATAAGGATTTCCAACAAGTTACGGAATTTTTAATAACAGCTGCCACCTTCACCGGCTCTGTATTGAATATTAAATCAAGCAATAAAGGTTAATAAAGCAGGATTTAATGAATTCATCAAATTTCGGTAGAACTCGTCAGCTGAATACTCTACATACACGAATATATATACTTTTGAAATTACATTGGGAGATATAAGACTGATAAATTGAATACTCTACATACACGAATATATATACTTTTGAAATTACATAGGGAGATATAAGACTGGTAAGTAAACAAACTACATTGAATTAATCATGCAGAGAGACAGGTGCGAATATTTTTCAGGTCATGTTCAAATAGATAAGGGGAGAGAGAGAGTATGAGAGATCAAAATTAAGATAAATTGCATTACGCTTCAATTACATCACTTAGATAAACAATTAGTCATTAGGGAATATAACGAGAATTGCAAACAGACTAATATCAATAGTAATAGTTTTAATAATAATAATAATAGTGTTGAAGTGAGTTAAGATAATCTTACGGATAAAGCATAGATTTAAATGAATCAAGAATAATAATAATGGTAGTAATAATAACAAAAATGATAAGAAGAAGAGGTAGAATAATAGTAATAACAAGTAGAGAATAATAAGTAAAGCGTATTACCATGGTAGATTCAGAGTGACGACCATCTCCTTTTGTATACAGAGGGCTGGTTTGTAAATTCGAATTGCACAAGCCTCTGCAATTGCAAGCATCTTCTTGTTTCTTTGTTTGCTGACGATGGTGAATGACTTGACGGCGTCGATATCATGTCCGTAATCCACGAGATGTTTTGTTATTGAGGATTTTGGGACTTTATTAACTTTATTGCTTGTTTTAAATTCGTATCGGGAAATAAATGTTTTCGAATATTAAATCGCCAGTCAGCCAGAAAGAATTAATGATTAGAAACTCTAGCTGAGAACAAACCAGACAAAAGCCGATTACTCAACAAATATGTAGAAGAAGAAAAGGCAGATGGATCAAGCACAGGTTGAGGAAGCCATCGAATAACACCGCACGCTAGACCAGTCCTCGAGTGGAACTCCAACGGGAGGTGACGAGTGGATCGTCGATGAGAGATAGACATGGAGGAGATCGTTTGGGGAGGAAGAAATGAGAGATAATGGGCAGTATGTGGAGATAACCAGCCGAAGTAGACAGTACCAAACAGAACAAAGTAGTTTCATACATTTATTCCCCTTAATGAATTTGAACAAAGCAAGAACTACAGTTTTAGCAGAATAATGTGGTACCATCATTTATTTCGTTGGCTTCTCATCAGCTGCTTACAGCCTAAATAAATTATGAGGTTTAAGTACAGACATGTTTTAACATACTTGCAAATTTTACATGTTGTCAGTTGACAGAAAATTCCACAATTTGTAAACAGTGCTCAGAAGTTTGCGCTTATATAGTTTTCACACAGGCAGTTCAGGTTAAAACAAAATAAATGTATGCAGAAAATGGTAAGAGAGTTACGTAATAAAGATGAGATATGCGTTAGATGCATAGTGACTAGTAAGTTAGGTAACAATGAACTGAGTTGAGCTCTAATCATAGAAACAAGAGACAAACAAAATTACAGATTATAGAAAGGGAGGGTGAGAATAGAGACAAAGATTACGTAATCAGATGAGAGAAAAAAAGCATCCAGTTACCAAGGCAAGAAAAGACTAATAACTGCTTCTTTCTGAACACATAGATCAGGTTTCAAGCGTTTGATAGAAATCGCTTCAGCAAACTTAAGGAGAATTGAGCTCTTTTGCCTATTGATAATTTTGAACGACTTTTCGACGTCCACCTCATGACCCGTGTCGAGGAGATGCCTGGCGATGGCACTGTTTAAGCATTTGTTCCCTTTAGACGTAAGCTTTTTGGTACGTGTTCAGAAAATCGTAGATATGCCCTTCTTTCTGTTCTTCCAATGTAACTGCTCCCGCAGATACACGTAGAGAGATGTGTTGTTGAAGCCCAATGGGATAATACTACTATTACAAACAATAGAACACACCTACAAACGAATCTATTACTTATTAAATGTATACTGTGTTAAAATAGATGGTTAGTCATTGCGTTGATAATGACAACTAAGGTTACAATTAAACGAAAGTTGTTTTTGACTGTATTATAGCAAACAGCACAACAGGTATTCTAGCTGTGAATAAAATCTCGATTGAACACTTTCAAAAAACCCGACGAAGCAGCTGATATGACTCCTCTAAGGACTCCTCTAAGCACGTTATACAAAAGCACGTTAGGTCAGCCATCTGATCTGCTATAAATCATAATTGATTACCTCTGTTTTATCTTATCAATGAGGCATAAAACAAAGGGTGTTAAGCGTATTTTGGTGACAATTAAACTTGTCTAGTAGCAATATCTTAATAATAATGTCCATAATTTCAAGTTTAATCATAGGTTGTTATCACTTACGGAGCCACTAAAAACTGGCGCGTATGGGACAGTTGTCTATTTCCAGTTCGAGTAGTACACTCACACACACACACACGAATTCATCGACAGCGGAATTTGGGACCTATAGGTTATTAAGTGAGCTCCTTAACCATTCAGCTGCTGAGGGAGAACCTAATAGCTTATGAACGCCAACTTCTGTGACCGTCAACTATTCTTATTTGTCCTCACCTCTAATCTGGCGGACCTCAATGATCATGATTTCTAAGTAGAACTGCTAGCAATTGCGTCATGAAGTCAATCACTAGTGAACATCACCGAAAAGGTTAAGGAATAATGAGGTCAGATCGTAGCTGATAGGTAGTGGGTTCAATCAGTGGTGTGGATGAAGGCGTTGGATGTATAGTGCTGAAGAATCCCAAACTAAGAAAAAACAACTATGCAGTAACTTTCAGTTATCAATGTTTTGCCATCTCATTAAACAAAACCTGATAAGTTAACCAACTAACACAGGAGTGAGCAACACCCACTCATCTTTATCCGGCTTGATCATGGAACTAATTGAATTTGATTAGTGAAAGCGTAGAACACAACAACAAAGCAACAAGCAACAAAGAGAAATAGAAGAAAAGAATCGAAAAGTTTTTAAAGGCATATCCATTCTTAGAGAGAGAAAAAAAATAATAACTATCATTATGTTTGCATTTCTCCTTCTGTTTTTTTTACACTGAAATTAATATTATTATTCCCATTTCAATTAAAATTTTAAAATTAAACTTCATTTCACTTGATTTTCTCATTTTGATTTTGTCATTTTCTTTGTTGTTCTGTCATCTTTGATTTTTACTATCCATCTACAACAGAACACATTCTTTGATTAATTTAATTTTTTTGGATGATTTCTGATAAAATAAAACTGAAAAGAAAAAAAAACCAAATCTAAAATCAAACCAGAATAAACGGGGGTAAAATGTGGAGATTTTCAAATTGTTCGTTGGTGGCACAGCAGCAGAATGCTAACCAATCACGTGTGTGATTCGGAGTTCGATTCCCGGCTGATGCACTCCTTTTCCTCCCTAAGCCAGAAATAAGACTGGTGAAGAGAGAAGACATAGTATGAGGCTAGCAACCTTATCCAGTTAAATTCTGTACCACTGTCACCGAAACTTCAAGCCTCTATCTTCAAGTCCATTGTTCCACTGGGAACGTAGACGAATAAAAAAAATATCTGGAAATCGTCCACGGAAAAGCATTATAACTGTGTTTTGTTTTATCTGAGCTCATACACTCTTCAATCACACCCGGAATGCAGTTTCATGGGGATCTTATGCATGTGTGCATTGGCCGTTTTGAGTCTTTTATTTCATCTACGAATTTTTAAAAGTAAATAAAGATTAGTTCATGTAATTGCAGACATGCCAGAAGTACTTCCAATGGTGTCGTACTGTCAGCCCATAACATTGTTTTCAGTTTGAAAAAAAAGTGCTAAATGCGGTAGGTATACCTTCCTAGATTATATATCTACCATTGACTATGTCTAGGATAGATAGGCTTCTATAATATAAACTGTGTGTCTGACTGACTATTGGTTACTCTGCTGTAGGTAAATAAAACAAACTAGGGAAGGAGCAGATATTCACTGAAAATCTGTATGAAGAAATCAGACCAACGATCACGTATACGCCAGGATTGTAAGACCTACCTTAAGTGCATAAACCGGGGTACCGTTAATACCAATACCTGACAAGCGAAATTCTCCCTACCATGCTCTAGCTAGATGGTAAGTAAATCTTTTCAAACCTTTGCATGAGAAGACAGTGAAATATAGCGTCAAAGATGTATTTGAACTCGGAGACAAAATCAAAGATATTAATATCAAGGACAAAACATCTTTATTCATAAATGTACCTCTAGTAGAAACATTTAACCACATATGTGAACAAGTGGACAACCGGTCGATAAACATAGGCATTCGTGCTGAAATCCTAAAAGAATTGTTATGAAGGCGTATCAGGAATGTAAATTTCAAATTTTAACGGCGTGCTTTACAGACAAGTGGACTGCATGGCGATGAGCATCCCGTTGAGTCCCATTTTGGCGGATTTCTTTCTAAGTATACTACAAAATGAACCTTTGAACAACCTTATCAAAAATTTTCCCATTTTATTGTCGGTATATGCATGACACGTTTATTCTTTGTGATAATGATTCAGATAGGAACACAACAATAATTCAATTCAATGAAGTACATTCTTCTATGAAATTCACATGTGAAGAGGAATCCAAAAATAGAATCGCCTTCCTGGATGTCCTCCTTACAAGAAAACCAGATGGTAGCATACAAAGAAATTTACATAGAAAAAGTACTTGGGCAGAACAATATACACGTATTCACAGCTTCGTTCCTCTCAAGTACAAAAGAAATTTACTGAAGACCCTGAGCAACAGAGTTAGAGATATATTCTCAGAAGAAGTAATTGAAAATGAATTAAGCATTGCATAGGATACTTTGATCGAAAATAACTATCCCGAAAAATTTATCAAGAAACACATGACAAAGAAAGCGGAAAAGGACTACTCACTATCCGTAAACAATAGCCTCTTTATATACGACTGCAATTCAAGGGCGATATACCAAGTGAGATAATTACGAAGAAATTAAGAAAACAGTTCAGAGAACTTTTAATGCTGGCGAACTACACGTATTATTCTCTACACAAGACCGATGGTGATTCCTCGACGGGAAGAGGAAGTACCTAGACTAGCCACTTCAAATTTTATCTACCAATTCAACTGCGCTTCTGAAGCGAGTTATTTTGACCGTTGCTCTAGGAACCTGATTTTTTGTGCTCGAGAACATATCCCAGAATGGCTCAGTAAAGGTGTAGTTAAAATCATTACAATTCGATATTGGGCCATCTGTTGCAAACCGGCCACAAAGCCAGCATTAAAGAATCCTTCTCTGTCATCTACCGGATGCCTGATAAAACTCCAAAATCATCCTAAACCGCATATTCCATACAGGAGAGGCAATATCAATTCGTCTCAAACAACCAGTGCTCTGTGTTCAAAAGAAGCAAGCCCAGCTAGCCCCACTACTGCCTTGGCCGGCCTTCAGTAGAGACTATAAATTCATGAATTGAATTTGTAATATTATCTTTCCTAATTTTTCTGACATCCAGTTTATTTTTATGTTGATGCTATTCAACTGTAATCTGTTGGTATTATTGATCCGATGTTATTTAAACAACATTAATGTTGTTCTTAATACTAATTCATTCATTCACTATAAGGTATTTATTACTGTAGAGCCTGATGATGAAATTCTCGAAAAGAGTATTCTTTGTTCAATATCCATTCTTTTGTAAATTTCAATGGGCATTTTTCATCAGTTAAAATAAAAGTTTTCTCCTGATATACTTGTAAAAATCAGTGTCTAGCATGTGATGTTCTTTTTCAAAGTATCTGAAAGTTTCCATGTCGATTAATTCACAGTCGAATTGTTTTAAAATGAATAGCCCTCTTTTTATCACAAATTAGTCAGTGGTCCTTGTCAGATGGTCGAAAGCTCAGTCTTTATAAATATTAGATTCTTAATTTCGCTTGTGCGTCGGTGGCACAGTGGTTAGAACTCTCGCCGACCATGCACATGGTCCGGGGTTCGAGCCCACGCCGACGCACACCTGATATCTATGGTTGGCCTGCGAACTTTGGGCTACCGATATCCAAGCTGAAAATTCCACACTTGTACCAAAAATACGGTGTGGAATCAAGCTGTAACCAAAAATAAAAAAAATACAAGATATACATGGATTGATTCGTTTCTATGATTCTTGTAGTATTAGGGAAATTGTAGCAGGAACAAAGTTAAATGTTGCATTTCTTGGATTGTTTCTTTTCTCTAATCTTTGCTGGTTGTCTTATGTTGTATTGATTTCTGGAGAAATATTTTTTCTCAACCTTCGACATAATGAACTTAACACAGTCTGGTATCATTTTCAATTTGTGAATAATTCCCATCCACGCATTGATGAAAATAAAATAAGTAGTTAGAAGGCCTACAGAATTCTACATTATTTTTTCTTTTCTATGAGCATCCTAATCATGACTCATTCAATAAATTATTCACCTTGCTGCCAAATTGTAATGCATTTATTCAAATTCTTTTATGCACTGGTGACTATGTTTGTGAAAACTCATCACTTCTATTACCCCTTCTTTCATGAAAAAAAATTGTATATAAATGCAAGTGTATAGTTGAAGAAAATGAATTTGCCAAAAAGGATCTCTTCTTTGAAGTACGTCTTCTGTTCTTATTAAAATCTAGCATCATTCAGTCTCTATGATTGCAATCTGGTAATGCTTACTTGACGCACATCCTTATTTATCATTTCACTCTTTTATTCATTCCTGGTATACTTAAAGATACTAAAGACTGTGAGTAAGGTGAATTATGTGCTTTAAGTCATCTCCTTGATTAATTTGGTTAACAGACAGTTGTACTCATGCAAGAAATTGACAGAAGTTATCTTATCGAGTTCGGAGGACTCTCCTAATACACATTTCTCCCACAGAATTTCATTAGACTGGACTGAGAAGAGTTATAGGGGACTTTCGAATAGCATAGCTGTTTTATGTAATGAAAACAAAACTGTTAGGCATGAAACTACTAACTCACTGCGAAGCTGTGAAAAAATGACACATTTTATTCTGCCTATCACATTATTATGGTTATGAGTGGAACTACGACCTACTAGACTATGAGCGAATACTATCTTAATGAGCTGAATAATCTATCCTAATCTCACGTCAATGACAATAACACCATCGGGCTGCGAAGGTAAAGAAAAGACTCTACGTCGATAAAAGAGCTTTCACTGTCTCAAAACAACAGCCAAAAGAGATTAACAGAGCTTGCGTAAATATATATATATATGTTTCAGATGACCTTGAAAGGCACTAATGTCGTTGATAAATTAAAACAGTGAACAGCCAATATGATTTTAAAGGTCATTAGTAGAGTGAGATATGTAAGAGCTGGAAAATTATGTGAGACTGATCTTAGTTTAACTCTTCATTTATGTGTATAACAAGCAAAATGGGGAAACTGCCCTAGAAACCGTGTTACAGAGTTCTCACTGATCAGAGTAGTTTGGGTTTTTTCTCAGTTCCTATGCTTCCAAGTGGATCACAAGGCTTTAAGCTTCAAACCCTTCATTAGCTGTGGGGTTGTCATTTGTGGGGTGAAATGACTAGCCCTGCATACGATTTCTTCTCTTCCATAAAGGATTTATGTCTGATGTCACACAGACTCAAAGACTTACAGGAAAAAACCGGACAAACTGGCAGAAGAATTAGCTAAGAAAGAACTTCATGTGAACATGGAGTAAACAGCGGTGGTGAAGATAACCAACCAACAACAGTAACAACCAGCATCAATTACTGTTAGGAGGTCACTTCCTTCATTTATCCAACCAGTGTCGTTTTAACCAGAGAAGAGAGCACAGATGAAGGGGTCATAAACCAGAATTGGAAAGACCAGACAGAGGCTTTATTACACTGAAATCAGTTTAAAAATCTTTTGCACTAAGTATAAGTAGCAAATTTCGAATTTCCTACAGCCATTTTAATTCATTCCCTTCTTCTTTATGGGTCAGAAACTTGGCGAGCGCGTCACGAAAGGCATTTACAACGAATTACTGAAGACTTTTTCAACGGCTGCCTTCTCTCCATATTAAAGATTATTTGACCAGAAAAAATAGCCAACCAGAAACTCTGGAAATAAGCCCACTTGAAATCTATTGCTCAATGAATATGTAGGAGAGAATAGAGGTAGATTAGAAACATATTGAGCCGTCGAATGATATCGCGCGCCTGGCGGTCACTCAAGTGGAATTGGAGTGGAAAACAGCAAGTTGGCTGCTAGAATGTGACATGGATGAGATAGTGAGGAAGTGAGACCTGAGACTACGCGCTACCGTTGGCTCCCTAGTTACTGCCTCACTCAGGAACTGGAAACATGAAGGAATGGCTTCTTATATAGTTGCACGTGTATATACGGGAGGTGTTGCTTTATAAATTCACCAGTCGCCTTTGACGTTTGAGTCTGAGTCAAAGTTAAACTGTAAAGATCCATGGAGTGGCCCTGATATGACCAGTCAGAAAAATTAGTGGTTTTTACATTAAAAGGGAAATACACGAAAATACAATCAACAGGATATTTTCCCAAGGGGACTTAAAAATATCTCCTAATTACGATGAGGAATATCACCTTTAGAGTTAAACCAGTTTCTAAAAATGTATTTGCTAAGTTTACTGAATATGAGTCTTTTTGTGACCTGCTCAATTCTCTTATCCTGTTTCTCAGTCTTTCGCAAAAGCCCTCGATTGAATTCGTATGGGTTCCAGTGAGTAGGTCGGCGGAACAGCCAGAATGTTTCACACGATGATGAATGAACCTTAAATCTAACCACCAATTGTATCTGCCCCCTTCGTCTGTGTGAACAGTAGTGCCAGGAATGATCAATCTTCGTATAATAAGTAGAAGAATGTCGACAATACGACTGAAGATTACCTCCACGAATCCCGTTTGAACTTTTTGTTGTATATTCCCAAAACGCAAACACTATTTGCCCTACGGACACCATGGTTATATTTCTTCTTTAACGGACGGATTTAATCAGTATGAACAATAGCACTAAGTTTTCATAACAGCTGTCTGAAAGTATTCATCTTCAATGACGCTATATTTCTGCAGTGGAACCATTGTACAGTAGATACTAATGAATTTTCCATCTGTACAGTCATTGGTCTCACCCCAGTACTAAATATCCAGTAATGACAGATATGATGTCTGTTCGTCAGTTACAGTTTTGATTTAGAAAAGAAAGTCCCTACGAGAGAATGAACTGAGTGTGTACCTTACCACTATCAACACTAATTCATTTTCTACTTTGTGTACACCTGGATAAGTCCCCATGGCCTGCTTATGAACAGCGCCGCGAGTTCATAGAAGCACTACCACAATATTTACAGTTAGGTTGCATCAACCCATTGTCTAGACAGTACATCATTTCGTGAATAGCATTCATAATGGTGTTATAATAATTGTTGGTCCAGTTTTTCAACGACTAGTATGTGTTCCATGCCATTAGTGCGTTTGCACTCCTAGATGGTGATACTTAAACTTGTCTGATTATTATTCAACACGTGATTGCTATTAATTACTGTTTCATACACGTTATTGATAAATTATGTTTTCTAGACGTCAAAAGACACGACATCCACTCTCTCATATCGTTGTATGCAGACAACCACGGACATCAATTCGACTGGGAAAACATTCAAATATTAGACAGAAGAAATACCAAGAATGCTAGAGAGTTTTGGAAGCCTGGTATTCCAGTGAATCAACAACCAAGAGATACATGGAGATAGACAAAATCTGCCAACCGATAAGAAAGAAACCTCACACGCAAAGGGTCAAAGTTCAAGTCAAGGAAACAATCAGTTCCAATACAAGTAGCCTGGAGGGTGTGAAAACACACAGAAACCGCCAAACACGTTCAATATCACCAGGAGAGATGGCTAACAGTGAACTCATGGAGAAATCTGAAAGCTCACTTCAACGAACTGAAGTATGCGCCGAAGATGTTGCCTAGTAGGGCAATGAAAGCTTCGCAAATTAACTATCCAGCTTAGAGAAAACAGTCACATCAAAATCGTCCACCTGAGCTACAAATCTTCACTGTCATATCCAAATCTTACTAGCGGAACACGTTTTCTAGCACTTCCAAGATTCTTCACTTAATATTCCTAGTTGTAAGGTTTTCATTCCAGTAGTAACACTTGCCATTTCACCATTATATTTCTGTTGTCATCTCTAAGTATGCAAAGTTTAACATTATCGTTTGTACCCTTAAACTATCAGGGTACTTTTGTTTCTTTTCTCTCCTCAGTCCTACTCAGTTACACTGATGAGATTTTATTTTTGCAGTTAAGCTCATCATTTTTATCTAAAAGTCTTATATTGATTTCACTCATCTGATAGTGACATTTTCCCTACATTGAGTGAATGGTTGTATTACAATTAAAGTCATTGCCATGAACGTATGAGTCTCTAGTAAGCAGATTGATAGATTCCATTATGACACTGAAAGTAACTGATACCACCTATCAATCTTTGCATTGACATCAACGGTCATTGTAATTCGGGAATGCCGAGTTTACGCAAACGTTACATGGAATTCCACTATTTTTGGCTTTTTTTAATGCAAAATAACTTCAAACAAAATCTTTTTTTATTCTCTCTATATTTTGAATTTAATTGATGGATGGCGATTAGCAGTGGAATCCAGGATAACGCGCATTTCTTACTATTTGGGACTCTCCGACTGGATGTGCCTGCATTCCCCAGTGGTTGATGATGTTCCCACCAAGGCTGCAACTAAGTGCACATAGTTTCAAACGCCAAAGCTTTACCCGCTAGATCACTTGGGATATGATAGCTAGCCACCTATTGTGCAACGGGTCATATTTATTGTTTAATTGAATTTTAGATTTTCCCGTCGATTGATTGGACCGAAGTGCTCGGTCTCAGGTTGACATATCGGCTTCTTTTGCAGATGCTTCGACGATGTCTGTTTATATATTTATATTTATTTATATTTATCGACATGTCACCTGAATGCTTCAGTAATCCACAGATGTTAGCTGCCTATTCCTTTGTTGATAGTTGTTAGCAGTAGAAGTCAATGAAGCCAGTAGGCTAACAGAGATTAAATTGTATTCACCACTGATTAAATCTATCAAGAATTCAAAAGTTTCAGTATACAACTAACAAACAGCACGGAAAATGTTTTTTGGACGATTTATTTTCATCAGCTGCACGATCACAATTATATTTAATGAAGAATTCGTAAGACCAATCAAATACCAGTAAAATTTGTCTTCGAAAACCTACGTATCCACGACATAAGCTAGCCGTCAAAAGACATGATATCCACTCCCTCATTTCACTACACACAGACAACTAGGACATCAATTCGACTGGGACAACGTTCAAATATTAGACAAAGGAAATAACAGAATGCTAGAGAATTTTTAGAAGCTTGGCATTCCAGTGGATCATAAAAAATAAAAAAAAAACAAAAAAACCTACTACGTAATGTAAGGTGTAGTTTAGAAGAGATGACTAATTGAAATTTAGAAAAGGCAGCAGAAGTTTGCATGACGCAATAAGTGTTAGAAAATGACTGATTAGTATAGTTGTATAGAGTGGACAAGAACCAGTGGAAAGGTGATAGTAATAATAAAGGTGGTGAGACCAATAGTGAACTTACATAAATAATAAAAGGAAGCAAAATTATGGTAAGAACGTTATCCTGAATATGGTAAGAAGAGGGAATGTTTGTGGTGCTTTCGAATGCAGGAGTGTGGTTCCAGATCCTGAATCGGCAGTGATTTAGCTCTGTATAGATAGCATATTCGATATCCTTTTGTATGATACTGAGGGACTCTGTGTAGCACTGTGAAGCATCCAGGCGCAGGTGCACGATATCCAGAACTGACAAGGTATTCGAGGATGGAGCTGCTAGTATATAGACAACGCAAAGTCAAGTTCGCAAGCGTATTCTGGAACACTGTTCACCCTGGCTAGCCAGAGAAGAAACATAAGTATCCTCATATGTTCCATGATTCGATTTAGTCGACTGTCTATCGCAATAGTGATAGGATTACAAGTACTACCAACGCCAGGAATACATTTATCAGCAGTAAATGTTGACACAAGCCAAGGTGAACTTCATCTGATGGATGGATTCAAAACACTAGACTCTAGACTAATAATCTACCAATTATGAAGCAATTATTCGAAAGATTAGATAGACTGAATTGATAATATCTTGTCTATCGAAGAGTAACACTTTACTCAGAAACTTTCAAACTAATCATGAAAAACTGAAGTGATAAAACAGTTTCTACAAAAGGTATGCAGATGAGTTTTTAATCATTTTTGTTATTTGGCCGTAAAGATCATTAATTTTCATTAAACTAGATAAAAACCACAACTATTACTAACACTAGTTTTTTCTGATTATACACAAATATGTAAAAGTTTTTTTTTTTCAAAAAAAGGAAGAGAGACGCATTCAGTGAATACTGTTGAACACATCAATTTTCATTTGAACATTAATTTTCTGTCGTTTGTTTATGTTGTTTAACTGAGGTAAACGGCTATGAAAAATAATAGTTTTCTTTTGAAAAAAAATTGGTGGTAAAATCAAAAACTATTTTTCAAGTAGATATTAAAAAAAAGACAATAGGTGATTTATTCTGTTATTTGTTTTCGGTTGTTGTTTTTTTTTATCGAAAAGTTTTTAGACAATTTGTTTAATTCAAATTGTGATGACTTTTTGATGACTCTTCTATTCATCTATGAAATTTTATTAGATTGAAATGAGGATTGTTGTGTCTAGAAAAGTGTTGCTTGAGATCGAATACACTGATTGTTAATGAGTTATCTCAACGGATGAGAAGAGGTTCTTTTCGGCATTTGTTAACTTGTTTCATCACTCGCACAGACGTGATATTCGATTGTCTATCAAAGAATGTGCCTACTATTAGATGGTTGGAGGCAATCGGCCACAGAAAGACTTGGACCTCGGTTTCGTGCTAGTCTGCACTCCCCAGTCAGCAAGGCGTATCTGCAAACTTGAAGGAGCGCATGTCCCTTCTGAGATTCGAACCCACATCACCCAGTGCCGCCCTCAGTCAGAGATGTTAGCACTGAGCTATTTGGGCTAGCGATTGACCTCCTGTAGGACTGTAGTGGGTATTTTGATGGGACACTAGTAACTAGTGTGATGCGTCTAGTCCTTTCTTTGATGCACACTGAATTCTATCAATCAGGTTTTGCAATTTGGCTACCATTCTAGGTAGATCGCCATCACGGCTGCAGATACGCCTTGCTGACTGGTGAGTGCCAACTAGAACGAAACCTAGGTCCGAGGCTTCCTGAGGCCGAATTGCCTCCAACTATCTAATATCATCAAATCGATATGCACCGTGATGACGATCTACCTAGAATGGTGGCCACATTACAAACTGACTGATAGAATTCAGTCTACACCAATCAAAGGACTAGACGCATCACACTAGTTACTAGCGTCAAATCAAAATGTGCATACTGTTGAGCAGTCTACTCTGTCCCTCTTTGTGACTGAGAGGCGTGAACACTGAAACTGAAAGATTTGAAAAAAACTAGTTGTTTGAAAAACTAGTTGTCTCTCACCAGAGATGTTTGTCCTCTGTCTTTCATGCTAAGTGTTACATGGTCAGGGGTGGGCTATTGTATAAGGAGGGTAAGTCAGTCGATGAGATTGAGGAGGTGATACGATTAAGGTTACTAAGACACGTGTAGCAAGTGTCAACCTGTAGTTTTCTTGGAGGGATAATGTTACCTAAAAGAGGATTAGGTTAAAACAGAGTCGGAAATGGTTAGACTAATACCTGACATTAGCCTATAGTGTCATTGTCAATCTGTTTAAGCCACGAAAAGTTTAGACTACCTTTTTGGGGTTATCAGGATGTTAAGAACTAATGGTAGAGATTATATGATGATATAACTCAAACTTGTTGTTAGCGAGGCAGATGTTTACCCTGTTTGTAATACTCTAAATCCGTTAGTCATCACTGAACACAGCGTTGAAGGCAAGTCAAATTTGTATCTCAGGTTAATTGACCTTGACAGTGCCTCTGTCAGCGTTGTTTGCGAAGTAGTTTGGAAACTACTTCAACGCAACGGAGTATCCAAAACTTTTAGCAGCTGTAGTAAACAGCTACATAACAAGGCTAAGTGTCAAGTGATCCACAACCTAAAACTCAGGAAAACCTCTGAAGTGAGCACACGAGTAAGACAAGGCTGCCTATTATCACTAACTGTGCTTCTGACTGTTCGAGAGTGGATCATATCATAAACTATAGGAAGTGAGAAGAGAGGAATATTTCATCATGAGCTAACATTGTTTAAATGACCACTAGAAAACCTGGGAGTACTGGACAGCTTTTTCGTCTTAGTTTGGGACCGCCAGCAGTAGACACCCATCGGAGTTTGAACCCCGTTCGAACCAATGCCAGCTCATAATGAAATCCTGTAACCAGTCAGTCATATCCCTTCAAACCAACACTTGAATATCGATGAGATGCTCACTGGTGACTTGCCTATTCAGATAGGTAGTTACCTGGAGTTCTAGTTAGACATCGTGACCAGTAAGGTGCAACAGGTTGGGTGTGAGGACAAATACTCGCTTAAGACATTGGATAGTGGTCGCGCCATGTTGTGAATTGGAAGAACTTAGAATTCATGAGCTGTTGAATTGGGTCCCAGTGGCTTCATGGTCTACGAGCTCGCTGGCTTTGTGACCGGAAGGTCCTTGGTTCGAACCCAAGTGGTGTGGGCGCGTACTGGTGAAGAGTCCTAAATTGGGATGAAACAGCTCTCCAGTACTCCCAGGTTTTCCAATTATTCTCTAACTAATGTCAGCTCGTAATAAAATCCAGTAACCAGTCAAATCCCTACAAACCAAAATTTGAATAAGAGAGGAATACATTGAACAAATAAGAAGACTCTAGAAGATATTGATTCCGAGGATGATTCATGTTTGATTTCGCATGAACTCAAGAATACACAGGTAAAGTTGGACAAGTTGACAGAAGAAGCAGGAATCGAAGGCAGGACTTCAAGTGAGCGTGGAGAAGAGGGATGTGATAAAGATAATCAACCAACAACAATAAGCCCTAATCACTGTCAATGAGAAGAATTTGAAATAGGTCACTTCTATCATTTATCTGGAAAACATTGTTCCAACTATATTCGATGGCACAGATATGGACGTCAAAGGCAGAACCTGAAGGGCGCAACACACCTTCAACTCTGAAATCAGTTCGAAAATCTTCTGCACTAAATATAAACAACACAATCCAATGTTTAGTTATCCGATTGTTGTCTGTGGGTCAGAAAGTTGGCGGGCATATCAATGGAAATTGCTGTCACCCTCGTTGAAGAACAGATGTCCGGTCTTCAAGGAATAACTACAAAAAATTCTGAAATTGAACCAATCAAGAACCCATTTCTCAAGAGATGTGAAGAAGGAAATGGGGATGGAAGAAACACAAGCTGAGGAGATCGTTGACTAACACTGTGCGCCAGGTATATTCTTGGGTGGAACCGCAGTGGGAAACACAGAATAGAGTGTCTGAATGTGACACAGAGACTGCCATGTGAGGCGGATGTGAGAGACTATAGGTAGTTGTAGGACCAGATGAAGAGGACTGCAGAAATGGAAAAATTGGAGATGTGTTTTTGAAGCCCTAAGGCCCACTCGAAAGCCAGATGGATAATAAAGAACAACCTAAGCCTTTTGCTGTTTCTTTTCTTCAACACATTTCTATCGGTTATAGTTCTTCCGAGCCTGTTTTATCTTCCTTTTACTTACCATTGTGTACTACGTGGAGTATGGCAATTTAAATTGCTACACATGATCACATAAGGTCAACTTCAAACTGATTGCTTACTATGCAAATATTTATCTTCTTGACAGGAGATGTAAAGCTGCTTAGCTGTATGTTTCATGAACTCATAAGTGTGAGGTACATGATTTCTCTACATAGGATATTCAGTATCTAGTGAAGGCCAAAGACAGATAGATGTTTATAAAAGTTACAAGCCATTTCGAAACAGTTTCAGTAAATCACCTTAAAAGTCTGCGAGCTACACAACAGCACTGATTTGACATTACTGCTGAAGATGAGGATCTTGTTCCTTGTGCTGAGTGCAGAAGACTTCAACAGTGATCTCACAGTAATCAAGATGTGTCCTGCTAACTTTGACGCCCCTATCTGTGTTACATGCAGTTGGTATTATGCTGCTTAACTGTCTAACTCTTTGATTTGAGGAGGATCATATGTGGCACTAGCGACCTCATTCTGGAAAATCAATTCCATCACTACAGAACCGTTAAAACACAGAAAAATACAATGTTTCTATATACATAATGTTATGAAATGATTATATCCCCTTCTTATTGAATTTATGAACTAATTCTTCTACGGACATTATTCATTGTAATGACTGAATTAATTTCCTTTTTTTATTATTATCCTACAGTGTGTGGAATGTAAGATGTTTTAAAAATAGCGTTTTTATGTACTTATAGAAAAGCAAATTATTTATTCTTACTTATTTTTAAAAATAGTAGTATATGTCATAATTCTGAATAATGTGTGAATCAAGGAAGAAGAAAAAGAATTTAATTGAGAAGGGAAGAATTAAACTGATACTTTCGTGAATATCATTTGAACAAAACGACTACAACGAAATGCTTCTCCGAATTATGATCACATTTCAGATTTGATCATTGGTATTCAATTAGCACTAAGGGACTGGCCAGTACGAAATGGAACCACTTTTTAACTGACCAACCAAGTTATTTTCAAAACAAAATGAGGCAAAACATTTGAAAGGGTAGACTAGTTTCTTTTGAATACATAAATCTGCTATCTGAATGCATACAATGAGATCTTTTGAAGCATGAAATAGTCAAAACACATTTTCATCGGTGGATCGCAATTGACTCTGAATGATGAGTCAGTTGAGGTGATGCCATGAGTGTTGGTGAGATATTTAATTACAGAGCTTCTAATTACAACTAGTACCGCATGTTTTCAGCCACTCTGAGCAGTGTTCTTAAACACTTTTTGCAGGGCTGTGCATAGAACAATCGCTGTATGTTAGTCTACTGGAGCAGGTGAACTGATATACAGATATTGTGGTAGTCATGTGCAGAAATTGTCCTTCATACTGCTTAAAGGCATTGGGTAACCAGAGAATATCATTCTTAGCCTTAACATAGAAAAGGCCCTATTTAGGAAATTGGGTATTCTCCTCCTTAGAATATCTGCACGTCAGACTCCCCTGATGTCTGTCTTCAAGCATAGTACTTCTATTGGCACCTAAATGCATGTTCTTCTTCACGAACCATATCGGCTATTCATTTCCAGCCAGAATCCCTCTAAGGAGGCAAGAGCTTTTCCATTAGGAGGTGAGTGGGGCAGTTTCCTCTAATGCGGTGAGCAGGTGAAATGACGCGACTTCCTCTTCGATTTATAGGTGTCAAACTATACAAATTTGTCTGTTGGCCATTAATTCAAGGTTTTCTGTGGACAGGTCTACATCCTGATATAGAATCTTTGTTCCGACCATAAAGGAATTTGTAAACTACTTCAGTATTATTTAGTGCTCTGAAACATTCGTCAGCTTCATGATGTCATAACGAGTCGATATTCGTACCGAAGATAGAAGAGGCAATTATCGAGGAATGGTACGTTAACTTTATAGTCATTTTGGGGAAACCGAAAACACTCGTCATGAAGGCATTAACAGAAACCCCAGTTCAATAAAAAAAACAAGTATTAATGAACCTTTAGAGATTTTTCGGTGAAATGGTTTCAAGTATTTATTTATTTTAATAACAGCTCGAAATTTCATTATTTTATTCCAAATTGTTCATTGTATAGTCAACTACTTAAACGTCAATCATCTCTGTTTCCCTTGAACAACGTTTGAATAACAATTGAACATTGAATGTGCTAAATAACTTTTGATTTTTATATAGACCATTATTTGCTGAAAATGAAAACACAAAAATCTGTCGCTTACTAGTGACATGCTACATGATCGAGTTTCCTGGAGTTCTAGTGAGAAGTCGTGACCAGCGAAGTCCATTCAGTCACATGTGAAGATGGATTTCCTACCGACCGCATTGGTTAGGGTCGCGCTAAATCACCGATTGGTAGAAGTTAGAATTCATAGGATGGCCACTGAATCAGGTCCCAGTGGCTGAATGGTATACGAGCTTCCCTTGTAACCAGGAGGTCCTGGGTTCAAACCCCGACGGAAGTGCGTGTGTACTACCAGTGATTCCCAAACTAGGACAGAACAGCTATTCACTACTCCCTGGTTTTCAATGGTTCCCTAACTGATATCGAAAATAACTGTTGCGAAATGATTCATTCACCACCAGTAATGAACAATTTTTACTTTCCCACCACCTACTGAATTAAAACTTGGCCTTTTATTTTTGCTTAAGCGAAATCAGAGCCGTTATTAGTAAATTACTCACTTCAGTATTGAGAGAATGCCAACTTTGCTTTTGGAAATTGAAAACATTCACACCACGTGGCCATAATCGGTGATCAGGAGACAGCAGAAGAAATAAAGTGATGACATACTGTTGGTTGACTGATATAATTTTTAAAATTTGGTAACGAACTGTTTTAAGACAGAGAAACGCATAGTAAGGTTTCCTTGAAATGTGGAACCTATAGGGATGCAGGCTTGGACCTTCAGAATACGAGTTCAGTCCGTCAACCATTCATTCACTGGAGCAGAATCTAATAGTGTGATTAAGAATTCTAATTTTTGCCGGTATGCGGTATACAGTTTCGATGTCGTCATTGGTTTTGGATAATCCCAAAGTGACTTGGAACAGCTATCCAATACTATTTGATTCCTGACCGTTCTCTTATATAGGTCACTTTTTGACCCCATATGAAGTCATTCGAATCAATACTTAACCTTCACTTAAAACTAATCTATCGCTCGCTACTGACTGACTGCATGATGAAGTTATCTGACTTTCTAAAGAGAAGTAGTGACCAATGATGTCCAGCAACTTTGGTATGGGAACACATGTTCGCTGATAACATTGGATGTCATTGAGCTACATATGGTGAGTTAAAAAAAGTTAGAATTCTCTGGACAGACATTGAATTCCATTTCAGTGGCTGTGTGGTCAACGAGACGAAATGAACTTGAAACTCTTGTGTTGGACCAAAACATCTGTGCATCTTGCCTTGATATTCAGAGATTCTCTAACCGTTGTTAGTTTGTAACAAATTCTGAAATGATTTTTTATTCCTTATTCTATGATTGATTAATACTGAAAAGTTTCAGTATGTTTTCACCCTCTTTTACTGATATTGTTCTCTTTAGGTTCTGGATTGAATGCACGGCTTCAACAACACACTTTTCAGTTTACGCTAGCTCATATTTGATAGTAGTGCGCCAAGTGTTCTATGCACACAATTATTTTATCATACCTCCAATTGTTGCTAATTTCTGTTTGGCTGTATTTCGTTGACTGTCTTATCATTCTACAATACTGATTTATTAAACTTTTTTTGATCTGTACCTCCTGTAGTTGATTTTTATTGTCTTATTATTATTCCCTTGAGTTCCGATGGGAACATGAGGCTTCAACAAAACATCGCCAATTTTTTCTATTCTCTTCTATCCTGAGTCTGTGATTCTCCATAATCTCTCATCTCCTCCTCACCACAGGATCTCCTCCATTGTCACTCTAGGACGAGCAACTCGTCGTTCCTCACTCGGATTTCACTAGAACAATGGCTTGCATTGCATGCGATGACGCTCGATGACCTCAGCAGCATATACCTGATCCATCTCCATTTTTTCATATGTTTTTGTTGAACAGTTGGCTTTAGGTCGTTTTGTTGCTGGTTAATGTCGCAGCTAATTAGTTATCTTCATTGGTTTTGTCTTCTCTGTGTTCTTTTCGAGTCCTGTCCTCGCTGCCAGACTTGTTCTTTTGGTTTTCACCAGCAAGTCGTTTAGTGTGTGTAACACTAAACATAAATCATCTGAGAAATCCAGATCTTGTGGAGTCTTCTTATCGGTGGCCCAGCGTATCCTTGTCTTCTCACTCCCATACACGGTTTGACATTTAACCCAGTCTAACACAATTAAGAATATCATCGGCGGTAATAGGCGGCAAGCCTTATTTTACTCCCGTATTCATTTTGAACGCCTTACTGAGTTTTCTGTTGTGGACCACTTGAGACGTGATATTTTCATATAGCCAGCTGTCGAATTAGGTTGATAAAAACCTGGCGCATGCAGTAGTGTTGCAGCAGTTTCCAAATTACTCCTCAGTCAACACTGTCTGTCAAAAACCTTTTCGAAGTCGAGGAAGTTGAGATAGAGGTTTGAGTACCATTATACGCTTGGTTCTGTGATGATGAGTAGAAATGCAACTTGATAACTACATGATTGGCCTCTCCTGAATCCAGGTTGTTCCGGTGAGGGGTGGAATTCTACATCATGTGCTTCTTTTATTCTCTCAGGATGACATGACTCCGCAGTCTCGGGGTCCTTTTCACGTGCTTCGGGCGGGGAATTTCTATCTGCTCCTGCTTCCTTCACAGCCTTCAGTATCTTGATCACATTCAGGATTTCTGCTTTCGTTGAACGATTGCTGTCCACTGACAGTTTCGTACGTGTTGTTGGTGTTGGTGTATTTCTGGGCGAGTTTTAGGTGGTTTTCAACTTAAGAGCCCTTTAAAATGATCAGCTAATTGTTTTATTTCTCTCTCCTCCTTCGTAAACGTGTTCCCTTCGACATCCTTTATTGGCTTCATCGTCTGGGTTGATCTCTTTCCGGATGGAGACCTTGTTAGCTGATGTAGTGCCCTGAGGTCTCGTTTACCTGCGAATTGCTTGTTATGCTTCAGTTGGCAGTGTGTTGTGGCACTCTTCTTTACTTCTTTATTCACTGAAGTGTACGTTGAACTCAGGTTCTCCTTCTGTTATCCATCTTCGCATCGGCAAGGCTTCCTGCCGATTGCCTCCAACTATCTAATATCATCAAGTCAATGTGCCCCATGATAGTGAGTCACATTGGATTGGGTGCCACATTGCAAACCTGACTGATACAATTTAGTCTGAACCAAAGAAAGGACTAGACGCATAACACTAGTTACAAGTGTCCAGTTAAACTAAGAAAAAGTTTCTTTGTGAAAGTTATGGAACTGTCACAATTTTATCTTCCGATTGACAAATCACCATAATTATTTTTTGTTTAATAATAATTTATTTGTTAAGTTAAATATATTAGAGTACAGCGTAATGAGTGCGTCGGTGGCATAGCGGTTAGGACGCTCGCCAACCATTCACATGGTCCGTGGTTAGATCCCCGGGAGACGCACTCCTTTACCTCGCTAACCCACAAATAATGCTGGTAAAGAGGAAAGGTTGGGCATGAGGCTGGCAACCCCATCCTGTAAAATAAACACTGCTACAGAAACTTCGAGCCACTAGCTTGAAGCCCTATATTCCAGTGAGGAACGTGAAGGAAAAAAAACAGCGTAATGAGATCTATTTGAATACACATTGCTGTCCACACTTACATATGTTGTTCGAAATAATTATCTAATCTGAATTAATTTACTGAGACAAATCTTTCTAATACTTCTTGATTCTAAAATGTTTCACCTTTCCATTTCAATTGGATTAGAGATCAAAGTGGTGAAGAATTACATTTGGGTAGGGAAAGCTAAGATAAGACATCTATGATACTACAGAAAGGTTAAATAGTTGTAGAAAGTTGATGGAGTTTCTGAGAGGCAAGATTATTACAAGCTAATACAGAGAAAAACGCAAAGTGTCAGAACGTTGAATAATGTATAAGCATGTTAAAAGAACAGTACAAATGACAAAATGGGTAAATAAAGTCATCAAGACAATGGAAGATGAGTTAAAAAGTCCTTCTGTAAGCAGAACTAGCAATGTGATTGACGGTTGATCACCGTGTTTTCATACTGTATGGAAAACTGTCTCAGAATCGATGACTTGACCTTTATGAAGGATTTGTCTGTCAGTAGCGCTACTGGTTTTTTTTTTAAATCTCCTGGTGACAACCTAATTCATACTTGTGCAGAGATTCTTTATGCAGGTATCCTCACTGTTGTCCAAATTTATATGTTTCTGCCACTGGAAACAAGTCAATAGAGATAACTTGAAAAGTGTACTTTATTTATATTGGTTCATCGTGTCATGTTCTTTGTGTTATAGACTACTGTGAATCATGCATTTATTCGGTGAATTTTTTTTAAAACTCATTTAGCCAATCTTGGATAGTACTCAAATAAAAATATTCTCTTTCGTATGGTTGTTTCGTCTAATGTTTCGTTTTTTTGTGAAAATTTGGACTTTAGATAGTTTAAACGGATTGTAAGTTTAGTTTTCACACTTGCAAATAATCACTGTCTCACTGGCATGCACAATTTTAATGTTATACTGGATTCTCGTATTCTTTTACTCAGATAGAAATAGTTTTGTGAACATTAAACTCAAAAAGACTTCCCCAGACTATCCCTCCTGTTTAGTATCTGCTTTCATTGGTTGATGAGTGGTCAGTTAGAAGATAAGGATAAGATAAGATAATGGTTACCTAACTGATGTCAGCTCATGAGGAAATCCACCAACCAGTTAAACGAAATCCCCTACAAAACTAATACTTTAAAATTGATCTAATGCTCACTAGTGAATGGCCCTATTCACCTAAGTAGTTTTGTGGGGTTCTTGTGGGAAGTCGTGAAGGTGAGGCAGTACCTCATCGAAGAAGATATTGCGAACTGGTAAGGCTATGTCATGATTTCGCGGAATTTGTAGTTCATTGGCTGGCCACTGGATCGATTCCCAGTGGCTGAATGGTCTATGAGCCCACCAGCCTTGTAACCAAAAGGTCCTGGGTTCGAACTCAGGGGGTGCGTACTGCTGAAGTGTCCGGAACTCTGACGAGACAGCTGTCCAGTGCTCCCTGCAGGTTTTCCAATGGTTCTCTAACTGATGTCAGCTCGTGATGAATTTTTCAACCAAAGAAAAAATTTAGAAATTTTTTATATAATGTTTATGAACCAATTATTACCCCTTATTTGAGCAGCATATCACTTAAAGAATGAATTTTTCTCATCTCTACTTTAATTATGCAGAGTTAGGGAAGAAGTGATGACAGTCACTCAACAATGAGACGGTGACGTGTTGCACTGGTCTGTTTAGTATGAAGACACTTGGTTAACTGTTACACCACTGCTTCAAATACAACCAAAAGTCATGCTTGAATATATTCACAAACACTGATAATTACTTCTGTCTTTCATATACGGAAGCTGACCATATTACTTTTGTGTTCTAGACCTAACTGATTCCTTTTCACTGTTTTCATTACTCAACTTAGGCTACTTATGAATTATTTAGTAGTGTAATGTTTTTTCATAGAGATATTTCATTTGCTGCAATAACCAATTTAAATAAGCTTCAATCGAACAAACATAGCAATGATCTGGTGTTCTCAAACCATTGGCGACTAGTTGTGGAAGTTGCACCAGCGTTTACTGTAATATTAGATAGTTAAAATAAATCAGCAGGAGACACTGAACCTAGGTTTCATGCTAATTGACACTCGTCAGCGAAGCGTATCTGCCACATGGAAGAGACTGGTGTATCTTCTGATATTCGCTCCTAGGTTATTTCGCAATTTCCTGTATCTTTTGACAGATTGGCTGCAAGTGCGGACGTTTTCGGTGGTGTCTGAGGGTTAAGGCGGTGTTGTTTTAACTGAGGGTAACAATTAATGAAACTTAATATGTGAATTTTGTTTCATTTGAGACCTATTACTTTGATATACCTGAATTTGACGGTGAGAGATGAATCATATTCCCAGCAATACTACGACATTTGAAATGACAAATACTTGTTTCTAGTCTCAGTGTGAATACCATCCATAACTCGATGCAGGTACATCCAGCCAGGGGGTTTCATCCTGGATTCCACTGCTAGTCACCATCAAGTGAAATAACAGTCTGATGAAAGTATTTTTATTAGTTCCTGAAAGACATCTACTTTAATAACCAATATAAATTAGACAGTCACTCGAAATAAAACAATGACGTTTAATGAGATCTCGTTAGCAATTAATGTAAAACTATGAAGTTAAATGCAGATAGATCAATTTTTGTCCCTGATATGTGAACATTTGGTTACCAGTTTTCATTTCTAAATTTTTTTACTTAGTGATATAGCATGATATGGGTATAAATAATCTCTGTCATCACATAAACATTGATGAGTGCATTTTCACAAAATCGCATAAAATCTTTTTCCATTTTGTTACTTATTGTAGGCAGAATGATATTCACTTGAACTCTGTCATTGACATTTAGAATTTGAACCAGTAATGTACAGACAGTATGCTCACTATGATGCTGATTTCGGTAGCAATTCATTAGAACTAATCTACGAAGAACCTCTTAACCTATATGGTTTAAACTGTCAAGTATTTAAAAGGATAATTTACTGAGAACATCATCATTCACTGAGGAATGCAGGTACATACATTTGATGATTCCCAAATAGGAAGAAATGCGCGGTATCCTGGATTCCACTGCTAATCACCTTCGCCAATTAAACTCTAATTACATGCCCAGACATCGTCGAAGCATCTGCACAAGAAGCCGACATGTCGACCTGAGACCAAGCACTTCGGTCCAATCAATCGACGGAAAAATCTAAAATTCAATAAAATAATCCATATGACTTGTTGAACAAGAGGTGGCTGTCGTGGGCCAAGTGGTCTAGTGAATAACGCTTTGGCGTTAGAAACTATGGGCACTGGGTTCCAGCCTCGGTGGAAGCATGATCACTCACTGACTAGGGAATCCATGTACGTCTAGAGTAAAGTGATTTAAACGGCAGATGGTTGGTCTGCCAGTTGTTTGGATGGCTTCACCAATGGTTTGCTCGGGCAAAACGCCCATTATATCTCTATCTGTCGTCACGACTAAAGGTTTTCTTACAGTAGACCTCACCATTAAGCTTTAAGTCTTTACAAAGTACAAAATAATGTAGCGAAAATAATCAATCAGTTATCTTTAAAACATAAATAATTGAGCAAAGAATATCCTTTTCGATAAATTCCTCTTCTGGCTCTACAATTATATACATATGTTTATATACATAGTATATTCTAGATTAGTAGTTAATAACAATATTAGTGTTTTTAAATAATATCGATTTGTAAAGTAAAATCAATGGAATTACAGTTCATTAAAAGTGCTTAAATCATAATAATAATAAAAATATATTACCGCATAGAATATCACCTAAAATTAAGGAGATTTCCACAAAAAGTGGGGTTCATTCAAACCTAGATGGCCAAGGTAAGGATTATGTGTGAACTAGCTTCTTTTGGACGCACGAATTAGGTTTCTTAATTTGGATCCCAATAGCTTCAGCAATATTTAGTAGTCGGACTCCTGAGGCGGGATTAAGATTTGTTGGTATGCGGTAAATGACTCTGAAAGCCTGGTTTAAATGAATCTTGTGTTCTTTATGCACAAAATGAGATAGAATGTCATTACGAATAGATTTGTTTGTCCTTTACTTTATTAACCACGGAGATTGATGTTCGGAAATCTGACAAGAAACATGCCTAATTGTACGGCCTATGTAACTGGATCCACAGGAACAGTTAAATTAGATCAAATTGATTCAGCTGCAGTGGTCATATATACCAATAAATCATGAACGCTGAAATAGCAGATATTCACTATCAATCCCTGTAGAAGTTATAGGTCAGTAGACATTTACAGTGTCCACACGTATGCGCTATACTTAGCGCTAGATATTTTCAAACAGTGTTCTTCTATACTCCTGTCATAATACTTGATATCAGATGCCCTTCGACACTCAGGTGACCATTTCAATCATAAGAACCGTCACACAGGAACTGTCCACTTATTAAAAGTGAATGAAGTCTCCCAGACTATCTAAATAAATGCATACTTTGTTATTTGCATCGGTAGCACAGTGGTTAGGACTCTCATCGGCCATGCCCATGATGCGGGGTTCAATCCTCTGCCGATGCACACTAGATATCTATGTTAGGCCTGCAAAATTTCGGCTACCAATATCACATGCTGAGAATTCCATACTTGTATCAAGAATACGGTGCAGAATCAAGCTATAATCAACGGTAAAAATTAAAAACAATAAGCTTTAATCTTAAGTCTAAGAGATCCTATCAATGAAATCCGTTAACTAAGTACTCAGAAAATTCCGATAACAAAGAAAAATATAATAAATACAGATAAATGTATTGATATGATCCGAATCACTGACTTATCCTATAATTCTTCAGAATTATTTTGTCAAATATATTTTGATTTTGACAAACCTTATGTACACACACACACAAAATATATTTTTATTCTCTAATATTATTTATTTACTATTTTGGCATTACTATTCTCATAAAATATTCATCTTAGTCAATGGATAACTGTAGTAGCATCGTGTATTGATTTTTTCCCGCATTTTTCTATTTCTCCTAAGGATATTTGAATGAACACTCGAATGACGTATTTACACCACCCCCTATGAGATACTCAGAGAAAATACAGTCATCGTCATGCTATCTATAATTTATAAGATGATTAAGTCAATACTTTTGAGCAGGAGAGCTGAGATCAATAACTGCATAACTCTTTGTACTACTGAATGATTTATGTGAGTAGTTATATACCACTCAAATTACCAGTTCACCGAAGTAGCCAGGCCAGAATAAAGTGGTTTAAATTGGTCCACCTGTCCCAACTGAGTCATGCCGAGTACACTACTGACAAGATAGGCCCCAGACAAGAGAAACATCTAGTACCACACTGTTTGATTAGGGTGTTATACAACTAACTACTCATATCATTCAGTTAGCAGTATATATTTTTATACACATATGCTTGCTTTCTTGATTATAATTTATGGTAACGAGCATTCTGTGATCTGAATAATTTTCGTTCTCAAGGAAAACTTTGATGAAATTTCAGGTGCTTGAACTGTTGCAGCTACAGATCTCTAATTAATTTGGTGCTGTCCTCTTCATTTAATTCCATGATTGCCCATCTTCTCCTTGCACGATCTCCCTCATGTCAGTCACCCTCGCGCCAACGACCAACTCATCACTTCCCATTTGGGTTCCAATTGAGCGATGGCCTGCACTGCGCGAGATTTCATTAGGCGGCCTCCTCAGCTAGCGTATGCCCGATCCATCCGCATTTTCTCCTACATATTTGCTGATTAGTCGTCTCTTAGTTGGTTCGTCACCTCCCGGCGATAATTGATGCTAATTCTTTCTGGTCGTTTGATCTTCAATATGCAGTCAGTCAGAAAAGTGAGCATCTGTTGATAAAAGTCTACAGCAGGCTGTTTTCGTGACGAGAACGTCAATTTCATGACCCGTATAGAAGCACTGACTGACTTCACATTTGTGTTGAAAGTTCGAATATTGCTTTTTATACTGAGGTGAGGTGCAGAAGATTTCCGAACTGGTTTTCGGCTTGATGAAGGCATATCTTACAAAGTATAATTATATTTTAATAGTTTACACACAATGATAAGTTTTGTTATTGGTAATATTTCAAGCAAAATTACTGCCCATGTTCACACCACTGTTGGAACTGTTTCACTCACACATTTATGATTTGTACTCAGATATATAGTTCGTTATTTTTTTTTCTCATTCATAAATTTTGACTATCTTTGACATCTTCATCCGTTCCAACTGCCTGTGGTTGAAACCGTGCCTTCTAGAAAAGGGAGGGAAGTTAGTGACCTCTGTCAAATCTCACCCGTTGATAGTGTTTGGTGCTGGCTGTTGTTGCTGTTGGTTGGTTATCTTCAGCAACTCTGCCTTCTCTATGTTCTCTTAGAGTCCTGTCTTCACCACCTGCCACTTAAGCCAGTTTTTTTTGCTTTTCGCCTTAAAGTCTTTGAGATCGTGTGACGTTAGGCATAAGTCATCCACGAAATCCAAATTTTCTAGGGGTCTTCTTATCGGTATAACATATTTTTGTCTTCTCACTTCCAACGCACAGTCTGATACATTATCCAGTTTACCACAATTTAGAGTATCATCGCTGATAATAGGCAGCCAGCCAGCCAGTCAGCCTTGTCTTACCCTGTATTCATTTCGAACTCCTCACTGAGATTTCCGTTTTGGACCACTTGACACGTGTTATTTTCATATTGCCAGATATTGAATGAGTTTGATAAGGACCTGGTGCATTCCGTAGTGTTGAAGTAGTTTCCAAATCACTTCTCGGTCGGCACTGTCTGGGGAAGACCTTTTCGAAGTCGAGGAAGTTGAGATAGACGTTTGAGTGCCATTCTATGCTTTGTTCTGAGTTGACGATACGTAGAATTGCAATTTTATCAGCACATGATTTACCTTTCTATAACACCTCAGTGAGTCGATCTAATATGATTTTTTTATAACGAACTTAAGGGAATCCTGCATTCATGTTAGCTGCTACGTCTGGTTATTTTCAAGGTATTTCGTCGAGATTTTATTCACAGCTAGAATATTTGTCATTCCGTTATCAAGTATTGGTTTTGTGTGGAATTTTGGTTTGATTATTTGGAGGATTATATCATCGGCTGACATCAGTTACAGAATTATTGGGAAACCTGGAAATACTGGGCAGCCATTTCGTCCTAGTTTGGAACTCTTCATCGGAGCACAGCCACTCAAACTAGAACGAAACAACTGCCCAGTACTGACAAGTTTTCCAATGACTCTCTAACTGATGTTAGGTCATAATGACATCCTCCAAACTCTCAATTGCTTTCAACCTTAGCCGTTATTATCACCACTATGCATAGCTTGATAATTGTAATATCATGATCCTGGATGAAATTGGCTCCCACTACACTAGGGTTTTGGCCGCCACTGATGACATTATGCTTGTGGCGATCGCAGTAGTAGATTGCTGACTCATCAGTTGTCAGTTTTAACACTCGAAATCTTTTCCATCTGCTCTCACAGATTCCTAATACTTCAACACCATTTCTTCTCATTTCTCTTGTTGCCTGGGAAGCCTCGCTAGTCTCGTACATTGTACGAACATTCTACGTCCTCATTCGTATTCTCACTTTCACTGAGATACGACACGTAGGCTGGCTGGCTTCTCAAGGGCTTTTACCTTCCCGCTGTTCAATTTCGCCTCTTCGATTCCACTGAAGGATAAGTTTATTTTTTATATTTATTGAATTTTTAACATTTTTGTAATTTCAAGTTGCTAAAATTTGAGTCTCGGTATTTTGACGGAAACTCAGTCGACTATCCACAGTTTATCAAAGAGTTTGAAGTCATGTCCAGTGGTTTTGTAATAAATAACGAAATGAAGTTTTTGTATTATCGATGTATTGCATTGGAGTTGTTGCAAGAGCTATACAGTGCTGTAAGTTTATGCCCTCAAACGAAGGACACTCTAAGGCTATTAGGATATTTCGGCAAAGGTTTGGGAAGCCGTTTATGATAGCCATTAGCGTTTTTGAGACCATTAAAGGTAATGGGGCACAGTCAAGAGATAACTCAAAGGTACTCACAGTGTTTTTGGGTAGTTTAATAGTGTAATTGCGTGGATGAATTGAGCTCAAGTTCTGTGCTTGAGACTATTGCTAAGAGATTACAAAGAAAGTTCATAAATGTCAGTTCCCGTCTAGAAGAGGTCGGTTTAGAGCCCGGATTCGATGATATTGTGAGACTGGTAAAAGACACCGTCAATCAAGTGACGGGAAAGTTCGCCAGCATTTTACATCCAATAGCAGAACCAAAAGAATCAGTTAATACAAAGAAGTCATTTTTGGTGAAGGCACAAGGCGCGACGAGAAAGGAAGGGTGTATCATTTGCCGTAACACGCACCAACTGAGTGATTGTAATCGTTTCATTTCAATGTCTCCTGTAGAAAGGTTGGGAATGGCAGAACAGAGGCGGTTGTGTTTTAGCTGCTTAAGGGTGGGACATACAAAGTTGAACTGTAAGGCAACAGACAAGGGGAAGCGGTTCAACAGATCTGCACCCAATTTTGAGGATAGTAAACGAACCGACGAATTCGGTTAATTGTAACAGTACCCTTAGACCCCATGAGAACCCATGAGTTTATTCGGAGGTATTACCGGTTAGAGTGAGAGGGCCGAAATCTTCGCTGGACAGTTATGCACCGTTGGATAACGGATCAGAAGTCACATTGATGGATGCTCAGCTAGCTGACCAATTAATCACCAAGGGTGTTAAAGAACCCTTAGTAATGAATACCTTCAATTCATCGGACAGGTTAACGTGCGAACGAGTCTCCATTAGATGAGAATCCATGGTAACGGGGGAATCCATTTAGGTCGCAATTGCGGATATTACCCCCCTTCCTGAAACCTGGTGAAGCCAAGACGCCCAGGCGTGAAGTGGTTACTATTAATGACATCTATCCAATAAAATGTCTCCTGTTTTGCAAATGACAAGGTGAAATTATTGGTTGGATGCAATCTACCGTTTGCACATAAGGTACTAAAAGAAAGGCGCGGAGAAAAAGAGGATCTTTATGCTGCTTAAACTCCGCCTAAGTGTCGTCCCCTTCTGAATCCGACTCTGGTGACGATGAGCAGCTAGTGAGTAAGAAGCCTGCGATAGTGAAGGCATCTGAAGCAGTTAGTAGGGCTTCTGTGAGCATGGTTGGTGGTGAGAAGGTTTAGATTCAGATTCCGTTGATGATAGCGGTGCTGGTGCAGTGAGGAAGCCTGTTGTTGCAACTGGTTAGCCATCAATGAGTGGTGTGCTACAGACGACGCCTCAGTCTGTGCAGAAGAAGAAGGTTGCAGCTGCAGCGTAGAGTTCTGATTCCTAATCTACTGAATGTGGTGTTTTGGTGAGGAAAAAATTCCCGTTGAACTTGTCGTCCGACGGTGGTAATTTGTCAGGTGTGTGTGATTCCAATGTGAGTTTTCCTGCGTCTGTTCGTCGGGTGTCGTTTGTTTCTTCTGTTGCTTTGGATTCTTCTATGAGGTCTGTTTCTTTTTGCAGTGGTGGTGTGAATGGTCATAAGCGTGCTTATTCCTATGTGAAGGATTTCGACGTGTTAACTCCGAATAAGCTACTATTATTGCGAAGTAATCCCGGTTTATGAGAAGGGTGCAAAGAGCCGAGAACTATGATCAGAAGATGGGAACTGACCAAACATCTGAGAGATATGTTTTGGAAGAGATGGTTCAAAGAGTATATAGTAATGCTGCAGTCAAGCAGGAGGACATCTCGGAACCTGCAAGTTGGTGATGTTGTCTTAGTGACGGATAAGACTTCTACAGGAAACTGACCACTAGGAGTAATGGAAAGAGTAATGTGCAGTAATGATGGGTTGGTGAGGACAGTGTAAATGAGGGAAAAATATGGCACGTTGACGCGAGATATTTGAAGATTATGCATGCTTGAAGTGTTAGAGGACAGATCAGAAATTGGAAAATCCGATGATTTTCCAACTTAAGGAGTCAACGTGAGAAGGAATGTAGGCGTACTGCCGTAAGTCCTACAATCCTTCAAGGGTAGCTCGTCAAGGCAGAATCCGCAGCATTTGATGTATTGATTGTACAGATACTTGTGTTAAGTAATTAGGTGGGTTCCAATTCATTTAATTTTTGGCTAATTTTATAGTTGACGCATGGTGTGAATCATCCTGTAATGTTATTGTAATTACTTCTGAAGTCGTTTCTAGTTTTCTAAACTTGTGAACGAATTGAGTAGTACTCAATTCAGGGTATGCAATTTGATACACCAGGGAGGGGATTGTGCCAGAGTGACATGAAGCAACCAACACCCCGTGAACCAGATCAGTGGTAATACTGTAGACAGAGAGCGAATGAAAGCTCCGATCACTGAGGAAGATCCCACACGCCGGGTGGAGCGTAGTGGTGCGATGTGTTATGGGTGTTGTGTGTTGGGCTTTTTGTCTTGTTTTTTTATTTTAGCCTAGTCCCGGTTTGCCCAGGTTCCCGCGTTGTTAGTTCATTTGGAGATAATCGGCGCTATGGAAAAGAGGGATGGACCTTGTTTTGCCGGAGAGTGTAAATGGACGCGAACATTGAACGCTTGTGTATCGGAACTGGTAACTATTGGCGGGCAAACCGAAGGCGCGAATGGTTCACTCGTGTGCAAATTGGAGGAAGACGAGAGAATACGAATAAAAGTACATTATATTTATTTGCAAAACATTTGTTTATATACTTTGTAATGATATCAAATTTAACTGCCGAAGAATATAATCTCTTATCGCAAGTCATGATTTTTCGGAGTTAAAGTCGATAATCCTTCCTAGTAATTATCGATTCGAAGCGTCTTCGCAAATAAAAGGAACGCAGGGTTGAGTTCATTGACAGTGTCTCTTCGCTGAACTAGTCGTTCATAAATGTGATTTTGATCAAGAATCAAATAAAGGATATTACATTTTTTATGCCATACTAGTTTGTCTACTCATTTTCTCATGTAAGTAGTAAACGTATTTCTTTAGTAAAAGTAAAATCTCGTCATAATTTTATGTCCTGTCATTGATTAGATAAGCCGCAAACATGTAAACTAATCTTATCAAAATTCATCTATTATTATCTGGCGAGCTTATAAAATGTACGAATTCATTAATCTGAAATCTTTCCTAGTGGCCATGTATTCTTAAAGATTGAGTTTTGTTCATTTGATATAAATTTCCTATTAGAACTAAACTGATATCCACTAGTTATGTCATCATGAATTCGAAAAAAAACTGCTAGTGAATATTGGTTAGGCATCAATTTATTCTCAGATAACACCGGTTTTAAGTTTTCATTAAGTTAATGGGTCACAAACTGTGAAAGATGGTGTTAAAGCATCAGAGCTATTCAATCCCAGATGAATAGCTGAATGCTGTTTTCACACAGCTGTGGACACGCAGGATACACACTAAGGAAAACTGCATATAATATCAGAAAGTGCAGGTAGGTATGCTGTATACCCTTGACTAACTGACTGATATGTGTAGTAGGTTGGAAATCACTCATATAAAATACCATAGCTCACAGCTAGACTGAAATGATTCACGTTTCGGATAGCCATCTCAATCATGCGTGTTAAGGAGCTGATCAGAAATGTATGCGGTTCAACTCTACTCAGAGAACCGAATCACTTCCAACTTCTTGGATTCTGACTACATATTCAAGCCTCGGCTGGTAATATATATATTTGATCGAATTCTCAATTTGTGGTTTAATCCGTGACTTGAAATTTGATCTTCTTAATACCATAAAGAGTAGTCAAGAAAACAAGCATAGCTGCAGGACACTATGAGTAGTTTTATGCCACACACACACACCAACAAGTAATTTGTGCTAGCCAGACAGAACTAATATATTCGGCCACTAGATGATGTGCACAGTGTCTTATCTTTAGTATATTCGAATTCCCAGTAAGAATCAAAACACCCATCTCTGTTGACAGTTGTCTCAGCATGCTCAACTAAAAGCACCGTGAAAGCATGCCTACTTGTATCCAGCCGAGTGTTTCGGTTAAAACAGAATCACAGTCGGCTGAATATTCAAAACCGGCTCTAACAAATAACATTTGGTACTCTTTACACAGTAGGTGGTTCTCATGGTCTAATGGACAAAGCTTTGGCATTTGAAGTGACACCATCAGTCGATAAGAACGCCTGATGATGTGTCCTCATTAGGACGAAACGCGTGTATTAGATCCCAATGTAAGCGGGAATCTATTTACTAAATGGGAATTTCTTAAACAAATTTTTACGTTGAAGTAAAACTGAAAGAAAACTTTCAGCTGAGAAAAGCATAAATAACTTGGAAAAATCTTTAATATTTTTCCCAAATCAATATGACAAATGTTTTAATGTCTAACAAAAGACAAGAAATGTTAATACAAGTGTATTCAGTAGTACGCCTTTAGTAATAATAATAATTATGATAATATAAACAACATTTATCATTTATGAACATGTAAAAGAATCATATTTTTATCTAACTTAAAAGAATAATGGATTCATGTTGTTTTTTTTTATTTTTCTTTACAGGACTATACATTTCACCTCATGTTTGTTGTTCTATTTGAAGGATACTTTTAATTTATTACTTGTTTTCTTGTGTTTTAAATTGTAAAAAAAGAAATTCAACGATAATATATATATGTGTCTTCTGTAGTCATTTCAGATAATTTCACGACGGCTTCCAAACTTTTATTTCATCTTCATTCAATGAACTCCTCCGTGTCAACCTCAGGTCTATCAATTTGATGTCTCCTAATCAGGTTCTACTTGAAAGTCTGCCTAGAGTGTGTATGTGTGTGTGTGTCTTTAACGACATTGAATGGTCTCCTCACCAACACATACATCTCCGTTTTCGTCAGCATATATGTATAGGGGACAACAGGTTCTTGTCTAGTTCACTGCCAGAGTTCTTTGTGGCTTGCGTATCCTTCTTTGCCATCTGATCTTCAGTATTGAGACACTGAAGGCAGCTGTCGATGAAAGTTTTCAGTCTGTGCATCAGTTTTCTGAAGCATGCAAATAGATTGATTTGATATTAGTTTTGTGAATCCAAATTTCGTTCGTTGTACTCATTGAATATTGTAGATATCCAATTGGAATCGGCGGCTAGAAATGCTTTTCATCTTATGATCGAATGGCTATAAAATTTCATCGTTTTTTTCTTACCTTGGCCTTAGGTAAATCGCCAACTAGTCGGAATATTCATTTTCTATGCCCCTGGATAAATTGTCTACCAATCAGAACAACTGTACGTCGGTGGGACAGTGGTTAGGACTCTCACTTCCCATGCACATAGTCCAGAGTTTGGTTACCTGCTGACGCACATCTGATATCTATGGTCGGCCTGCAAAATTTGGGCTACCGATATCACATGCTGAAAATTCCATACCTGTACCAAAAATACGGTGTGGAATCAAGCTGTGATCAAAAATCGAAAATAACTTATGTTGCACTACCCTAGCCAAATTTTAATATGGTAAGAAAAATAAGTATATATATATAAATATAATGTGATGTTTTCCTAATAAAGTTGTATTTTTAAGAATCACAGGCCAATCTTTATGTTTTGATATTTACGTGGTATAATGAGGTGGAAATTACTCAGAATAAATGGGTGTATTTCACATATCAGATGAGTTATCTATTGATTCTGTGTAATTGTACTCATGCATAAGCCCACTACGTTGGTGGCACAACGGCAGAATGCTCGCCGATCACACATGTGATTTAGAGTTCGATCCCTGGCCGGTGCACGCCATTACCTCGCTAACCTAATATTAAGGCTTGTAAAGAAGAGAGGTTTGGCGTGAGGCTGGCAACCTCATCCTGTAAAAATAAACACCACTGCTACCGAAACTTCAAGCTTCTAGCTTGAATCCCTATGTTCCACTGGGAACGTGAAGGAATAAAAAAAATAAGTCTACTCAGTCACATCAACTGTCAAAAGGTTTATAACAATCTCCATTCTGATTTCAGAGAAAGGTAGATCTCATGTGGGATTTTACCATGAACTGACATCAGTTTTAGAACCACTGGAAACCTGGAAGTACTGGACAGCTGTTTCGTCTTAGTTTTGAACTCTTCATCAGTACACACCTACCTGGTGAAGAGTCTCAAACTAGGACGAAACAGTTGTCCAGTACTCCCAGGTTTTCTAGTGGTTCTAAAACTGATGTCAGCTCATGGTGAAATCCTCCATGCAATCAAACAAAATCCCTACAAAACCAATACTTGAAAAGGTAGATCTCTTTTGATTTTTAATCTTGGCTTGCATTGACATCCTCGAATGTACCGCCTGTGGTAGAAACTCTGATGTCAGAATAATTGAAAGAGACGAGTCACTTTAGATTTTCCTCACCTGGAATCCTGTCTTCGTTACCACGCTTTTGTTATTCACATATCTCCGTAGTTATCTCTCATATACTCAATGTACTCACTAAAAATGTTAACATCTTTAATATCTACTAGCTAAGTAAAGAAAGAAAGTTCGAAAAAAGTGCTTTTTTTCAAGATTTAACATAAAATATATTTAAAATGAAGAAAGACACTACTGAAATCGACCTAATAAATAATATAGTAAATGTTGAACAAGTGAAATAAAAATAGACGTGTTCCTCCTTTCTTTTCATTCACTCTTATAAAGTTGATTAGAAATGACATTGTATCAACTGTGAAGGGAAAGAGAAAAAAATTGACACTAAAATAGCGTCTTAACTCGAAACAACACTCCTAGCATGCTAATAAGTGAAACGGAGAGAGCAAACACTAGTGTTGTAACACATACCCGAATGTTTTCCGACTGTTTGATTTATTACGGTGTGTGAGAACTTTTTTGATATGGAAAAAGACAGTTGAAAAAACATTGGAACGCAGTCTGTCTCGCTCTCTCTCCACTTTCTTTCTCCTACTATCTGTCGTCAGTTCAATGCTCATTTGACTAGTTGTCATGAAATAGTATGTTCTCATTTCCTCACATTGTGCTTCTTTTTACTCTGATCCGCAACCCTCCCCCCCCAATCATAGACAGTAATTGAGTGGAAAAAATACACAGAAGTTATTAGAGTTATGATAAGATCAGAAAAAACATAAAAGAAACTGTTTGATGATAATATTTTCTAGTGAGTGGGGGGTGGGGGCGAAGATTAACAGTGAAATCGGAATATCCTTTTTTCTTTTTATTCAACATCTTCACCATTCAGCGAAATTCATTGAGACTTATAAAAACGAGAAGAAGATTTCAGTCATTTCAGTAATTGAATATGTAATATTAAGATTTATGTAAGAAAAAAAAAACGAAACGATTTCAAATAATTTTTCAGATCCACTTTAGTATAAGACAGCCAAGAGATTTCATTTCAAATGTTCAACAAAGTGGAAGCTTTGAAGAGTTACTTCGCTGGGATTTGATCTGTTTCAAGTTTGATTATGAATTTATGTCTGCTAGAGAACTTTTGAATGACTACATGACAACTGCTTCGTCTTGGTTTGGGGTTCTTCATTGGTATGCATCTACGGAAGTTTGTACCCGTCAACTTTCGGTTATGAAGTGAGCTCGTAGACCATTCAGCCACTATGGAAAGGTAGCTGTATGACATGTAAAGCCCCTTCTTTGGTGCAGACTGGATTCTATAAGTCTCCGACTACTTAATATCATCAAATCAATGTGTACCGTGATGAAGAGCTACCTAGAAGGGTTGCCAAATTACAAACCTGACTGATAGAACTCAGTCTCCACTAGACACGTCGCACTAACTACTAGTGTCCAATCAAAATACCCACTGAAGTCCTACGGAAGGTCAATTGCGAGACCGAATAGCTCACTGGTAACATCTCTGACTGCAAGCGGCACTGGGTGACGTGGGTTCGAATACCAGGAGGGAAATGAGTTCCTTCAAGGTTGAAGATACGCCTTGTTGACTGGTGAATGCCAAGTAGCACGAAATCTAGCTGTAAAGTCAAGGCTTCCTGTGTCCGATTGCCTCCAACTACTTAATATCATAGTTTCTTGTTGTGTCCTCTAAACTCAATGGTTTAATAGTGACCATTTTATTGTCTATCTAGTCAACAGTTTTAGCATAAACTTCAACATGAAGTAACGAAGCATTTAACTCCTGAAGTGATCTCAAAGACTGTTAAAAATTTTGAAGAAATAACTCAGAACGTCACATAAAAACCAAACTGTTTTAAATACACAGACTTATTACATTTCTTTAAAAAATAAGAGTAGAAAGATGGAAATCTCAGAGAAACACCCTAAAAATAGATGAAAGCATATTTACACACAGACACACGCGCACACGCACACATATCATACTGAAGAGTTTCTTTTTTGTGTGATAATGACATATATATATAAATACCATCCAAGTGATAGTGTAACAATAGCGTATCTATACAAATCCCCCTTATTGAATCATTTTTTATCAGTGTGAAGTAATAGAGAACAGGAAATTCTTATCATGAATTATGCAAACAGATAAAATCTCTAACAGAATTCTACACCTATACATTTACACAGACATACATTCACAGCCTTCAGGACACTTGTGATGACCAACCATCACTGGACAATATGTTTCTGGTCACAGAGAACTTTTCACCTAATTAAATTAAACATTATTTATTGGAAATTATTTAAAATTATAAAGGGATTACTATTAATAATTTATATTTCTGACATTAGAACATGATATTATCCTTCTGTTTATGTACAGATAATTCCTTAAAACTACTGACAGGTAAAGAAGTTAAGGAAAATCTAGGACACAACTATAGTTGTAGCCTACATAACTAATTAAAACCAAACAAAACTTATTGATTCGTTATTCTGTAGAACTGTGAAAGTGTGTCTTCATACTGAGATGTCGTAATGCTACTTGTAGAAAGGTTATTCAAGAATGCATTATATAGAAGAAAATAATAAAGAATGAGTTGGCCAGCGATTGAACCCTAGATCACATGCATGGTTGGCGAGTGTCCTATAGTGGAACCACAGACGAATAAAGGCCACACTTAATACTATTCTCCTGTCCCTGACTCAAACAAATCCAACAAAATTGAATACTACTCGAAACATGAATGATAGGGCCAGTGATACAACTAAGTATATATATATTTATATTTATATGTAGACTGTGAACCTTACAAACTTAGAGCGCTAATGAAAACTATTCAAATGGTTAAGCACAACGGTATTATCAGCAGAAAGCAATAAAATTGAGAAGGTCGACAGTCAACATCGAAGCTTCTATAATCTCGAACAACAGCTGAAAGCACTTTCCAATGATATTGAGTGTATACGCTACAAGAGTCACTAAATTCACTCATAAGTTAAAAGAGTTAACACACATTGTAATTTCTTCCTCCGTAATCAGTGAGAAATGCAAAAGGTCAAATTGATAAAATTACAAAGTGGAATAAACACGAAGATCGGATAGAGAATAGAATATGGTAAATAGGTTGTAGTATTATCCTAGAAATATTTCTGGTCAAAGGTTAAATTAGTAAAATTACATAATAAATGGGTGGGAAAGTTCCAGAATAATTTCTAGTCAAGGTTCAAATTAACAATATTACAAAATAGGAATTAAAATGCCATAATAAACAGAGGGTACAGATAAAACTCAAACAAAGTAACATCATAATTACTGAGAAGATTGACATATTGTGCAATTAGGGGGTTCGAAATGTAGAAATAATAAAATGACAAAATAAGCAGGAACTTCGGACATGAAAATATGGTAATGTAAATAGGGATTAATAAAAACTTAAAAATAACATGAAGTTTAAATAAGAAAGGTAATGGGATAGTCACTATTAAAAGAATTATGTGTTTATGATCGCCATGGTAGAGACAAGTGTTGGATATATTTTTTTTTAGATACATAGCGTGGGCTTGAGTTTTTGGATGGCTAGTGCCTCAGATATGCCGAGATGTTTTGATTTTGATCGAATCCAGTATATGATTTTGAAGGATTTTTCGAAAGGTGCTGAATATCCTGAGTTGACCAAAAGCTCCATGAATGCAGAACAACTGCAAAACATAGTTATTTTAAGGTTATAGAGTAAAGTTAGGTAAAATTAAGGATAGATAATAGTTCATCAAACACTAAATGATGAACAGAGTTAGTTAGGAAGGAGAAATCAAAATGGCGAAAAATGTGAAACTATCATCCACACCTTAATAGTCTACAATTTATAATTTAAACATCAACAGGTGAAGGCAAATTTGTTCGAGCTTTATATTTATACAAAGTTATATAAAAATTCTCAGTTTCCCTTTTGGGTGTCTAACTTCAATAAAGATTAGTGATGAGTACGTTTTACAGGATCATATTTGTTAAAGTAACCATAGATAACACATAGAATCATCTTTTCATTTACATTTACATAAATTTAATTATATATACATATATATGTATATGTATTCTGAAAATTTCAAAAGTTATTATTTCTCTTGGGAAAACAAATCGATTTGAGTAAATAAATTCCAGGAGAAAATAGTTTCATAAAAATGAACCCGGACTCACAATCTATTTGATGATTTGATTATGTTATCCAGGAAAAATTCTATACTAGATAGGTGAAGTTGCATGTTTAAATTTTCCCGACGATTGATTGGGCTGAAGCGCCCGGTCTCAGGTTGACATGCCGACTAACGAGTCTCAAAGAGGAAGAAATGCGCATCCTGGATTCCACTGCTAGTCACCATCCACCAATTAACTTCTAGATGGGTTTAGTATAATACTTAGTGTGATACTGTATTAATGAGTGAATGATATTTCAAGCATAACTGATTGCTCACAAATGATTATATCCCTTTATTTCACACAACTTGCTAACTTTCATCGCCCAATGAATTTTATTGGGATTTTCATTATATATCTCGGATAGGCATAAGGTCGTTTTGACAGTCTCCCTAAATATATTACACAAAGACCACATCAGCATGCTCTCGATCTATCTTAATTTTGGGATGGAGGATTTCATCATGAACTGATATCACTTAGAGAACCACTGGAAAACCTGGGAGTACTGGACAGCCGTTTCGTCAGCCTAGTTTGGGACTCTTCATCAGTACACAGCCACCGGAGTTCGAACGCAGGACCTTATGGTTACAAGGTGAGCCCATAGACCATTGAGCTGCTGAAACCCGATCCAATGGCCAGTGAATAAATTCTAAATTCTGCCCATTCACAACATTGCGCAACCATTTCGCAACCATGTCTTCTTCAATGAGTTACTGCCTCACTTCCAACCTGATCTACTCCACTGAGCACGGCTTCCTACAAGAACCTCAGGTTAACTGCCTGAATTGGGACAGTCGCTAGTGAGCATCAGATTAATTTTCAAGTATGGGTTTTGTAGGCCTGGCCTGGAATCCTCCATCTAACCAAACTAAACCTCTACAAAACCATCTTTATTTTCTTTAGCGTTCTTTAAGTACAACTGGTTCTTAGTTGATTTGTATTCAGAGTTACTTGTTGCTATTCCTTACCGACTGGCCATCTAATCTTCAGTGCATAGCGAAGGCTGCTGCCTTGACAAAAGTCAGATTAGTTAATTTATTCATAACATGGCACATTATTCATGTAGGTTAATCCTATTTCAAACAGCGAATGGCTGTAATCCTTGATTTCACTATGTTATCATTAAGGTTGTTGTTTTCAAGTTAAGACGGTATGTTATTGTTTCTAATAAGTATTATGTAGATCTACTGTCATCATCCTTTAAGACCTTCTCCAGATTGATATCGAACTATCCTAAAATAATAGGTTCTGACATCAGTGACTGACAGAGGTGCTAATAATTTATTGATTTAAGCTCCAGAAAAGCCAAGGTTAATCCCTTAACATCGAATGACCTTGGCGGCCTGTTTGAATATTTTTGGGCTACCACATTCCATGTACTTTTTGCATCTATTTACTCGTATTTTATTGGTATTTACATATCACATTATGCATTATAATCGTATTATCCACTCCCGGGATTTTATAAAACGTTTTAAACCCAATAACTTTCATATTTGCAATAAACTCAAGAAAAAGCACCATGGAGGTTGGCAGCGTGCCTTAAAATCTACACCCATACATCACACCACTGTTCCAGTTATCATTAGTACCAACTGCCGGTCCCTGTCTACTAAAATTCTGGATTTTCAGTCTCTGTTGTCTTCTAGTACCTACCACAATACTGGTATTGTCACTCTACAAGAAACCTGGCTCCATAACTCATACGATGACAATATTGTGTCTCTAAACAATTTCAATGTTTTTCGACAAGACCGTGTTTGTTCCGAGAAAAAATGTGGTGGAGGTGTTGCAACTTTTATTCACTCAAAATGGTCCATTTCAAACAAAGTTTGTCTCAAATTCTCGAATGACTTCATTGATTGCATCACTGTGAGATGTCGCCCGAAACACCTCTCAAAATACAAATTCATTTATATTTCTAATGTTTATGTCTCTCCTGGCTGTACCATATTGGATTTATCTATGTTCGCCGATGAATTCACCGCTTTTGCTGCAGCTTGTTTCGAGAACTCTTTATCAATAGTAACTGGCGACTTCAATGGAAGCGATTGCTCCTTCCTTATATCACTTGGTCATGACAATATTGTTAACATTGCAACCCGTCTTGGTAAAAAACTGGATCTAGTATTCATTAATGATGCTGGCACATATGAAACTCGCAAACGTGCTCCTCTACTGAATTCTGACCACTGCATCATACGTGTACTGCCTAAAATATATTCCAAATCACACAAAGGTGTCCTTTCTCACCTCTACAGCATAGTTCAACGAAGATGCTACTCAAAAGAAAACCTAGACAAGCTCAGATGCATGTTGAAAGACACTAACTGGGACTTATTTACAGAACAAACATTAGATGAAACAATCACAAACACTACCGATTATCTTAAATTCTGTTTCGAAATATGTTATCCTAAAGAAACATTATTCATTCGATTTGATCGCTTATCTTCCCCATATCTCAAAAAGCTACGTAGAAATAAAGAACTGTTGTTCAAAACAAATGATAAGCCTGGTGTAAAAAAGTTAAACTTGCTGATAAAACTGGAAATGAAAAGACTAAATGTTTTATATAATCAAAGATTTTTGTCATGTGAAACCCCTTCTAATTTATGGAAACTTTTCAAAGAAATTTCTAACGGTAAGCGATGTATTTCTGTTCCATCTCTTAATGTTGACACTCTTAATAAGTCTTTCATACGCTCTTCTGTTGATACCCTTCCAATTGATACAAATCATAGTGACAATAACTTTAGTGGTTTTAATACCCTTGATGTGCTTAAATGTCTCCGGTCTCTTAAGCCTTCTCAAAGCCTTGGTCCTGACGGCATACCCGCCATTGTCCTCAGGAATTGTGCTGATATTTTGTGTTATCCTCTTACTAACATTTTTAATGCTTCTTTTTCCGGTAACGTTCTACCTTTTGCATGGAAAAACATTAAAATTATCCCTATACCAAAACCATCTTCTGGTTCTGATATTAAATTTCGGCCTATTGCAATTACTTCCCCCTTTTTAAAATTGATGGAAAAATTACTTTTACTTCGTCTTGAACCCGCTTTGAAACCTTTTAATAATCCTAAACAATTTGCATACAAACATGGTAGAAGTACCTTGGATGCTGCTGTTGTCTTATATCACAATGTTGTTTCTTGTTTAGACAAAGGTGCTAAATATGTTCGTAGTGCTTTCTTAGACTACACATCTGCTTTTGACTCTGTACCTAGGGCCTTTCGTTAAATAAGCTATCGTTGACGTAAACAGGATCCTGGGCTAAGAGTTGGTTGCATTCCTATTTTTCTGATAGAATGCAGTATACTGTATATAACGGCAAATCTTCTTCTACCTCGCTTATAAAATCCGGTGTTCCACAAGGTGCTGTACTCTCTCCTTTTCTTTTTTCTTTCTTCCTACATGACCTACCTCATTCAAACGAAACTAACTTTGTCAAATATGCAGATGATCTGACTGGATCACTGCCTATCACTTCCGAGTCTGACAGCTCCAAACTTAATAGCTTTCTGTTGGACATCAGCAAGTGGTCCAAGTCAAATGGTCTTATATTAAGTCCTTCCAAATGTCAGGCACTTTACTTTACTTTCAAGCATCGACGTGACTTACTTGAACTAGTTAACTCGCATGATCCCTGTGGCATAGATGGCACGGAAATTGAAACCAAATCAAGCATTAAATACCTTGGATTATTTTTTTCGTCTGACCTTTCATGGTCATCCCATATCTTATCTATCTCTAAGAAAATGTTTCGTCTTACCTTCTACATTAAAAAGTTAAGACAATCAGGTATCAACCAACCTTTAGTTTTGCAATTTTTAAACTCCTGTATTTTACCTATTGTACTCTACTGCTCTCCATTAGTCTTTCCTGGGCTTCTCAAAAAGATTATATCATATTACGAAGAGTATTAAATGCTGTGAGTAGAGCTTGTGGTCTGCCACTGCATGAGCTCGCAAATACTATAGTCGAGAGGCATATAAATTCCTGTACGAAATGGGCAAAGGCTATACTGTCAGACCCTCTGCACCCCCTTATTCACACCTGTCCCCTTGCATCTCATCAGGTAGGACGAGAAATCAATATAAAAAGATATATGCTCGTACTACTAAGTATAGAAATTCTACAATACCCTATTTAGCCCGTACTTTATGTGACGAAGACTCTGTTAGACGTAGAACTTACAAGTTACTATGTAATTAGCACAGTGAATCGACCCTTTTATCGTTCATCTTTCTGTATTTTATGGTGTCACACTTTCTATCGTTTAAATCGTTACTCTGCTATTTTATTTTAGTTGGTATTACTATTATTACTACAATTTTGTACTTTATACATATTTTTCTCCGTATGGCACACAGTATTTTGCTACGTAGCTGCTATAACAATCGTTTTATTATTATTATTATTATATTATTGTATCCTTTAGTTCCTAGAGGAACATAGGGCTTCAGCTGCGCACCTCCATTGACTTCGGTTTTCTGACAACTTTTTCACCCTGCTCCAGGTCTGTCCACATGCTTTCATCTCCTCCTCGCATGACCTCCTCCAAGTCACCCTTGGACGACCAACTCGCCGCCTCCCTTTCGGGTTCCACTCGAGGGCTTGTCTAGTGATGTCACTTGATGGTTTCCTCAGCGTATGGCCAATCCATCTCCATTTCTTTCTGCCTATTTGTTTCACAATCGGTTCCTGATTGGTTCGCTCCCAGAGATCCCTGTTGCTGATCTTTTCTGGCCATCTGATCTTGAGTATTGAGCGGAGACAGTTGTTAATGAAGGTTTGAAGTTTGTTTGAGATGCTCTTTATGACTCGCCAAGTCTCTGATCCGTATAGTAGCACTGACTTCACATTGGAGTTGAAAATCCGGATCTTATTTTTGATGCTGATTGCTGTTGACCTCCACACAGATTTGAGAGTAATGAAAGCTTGTCTTGCTTTTCCGATTCTGGCTTTGATGTCCTCGTCAGTTCCGCCTGTAGTTGAGACGATGCTTCCCAGGTAGGTGAAGGAGGTTGTTTCTTTCAGGTTCTTCCCATTTATGCTTATTGTGGTCTGTTGTTGTTGTTGATGTTGGCTAGGAATCTTCATCATCTCTGTTTTATCTATGTTCACGTGAAGTCCTATCTTTGATGCTTCTTCTGCCAACTTGTTACTTTTCACTTGCATATCTTCCAGTTTATGGGAAATCAGACATATATCATCGGCGAAATCCAGATCCTCCAAGTCTTTTGTGTCAGTCCATTTTATGCCTGTTCCCTCGTTGGTTGCCGTTGTCTGTCGCATTATCCAATCAATTGCAATCAGGAAGATCATTGGTGATAGTAGACAGCCTTGCCTCACTCCCGTCCTCACTTCGAAGGCTTCCGTAAGTTTCCCGTTGTGGATTACTTGGCATGCAGCATTGTCGTATAACTGTTGGATGAGGTGTATAATTGTCGATGGGACCCCGTAGTAGCGAAGTAGTTTCCAAATGACCTCTCGATCGACGCTGTCGAAGGCCTTTTCAAAGTCGATGAAGTTGAGATAGAGAGGTGACTGCCATTCCAAGCTTTGTTCAATGATGATCCGTAGAGTGGCGATTTGATCAATACATGATTTGTTTCTCCTGAATCCAGCCTGTTCCGGACGAAGTTTTTCATCTAGGGCTTGTTTGATTCTCTCCAGGATGATGCGACTTAGTATCTTGCTTGGAATGGACAGAAGCATAATTCCACGCCAGTTTTTACATTGACTTAAGTCTCCTTTCTTTGGAAGTTTGAATAAGTAACTGTTCTTCCAATCCTCGGGTACTTTGCCCTCTTTCCACACCTTCTCCAGTAGTGGTGTCATCAAGTCCGCTGTTGTCTCTGGGTCTATTTTCAAAGCCTCTGCTGGGATTCCATCTGGTCCCGGTGTTTTCCCAGTTTTAAGCATCTTGATTGCATTCAGGACTTCTGATTTCGTCGGGGGGTCAGTGTTCACTGGTAGTTCTGCTTCCGTTGTTGGTATTGCTGGACGTGTTGTAGGTGGCGGACGATTTAGAAGTCTTTTGAAGTGTTCAACCCAGTGCTTTCTCTGTTCCACCTCTTTGGTGATTGACTTTCCATTGTCGTCCTTTATTGGCTTAATCTGTGTCGAACGTTTGCCCGAAAGGTTCCTAGTTGTTTGGTAGAGTGTGGCGAGGTCTCCTTTGCCTGCAGCTTGTTCTGCTTCGTTTGCCATGGTTTCATAATATTTTCTTTTGTCTTCCCTGGCACTTTTCTTCACTCTTTTGTTCAGTGTATTGTAGCTTGCATTCAGCTCCTGTTTTTGTTGCTCGTCGTGCACTGGATAATCTTTTGCTTCACTGTCCTTCTCTCTTCTATTAGTTTCCAAGTGTCCGTAGTGAGCCACTGTTTGTCCTGTCTCTTTTTTCTGCCTAGAATTTCTATGCAGGTTTGGCTCCACACCGTTTTCAAGTTGTTCCAGTGCTTTTCAACGCCGACCTCTTCGCTAGTGTTGATTTGTGTCTCGGCTTTGTCCTTTATGCTTGCAATGAAGATGTCCTTTGTAGCCTGGTCCTTCAGCTTTTGAGTGTTGAACTTGGCTTGTGGTCTATCTGCAGCTCCTGATTCCCTGAAAGCTTTTAATTTGATTTGGATTGTCCCTTGTACGAGATAGTGGTCTGAGCCAACGTCTGCTCCTCTTCTTGCTTTTGTGTCCAGTAGGCTGCGCCTCCACTTCCTTGAGATTGAGATGAAGTCGATTTGGTTTTTGGTTTGCCCGTCTGGTGACACCCATGTAGCCTTGTGGATATCTTTGTGCTTGTATACACTGCCACCAATCACCAGTTCGTTGAAGGCGCAGAAGTCGGCGAAGAGTTCTCCGTTTTCATTCATTTCTCCTAGAGCTTCTCTACCCATGATGAGTTCCCTTCCCGTATTGTCTGGTCCCAGTTTGGCGTTCATGTCTCCCATTAGTATTTTCATGTCGCCAGCTGGAGTATTGTCCATTGTTGCCTGTAGTTGCCTGTAGAATTCTTCTTTCTTCTCGAGGTCTGCGTTGTTTGTGGGTGCATAACATTGTATGATTGACACTTTCCTTCCTTTGGAGTTGAACCTGGCGGTCATTATCCTGGACGAAATCGCCTCCCATTGTATCAGGGCTTTCGTTGCCGTTGGTGACATCATGATAGCCACGCCCTCGGTGTGCGTGTGGTTATCTTCTGGGTGACCGGAGTAGATCACTGACTCACCTGTTGACAATTTGGTGAGTCCACTCCCATTCCATCTGCTCTCACATATTCCCAGCACTTGTATTCCGTATCTTTTCATCTCGTTGGCGATCTGGGCAGCTTTCCAGTCTCGTACATAGTTCGGACGTTCCATGTTCCTACACAGACTTTTTCTTTTGGTGCAAGGAGGTTCACATACTGAAGTTTCTGTAGCAATTTTTGTTTACAGGGTGGGGTTGCTAGCCTCACGCCTGAGAAAAGAATGATTACATTAAGTAAAAGTTTAGAGAGAAGCAACTTTTTGGGTTGCTCCCCTCAAAATCAGAAAATAACGGACAAACAATGAGAACAACATCAACAAAGGAAACAGTTCACAGAAAAAAGGGCAAAAAGCGACGACAACTATACAATAAGACAACATGCAATATAGTTCAGTACATTTAACTAAAATGATATCTTAACCATAAACTCACTGACTTGGAGCAACTTGAACATATAAATCCAACAATATATACAATTATAGATGTGTTTATGTTTAAAAATTCCACAAATCCAAACAGTGAGTTATGTGTATTATCTGTCAATAAGATTGTATTTTTTGGATTCAGTGTTCGAAAGGTTAATAATTGTGATAATTTCCGCAAACACTTTGCATAAAATTTTAGAGTAATAAGAGATTTTATTTATGACCAAAATGTAGCGTAATAGTCGAAAAGCGCGCTCAAGGTCATATATCAAATCGTTTTATTACTATTATGTAATGGGTATTTTTAATTTTTTTTGTCGTTTTTGAGTAAATTAGATGCAATATTGTACTGAAATGCTGAAAATTCCTTGCTGTATCGTGAGTACTATTTTTGGAATAAAGCTATTATTATTTGTTATAATATATTTAGTCATAATCTTTCTCATGTAATCTTTTCAAATGTTATAGAAACCTATACACGGTAAAGAAATTTGAAACAAATAAGACCTGGAAACTCTAGATTTGTTTGTTAGCATGTGATTATGCAAATTTTCAGTTGGATTGCCTTAGCTGAACTAATAGTGAGGAAGTTCTGAATAAACTCTCCTTTCGTTTTGAGGTCAAGTTAAGTAAGTACTTCGAAGTACCGTTGAAGTTAACTGCACTCACAGCTTATTAATACAGCCACTAGAATATGACTATACCACCAGTTGCTTATTGTTTCCTATCCCAGTAGGTATACTTTAAAAAACAATAAGTATAATTTTATATTTGGCAGTATCTGAGTGTTTAAGTTTTACAGCTGTAGGAGTTTTACAGAATTACTTACAAATTGAATTCTTCTCATCATATGTTGGTTTGCACGAATTTGACTGGTTACTACTTTGATTACCAGCTGACATCAATTAGAGGATCACTAAAAAGACCAGGAAGTACTGTGCATCTCTTCCATCCCATTTAAGGACTCGTCAGCATTACCCACCTGCCGCGGTTAGGATTCAGGGACTTTCAGGTTTAAGGCGTGGTCTTAGACCGTTCATCCAATGGCCCAATTGTTATGGCTTTGCCATTTCACGACATAAAGCGTGAACTAACACCTGAGCTCGCCTTGTAACCAGAAGGCCCAGGGTTCGAACCCCGGCGTCTGCGCACTGATTAGGATTCCCAAACCAGGCTGACGAAACAGCTGTCCAGTACTCTCAGGTTTTCCATTGGTTCTGTAACGCAATAATTGATTTCTTAAATTGAGACCATAACACATGGGTTCCGATCGCTACAGTTCATGCTGTTTACTATTGATGAAAATGAGAAATTACACACTAATCACGGCTACAAGTAATTCTTTCTGGCTAGATTATTATGATTCAAACAATTTGACGCCACCTACTAGATTATCTTTCTGAGGCTGATTAATTAGGGTATAGTCTCAGAAAGCTCTCCATCTATATAGTTAAATGGTCTACCGTTATTTAGATAACCATGGTCTATAATAATAAGGGAACTACTAATGAATGTTTGTGGTTTTCGACTATTTATATCAGTCACTAATGTACGTGATTTAGCTGTCATACTTGCATTTCATGTTTTTTAATTATGCCTCATTTTATGGTTATATTATATTATTATTACTGCCTTGGTTTCCGAGTCGCTTCAACAACAAATATCTACTTCGCTCTCTTCTCTGCTGTCCTCTAACTGATGTCAGCTCATGATGAAATTCTCCAACTTGATAATTAATCTGACGCCCGATAAGGGCTGGTTCCATACAGGAAGTTAACTAGAGTTCTAGTGAGAATTTATATAACCAAGATTGTTCTCCAAGTCAAGTAAAAGAACAGTCACTCGATTTGGCGACTGCGTTGATGGCACATCAGTTAGGATGCTCACCCACCATGCACATTGTCTGGGATTTGAATCTCGGCCAACGCACACCTGGCATTAATGGTAGGCCTGTTACGTTTCATATACCGATATCACACGCTAAAAATTTCATACTTGCACAAACATACTGTGTGGAACCAAGCTATAATAAAATTGAAATAAAAATAAATAAAAAAACATCGCTAGTTGGCAATAGTTGGAATTCATAGGATATTGGATTAGGTGCCAGTGGTCGAATGGTCTACAACCACACATTGAAACCGGAGGTACTGACTTCAGCCCTAGTAGGCGTGTACTGCTGAAGAGGTTTTAACTGGAGAGGAACAGCAGAACTTCCTGGTATTTCAATAGTCCTCTGACTTACGTAAGATAGTGGCCACACCTGATCCTCAACTATGGCTCTACTCTAGTATATCCATACACATTAATACAGGAAGTGATGATAATTTTGTTAACAAGATTTAATCGATATCAACATGTCGAAGTGGCGATAATAAGCTAAGAAAATCCATGCAAAAAGTCAAAGAGTAGAAACACGTGTGAAAATCAAACAGATGGATTACGCAATCCAAAATGCCACTAATAATATTTATGTCAGAGGAATATTTTTAATGCAAAATTCATTTAAAAAGCATAAAAAGTAAACAAAGAGTCACTAAAACACCATAGCAACGGATTATCGCGCTACAATTAACAGGACTATGCAAGCAAGCCACTCAATCTTGTTTGTCTCTTGCTTTACTCTGCAAAAAAATGTTCAAAAATACCTATCTCCATAGAAGCAATCAAACCCGTAGATAAACATAGAGGAGATGCAATTATTCAATTTATCCTTATTTCTCGAACGTAAAATTAGTCTAACTGTCATGAAACATCATATCTCTTTTGCAATGAATGACATTTTAAGTGAAATGTTTAGTCAAAATGTTAACATTTCATCCGTGATGTTATCGGCAAAAATACTTCATTTTTATGGACAAGGGCTTGTTTGGGGCTGTTGCTATTGGTGAATTGCCTCGGTGCTAAATTCATATTTATATCAGTCAACTTAGATGAGGATCCAATTGAAAAGTAAATATTTCTTAACTCAATCCCACTATGTTCTAAATATTTAAATGGGAATTCTCATCATACATACATAAAATCTGATTCTGTCAACCATGACTTTATCGACCTGTAAAGCAAACAGGTATCACCTGTTAGTTATCTACTCTAATTCAAAGTAATCACATTGGCGCCAAAATTAACGTCAATATATGACAGACATCTATTGAGAAATCATTTTTTGAATGAAATGAGAAAGAAAACAAAACATTTAGAATCCATGGGAACATTGAATTTATTTATACTGTCTTACACAAAATGTAGATATTTTATAATTTAACATAATGTGCTTTGACTTTCGATACTATTGCAAAAAGAATTCCAGGGTTATACTTCCCTCTTCATTTCATTTTGTGCATCTTATACAAAACGAAGAAGAAAAAGTTATTGAATGAAAGTTTGTTTTCTGCTGTTGAACACGAAAATCTTATAGTTTTGATGGATGACAGATGTCTGTCATTTCCTATTATTATAATCATCGTGAATATTGTTGAATTATAATAAAAAGGATACACAGAGTCTCAATAACTGAGGTCTTGAAGTTTATTTCAAGGAATATAAATAAAAAGATCACATCAAGGACTAATTTAGAACTATTTCGACAACACAATAAAAAGACATAGGTTAACTGATACTTGTAGTGTATTGGGGCAACCTATTTCGGACATTCTAATGACACACGTACTTGTCATACACAGTTTCTATAGAAGGCAAGAATGCATGAATAATTACAATACAGGTCAGATTGTGTACAGGTCGACGTCACAAATAATGGGTAGGGAGACGCGAAAGGTGTGGGTAAGTAAGAGGAAAGGAGAAAAAACAAGGCAAAGAAGGGGTTGAAAATATTATGAAGTAAACTGATCCTTGGTTGATCCTAATATAATAATAATACAATAATACCTGTACACAATCTGACCTGTATCATAATTACTCATGCCTTCTTGCCTTCTATAAAAACTGTGTATGACAAGTACGTGTGTCATTAGAATGTCCGAAATAGGTTGCCCCAATACATTACACGTTTCAATTAAACTACGTCTTCTTATTGTGTTGTTGAAATTTATAAAGGGAACTAACTGCTTTAAATTTTTGAATAGAACTATGTCCTTTCATATTAAGCCAAAGTGAAATGAATTAGAGGGACAGTATTATTATTATCATCATCATCATTATTAATACTAGTCACCCATGAGAACAAATTTGGTGGTTCAATAATAGACACAATAGCAGCTTTATTCTAGGCAAAAGTGTCTGCACGGTGTACAGAGTTCTAAAAGCAATTTACTGCGTAACATTTTCTTTTCATTCAGGATATCCAAGCATAACAGAAATCTATAGAATGTCATACGAATCAATGCTGTTGTGTCTAGTAATAATTTCTTGTGATGTTTTTATTTCGTCTCCAAGAAATACGCTCTAATGGTTTGAAAGCCAGTTCAGAATGTGTGTGAGTACAGTTTGCAAATCGTCAGCACAAATGAATGATTAAAACAATAAGAGTATTGGTTTACAGGGATTTGACTCGATTGTTTACAGGGTTTCATCATGAGCTGACTTTGGTTAGAGAATCATTGAAAAACCTTAGAGTACTGGACGCTTGTTTCACCTTAACTTGAGACTCTTCATCAGTAGGCATCCACTACCAAGGACCTTCCGGTTTCAAGGCGTGGTCGCTGATCTTTAAGCCACCAGTTCCTGATCTATGGCAAGGCTCTGAATCTCAACTTCTGTCAGTTATCGAGCATCTTACCTCACACCCAGTGGAACGCAGTGGGATACAGCAGGTTATTTAATGGTACCGTTAGCATGTGTCCGATCTATCTTCATTTTCTTCAGCACATTTATTGAGCAATATGTTTGTGGTTGGTTCGTTCCCAGAGGTTTTGTTTGTTAAATATTTCTAACAGGTAATCTGATCTTCAACACAGAACCAGTAGAGGCAAATGCAGATAAAATTCTGCAGTGGCGTGTTGGTAACCTCCTGACCACCGTTCTCTCTATTTCCTTCTTTTGCTGGTCTGTTGATACTCGCCTGCATTTCTTCAAGTTTGTGCAATATCAGGCATAAATCATCAGAAAAGTTTAAATCTTGTAGAGTTTTTTTATCAGTCCAACGTATTATCATCTCTCTCCCCACAGCTCTTCATATGATCCAGCCAACCACAAATAAGAATATCATCGGTGATTGTTAAGCGGCTTTTTCTATAGTGTACCTGAGTAGAAATTACAGTTTCAAATATATGGAATACATATCCTTTCAATTTATCTATTTAGCTAGGTCAGAAAAGTGATACTTAGATAGGCAGGATAAACAAAATTTATCTAAACTAGATTTACGAGGTCAAAGTAGTTCAGATTAAGACGAAAAACGAAAACAAAATCCAACTGTGAAGTAGGTTTGTGGGGAAAAAATCAATAAAAAAAAGCTGTCTGAATAACGTGTGAGCCAACTCCTTCTTATTTTAGTTGATTTTTTAATCTCACATTTTCTTAATCTCAAGTTTAAATAAAAGTTTACAATTGTGGAGGATATGAGAAAAGAATTTCAGAACTATTTTGTAGACTATGAATTCATCAAAAAATAATTTCATTTGATAAAAAACATATGCAAATTTAGAATTATTTACCGGCGTGGTACGATATTGATCTCATTTTTTTATTATCAGGACCTCTAGTTAAGTTTTAAGCCTTTCAGTCTCAAAACAGAAGTCCTGTCCACCACTAGTATCTTCTGTGCAACATTTTCTCCTCAGTTAAAGTCATCAAGCATAGGTCTATGTTCTCCACTTCACTGGACCATCCCATGATGTACTCCATCATAATTAACATTCAGTGGTTGCCCTGTGAGTTTTCAGAGAAGGGACTCAGAATTGGTTATTGCAGTGGTTGAATTTACACTTTTTTAATTGACACTGTGGACTGCTGAAAGGCATACTTTGCAGTATCATTTCTCATTCTCGACCGATAATCAATTTGACTAATGTGAGACGGTATGTCTTCGTGTTACTTGAATCGAATAGCTAGTAGCATTTTCGGTGTGAATCTTGAAGAAAATTCCTAGAAATCAGTGCTACCTAGCCTCCATCAATCTCCTTCCGAATTTCTATCCTAGAAGCATTCAGATTTAGTGTGCTTCTTCAGAATTAACGCTTTCAACTGTAGGTTTGCTTCTGACTAATTGATTACGTCTCCTTTACTTGTCGCAATAATAAATGCTTCAAAGATAGGATGAGCCATTAACTGTAAACCATAGTGACCCAAGTGCACAAATGTAGTAATGGCGTTGACCAACCAGTAAGATGGGGCCATAGTAAATACGCGGATTTATGGATATATTACACCAATTATTTTGCACATCCTACCCTAATCTAGTAACTTATTACTGTTTGGATAATAGGTTCATAGGAAAGGATAAAGCATGTAGATATGCAGGAGTATTGTATTTACATAAATGCACAGCCAACATTCGTGGGCATGTTTACAGATGCTCAGATTTGTAGTAGAAGAAAATTTTTTTAAAAAGGTTCATCATTCCTAATTTTAAGGTCTATGGGTACTGTAGGCACTTCTTCGCCAAATCTAAGTTGCCTTCAACGAAAATTTTTAGGATATGCCACAACTGGGTCTTGAAAACACCATTAACAGAAACAGCATTCGAAATGGAAAATTCACCGGCATCTGCAGTGTAGTGATATCAACAGTGTAGAGATATTGATTCTTGAAAAAAACAACAACGTGACTCAGATACATGTTATGTCGTAGTCATCATTCACATAGACGAAACAGTGATTATAAAAAAAGGAAGTTTAGTCGTGGTAGACTGATTACTGATCAAGAATAGGCTTATGATTGTACGACACAATATTGCAGAAAGGATTTTTGGGAACGGTGCTCAGTGTTCTCTCACGTATTACCCATTGTTTAGTTCTACCAAGTAAGACTGTATACACAGACCAACGGAGCAGTTAAAGCCAACTGTCATCTCTCAGTTATATACACATTGTGATCGATCATACAAATGAGCTTGTTAATTCTATCGGTGAGACACCAACAAATTCCATCTATCTGCCTTTCGGAGTTACGTATGAAAAAGAAATATAACAGTAGGTTGGTCGCGAAACAACACGATATACGGTTGTCTGAATGAATTCATATACAGGAATCAGTTTTCTGTATCAACAAAGACTCCAATAAGGAACTGACAGGTGTTCTTGGAACACACGCAAGAACAACAATACATTAGATTTCCCTAAAAATGTTTTTTTTAATTACGCGTTTTTACTTCGAGCTCATCCGACTGGTTGATAAAGATTTACCAAGGTCATCATCACGTTTTGTTTTTCATTTCTATCGCTATAGTTTAAAGTTACCGACTAATCTGCTAACAACTTTTCCACGCTATAATCATAAATGCTGTGAGTAGAGCTTGTGGTCTGCACTGCATGAGCTCGCTAATACTATAGTCGAGAGGCATATAAATTCCTGTACGAATGAAGGCTATATGTCAGACCCTCTGCACCCCTTTATTCACACTTCCCCTTGTATCTCATCAGGTAGGACGAGAATCAATAAAAAAGATATGCGTACTACTAAGTATGAAATTCTACAATACCCTATTTAGCCGTACTTTTGTGACGAAGACTCTGTTACGTGAAACTTCAAGTTATATGTAATTAGCACAGTGAATCGACCCTTATCGCTTCTGTATTTTATGGTGTCACACTTTCTTCGTTAAATCGTTACTCTGCTATTTTTTTAGTTGATTATTTACACAATTTTTACTTCATTTTTCCGTGGCACACAGTTTCTACGAGCTCTAAACATCGTTTTATTACTATATTATGTTTTTTTTTTTTTGTGTTTTGGTAATTAATGCATTGTACTGAATGTGAAAATTCCTTGCTGTATCAAGTAGTTTTGGAATAAAGCAAACACCCGTAAAACCCTTTTTTACATCTTAATATTTCAATTGTTGAAGTTAAGTGAATCAACCATTCCAAGGTTTAGAAATGTACCACTTTATGACTGACATAATTCCATACTGTTGAGGAGTAAGTAAATCATATAATAGAGGAAAAAAATAGAGAAAACGAGGCTGGCTAGACGATTTCCCTTTGTATGCATAGGCCGATAGTTGGTGTTATAAAGAAGAATTATAGTTGTGCGCGAAATTAAAAAAACAACAGCAACATTTCAGTCGGTTTTGAAAATGATACACCAAAGGAGATAGTTATTTGCTTCAAAAATTGTTCCTTTTTAAAGTATAACTTCCCTGTAGTTTTCTGAATATTTTTTTATTTTCTGAGCAAAAAATGTAACTACTGCTATTTTACAGTTGACTTATGCATGCTTTTTTCTCAAATAAAATCTTCATAGATGCCTATTCACCTTTGTTAATCTAACCACTTGCAGTCCTCCTTTAAAGTTCCGATTGGGACGTTAGTCGTGTTGTTATTTTTAAGCTGTGGGCTTTTTAACCTGACGGAGTGCTTTCCATCTTCTGCAAGCTTGCTACATCAGAGAGTAAATTAGGCAAGGTTTAGGAGTTCATCGATTGGAATTTGAATCCAGTACCAAGTGTGTGGCTAGCTGTGCCACTGAACCACCGTTACGGGTATAAATAAACTGGAGCTATTCTCCAGTCGCATTGTCGCATTGTCAAAGGGAATATCATCACACACTTAGACTAAACAGAGTTTACCTAATGACGTGCAAATTCTTTATTTTGCAGCTAGACATGTCTAGCTGTAAAACAATTACTAGATGTAAGCAGTAATTAGGGAATGATTAAAATTTTCTGACTTTTTCCTTTGCATCTATCTGTTATACGGCATGTTAGATTTTTATATTCAAGTACTGGTTTGTAGGGATTTGGTTGATTGGCTACAGGATTTCATCATGAGCTGGCATTAGTTAGAGAAACATTGGAAAACCCGTCAGGGAGTACTTGAGAGCTGTTGAGTCCAATCTAGTTTGCGACTCTTCGGCAGTACGCACCCACTGAGAGGGTCCGAACCCATGACCTTCAGGTTATAAGGGGAGTTCGTAGACCATTGAGCCACTGGGACCCGATTCTTAGGCCATCCCATGAATTCTAACTTCTGCTAATTCAGCATATAGCGCGACCGCTAGCCAATGTCTCTGGCAAGTATTTGTCCTCACACCCTACCTGCTGCACCCTACTGGTCACGACATCCCACTGGAACCCCAGGTAACTACCTACTTTAATAGGGCCAGTCACTAGTGAGCATCTCATTGATAGTCAATTATTGGTTTGTAGGGATTCGGTTGACTGGTTACAGAATTTCATTTTAGTACAGAAAATCCCAAAAAAGCATATTTGTTACGTCATTAATTCCGATTATTATTGATAAATAAATGAATAGGAATTGAATTATAATAGTTTTATCGGAATTGAACCCTCATAACTCCATTAGGAATAGGGACGAAGAACTATAGTTTTAGTGCACTTAGTCTATGGCTTAGTAATTCTAGTTGTGCACTGGATTAACTTCCTTTCTTCGACCTCCTGTTTTTATTGTTTCAGTCACCAAATTGCTAAGTTCCGCTGACTTGAGTGGATTTTATCGAGTGGTCTTACCTATTTCGTTGACTATGAGATTTGACAGGGCATGTAGGTGGCTTGATAAGTAATAAGAAATAAACAGTGGCAGAGAAATCATCAGTAAATAACAATGTATCACTGTGTGATTTAACTAGATAGAATTACTCTGTAGTAGGGCTACACTCTACTTCACTGCCCAAATTCTATACTTATGTTAGATGATTTATGATAAATTTCACTGAGTCGATTACATAATTCGATAGATTCCGATGCGTGTCACTGAATGTAATTCCTTTGCTTTATTTAGAGTAATGAAATCCTTCAACATATGTTTGATTGAATGGTTTGCTTTATGAACAATTGTAAATGAAGGCCTATTGTTCCACTACAGTTCATCACTCAATATCAGTAATCACAGAAAATTTACAATAGCTCACAGTATAACTCGACTAAGATTTAGAACCGTCATGAAGCTTAAAAGAGAACTGAAGAATGCGCATAGAAACATCATTGAGAAAATGACAGAAGGTTTAGTAACGATACCTTATTGACTATTTCATCCTCAAAAGCTGTACTATCGATTTTATATACACCATTGTACATTATTAATACTATTATTATTATTGATTTTCTCTTGGATTCCTAGTGGAACATACTGCTCCATCATCACACCTCCCCTTTTTCCGATTGCCTGCTGTCCACTTCAGATGGCCTTATGGTTGCTCATAATCGTACATCTCCTTCTTACACGATTTTCTAGATGTCAACCACTCGTTTTCTAGTTGGGTTTCAGTCAGCCGATGCCCTGGAATGCTATACCATTTGATAGTCTCTTCAGTGTGTGTTTGAATAAGCTGTAGGTTCTTGATCGGTTTATTTCCATAGCTTTTTACTGCAAATTGTTTCTGGCCCGCCATTTTATCTTCAATATGAAGCCGAAGAGGACAGTTGTTGATAATAGTCTTCAGTCACCTGTAAGAGAAGCTTCTCGCAACATGCTGAGTTTCTGAAATATACAGAAACACTGACTTAATTAACATTGCTGTTGAAAATCCGATCTAGTGCTGTATGCTGAGTGCTTCAGATTTTCAAACTGTTTTCTGTGTGATGAAGATCCTTATTGTCTTCGTAGTTCTGGTATTGACACCCATATCTGTGCCTGTGTCTGATATGTTACTGTATACATAAATGAAGTGACCACTTTCAAACTTCTCCTATTGATAGTGATTGGTGCTAATTGTTATTGTTGTCGGTTAGTTGCCTTCAAAACCCCTGTCTTATGTATATTTAATTGAAATCCGGTCTTTGCCGCTACTCCTACCTCCTGTTTATCTAAAAGTTCGTGTAAAATTAGACATATATCATCAGAAAAGTCTAAATCTTTTAGAGTTGTCTTTCCTCTATCTCCCCATAGCCCTCCACACGACCCAGTCGACCACAATGAGAAATATGGTCCGCGATAATAGGCAGCCATGTATTACTCTTGTATTCACTTCAAAGTCTTCTCTGGGTTTTCCTTTGTGGATTACCTGTCTTGTGGCACTGTTATACAGCTGTTGAATGGGATTGATGAGTACTTTCATCACTTTATAGTGTTGCAGTGGTTTACAAATTACCTGGTAGTCAAATCTGTCATACATTCACACAGTTACAATTACCGTTTAATTCAACATAATACCTAAGCTAGATTTTAGGTGATGTTTATTTTAAACTTCATATGAAAGTTTGAAAACTTAAATATAGATTACAAGGATGAAAGAAATAAAATTACATAGGTTTATGAAATAGTTGCCCAAAAAGCAATATTTGTAATGTACGATTGACTTTCAAGATGTAAGGTGTCTACAGAATGTAAGATGGAATCGCCATGATCTCTTCTCTGGGCCCAAGTGAAAACAATCCATAGAAGGCGGTGTATTTTTGACTTCTTTTTACTGCAATAGCCCTCTCCATCTTCATCATAAAGCCAGAATAATGTGTTCAAAAGAAACTAGACTAACTTCAATGTTTACTATAGACGCAGTTCTGCTTGAGTCCTTAGTTTTCGTATGTTTGTTTTATATTGCCCCGGTTTTTCATCTTCATTTGTAAAAACTACTTCTTCCATTTGCCCGCATGCATTTCCTATTCACACCTACCTTTGTTAAAAGTTATTTAACCCATTAAACAACGAAAATGGCTATCCTGACAAATCTATCAAGAAACACATGACAAAGAAAGCGGAAAAGGACTACTCACTATCTGTAAAAAAGAAGCCTCTTAATATACGACTGCAGTTCAAGGGCGTTATACAAAGTGAGGTAAATACGATGAAATTAAGAAAATCAGTTCAGAGAACTTTTAATGCTGGCGAACTACACATATTATTCTCTACACGATGGTGCCACCTCGACTGAAAGATGAAGTACCTAGACTAGCCACTTCAAATTGTAACTACAAATTCCACTGCACTTGGGTTGGAGCCAGTTATACTGGCCGTTGCTCTAGAAACTTGATTTTTCGTGCTCAAGAATATATCTTAGCATGGCTAAATAAAGGTATAGTTAAAACCATTAACAGTTCGATATTGGACGATCTGGTCAAAACCTGCCACAAAGCCAGCCAGCATTGAAGAATCCTTCTCTGTCACCTACCGGGTGCCTAATAAATTGCCAAAATCAACGAATCACCGCATGCTCCAAACACCAGAGGCTATTGCGATTCGCCTCAAACAACCAGTGCACTGAGTTCAAAAGAAGGAAGTTCAGCCAGCCACTACTTCTGCCCTGACCTTCAGTGGACACTATAAATTCATGAATTTGTAATATTATCCCTCCTAATTTTTATGACATTCAGCTTATTTTATGTTGATGCGATTCAGCTGTAGTCTATCAATCTATTTTCTATTTATTTTATTTTATTTATTCTATTTTTGATTACAGCTTGATTCCACACCGTATTTTGGTACAGGTATGGAATTTTCAGCATGGATATCGGTAGCCCGAATTTCGCAGGCCGACCATAGATATCAGGTGAGCGTCGGCGCGGGCTCGAACCCCGGACCATGTGCATGGTCGGCGAAAGTCCTAACCACTGTGCCACCGACGAATCAATATTATTGATTCGATGTTAATTTAACAACAATAATGTTGTTCATGACACGAATTCATTCATTCACTATAATGTCTATATAACTGTAGAGTCTGATGATGAAATTATCGAAAAGAGTATTCTTTGTTCAGTATCCATTCTTTTGAAAATATTTTCTAATTTTATGCAGTTTTTTCTGTGACACTTGAGATCTGTATTCATACCATCAATCTTTCTTATCAAAATGAAAATCCATATCTCATTTAGTCTCCCTTCGTCATTATCACTGAATTACATAGTATTTGTAACTTATTTATACACATGCGATTGTACAGGTATTTTGAGGACTTAGTCACCGTAAAGATATCTTTTCTGAACTTATCAAAAATAGATCTGTTTGATTTTGGTTTGTGCAGCTTCATGACTATAATATTTACTGGAACCACCTCGTTATCAACCAATATGATTTATACTGATGACATGGAAAGTAGTCATTTTATGTTATGGCTAAAAAATAGTATCACATTTATCCATCTGAAACCCTGTTTTAGGCACATGGATCAAAGATCACCTCTCTGAATATACCCGGAGAAACAACTTAGAACTATTCCATTCTCACAAGTATTTATGCCATCAGTGTACTCTGTGCGTCTGTTGGATAGCGGTTAGGATGCTCGCCGACCATGCACGTGGTCCGGGGTTCGATCCCCTGCCGAAGAACACCTAATATCATTGGTCGGCCTGCTAAATTTGGGCTACCGATATCACATGCTGAAAATCTCATACTTGTACCAAAATTACTGTATTGAATCAAGCTATAAATAAAAAAATAAAATTTTAATGGTAGAAACCTAAAACTCTGTCAGATGTTCATGACACTAACTCTAACAATAACATCCTCACTGATACGGGAAAACGAAAGAACAGCTTACAATAGTAAAAACCTAATGACTGACTCTTTTCGCTTTATACAAAATCCAAACATTTACTTGTATATATTTTACAACTCAGGCAGAAGAAAGTTACCATGGCAACAACGAGATATACTATCAGTCGTCATGCATACAGTTCCAGGAAATCATTAGCAAGTTTCTTCATAATGATTTGATTAAGCTTATGTAAAGTTATTTGAGAAAAATGTTCCATTCAACGGCTTATATACTACATTTTATAGACAGTGTGGGATGGCTTGTGACAGTGAAGAGAAATAACACTTCAGTGGAGCTATTTTAAGAATTTTTGCAAGAGCCTGCACGAGCGCGTAGAGAGACTGATAATGGTAATAAAAGCAGTTCTGTTCTGGATGGTGCTTGTGTAGTATACAGAATTTTCAGAGGAATTTATTACATAGTATTTTATCTTCGTCCGAGATCTTCAAACAAAATAGTATCTGACAGTAGGTTGTTTGACAGAATGCTCTCTGACCTCCATTATGATATTTACCCCTAGTATCCTTTGACAAATGCACGATATTTGGTTGAAGGTAAATTCAAAGAAAATATGCTTGCATAAATTATGAAATCCAAGAACTAAAGTGGATCAATACAGATTAAATGCAGTTAGTTTTACTTCTTAGGCAGTTGCAGTATGTACTAAACATCTCAGAAACAGTTATCTCATATTATAGGATACTTTAGTACTCCACGATTATGTTTTATCTCAAGTCTAATAGGAAATTGCAAATGTTTGCGTTTTTATACTACCTGAGGTCATATTGAACAAAAAAAGAACTATGCAGGAAAGCCATTTAATTCCTGGTGACCCAAGTTCTAAGCGGACTGCGAAATGAGTTCAAGTGTCTAAATTATGTCTACAGCCTTATAAATGTGAACAGGAAAAGCTGGAACAAACAAAATCAAAAGATTACACAATCAATAATTTTCACTTAAGCCTCCTTTAAACGCTTTATTCCCATCCAATGATGGATTTGTTTTTCGAAACATTAATTCACATCTCATTTAACTGAATTTTAGATTTTCCCATCGATTAAAGTGCTTGGTCTCAGGTTGACATGTCGGCTTCTTGTGCAGATTCTTCAGCGATGTCTAAGCATGTAATCAGAATTTAATTGGTGTACGGCGACTAGCAGTGGAATCTAGGATGCGCATTTCGTCCTATTTGGGACTCATCATCCGGATGTACCTGCATTTCTCAGTGAGTGATGATGTTCTCACCGAGGCTCGAACCCAGTGCCCATAGTTTTAAACGCCAAAGCGTTATTCACTAGATCACTTGGGCCACGAGAGCAACCTCTTGTGCAACGGGTCATATAAATTATTGAACTAAATTTTAGATTTTCCTGTCGATTGATTCGATCAAGTAGTGGATCTAGTAGTCTAGTGGATAACAATTTGGCATTTGAAATTATGGGCGCTGAGCTTGAACCTAGGTGGGAGCATCATCACTCACAGGGGAATGTAGGTACATCCATCTGACGAGTCCTAAATTGAGCAAAATGAGCATCCTGGATTCCACTACTAGTCACTTTCCACCAATTAGATATTAAATGACGTCTATTAGGAATTCAATGTATCATTTTAGTCCGCATGGCCACTTCCTAGTAATCGGATCATCTGTTTGGTTAAGAATAATGGTGAAAAATTCACCAATCTACTTTTCATTATGACCATTTAGATAAGTAAGACAACGCAAGGATTTAAAAGAAAGAAAATCCCAAAGTGAAGAAGAGAAATGACAGTACGTCGAAGAAAAATATTTTTTATCCGCCTGTATTTATTTGAAATTTATCGTAATCAATTATTGAATGAAAAAAAGAGAATGATGTAACTGATTCAGTCACTCAGAAGTGGTCTCTAAAGTCAAGCATTAATTACTTATTAATCACCTATGCAATGAAAGTAAGGACTTGAAATAAGGGGGGAAGAAGACTGATTAGTGCTATCAGATAAGAAGCAAAGTAAGTGGCAGCCAAACCAACTCATTAGGGTCTAGATGCAGAGAACCAATTTTGACATGCTACAGTATGGCCGTCTAAAACTTTCTTATGAAACTCAAAGTCATAGAACTCTCTCTCTGTATGGTTCTATGTATTAATAATAATAATAACTTTAAAAACTGAAAATTACCTCAGCATTGGCGTTTGACAACTATACAGTCAGTGTACAATTTTGAGGACAAAGAAGTACGTTACAACAAAATTAGGTAACCTTAGAACCACGCAGAATATCCACAGCAAGTGAGACCAAAACTTTGTCCAGAAGAGTCACACATCGTTTCATCTCGTGGACAGACCAATATCAGAATGACCTTGACTTTAATGAGAAAATTCAAACTGCAAAAAAGAACACATCAATATCACCACACAATCAAAAAGAGGAACATTAATATTAAATATTGAACAGTAAGAAAGACAAGTTATAATGACCAAATCAATACCTGGTATCCAAATGTCAAAACAGGATTATACTGTCCCGGAGAAAGCGGATAATAACCACAGTGTTAGTTAAATGGTCGAATTAAGTTAGTTTGTTCAGGATGCATTTTCCAAACAATTTTTCTGTTACATAAGGATTCAGCCTCCAGGTGATAAGTATGAAGTCAGTGACAATACGCAAAAGAAATATTTTTTTATTTGATTACAGCTTGATTCCACACCGTATTTTTGGTACAAGTATGGAATTTTCAGCGTGGATATCGTAGCCCAAAATCGCAGGCCGACCATAGATATCAGGTGTGCGTCGGCGTGGGCTCGAACCTCGGAGCATGGCATAGTCGGCGACAGTCCTAACCACTGTGCCACCGACGGAGAGTAATAACAGTGAATTACTTATTAAGAGTATAATCATAATAGTAGGAACAAGTTTAAGATTACAATAGAAAAAAGTATTGGAGAAACCTTTACTTTACACAGAATTTGTGATTATATTGACGAATTCTACAATTTCATTTGAATGAATATAGTATACTTATAAGTCAAACTCGTGAAAACCTTCTCCTTATGAGGAAAGACGTTGAACAGTGGTGGGGGACGAACGGTCTTAAGACAGCCGTTTCTCCTAATTTTCCAACCATTAGAAGTTTGAATTCATGATTTTACGAAGAACCAAGATCACAAATATTTATTTATAGATTGGTTTATATAGTCGAGACTTTAATTCTTTTTTAGGCGTGTCCTTAATGTATATGCGACTGATTCCTTGACGGGGGGTGGGGTGATTTGATAATGTTCCCTTTTTCTACTTTAATAGGGAAAAAGTTGAAGAAGTTAGTCAACTGCTTAAAACTTCTTTGTTTACGATGAAATGTTCTCATTGATTGATCCATACGCAGTCGAACAAACACAATCACTAATTTTAACTATAACCAAACGATACTAGGATGAATTTAGAGGAGCACTAGGATGGGATGGATTCTTCGAAACAACCTGATAGTCCCGGTATTTTAAAAGGATGAGGAAACTGTAATTACGATCAATTAACAGAAAAAAAGGGATTTAGCTGACTGGACATTGAATGAAAAAGCAGATTCTCAGAATTCAGAAGATGACAGAAATGAGTCTGCCATTTCATTGTGGCTACACAGATGCTAAATAGGTTAGTTTCATTATATAATAGAGGTTTTTTTGTATTTCCCAATGAATGAAAAATAAAACGATATTGTTGTGTTTACTGACGTTTCGCTATTTAATGCTGCTAATAGCTTTATCAAAGTATTATTAAACCGGAATTTACAAAATCTCAGAATATATATAACAAAGAGTTAAGGGGTGAGAAAAATATAGACTTAGATCAACTTAAAAGGGCATACTGAAAGTCAAAATAACAATAAAGATCACTAAACCAAATAAAAAAGTTAATAATACATCTGCTATGGTATCAAAATAAAGTTTACCAGCTTGATCATTGTTCATCAGTATAGGGTCGTTTTTCGTTGTCAAATTGCAACATCACGGACATCACTGAACAGAGCTTAGAATGGCAGTCAACTCTCTGCCTCAACTTCATCAACTCTGGAAAGGCCTTCAGCAGACAGCGTCGATCGATAGGTGTTTTGGAAACTACTTCGCTACTACTAGGTACCACAGACAGTTATATATCTCATCCAACAGTTGTACGACAGTGCTGCCTTCCAAGTAATCCATAATGGGAGACTCAAAGAATCCTTCGAAGTGAAGCTGGGAGTAAGACAAGCTGGCTACCTAACACCTCCAATGATTTCCCTGATTGCGGTAGACTGGATGATACTACGGACATCGGCGGGCAACAAGGAGGGAGGCATAAAAAGGACCCACGCAAAACACTTGCAGAGTCTGTAATTCACCTGTTATATATGTCTGAAATCTCAAAACCGGGAACATATGCAAGTGAAAAGCAACAAGCTGTCAGAAGAAGCATCAAAGATAGGACTTTAATTGAACAAAAATAGGTGATGAAGATTCCTGGCCAACAGCAACAGTGACAACAATCAGCATAAATCGGGGAAACCTGAAAGAAGCAACCTCCTTCACCTACCTACCCGGGAAGCATCGTTTCAACTACAGGCAGAGAGATCTGACGAGGGTATCAAAGCAAGGATCGGGTAGCAAAGCAAGCTTTCATATCTCTGAAGTCTGTATGAAGGTCAACAGCACTCAGCATGAAAAGAAAAAAAGGTCCAGATTTCCTACACCATTGTGAAATCACTGCTATTATACAGATCAGAGACTTGCTGCGTCATGAAGAGCAAGTCAAATGGACTACAGACCTTCACCAACAGCAGTCTTCGCTCAGTACCACTCAAGAACAGACTGCCGGCAAGAAAAGATTACCAACATGGACCTCTGGCAGTGAGAGAACCAATTCAGCAGGAACCAGTTATGCAACAAATATGCAGGAAGAAATGAAGGTGAATTGGTCATACTCTGAGGAAACCATCAAGTGACATCACACGACAGGCCATCTCTCGAGTATAACACAAATGGGAATAGGCGAGTTGTTTGTCAGTGCGAGTGTGATATGGAGGAGGTCATGTGAAGAGGAGGCGAAAGCATGTGGGCAGACGTAGAGTCAGGTAGGACTTTGGCAGAGAACCGAAGGTAATAGAGAGGTGCGGCCGAGACGCTATATTCCTCCAGGAACAAAAGGAAACATTAATAAATAAAGAGGGAAATCGGACAGTGGGTAAGCAAACCCAACCAATAAAAATAAACATCGCTGCTACTGAAACTTGAAGACTTATGTTCCACTAGGAAAGTAAATGAAAAAAAAAATTCCTACATAATCCACATAGAAGGATGCACAAATAAAAACCGGTATAATTAATAGGGTATGACAAAGTTAGTTAGTGGGGACGTTGCATGTTATTGCTAGCTGTCTTACATATCATCGATCAAAACCGCTTGATTACGGTGTGAATTGAGGGAGTTGATGTCTACATTCTTTTGTATGGCTAGCAAAAACTTTGTTGAGACATACGCAGTCAAGAAACACTCAAAAGATAGGAAAAAGACAGTCGTTCTGGAAAAATCTTTCACTTCATTTAAACAGTAATACTATTCGCTCCGTGACACCTTCCAACTCGTTGATTAGAGTAAAGATATCAATGTACGGAACAAAAATATGCTGTCTCTCTCTCGACACTGAGTCATTATTTACCAACGTTCCACTCACAGAAACTTTCTGTAACATTTGTGAATATATAGACAAAAACCAGCTGAACATTGGATAACCGACGACTTGTGTAAAAGAACTACCACTGAGATGTACTCTTAATGTGCAATTCACATTGAACGATGTTATTTACAGACAACAAGATGGGATCGTAATGTGATCTCCACTGGGCCTATTACTAGCAGACTGCTCCATGGCAAACCTCGAGAATGGCCTATTCAAATGAACTATTGACAACTTCAAGTTGTATGCTAGATATGTGGATGACATCTTTATTATCTGTGATGACGGTCACGATCTCACTCAGTTACTACAAATATTCAACAAACACCATTCAGCTACAAATACCACTCTTGAAATTTAAAACGAATATAAAATCCCTTTTCTTAATGTTTAACTTACAATGAGAGCTGATGGAACTTTAAGAAGGTCCATCCATAGGAAACCCAAATGAAACGGCCAACTGACAAGCTTCTACTGCTGGGTACCAATCAGTCGAAAAAGAAATTTAATAAGATCTCTTGCGACTCACGCCTTACACATCTGAAGCTCTGATACTCTAGAAGAAGAACTACACTTTCTGTAAGAAATCTTCATACAAAACAGTTATCCATCAAGATTCGTAAGCGAAAACATCAAATAGAAAATCCAAAAGCAAGAGACGCCATCCGTGCCAAAAAAGAAACTTTACATGAACCTCGACTTCAAAGGTGACCTACTCAGTGGTGTCGTTGGCGGGGAATTTCCACTTCTTTCAGAAGAACTTTCTTTGCGGCTAAATTGGGAGTAGTGTCCTCCAGTCGCCCGCATATATGCAGAAGCCCGGAGGACAAGATTTCGCACCTGACCACTTCTATGTGTATATATCCTTTCACCTGTTGCTGTGGAGCCAGCTAAATCAGTCGATCAACGCGTATCCTGTCAAAAAGGGTCACTGGACACTATCCAGTGTGGCTGTAGAAAGGAAGTAGTTGTCGCTTAAGCAGTGCAATAATCGAAAATTTCGTCAACACTGGTCATTCCATCTCAACAAACGCCTCGTTCGAAGTAATCCAGGAAGTGAAGAACAACCTGCCAAAGACGATACGTATCTGTCTTCTTTGTAATGTATTAGCCTTAGTTATCAAGTTAGAAGAACCAGAACTATATATACAAAAGAAAATTATTCAGCCACTTCTACTGTCATTGTAACAACTCCTTTGATTTGACTTAACTTTTGTTTGTGTGCTTACTTTTTTTCTAACTACTTAAAATCTTTGCGTAATTCCGTATGTTATTTTGTTTCCATGTACACCTTGAACACAACTCTTTCATCAAACTATTCACGTTATTACGTAACGCTTCTTTAACAATCATTTGTGACAACTCATCACTTCTGCTGCTATCCACTTATATCAACATCCAATTCATCTGAACTTACTAACTGTACACACACATACAAAGCAACCATTTATTTATTTTCGATTGTACAGCTATGAAAATGAATTCGCCAAGAAAAGAAACTTTTTCCTGAACTGCCGATATTCTGTCTACTGAACAGTAGTAAACTTCAAAGCCTTAAAATAACCTCAGTAGTATCGTTAGGCAGCTATACAGTTAAGTCTACATAAGAAAACCAGGAAGTACTGGATACGTGCTCTGTCCTTGTTTGGGTGTGACTCTTCACCAGTACGTAGACGAATTCTAGAAAACTAATCTAATGCTCACCAGCAACTGACTTCAGGATGTCATGAGCTAAAGTTCTACCAGTAAGTCGTACCTAAAGAAATCTACAAAGTCGGCTGGAAGGCGAAATGCCTGCCAGTAACATTGGCTAACTGTTGCAGAAATTATAACTGATGACGCATCAGTGGTTTCATCCCAGTGACTGAATAGTTAAATTGAGCTCGAACTGTAACCTGAAGTTCCTGCATCCAACCGCTACTGAAATCATGAATCTTTACTAGTAAAGAGTCTCAAATAGGGATGAAACAACTGTCTAATACCTATTGGCAGTTTTTACTGATTCTCTTGACGAAGCCGATTAGTAAGAGATCAACTGTCAGATTTTATTCTGTTTGTTTCCCAGTTTTTTTTTTTGATGCAGAGATACTTCTTTTAAAACAAAAATAAAGTCTGCGGTCTACAGCTAGGCAGTCAAATGAATTTCCTGCTTTAAAAATGTCATCCAAAATGTTTTGAAAATAATACATATATATATATCAAAAACGAAACATGAAATTGTGAATAATTTAAAACACCACTAGACAAGTAAGTGAAATTAAATCATACTCAATAGTTTTGTTGCTTTTTTCTTTCTCCTTTATCTGATCAGTTTTGTGTTTTTCAATATAGGTGGTAGGTTTGTCTCCACCAGCAACTTTTATTCTACCATCTAATTTCAAGCTGGATGAGCAGACCACATACACACAAATATTCAGGAATGCTCTTACAAGCCCGTGAATCCTTTCGTATATATATAATATATATATGACAGGATAACTAATGAATTATTAATAGACAAATATTATGCTCAAATATTTTGTAGAATTATTATCGTTCACTGCTCCTAATCATTATTGATTTAAATGTTAATATACTACCAGGAACAACTTTTGGCTGGTGTTTTATTCTCTCGTCTAGGTAGATATTTTCCATGAATGATTGGCTAGCTTACTGGTCAACTCCAACTGGTAAAAAGTTTAAATTCCCAGGTGGTATGTGGTTCTTCACAAAATTGTAAGTATATATCTTCTCAAACGGTGCTGCAGACTGAATGATCTACCTCCTTAGACGTTATTTTCACACTTTTTGTTTCATTTCATCACTGTTTATTCGATTTTTAAACAGTGCCATACTTTACAGTGAACAGAATAAAATGAGACAGTTTTCTCTCTGGTTAAGAATGGAAATCTAAGTTGCTTAACTGTTAGAAGAATTATGCCTCACTCATTAAGAGCTAAGTGCTTAATAAATTATGTGCAGAATAACCTCATAGGCTTTGAATGATGTCCATCACTATTAGGATCAGCAACTTAACGTAATCATCATTACAGCACAACGCTTTTCAATTCTAATCGAAACATAGAGCATAAGAAGCATATTGCCAACTTTTCCAGCTGTTCCAATGATTTGTTTTAAGTTTGACCATGGATTGATATCATTTAGAGAACTATTGAAAACCAGGGAGTACTAGACCGCTGTTTATCCCTAGTTTACGCATTCACAGGCAGTAGACATCCACTGTCGACAGCCGTGCCCACGACATTTCGGCTACAAGTAAGGCTAGTAGACCATTCAGCCGTTGGAACCGGATTCAATGGCCAACTTATGATTCCTAACTTCTACCAATCTACTACTGCTTTATGATTGCTGACTAGCTTTCATTTCCACTTCATAATACACTCCAACACTCAACTTTTTGCCTCCCATTTGTGTTCCACTTGAAGATCTGGGGTAGGATGCAACTCAACCTTATTATGGCATGCTCACTTATTTGTTGGACAATACATTATGGCTTGTGCCAGATTTCCTTACTGTTTTGTCTTTGATTACTGGCTATCTGATCTTTACTAGGGAGTCGACGTATCTGCTGATGAAAGTCTGTGGTCTGTTGAAAACGCTTTTGTAGAGTTAAATTTCTGAAACATTTAAAATACACTGATCTACCATTATAGTCAAAAAGTTTACTCATTGCAGTACATCTCCATTATTTATTATTTATTTATTTAAACACAGAAAACCTTGGTACAATTTGGCACCAAAAAAGACGCGCCACACAATAATAATAAAACAACATAGATCGAAAGTAAAAAATATAAGTAGAAAACGGTTAAAGAACTTCATCTGGAATGAAAACAGACATACATAACAAGTTCAAATCTATCACAGACATCCTTCATCCCATGACGCCACGTCATGGACTAACCACCCCTCCACCTTTTCAATCCCGTCCCAGGGCTAGCGAACAGAGACCTGTACGGAAGCCTCTGGGATAACATTCGCAGCACATGTCAAATCCATTGAAGCCGGTGTTTCCAGAAGACGGCACTCAATGAATGGTGATCTCCACTGTGTTCAAACACACGCCGCCGAACCTCAGAATTACTCACGCGGTGATGCCATCGGACGCAAGCAATCCTGCAGAGACAGCGATGATCGAACACGCAGAGTCGCCACACATCCTCAGCCTGAATAGAGGCCAGGTTTCACAGGCATAGAGCAAGACAGTTCGCACGGAAGCATTGTATACCCGACCTTTGACAGATTAACGAATCCCTGTCTTGCTTTTACCACCTTGGTCAGCTTTACCGTTCATTTATATGCTGTCTGTAGCTGAAAACAATGCTGCCCTCAATTTTCGTTCTTAAGCATGACAGTTTAATAAGAGTGGCTTTCAACTGTTCATAGATATCTTTTATATTCACAACCTATTCATATTTCAAAGTGAATTTTCACACGAGAGTATGATTAGATCCCAGCTCAGATATCGTTTTTTCTTATACGCCTAATTTGGGTGAACATTTTCTCCCTAAAAAAACATTAATTACTATCCAACATTGTCTGTTTTCAAACACTAATTAGTTATTTAGTAAACACATTTTTTTGCAATGGTGATAATCAATAATTTAGAAGAGAAAACCACGTAGATTAATGTAACGAAATATATGTAGTTCGATCAAGTAGAAATCAAAAGGAAATCAATTAAATTAATTTAATAAATCTGTTTTTCTAAGCTTAATACAGTCTTTAAAAATCTGCAGCTTTTACTGGAACTATCATAGAAAACCATAAACACTAAAGGAGTCAGGGCAAATTTGAACTTTAAGCGCCAGCAAGTACCAATGGACAAATGCCCTCAAACGCAACAATCATATGATAAAGGCGACATGTGTGTATGAAATACATAATATATATTCATGAAAATAATGAAGAATTAAAAGGCATGAAACTGTTACGCAAACAGGATACGTTTGTCCAATGTGTTACAAAAATACCTCTCACTCTTTGGACTCGAGTGTCAACAGATTGTAATTTAAGCGTACGCTGTGCGTGTTACTGCCTCCAGTCTTGTAACGCTAACAACAAACCTAATCTTTTCTTTTATCTAACCCTTACATGAGAATACACCGAAACCAACCCTAATGTAGCCCTCGTTAGGTTAACCTAAACCTTGACTTAATATTTCCCAAACCTAACTTGATCCTATTTAATCGAACATATCATTAAGCAAAGTTTATTGATGACTACAATTTACCAGGTATCCTTAAGTCGTCTACTGAGGGTTTCAATTTCACTGGTGTGGTCTCACTCCAAAGGTACTTACTGGTGTCTAAAGTTTAACTTGGTTTGATTTATTTAAAAAAAAGCTGTTCTCTGTAGTCATCCTGCAATAAAGATGTACCACAGTTTTATTAAACTGTTTTAATAAAAGCTTTGTGGAATTATGTGGTGACAACAGAAGCAACTTCAACTACAGCTGTTCTGTTACCGAAGTTCAGCTGATTGCAGGATAGATTTCGTCATAAATCAATATCAGTTAGACTAGCATTGAAAACTTTAAAGCATTGGATAAATAATTCATTCTAGTTTAAGACTCTGCAACACTTTATACGCATCCATCCATGGACAGAACCTGAGACTTCCAAATTATGAGGCAAGCCTACTGACCATTTTGTCTCTGGACCAGAAATCCAGTGATCCACAGTATCTACTTTCACAAGATTTGCCGTATAGTGGCAGCACTATCCAATGCAGTCGGCAACCATACACCCATGGGTCTAAGCTACACTCTAAAAAGATCATCCATCTTAACAACTCCCGATTATTGGGTTGTAAGAATTCAAAAGTCATTGGAATCTAACCAAGTGGCTGTATGACAGCCTCGTCAACCGAAAATTTGATGTTTTGTTCGTTTATCAGTGTGAACTCCTGAAATATCCTGTATTAATGAGGAGGCCAGGAAACATCAGCGACATGGATCTCCGGTAGCGAACAAATATGCGGAAAGAAATGGAGGTGAATTGGTCCAACTCTGAGAAAACCATCAAGTGACATCACACGCAGGCCATTGCTCGAGTGGAACCTGAACAGGAAGTGGCAAGTTGTTCGTCAGTGTGAGGGTGGGGTGACATGGAGGAGGTCACGTGAAGAGGAGATGAGAACATGTGAACAGACGTGTAGCCAGGTGATGAAAACATTGGCAGAGAAACTGACGCAATGGAAAGGTGAAACTGAAGCCCCATATTCCCTTAGGAATTAAGGAAGACAATAATATTATTGATGAGTAACACCTGTTCATAACTGTCTAGTTCTTATCGGTTCTCTAAATGACAACACTTTATGACGAAATCATATCTTAAAGTGTTTGAGCGTCAAATGGTTAACTTCTCATATAATATAAAGGCATGTTTTGTCTAGTATGTTGCCAGTCAGTTGTAGAACTGATAAAAAGTTGTTATTAGTCCTTCTATATGAAAATTTGTTTATTCATAGACTGATAACTTTCAGTATCTCAACACTAAGGAATCCTAAAGCTGAATTTATCTCCTTCAACAGCCACTGAAGAATGCCACATTTCATGTGATGTAGAAGGAAAACTTAGCGATTTCATTTGAAGTTGACAGCGAAGCAAGACAAGACTGCTTCCTTACTATCACTGATGATATTTCTGACTGTCGTTTACTGCACCATGTGGTAGATAGTGAGGAGCAAGAATGAAGAAATCCGATGCAAAGATAAGAAGATTGTTGAAGATCTAGACTCCTTGGATGATTTGCGTCTAATATCACACAAAATCTTAGATACTAAAGGCAAAACCACTAACTTCCCAGAAGCCAAGACAAGACTTCAAGGATACGTACAAAAAACAGTGTTGAAGCAGACAAACAACCGACAACAACAAGCCCCAAACACCACCAACAATAAAAACTTAGAAGAACTCACTCCCTATACTAATTGGGACAGGATTGTTCCAACTATAAACGGTAAGGGTGAAGATATCTAAGGTAGGGTCGGAAAGGTGAGACACAGCTCCATTACTCAGTAATCAGTCGGGAAATCTACTCCACTAAACATAAAGAACAAGATTATGAGTTTCAACACTAGTTTTAGTTAAGCTCTCCTATATGGATCAGAGAATTGTATCAACAGTTGCCTTCTATCTGTACTGAAGATTAGGTGACCAACTGGAGAATATTAACAACAACCGAGAATTCATATTCTCACAAATATGTCGAAGAAGATGGAGACAGTTTGAGACAACACTGTGAAGACGATTGAGGTGTGTGGTGCGTCAGGTCGGCCCTCGATGATCAAAATGCCTAGTTTTACGTCCAAAGTAATCAGCTCTAGATAAGCAGTCAAACTGGCAAAAGTACACACAAAATAGGTAAAATTAGATAGTCTGCTTCTCTAAGCCTCTCTAAGACATTATAGTCTTAAGCAACTGTCATTTTGACCAGTCCAGTGGAGTCAGTTCTCCTGACAGTACAATAAGGCGTATTAATCGTCAGATTTCTGAACATCATCCTGCATATTTGCCAAGCAAAGGACCAGAAACGTCAATTATTAGCCTTCTTTTAGGCCAGCATGAAGATAATGAATGTGAATTCACTTTTCACAAGGTATTAAAAATTATCTATTAACAGCCTCTCCTTGTAAAATGAAACACCGTTGCTGCTGAAGCGTTATGTTCTACCTGGAATGCACAAGTACAAAAAAACAAAAAAATTATCGAATTCTAAATTATATTGATTTTTACCTACAGATCATGTTTAACACAAAGGTGAAGCCATCGGAATCAACTTTAAGAATTCTAACCTATGTGTCCATAAAAATTCACAGAAACACTTTCTTGCTTTGGTCAATCTTATCATCTGATTATAAAAATGCAACAATTCTTCTCTCCTTCTAAGCATTTCACAATCTTTAATTGTTATTACTACACATAGTTGTTGCTTAAGTTTTATCTGATATTCGATATGGCATTCAACTTTATTGCATTATTATCACTGACGTATACTTTTGTGCATTAATTCTACTAATCTCAAAAACTTGATATTATTTCAACAAGAAACCGAAAATTTGTTTTTAAATCAATTTTGATTTTTCTGTTGATTGAGCTAACTGAAATGCTCACTCACTGCTGATAAATGCGCTGCTTGAGTGGATTCTTAGATGATGTCTGGAGATAGTATTTGAAGTAATTTGGTGAATAGTGACTAGCAGTGGAATTCACGATGTGCATTTCGTCCTATTTGATACTCGTCAGCTAGATATGCTTACTTAACTTCGAGTCAAGACACCCCCACAAGGAGCTGTCGTGTCAACAAAGGCTGAGTATGTCGATCCAAACAATCAACGAGAAAATCATATTTGAAATAAAACTAAATAATAAGCAGCCATTCGCAAAAGAAGAGGCTTTCGGAACCCAATCCATCTTGTGAAAAATACCTCAGCGTTTGAGACAATGGGTACTGTGTTCTACCCCCCTCCTTTAAGGAACAGAGGTACATGCATTTGAAGAGGCTGGAATAGGACGAAACGCGCATCCTCGATCCCCCTGCTAGTCACCATCCACCCAATTACTTCAACAGAAAAACACATCAATGCTGGTAATAACAGTCACTGTTCAACGTTTATGTATATGTACACACGACTTCAATATCCGGATGAGAAGTTCGTTGAAAAGACAGTTTCTTCAAGTGATAAATCCTCATTTTCATTATTCTTCCAAGATTTTATCATTTTCCTTCAGTTCTATATCAAAAATGATTATTAGCTTATATAGATTATAGTCTATAAATTTAGAAAAATGTCATATACTGTGACAAACTGAAGACTAAACATTTCTTCAGAAAATATCACCTTTAATACTGTTAGATACAGATATTTCATTGTTAAATGTTTCTTATTTTGTGTGTGATAAATTTTCTGTTCCACATTTTTTTCTTTTATTGTTGTTGGTGTTGCTGTAAGAGGCATAATTGGCATCTCATTAGCCAGCGTGTTACATGGAGTGAGTGGGACATGGAGGGTGGGACACTGTCATAAATGTTATCAAAATGTTATTTCCACCTGATAGAAATCAAACGCCTAGTTACATCCATCACTGTTGCACACAAAGACACACCCACAGATACACACACACACACGCAAACAAACTTACCTACACACAGTAATAAGTCCTTCTGTTGTTCATTCAAAAGGTAATAGACTAGTGACTCTTCTTTCGTTTATGACGTAAATATTCATATCTAATTAGTTATATAAAAATAAACTTTAAAAAATATGATGCTTTTTCCTAATAATTCAAGAAGTGATTTTTTTTTCGACAATGAGATATCCCTTTCCTGATTTATACCAAAATGTTTTATTTGAAAATTGACCTATAAACATGACAATTCATCCCAGTAGTAGAGACGTTTTAATGCACATTTAATGGGATTTTAAATCACATGCACATTATTTATCTGTGTATTATGCTAATGACATATAACATGTGATATAACTTGGTCTCTGTGTGTCTCTGCGTGTGTGAGTGAGAATTATCCCTCGTAGAGTAGTTAATGAAGAATAATTACTGAGAGATTTATATATATACATATACTTGGACGAAGTATCTTATCTCACTAATCTTGAAGTTTTTTCTCTATTGTTATATGAACAATATCTTGAAAAAATATTTGACGAGAAAATAGTAGAAACAAAGTCCAGTTCTTTGCAACGATTATAATAATAATAATATTTTTAAAGACCGAAGTCACTTAATAATTATCTAAGTATCCATGTTGTATGAGATTAAATTTAAAAATTCAGCATTAGAGAGTAGATTATCATGTTTTTGGATAAACCGCGTTATACTGATATTTAGATGGTCATTTTATACAAATTTTATAAATTCTGAATTGAAACTTTCTTTCTTATGTGAAAAAGTATCATCCTGAAGTTAGGACATCTGCTCTTGTACACGAATGTGTTATGATCATGTTTCAAAAGCGGAAATTGTATCAAGATGTCAAAATAGAAGCAAATCAGCGGAATGAATAAAGGAAAATATGCGTTTATTTTGAGATGATGAATTAGTGAAGTTTTGGTGTGGTATGTAACTGTTTTTGTCAGAATTGACTGATGGAGTTTATCGGTTATTTTAACTGTAGTGGAGTAATTTATGGAAAGTTACACAAGAGAACATTTTCACACCTTTCCAAGAAAACAAGACATGGATGTTGCTCTTTGCAGAATGTTCAGAGTCTTAGGGCATGTTCAAAGACACAAGGTGGGACCTGTTTAATGAAGACTCTCTTGATGACACAATCTCTAATATTACAAGTTATCTCAAATTTCGTCTTGACATCTATTGTCCCAGAGAAACACTCCTCATCAGATTTGACCATTTCTCCTCCCCTCAATTTGAAAAGCTTCGCAGACAAAAAGAAAAGTTATATAAAATGAAGGATAACACGGGTTTGAAAAGAATTAACATCCTAATAAAGTCTGAAATGCACAGATTGAATTCAGTTTACAACCAAAAGTTTATATCCTGTAAAAATTTCACTAATATATGGAAACGTTTTAAAGAAATTACTGGTGATAAGCGGATGAATAGAATTCCTTATTCGTTTGATGTTTCCACATCAAACAAGTCTTACATACATTCTCCTACAAATGCCAAACTTTTTAGTGTTGCAAGTGTTAGTAAAACCTGCTTCCCTGGTTTCAATACAAATGATGTTCTAAAATGTCCCCAGTCTCTGAACCCTTCTTGTAGCCTAGGTCCAGATGGTTTGCCTAGTGTTATTCTTAAAAGTGTAAAGATATCCTGTGTTATCCTCTGATGGACATATTTAATGAATCTTTTTCCAGAAATGTCAAGCCAGCTATTTGGAAGGACATTAAAATTGCGCCTATACCTACGTCATCTACTGGAACATTTTTTTAAATTCTGACCTATTGCTATTACCTCTACTTTTCTAAAACCTATGGAAAAGTTACTCTTATTTAATCTTCAACCTTCACTTAAAGCGTTTTCACGATCCTAAACAATCCGTCTATAAGCACAGTAGAAGTACTTTAGATGCGGCTGCAGTCTTGCATCATAACATTGTCTCCAGTTTAGACAAGGGAGCTAAATTTGTTCGCTGCATCTTCCTATATTATACATCTGCTTTCGACTTAAGACCTCCGGATATTTTGTGAAACAAGCTTGTTGAAACTCAAACTGACTGTTGGGTTGTCAAATGGCTGAATTCTTATTTCTCAGGAAGAAAGCAGTACACTGTATGTCAGGAGAGGTCGTCCACCTCATTGCTTACTGAGGCTGGTTTCCCTCAAGGTGCTGTTCTTTCTTCTTTTCTGTTTTCTTTCTTTTTGCAAGACTTGCCTCACTATGATGAAATGAACTTTGTCAAGTATGCGGACGATCTAACTACTTCAATGTCTATTAACTCCCAGCTAGACTGTACTAAGATGAATAGCTTTCTATCAGGACTTAGCAAATGGTCTTCGTCCAGTGGTCATAAACTGAATCCTTAATAATTTCAGACTGTAAATTTCAGTTTTACATGTAAAAGGAAGTTAAATAACGCTGTTGGTTCCAACGACCGTCGCAAAATTGATGATACTAATGTATAAATCACGTTTGGCTTTAAGTACCTCAGAATAACTCTTTCTTCTGATCTATCCTGATCTTCCCATGTATTAGCGATTTCTAAAAAATATTTCGTCTGACTTTTTACATTAAGAAGTTAAGGGACTCAGGCATAACCCAAGCACTCCTCTTACAGTTTGTCAACTTATGCATCTTACGTATTCTTCTTTACTGTTCACCCTTACTCTTTCCTGGATTGCCTGAAAATACGAAGTCATACTTCGTAGAACTCTGAAGACTGTCAGTGAGTAGAGCGAGTGGTATCTCACTGGGCCATGTAGTTGACATCATCATTGATAGACTCCTGATTTCATGTAACAAATTTGCTAAAGGAATTTTGTCAGACTGTGAGCATTCACTTTACCCACAGCTCCAACTCTGTGTCTCCTCAGGTAAAACATGAAGTCTTCTCAGAAGACTTTATGCACGTACGTCTAAGTATAAAAATTCCACTATATCATATGTGGCACGTACTTTATATGATGAAAATAGTGTCAGGCATGAACTGACTAACTCACCTTATTTGCACTACTAAATAAACCATTTCCTCAACCCCTACACCATCAAACTTTATTGTTATTGTATTTCTTATATTTATAATCCTCCTAATTTTTTGATTTTATTTATTTTTCATAAGTGTGAACATCCTTTAGTCTGTGTTACCACTGTTATTGTTGTATTTCCCCTCACTACACTACATCAACAGAACATTAGATTCAATACTCTATAGTAACATGCTAAAATTTCCAAACTGAATCGACAATACTGTTTGAAACAAACGCACTGTTACTGTTATTATATTAAATATTCTCAATTCATGCTTCGAATATTTTCAGCTTTATGTTGTAAATGTGGACAAATTCCCCTGGTTATATTTGTTGTAATTTTTAATTTTATTTATATTTCACGTGAATCAGACGGAATATTGTGACAAATGCTGAGAATTCCATTCTGTATTATAAATACTGTTTTTTGGAATAAAGTAAATTATTATTACTAATGTTTGGAAAAATCCCTGCTGAACGATCAAACTAACATGTTGATAATTATTGGGATGTTTTTAACAACCTTTATACTAATTTTTCTCTTTTCTCATAGGCTGCATATATATTTTTCCTTGGGTTTTCATATCATCTGCTGACTTATTCCTTAACATTCGCCTTTCTTCCTGTTTAATTTTTAATATTAATGCTTCTCTTTGTGATTGTGTAATGATATCGCTAATATGTGTTGTTTTACGACTGATTTTCAAGTACTGGTTTGTAGGGATTTCATTGATTGGTTACAGGATTTCATCACGAGCTAACATTGGTTAGAGAACCATTTGCAAACCAGCCAGGAAGTACTGGACAGATGTTTTGTAAGCCTAGTTTGGGACTCTTCATCACTACACACCCACCGGGAATCGAACCCAGAACCTTCTGGTTACAAGGCGAGCTCATAGACCATTAGGCCACTGATACCCGATCCAATGGCCAGCCCATGAATTCTAACTTCTGCCAATTTACGATATAGCGCGAACGCTAGACAATGTCTTCGGCGAGTATTTGTCCTCACACACGCCCTGCTGCACCCTACTGGTCACAACTTCCCACTGGAACCCAGGTAACTACCTAGCTGAATAGTACCAGTCGCCAGTGAGCATCTCATTGATATTCAAGTATCGGTTTGTAGGGATTTAGTTGATTGATTTTATCGGAATGAGTTGAGGTCATTCTTACTTTAGATTGCTTACGGAAACAGTGTAGCGTGTGTGATTCATGCTAACAGAGTTTGATTACACCTTGTTGAGAATATTTTTCTCGATTCACACGTGAGTCAATTTTAGTCGCTACACTAACAACAAGATTGCTTGTAACAAGATAGTTTACTTTCATCTAATGGCATAAATAATGCTTCAATATTATGAAAGAGATAAGCGATTTCATTATGTAAACACATGCTGCCCCTTATATTTTCATACGCTTATCAAATCCAACAGTCTATACTTGGTTTTGTAAACTTCGTTTTGCTACCAGGGTAGATGTACTACTGCCTCTCTTATTCGCTTTAGCGATCTTCAGGTTAAACCATGGATTGGTATCACTTGGAGAATTATTGAAAAAGTCTTGACCAGTAAGTATCATCCAGTTGATAATGAGAATAGAGTTCTCGCTGATGTCAATAGTTGGTGATCACCCTAAGAGCACGAATTGGTAAAATTTAGAATTCACGAGCTGGTCATTGAATCGGTTCGCAGTGGCTGAATAATATATGGGCTGCCTTGTAACTGGAAGGTCCTGGATTTGACACCCAGTGGTTGCGTACTGCTGATGAATCCTAAACTGGAACGAAACATCTAATCAGTACTTTATGTTCCTTGATAGTTTTCTGAGTGATATCAATCTGTGTCCAAATTCGAAAAAGTTATTAGCATTAAATAGCGAAACCTTTGACGCATTGTGCTCCATAGAAAATTAGATATTAGACTGTGAACTGTGATGAAAAAGGTTTTTGAGTTAATTATTTGAACAGTCCTAGTGCTTTCACTTGTCCTTTTCCTATTACTCATATCTAAGCAGCAAGTTTCAAAGTTGAATATATATAAACGTTTGCATTGCTGTGATTTAATGCCATTATATACGGCGCCTCTTTCATTAGATATGCTTTAATTTTATAGATATAGATCCTGGTGGCAATAAATCAGACTCGTTCATGCAATATATTTGCGTAGATTTAATCATTTTAGGAGTAAATCTGTCTGAAATTGCAAGACAGCGAAGGACTGATCAGATAGGATTGAGAAATTGAATTATGTACATAGATAATCCATGATTTTATTGCATGCTGCTGTAGATCTGTTGAAAATTGGCTAAAGTTAGAATTTGCGAGTGATTAAATAATAATCTAGTGGTTTTACTTTAGGCTAAGGTTTTGCCTAACCTTCAGTTATCTGGTCAAGTTGCTGGTAGGGCTAAATTATTACCACTAAATGAACTCTTAACTAGAATGTTACAGTCACCAAGTGTTAAATAGTTTTCAATAGCATTATTGATTTTTCTGGCAAAACCTTCCGTGAAATACAATTCACACTGGCTACTAGCGCTCGATAATCAAAGCCAGATGATCCGCATACGAGCATACTTTCAAGCTTTCAACATATAATTCACCAGTAGTTTTCCCTGTACCATTCGACTGAGAAGAAAAGGTTGCATCAGAGAACATCGGCCGGTAATTAGGCAATGGTAAATCCATGACACTTAACAATATAAGTTCAAAAAAGAGTTCTATTCTTGAGAGACATGAAGAATTCTATTGTTTGTGTTTTCAATGGAATCTGATTAGTTCTAATGTAGATTTCGTCACGGATAGTTTGGTTGAACTCCAGGAACTAGGGGTTCAAACCTCATGTTTCTGATAGACTTCCAGATGTGCCATATTGCGAATATGGTGGCCTACTTGAATTCGGGCTACCGAAAAATTCCATCAATACTTCATATACATTTTCTCCCGTCCAGTTCATTTTAATCTGATACAATATGACCTTTAATTACGTTTTATACTCTGAAGAGTGTTTAATGCGCTTACAACATGCTGATTTGTAAGTTTCTAGTTATCGTGAGAGAAAACATAATCGTGGGTTGGGGCGTATTGCAATGCAAGAAATAGCTGTTCTTAGGTTGTGTGTCCTTGGTTCACAGAATCGACCACTGAAACGTTTCTAATTACCATCCAACCAAATTACACGCATATACCGAAGAAGACACAAGAGAGACATCATAATTTCTTGGTATACACCTAATGTCACGCGGAGTGTTTCACATGATCTACCGTCACGTGATACTTTTATTTGAAGATCATGTTTGAAGAGAAAATATCACGCAATGAACTATGCCAAAATTTTCTACAATATATGAACACTGTACAAAATAAAACTATTATTATTATTAAACTTAAGAAACATACGAACCTTAATGTCTTTCAGAAGGTCAGTTTGTGATCAGACCTGCTAATATATCAGTCTAAGCCAAAAAAAACCATTTTAATTTAGATAACCAGTGAGTAAGCCGGAGAACCGGAGAGTTGCTTTACTCGTATTTTGGAACTCTGCATTGGCGCACTCTTTAACGACCAAAACCGACTTATTGTGGTCTGAATGCGAGAAACGGTTCTTTGCGTCCTACTATATGACTGAGAAAACTTCTGTGAGTGATGCACAGTTACAGAACACTCCAAAAAGAAGACGACTATTCGCCTATAGATTTATGATTCCATTCAACAACAATAACATAACAAACTCAGAATTACCTCAAAAATGCCTCTGGATAGCTTGTTTCTAGTACAAAACGAGAAGTGGATTAATCAGGGGCAAACATCAGAAAAGTGATATACGGTCTAGGAGAAAAATGGAGGATAATTACAAAACTAATTGAAACATCCGAATAACTGGAAATATAGTAAATTAGATGGTTGAGGAAGGATTTTCCATACAGTTATTCCGTTACACACTCTAGATACGAAACGCTGACAGAAGTAAAAATGTCGTATACCACTGGATGAATGACCGACAGGCTCATCTCACATTTTGAAAGTCCTGGATTCGATCTCAGGTGGAATAAAGGATTAATCACTAACTTGGGCAAAAAAAAGCTATGCAATGCTCCTCATTTCTTGATCGAACTTGGAATCAGTCGAATTCTTGCAAAAGATCAATTGAAAATTACAGGTATTTTATCCTCAGTTAATCATTTTATTCAGAATGTCTCGTAAAAACACACGTTACTAGACTTATACCTACCACTTAAATTTTTGAGTATCCTGTCACAATCAGAATAGACATCGTAAAAAACCGCATAAAATTCATGTAGCTATTCATTATCTGCTTCTGACATCCATACGTATCTAAGTATATATTAAACATGTATAAAAGTGTTCAGCAATGTATTGTGTAAATCCTGTTAACACCTTATCAGTGAATGCACTTCTATTTCTTGATGTTAAACCTTTTAACTTGTCTATGCATTTGTGGAGGATTTATGTTCAACTTTCATCTGAATTAAACTCCTAAATGTTATTTATATTTTTAGTTCCAATTTAATAGATTTTCTTCTTCCCATCTACAATATTTTTCGGTCGTTTTCGTCTAAACCGAAATTTCAACATAAATTTGATAAAAATTTCTTATACTTTTGTAACTGGCATGCTTAAATCACTGAGTTACCCTATTTTGTATCCATCAGAATATTTCTTATCTGGGCGAATAATTGCTCCGAAAATCACTGCACGGACAACCCATTTGCATTATTTCTCGTTATCTAATTATTTCAAGGGATTTGATAATTCAAGTATCGGTTTGTATGGATTTGATTGGTTGGTTACAGGACTTCATGATGAGCTGACATTAGTTAGAGAACCATCGGAAAGCCAGCCAAGAAGTACTGGACAGCTGTTTCGTCAGCCTAGTTTGGGACTCCTCATCAGTACGCACCCACTGCCAGATTTCGAACCCATGACGTTCTGGTTACAAGGCGAGCCACTGGGACCCTCTCCAATGGCCATCCCATGAATTCCAACTCCTGCCGACTCACGACATGGCGCAATCGCCAACCAATGTCTTCGGCGAATGTTTGTCCTCCCAACCGACCCGCTGCACCCTACTAGTCACGACTTCCTACCAGAACCCTAGATAACTACCTACCTTAATAGTGCTTTTCCTCTCACTAGCTCAACGTTTGCGTCTCTCTTTTCGACTTCTGCGTTCTACTGTATAACTAACCAAAACCTGTTGAGGTAAGTAAAGTCTTAAAATGTCCCGGTGACAGTAAAAAACCCAGTTATTTGCAACAAAATCAGTCGTATTATCTAACAATAATAACACATCCGATAATTTTGTATAGTTGGTTTGTAAGGATTAGCTTTGTTTTTACTAGTTGATCAGTCAAGTGTAGGGATGGATAGCCCACTCACGTCACTGGTTAAGATTGCTCTAAATGCATCACGAATTGATAGAAGTTAGAATTCATGGGCTGGTCAATGAATTGGATCCTGGTGGCTGAATGGTATACGAGCTTGCTTTTTAACCGGAAAGTCCTGTGTTCAAGCCCTGACAGTGGGTGCGTACTGTCGATGAATCCCAGACTAGGATGAAACAGCTGGTTGTTCAGTACACCCAACTGGTTTTCAATGGTTCTTTAACTGATGTCAGATAATCAAAATAACTGCAACAATACCGTTTGACAGTTATACAGATCTATCAGTACTTCAGTCATAATAAGAGTGCTCAGAATCAAGTAGAATACTTCCAACAAGGTGGGATCAAAACTTTGTCTACATGAATTACACTACATTAAATACTTACTGCTGCTAGTGGAAGGTTAAAATCTCTATCTCAAACCTTGACTTTATTTAAACAAAACCTTAGTTATAGACGAACATAATAACACCATCGCACGACCGCATAGAGAAGCATTTAAATGACAGAATACACAACAGCTAATAGAAGTATTAAAGATTAAGTCAATAGTTGATATGAAAAATATTTGAACAATGATATACAGCTTATAAGAAAAGAGAGAAATAATTACAAATTTCATCAACAGCTACCTTCGCTCACTACTACTCATGATCAGATGGCCGGCCAGAAAAGATCACCAACATGGATCTCTGGCAATGAGCGAATTGACCCAGTATGAATCAATTGTGCAACAAATATGCAGGAAGAAATGGAATTGGAATCGTCATACTCTGAGGGAACCATCAAGTGACATCACATGACAGGCCATCGCTCGAGTGGAACCTGAACAGGAAGTGGCAAGTTGTTCGTCAGTGCGAGGGTGGGGTGACATGTAAGAGGTCATGTGAAGGGGAAATGAAATCATGTGGACAGACGTGTAGCGTGGAGATGAAAACACTGGTGAAGAAACGGACGCAAGGAAGAGGTGCGACTGAAGCCCTATATTCCTCCAGGAATTAAAATAAACAATAATAATTGTATGAAAAGAGTATCACTATTGTAAATCGGTTGTTCAGGAGGAATTTTCCAAGCAATATATTAATAATAATAATCTACTTTACTCCAAAACAAGCATGTATAATACAGTACGAAATTCTCAGCACTTGTCACAATATTGCATCTACTTTACTCAAAATATTGAAAAAATTAACCACAGGGAGGTTTACACATTTACAGTAGGAATAAAGTTAGAAACGTGCAGAGTACAAAATAAGAATAACAACTATAATAATAACAGTAGCTTTGTTTCGAACAATACTGTCGATACAGTGTGGAATTTTTAGCATTTTTTAGAAAATCGAATTGTTATAGGACTTAAATGATTTTTACCAATATAAGAAAATAAACAAAAACTAAGAGGATTTTAAAAATAAGAATAATTATAACAGTAAAGCTTGATGTTAAAAGGGTGGAGAAAAAACCGTTTATTTACTAGTGAAAAAAAAGGCTAGTCAATTTGTGACTGACATCATTTTCATCACGTGAAATACGTGCCAGATATGCTATCGTGGAATGTTTGTACTTAGACGTGCACACATAATGATGATGTCCAATGGGATACCATTCGCTCTACTGACTGGCAGTTTTCAAAGTTCTACGAAGTATGACATAGTCATATTTTTTAAGCGATCCAGGAAAAAATCAGGGTAAAGAATAAAGAATAATAGGTAAAATGAACAAGTTGACAAGTTGTAAGCGGGAGGGTTTGAGCGCCTTAACTTCTTATTGTAAAAACACACACGTAATATTCTTTTAGAAATTGCTAGGACATAGGAAGACCGGGATAGATCAGAAGGAATAGTTATTCCAAGCTACTAAGCGTCAAACTTGATTTCCATATCACAATCGTCAATTTCTGAACGGTCATAGGAATTAACAGCTTCATTCAGCTCTCTTTTACTTAGGAAGTTGAAATTAACAGTCTGACATTGGGGAGGATTTAGTTTAGGACCATCGAACGAAGACCATTTGCTGACTTCTGATAGTAAGCCATTCCTTATCATGCAGGCTAGTTGGAAAGTAAAGGTAAGTGAGACAGTTAGATTGTCCGCCTCCACGAAATAGACTTTTTTAAGTAAGAGGACGATACGCTACGTTACGAATACGATTTTCTTTGAGTGAAGTCAAAGTTACAATATGGAGTGATTGCTTAACTATGGACTATTTGTGGGAAACGTATTGTGTTCTGTTTGATTCACAGAGACATAGTTTTGATTACAACTTTTTGGAAGTACGCTAACTGATTCCCATTACTTTATTAATAGTATCTGAGGTACGCTGAGCTATGTAAATACCGGATGGTATTGGCGATTTAGTTTTGTACTTCTGAAATGGTAATGCTGTTGAGTAATGCACAAATTCTATTACATAAGCCTTGGAAGAACGCGTCCAGGGGTCCTTTTTTCAAACCTAAATATTGGGATTTCGGATGTTTCACTGTATTTACTCTACTTCATATTGTTTTAAATGGCAATCTCCAGAATCGGTAATTTTCACACCGACATCTTAATCTACACCACTGTGAACGTTTTGAAGGAAATAGAGCTAAAACATGTCAGGTTATTTAAGTCATACTTTACATAGAACACTATTGCTTTAAATGATGCACTATCAATGAATTAATTACATAAAGATTCTACGCAAGCAGCAAAATACTTTCCAATGGAAGGTGCCGAGAAATCTTCAATATGCCTTGATGTGCTCTGCAGAATAAGGCTACTGTCAAATATCCAGGTCACAGAGATCCTCGACCTACCGCTAGTTTCAGATGATTAAGGCCAGTAGGCAGAATACTATGCACTGTAACAAATACAGAACCACACAAAACGGTTGCGCAACGCAATTGTCTATGCTTTAACCGATAATAAAAAACAGATTAACAATGGGTAATCAGCGTCAAAGTCTGTAAATAAACGTTAATATAATATACAGCAATACTTCTAATCGTTTTTCTCCAATCTTCTACCACCAACCAGTACACGATTAAGCGATTACAGCCTTCGTGTCTCCTGACAATATGGAGACTAGTTCTAACAGATAAACGATTCATTGTTCACCAGCATTGACAGCTGTTATTACCGTTAGTTCAGTTTTCCCCACACCTTCTGTCCTGTTCAGAAATCTTCAGTTTTATTCATCTGAACATCAGTCACCCTACCGCTTTTTGATGTGATACAAAGGCGTATTTCTTTTAATTTCCATGCCATATCATATTGTTATGATCTTTTCACTTAAATCTTGTTTCTAACCAAAATATCTGAACTATTTGCTCAAGAGAATTTGCCTAATTAATTATCCTTAAAATATTTAGTCCTCCTTGTTGTCGTGAAAGATGTTGTAGCCATTTGAGAAGAATCCTCAAAATAATCAAAGATGATTTCATAATATATTCTCGTGTGTTCAAGTTTATCATTGGAAAGAATTGTAGGAAGTGTTTCTGGAAAAATTAGAAATGTCTATGACTCAGCTTAAATAGAGTTCTTTTGAAAATTAATTTATATACAAATGTTAGGTTTATGAACACTTAACTTATTATAAGATATCTTTCGTCACTCACTTGTAAATAGTAGAAATAACTGGTGGGAGGATGTGACCGCTATAGACGCGGTTCGAGGTTTTTTAACTAGTATGAACCAAAAACTTGACAAAAACCAAGACACTACTATTCAAATTTCGAGACAGACACGGTAGCATGTGGAAAGTGAGTCAGCTGAGATCTGTTAACGAATTTACACGTAGTTAATATGGCGTTGAACAGATTTTAAATATAAATTATTGACCACGTATTTCCAGACACCACTGATTTAACCCTACCAGTTACACATTTTTAGCAGAATTCCGGAAAATCAACTTAATAGCAACTGCCAGTTGTTATTAGGTTGACATTTAAGTCTTGGATTTAAATGGAATTTTCTGCTTTAAAAAAATGTGATACGTTTGAGTAATACATTTCGAAAAATCTGATCATATACACAACCACCTGTCATTTCAGTTTGTGTTATGATAAAGGAAAAAAAACACGATAATCAGGAAGCGACTTAGTGGACAGTGACTGGCAGGGGAATCCAGGGCGTACATTTCATACTATTTGAGATGTACCTGAATTCTTCAGTAAGTGATGGTGTTACCACTGATGCTCGAACACAGTATCTATTGTTTAAAACTTCAAAGCGCAATCTACTTGACCACTTGGGTCACGAAGGCCACTTGTTGTAAAATGGGTGTCTGTTATTATTTTTTTTAAATGGATTTCGGTTCCCCCGTTGACTGATAAAATCGGAATGTTCGGCATCTGTTGACATGTTGGAGGACTCAAAACTGATTAATGTCAACTAAATCCAAGGCCTTCTGTCGATTGCTTCCAACCAGTTAATACCAACAATTCACAGTGCATCGTGATGGTGAGCCACCCAGAATGGTGGCCACATTGCAAACCTGACTGATTGAATTCAGTCTGCACCGAAGATAGGACTAGACACATAACACTAGTTAATGGCTAGTGTCCAATCAGAAACTCAAAGCTGAATTATAAATAATAAGAAGCTTTAAAAGTAAATGGAATCATAACTGACATTGATCTCAGTAATATGATTATACAATGGATTAACAAAGAAGGTTTCAGTGTAAAATTGAAAACAAGCGGTGAGGAGAAATTCACCTGAAAAACAAGCCTCAATGTATGCTTTAACAATAATAATAACATCTTAATTTGAACAATATTTATAAAATAAACACAATTTCCATAGCAGTTTATCCTGTGATATTTTCCCTTCGTACAATATCTTCAAGTAACATACTAATTGACAGCATTGTATCGAGTAATAAAATGGTCTCTTGGCTGAAGCACAAGTTTATCCATTATGATATGTCTGCTTTACCTCCTTCAGGAAATCTACGACATCTAGTTGCAAACCAATTATAAGATGTTCAGAAGTACATTTTGAGACCCAAGGACTTATAACTAAAGAACAGTTATCTGATGCATCTGGACACGTTGTCACCCACAATCACGCCATTCCTCAAGTTTAAAAGGAACTTGCGAGTCAGAAGTTTGTAAACATTTTAAATACATACAAGAGTAGATAATATAATTAAAGGTCACATCCTAATCGACTAAAATGAACGAAACACGAGAAATTATATGCAACAGAGGTAGGCGAAAGTTTCTGGTAGCCCATAAGTAGTGTCAAATGCTGTAAAGATTTTTTTGAATTTAAAACGGATATGAGCTGAAAAAATATTGAAAATCAAGTGAATACGCAAAAATCGCTTCATCATGCGTATCTACACGGATTATCCCTAGTGCCTGAAACCTGAATCGTTTAGTCTATCAACACTTCCATCAGCAAATAATATATTGCGCTTGAAATTCAGCAAAGCTAGTAATTGAGTTTATTACTGGGAAATTAGTGTGCAGTTCTGAGGCACTGTGTACAGCGAATTAGATCCGAATTCAGTTCACTTCTCTAGGCAGCATAGTTTCAACTACAGACGACTGTGCGAATGGGGATTTCAAAACCAGAATTACAAAGGCAAAACAGGTCTTCACTCTGAAATCAATTTGGAAATCTTCTGTACTCAGCACAAAGAACAAAATTCGGATTCTTACCAGGGATGTTTAGTCAATCATTTCTTCTTTATGGGTCAGAAACATGGCACATCACGAAAATCACTGCACAGCCTTATCAACAGCTGTCTTCGTTGGTTCTATATTGAAGATCAAATAGCAGGTCATAAGTGGCTAGCACCAAGAATCTCTGGGAACGGTCCAATCAAGAATCTATCAACCTACAAACTAACTGAAGAAAATGCAGATAGATAGGACAAACTCTGTAAAGTTCATAGCTCAAGTGGAACTCTCACGGGAAAGAATGAACTGAACTTGCGTCTGAAGTGACATGAAGGAGGTGATCTGAGGAGGAGATGAGAGACTATGGCCAATTTTGGAGTCAGCCAAAGAGAAATGCCAAAGAGAACAAGAAAAACAGGAGACGTGCTGTTGGGGCCCTATGTTTCATTCGAAAACTTAAGGAATAGTAACAATAGTCTGTTCAACACAAATATCAAGTCAAATGGTTCTGTATGATTCTTAAATTTGGTACCTCGGCCAAGGCATCTCCGACAGGTTACAGACTTTTATCAAAGCCTACTTTCACTTGATAGTGCAGATCAGATAGTCAGGAAGTATTAATGAGCAGCCAAGATCTCTGACAACGAATCAGCTCACCACCTATAGCCCACACATTATGAAGTAGCGAATGGACATCACTTGAATGTTCATTACGTAGGCTGTCGATATTCAATGCCAGGCTCTTTAGTAGAAGTAATGCTTAATACTTAAAGTTAACCCAAAATTACTTTCCACAAAGCATTTATACACTGAATTAATTATTTCTCTATATTGTCTTAATCATTTACTACCGATTTTTTGTTAAGTTAATCAATCAACGCCACTAGTTTATTCAAAGCCAATAATGATATATGGTTATAAGTGTTACTTATCGTTCCTTGAATACCTATGGAATCAAACCTTTTTGTCGCTTCACGTTCCTAGTGGAACATAGAGCTTCAAGTTAAAGGCTCGAAGTTTCTGTAGCAGTGGTGATTACTTTTACAGGATGGGGTTGATAGCCTCATGCCCAACCTTTCCTCTTACCAGTCTTACTACTGGCTTAGCGAGGTAAAGGAGTGAACCGGCCGAGGATTGAACCCCGGACCACGTACATGGTCGACGAGAGTCCTAACCGCTGTGCCACCTACGCACATCACAAACCTTTAACAATACATAAACAATTCATCCTATTCACTGCGTCCTCCTCAGCTGACTCCCAGTTTGTCTACAGACTCTCATAACCTCCCAGCATGATCTCCTGAATGCTATCCTCAAACCAACAAACACCCAACTCATCGTTTTCCATTTTGTTGTTACTCGAGGCCTTAATACTCTATATCGTCCAAGGATCCTCTCAGAATGTGTCCGATCCATATCCAATTGTTTCAGCATATTTGTAGGATGATCGATTCTTCTTTGGTTTGTTCCCAGAGTATCTTGTTGTTAATCCTCTCTGGTCATCTGATCTTCAGTATGGATGCAGAGAAGTCAGCTAGTGACAAAATTCCAGAGTAGCCGGTTGAAAATCTTTTTGATAAACGCCAGTTCTCTGACTTGATGCATTGTAGTAAAATGTTCGCTTATTTTGATTAAAAAATATTAGGCACCAGGATGTTTTACCATGGTTAATTATAGACTACACAAACACTTTTCTCACACGACTGCACAAGTTAATCTAATTCACATTCACGTAATTCACTCACTGACGCATGTCATCACTTACAAATATTTCTGAACTTTGGCCTATCGATACTACTAATTCGATGTTATTTAAAATACTAACGTTTTTAGTAACCATATTTCTTTAATTATTATGGATACATAGAACTATAGGACATAACGTAGAGGAAGACATGGCCAAGAATATTTCCTTATTCATTAATCTCAGTCTTTACCCAAAGTATCAAAATTAAGACAGCATGAATTAGACAAAGTTAAAACATTATAATTCGAAGGGAATGACCAACACAATGACTTTGAATTGACTAACATCTGTATTACCCTAATCTAGAGCTCTTTAGCAATATGCACACCTTCAGGTTTCGAATACTTGACGTCTCGGGTATAAGGCCAGCTCATAGATCACATAGTCACTGGGACCATATCGAATGGTCGATGAATTACAAATCCTGCAAATTGGTGATATATATATATACATCGCGCAACTCTCGGCCAATGTCACAGGAGGGTAACTGATCTCTTAACTGACTAAGCGAACCCCGCTGATAATCATTTATCACTACAACTCTAGGTAACTTTTTGTATAGGTCTAGTCACCAGTGAGCATCAGACTAATTATACTAAAACCTGCGCTGGAGATGTTGTCTAGAAAAACAACGAAAGCTTCGCAATTAAATGAAGCAGCTCAGAAAATGCAACTTATTCAGTAACAATTATCGAAGACTGGTTTTCAGGGATTTGAATGATTACAGGTTTGGCCATAAGTTGAAATCGATCAGGTAAGAGAACAGTTTCTCGCCTATGATACTGGATGGCGGTTGCTCCATAAACAACACAACTGGCAGAATTTGGGATTCACAGACCATTGGATCGGGTCCAAGAGGCTGGGTGATCTGTAGACTGGGTCCGAGCCCTAATTGATACGTACTGCCGATGAGTTCCAAGCCAAGATGAATCATATGTACAGTACGCCATGGCTTACAGTGGTTCTCTAACTGATTTCAGCTCATAGTCTGTCCTTTGACTAATCAAATCCCTACAAACTAACACCTGATTATTATAATTATTATTAGTGTCGCCTATTTACTCAATTCAGTATAGTTTTATGCAATGCTTTCTAATCATAAATCTCACTTTGTTGGGTAATGTTTTCAATGGCTACTATTGTTATTAATTCTATACCCTCTTCAAAGATCAATGCAACGCATAAGTCATTTAATAAAGTATGTAACCTGTTCTGTCGCCTGATTGTAATCGTAATTATATTGTCTCAGTTAACACTACTGTTTGTAAAAATTACATTTATACAACTGTATGGCATGATAACAAATTCATCGAAAACAGTCTCTTCGTTGAATCGTTTGCCTTTATTAGTTTAAATATTCCCATCAGGGTAATTTCAGAACATGAATTAGGCAAGCAAATACGTATTTTTGGTATATTCGTATTAGACTTTACAACCACATAATAAAATATCAATAAAATCAAGTGTAGCTGAGGTGAATGTAGACGAAATCAGGACAAGTTGTGAAATTAAGATCGAAATATAGAACTATTACGTAGTATGATATTGATAATGAAGTTAGCACTGCAATTAAAAATGATATTCACAGTTATCCGCTGTCACCGAGATGAATATTTTAGTTCGGCGTTGAAGGCCATGGAAGGGATAACAGTTAAACAAAGCTTCTATAAATACAAAGACTGGACTGAAACAATTTTATGGCAACTTCCTTAGCCATGTTTATCGATCGATGCCGTACAAACTTATGGAACTGAGGCAGAGACTTGTATGGAATTGTAAACGCAGAATTTTTATCAACCATTTGATTCGTATCCACAGAGTGTGCCAATATGTAACTCCTGATTGACTCTGCAGCTGCCTCATCTAACCATTTTGGATCGACTGCTTTAGAAAGTGACAGGTAAGCTTGCTGAGCCCTTCTGCCTATGTGACTGTACTTATAAAGCCTGATGAAGATTTACCGGAGATGTGCATCACTTGTTTTCGTTTTGTTATCGGCTAGATTGGCCACTTTGAGGACTTTGAATAAGTCGTTATCTTAGAACACTGTGCCTAAACTTATCTGAGTATTATTGTTAATGAAGAAAAGAGAAATCGGTTGGAAAATAAACTATAGTTGTTTGATAGTAAACAACGGGATAATTTTCAAGTGTTCGTTCTGTAGGGATTGTTTTCATTGGATGGAGGATTTCATCATAAGCTGACATAAGTTGGAGAACAACTGAAAAACCACCTCGAAGTACTGGGCAGCTGTTTCGCCCTGGTTTGGGACACTTCAACAGTACGCATACACCAGTGTTCGAACTTAGAACCTTCTAGTGACAGGGCGAGCTCGTAGACCATTGACCTGTGACCAGTGTAGTTCAGCAGGTTGAAGATGAGGCAGTAATAATAGAAAAGATTAAACCAAGGAGCTCAGAGAACACTATCAATTCAGATGAGGCAGTAACTCATCGAAAAAGACATTGCGAAATAGTCGCACTATGTCATGAATTGGAAGAAGTTAGAGACCACTGGCTGGCCATTGGATCGGGTTCCGGTGGCTCAATGCTCTACGGGTTCGCCTTGTAACCAGAAAGTCCTGAATTCGAGCCTCGGTGTGTGCATGCTGATGAAGAGTCCAGAACTAGGCTGGCTAAACAGCTGTCCAGGACTCCCTGGGCGGTTTTCCAGTGGATCTCGAACTAATGTCAGCTCATGACGTAATCCTTCATCCAGTTGTATATGATAACTCATAACTTTCAGGAATTAGAATTAGTGTTTAACTGAATATTTGCCACGGTGAACTTTGTTTTAATGTTGTGAAAAGCCCTCAATTTTTAAATGTTATCATTCAAAGTGTAAAGGATATTGAGCTAGATGCTATAAAGGATACTAGTGTAGGCAGATGGTTTTATTGCAAAATACCGATTATATCTCCTTCATTTCACTGAAAAATTAGAACGATTTCATGCAAGCATTGAATCCTCTTTTATAGATGGTGTGAAAGATAAAACATATACTAAGAAAGAGTAAGTGAGTGAAACTGTATTCCAAAGATAAAAAGTTTTTTCTTTTACTTCTTATTATCATGGGGATTTTATCGGATAAATAAATATTCACTGTCATTTTTATCCATCAGAGAGGAAGTAGTAGAAAATCTATCAGTTCGCAAAAAAAAAATAAAATAAAATCAATCAGCTCTATTGACAAATTGTAATTAAATGAGAATTCACAGTTTGTCCTTCATGAAAGAAATGAGTACAATTTTTTTTGATAACGTAAAAGTTTATGAATGAAAAAATTCTATCTGATGAAATCGCGAATCTGAAATCACTCCAGAAATCAACTGCGCTAAGTAGAAAGAAAAGAATTTAGATTTTCAACACACCAAAGGTAATCAGTCAGTGCTTTTTATATTTTCAAAGATTTTGCATGATGTCACCGAAAGCATTTCGAACAGCTGCCATTCACGTTATTCTGAAGATCGTACGACTTAGAAGAAGACAAACCAAACAACGACTTACAGTCTAAAAAATGTGTTGGAGAAAATGCAGATGGATCAGGGTACATTGAGAAGACATCGTCTGAGAGACAGGCCCATAAGTCAGACATGGAATGAGAAAGATGAGACGAGAATATGAGGATGACATGAAGGATATCGTGTTAGGAGAAGACAGAAGCTTATAGGCAGTTGTGAGGCTAGCTGAAATAAACAGGAAGAAATAGGGATATACTCCCCTCGAGACCTGAAGGGATAGTAATAATATTAGTGGGACATATAACGTATGTTTCCCTTCTCTCTGATTTTAAAAGGATACAATAGTTTCTGTACACAGTTCGGTTCCAGAGAATGCTGTTTGTAATGCCAGTAATTCCATTTACCCTGACAATGTGTTATTTGGGCTTAAAGTTCTCAGGTGTTTGAATTTTTGGATATGTAGGCGTTCTTTTATATTGTGCATTTCAGTAAGTAAGAATCAATTTGTCACTGTGTTATATACCTGATCTTAATATATAATCATAAATATCATTTACAATAATCATCCACTCTGGAACACGTGTTTTGACTCTGACCACGCCTAGGTTCACGCACGTTTATGCTTATAACTAAACGGACAAAAAAAATTGTTGGCAGCGAAGCAGTTACGTACTCAACTAGATCGAGACTCTGAATCCCTATTTAAGTAGGAAATAACGAAACGTATATCTGACGTCGACAGCAGGACTCCCCCTGATGTAGTCTGGCATGATATACAGTTAGCTGTAGACACAGCTGTAAAGATTGTTAACAACCTGATACCAAAGTAAGTAAGAGCCAGTGGATCTCTACTACCTCATCTGTACTGATTGACGCAAGAAGACTGATTCTGGCCACCTCCGATTATGATGAGGAGCTAAATCTACTCAAAGGCAAACTAACCAGAAGCCTCCAAAACGACGAGAACAATAACTGACAACAAAGGCGAAAGAAATGGAAAAGTCATCGGAGATTGGTAATACTAGACAACTATTTGGACTTATCAGATAAACAGGTAGTAAAAGGCAGATGATAAGTGAAACAATCTCTGAGAAAATGGCACCATAATAAACTTCCAGGGTGGACAACTAGAACGTTGGAAAGAACACTTTGAGGGGCAATTCAATTGGCCTACAGACACACTCAACCTACCGAACATTCAAAACCTCCCTGAATGGGATTTAGACACAAGTTCTTTGTTCCTAACTGAACTTACTAAGGCTGTCACTAGTCTTAAACCAGGCAAAGCTCCGGAGCCCGATAGAATCAATCCACATATGTTCATGGATGGCGGAGACAGTTTATTGTCTGCGTTAACTAATGTACTAGGCAGCCTCAAGGAATCAGAGGAAGTCTCATCGAGTTGGTGTAAGTCATTGGTTATCCCAGTATTCAAGAAGGGAGACAAGTCTTCCTATGATAATCACAGGTGCATTAGTTGAATTAATATGGCAACTAAAGTTCTGGGCTCAAAATAATGTGTAGACCAAGTGGTGCTCGGGAGGAACAAACACGAGAGAAACAGGCAGGCTTTAGGCTAGGAAGAAGGTGTATAGAACATACCTTCACCCTTCGACAGATTCTGGAATACAGGCATACTGTATCGGCGTCCAACAATCGTCATATTTTAGACCCAAAGGCGTCATTCGATCTGTTGAACAAGAGGTACTATGGTGATGTTTGGCTGTAAAGGAAATGCCGAGAAAATACATCGCACTGATCAAGGCACTCTACACGAACTCATGCAGCCTGGTGAGAGCTTACGGTGAGTTGTCATTTGAATTGGTGACAACTAGTGCTATCCGTTAGGAGTGCCCACTGTTGCTATTTCTATTCAGTTTCATCATAGATGTACTAATTGACTTAACCCTAACTCACTTCAGAGACACAGGGATTGACTTGCTTCCAGCGAATAATCTGGTTGGCTTGGAATATGCGGATGACATAGTCCTTCTAGGTGAAGACGCTGACAAAATGCAGAGTCTTTTGAACACCTTGAGCTGCAATCTGCAAATTTTGGTATTAGATTAATTCCTACCAGACGTAAGATGATGCTACAGGACTGGACTACATCGATTCCTAGCTTAGAAATATGGACTGAAGTGGTAGAGCACGTTGACCGCTTCACTTATCTGGGAAGTTGCATCGGCCTCAACGGGTTGACCTCTGACGAAATCTCAGCAAGGATACAAAGGGCTCGTCAGGCATGCTGTCTCTAGCGTGGACGTGATATCCGACTACCGACCAAAGGGCGGGTGTACTGCTCATCAGTCCGCTCCGTCCTCCTTTATGGCTGTGAGACCTAGCCATTAAAATTAAAAGACGTGAAAAGCTTGGTAAGTGCCTTTGATCACAGGTACCTGCATTATCTCCATCGTGTGAAATAGTATAATAGGGTAAGCCATCATGAAGTTAGGCCTCAGTCGGGTGCTTGCTAAGAGGGGTAAATCAATAGACGGGGCTGTGAAGCTACGTCGACTGAGATGGTTAGGACATGTGTTATGTTTGCCTTGCCATCGCCTCCCTCGATGGGTTATGTTAGCCGACTGACATAGGATCAGATTGGAAAAACGCCAGTGGTGGTCAAACCAAAACATGACATCAGTCAATAAAATCCACAACAGTACTGTCTGGTTGGGGTCCTTTGGACAATAAAACCCATGACTGGAGACAACTGGTGATATGGCCCAAAATCATTCTCAATGGTGCAGATGCATCCAGTCCTTGTGACTTATAATACCCAATGAAAGTATATTGTTCTTCGTTATTACTATTCTTTTTGTCTCATATCCCTGTTTACTGTCTCGATTTTGCATTCCTTTTTATTTTCTTCTCTTGCTTTGTGTGCTCCATGGGTGGACAGTAGCAACTCGAATTGCAGCACATCTCTGAAATGTTCTATGTTAAAGCCAGCCAGTCACTAATGGTGTCGTTTTTGATTCCAACAATTTGTTAAAGCTGCACCGTCATTGGCTGAGAACTTATTAGTAACTCGAGTGTTAATCAGTGTCATTTAAAAAGGTATATATATTCAACATTTGTGTCAAGTTCTCCGACTTCTGTCTATAGTAATGAAAGCTATCGTCTTCTAAACAGTTTTCGTGTGTCGGTATTTTTCTTAGTGCATTAGCTCTCAGATACTAGATCATTTCTGAGCGTTCACTGTTTGGAGACCTTTATTATGTAACATCGGAAGAAATACATTGTCACATCCTAAATTAGATTTATGTTATCCAAGTGACATTGAGAAATGAATAAAAATAATGACTGAGCTATATTCACTGGAAGTTAACTAACGTGGTGGTGGGGGCTATCTGCCAGCCGAAATTTGTAGGCAGCAGTTTATGTCAATATTTACGTCCCAAATCTAGGGCATGAGAAAAAAACAACATTAAAGCCTAACTCAACAGCCAATCACAGCAGGCTTTGCGTGGGAGGATACGATTCGCAGATATTTGGTCTGACCTTACAAAGAAACAACCACAAAGAGATGAGAGAATAAATTTCAGCGAGAAAACAACCAATCAAAAGGTTCTGTTTCTCTGGTAATAATAACGAATAATAATGTACATAAAAATATTTAAATATCTCTTGATTTCCTCAATAAAAGATCTGTTGCCTGGCCCTTGTCTTCTGTCGTTACAATGTTATTTTGTGCAGTCTTCATGGTTAATGGAATTCTTCTGGTCATGTTTGATATGCAGGCAAAATGGTGGAAGACTGATGATCACAGGACATTTACGATTCATGTCGAATAACTGAGGGTCTCCGTCAGGAAGTGATCTACAAACTGTTTGGAAGTAGTAGTTGCGTTTCAGTCCCTAATGATTGCCAAGATCCATATTATCTTCAATAGCCAAATATTTTTAAATCTTCAATGCCGAACGTTTCTTCAATGTTGGTACTAACCGATACATTGATACTGATATTTGAACTTTCAAATATATGATTTATTATTTGTCGACTGAAATATATCTTATACACATCTACATGTATTCTGATGGGGGAATAAGGTGACATCAATTACAAAAACCTGGAAACAAGGGAATAGTGAACAACTTTTTTGTCTTACTTTGAGACTCATCGTCAGAAGGCATCCAATTCCTCACAGAAATTGAGATCACTTAAGTACCACTGAGTATTAACCAACATTGTTTCGTCTTAGTTGGGGTTTTTTCATCAGTACGCATCTATTAAACCACCAGATGAGAATCCATTGACAAGTGTATTTTAGTTTCCATTGATTTTAAATGTAGTACCATTGCCATAAAATGTTAATAACACAAATCTGTTCGAAAGCCCAACTTTTAACCTAGAAGAGGAGAAGAGATTATGCTTGCGCATTGCTAAAAGTGACTTGTACCCCAATGTTTTCACTGATTCTGTAATCGTATATCCTGCTGAAACGCTTATAGTCTGTGATATTTATGATTCTGATTATTAAAAGAATTGTAACAGTATTTGATAGCAAGGAATGGATGATTAAATAGTAATGAAACAGGTTCTTACTGATGAAAAGAAAACAAATCCTGAAATTAATTCAAATTCCACGGGTTTTGTTAATAATTTTTATAGTACGAATGTTTTTTGAAGTTTTTAGGAGGGTAGAGAAAGGCTTAATAGAGACTAGATAAAATTACAAAGCTGCATGGCAAGTAATCCACAACAGGGAACACACGGAATCCTTCTAAGTGAAGACGGGAGTAAGACAAGCTGGCGGCCTACTATCTCCAGTTGTTTTCCTGATTGTGATAGACTGGATAATGCGACAGACAGCGGGCCGGGCGACGAGGAAAAACAGACATAAAATGGACCTACACGAAAAACTTGCAGGATCTGGACTTCGCAGATGATATATGTTTGATTTCACACAAACTGGGAGATATGCAGGTGAAAAGCAACACGTTGGCAAAAGAAGCATCACAGATAGGATTTCAAGTGAACATAGAGAAAATAGAGGCGATGAAGATTCCTGGCCAACAGCAGCAACGATAACAACAGCAGACAACAATCAGCCAGCATAAATGGGAGATATTTAAAAGAGGAAGCTGCCTCCTTTACCTATCCACCTACCAGTGAAGCATTGTTTCAACTACGGGCAGACGGATCTGACGGGCGTATCAATGCAAAGATCGAGAAAGCAAGGCAAGATTTCATTTATCTCAATTCTATGTGGAGACCAACATCACTCAACATGAAAATGAAAAATAAAATCCGGATTTTCAACACCAATGTAAAGTTAGTCAGTGATACTATATGGATCAGAGACTTGGCCAGCGCGTCATGAAGAGCACCTCAAACAAACTACAGACCTTCCTCAACAGCTGTCTTCGCTCAGTACCACTCCAGATCAGATGGCCGGCCAGAAACGATCTGCAACACGGATCTATGGCAATGAGCAAACCACCTCAGCAGGAACTAATTGTGCAACAAATATGCAGGAAGAAATGGAGGTGGAGAAAACAAACCATCAAGTGTCATCACACGTCACGCCATTGCTCGAGTGGCGAGTTGGTCGTCAGTGCGAGAGTGACATGGTGGAGATCATGCGAAGAAAAGATGAAAGCATGTGGGCAGACGTGTAGCCAGGTGATGAAAACATTGACGGATAAACGAACGCCATATGTTCCTTTAGGACTTAACGGAAACAATAATAATAACTCGTAGAACTCAAAAGGTTATAAACTCGGTTCACAAAGCCAAACTGTCCAGCTATCAAATCGTGAACCTCATTCCATGTAAAACCAGTTCGCTAAAGTAACCAGTCAGAATTCGAGTGCTTCATGGAACCGGTCCCCTTGATTAGTTTGAAGAAAGAAAACACAAACATGCTTTCAAGATAATACGATCTTGTTGTATTTCCTGAATTCTTTAGAACTGTCTACAACCTAAAGAATATCAAAATATAAATTACAGAATGTCTGAACAGGATTTTACCACATTGACGTCAAGTTACTCGATAGAAATTTAGAAAATGACGAGTCAAATGAAACGATCAAGGGTCTAAGAATAAGAAGGATAGTAGTTTACGTCAGTCTCCGTAATATAATCAGATAAGGGTTACAAAAGAGTGGTAAAATTAACAGTAAGTGGCGTTCGTAGACATCAGAGAGTTCAATTTTACTGATGCCTATCGACTCAGTGTGTTTCAGTATGTTCTGTTGTCCATTTGTATTCATAATCTGGAAACCTCTTTCGATATCAGTTAAACGGTTTACAACATTTTGCCAAGCCAAGGATGGCACAGTGGTTAGACTCTCGCCGCCATGCACATGGTCCGGGGTTCGAGCCCACGCCGGCGCACCCTGAATCTGGTCGGCCTGCAAAATTTGGGCTCATCCATCTGAAAATTCCATACTTGTACCAAAAATACAGTGTGGAATCAAGCTGTAAAAAAAGGTAGTCTACTATATGGATTACTTAAAGTTCTTGTGCTAAATTGTTTTTCAAGCCATTTGAGTATGTATTCCCCTCATAGGGAAGGTTTGTAGCCCATATAGATGATTTTAATTTATCTATCTTCTCTGAGCTGGTTGCTATAACAACGAAGCTATCGCTGTTCATCTAGACAACATCTTCAGCGCCGTATTTATTGTTAAATGGACTTATTTAAACTCTCCATTTATTTCTCTAACTTCAGTTGCAAGCCATTATTACTTCTCCATATGTTTCTATGATTACCGAAAAATGTAAAGTAAAATATAATGTAGGCCATAGAGTAATCCCTTGTGCAATGCTGTCGGTAAAAGTGGGGCTTATTTTTAGCTTTTCCGACAAACCAATTTACGGAGCCGGTTCAAAAATTGACATAATTTCCCCTGTCTTAAAATAATTCTGTCTGTTTCCCCACTGTAAGGCGGTTTGATGCGCAAATGTATCCTATGTTTAGATTAAATCAGTACCTTTACAACATTATCCAAAATAAATTTATTACCTTTATTTTTCAAGTATTGAATTTTTAGGGATTTTTGTTTGATTGGTTGGAAGAATTTATCATGAGCTGAGAGCGATTAGAGAACCATTAAAAAACCTGGAAGTAGTGGACAGGTATTTCGTCCTAATTAGGGACTCTTCACAGTACGCACCCACCGCCAGGTTTTGAACCTAAGAATTTATGGTTACAAGGTAGGCTCGTAGACCTTTGGAAGAATTTAGAATTCATGCGCCATTGAACAGGGTCCCAGTGGCTCAATAGTCTACAAGGTCGCCTATTGGCCTAGGGCAGCGGGTGCCTACTGCTGAAGAGTCCTCAACTGGGACGAAACAACCTTTCACTACTTTCAGGTTTTCCAATGGTTCTCTAAATGATGCCGTCTCATGATGAAATCCTCCAACACTTATTTTTACAATGTATTATCCTGTCATATTTAACTTCTCGCACTGTTGCGTAATATTTTATTTGCCTACTAATCGTACACACTTAACACCACATTTATATGACTTTTGGAGACTTGATGCGTCATTGAACGCATATTCAACAGTCTACAGCAGACTTTCATCAAGAAAAATCAAACGGGTAGCCAGAAAGGCTAAGCAACCAAGAAACTTCGGCAAAGTTGGGAACCAACCAAGAAAGAATCTGTCGACCATCAAATATTCATAAGGAAATGAAGACATATGGAAAGTGTGTTGAAAAACCGTTGGATAGAGTTGTAAAACGAAGAGACGAGTTGAGCATACGAAGGTGACGTGGATGACGAGATCGTATAAGAGGAATATACAGGCTTGTCGGCAACTATGAAGCTAGCTAAAAGAGACTAAGGAAGGCAGAGTGAAATGTTGACTTGCTATTGAAGTCAAATGTTCCACCTAAAAGTTAATCTATGAAAACTGTTTATAACAGTTCTAGGATTAATAGATTCCACAGAATCATTTAAGTGACTTATTTTATGCATCGAAAATGTATATATTAAAAATGTAGAACGCTGATAAATGAACAATAAATATACATTTCGAGAAAATCCTTTTCATCAGCTCCTACATACATATGATAATAATTTTCAAAAAATCATATTTATTAACAACATCACAGTTTTAAATTGTCAAAAATCAACAGTGTCCACAGAGTACACCTTAAAAGCATGAGTAAGGGATAATATGCACTGACAAAACACTAAGCTAAATATCAGATAAATCAAGGGAAATAATACAGAATTATTGCATGTGTAACCTCGACAATCAAGTCGGAGTGAAGTACCTAGGCTGTTGCCCCATAACTGTATATACCGATTCAATCAGTCATCTGTAGCAAGTTATATTGACAGCTGATCTAGAAACTTAATTTTTTTAAGTACTGGTTTGAAGGGATTTGATTGGTCACAGGATTTCATCATGACATTGGTTAGAGAACTATTAGAGTATTGGTCAGCTGTTTCGTCCGACCTTGTTAGGGTCTCTTGCGCCGCACGCGACCACCGCCAGGGTTAGAACCCAGGACCTTGTGGTTACAAGGAGAGCTCGTGGACCATTAAGCGCCTGAGACCCGATCCAATGGCCAGCCCATTAATTCTAACTTCTGCCAACTCATGATATGGCGTGACTTCTACAGATTGTCTTCGGTGAGTATTTGTCCTCACACCGACCAGCTGCACCCTACTGGTCATGACTTTTCATTAGAACCCCAGGTAACTACCTACCCGAATAGGGCAAGAGACATCTACCACTCTGGTTAAATGAAGGTTTCGTTGGACGCATTTAACAATTCTATATTGGACTACCTGATGAAAACCAGCCACAAAACTGACATCACAGAATCTTCCTCTATCATCTGTTGAATATCAAATAAATTACCAAAGGTCTCTAGATAATGAACACTTCAAACGGCAGAGGACATTGCAATGTGCCTAAAACACCCGGAGCTCTGTGTGCAAAAGAAACAAGTCCAGCTACTGTGAATTCCCTGGCCTGATGTCAAGCCTATACATACATAAATCCTCTGTTATTAACCCTTAATTCATCTGATATATAGTTAAGCATTTTATCAGGGCATATTATCACTTACTGGTGCTTTTGAAATCTAATCTGTCCATACTGTTGATTTCAGTGTAATTTAAACCATTAATGTTGATAATTATTACTGTCGTATATGTATAGATATATATATATATATATATATATATGCGATTATAGAGCAAGATAGTGGATTCCTTATTAAGAGTCTTTCGTGAAATATGATACTGTTAATATTACAATGGGAATTATTAAATTGTACTTCCAATGATCTATTATGCATATCCTATAGCTGCGATAAAATCCACCTTTAAACAAAACATTGTTGAAACAGACTTTACGAGGTTTCGTAAGCCAATCGCCTATTGGAGGTTTTTGAACTAAAAGTAATCTACATGTGTTACTAAGTCATTCAAAAGATTTGAATTATGAGCTACCTGGTATTTAGATATATTGGTCTAGTGTGTCTGATGATCCTGGCAACACGTGGTTTACAATTAATAACTTTTGGATGGCGCCAGAAGCCAGTTTCATACAACCTGCTTGTCGTAAGTATTTTTTTTTGGACCAATAAAAACAAAGTTATTACTCTGACCAATAAAAATACCTACCAATCAGCGACTGTTGATTAGCTCAGTCGAAAAAATGACCTTGTCGAACATTTAAATACTGGATGGAATCAACTATTGAGTACGAATGTATGTTTTGTTTGTTATGTACGTGATAGAGTGAAACGAAGAACTAAGTACTTCATGATATCAAAAATAAATTATCCATCTGAATGTAGAACATCTGGGAACTTATTAAATTTACTGATATTAAATGAGAAAAGGGGGAATGGAGAAATCTAGGCGTGTATCAGGTGTTTTTTATATTCTAATAGAATGAGGCATGCGGAGAAATTATATATCGCGAACTTCAAAACAGAAAATATTGAAACCTTTTCAAACACACATTAACTGTATGCGGCAAAATAGAAAATCTTCAAAGACAACGGTATCTACAACTGAATGTTAGAACAGCAATTCAATTAACAAATCTGTACGGATTAAAGACAATTTTTAAATATGCAAAAATGATTATTTAAATGTTCGCATTTACATAATTTAAGGGGAGAATTATTGAACTGAAGAAAGGAATTATATTTCTTTGCTCATTTTGTCGTTCTTCAGAACGGTATTTAGCGTTAACTGTTTATTTCTGTACAGGATGATGAAACTTAGTTGACCAGCTGTTCCTTGCCATCTCTAAGGTCCACCATGGCATTCTGTTAACACCATACTTCAAAAATCACTTGACATGAAAGTAAGCTCTGCCTAGGATATGTAGTGGACTTGTGCGTCAGATGGTGGTGAGCAAGGAGACAGAAGTAAGCTGGATAGACTGTGAGAAGACTCTAGAAGATCTGGATTTGGTAGATGGTATATGTCTAATGTCACATAAACTCGAAGACTTACAGGCAAAAAACAACAAAATGGCTGAAAAAGCATCGAAAACAGGATTCCAAGTGAACACAGGGAATACTGTGATGAAGACAGTCAACAGACAGTAACAACAACAGCCAGCACCAATCACCATTAACGGAGGAAATTTAACAGAGGTTACTTACTTCATCTACATGGCTAAGAAGCAAAGTTTCAACCCCGAGCAGCGGAACGGATGACAACGTCAAAGCTGACCAGAATTGGATAGGAAAGATAGGCCATCATCAGCCTGAAACCATTTGGAAATCTTCTACCCACAACCAGTGTTAAGAAAAAGATCCGCATTTTCAGCATCAATGTCAAGTTGGTCCTTCTATACGGGTCAGAAACTTGCACTGCGTGTCATGAAAAAGATTTCCAACAGCCAGTTGAGGACTGTCATCAACAGCTGTAACCTTAGCTGTCTTCATACTGAAGACCTAATAGCCGGAAAGAATAAGTAACAAGAAACTGTTGGAATAAACCAACAAAGAGCCAATCGCTCAACAAATATGTAGGAGAAAATTCATATAGATCGGTCATAAGTTGAGAAGGCCATCGAATGACATCGCACTCAGTTCAGGCCACTGATCTAGTGGAAGCCCGTTGGCAAGCAACGAGGTAGTCCCAGTGTGAGGGTGACATGAAGGAGATCGCGTGAGGAAGAGATGAGAGAAATTTGTCAATCGTCGGCCCAGGTGATGAGGAAGGCAGAAAACACAACAGAGTGGAGATCTGTTGTTGAAGCCTTTTGTTCTACTCTGAACTTAGTGGAATAATAATAATAAACAAGCGGTCATGTACTCGTGGTTATCTTTCAAAACCAACATAATTAAAACTTGAAGTACTGAAGGAGTTCTAAATTACACAAGAGTGATTTTGATTTGCGGAATTCTGTGGAATAGATGGCTTAACTGAACTGCTAATTTTCTTCACTCCTTCTAGGTAACATTTTCAGAGTTAGCTATGTGGTAGAGTTTCCCGAAAAGCGCGTTTAATAACTAAAATTCGAACGTGTGTTGATCAGTGTTCAATAAATAGTAGACTGAATAGTTAGTTAGTTAATTAATGATGTGACTTGTCAAAAGTTGACTAATCGAGTGAGCAGTGTGATTGTCAAATAATTAGAGTTTCAAACTGTTCCAATTAGCTAACTAAGATCAGGTAATCTATGTGTAAAGGAAACGCATTCCCTTTAGGTAACAAGATTATAGAATACTTAACAGATACTCCAAATGAATAACAATATTCAGGGTGAAAGTATTACTTATTATTATTTCATTTGGTCCTGAGTGAAACATATGGCTTCAACAGATTATCTACATTTCATCCTTTTCTCTTCAGTCCTCTTTCACTAGCTACACGATTCCGCGTAAGGTTTTATCCTCTTCTCACTCGATAACCTCCATATCATCCGCAGACGTTCAACCCGTCGTTTTCCATTTGCGTTCCACATGGTGTCCTGGTGCATGATGTTGATGATTAAACTTTACAGCTTTTGTCCAGCCCGTTTCCATTTTCTTCGGCAAATTCTTTGCAGAACGTAGTCTTGGTTGGTTCTTTGTCTCAGTTATTCGTTGTTGATCCATTGTGTTTGGCAATCTGAACTTCATTGTGGACTGAAGGCAGGTGTTGCTAAACGTTTGAAGCTTTTTATAAATGCATTACTTAACGCACCGACCAAGTGTCTGAACTACATAGAAACATTGACTTAACAATCATGTTGAAAGTAAGAACTGAATGCAGCAGAACTCTTCAGTGCTTATATATTTGCAAAACTTGGGCACTGTGGTAGTTAGTAATTCCGTATTAGTTTGTTCATTGGATGTATCACACAGTGAAACAGTATTAGATTTCAGCGTTGGTGGCACAGTGGCTAGGACCCTCGCCGACCATGTACATGGTCCAAGATTCGATCCCCTGACGACGCACACCTGATATCTATGGTTGGCCTGCGAAATTTGGGCTACCGATATCCATGCTGAAAATTCCATACTTGTACCAAAAATACGGTGTGGAATCAAGCTGTCATCAAAAGTAATAAAAAAAATAAAAATAAAAGAAGATAGGTAGTTAAACACTAGCATTTACAGGAAACCCACACATTCAAACAGATATTTGGGCTTTCCGTCAACTCATCCTAAGTCAATAAAAATAGGATTGGTAAATATTTAAGTGTCAGAGCACGAAAACTAAGTAGTATCAAGGAAAATCTAAGACAGAAAGTGAGACATATAAGAGAAGCTTTGAAACTTAATAATTACCCTAACAAATAGGTCAGAAAGTATGTATGGAAATGTAAAAATAAAATAAATAATGAGAGTAGTGATACTGATAATAATACTAATAATTGCGATATTAATGATGACATGCATGTCAAACATGCGCAGAATCGTGACAACACCAACAATAAGGAATCTAAATCATCAGTAGTAATTACATACATGGAAGGAACTGCGGAAACCAGCTAACGCAGAATTCTTAACAAGGAAGGGATAAGAGTGGTTGGCATTCAAACCCACAAACTCATTTAGAAACAATCTTTGTCAGTTAAAGGATCCTGACAGTTTAATTTATCTAATACCCTGCCTGAGATGATTGTCAGGTCAAATACATAAGTCAGACTATTAGAACAAGGGCAGTCGACCAGACTAGCTGAGTATTGAAACCTAGTAAAATCTAGATTAGTTGACCCGAATAAGATAAGAAATGCAGAGAAGAGTTCAGCTATACCACTCACTACATGCAATCACACAAAACCGTACAATAGGATGGATGGAATAAGATGACAGTTTACAAATATAACGTCACAGGGTGTAGGGAGGCAGAGATTGATAACAGAAGCCTTGTTTATCGAATCAACTGCAAATACGTGTAACAGGAATAATTCAACATTTAACCCGAATATCCGGAAATTTCTACTGCCACCCCTACGACGGCAAATAAGAGAGAACAAAGAAAACCATAAAACCCAAGTTTCTAAGTTGTGTGATTATAACTGAAGATATGATTATGAACAGTAATAAATTGTTTGCAGTTTCAGTGTGTGATCCAGCTAATAAACAAACTAATATTACAGAACTCTACATTGATTCCAGACTGGCGAAGGTTTATCTTGCTTTTCTGATCCTCACTTTGAAATCTTCTTCCATATTGGCTGCAGTTGAAACAAATCTGCCTAGATAAACGAAAGAAGTGATCGCTTTCAAATTTATCTTGTTGATAGCGATTGATGCTTGCTCTTGGTTGTCTTCATCACCCATGTATTCGCTATGTTTCCTTGAAGTCCTATCGTCACAGTTTTCTTCTGCCAACTGGTTTGATTTTAGCCAATAACTTTCAACGTTTGTGTTGCAGTGAACATAAGTTGCCTCGAAGTCCAAACCTTCTAAAGTCCTCTTGTCGTCTCAGCATAAAATATGTGATTCAAACGGTGAAAACGATCTGATAATCCCGCTCAGAGGATAAACATATCCCTACAAACAAGATCAAAACAACTGATCCAAAGTAATTAAAATAACGAATCATATGATCCGCGGAAATAAACTTTCTTTTGTTTCTATCCACAGGGAAATAAAAATATCAACCTTATCAAAGGAAAGACACAATGGGAATGTTTTCTTGTCTTTCGGAATGCATCCTCTCCCTCTAGTCGATTTATTTGTTACCCATGAAAGACTTTTATTTTCCACTAATTTCCTTTTTTCATGCTTAAAATTCAACTTGATAACATCAGATGTAGTTAAACAAGAGATACTTATAATCTCTTTCATTGAAATTATGCTTCCTTATGGCTCACACAACGGATTATCTGAGCCACTGATTGTTATTGACGTCCAGAGATAGGTTGGTTTCTTTCATACTTGTTGATTCTTGTCTAAATAGTACCTACGTGATATAATATAGGCACAAAGGAAAGGTCTTACCAAGGATTGTTATCATTTGAAGAACCTTTGAAATCTAGTGGTTACTACACAGCTGTTTCATCCTAGTTCGGCAATATTCACCGACCAATAGGATTAGAAACACGACCTTTCGGCTACAAGTAAAGCTTGTAAACCATTCAGCCACTACGATCCAACTCAATGGCCAGCCCACGAATTCTAACCTTTACCAGTTCACGATTCTAGCAAGACCACCAAACTAGGGAGAAACACCTGTCCAGTACTCTCTTGTTTTGAATGGTTCTTTAATTGATATCAATCCTTGACCAAAGGTGAAACCATTTTAATCCTCACCAACTAACTCCTATAATTTGACGAAAGCGAGAACTACAGTTTTGGGAATAAAGTGATATCATCATTTATTTCGTTGCCTTCTCATCATCTGAATACAGGTTACAGTCATTATTAGGTATATCTACAGAAACAATTTTAACATACTTGCACAGAGTTCATTTTTAAACAACAATCAATCAGTATATGTACATAATGCTAATAATAATAAACGGTTTATTCCAAACAATCGTCATCATACACAATGGAAACTTTCAGCATTACTTATCCACATGAAAGAAAGATGAAAATATCCAGTTACCAGGTCGAAGAAAGATTTATAATTGTTTTTTCCTGATCGCATAAATTGGGTTTCAGGCGCTTGATGGAGATGGCTGCTTCAGAAAACTTGATCAGAATTGAGATCTTTTGCCTATTGACAACATTGAACTATTTGAAACGTCCACCTCATGACCGGTGTCGAGGAGATGCCTAGTGATAGATGGCACTGTTTAAAGCATTTGTTACCTTTAGATATAAGCTTTTTTGTACATGTTCAGAAAATCGTAGACATGCCCTTCTTTCCGTCCTTCCAATGTAACTGCTCCCGCAGATACATGTAAAATTTGTATGTAACAATAACAGATGTTCAGGGCATATCCTAAAGTTTGTGGAATCCCTATCGATTATGAAGTGAAAGTCGAATTCATTTGTTTAAAAATAATTTCTTTCCATGTTTCTGTTACTGATGCAGGTTTTCATGAAAAAGCCTATCTTTAAACTGTTCATAAACTTGCAGACCCAAAAACACTTTTAATGATAATGAGTTAGAATGAGTATTACGTAACAGTATTTCACTATTGTCAACTCAGGTTCAAAGTGTTGATTAGTATTTATTTGGTCAATTTAAAGTAAAACCTTGAACTAGGATAAGTTAGTGGACTATGAAATATGTGAAAGTATTGAACAGCTGATTTCGGCCTACTCTAGGACTACTCAGATAACTCAAACACTCATATTTCATATCAACGAGAACTGCCGTCATCATCGTCATCATCACGACAATCAACAACACCATATTTTCAAAAGAATGTATACTGAACAAAGAGTACTCTTTTCGATAACTTCATCAACAAGCTCTACAGTTATATAAACATTATAATCAGTGAGTGAATTAGTGTGTTGAACAACATGAATGCTGTTTAAATAACATCGAATCAATAATATCGATAGATTACAGCTCAATAGCCTCAACATAAAATAAGCTCAATGTCAGAAAAACTAGGGAAGGTAATATTAGAAATTCATGAATTCATAGTCTCTACTGAAGGCCAGAACAGTAGTAGGGGCTGGACCCCTTTTTTTGAACATAGAGCACTGGATGTTTGAGGTGAATTGCGATAGTCTCTACTTTTTGGAGCATGCGGCGCTTCGATGTTCTTGTTATTTCATTTGGCCACGGTAGATGATGGAGAAGGATTCTTCAACGCTGGCTTTGTGCTTGGTTAGCACCAGATGGTCCATTATCGAACTGTCAATGGTTTTCACTACATCTCTACTTAGCTATACTGGAAGATGTTCTCGAGCACGAAAAATCAAGTTCCTAGAGCAACGGCTGATATAACTCGCTCCACCACAAGCCCAGTTGAATTGGTGGATACAATATGAAGTTGCCAGTCTAGTCTAGGTACTTTATCTTTCAGTTGAGATAGCACACCATATTTGAAGATTTTCGACATATCCTTAGATTGTGCTATAATACTCTGATTACATGACCTAGTTTTCTCAATTCAAAATTCACCTGATGCAATAATAATGAATGAATTAACAAACATCACTATAATTCTAGGTAACATAATTAGTGGAATGAAACAAGGTGTAGCTTAAAGGGTTACATGGAAGGTTAGAAATGACTGGTTTACCTGCAGCCTTACTTTTATTTTATCTCATTAAAGTAAGTACAGTGTTCAGTTAAACAAGTATAATTAATTTCGCTTTTAGATGTTTCCCGCCCCAGTCTCTAATGTTCATCCCCTTAAAATTTACCTGGTAAAATAAGAAATTAGGAAAAAGGTATATTGGAACATGGATATAAATGTATATAAACATTAACTTACCCACCATTTATATAATATTTGTCGCCAATATTAAGAGCGTAACCCATATAAACAATCTTCAATTTTTTATTAAATTATGTCCAAACTGAACATCTATTTGATATTTTAAGTAAACATATTAGTATCGAATTAATAATCTTGATGTTTGTCTTAACATTCTTGTATCCAAAGATCATCTAACTACCATTACCTAGTTATTCGAAGATCGAAGGTCCGCTCATTTCAATGCTACTCATCAAAGACAAATCCGAACGCAGTATACTCCAGAGCAAATAGGCCAAATGTACAGACAAACACAAGAACTGTATGGAACTTATCAGATAGAGAACTTAATTGTATGGAACGGCATTACTTGAGAAAGGATTAAACTTTAACACAACTTAAAAACTACTGAAAGCGATAGAAATAGCTCCCCTCATGGAACCTTTAATAACCCTTTTACCTGATAATGAAGCTAATAAATTACGTCAGTACGTCGGATGTCAATTGTCGAATTAAAAGCAGGTTATCCTAAATATGTCAAAAAAACTAACGTCATACATTACAAAGATTAAGATCAGACAAATCTATTGTTATAACTAAAGCTGACAAAGGCAATATTACTGTAATTCATTATAAAGATGACTATGGCAAAAAAGCTTTGAAAAATATAAAAGAAGGTCCATACACCCTAGTGCCAAGAAACAAAATGTCTAGAACTACGAACAAAGGAAAAGCACAAGTATGTAATCTACTTAGAGAATTGACTCAAAACTAGAGAATTCAATTTGGTTTTCAATAGCTCGCAAAACAAACATGGCCGCAAGATTTTATGGGAGGTTGGAAATGCCCAAAATAAATGATCCTTTAAGATCAATAATTAATTTCACCAATTTAGTGACACGCATTTTATCAAAACACATACCGAGAATACTGAAACCACTTCAATACAATATTCCTTCGAACAATAAAAATTTTGAGGAGTTTAAAAGGAAAGTAATGGACATAATTATTGAAGAAGATGAAATTATGGCAGGTTTTGATGTGGTTTCTCCATTTACAAGTATTCCTATGAGATCCACTTGATGATATTATGAAATATGAACCTGAAAACAATCAGGAAGTATTAGCCAAACCTTCATTATCAATAGAAGAAGTGATCAAATGCTTGAAACTTTGTTTTGAATCCACATATTATACATTTAAAGGCAAACTATACTGTCATACAAATTGAGTTTCAGTGGGTTCGCTAGCATCTCCAATTGTAGCCAACCTGTATATGAAAGCCCTAGAAAAAAAAAGCACTGACAAGTTTTAGTTATCATCTTAGAACACGGTAAAGATATGTAGATGGCACGTTTATCATCATGAAGAAAGCTGAAAAAGAAAACTTCCTAACAGAGAATAACTTAATCTCAGAATGTATAGAGTTTACTAATGAAGTAGAATTGGCTGAGGAAACTCTAAGCTTTCTGGAATTTCTTGTAAAAGACAAACTGAGGAGAAACTAATGTTTAGAATATACAGAAAAGCGACACACTCCAACAAGTATTTGAATTTCCAATCGGATCTCCAATAGGCATGAAAGTTTCAATAGTTTTAAATCTCGTCGACAGAGCTAGCAACATTATAAGAGATCATGATGATACGGAGAACGAGATATCCAATATAAAGCAGATTTTACTGGAAATGGTTATCCAGAAAAGCTACTAGATAATATTATCAGTTAAAAATAGCATAAGGGAAAAGAGAAAACAGAAAAATCTTGGCTATCGACGATAGCTATTCCATATTGAAAGGATACAGCTGAACAACATGTAAGTCTATCTGCTTCATATAATATTAAAGTCCATTTCAAGTCCTCTATTCCTCAGAGAAAGCTTTACTGAATGTCAAAGATATGTTTCTCATAATATAACAAAGTAATTGTGTCTATAGGATAAAATGTTCACAATGTGAAGCATGCTTTATATGGGAAAGAGGAGTAGATAGTTGAGGGTCATAGTGAATGAACAAAGACAATGTCGTCATTCTTGGAGGAGGATTTTATTCACATAAAGAAAGGTTGACCTCTGAAGTCTTGAATATTTTAACCACATCGAATGCAGTTAATAGGACAGAAGGGATAAACTTATCGCCTCTATGGCAAATTCTAATGAAGCAACACAGATGAAAAAACAACAAAAACCTCGATGAACCTCCATCATGTTATTCACATGTGAACTGACGTGTTCTCCATATGACAAATAACATACACTCACACACACTCATATAGAAAAAGATCTACACAGTACCAATTTGACATTAGTTATTACAAATATGTTAAGACTGCTTACATATTTCTATTGGTACAAATGTCTATCGACAAATGACCTTCATGTAAACTGACTTGAAATTCATGTTTAAAATTTTCGACTGTATATTTTAGTGAATAATAAAATCCGAATAAATCTGCTAAAGAAGCTGTGGCTTACACAGCGAAACGTTTAGGAAAATCTTGATCTGATTTTTTCTTAAACTCTCTCTCTCTGAAGCGACTTCTACTGCTCTGCACAAAAGATATACAATTCAAATTCAACAATCAACTTTACCGACAAATCGATGGGGTCGCGATGGGTTCGCCTCTGGGACCTATCCTGGCTGATATTTTCATGGGCTACCTTAAGCAGACACAACTAAGTTCTGCTATCAATCGAACTACCTACTATCGTCGATATGTTGGTGACACATTTGTTGTTTGCAACGATCTGGATCACGCATCGGCACTACATGATCGCCTAAATGAGATACATCCAAAATTAAATTCACCATGGAATATGAACATAATAATGAGTTCAATTTCCTGGATCTAAATGTTAAAAGAACAAACGAAGGCACGGTCGAAAAGTCCATCTATAGAAAACTAACCTGGACTGGACAATATCTTCACTATAACAGCTTTTGTCCCATAAGCTATAAATGTGGATTAGTGAGGACTTTGTATGACAGAGCCAGGAAGCTATGTTCACCAAACAGGGTCGAAGAAGAATTAGTTTTCTTCGAGAAACGCCTAAGGGAAAATGGATACCCTAAGGGATTTATTCAGAAGTACAGCAGAGAAAAAGATGAGGAAGAAAAGCATCCAACTGCAGAAAAGAAAAAAGTGTTTATCTGTCTACCATACAAAGGAGATGCAGTGTCACAAAAGATTGACGAAAGACTGAAAGGTGCAATAAACAGAAGCTTCCCGGCATCAAAACTCATAACAGTATACAGCACCACTCCTTCTTTAATCCACTCAAAACTGGATAAATACCCTGCTGATGTCACCTCCAACTGCGTTTATGAATTCACGTGCACTTGCAGGAGCAAGTACATTGGAAGGACAGAAAGAAGGGCTTCTATCCGGTTTTCTAAACATATTCCCAAAAACCTGTGCCTGAAAGGAAGCAGATATTCCCAGAGTGCAATTACCAGACACATTATTGATACCGGACATCTCGTAGAGATTTCTAAGTCCTTCAAAATATTAAACAGACAAAGGATAGCAAATTTACTACGACTCGCCGAAGCAATCGGGATCAAAAGACTTAAACCAGACTTATGCATACAGAAAGAAAGTGTGATTAACCTCTCACTCCCTTGGTAACAGAATTTTGATTAGTCATCTAATACAGTGATCTCAACTCACTGAACAAATCTCAATCTCATAAACTTTAACCGCTTTTATTTCTTGAGTTGCTATGTGAACCTACAATCTAACACTGTTCTGTTAACCAATTTTTTCTGTTTCCTGTCTCACCCCTTCCCCTCTTTTCAACTTTTAAAGCGTATAAACTGATGATGAAAACTTAAACTAAAAACACTGTAATGCTTTCATTTAGATGCGTCAATTTTATAGTATCTCTTCTCTACCACCACTTAAAGTATGTTATTATCATCTAGATAACCATTGTAATTTCAGGTAGTCTGTAGCTGATGAGAACCTGTGAAATAGAATGATATCATTTTATACTATAAATTTTGTCTTCCTTTCTTTACCGAAATTTATCAAGGGAACCAAATGTATGAATTCTCTGGGTTTAAACCAAATAATCTATAATAAACATATTACTATCCTAAAGAAATCCGTAATTATTCTATCTAGAATCCACTTGTGGTGAGAGCTGGCTGTTAGTCAAAATTGATGGACAGTAATTTACGTCAGTGTTTGTGTCCCCAATATTGGTCGTTAGAAAAATCAGAACAAAGACTCTGCGTAGGCGAACACAGTTAGTAAATAGATGATCTGACATTCAAGAAACACTCACAAAGAGATGCAAGGTTAACTTTCTGTGAGAAACAACCTATCAGAGGACTGTGTTTTTCTGCTAACAATAATCTATAAGAGGTACATTAAAATCTGTAAATATGTGTTGATTTCCTTAATAAATGATCTGTTGCCTGCCCTTTCCTTCTCTTGTTACACACTTATACGCGAAATCAACCTATGAGGCGGAGTAATTAAGAAAGGCGTTAATGTACGGAATGAAGTGCCATACCGATATTTTGCTCATTCTTGCCTGTCAGTGTTGATGAACATTGAATAGTTTTCTGGTTCGAACTGGTCTCCATACAGTCTAGAGACAAGAAGACTGTCGTCGCTTAATTGTGTACTGGTTGGTGGTAGAAGATTGGAGAAATACAATGATAATCATTGTTGTGCATTAAATTAACGTTTATTTACAGACTTTGGCATTGATTAACTGTTGTAAATCTGTTTCATTATCGGTTGAACAATAAACAGTTCTGTTTTCCAACCGTTTTCTGTTGTCCTGCGTCGGTTTCAGTGCATAGTGTTCTATGTATTTAGCTTAATCTTATGAAACTAGCGATAGGTCCACGATCTGTACGATCTGGATATTTGACAGCGCCTATTATCAGGTATAATCCAATACACAACCTACACAATGTGGAACTGCACTATATTCATCACTTAGTAATATGATGAAAAAAGTGTAGTTCCGTAGTTTTAAATGTTATGTGAAATGTCATATTGGTTTGTTTATTAGATGTATCACACAATGAAACAGTATTATTTACCAGATGACAATGTTTCGAACAAAATTTATTGTTCATCATCATATCTTCAGTTATATTCACACAACTTCGAAACTTGAGTTTTATAAGTTTCTCTCTCCTCTCCTATTTGTCTTCATTGGGGTAGTAGAAGTTTCCAGATATCTTGGTGGACAGGTGTTGAATCATTCCTAGTACAAGTATTTGAAGTTGATTCGATAAACAAAGCTTCCGGTGTCATCAATGTCTCCCTCCCTACATCCTGTGACATTAGATTTTAAAACTGCCGTCTTATCCCATCCATCCTATTGTATGGTTGTGTGTGATTGAATGTAGTGAGTGGTATAGCTAAACTATTCTCTAGATCTCTTGTCTTATTCTAGTCAACTAATCTACATTTTGCTAGCTCTTTATGCTTCACACACATTCAGACAGATATTGCGACTCCCCATCATCCACTCTATATCATTAAAAATAGGATTGGCGAAATGTTTCAGTGATACAGCACAAAAACTAAGTAGTATCAGGGAAATTCTAAGACAGGAAGTGAGACATATGAAAGAAGCTCCGAAACTTAATAATTACCCTGATAAATTAGTCAGAAAGTCTGCAGGGGAATGTGAAGATAGAAGAAACAATGACGTTAATGATAGTGATGATAATAATAATAATAGTAATAACAATAGTCAAGCATGCGGAGGACAACAACAACAACAATAAGGCATCTAAATCATCAGTAGTAATTCCATACAAGGAAGGAACCTCGGAAACCAGCTTGAGCAGAATTCTTAACAAGGCAGGACTAAAAGTAGCTTACATTCAAACGTCCCACAAACAGAATCAGAAACAAGCTTTGTCGGTTAAAGGATCCTATCAGTGGAGCCAATACAACAAAACAATTCGGTCTACCTAATATTCTGCCTGCAATGATTATCGGGTCAAATTATTAGGACAGGGGCAGTCAGCCAGACCTGTCGAAGATAAAAACCTATCAAAATGTAGATTAGTTGACTAGAATAAGACAAGAGATCTAGAGAATAGTTTAGCTATACCACTCACTACATTCAATCACACACAACCATACAATAGGATGGATGGGATAAGACGGCAGTTTTAAAATCTAATGTCACAGGATGTAGGGAGGGAGACATTGATGACACCGGAAGCTTTGTTTATCGAATCAACTTCAAATACTTGTACTAGGAATGATTCAACACCTGTCCACCAAGATATCTGGAAACTTCTACTACCCCAATGAAGACAAATAGGAGAGGAGAGAGAAACTTATAAAACTCAAGTTTCGAAGTTGTGTGAATATAACTGAAGATATGATGATGAACAATAAATTTTGTTCGAAACATTGTCATCTGGTAAATAATACTGTTTCATCGTGTGATACATCTAATAAACAAACTATTATGGAATTAATTTCTCCCACAGTGCCCAAGTAATGCATATATTTTAGGTGAAATCTGTTTGTTTATTTTTCAAAACGACTATCAACCCAAGTGACGTAACTTTGTAACGACAGAAAACATGGACCAGGCAACAAATCGATTATTGAGAAAATCATCAGATATTTATATATTCTTATGTACATTTTATTCGTAATTATTAACAGAGAAACAGCGTCTTATGGTTAGTCGTTTTCTCGCTGAAAGTTAATCTGTTATCTCTTTGTGGCTGCTTCTTTAAAGGACAGACCATATATCTGAGAATCCTAACCACCCACCCAAAGTCCTTTCTCTTGTTGTTTTCATCACCAAGATTTGGGACGTTAATATTGACACAAATGACTGTCTACCAATTTTGGCTAGCAGACAGCTCTCACCAGATCACAACTTAGAGTTGTGGTGTTCTGTGTGTGTGTCTCAGACCAAGTATAACTCACCTGTCTATATGTAGTGCTGCTTTAGTCTTCAAATGTTTCATCTAAGGGAACTTCTTGAGATTTCATGTTAGATCTGTAAATCTCGGAAGATCAGAAGTGGAGAGTGCTTGACATCTAGTTTTTTCCTATTTCATATCTCTTAAGCAAATCTATAATTCTTAGATATCATATCGGTGGTCACCGCAATCAATATCACCATCAATAAAACCTTGAGCCTATCAAAGATTCATTATTTACCTAGTTGTTTCATGATACCTTCCAATTTGTCGAATGTTTACTGCGCGTCGGTAGCACAGTGGTTAGGACTCTCGCCGACCTTGCACATTGTTCGAGGTTCGATCCCCTGCCAACGCACACCTGATATCAATGGTCGGCCTGCGAAATTTGGGCTACCAATATCCACGCTGAAGATTCCATACTTGTACCAAAAATACATTGTGGAATCAAGCTGTAATCAAAAATGTAAAAAAAATGAAAAAATGGATACAAATACTTTCAGTAAATATATGTTACCTTTGGATGTAGAATCCCTGTTTACGGACGTTCTGTTGATGGAATATGTCTTATTTCGTAAATTAATTAATGACAACAGGCTTAGGGATACCTTCCTTGAACTCTAAGGAACTAATTTTGTCATGTATACTGAATGGACAGTTTACTTAGAAAGAAAGATTTTACAGATAAATGGATGGTACTACAATGGATCTAGTAGATAGAGAGTTTTCAGCCATTTAAAAGGCATGTAGACAACATCTGTTTTATTTGTAGTGATTTTGGTTCGAATAATGCAATAAGCTTATTTTATATCTCCTATCCAGAGATAAAATTCATACTCGAAATGAAGAAGGAGTATAGCATTTTGTTCCTCCATGTGAATTTATCAACGACGGCTGACAAATCCCTGAGGAGCTGAACTTATACAAGACTATCAAAGAGTGGTCAAATGATGACATGTTTTTACAACTCGGTTTCCACTGACTCTAATGCGTAGCTTGACTAGATCACCTGTCACTTGCATTAGCTGAATATGTAGTCCTAATACTGTCGGAAAGTGTTCGATCTTCTAGAAAATATCCTAATGATGAATAGATTTCCGCCACATTTTATAGACAAGAACACATGATTAAAACTTATGAAATGTAACCGAAAAAATTGCTCTACATAAACTTTCAATTTATAGGTGACTTATCTGCTGATATCTTCAAATAGGAAGGATCTCACAGCCCCTGAGACAGACATTCACCGCAGCATCATTGAGAGTAGCTTTTTATAGTCTACTGTGACCTGAAGAACAAGATCCCATCATCGATCAATCCTGTATGCGTTTATAAATCCGTCTACTCTTATCAAACTTAGTATCACGGAATATACTGTTCAGCCAAAACGCGAAATACAAGCTGTCTCTTTGGGCCACCTCAACATGCTTACTTGCTCTTTTGGAGCTAAGTACGTTGGCCATACCATGCGCTGACTTGAAAAACGCGCTCGTGAACACTACCCAGCCTGGTTAGTAAAAGGAGACCAAAAGCGTATATACAGTTCAGTGACAGAACATCTGGTCAATTCAGGACATTCAGCGCCTTCCGAAAAATCCTTCAAAGTAATATACAAGATTCAATCAAACCTATCAAAGGGAGTAAAATCAAGACATTTGGGTATAGCCTAGGCACTAGCCATCCAAAAGCTCAAACCCACGCTTTGTATCCAAAAGAAATACGTCAAATCCCTGTCCCTGCCATGACCAACATAAACAGGTTATTTTTTTTAGTAATGACTATCCCATCGTCTTTCTTATCCAAACTTCCTGTTTATTCATGTTATTCTAAGTTTTTCTTAATCCCTGTTTACACTACCCTATTTTCATACCCTAACTTAGTGTTTATTTTGTCATTTTACTATTTCTACACATTTAATCCCTGAGTGCATAAACAATTGTTCATCACATTAGTATTTATCCAAACATCCTGTCTATTTTGTTATTTCTACATTTCTAAACCCCAATTGCACATTGTCAATCTTCTCAGTAATTGTGATGCTACTTTGTTTGAGTTTTATCCGTCCCCCTGTTTATTATGACATTTTAATTCCTAAATTTAATTTTTATTAATTTGACCCTTAACCAGAAATTATTCTGAAACTTTCGCATCCATTTGATATAAATACACGAATGTACAGCCTAGATGATGACTTTGCCGAAAAGAAAATTTTCTTCTCAAACTTAGTATGTTGGTTGTTCAACTAGAATTTTCCCACAGTTAATATTATTATTTAAAATTATATATATATATATATATATATGCATATATGACTGTAGAGCTTGTTGATGAATTCGTTGAAGACAGCCACTCCTCACAATCACTTGTTTTGATTTCTTGCATATCCTTAGATATAGCGCATTATTTTGATGACATAACTTTACTTTCTCAAATCAAAATTCACCTTAGACAATAAACATCACTGAAATTATTAGAATGAAACAAGGTGTAGATTCAAGGACGATAAGGAAATGTTTTGTAAAAAAAAGTACTATTTGGTGTGATTAAATGTCTCGGTTTTTCTTTCGCTTTATTTCACTTTCTATTTCACTTAAATTAAGTTGCCTATTCAACAAGACAAGTAAAATTAATTTAGTTCCAAACGTTTCCGGCACCATTCTCTTCTTATTTCTTTTTTTGGTCTCCTTCAGATGTACTCAGTGAGACAAGAACTTATCTTAATATTACATTGGAACATGAATATATATACACATAAATTTTAAAAAAAAAGTGATTTAAAATGCACACAATTTATTTAAACTTGTCTTATTATGTTTATTTTTTTCTATATTTTAGGTAAGTTTTTGAATTACTGCCTCGTAGACAAAGAAAAATTTTTATTATTTGGTTTTTGTAAACGAATTCATTCATGTTCAAAGTTGAAAAACGCCAGTGATTTCGTCTGTGTTTCTAAGAGCTTATTAGAGGGGAATTTTACTTCTGCCAGTCCACTTATATTAACTATAATCATGCATAAAGAAGTGGGATGAAGGCGACTTGCTTGAATTGTATTCATTAGAATATGATACGTTGACTACCAGACAGTTTCTCTGATCGTATCCCGCTCGTATGACAAAACTCACAACTTAATAAACAACGTCTTCAACAACATCAAATTCACAAGAGAAGAGGAATCCGAGAACAAAATACCATTTTTGGACGTCTTAGTCAGGCGAACAACTACAGGAGAATTAGAAACTCAAGTTTATAGGAAATCAACTCACACAGAACAAATACTGAATTAAGACAGCAACAACCCAATAGCACACAAAAGGAACTGCATACAAACACTATTCAAGAGAGCAAGGACTCACTGCAGCACTCCCACCTTAAGAAAAATTGAAGAAAAGTATCTCATGGACGTCTTCCAAAAGAATGGATATCCACGGAATTTCATCAAGAGACATATACCCCCAAGCCAACCTAACAAAACAAAAGCCACCAAGGAAAACACAAAGAAAATCGCCTTACCATATATAAAGGATATCTCAGAAATCACTACAAGACTCTTCAAACCTTTAAGAATTGACGTCGTACACAAATCAACAAAGTCGCTGCACTCAATTCTATGTCAACCAAAAGACTCAACAGCGAATGAAGACAAAACCAACATCATCTACAAAATAAACTGTAACAACTGTGAAAAACACTACATTGGCCAAAGTGGACGTCCCCTTCGTCTTCGTATCCACGAACATAAGCTAGCCGTCAAAAGACATGATATACACTCCCTCATTTCACTACACACAGACAACCACGGACATCAATTCGACTGGGACAACGTGCAAATATTAGACAGAGGAAACAACAAGAATGCTAGAGAATTTTTAGAAGCTTGGAATTCCAGTGAATCATCAATCAATAGACACATCGAGATAGACAAAATTTATCAACCAATAAGAAAGAAACTTCACACACAAAGGGTCAAAGTTCAAGTCAAAGAAACAACCGGTTCCAATACAAGTAACCTAGAAGGTGTGAAAACACACACAAACAACCAATCACGTCCAAGGTCACCAGGAGAGATGATTAATAAACTCGTGGAGAAATCTGAAAGCTCACTTCAAATTGAAGTATGCTCTGAAGATGTCACCCAGTAGGGCGATGAAAGCTTCGCAAACTAACCATCCAGCTCAGAGAACAAAACCACATCAAAGTTTCTCTAATCTTTTGTTTTTGCAATGGATTTTCAATAACAATGTTTTTACTTTGTGGGGTGGAGATACAAGCCTCACGTCTGAACTCTCCATCATTAGCGTGTATTTTTTTAAAATTTGGTTGTATTCTTTAAGTCGGTTGATTTGATTGCAAATCTTTCAGTGCCTCTCCTTCTAGACAGCATCTACAGCGCGAGCTGATGAAGGATGTAATTGTATCTCCTCACGAACATTGTTGCTGAGGAGAGTAGAAAGAAAATATCTGTTAGGTGTGATGAGTGCCAGTTAGTAAGATAAATAAGTTCAAGGCTGATTGCTGATTGCCTTGGACTACAAAATATCAACAATTCAAAGTGCACCGTGATAGCTAGTCACCTAGGATGGTGACCACATTGCAAACGTGACTGATAGAGTTCAGTCTGCAGCAAGCAAAGGACTAGATACATCATAACTGAAATAAACAGTAAAGCATAACGTTCGTTTTTTTGTCTGTCTTATTTCACCGTTTAACATTATTAATAACTCATACTTATTTTCTGTCTAAGGTGGAAATTTTATGCCATTTCTTCTTCTTATTATTATTATTCCCTTGAGTTTCAGTCGTAACATAGGGCTTCAACAACAAATATCCACTTGGCTGCATTTTGTGCTGTCGTCTTCAGCTGGGGGCTCGATGGCATATAATTTTTCATTTCCTCCTTGCACAATCTCCTCTGCTCCACCCTCGCATTGCAAACCACTCGTCCCTTCCTATTTGGATTCCACTCGAGGGCTTGGCGTGTGATTTTATTTGACGGCCTCCTGTGTGTGTGTGTGTGTTCAATCCGTCTCCATTTACTCTCACATATTTGTTGAACGATTGGCTCTTGACGGGTTTGTTCCAAAGCAGAGTTTCTTGCTACTAATTCTTTGTGGCCGACTATTTGATCTTCAGTGTGGAGTCGGCGAAGACAGCTGTTTATGAAAGTTTGAAATCTGTTGAAAATGTTTTTCATGATATGTTGACAAAGTTTCTGACCCGTATAGAAGAATTGACTGACTGACTTTACATTTGTACTGGAAATTTAAATCTTTTCCTTGATGCTGAATTAGTGCAGAAGATTTGCAAACTGGTCTTAGGTTGATGGATGAGTATCTTGTCTTTCCGATTCTTGCTTCCTCTGTCGAATCTCTCTTGCTGTTGGTGACTGATGCTAGTTGTTGTTGTTGTTGTTGTTACTGTTCGTTGGTTATCTTCATCTCCTTTAACTTATCTATGTTCACACGGGCTACTGTCTTTCCTGTCCGCTTATTCAACCAACTTGTTCGTTTTCGCCTATATGTCATTAAGTTTGTGTAACACTGAACATAAACCATCCATGCGTGAAGGCCGATTCGAAGTCGATGAAGTTAAGGTACATGTTTGACTGCCATTCTATGCTTTGTTCGATGACGATGTGTACAGTTGCAATTCTAGGAACACATGGTTTGCCTTTCCTGAATCCACCTTGTTCCGCGCAGAGTTCTGTATTTAGTGCATCCTTTATTCTCTCCAGGATAATGCGACTTGGTGCAGATAGCAGCATTATTCCAAGCCAGTTCTTGTAGAGGCCTAAATAAGTTGCCCTTCTTTGGTAGCTTGACAAAGTAGCCAGCCTTTCTTCCATTCACTAGGCACTTTTCTGTTTTTCCAAACCTTTTGCAGTAATGGCGTGTATGCATCTGTTGCAGTCGCCGAGTCTTTATTCAGGGCTTCAGGGATGGGGATTCCGTCTGGCCCTGCTGTCTTCCCAGCAGGCGTTCGGTAGCTTGATCTCATTCAGGATTTCAGCTTTCGTTGTAGAATTGGTATCCACTGGCAGGGAATTCTGTGCATGCTGAGTTTTTTCGCAGAGTGGATTTGCAAGCCAAAAGTTCAACCGTCCCTCTTGCCTGGTCTTGACTTGGCCTTACTGAAGTTAAGGTGTGCGTCGGCCGGTGATCAAACCCTGGAACATATGTGTAGTTGGCGAACTGCCTTTCGCTGAACCAACGATACCTAACCATAAACCTTGAGTCTCTTAAAAGTCATAATAGATAGACAGCCGAAATAAACAAATGAGGGGAGAATGAAATAAATGTACAATATCATAAGTCATACCACTGAAATCCGCCAAAAACAAATTTTCAGCATCCTTAGTGATTTCAGTACAAGCAACGGGTTGTCTGCAGAATCAAAGCTGAGCGTTCTCTAAGTGAATACACAGCAAGCAGATGTGATGTAGATTCCCCCTAAAAAACGACAAAAGAGCATTAATCACTGTCAATATAAGAAATCGCAAACAACTTTTTCACTCACCTAGGTAACATCTTTTCAACCACAGGCAACACAGACAATCAAGTCAAAACTAATATTCGGAAAGTAAGACAGACAAGCATTCATTACTCTGACCCCAACATAAGGAAACAGATTCTGCTTTTCCACACAGTACTTCTATGTTCTTTACAGAATTGATGCGTCACTAGAAGCATTTCTAACAAGCTTCATACTTTCATTATCTGATGCGATGGCTGTCTAGATAGTGAAGATCAGATGTCAAGTCCAAGATACACGCGACATGCAACTCTTGTACTGAAGCTATCGCTCAACAAATGTGTGGAAGAAAATACAGGTGAATTAAACCTAACCTGTGAAAACGTTGAGTGATATCATACGTCAGACTCCTGAGTGTAACCCGAACAAAGATCGATGAGCTGAACCTAGGTCTGAGGGTAATATGCAGATGTACACTTCTGGGAAGTTGTGTAGGCAACTTTATGAGGCTGAAGATAACAGGAAAAAGTGCAGATGTGTTACTGAAGTTGTATACTCCACTAGGAATCTAGAGGAAGCCCATGACAGCAACGGAATTTGTTTCTGTCTTGTGTTTTTCTAGAAGCATCCACTCATTATGTTCCTATCAGAATTACCATTAGGATGTACTCCATCCACATGAAATTAACCGTATAAAAAAACTATTCAGAGTAACTATTTTTATAAAAATGCTTGTGTTGCATCTATCTGGCACGTTAAAATGCATATTCACGAATTATCATAAAATACACGAGAAAGTCCTGCATTTCAAATGTTTAAGTACGTGACTTTGCATAACTCAATCGTAGTATAAATACTGTTCACATGTTTTATCTCATTTATCTCTGAAAGGAAAGTACTATTTCATGACATGATGGGACTTCTAGTTTTTGTGTAAAATCAATGAATGCTAAAAAAACGTCAACTAAGTTCTCCTGCTACTCAAATTGTTGTTATATCTACCCAGAAAAAACCACGTATTAGATTTACATAACTACTGAACATCTTGAAGGAATTTTATTCAGTATTAGTGAAGAAATCGTTCTCTCCGATCTCCCTCCAGTATACTTGAAGATGAAACAGTGTAATCTATAGCTTATAGTATTTTTTTAATAATATTTTTTGGCTTTACTCCAGAAACAGTACTAGTGGTACAATATTGCATCTAATTTTATCAAACATTTAAAAGGAGTATTGCAAAAAATAAATTTAAAGACGACAAAAACAAAAAAACAAAAAAATTAATAAAAATGCGAAAAAATACCAAGAAGTAGAAAGGAAAATAAACAACAATAATAAATAATATCTCAGTATTGGGTAGTTGAAGCTATGACATGTTTATGAGTGGTGAACAGTAAAAGCTATAATCATACAAGAAGTTATGAAATGATATTTAAGAATGTTTATCGTCAAGATAATCAGTTAATTTGATTTAACACCACTAAACAATCGTAAAATAAACACTTCAGGGTTTTTATTGTCAGGTCTAGTGCAGTGTTTGTAATGGTAGGGTGAGTAATACTGCATAATACAAACATATAAGATGGTGATAATGGCGTTCACAACCAAGATTACCAGTTAATACTGCCGAACAAAAATCAACCACAAAATTAATAATACATGAAGGTTAATGACAGGACAATTTTGTAATACTCATAGTGCTAATATAGTCCGAACCAGTAAATACATAAAAGAGGGAGTAGAGTAAAGTACAGAAAAGTAAGCCGATGTTAATAATTTGGGTAGCTAAGTATGTTTAAGAAGGTGTTCACCGTAGAATACAAATAAGAGAGAAATAAAAAAGCCTAAAATTATGTTATTAACAACAAAGCAAGTCATAGGTTTCGCGCTTAACATTGTCTCTGTCACTTAGAACACGGGTCAAATATGGTATCATTGAGTTCCTATACTTGGTTGTACGAGCATATATTATTTTGTACTGATTTCTGGTTCTATCTGATGAGATACAAAAAGAAAGTTGGGAATAGAGAGGGTATTGGGGGCGGAGAGTATGAGTTTTGACCATTTCTCGCGTGTATTCAGATTCCTTTCTACTAATGTAGTGACGAGCTGACTGAGTTCTATACCACTGGTTCTACTAAATACCTTCAACATCCTTCTTAGGGTGGTATAGTCCTTTTTCAGTAGCCCAGGAAAGACTAACGAGAAGCAGTGAAGAAAAATAGGTAAGATACGAGAGTCAACAAACTGTGAAAGTAGAGATTAGGTGACTCCAGGTAGTCTAAGTTTCTTAATGCAGTAGGTTAGACAGAATACTTTCTTAAAAATCCTTAGGATATGAGATGTCCAAATAAGGTCGGAAGATAGAACTGGACCGAAGTATTTAGCGTTAGACTTAGTTTCAATTTTAGTCCCCTCGATGCTACAGGCTTCATGAGTGCTTACTAGTGTTTGTAGATCTCGTTTATGCCTAAAGGAGAAGTCAGTAGTCTGTCATGTTTATGGAGTCAGCATGAGGCCATTTAGTTTAGAACACTGACTGATGTCCGACAGGGAGCGATTTAATTTGAAACAGTCTGAGTGAGACTTAACGGAAAGCGAAACAGTCAGGTCATTGGCATATTCGACGAAGTTGATTTCGTCTGAAAGAGGTAAGTCATGTAAGAAGAAGGAAAAGAGAAACGGGGAGAGAATAGCACCCTGAGGAACTCCAGCTTCAGTAAGAAAAGTCAGTAAGAAAAACCGCTGTCCAAAACTTACCTTAACCAGGCACTGACTATATTATATGTATGTGATAAGATTCAAAACATATAATACAAAGTAGAAATTCAAATGGTGATGAAACTTGCAAGTGTTACACGTTGATGTTGAATGGTATACAACCGACTACTCAAGTCATTCAATCAGTATTATATACATATAGCCTCATGAACTTGTGCCTAATTTCTTGATTGACATTCATGGTACCAAACAGATCATATTTTGCGATCTAGAAAATTTGAATTATTAAAGGAAATCATGCCGAATTCCTCTTTTGAACTGTGTAGGCTGCAAATCACACAATGTTTTGATGTTTTTTTTTTTTTTTTTTCTTTTAGATTTGGCCAATTTGCACGCGGGACCGCGGCACCCCACACAAGTAAGAAGTAATCTTCGTAAAGAAGTACGAATCAGACTTCTACAAACTGCAGAAGCAATAGCGATTCGCTTGCTAAGTCCTGAACTCTGCATACAGAAGAAGTTCATTCAATCACTACACTTGCGATGGACGTAATCTATCTTATAACCCGATAAGTAAATTCTACCTAATTTTTCTTCTTCTGTCTTTTCGTTAGTATTATTTTGTCTTCTCTATTGTAATATTTTGCATTTTCAACTTTCTTGTTCTTCACGCCCACCCGATTTAATTTCTACACGCCACTACCACTGTTACTGACTTGATCATTGCTCATTTTCTAGTAATTTATATTACGTCATCCAACTTATCTGCTCACTTTTAGTTCTAATTTAAATGGCATTATTATCTAACCCACCGGCTACTTAGTCTCTACCTGTAATTACCTCTGTTGCTACCCTGACCTAAGTTGAAACATTTTAATTTTCAAGTATTGGTTTTGTAGGAAAGCAAAACCAATACTTGAAAATTAATCTGTGCTCACTAGTGACTGGCCGTATTCAGGCAGTTAACCTGGGGTTCTAGTGGGAAGCCGTGACCAGTAGGGTACAGCAGGTTGAAGATGGGGCAGTAACTCATCGAAGAAGACATTGCGAAGTGGTCGCGCTATGTCGTGAATTGGCAGAAGTTAGAATTCAAGGACCATTGGATCGGGTCCCAGTGGCTCAATGGTCTACGAGTTCGCCTTGTAACCAGAAGGTCCTGGGTTCGAATGATGGCTGTGGGTGCATACTGCTGAAGAGTCCCAAACTAGGACGAAACAGCTGTCCAGTACTCCTTTCAGGTTTTCCAGTGGTTCACTAACTGATGTGAACTCATGATGAATTCTTCCATTCAATCAAACAAAATCCCTACAAAACCAATGCTTAAAAAAATCGCAAATTGATTTAAAAATTGAGGATTTAATTTAATGAATTGTCTATCTTGAGGAGTGACTATTTCTAATCAGACTGTGATGTACACTTTTACAGAATTGTGTGATAATTCATGATTTTTACTCATGTATGACTTCGGAATCAGATCTGGCTATATTACGAAGTGAGATTAAATTGCAGTCATGGATTAAAAGCCTACAAATCAGATAATTGAACAATCATGTGTTTTTCTCCATGAGTTTATAAATCCTAACTTGTCTCAGTGATAACGTAAGACCGAAACAAGTAGAGGTTACTCCTTAAGCTTAAAGCAGTCAATTAACAAGAGTTAGTTCCCGTGTTTCAATATTTTTTGAATTTATCTTACCGTTGCTCAACAAAGATTTATATATGTTCATTTGTGTAGAGTTATATGTCACTAATCTAAAAAGTTGTGCATCGGTGGCATAGTGGTTAGGACGCTCGCCAACCATGCTCATTGTCTGGGGTTCAATCCCCAGCCGGTGCACTCCTTTACCTCGCTAAGCCAGTAATAGTAAAGGCTGGCAAAGAGGAAAGGTCGGACATGAGGCTAGCAACCCCATCCTGTAAAAATAAACACCACTGCTACAGAAACTTCAAGCCACTAGCTTGAAGCCCTATGTTCCACTGGGAACGTGAAGGAATTAAGAAAGAAGAAGAAAAGTTCCCGAATGAAATTCGCCTTGGATGTCATTAATATGCATGCTTAAAATACAATTTTACTGATAATCACTTACTTTATGACATCATATTTTCTTCTAGTAACATATGGCCATTGAACGAATGTTCCTTTTCACTATATTCATATTTTCTCATTCAAACCCATATTTATTTAGACTTCTGATCCCTTTATCTTTCGTAAGTTTTTCTGGAAACTATCTGCAGTCAATTTCAGAAGTTTAGTTCATTTAAGAATATGAATAATCATACAAAAGATGGTCTACTTAGAGGGATGGTTTACCAGCCAATTGACTACCATTACTTATTATTTGTTTTTGCATTTTACTCCTTCACGTTTCGAGTGAAATTTAGGGCTTCAAGCTAGAGTTTTGAAATTCCAGTAGGAGGCGTTTATATTTTTACGGAGTTCTGTACCTAGATGTCTCTTGCTAAATAAGCTCTCCATGACACAAAGTGAGTCCCAGGTCACTAACTGGTTGCACTCCTACTTTTCAAACAGAATGCAGCATACCATATACAAAGGCAAATCCTCCACTGCTGTGCTCAAGGTGCTGCCCAAGGTTCTGTACTTTCCTCACTTCTCTTTTATTTCTTTCTACATGACCTACTATCTTTGAATGATATTAATTTTGTCAAATATGGTGATGACCTAACTGTATCCCTGCCTGTCATATGTCAAAGTGACTGCTCTAAACTAAACGCCTTTTTATCAGAAGTCAGCCTATGGTCAAAGGAAAACCGTCTCACCTTAAACCCCTCCAAACACCAAACAGTCAGTTTCACCTTTAGGCACAAATCTGACCTAAACAAACAGGTTAGCACTCACGAGGTGTGCAACATAGATGGCATTGAAATAGAAACCAAGTCGGGAAATAAATATCTTGGCGTCATTCTATCTGCTCACCTTTCCTGGTCGTCTCATATCTTGAGGATTTCTAAGAAAATATTCCGTTTTACCGTCCACATCAAGAAGTTAAGACATTCTGGAATAACCCAACCCTTAGTCCTACAATTCGTTAACTCCCGTATTCTGCCTATTATTCTCTATTGTTCCCCCTTATTTTTTCCAGGGCTACTGAAGAAAGACTATGCCTTATTACGCAGGATGTTAAAGGTTGTCAGCAAGGCAAGGTACGTGCCACTTATTATTATTTTCTTTTTCGAGAGGCTCGCCCCCTCTGTTTAATTTTCCCCTCCCCCCCCCCCCCCCCTGCCGGTTCCTTTTTTTTTCCTTTTGTTTTTTTCTTGAAACTTTTTTTTCCTAATTTTTCTGTTCCCGGAGGTTTTTTTCCTTTTTTTTTTTTTTTTTTAATTTTTTGCCACTTAACCCCTTTGTTATTATTCTTGTTGACAGGCACAGGGACTCCTGTGAAAAATGGACTAAATCCATTTTATCTAACTCACATCACCCTCTTCATTCACAACTGTCCCCTTGTATCTCTTCAGGTAAACCCAGAAGCCTGTATAGAAAACTATATGATCTCACTAGTTAGTACAAAACTCAACCATACCCTACTTAGCTCGTGTTCTGTACGATAAAGAAAGCACTAGGCGTGATACCTACAACTTATTAAATAGTCAGTAGAACAACTAGATCTCGTCTTTCCAACTCATATCATTTTTAGATACAACGTTTTTTTCTTTCTTTTCCTTTTCTCTCTCTCTCTTTCTGTTATGTGCAGCTTTGTTTCTTTCTTCTGCTCACGCTAGTAAATATGCTAGAACCTACTTTTCTAACGCCAAACACTCTGTTTAATTTTGGCTTTGCTACCGACATGCTAATATGTTCTTGTCAAAACTAACTGAGATTACCCTTAATCTATGTAGAATTTTATTTTATTGTTAATTTACTAACTGGATGCAATACTGTAGTAAAATGCTGAGAATTCCATTCTATATCGCAATTACTGTTTTGGAATAAAGCTATTATCATTATTGTTATTGCTAACCTCACCCCCAACCTTCCCTGCTTACCGATCTTACTAAAAACTTATTGACTTTCAAGAGTGTGTCCACACAAAACCGAATTTCGGAACAAGTGAGTGGTAGGTGAGAGCACTTACTTACTAAGAAATTAGCTTTACTCTGGAAATTATCTTTAAACAAAATATAGAATACTCAGTGCAATTTCTTTTAAAATACTTGTTCATCGTATAGAATATTCATGGAGAATATTCATCGAAAATATATCGTAGGATATGAAGTTGTTTTATTTGAGACAAAACTCAATTCTCCACTAAAGTTTTCCCTTCATTCCCTTCCTTGAAGTGCTGAAAAGTGGTAGGCTGGAAGTAAATTAAAAAGTTTGCATGAGTTAATATTGCTATCCAAGGATATTAATGGGTGATTAAAACAATCGGAAATAGAGAAAAATGGATAGATTATCTCCGATGGAAATTAAGATAGCCCAGTGGCTCAAACACACGACCAGAATGTAGGCATCTATGTGACTTATTTTTTGGTTACATCAATCAGATAAGGGCACAACAGTTCTCACGAAAAATCAAAATCAGTCAAACAATGACAAGGAACAAAAGCTGAACGACCCTTGATAGCTCTTTGACCATGGTTTCATACTATGCAGCAGTGCATGCGAATGATCCCGTATGAAAAGCATAACTAACCCAACTGTCACAGATTTATTATGTGGCATCTTATCAATAATGATTAAACTAAATATTCCTATAGTAAAATTTAGAACAACACTTGTAAACTCCAAGAATATTGTTTTCATCAGGCTTGATTCTAATATAAATAACTTTACAAATAAACATAATTAAATATAAAATAGTCATGATGATTTGTCAAGAAGATGACACGGACTGTGAGCAGCAATCAGTCTTTCCTTGCTCTGGTAACTCAATATCTTTATTCTCTCTTTCATTTGATTGCGTTATCTTTAACGTTAACCTCACCCCCTTCATTTAATATAATGTAGTTTTGCTTATCTCCTGTTTCTATGATCTGAATTGAACTCACCACATTATCACGCAATTTATTTGTTACTCAGCATCTTATGCATCTCTCATCTGTATTACATAACTCCTTTACCATTGTATGCATACACTCTACGAGTTGATCACGGATTGATATCAGTTAGACAACCATAAAAAATCAGGTAGTACTGGACAGCTGTTTCATCCTAGTTTATTGGGAATCATCGACAGTACTCATCCACTACGGTTCGAGCCCACTGCTCTCCAGTTACAAATCAAGCTTGTACACCATTCATCTACTGGGACTCAATTCAATGGCCAGTCCAGGAACTCTAACTTCTACTAAATCGTTATTTAGCACGACCCCAACCAATGTCGTCGGTGGGACATCCATCCTCATATGTGACACCTGGATGGACCTCACTGGTCACTACTTCTCACTAGAAATCCGGGAAACCCCATCCTGTAGCAAGTCACTAGCAGGCAAACAGCTGTCCAGTACTTCCTGGTTTTCAATGGTTCTTCAACTGACATCAATCCGTGATCAAATCGTAAAAACAAAACTAATCCTTACAAACCAATTATAGAAAATGCATACATTTGCTTTGTTTACAACTGAGCTCTTCGTGTAAAAAATATATAAGCGTAATTTTCTGAGCACTATTCACCAAGTTCGGAACTTTGGTTGGACACTAGTAACTCGTGTGATGTGTCTAGTCCTTTGTTTACTGCAGACTGAATTCTGCCAGTCACGTTTGCAATGTGGTCACCATTCTAGGTGACTAGCTATCACGGTGCACTTTGAATTGTTGATATTAGATGGTTGAAGGAAACTGGCAGGAAGCCTTGAATAGACTGACAGAAATCAGTCTGCACCAAACAGAGGACTAGACACATTACAATAGTTACCGACTTGTTTCTAATCAAAACATCCAATACAATCCTATAGGAGGTCAGTCGCAAGCCCAAATAGCTCAGTGGTAACGTCTCTGACAATAGCACTGGGTGACGCAGGTTCGAATCTCAGAAAGGATATGAATCCCTTGGAGATTTAAGATATGCCTTGCTGACTGGTGAGTGCCAACTAGCACGAAACCCAGGAAGGGTGATGCCGCCTTCAACCATCTAACAGGTTCGGACTTTCGTATCAACCTAGATCATGTGAAATTTTCAAGTATGATAAAACGTTTTTGTATATGAACTTTATAACAATTTATTTAGGCTGTAAGCAGCTGGTGAGAAGCCAGAGAAATATGCAATGACGGTACAGCATTATTCTGGAAAAACCGTTGTTCTTGCTTTATTCAAATAAATTGTTCCATTAGTTGTAGTGGTAATAATATCCCTATTAATAGCAGAGATGAAAAAATGAAGAGAATTGTCATAGCAGTATGATTAGATAGACAAAGTATACAGGTTGATTTAGTCGATAAAGCCTGTGAAAGCGAATAAGCCGATTAAGTAATGTCAGGCTATAAGCAAAGTAACTAAACTATGTTTTAGTGAAGATGCCATAAGATTATGGGATGATAAATAATTACATCAATATATTATTATGGCTGATTGTACGAATTATATCCACAATCTTATCAACCACATGACATATCATCATGATTGGCTCATATTTAATTGTACTTACATCAGAAGTTATGTATATTAGAGTTAAGCCCAATATGATCTAATTGAAAACAGAATATTGCCCACACTTAAATGTGTATGTGTTGTTCTTTATGATGATAACAGGATTAATTCCTAGGACTATGTAAGTTAGAAAGGCTGAATAGCTAATAATGCCAGCCTGAGATCTATGTGTAGCATCCTGTGATCATATAGGGAATTAAATAGTTCACTTTTATAATATCATACATTCAGCAGGATTCTATTGAAGAGTACTCAATTTCCGTACCAAGGTTGCCATTGTAGCTACTAAAACCGATGTGTTATGGTTTGAATACAGGAAAGCAATTTATGTGTTCATGAATTTACAGTGTTTACTAAAGGCTACGGCAGTACTAGTTGCTGGAATTGCTACTTTTGCACACAGAGCACTGGTTTTTTCACGCACAATGCAACATCCTCTGATATTTGGAGGAACAGTGTGGTGCCTCGATGTTTTTGGCAATTTATTTGGCCCCCGGTAGATGATAGAGAAGGATTGTTCAATGCCGGCTTTGTGACCGGTTTGGACCAGATGGTCTAATATTGAACTGTTAGTGGTTGTCACTACAGTCTCACTCAGCCACACCGGTAGATGTACTGGAGCACGTAAAATCAAGTTCCTACAGCAACGCCCGATATAGCCCGCTTCACAAACACAGTTCAATTGGTGGTTACAATTTGAAGTGGACAGTCTAGTCTAGGTACTTCATCTTTCAGTTGATGAATCCCCATCGGTCTTGTGTAGAGAATAATATGTGTATTTCGCCAGCATTAACAGTTCCGTGAACTGATTTTCTTAATTTCTTCGTAATTATTTCACTTAGTGTATCGCACTTGAAAATTTTAATGGGCATATTTAATCAATTACACTATTTTCTACTTATTCAACTTCTTCAAGTAAAATAGAAATTAAGTGTTGATTTTGATTTGTTGGTTAAAAGGTTTGATGACATGTTGACAGCTGTGAGCGAACCATTGGAAAGCCACCAGGGAGTCCTGTACACCCGTATTTTCTTAGTTGGCTACTTCTCAGCAGTGTACACTCACTGAGACTTGAACCTATAAGCTTTCGGCTGAAAGGAAAGCTGAAATATTACTCAGCCGCCAGTGCCCTACCCAACGGCTAAATCATGCATTCTAACTTCCGACAGTTCGTGATATACATATAGTACAGCTACCTCTAGCATGACCTGGTGAACCGCGCTGGCTGCACCTTCTCCCTAGAGCTCCATGTATACCTTCTTGTATAGAACCAGTCACTCATGAGTACCAGATTAGTTGTCAAGTGTAGGTTTGCAGACACTTCATTGGTTACAGGTTTGTTCGCGTGACACAATTCTGTCTGACTTCTGAAGTATACCAATTTCTTATGATATTTGTTCTTTGTCTCTTGGAGAAAATGTTTGACACTTGGTTGAAAACCAAGTCTTTTTTGGGGTTTCAGAACATAATAATATCTGAACTATGGAAGATTATTTCTCAGGCAGTGACAGGAACAGGGTGTCATCCACGATCAAGCTTCTTCTCAAACGTAGAAGAAATCGACGAATCAGCAGTTTGTGGATACTTGAAGTATTCATGAGAGGATAAATCACCACCATTAGAAGTCATATTTGAATAGATTAAAACACAGAAATTTATGCACCATAATTATGAAGGTTTTTGGTAACACAAGTTTTTTAAACAGACTGCCTCATAAATCAACATTAGAGAGAGAATTATGGAATAGTCTGAAAGCGCTGAACTTTTACTGTCAAAACTTAGTGCGTGACGTAACCAATAAGATTTTATCCTTATTTCTCAGATCATTTTAAAGATTTATGTTACACTGGTGGGGATAAGACAACACTTTTAGAATTGGGCAAGCTAACCTACTAAATCCCATAACTATTCACTGTTAAATTAAGAATCACTATGCCTGCATCGATATGTAATAAGTTAGGCTGCATTTAGATTCACATGTTATTCTTTATTCAAAACAATCCTATTTCCCGTCTGTTTACTAACAAACTGATAAATTAAATATCACTAACTTCACATCGTTGTTAGACCCCTCCCCCTACAATTTTCCCATAAAAGATATACCTCTGTTTTAAGTGATAGTGCGCTGCAAAGACAGGGTCAATAAAATGGAAGAAATTTTATAGCACTGTGCACTTAGTATATCCTTCAAATAGGGCGAAGGATATTTAACAGCCAAAAATACTGAACTGATATTTTTATAAGTTGATCACGAATCGATATCAGTTAGAGAACCACTGGAAACCAGAAAGTACTGGACAGCTATTTCATCCTAGTATGGGAATCATCGTCAGTATGCACACACCTCCAAGGTTCGAACTCAGGACCTCCTGGTTACTAGGCAAGCTCGAATACCATTCAGCCACTGCGATCCGATTCAATGGCCGCCACACATATTCTAACTTCTACCAATTCGTGATTTAGTGCAACCCCAACCAATGTCGTCGGTGGGACATCCATCCTCATATGTGACACCTGGATGGACCTCACTGGTCACTACTTCTCACTAGAAATCCGGGAAACTCCATCCTGTAGCAAGTCACTAGCGAGCATCAGAATAATTTTCTATAGTTGGTTTGTAAGGGTTAGTTTAGTTTTTACGAGTTGATCAGGGATAGATATCGGTCGGGTTGGGGCGGGCTAAACCACGAATTTGTAGAAGTTAAAATTCATGGGTTGACGATTAAATCGGATCCCAGTGGGTCAATGGTATACGAGCCAACTTGTTTTGTAACCGGAAAGTCCTTGTTTTGAACCCTGGTGGTGAGTGCATACTGCCGATGATTCACACACTAGGATAAAACAACTCTGCAGTACCCTCTTGTTTTCAATGGTTCTCTAACTGATATCAATCCGTGATCAACTCGTAAAAACAAAACTAATTCTTACAAACCAATTATGAAAGAAAGTGAATTTTTGTTGTTATTTTTGTGTTCGTTTGCCTTCTGAATGCAAACAGAGCTTTAACAACATATTTTCATTCTAGATGGTTCTTTGTGATCATTTCCCAATGGTTACATGACTCCTCAAAAGCTTTTATTTTCAACTCTCAAGAGCTTTCCCATGTTCCTATTGAAACACTTTTCAAAGAAACACTTCCCACTACGGTCAGGCGTGTGATGTAACCTGAAGTTTTCTTCTGTGTATAGCCAGCCAATCAATGTCCATTTCTTTGTACATAATTATTTAATAGCAGAGTTCTATGTAGCTTGCTTATCTTTCCTGGTTATTTTTCTCCTCATTGCCAAGAGAAATCAGCTGTTCATGGAACTTTTCAATAGCCTGCTGGAAGTGTCTGTGATGGCGCTAGTACCCATTCCCTGAGTCACATAGAAGCATCGACTGGTTTAACATCATTCTGGAATATTCAGATCTTCTTCATTGTATTGAATGTTGTAGATCGCCAGATTGATTTCAGAGTAACGAATGCTTGTATTACCTGTCCGATCCGATCCAGGCTCGCTTTGATATCCTTATTCTGTACTTCATTTAGAATTCTCTGATTCATATTGAATACTGTTTACTTTCGGTTGGATATCTTAGATATCACCATCTCTACCTTCTATATGCTCGCATGAATCTCTGTCATCGCAATCTCTTTCGATAACTCGTTGGTTTTTATTTGAGTATCTTAGAGCTTCGGCCTCATTGTAACGACAGAAGACAAGAATCAGGCAACAGACCGACTATTGAGAAAACCAACGGATATTTACAGATTTTTATGTGCATTATTATTCGTTATTGTTAGCTGAGAGGTAACGTCTTCTGATTGGTTGTTTTCTTGCCCAAGTTTATTCTGTACTGCTTGTGACCGTTTCCTGTAAAGTTGAGCCATATATCTGTGA